>OY720392.1:7331919-8581919 GCA_963082905.1 Oligia fasciuncula
TGTCACGACTATCGGCACAATGATTGCTGAGTCAAGTCAAGACACTTGACTTGTTTATCTTTCTCGGCTTTCACGAGATAATATTTATTATTATTATTAGCCTGTGATGTCCCACTGCAGGGCAAAGGCCTCCCTACTCTCTTTCCATTTCTCTCTGTTCAAAGCTGCTAAGGACCAGTTCTTTTTCTTGTGCTTTCCGAGGCACGGAGGGGTCACGGTATGTAAATATGGTCACCCATCCACAGACCAACCGCGGCAAGCGTAGCTTAACCTGATCGATCGACCTGTGCGACTGTTACTATTTAGCATTGCCACGTTGTATGGATATGCTAATTCTATTGCCACTATTTGTTGGGTGACTTAATTAAGTATTAAAAAAAAACAATATGACATGTGTAATCATGGGTTCCTTTGGATAGGTTTAATTCATTAAGTTTTGATGTATAAAATACAATATGAATTTGGAAATAATTTTCAAACCATAGGCAATTTTATCCTATCCGGTGTTAAGGATGTAACAGTAAGTAGTTTAAGACATGGAAATGCTACGAAAAGACAAGCAATTTTTGGCCAAAATTGAATGATAACGGTTTGAAGAGAAAACGCAAATAGTTCAAACGACTGACCTGAACATTAATAATAATATTTTATCTAATTAATATTCACTTTACAATTGCACATATCTAATTTAACAAAAAAAAAAAAATGTTGGTGTAAACTGGTCTTGTTTCTATAAAAAATCTCATCGCCGCTGGACGTGGCTGTCTCCGGATAAAGTTACCAAAAACTGGCCAAGTGCGAGTCGGACTCGCACACGAAGGGTTCCGTACCACAAGGAAAAAATCCTTAAATATTTATTTTATTCTGTTTTTAGTATTTGTTGTTATAGCGGCAACAGAAATACATCATCTGTAAACATTTCAACTGTCATAGCTATCACGGTTCATGAGATACAGTCCTGGTAACAGACGCACAGACGGACAGTGGAGTCTTAGTAATAGGGTCCCGTTTTTACCCTTTGGGTACGGAACCCTAAAAATAAAATAGATTGTTGTCTCCCTTCACACAAACAACTGATTACTAACGTAGAAGTTCTTCGTAATTTTAAGTTTAGTTCCGACCACGACCTTATAATTTGGCCAAAAAATAGAGCGTGTCAAAATAGTAGGTACAAAATTCAATTAGAAGATTAACGTGTTTATTTAGACAGGTAAAAATAACAAAATTGAATTCTAACATAACTAAAACTAATACAGAAACTAGAAAATAGCGTCGAAAAACTCATCCGCATCGCTGTCGACTGGTAATGTACCCAAGAGACTGGCAGAAGATTAAATAAAGCCACTCTCATAGCAAACTAAGAGCAATTCAATTGAGATTAAAAAAAATATTTTTAGTAAAGTTGACATTAAAGAAGAAGAAGATGACTTTCAAACGCAATACACTAATATACAAAACAGCATTAAAAAGGTCAGCAATAAAATAAAAACGAACAAATACATCGAAAAGAAACTCGAACAACAACTTGCCATGTACATACCAGAACACAAAGCGGTAGACCGACACGTTAAACGCAGTATTCGTAAAGCCTTAAGAAACCGTAACAAACACCTCATAAAGATTGGTTTAGAACAAAACACCACTAAAATCAGCTAAACAAGGAACATCAAGCAAAGGACGACCTACAATTGCGTGATAAAAGGATTGTGCAGGTGTGAAACAGAATGACAGAGACAACAATTTGAATATTTGTACAGAATTTTATAAGAATCTGTACATCGAGGAACCGAATGTACATACAACCTAACGCAACGCA
This sequence comes from Oligia fasciuncula, assembly GCA_963082905.1. Taxonomy (NCBI): domain Eukaryota; kingdom Metazoa; phylum Arthropoda; class Insecta; order Lepidoptera; family Noctuidae; genus Oligia; species Oligia fasciuncula. The sequence goes on from OY720392.1 coordinate 7,333,736, forward strand.
ACTTTTGTGCTTCGATAACTTTCCACCTTTCACAGGCTGGGAATGTCATAAGACACTGCGGAGCATGAAGTATAGTAAGAGCCCAGGCGACAACGGCGTAACCACTGAATCTTTAAAAAAAATAGGAGAGCCTGTCCTTCTTCCACATGTTACAAATATTTTCAACAGTATTTTAAAGACCGGAATTCTGCCACGCACATTTTGTCACTCGTTGATTAATTATTCTTCTCCACAAAAAGGGTGACAAAACAGACACAAACAATTACCGTCCTATAAGTCTGGTTTCACACCTGTACAAAGCTTTCATTAAAGTAATCGAGGACAGACCAAGACTAAGTTATTGACGAACAGGTTGCATCGCAGGATCACCGTGGCGGGTGGAGAGGTTGAATATGTCGATGAGTATCTCTCAAATAATCTCTTTCCAGGCAAGACAAAACAAAGTAGTTGCTAGACGCACCGAAAATGCCTGGAAGAGCAGAGCCATGAAAGATCTAATGAAGGGTGATCTTCCACTATCCCTCAAGAGAAGACTCATCGACATGCGTATTCTTCCTACCCTCACGTACGGTTCTCAAACATGGTCTTTGACAATTCAGCAGAGGTCCACCCTCGAGATTTGCCAGAGAGCTATGGAACGGAGTATTCTGGGGTCTTAAACTTGTGGACCGGGTACAACAATCCGTTCCATCACTAAAATAACTGATATCATTCGGAAAGCTATTGGGCTGGATACATCTGCCGCATGTCAGACAATCAATGGGCCAAACTTACGACCCCGTGGGTCCCGCTTAATGGCAAACGACATGGCGGCAGGCCTAGACGGAGATGGCGGGATGAGCTGGACTCCTTTAATAAAGATTGGTCCTTGGCAGCTCTGGACAGAGAGTGGTGGAAGGAGAGTAGGAAGATCTTTGCCCAGCAGTGAGACAGTAACGGCTAATAAAAAAAAATAAAAAAAACACGAACGTAAAAGAACATGCTTTGTCTATAAGGAGCAAGACTATTAAAAACCTAGTGAAACATTTAAAAAAAACCAGTCAAGCGCGAGTCGGATTCCGTTCTTTGTAGATATGTTTTAAAATTATTATGTTTTTTGTAATGCAAGTACAAATTTACGGCTTTCGTATTTTTTCCTTTACTTGTGCTACATGACATTGCTTCTAGTCAATTATCATGATTCTAGATCAACGGGAAGTACCAGTAGTAGTATAGGTTTTGATCCCGGAACATAAACGCCCGTATCTTTTGGTTGCGTTGACTAAGAAGTTTTTGATTTTTTTCACTGATTGCAGCCCTGAGTATTTGATATTAATTTCAACTTGATAACCCCTCGCGTTCCAGAGAAAAAGGGGATTGACTGACGGACAGACGGACAACGAAGTGATCTTATAAGGGCTCCGTTTTAAATTTTGAGGTACGGAACCCAAAAAATAGTAAAATTGGATACATACCAATACCTCTGCTGTTGTTACATTGTAAAAAAGAAATTGTAACTTAACTAAGTATTCAAATGTCTTTTACACACCTCATATATTATGCACAAACGAGCGTACTATACCTATGTAGAACATAAAAACTATAACGATCACTCCGATCAACACGAACATTTCAAAATAACTTCAGCTTTACGACATTATAAAATAAACATTTAATTGTGAACACATTCTGTCCACTATCAAAATAAAATAAGTAGGTACTTCTTCTTTTTCAAAGTCTAAAACATTCACAAACATAAAAAATGAAATCAAATATTCAAGTAGCCAAATCTCTTACCGCGATAAGATGGAAATCTTCAGGTTGCTCGATAACTCCCAGAATATAAGTATAACAGATATAGTATAAGTAATGATCTATCACAACCAACACATCCGCTATCTGAACATCGACTGAAAAATGGATTTGCCGATAAAAAAGAAATCTCACGTTTTTATCGCAAATTACGTCGATTTTGTGTGATTTCCTCGTAATATCAGGCGATAAGGCAACTTATCGGGCGGCACCATTGCTCTGTAATCACTATTTTTCACTAATTCAACGATTTTAAACTTTATCATAATATACCAATTGATTTAGCGCACACTAAGTAATTATATTTTTCGTATCTTTGAATTGACACTGAACATAATTACATTCACATGTACCTAAGAGTGCATATTTCATGACTTTAGGAGACCGCACAAAATATGATATTGCAAAGATAACAGGCAGAACACGGACATGGCCAGAGACAGAACAGCCGGTCGATTCTGTAAAAATCTCACCGTTAAAACTTAGGTAAAGTGAGTTTGTTTTTGCTAGGAATTGACACTATTGACAGCTCACTCCACGCTCACTTCACCTAAGTTTTCGCGGTGAGATTTTTACAGAATAGCACCGCAGCAGCTTGGAAACGGCTGGACGAGGCTTTTGCCGCTATCGGTAGCGGTCCTTAAATAACAACAGTCTGACAACCAGTCTTACCAAGCGGTATCGTATTACCCAGTAACTGGATTGTGGAGGTCAGATAGGCAGTCGCTCCATGTAAAATACTGGTATTCAGTTGCATCCGGTTCGACTGGAAGCCAACCCCAACATAGTTTGGAAAAGGCTAGGCAGATGATGATGATAGCGGTTCTTAAACACCATAGTATTATAGACTGTTTGGAATTTACTCAAATAAAAAACTTATTTAATATATTTAAAGTTAATAATGTCACATAAGATCATAGTACCTATTAGAAAAATAAGAAATAAGTGTGTAAGGAAAGTTAAGATATTTTATTTTATATAATTTAGGTACTTACTCTAAAACTTTCAGCAAGCATTTTGACTCAAGTCCAAATCGCCATAAAACGACACTGAAGTAAATACTTATAAAAGTTTTCAAATTACAAAACAAATTGAATAAACATAGCCCACTCCTAGAGCTGGTCAGAAGTAGGCAATTTCCAATTCAGAAGCATAAATTCACACCCAATACTGTTGATCATTATTCATAAAGATATCATATTATGAGATTATCATAATTTTGTGTTTGACCATATTTTCACAAATAGCTCTAAATCGCCCATGGAGCTCCTGCTGTGAAATTGCCTCTCGTACATATTAAGTGACATTTGTGAAAAAATCTAACACATGAATTATTATATACTCGGGCTTGAAATATATATGTATACAATTACTGGTGTCTATTTTTATATGATCGAACCTTTATTTTGTAATTTTATATAGGTACAGGTACTACGTACGTCCATATTAAATTATTATAATCATGTGGTTCAAGCCAAAAATAGTATGGAAATTAATTAAATATGTCGAACGGCGAGTATGTTGTAGTTTTATTTGCCGAGCCCTGCATAAACTGGTCTTACAATTGATCCGGCAAACGCAAGTGATCGATGCGCCCGCGCCAGTTACTTATCTATACGGTACGTAGGCCTATCGCGGTTGGGATCGAGCGATCGCGAGCGGTAGCACATTCGAGTTATAAATCATCGCTGATTGCCTATAACTCGGTACCAATGATAAACATTGTGATTTTACACCCGTCCAACGGTTTAAATTATAACTTCATGAATATTATTAGGGTCCAGTAGGATGTTGCTCAAAACTTTCAAAACCTACCCATTGTAGAGCAAAACCAGTTTCTAATTTAAAATAATCAGACGGTCAAAAATAGAAACAAAATTATTATTTATTTATAGAGTATATACTTAGATACTTGAGTAAGAACATATTTAATTCAAAAAAAAATGTAACCTTGTGACTGTCACTGTGGTTTATTAAATGCGTGTCGTGGTTAGATCTATCGCAGATATCTGATACTAAGACCGCTACTTGCTTGCCTTTAACTTTATCACTTTTCACCATAGTCCTTATATCACACTGATTTTATTATCTGACTCCTAAGTCACAGGCCCATGCACCTAGTTAAGGAGTCAAGGTAATTAATGACCTATGTGTTAATTTATCTTTTATGTTTTAGTCGTATGGATATTATAGAAAAATCAGCCTTCTGGTGAAATCTTCTTCTTCGTGTAGCTGACATGACAGTTATTTAAATTTTGGTGAAATAATGAATAATTACTATTATACCTTAGAAACAAATACTCTCACAACAACAAGAAAATACCAGATAAACCAACTCTAAACAATCACCCAAAACAATAAGTAAGGAACCCTGATGAAAGCTCCGATTGTCGCTTGACCGTTTCGCAATGAGTTTCCCTATTAGCATCAGACAGTGTTGCAGGCAAAGTTTGTATGTATTCAGTACGTACTTACATAGTGACACTATCAATTAACTATGCTATGACATTATATTGAAGAATGGTTCCGTGATTTAAATCCTTATTCATCAGTTCAATAAAACTTGTAGAATTACTAAGAAAATAGTTGAGATCTTTCTAAGGAAATGTATTTTCTTAAAAAGAGTTTTGTCCTCTGAGACCTTTGGCAAGCAGTGGGACAATACAGGTTAAAAAAGAGTTTTGTAGTCAGTAGTGTATAATGTTCCCACTGCTTGGACACAGGCCTCCTCTCAGTGAAAGGGAGTGGGCCGTAATCCACGTGGGCCCAGTGCGGATTGGTTTTGTAGTGCGTATTCAAAATTAATAGAAATGTTTTGGACTGAAACACAATTAGCTATCCAAATTGTTATTTTACCGTCCTATTGGTCATCTCCCATTGGGTAATACAAACTAAACTAAAATAGAGTCCCTTTTTTTTTAATCTTTGCCATTTTAGTTTATTATCACAGAAGCATATACCGCACCTCCGATTAAATAGGGTTACAACTCGAAAAACCTGGATTTTTAGAAAAGCGAAAGTTAACTCACGAATTTGTTGATGAGTCTTTATTCTTACACTATTATTATTATGTGATCAAAATTCTACATCCTACAAAAAAATATGTTTTAATGGCACACGCTGTTTTTCAATGTTCCTGAAAATTCCTTTTACGAGTTGTAACCCTATTTTATCGGAGGTGCAAGTTATGACGTGGAAGAAAATTAGGTCCGAGGGTAGTTTTAGGAATGACTGCCCAGGGTGCAGTGTACGAACTTAACTAACTTTATTCATGAAAATTCTTTTAATACACATCAAATGGCTCTATTAAACGACAACGTTAATTTATCATCATCTGCCTAGCCTTTTCCCAACTATTTTGGGGTCGGCTTCCAGTCTAACCGGATGCAGCTGAATACCAGTATTTTACATGGAGCGACTGCCTATCTGACCTCCACAACCCACTTACTAGGTAATAGATACCCCTTGGTATGATTGGTTGTCAGACTTTCGGGCTTCTGACTACCCGTAACGACTGTCAAAGATCCACAAACGGCTTAACGTGCTTTCCGAGGCACGGAGGGGTCACGGTATGTAAAGATGGTCACCCATTCACAGACCAACCGCGGCAAGCGTAGCTTAACCTGATCGATCGACCTGTGCGGCTGTTATTATTTAGCAACGACAAAAAGACAACGTTAATTGAAAAGTTTAAAAACAAGAAACAAACTACTCGTATATTACCGGATATCTTTTTTTTTTTTTTCTTAAAACAAACACTAGGAATTTCTCCTGTATTGTGGGTGCGTTTACAAACATTTAAACTCACATACACAAACAGCCAGACACGGAACAACTACTTGTAGATCATACAAATATTTGTTCCGTGCGTCAGTCAATCTCTTAACCACTGCGCCAACCGTGCCGTCATGTATATTACATAGCCAAACTTCACCAAATTCAAAATATATCTAAAACTAAACACACAGATCCCTATCAACAAAAAGATAAACAAATTAAACTAACAGTCGAATCATCTGATCTTACACACGCGTTTACACTTTCCTATCACTCTTATTAAGATTAGGCCAAGCTCCAATTAAGATAATTGATTTCCCTTGGACCTCCCAGCCCACGAGGTCTAAATCTTAAAAAATAAAAAAGCGCGGCCAGGTGCGAGCCGGACTCGTACGCGAGGGGTTCCGTACCTCCGTTCAGTATTTAACCGTAAATATTTTTTTAAATAGGTACTTTATTATAAAAACACGTTTCTTGTATGGTTGTTTCCGCTTAAATTTTTAACATTATTTTATTTTTATTATTGACCCCAACATAGTTGGGAAAAGGCTAGGCAGATGATGATGATGATTTTATTTTTATAGCAGCCATAGGGTGTATACGCACTGAAATTTTCAAGTGTCCAAATATTACGGTTCAAAAGATAGAGCCCTGTGACAGGCGAACGGACGGACGAACAACGGAGCCTTAGCAATAGGGTACTGTTGGCACCCTTAGAGTACGGAACCCTAAAAAACTTGTATTATCTCCAACCGATATCGGCTCGCTTCGATACTAAATCGATCAAGATTTTGACTATAAAAATATTTGGTGTAAACCTTTTTGTTAATAGTTTATTTTATTATTGTTATTATGTTCGGAGATTTAGTTGAAAATGGCGACGCAAGCAAGTAGATGTCAGACTTTCTTCCCACGTGTGTTTGGTTGCTCTAGGCTTTAGATTGTGGATAAGACAGTCAAAATACTACTCTTCTTTAACACTCATTTAATTTTGACGTATATTCAGTAACGGTGACGGAAAACATTGCTAGGAAACCGGCATGTCCCACAACCCGCACTAGGGTCGCGTGGTGGATTACGGCCCACTCATCTCACAAAGAGGAAGCCTGTGTCCCAGCAGTGGGAACATTATAGACTGATTATGCTAAATATTCAATACTTAATCGTTTATTTTATTCCACAATGTGTACTTAAGTAGTAACTTAAAATTTAATGAGATCATTATATACCTTGTCGGGCACAGCAAAATAGTAGGAGAGAGGAAGCTTTGAAACTTAACTTATTATTTTCTGTAAAATGGTTTATCAGCATTATGAGGGGTCTGTGGATAAATAATAACAGCCGCACAGGTCGATCGATCAGATTAAGCTACGCTTGCCGCGGTTGGTCTGTGGATGGGTGACCATCTTTACATACCGTGACCCCTCCATGCCTCGGAAAGCACGTTAAGCCGTTGGTCCCGGCTGTCATTCGTGGATCTTTGACAGTCGTTACGGGTAGTCAGAAGCCCGAAAGTCTGACAACCAGTCTTACCAAGGGGTATCGTATTACCCAATAATTGGGTTGTGGAGGTCAGATAGGCAGTCGCTCCATGTAAAATACAGGTATTCAGCAGCATCCGGTTAGACTGGAAGCCGACCCTAACATAGTTGGGAAAAGGCTAGGCAGATGATGATGGTTTATCAGCATTAAATAAACCTTTAAACCTCAACCATGATATAAACAAAAGACGTATTGCAAAACATTATTGGACCAAGTATTTATTGACTTAAATAAATCTATCAACACACAGTTCATATAGCTTTAACTAAACCTTTATCTAGTAAGGGTTCAGAAAGAGCCATTATGAAGCAACTACTACACAGGAAGCTAACTAACAAACTGACTCCACTTAAAGATAAAACCAAACAAAACGGTTTTACATTAACCGGTACATGTCACAACGAATCTAATAGCTTCATACAAAAGGCGTCGAAACAAAGGCTAAAGCAGCATTAAGTGTAGACCCTTAATAACATACAGAGAAAAAAAAGATGATTCGACCCACACTGTAGCGCTAACCTTCTATAAAAGAATCTTGTCTCGCACTATGTTTATGACTTGACAAAATATCGAGATTTCTTTATTAAATGCAATCTGCCTAGCCTTTTCCCAACTATGTATGTTGGGGTCGGCTTCCAGTCTAACCTAAGACTAAGACTAAGACTGCCTATCTGACCTCCACAATCCAGTTACTGGGTAATACGATACGGACTTGGTAAGACTTTCGGGCTTCTGACGACCCGTAACGGCTTAACATGCTTCCCGAAGCACGGAGGGGTCTCGGTATGTAAAGATAGTCGCCCATCCACAGACCAACTGCGACAAGCGTAGCTTAAGCTGATCGATCGACCCGTGCGGCTGTTATTAGGTACTTAGCCATGACCCTCTTTCTTTATTAAATGTAAATTAAATGTATTATACACATAAACCTTCCGGCATAAAGTCTCTACATGATAGTGAAAACCGCATCAAAATCTGTTGCGTAGTTTAGAAGAACAACGCGGTCACACAGACAGATACGAAACGCCACTTTTATTTATAACTAGCTGCGCCCCACGGTTTCACCCGCGTAAGTGTCGACCTCGTGGGAATATCGGGATAAAAAGTATCCTATGTGTTACTCCTGGTTATAAACTATCTGTGTGCCAAATTTCATACAAATCCGTTTGTGCGTGAAGAAGTAACAAATATACAAACACACTCACAAACTTTCGCCTTTATAATATTAGTGTGATATAGATAGATATATACATAATTGTAATAGATGCTGTTCTAAGTATTTCAAAGGAACGGCTGTGTCTACGACTAAATAAGACTGTTTGGTGAATGTATAAAAAGCATAAAGCTGCTGGTTCTATGCAAACTAAATAGTCGTTTTGCCCTCAAATTGCAGGTGCCGTACCTATAATTTGTTGGCAATACGACAGTCACTGTACCTCTAATTTGAGGCTAAAACCACGATTTATTGTCCCAACAATTTGTGACTAAAACGAACCGATATAACAGTCAAATCGATTACCTGCCCTGATCACTCAGATTGATCGATGCCTTTTAAAATAACAGCATCGAATAATTTATCGATTCTACCAAATTTTCATTGAAAACTTATAATCGAATGTTGATAGATGTTTATTCAACCGTTTGAATTTATTAACTGAACAATTTGTAGACGATTGTGTTAATTGAATGATTAACTAATGGCTGTATAGATTAATATTATCGATCGTTGAATGCTATGTTTGCATATTTACATCTTGATGACATCAAATAATATATAATGTTTGATGTACAGTCAAAAAAAGAGATAGGTATGCAGGATCGTCGGATATACCTAGTTGAAGTTTGGTAAGAAACCGATGGATGTTTTCGAATAAAATTTAATTTTAATAATAGAAAACAAACAGCTCATTTATCAAATTAAATTTCAGTCGACAACATCCATCGGTTTCTTACTAAACTTCAACTATATCCGACGATCCTGGATACCTATCTCTTTTGTTGACTGTACATAAATTATGTAAAACAACACAAACTAAATTATAATGTATAAAATTTATATTAGATTTTTAATAAATAACCAATTTTATATACATTTACTTTTATTGTGCCTGAAGCTATGTTGAGCTGTATAAATAATTTAGTATCCAAAAAGTACCAAATATTTATTTAAAAAATTAGGCATTGGTGATATTTTTACCTACATTTCTTTATATCTAAAGAGCATTAGGTAATATCTATATCTATAGTAGGTACCTATCTACTGACGGAAGAGATTCGTAGAAGATACAGGCCGTTACAATATTATTGAACCCGTCGCGCGTCTAATTAGCAGACACAATAGAAATTTTATTGTTATCGGTACACATGGTGTACACTTGACGTGTGAAGAATGTACTAGCTTCTGGCCGCGACTTCGTCCACGTGAAATGTCTTCTTCCCCCGACCCACCCCGTCGCATTGCATCGCCGGCCCGCACTTTTACTTCATTTTCTCTTAGCGTTCTTTCTCACTATTTTGTTAGGTTAAGGGGGTATCGTGTTAAATAGCATATAGCCTTCCTCAAGAATATCAAATACAAAAATACTTTTGAAATCCGACTGGTAGTTTCATAGATTATCGCGTCCAGACAAACAAACAACATTGTCAGCTTTATTATTAGTATTATATTTATTATTATATATTATTAGACTAGAGAAAAAGAAATCTAGGCTTTAGATTTCTAATATTGTGTACGTACGTACCTACCTTAAATTTTGGTTGCTTTATGGATTTTTATTAACTAATTATCACATCAATTTAAATAAACTTAATTTATTTATTTAAATACAAAAATTGTATCATTAAAACTAACGCTTCAAATAGTTTAAATAATCGCATTTACGATGTATTAATGTCATGACATTTTACACGATAAAGACATGGAGAAAAAATATGTTTTACCATATTTATGTCATGTATATTTAAATATAATAATATTTATCGCCACGTATTTGTAATTCAAAATCAAAAACCTTGTTAACATGTAACACAGCCTACGAATATCAATAAAACGTATTTATTTTTATTTATTCGGAGATATAATCTACAGCCTCTACCCATCTATCGACTTAGGTAATGTAGGCTTCATTTAGGTGTTTATTTCATGCTGAAACGTTATGTATTCTATATATTTTTACCCCCTTATTAATAAACGTATTATATCAGATTTAAACACCGATTTCTCTCTTTCAGTCGTCAGTAATTTGACTTTCGAAAGAAGAAGATAAAGCGTTGTGTAACTATACAGACGCTATACAACGTTTATTAGTAAGGGGGTTAGGCTATACTGTAGCGTCACGAAATCACTCGTCAATTCACCTCATTAGTTCCAAATGCCAAACTGCACGATTATTTTTATAATCATGCCAATAAATTATTTGATTATAATTATTTATAAATTATAGCTCAAGTAGGCAGGATGTGGCACTACATAGAACCTCCAGCGGAAACGTTTACTTCATACACACACACATACACAAAATGTGAAGGCTTATCGGCAGCTAATCGATTTGCGTTTGCGCATCTCGGGGCGCATTCAAATTTCGATCGCGAACTGTCATGGCGGCTCGATTGGCCGAAAACAGCCGAACAGTCGATATGAAACCGAAACGAGGTGGCATTGACATTGATTGGCTGTTGAGAAACTTTAAAACAAAGGGTACTTCGCTTCTATTCGGTTACACACTGCCATTAATATAAATATATTCAGATTATAATGCGCACATACATTTAAATCTCTTATCTTTGCTTGTGAATGTTATAACTTATATCTAGATAGTACATTCCTACATAGGCTGGGTGCTTATGTGTAAAATATTTATTTGTAGACCATATAACAATAAATGTTTAAAGCGTTATAAAAAATAACATAGATTAAAACTTAGATATATATGACGCATAAAAATACAAAAGGTTATGTGTGAGCCTATGTACAGACAACAAATGAGATAAGTATGCAGGATCGTCGGATATAGTTGAAGTTTAGTAAGAAACCGATGGGTGTTGTCCACTGTTTAATTTGATAAATGAGCTGTTTGTTTTCTATTAATAAAATTAAATTTTATTCGAAAACATCCATCGGTTTCTTAATAAACACCAACTATATCCAACGATCCTGCATACTTATCTCTTTTTTTGACTGTACCTGAAGATTCTATTATATTATAATTTATGCAGGATTTAGATGCTTATACAATATACCTAGATAGGTAGGTATACCTAATTGTAGGTAGTAATCCTTTTCTTAGATTAGATTAATTTTGTTGTCCTTGATTATTGTAAAAAAAGCATTTACTTAAATAAAATTATCTTGTATAATGACTTTAAATCTAAACATTGTTGAAATAGTTAAAAGCCAAAATAGTAATTTTATTGCTTGTTGCAAAACAAAAACAAATCATTATGTGGGTAGGCATCTAAATAAACATGAAATTACCCCTTAAATATAATTAAAATTGCAAAAATTTGAGACAAAAAAACTTTGCGAAACCCCGTTTATGTCTTTTACTAGAGCAACACAGATTTCATACAAAATAATTTTTATGAAAATTAATATATACCTCAAGATATATTATTTCAAATTTAAATTGAATATATATTACCTACATTGAAAACATAATTTGAGTCTTTTAAAACGATAATTGTTATTTACATTATACTGATAATAATCATTTATGATAAAAGTAATGGATATTTGATGTTGCTCAATAAAATTATTAGATAACCCTTTCAGCGTTTTAAAACGTATGTTATCTATGTGTTTATATTTTTTTAAACAAAAATTTGATAAAAATTTGATATTTTTATTTTCGCGCTCTTTCCGTCGGATGGTAGAGTCGACTCTATATTTTGTGACGCGAGAAATGTTGGCTTAGAAACAAAGTTATAAAGTATTTTTGATATGCGAACAATTAATTTAAAAGATATTTGTATGTGTACTAACTTACATATTAATGTAAGTTCATATTGTATCATTTTCATAATATTTTTTTTGCAAACTTTATCTCATTAGTTTGAATCAAAACATAGAGTCAAACTGATGTTTATTTCATGTAACTGCGTTGAAAAATGCTTGCCTTCGTATGAGACATTGGAAAAGCATGATCACTTCATGATAAATAAAGAAAACACAAAAATATTTGCTCTACATTTGACTGGCTGAGGATAACTCGACTCTTACATGTTGTAACGCAAGTAAAATAATAAAAATGATTAAATACCTCGAATGTCCTTATCAGATGCTTATCACAATGTAGTTCACTATCACTATTTATCACTTTAAATACTGTGCAGATGCAAAAACACACTGAAATCATGAGCTCCATTCCGTTTGCATGTTCATTTTCATCGGAAAATTCTTAATATCACAGGTCACAACTGGTCCTATAATCTACGATGGTATATGTAGATAGTACTAGATAATACTAAAACGCGTTGATATTGTGTTTAAAATTACAAAAACAGTCCAATTTAAGAGCGCAAGCGCAAGTGCGGCGTTGAGGCGTACGGCGCGTGATGCGGCGTCGATGGGACGCAACCCGACACTAAACCAGTCGTGTGACTTTTTGTTGTGAACGCCACAATCGTACGCCTTCGGAAACGCTCGCCGCCGACGACTGCCGTTCGGGTGTCGCGCGCCGCTGATAGGTCGAGGCGAGTGAGCGAGGGAGGAGTCTACGCCGCGATGGGAGTGTTCTTCTTTTAAAATTTTCTTTTTCTCTTTTTGGGCGGTAGTGTGGTGTTGTGCGGTGGTGTGCGTTAGTCGAGGCGCGCGCGCCGCGGTTGATGGATGTCTCAGCGGTCGCTCGCACTGTATTCTGTTATATGATGGCGGGCCGACGGCTCCTAACAAGAGTATCGCCCAAAGTGCCCCTACTGCTACTGCGCTGTCACTGTCAAATGGTTACCATAGACATGCTGTTGAATTATACCCTTACCCCCTTACTAATAAACGCTGTATAGCGTCTGTACACATAGTTACACAAAGCTTTGTCTTCTTCTTTCGAAAGTCAAATTACTGACGACTGAAAGAGAGAAATCGGTGTGTAACTATTCATCTGATATAATACGTTTATTAGTAAGGGGATTAATCTTTACTTACAGCCTAATTATAAACATTAATAAAAAAAAAACAAATTACAACTATGTTAAATATCAAGACTTTATAATCACTAAGCCACTTGACCCACTGCTCCCGAGATTAATATTAAGGAGGTACCCACCTACAGTAGGTACCTGTGAAGTTGTGAACGACGGAGTCTTTACAATACCAGCCTATTAGAATAGACTAGAATACTCTTTATTAAGTACACCATATAAATGTCCCACTGCAGGGCAAAGACCTCTTCTCATACGGAGAAGGCATGAGCATTGATCACCACGCTTGCTCAAGACGGATTGACGATTTCAGACTTATAATATTATCTGTAAGTCCAGGTTTCCTCACGATGTGTTCCTTCACCGATATCAGTTATATCCAAGATAAACTCGGAAAGTAGCATGAATTGAAAAGTCACATTGATACTTGCCCAAGCAACCCCTACCAAGATTAATTGCTAGAAATTAGTGGTACTTTCACAATGAAAATGGCACCCCATTAAACAATAGCGGTCACATTATTTAGAAACAGTCTATTTTAACTCTTTATTTGTGAGTTTGTTGATAAAAAAGACACTTTAACTTTCGTTATTTATTGTTGTAACTACTTAGGTACATAATAAGTGTTTCATTTTTTTTTTAAGAAAGGAACAGCTAAAATTAGAATTAGAACTTGCAACTAGTTTAAATCAAGTTTTGGTAATAATATAACCCACAAAGCTGCGCACAGGCAGAAATCATCATTTGAGCCTTTTCCTAACTATGTTTGGGTCGGCTTCCAGTCTAACCGGATGCAGCTGAATACCAATATTTTACATAGAGCGACTGCCTATCGGACCTCCAGAACTCAGTTACTGTGTAAGTTTTAATCGATTCGATTGATTCGATACTCGATTGATTCGATACTTGATTGTTAGGAGTTTTAGTAGCAGTACGTGCAGTAAATAGTTAAAAAATGAGCGTAAAGGGGACTACAGAACCTAAACGCAAAAAACGTAAGTTTTATAATTCCTAAAAGTATAATATGATCGGCTACAGTAAACAAAATCAGAGAAATATATGATATTCTTCAGAATTTATATGCTAGTTAGATAGTGTATTGAAAACATAATACAACTAATTTTATACGATAGAAAAAATCATGAAGATACCTCTAAAAACTTTATTTTCACAATAAAAACCATACTAAGTAATATACACATACAATCATATAATTTTTCGTCAGATTATTCTACAAGCAACATACCTAAGCACTAGTGTTTTAATTTTTTAATCCAAACAATAATTTTTTTGTAAATAGATAATTGCTTCATATTTTGGAATAAATTACCAGCGTTGTGTCATATGCTTCTTTTTCTTTTCTATTCAGTCCGACAGTGACAGCGCTTTAGGTCATGTAGTCCCCTAAATAAAATTTAAATTTATATAAAGATTACGTAATAAAAAGTTTAATCAGTGTAGCCTCTACCCGTTCTACTACGAACAATTGAATAAAATCAAGTGTGACACCTTTAAAATGCATATAAAAAAAAATACAGTGGCTAAGTCGGAGGCACACACAAATTTGTTGGTCATGGGTATAAGGCCGTCTGCTGTCACTTCTACAGGGATAGGTACTCCTCTGTAGGTCCAGAAGGTGACCCGCTTGACTGAAGTTGGGAGATGGTAAAACATATAATTTTTGTTGGTGGTATCTAATTGGTTTTTGGGTGACGTCTCCGAGTCTGGAAATTGTGACTACATTGTTGTATTGGGTTCCTGTAAGAACAAATGTAGGTAAGTGGTAATCTACCTATATAAATAAAACGAAGTCAGGTTAGTTACACCATGTATAACTCAAGAACGACGGGACCGATTTTTATGATCTTTGATTTGTTGGATTTGTCTCTACCCCGAATAGCAGAATATCTATTAAAACATGAGAAAAATTCACGAAAAAAAATTATAATAAAAATAATTAATTTTCTCATACATTCGTTCTTATTGATTCTGAGGCAGCACGAAGTTCTCCGGGTCAGCTAGCAGTAAATAAATAAAATTATTTTCAAATGTAGGTACTGCTACCATTATCCATAGGTAGCTTAACTGCTGCTGCTTACTGCTGCGGCAGAAAGCACAGGCTGTTTGCTGTGCCTCCATGTCGCACAGGTGCGCGTGCTAAGTCCCCAGTACCACATACTCTGGCCGCACTTAATGATCTCTTGGAAAACAACCCAACAAACGATCTGTTTGCGGACGAATGGACGAAGATTTTGTCGGCATGTCAGAAGTACTGTAAGAGGGATATACGAAAGTGTTGTTAACTTTTTACTTGATATTATATTTAATCTTTTATGTGTATGTGTAAACTGTCTTTAATTTCTGTAATTGGTTGTAAACAGTTTTAATTAAAGAATAAATAAATAAATGAAAAATAAAATTAACAGCTTATTTGACTAAGCTCGACGATAGCATACCTACATAGAGGTCTACACACCAATTCAGTTAATTTTCATAAAATGATGGAAATTATTGCTTAGATTTTGAGTTAGCGTTTCCTGCGATAAGACATTGGGATATGAGCAAGTAACATAAATGTTCTTTAATTGGGAAGATGCTTTAATTAAGGGGCTTACAGGACCTAAACACAAAAAACGCAAGTTTTAGAAACAATAAAAGTATATGATCGACTACAGTAAACAAAATAAGAAAAATATATGATATTCTTCAGGATATATGCTAGGTAGGTAGTGTGTTGAAAACATAATACAACTAATTTGATACGATAGAAAAAAAATCATGAAGATACCTCTAAAAACTTTCTTTTTACAATAAAAACCACACAATCATTCTGATTTTTTGTCAGATTATTCTACAAGCAACATACTAAAATATTTTAATTTTTTAGTCCAAACAATAGATTTTTTGTAATTAAATAATTGCTTCATATTTTGCAATAAATTACCAGCGTTGTGTCATCGCGCTTCTCTTTCGTTTCTATGAAGTCCGACAGTGACCGCACTTTAAGTCATGTAACCCTTAACACCTTTTGTACAGACTGCAGCACATCAAACTACTACAATCTGTCAAATTTCTTTAATAGATTTTCAACTTTATCGATAAAGCTTAAGGAAGTGCATAAGGATTGGGAAAATTTGTCAGTTTTGGGTAGCTTGATATGCTGGCGTCTGTGTATTTAAAAGTATAATTTGATTGCCTCGTCGGTCTAGTGGTCACAAGCGCTGCTGCTGAGTGTGAGGTCCTGGGTTCGATTTCCGGGTCGGGCAAAGTGTTATTGGTGTTTTCATCTGGAATTTCTCAGTAGCAGCCCGGAGTCTGGATTTGTGCTCGGTTGATGGCTAGCCCTCTATTACATGGGACTTAAACATAACTGGAGTAATGTTTGTGTACTATAGGTACACCTCTGCCAAACCCTAAAAATCATCATCTGCCTAGCCTTTTCCCAACTATGTTGGGGTTGGCTTGCAGTCTAACCGGATGCAGCTGAATACCAGTATTTTACATGGAGCGACTGCCTATCTGATCCCAAAACCCAGTTACTGGGTAATACGATACCCCTCGGTAAGACTGGTTGTCAGACTTTCGGGCTTCTGACTACCCGTAATGACTGTCAAAGATCCACGAATGACAGCCGGGACCAACGGCTTAACGTGCTTTCCGAAGCACGGAGTGGTCACGGTATCTGAAGATGATCACCCATCCACAGACCACGGTTGGTCGGCAAGCGTAACTTAACCTGATCGATGGACCTGTGCGGCTGTTATTATTTAGCCACGGGCCCCTTGCCAAACCCTTAAAATACAAGATGCTTTATTATGATAAGTTATCAAGTACAAGGTTCAAAGTAGGTAAATCATAAATTGGTATGCATTTAAATAAGTGTTGTCGATGTAGATTTAAGTCGTAACATTTTGATTTTATTTAGATATCGATATCGTAATGTATCTATCTTCTTTAATCTATACAACACTAACAATAAAACTGAAGAGTTTGTTTGTTTGAATGCGCCAATCTCTGGAACTACCAATCGGATTAAAAAAACCTTTTAACATTTGATTGCGTAAGTCTTGAGGAAGGCTACAGGCTATATTTAACATCATGCTAGGATCCTTAGGAGCCGAACAAAAGGAAAAAAAGTAAGAAAGCAAAGTAATAGCTCGGGCGATGCGATGCGACGGGGTGGGTTGGGGTACAAGAAATTTCACGCAGACGAAGTCGCGGGCAGAAGCTAGTGTATAGATAAGGGTTTACCTAATAGTGAAATTTAATTAGGAGGCAAGCATATGATTAAAGAAAGTCGTAAGCACATAATTGCTTCATTATGTATACAAGTAGCTACAGGCATATTATGTACGGGACAATTAAGTACTTACTCGTATTATGAATTTGTAGGTGCCGGTAGGTACCAATATAGAATTACTGGTATTGATTTACCCATAAAGGCCTTACGCTATTCTAAAATTATGAAAAAAATTATAAAAAATCAGTAAAATTTTTTAAACTGATAAGGGCTGTTTTTTCCATTGCCAGATAATTTTTATTTCGAGGAATAAAATTGACGTTTGACTGTTTTTGTATGAAATAGCTGTCTAAATTTCAAAATTATTCCTCGAATAAAATTATCAGATGATTGAAAAATCAGCCCGAAGTCGAAAAAATTACCTACCTACCTTTAAAATACCTTTAAAAGTGACCTTATTGGTGATGATCTTCAGAAAGGTCAGGTGCGCAATACTCGCAACTGGCGTGCGTGTATGACCAGAGAGGCAATTCTCGTAATAGAACGTTCAACAGTCAGAAGATCAATTCTCGTAATTTAAAACGTTCAAAATCCAGTCGCAGTCTCATCTCGGCGACAAACAAATGACAAAAACTTGTCAAAATGTAGGGAAATCAGAGGTATTTTTGACAGATTGAGACTGAGATCAGACTGTGAACGTTCTTTAAATTACGAGAATTGCCCCTCTGATCTGTCTCAATCTGTCAAAAATACGTCATTTTTGACAAGTTTTTGACATTGATTGTCGCTGAGATGAGATTGCGACTAGATTTTTAACGTTTTTAATTACGGGAATTGGCCTTCTGATGTATAAACGTAAACGAGGCAAAAGGAGTATACAGGGTTATTGGTAAAACATTAACAACCTCTTAAGAGGTCATTGTACTCCTCATTATGAACAACTTTTACTAAAGGACCAAACCTGAAATTGCGAAAAAGAATCAGCTGTTCCCTACATTTATGTTCGTACCTATAACTCGTCAAAATGTAGGGAACAGTTGATTTTTTTTCATGTTTGGACCCATAGTAAAAGTTGGTCATAATGATGAGTACAATGACCTCTTAAGAGGTTGTTAATGTTTTACCAATAACCATGTATAAGGATCGAAGGTGTGAGTTCATGATTTGTAAGTAGGAAAACTTTGGAAAATGTAAACCTGTATTAAATTATACTCTGGCCTCCTCACTAATAAACGTATTATATCAGATGAATAGTTACACACCGATTTCTCTCTTTCAGTCGTCAGTAATTTGACTTCCGAAAGAAGAAGACAAAGCGTTGTGTAACTGCTAACTGTACAGACGCTATACAACGTTTATTAGATATTTACAAACGATTTTATAAAATAGAAATGACTTTTATTGAAGTTTTATTAGTCAAGAGGAAAGGCTTGATTTCTGAAAAGAAGTAGAATTTTTCTGTAACGTGTTTAATTTTCACTGGGAAAGCATATTATAATCTAAATATTTTATTTCACATAAAGCGTACATGGGCACTTATAAAACGTCAGAAGCTAGGTGCAGTAACGGTTCCAATTGGTCGTTTCCTGTGGCGAAGAGCCGGCAAGAAACTCCACAGTTACTCTTTTAAAAATAATTGGCTTTTACAATGTTTTCAAATTACAGTGTTAACAGGTAGGTATGGCAGGAAAGTGTAGGTCGACAAGTACCAGGTACTTAAGAAAATAGAAAATGAAAACCTACAGTCTACAAGTAAATATCGAAATCTAATCGTAGTACTTATATAAAACTAGCTTTTGCCCGCGACTTCGTCCGCGTGAAATTTCATCCTCCCCGCATTCACCCTCTTAGGGGTTGATTTCGAAAAATCCTTCCTTATTCCTTGTCTACATTATAAAGGGAACCTCTGTGAAAAAATTCAGCTTTCTAGGGCCAAGGGTTTGGGCTGGGCGTTGATGAGTCAGTCAATCAGTCAGTCAGGACTTTTCTTTTTATTTATATAGATAGATAGATAGGATTGTAGTACCTACTTGTCTTCATTTACTGAACTAATACCTGCCTATTGCATTCGTTGGCGAAGCTGATGTTTCTATCCTAGAAACACCATTTTGGAAAGTTAAATCCGTGTTCGTATCTCTATGTCCTTTTTGGTGGACATATTAATTTTTACTAATTTGGTAGAATACTAAAAATCCTAAGACTTATATATTTTTGATTTTTCGCATACCTAAAAAACAGTGATTAGAAAAACTTTTATGAAAACAACAATGTAGAGTCACTGAAAATATTCATACTTTCAGTGACTCTACATTTTTTGTTTTCATGCGTACGTGTAATCTATATTTAAGTTTTAATCTACCACAAGTTTTAATAGCTCTACAATTTGTACAATAGAACAAATTGTTTCTACAATTTAGTAAATGATTAATTAGTTTGCGCACTTCTTGTACATTGTTTTTTAACTACAATTTAATAATATTAATCAAACAATAATTATTGAAAAAAGTAGTTAGATATAAAGTAGAAACCTTCTAAATACACCTGAATGTGTTACTAATTCCTTTTAGTAAGTGATTGAGTAAGAATTTAACCTGAACAGGGTTTGTTTACACTTTTACCAGATATTTTTGGAACAGACAATAATCACCATGCCTACCAGACTGATTAGGAATCTCTTCTGTCTTGATTCCGTCAGAATATCGGGATAAAAAGTATTCTATGTCCTAAAGACAAAAGCCATTTATTCGTCCTAATTCAGGTGGTTTATCCATGTGCCAAATTTCATTGAAATCCGTATAGTCCTTTTAGGGTTAAAGCGTAAGAAACAAACATACTAAAAATCAAATCTTTTCATAAAGATAATTTAAATTAGTTTTGATAATCTGTCCAATCTTTGTCTATAAATATTCTGAGTACCTACCTAGTACATTTTAAACAATAGCAAAACTATTTAGGTAGGTACTTTACCAAAAACCAGGCACACGAAAACGTCTATCAAAGCCCACAAGAAAAAAAAAACAATAGCTCCCCAGAATGTCTAAGACTACCCTCCGTCTGAACGTGATTTATTCTATATACCCGCGCTATAAATCTGTCGGGTACAACACTATCGCTAGTGCTGCGCGGTAATGGCTAATGACATAACACCCGGCTGCCAGAGTTCAAGCTAAAAATGGCTTCTTAATCGGGTTATATGGATAAATGTATAAGAAGGAGATTACTTTATGCTTTGGGTATTTTTATTTAAGTATTCTTTTGTTTTTGCAGTTAGACCAGCAGAAAAATCTTACCGTGAAAACTCAAGTGAAGTGAGCTGTCAATAGTGTCAATTCGTAGCATCAGCCGGTCGATTCTGTAAAAATCTCACCGTGAAAACTTAGGTGACGTGAGTTTGTTTTTGCTAGGAATTGACACTATTGACAGCTCACGCTCACTTCACCTAAGTTTTAACGGTGAGATTTTTACAGAATAGCACCGCAGAAACCCAATCGCGTAACACATTGTCTATCTATTGCATATGATGGAATAATTATATATTATTGCTAGCTGCGCCACGCGGTTCCACCCGCATAAATGTCGACCCCGTGGGAATATCGGGATAAAAAGTAGCCTATATGTTAATCCAGGGTGTCAGCTATAGCCATACAAAATTTTATCAAAATTGGTCCAGCCTTTTGAGCGTGAAGAAGTAACAAACATATAAACACACACTCACAAACTTTCGCCTTTATAATATTAGTGTGATTATTAATTATTGCATATATTACCCACACATAACGTAGTAAACTACAATACAAGCACCAGAAGCAAGTCTATCCATATAAAAATGGTAATTTTAAATGATGAGATAAGTACTTACATCCTTCTCATTATCTATTTATAGTTGTCGATGCTTTATCTCATAAATTGTAACTTATAAGTTATAACAATAAGTGTGAATCTCACACGTACCTAATCTTATTAACAGTAGCCACTTGTAGTTAGTAGACAGAACAGATAAATTACCTACTGTTACGTCAGAGCGATTCTATTATCATCATCTGCCTAGCCTTTTCCCACCTATGTTAGGGTCGGCTTCCAGTCTAACCGGATGCAGCTGAATACCAGTATTTTACATGGAGCCACTGCCTATCTGACCTCCACAACCCAGTTACTGGGTAATACGATACCCCTTGATAAGACTGGTTGTCAGACTTTCGGGTTTCTGACGACCCGTTACGACTTTCAAAGATTTACGAATGACCCTCCCTCCCTCTAACCCTGGGTAACTAAGGTCCTCAACTCGGTAATACGATATCCCTTGGTAAGACTGGTTATCAGATATTCGGGCCGCTGACGACCCGTAAGGACCGCCAAATATTCACAAATGACAGCCGGGACCAACGGCTTAACGTGCTTACCGAGGCACGGAGGGGTCTTGGTATGTAAAGATGGTCACCCATCCCCAAACCAACTTAGCCACAAGCCCCTTGCAAAGCGAGAGCGAGACAGCGGTTCTATTATTAGTCACCAATTCCTGAAAAATTAAATCACCTGTCTGCCTCGTTGGTCTAGTGGTCTCAAGCGCTACTGCTGAACATGAGCTCCTCGGTTCGATTCCCGGGTCGGCCAAAGTGTTATCAGGTTGTACCATCTGGAATTTCTCAGTAGCAGCCCGGAGTCTGGATTTGTGCGCGGTTGACGACAATATTCTCGCCCCCTATTACATGAGAATTAAACATAACTTGCGTCTGGCGAACCTTTCGAGGAGTTCAGGCGTGATGTTATGTATGACATACCTAGTTGAAAAACCTTGTATTTTCCTAATCAAATGCTCCATTTAATCAGCTCCTATTCCTCATACACAATAGCCTGCCATGCTCGTAGATACATGTATCTACATAAGCTCTTCATCATCAATAGGCATTAAACACCGACGTATGTAGGTAGTGCACACATACATAGTATATGTACGTAGTGTCTCCGCACCAGTTAATCAGTGCGAGGTCGTGTGTCTCAGAATTACTGAGCGAATACGGGAGCCTATTACCACTGTCTACGCTTTAAAACTATTGTTATTTAGGTATATGTATACAATCTATATATTATTATTACTTACAAATAAATAAAATTGAAGTGTCTGTTTGTAATGTCAAAATAACGTCTTTTTACTAATTGCATAATGAAAGTAAAGCAAAAAAAAAACATTTTCTAAATTTTTGTCTATCTATCTGTCAGTCTGTTTGTTCCGGCTAGTCTCCGAAACGGCTGGACCGATTTTGACTATACTTTCACTAGCAGATAGCTGATGTTATAAGTAGTAACTTAGGCTTACTTTTATTTTAGAAAAATAATTAGGGTTCAGCTATGAACAGAGAGAAGTGAAAAGAAAGTAGAGAGGCCTTTGCTCTGCAGTGGGACATCACAGGCTAATAATATGATATAAATAATTAGGGTTTCACGCAAAAATTTAAAACTCATTAAATCCAAATACAAGTATTACACATTATTGTTTTTCGACATGCTCGCGAAAGAAGTCTCCGGCACAGCTAGTTTAGCCTTATAACAATATATTTATTTGACTTAAATCTGGGGGCACTATAGTGCCCCCGCCAAGACGAGCCAAACGAAGCGTAAGGGCACTTCGATACCCGTGGGCACTACCTACCTTTTCTCAAAGCGCTTCGTCGTTTTTTTACCGTATTAACTTGGGTCTGGATTATACTAGATAAACAAAATTCTCGGGATATGATGTCAATAGTGGAAGTCCACTATTGACAGAGCTATGAGCTAAGAGCTATGCAATTGAAAGTTTACATGATTAATAAGTATTAAACATGTAAACTTTCAATTGCATAGCTCTTACACTTAAAATTTTATTGATATCTAAAAAACCCCGATTTCGTCACTGACTCACTGATGATCATCAAAACTCTTAGGGTAATTCCTGAAGTCCGAGAAAGCTGAAATTTGGTATGTAAGCTAGTATTAGTACACAAACAACAAAAAAAAAAATTTAAAACTTGGAACCTTTGGAACCTTTAATAGAGAACCCCTTAAACTAGGGGAATGGAAGTTTGTATGAGACTTCCGCAAATTTTGTTGCTAGAGGTCTGAAAATGATATAGGGACATCTTGTTATAAATAATAAAATACATATTTCAGGATTTTTTCTAAATAACCCCGAAAAAAAAAAGAAAAAAAATCTTACAAAAAGAATTGAAATCCCACCAAAAACATTTTAATGTAATATATTGCCAAGACGAGACCATATGGCTAGCACTGTCAAAAAGTTATCAGATCTCATGTAGAGCTTCTAACTCCACACGCCCTAACTCTACAAGCCCTAACTTCACAAACTCTACACCTTAGTCAAAATATGAGGCTTGGCTGTTTCGTTACTACAAGAACTATTATATAGCAGAAAAGTAATGAACAGTGAATACATTTTTCACCTGACGCCCATGTGATGGTAGCGAAACGGCCAAGCCACATATTGTTAATTTGTTGTTGGTCCGGAATCTATTAAACCTATTTGAACTTTGTTTCCAAGATCCTTTCCGATCCGATGCGGTGCGAGCCGTTTGGTGGAAATCATCCTTTTACAGTGAAATATACTTATCTAACAGAACTTTGATTTGCTTCAAAGTTCAAAATAGGTAAATCTTCCCAAAATTCCGTTTTCCGATTTCCAAAGTGCGCATTGGTTGATATTCGCTTCCTCATTTTCAGATTTTCACGCAAGCGAACTGGTAAACTAAAGCTTGTATATCTGTACAGACCTACAATAACATCACAGTACGGAGTTTCCATCTCATCCAACATTAGCAATCTCTATAATGACGTAGCCAGGCCGTACACGAACATAGGTACATTATCTACCTAGTATCTACTATGTAGGTACGTATGTACATGTACGTTATTATTTAGACATGTCTCGTTAGCGCAGGCTAGAGCCTCTCTGCCTGAGGCTAATCAATATCTGGAGGAGAATTCGACCTTAAGTTAACACAAGTTAATAAGTATACTTACCTACTA
Organism: Oligia fasciuncula; assembly: GCA_963082905.1. NCBI lineage: Eukaryota > Metazoa > Arthropoda > Insecta > Lepidoptera > Noctuidae > Oligia > Oligia fasciuncula. The sequence goes on from OY720392.1 coordinate 7,358,238, forward strand.
TAATACTCAAACATATTGTTTATGAGTTGTGTTACTATAAACAGAGTGACTTGTAATTCCGGACGCAGCAGAATACCAGTATTTTACATGGAGCGACTGCCTATGTCAGATAGGCAGTACTCCACAACCCAGTAACTGGGTAATACGATACCCCTTGGTAAGGTTGGCAGACTTTCGGGCTTCTCACTACCCGCAACGACTGTCAAAGATCCACGAATGACAGCCGGGACCAACGGCTTAACGTGCTTTCCGAGACACGGAAGGGTCACGGTATGTAAAGATGATCACCCATCCACAGACCAACCGCGGTAAGCGTAGCTTAACCCGATCGATCGACCTGTACTGCTGTTATTATTTAACCACGTGCCCCTCAGCTAGCCTCAGCTAGCCACAACAATATACCAACAAATACTATAAGTAAATACTATACGTTCTCACGCAAAAAATAATAAATCAAAATTAAAAATGTAAAAAAAAAACTTACTATACCTACTTCTTAACTAACAGGAATTATAACAAGAATGTTGAGGTTAATCAAAATTCTTATTTGGATTCTTATTATTTTGGAAAATGCAACTCAAATCACATATTTCATATCTTGGCTTACATCATAGATTATATTGAGAGAAAAGGTAATTATAATTTGAAAAAAAGTTTTTAATTTATGGTACGGGGTGTACCTATGGTATGTTGTTTATGGTATCGAGATCAACATAATGAGAATATTAATACTTCTGTCCTTTGATATTGTAATAAGATGATGAGATGCGACCACCAACGTTGAAGTTCCTAATCTTATTGACAATCAAATTTTAATTCCTCACGATAAAATCACCTAATTGCGTTAGTTTCGTAATTAACATATTCAACGGCTTCAGAATTTACATTAAGGATATTTAAATTTATCAAGAAGACGCCTCAGTAATAACGAATACGCGGCCAATCTTCATAATATTTATAATACAAGATAAACCCTCTAAATGTTTATGTAGGATAATAACAGGGACGACAATAAAACAAATACATACTTGTACACCTAAACAGTAGGTACGGTGCGGGTTCCAAGGCCCCACGACACCCACACATTTTCTAAGCGGGCAGCCAGTCTGAATAACATTTAACCCCTTTGAAATGTAAAAGCATTACGGAATGAAAAAACAGCACTTATGTACCCCGCGACTCAGATAAACCATCTCCCGTACAAAGAGCACAAAGATACAATGCCTCTGAAAGGGTTCAAGAACGCACTTTTAAATTAACCGCTATGAATTCCAGAACGACTTACATCGTACACAAACTACAAGCCATTTTCAACCTTAGCAACTGCATCTAGCAAATATTAGACGTCACAATCGTATGCAGCTAAAGTACTATATAAAATATTAGTCGTCGCAATACGCCTATTTAAAATAGGTCCGTTTACATTTTTCCTTTTCATGTCATTGTCTCTGGCTGAGAGCGCTTGCAACCGTCACGTTCCAATTTTGAAAAGTGTCGGAACAAAATGGTAGTCGCTTTGTATAGTGCCCCCGCTCCTGACTCGAGTTTGGTAATTTAGCAGATGTTCAGAGCCCCGACTACCTTTGAAGTCGACTACAGCTTCCAACTAAAGAAAATGGACTTTCAACGTTTGTTTATTTGACTGCGTAGTTAGGAAATGCGAAGCGATTTATGAGAAATGTGTTCGGTAAGTTGTCGGTACGTTTGGAATCATTCGGAACATGATTCGTAATTATTCAAACGGCATACCGACGTCAAAAACATCATCTGACATACACGAGGAGTCATAGATCCAACCACCCATCAGTGGAGGCTGGTAACCAAATTGGAACATCACTGTGCCGTGTTTACAACTCGACAAAAAAAAATAATAACAAAGGAGCCGAATTTAAATTCCAATCGAACTTTGACACATGTCTGCCACCATAAACAATGGAAATTCAAATCATCGTTGCAGCGGGCTGCGGCGGACTAATGCGATTGTGGCGTGAGTCTATTGCTCTTCATCTATAAATAGGAGCCTTTTCTCTCGCTTTTTCTTCACAGAATCTGAGTCGAGATCGGGCGATAAGCTATCTCGTGTGAGACGGTCTCAATATCCACAGATGGCCTTGCTCTAAAGTAATCTCTGTTCCCGACGTGGATATTTTTGACATTTTTTTGCTTGTGATTCTTTGAAAATCTCGCTTTGTGCTCTAATAGGGACATTATTTTGACGTGGAGCACGCCGCTGTAATATTGTAAACACTGATTGAGTATAGATAAGTAAGACAATCGGACATTTTGTCCTTGGTTGTGACGTTTTTTGTGGTGGCGCGAATTTAAGCCTTATATTGAGGCTTTGCTTGATGTTACCGGGAAATGTTTAGCAGCTGTCGTCTGTACCTATACACAAGAGTAAGTGCGGTGTTAGGTAAGTACATTAGACGTAGGCACTATCTACACTGATATATCGAAATAAGACACGTAAGATGTTTTTTTATTTGTTTGGCAACCTCAGCGCTACGGAAAGGCCGCGATTTAGAGATATGGTCAAACTTAGTCCAGAAGCAAACAGGAAAATAAACAAAATATTTTCAAGTTAAGATGTTTAGATGTCCTTGTTTATGTCGTGTTAAAAATATATGGGCCAGTGTGCACTAAGCTGAAATATTATGTTAACCATAGTTTTGAATTCAGATAAATAGGTGTCATTATAATACAATTTGTAGTGGACATTATTAATGATGCTACTGCAGAAAACAAATTGGTATCATTATCCGTACAACTAGTACTTAGGTAGGTTCCTATACATGCACAATAATGTTTTTGAGACAAGCTAGTTAATTGCAGACAACATCACGTAAAATTTCTAATATATCAAAAGTTAAGTCTCCCACAATTTTAATTAAAAATGTCTAGCTTGATAATGAATAAAATTATCCTTAGCGTAGCCCACGCCAAGAAAAGGTACACTACAGCTCTTGTTAAACAAGTTATTTAAATATTTTAAGCCCAACAAAGGCAAAGACAAGCTCAGTGTTACCCAATAGGTCGATAAAGTGTGTGTTTTTATGAAAACCTCTGTCGAATGGCTCGGGTGAAACAGTTGACGATCGACGCTCCAGTTACGGTTACTTTTGTAAAATTAAGCGATAAACTCGTACCAAACAGGACGCAGGAGTTTACAAGGCGTACAACGTCGATAAGCCACACATTTCAAGCAATTTATGAACTAATATACGCTCAAAAAACGTAAGTATTCGATACAGTAATACGCCTTGTTTATAAATTCGCTTCGTGTTAATCTGATAACGTTTTAATTTCACGTCAAAGTTCGTTAGCTCGGCAAAATATTCCACGTTAATCATGTGTTTTTTTTTTCAAAACTCCTTTTCTTATTATGTTATGTTTTGTACCCACATTTTTCGGTAATACGAAGCAGAATTTAATGTGACTGAATCTGAAAAATTTCACATTACAAACTCGTTTTTCTTTGTTAATCGCGTTGCATTTAATACGTTTGAACGTAAGACATTCGGATTAGAATTAATTCCAGCTCGTATATAAAGTCGCGGTATTTAAATGAACGTAAATAAAAAGGAACGTTGCATGAACTAGTGCTAAGTGAAAGTGCGATAACCGTCTGACTGGTAGGTAATGCTAGGTTCTGTTCCACGGTTGGTCATTTAAACAGTTTCATGACTTTCCTCACGTGCCACGGACTTACACGTGATGGATTGTTTGTAAATGAATAATTAATTTTATTTCTCACAAAGCTGCGACGTAGCACGTAATAAAACAATGACGAACCAAAATAAAAACACGAGTAGGTAGGTATTTGACAAAAATACGGCGGCACACGTCGTCCGGCCGAGCAGACAATCTCCGTACCTATCCCTTATCTGTGCAACTTAGCAAACAAAACATCGCAACCGGCAATAAGCATAAAACAAAATCGTTTCGACCCCACACACGCCGTCGCCCGAACACTTGGAAAAATCCCTATGGATTTTCCGCGCGGGGTGACGAGGGCGACCGGCGGCGCGCGGGGGCAGGGGGAAGGAACGTAAAAGAGAAAAGCTGCGAGTTTTTATCTCGGCGCCATAAATTTTATTCGTAGCGTGATTTAGTGCGCAGATTGCCCCCCGCGCCCCGCCCGCCCCGCGCCTACGCCTCGCCCGGGTAAGGCTGCTAGTCATTGTCAAAATTATTGCACCCCTATCTACTGAAGCTTTAAATATATGTCCCCGACACGTAGTTATGCCTACAACCCGTTCCTACGTTGGATACGATGCTTTGATGTAAATTTTATAAGATGTTCCACATAAAGAATTGCTTTTACACGATTTTCTACCTAACATTTGAGTAAAAGTGAAAATAAATAGAAGAAAGCGAACAATCGAACAAAGGATACAATACAAATGTATGCCAAGTACAAAATCCATTTGAATTAAGCCTATTCATTCCTTTGTATCAGCTATGTTTATTCTAGTGGATAGTTACGCAAGCTTCGCTTTCCTTGGCTCTCAATTGCATCCAAGTTTCCAGTTGATTTATTTAGAGTATTGCTGCTAACACTGCATATGCATCGAACCGACTGCAGAATAATGCAATATTGGACCAAGCAATGGCGCCACGCATTTCTAAGAGAATGCTTCAAAAAAACTGCGCCGTCCTAATCCTCATTTTTACTCTAAGAGTAAATCTTACTTATTTGTCAATACTGAGCCACAAAGGCGTCCAAATACCCTTACACTGGATGAAAAGCATAATACACGCCTCATAATAGTGTAGCAATTCAGAAACTGTTAAAATCATAATGCGCTTTTGTTGTGCTCTTGACAGCTTGGTTTTTTCAATAGCGGTTTCGTGTTGCCGGCCAGTGCGTCGCGAAACTGACGTCCACGATCTCTAGCTAATCGATCGCTATCTACGGGGCGTATTTTATGTAAACACGACAAATTTCGTGATGTAAAATAGTAGCCGCAGATGCGGTCGTGTTATTTTTATTGTCTGCACGAGAGCTGTGAGTTCGGAGGATCGCATTTGATCCGGGACTCACTCCACACTGTGTCTTATCTCAGATCTGGTTTTATGAAACCCTAAATTTACGACTGCGGCGAGGGGTGGGGGCTGTATTAAGCCGACTCTCGTAGCTTCGCTGCGACAGACACTTTTGTCACCAACAATTCATGGCAGAAGCACGTTCGGCAAAAATTTTGCGTGTCAAATTACAACGCAGCGAACAGTCGATTGATGACGAGATTAGGCAATACGAGTGTCATTATGAAACGTACTTCACTTTACGATTATTACTTATGTAAATGATGGTATAAAAGATTCTTTTGTAGCAAATAAATCGAGGTTTAGGTACTTAAGTAATTTTGTTGTTCGGTTTGGATCCACGACACCAGACTACTTGTCTGAGGAATTCACATAAAGAAAACTTTTTTACTGATAACACTGAATGAACACTCCAGAAGCTATAAAGTAGCTGCTTCAGAACATAACAACGTCCTTTAAAAACACATGCAAATCACCTTCATATAAAAAAAAAAGTTTTCCTCTCATTCACAACCAAAACTGTTGATAAATTATTATATTATAGATTATAGCATCTTAATTAGGGGAGGAGGTTATTCTTAATTGCGGGTCGCTTGCCGGGGCGGGCGGGTTAGCCCAGATACAGACCGATCCTCTATAAATTACGGGAATAAATCCCGGGAAAGAAAAATTGCCCTCTGGAGCACATAATTCTTGCCTTGTCACAAGCTCTCCTTATCTATAGCCAATACCGGATTACAATGTGATTTTTATTTCATGCTATATTCGTTGGTACTTCCAACCTACTTACGTTGTCTTTATGTTAAGTTATTTATGTTACCTATGTGGAATTTGTTTTTATAATGTTTAGGGATGTGGAAAATATTTTTCAGTGGGTTGCACAAGAGTTTTATATTGGTTTTAGTGGTTTTGTTCTGTGTGAAGATTAATGACTGACATGATGAAGTTATTTATTTATTTATTGGATATCCAATAGAGACTTAGTATATCTACAGTCAACAAAAGAGATAAGTATGCAGGATCGTCGGATATAGTTGAAGATTACTAAGAAACCCATGGGTGTTGTCGACTGAAATTTAATTTGATAAATGAGCTGTTTGTTTTCTATTAATAAAATTAATTTTTATTCGAGAACATCAATCGGTTTCTTACTAAACTTCAACTATATCCCGCATATTTTTTTTTTTTTTTTCAGCGATTCTCATAGGAAGGTACAGACGCCAGCACATCAAGGTACTACAATCTGTCAAATTACTTTAATAGATTTTCAACTTTATCGCTACAGCCTACGGTTCAAAGTTGATTGGAAAAATTTGAGAGTTTCGAGAAGGTTGATCTGGTGTCTGTACCTAATTCTCATATTATAATATGTTACTCAATCAATTTGTTACATCTAATAGTAATACTTTTAAAATGTTGATACCTATTACTCTAATCCTTTAAAATTGAAAAAATATTCACTCTTCACATTTCACTTTCTGTTTCACAGAAAACAAACCCAATTTGTAAATCTAGTACAAACATAACAACGCAAAGTACTTCAAAATAAACTCGATACATGCCAAGTGTAAATCAATACTCGAGCTAATATTTTATAATGTTACCCAACAATATCGTCTAATGGACAATGACAAATGATTCCCTTTGTATCGAATTGAGATGTCACGGCTCTTTGTACGACAACAAACGAATTCACGAAATGTTAGTGAAAAAAAACAACCTTCTCAAAATTTTAAAGAAATATTTTGACAACATAATGTAAGGGCAAGTATCGCTGAGTGACTAGCTAATGATCGTTTAATAGTTATCTGAATGTGGGCGAAATTCCATGATTTGGAAAAAAAACTGCATTTTGGTGAATCATTCCTGGATACTTTCACTGTTATGCCGAATTCATAAATGAGGAAATTTCAATTTGGAATCCCTACCATGTCAACTCCTCTGGATTTGGGAAACTGAAAATGTATAGAGAAATAATATTCAAATTTGTAAGTAGGTACCTACTTCATTTTTCAACTTAAAGCCAAAAAAAACATTAAACATAAACAGTATATTCACAAAAACACAACAATTACAATTTACAAGCTAACACTAATATATATATAGGTATATATTATATACAAGTATATAATAAAAAATTAAAGAAAAAGTCAGCTCATTGGGCATCAAAAACTTCGTCCGCATCGCTGTCAATGGGATAAGTGCCCAAAAGGCTGGCAGCATTACAACGTTGAATGGCAATGCTGATTCTTTGGGCTAAAAATAGGCCAGCCCTCTGGTCACGTGAAGAGTCCACCAAATGCTTGGCGATGTCCCGAAATATTCGATGAGCACTCGGACCCCAAGGTCCTAGTGTTTCAACCCCAAACGGCTCAAACACATCATGTGTTATTTGATTTCACTTGGCTTTGTTTTCCTTTTCCGGTATATTATGAATGTTAACAACTTTCTGCATCTAGCAAAAAGTCAAGTAAAGAACAAGCTTTCACGAGCTTTTTAAGAGATTTTTTGACCTCTGTAGAAATACTAAAATTCTTTCGGCAAAAACATTTTATATAACTCAAAAAAGTAACAACCTAATTATTTCACTTATTACGTATGAATTATAACCACAGCCACATTCGTTAGTAAATTCCTTTGCGTATCATCTCGTACGATCTTAAAAATCGAGCATTTTAATCTCAACACACCGCTCTCACAACCGACCAGCATTACTTGAACCCTGTCCAAAGCGCTGCCAGTGAATGGAACTGTCAAAATTGGAGCAGTAACACTAAGTTCCTTATTTTACCGCGGGTCACAATACACAGGCCAGTAGAGCTTGACATTCACAATGCGTATAAACTGGTTTTATTAATTCCTAAGTTTATATTAATTAATATTAATGGATACAGAAGGGATGACTGTTAGAAATTTAATAGGCACGAATTTCTTTGATTCATATTTAGGCATGCATTTGTACGTCAGAAGCTAATTAGTAATTACTCCCTACTTTTATCTATAAATGTTACTATTAATCAAGATGCAATTTGATTATGTTTCCAGCTAGTTTTAAATGATAAAGTACCGAATTCTTTTAAGTGCATATTTACATAAATTTACGCAGCACAAAGCACTTGTTCAAGTTTTCGTCAAAATATTATACCGTCAAGAATATTATTATTATATTATACAGTGGTTCTCCTTAGGTGTGAATATAAGTTGCTAGATGCGGAACATTTCGACGATCCTGGCATTATATCGGCCATACATATATGTATATGCAGTAGTAGCAAGAAAAGCTGCAGACCTACAAAACAACAATATTATTTACAGTATAGTAAGTGCTCTCTAGACCTGTGTTATAAGTATAATAATAAAATTGTTAACGATTCTGTAAATACAATCGATGCTCAATCACATACTCATCACGCCTATTCACATACACTATCCAATTCCAAATAATTGCATAACGAATACGGTGACACAGCATTGTATTAGAATTTATTATTTTCTTTTGTTGGCAACACCCAGCCCAGTGGGTCGCGGTTGGCAACACAGACCGATAATGCCGATATTTATTTGTGTAGAGGAGATTATTTATTTATTTTGTTCAGATGCGATGTTGATGTTTTGTTGTTGGTTCAATGGATGTACAAATGATTTCCATTGCTCCTGTAGTGAGCAAACACTTGTGTGTGTTGTGTTATTCTTATTAAAAAAAAGGTTGAGAGGTTTACACTTAACCTTTTTTGTGTCAGCGTTGATTCGAAATTCAAAAATATTGTAGGTACAGACTGATATTACGTCCATGTCACAGATCAATAACTGACACTTCAAATAAAAATAAAACGTTAGTGATATTGAAAGCTTTCGTAACCTGAGATATATAAAAACTATCTAATCTAAAAGTTATTTCCGGAAATCACATGAAGTCAATATCAAAACTTTATCAACAATATTTTTGCATAAAATTAGTATCTAATTGCTTCAAAATAGATAAGCCGATAACCGGCTGAAGATATCTGCAAGGTAACGTGTAGCATCTTTTGATAATTTTATTGCTCATCTGCAAACTAACTAACTGTAAGTTTCCGTTTTTAATCCTAATTAATATTAAAAGCAATCGAATTATCACGGAAGTTTAGTTAATTATCTTGATTAATTATGTTACTTCTTCAACAGGACGTATGTTCAGAAAAACAAACATAGGTACCTAATATACTCTAATCCTATTATTTCGACGCCAACACGCTCAACACGTCATATTTAGTTCCACCATTTTGTTCAATCCAGAGTGCTCAGCATTTATTTTTTTCTGAAACATGCAAGAGTGCAAAAAACAAACAGCCAGCCAGCTAGCCTTTATCTGTCGCTTGGTTTGATGCCTTTGTCTCTGGTACCTCGGACGAGCCCCGTTAAATGCTCTGTTAACCATCACATAACAAAGGATTCATGAAGATTATAGCTATGTTTTTATGTAATGGGACTTGGGAGTGAATTTTCATTTCGGTGAATTCGGGTTGTATTCTGGAACTAGATGTTGTGATGTTAGATAATGAAGGTATAGAAAGCGAATGAATACGTAGTGGAACATTGAAAGTTCTGTTTATAAACAAACATAAAGTAGAGTTTTCTGCTGATTCTTCTCCTTATGAAACTGTCAAAATTAGAATTTCCATAAGTGCTAAAAACAAATATTTTGTATTTTGAAACATCTAGGTAACCTATGCCAAAAACAGGTTTTTACAACGAAATAAAACCTACAAAAAAACTTATATTGCAATCTATGTTTAAACTTTCATTTCTACACTTAAGCACCTATTAAAGCAAGTAAATTGCAATTCAAAACTTTTAACAACAGTTACAAAGTAATTAAAATTACGCAACCAACCAAAAGCACAACACAACAAAAACAGACAACGCCGAAGTGACAACTATGTTAGCCATCCCAAATATTTGCACGAAACGTTATCTCAAGTTAAAACTCAAACAGAGGAACAATAAATCAAAAAAACAAACGTAAAACCAGAAACAATTTACACTGAAAGAAAAAAAAAACTCGACCACCGGGACGAGGCATCCACGGCTCACGGTTACGGCCCAAACCCCACGATTGCACGCTCTATTAGACCTAATAGCATTCGGCATGGCCCGCCTTGTTACCAAACAGACATATTTATTGCAATATTAGAATTAACGATGTGAACATGGCAACATTACCCCTAAATAAGAAGATAATTCGGTCAGACTTTAATACGCTGACAAAGATCGCTCAACTTCGTAATCGCTCGGGCGTGCTGCTCGAGCTGCGATTTCAATTTTATGTGTCGTTTAATTGTGAGAAAGTTGTATTCAATTATTTTGCTGTAAAATTAATTGAGGAAGAACGGGTGCTATCTCGCGGCAATAAAAAGAATTATATGATAACGTCAGAAAACCAATGATTCAACTATATGGCTGCTGGAAAGAGAGTAGAGAGTGGCTGGTGGACTAAGCTACTCGTATATTTCCTTGGTCCTATGAAATAGGTCCAACAATGATCGTAGCATATAGATAGCATATATAGTAACTTATCTCTAAACAGTATAAATTAAAGTCACGTGTCGTGTCTATCTGTATAATCGCTTTGTTCTTCTAAATGGATGTTTATGCGGTTTTCACCACCATATAAAGATTTTTATTCCGGATGGTTTATGTCTATGAAAAATTCATACTAATAAAGATTATATTGGTGTTTTGACAAGGCGTAAAAATCGTGCGAATCAGGGGCGGGTGACTAGTCTAGGTACCTTTTGAGGAGGTTCCTGTTGCTAACATATTAAACTATATTATTATTATTTATGTTCTTTAATCTTCAGCTACCTTGCAAGCTCACATCACAAAATGAGAGACAATTAACCATCTCTTGCTTTCTGTCAGAAACAAGATTCCAGAGTTGACTTTCTGAAACCTTGGGACTCTATTCTTAATTTTGATTTATTTTATTCCTAATGTAATGTACAGACAGAGACAGAAAATTTGACAGATTGTAGTAGCTTGATGTGCTGGCACATAAGCTACTACAATTTGTCAAATTTATTTAATAGATTTTCAACTTTATTGCTAAATTATAAGGTTGTAAGTTGATTGGGAAAATTTGACAGTTTCGGGTGGCTTGATGTGCTGGAGTCTGTACTACAAACCTATTTCGTAATCTACATTGTCAATCGTAACTGACGAACATATCTTACACCATACCAACGTATATCTAACGTATTATCATTCGTCGGTACTTTGATATCAAATATTTTATGGCGCTTATCTCATCTCTACGTCTTCGCCATCGTAAAATGTTGATTTTCATGAATTTCTTATATTTTGTGATTTATAAGGACTTTTGCATATGGCTTGCTTTTTTATCGTTTTTAGTTTGGTTAATTATTACAATGTGTAAATATTTTTATGGCTTGTATGACTTTTACTATTTTTTATTAATTCATTGTTAACTTTTGAAGTAGGTAAGCGCTAAATTCTGCATAAAATAGGTTTTTTGCTGATGATTGCGTATCGGGATGTTGAGTTTACTAAAATAAGATTCAACTGGTTCGGCGCCGGGCGGGGCTGGGGATGGATCATCCTTTGAATTTTATGGCATCTTCATTCATCTAAATAACATCAGTATTCTACAATAATCTGAAACTATGCAGTTTCATGCTGAGTTCTTCCATCTGGCACTAAACCCTTTGCATTGTGTCTGTAATCAGTAATCACCTTAATTTGAAATATAGGTACCTACCTCAGGCACAATGGTCCACTTGAAGGACTAAGTGCGGAAACCAAACCTTTAAGATAGAATATACCTACATACATACCTAATACACATGAAATCCGTTCAAAAATTCTAACACATTTGCACCGACACTCAAAGGCACATAAAGTAAATGAACGCTACTTAATCGCCACTTATAACTGTTTATTTCGCCTAATTACCACGATTTCGCACACAAGGTCGCACTAGCGGCACACTTTAAAATCGGTTTGCTCAACTTAATTTTGCATAATACGCCATAATTCTGGTTATAAAATACGTAACGCCAATAAAACGCAAATTACGACTGTGTTTAGGGTCCGTGATTAGGCACGGTCCATCAGAGATTTGCCATGGCTGGTGATAAACTTCGGGGCGGTCCGTAAGCAAATTATTATTTATCTATTTTGGGTTTGTTGGGTACCACGCGTTTGTGGTTGGTTAATTAAATTAGATACGAGTTAAATTGCTAAAGCTTGTGTGATGTTATATCAATTTGCAATAATAAGCCTGTTGAGAGAGCGGCTAACGATTTAAGTTTCCGTGGGTATAAGTTTTTCTTTGTGTCAAGGCCAGAAATGTTGAGATAAAAAAAACTTTAATTTTTCAAATGTCTTATAACATGGACCACTGTCTGTCTTCCTCGACTGGTCTATACGAGTTTTTTTCACTCTGGTCACCAGTTTTAAGAACATGTCAAACAAACAAATCCCTTTTTCGCTTACACAGCTCAGCAAAATCCACTCCCTAATTAACCAAAGCTTCTGTAAGCCGTACTCGTTAGCATTTGCCAACACTTTGATCTTACCCACTAATACATCCACATCCTGTATAAATACAGACAAGTCAATTATCTAATCGAATACAAGATTATTACAGAACATTAACAATAACATAATCTTCTTACGACCACGACAGTTCGTAGTGACATTAGAAACATATTGCAATAACCATTTTATTTCCTAATTCCGTCACCGACTCAATTAAAACAGGTTCTAAACGTCAATTACGTGTCTATTATTTTACGACAAAATCTTCTAATTAGTCTCCCGGCTAGTAAGCACCATATGTCTCCATACGAATTATTAATTTAATATTTTATAGCCACGTAATCCTTGCCACAAGGCAATAGAGATTACCATCGCTTCCGAACGCATCTCGATTTCTTTCATATATCTAATTAGTCTAATTATATTTCTCGCGGAGAAGGCCGGTAGCTGACTTGTAAATTAGTGTAACGATTGGGTAATGTAATATAAAATTCACATTTGGAAGCCGTTATGACAAGGTTAGGTCGTGTGTGCACACTCCGGATGCGAAAACGGCTGGGCAGCCTCATCGTAACTCCATATATGACATATTTTTATGTTTTTCGCAGGTACCATAAATATTATTTTCGTCATATTTGGCAATATTATTATAATTAAGTGCCGTTTTACAAATTAATAGTTTTTTTTTTATTATTTATGTGTTCCGTGTTAATCTTAGAACGGAATATAAAGTATCTGTTGTATATTCCCACGCGGGTTAAAAGTCACACGAGACATTTATTTATTTGCTAATTTACGGACGGAACAATATTTTTGTATTGATGAGGTTAATGGCAGAACCTGGAAGTATATTGTATGTGACTACACTAATGAAGTACGGTCAACTTGAACTAAAATATGCTGATTTATTTATCACTAGCATTTGGTCGCGGATTCGCCCGCGTGGAAGTTACATCAAATTATCCCACGGGAATATACATCCGGGATAAAAAGTATCCTATGTGTTAATCCAGGTTATAAACTATCTGTGTGCTTTTCATCCTAATCTGTTCAGTTTTTGCGTGAAAGAGGAACAGACATAATTATCTACCCATCCTCACAAACCCTCGCGTTTATTTATAAAAAAGTAAATATTAATAAATTAGTAATTAGTATTAGTAGGATGTAGGATGAATCAGAATTTCATCTGCATTTAAAAAATAAATGCATTTAAACTTATTAAATACGTTATAAACAAATGTTCTCATGTGAACTAACTATAAATATACAAAAATGAAAATACTAGACAGGTTTTAATCGGATATTGAGTCATATAAATAAAGGTCAATCGAATAAGTACACTTTCTGTGCACTGTCTGTTCCAAACTTTACCATGTTAAAATGATTCATGGTTTCATGAGCCTCAAATTTACCTTTGTTTTACTTTATATTGGGCTTGTCTTTATCATATATCCCCTGATGTTAAGTGACGATGGTGCCTTCGGAGTGATTGCGTAACACTAAAAATGACAATTGATCGCAATGGGTTTGGTGAATTTTGGCAGTTCACCCACGTTCATTGCGTTATTTACGTTGTTGAGCAGACTAAGTTTTCAAACTTATGAAGCAATGGATTAGCAATATTGCAATTTGAATTGGATTAAAATGAAACTTTTTATAGATGTTACCAATTTATCAATATTAGCGCTTATTACTAAGTAAGTTAGCTTATTTCTCTGATTCATTGTTTTAAGCATGTTGTGTTTACCTTTAAGTAATTGTTGCACTGTTATTTTAATTTTAAAAATGTATTATGTGCGGTTGTATTATTGTAATCAATTGTTGTTGAACCTAATAAAATAAAAAATATCCTTTAAAATTCTCGAATTATGATGTTATGGAACTAGGGTGCAGTTTCCCGAGAAATAATCTATTCAATAGCATACCTAAATGTGAACACAGCGCTTACGAACCTCGTCACAATCACATGTAAACAAGTATCAATTCTTTGTTGACCAACTCTTCAATCAAATCCTCATAAGCCACCATACGCATGGACCACATACCCTCATACTGCAGGTAAATGCATTTAAATTAATTAAGGGAGAGTCAGACCGCCCGCACGGCTACCGTCCCGGCGGGGCGCCGTGACGACTTTATGCGGCTTCCCCGAACCGGCGAAGTCCGGGACAGTACGGGACGCGGGATTTAGTGTAACTCTAGTACCTGGCTACGTGACACGAATGCGAGTAGTTACGTTACGGACTCACGGGTCACCGGACTGGATAGTTTGGATGCTGGCGTTAAATGCAAGCGTTTGCTTTTTGAAGTGGTCTAGTGTACCTATACAAAGTTTGCAACTGCAGAGGTTGTTTTAACGCCTAGTAGAAGCCAAGCTTTTTTCGAAAAAGAAATATCAAGTTCCTCAATGAAATAACTTAGATTATTTTTGATAGACTATTTTATTAATTGCATGCAATTAAATGCATTATTTACCCTTTGCCAGAAACTTGTATGGTTGCGCCGTAGTTAATTTATTGTTCCGTAGCGAAAAAGCTATTCAGGAAACTACTTCGGTAGTTTCCTGAATAGCTTTTTATTAATGTTGACACGTTATTTGATTTTTTTTAACATGGATATTACAACCATGTTTTTTAGGGTTCCGTACCGCAAAACGAAAAAACGGAACCTTTATAGGATCACTTTTTTGTTCGTCTACCTGTCTGTGAAGACTTTTTTTCCGACTCGGACTTAGCTGGTTTTTGAAGTGAAACTTCTTTAGGCGCGTTGGGCATTTTTTGAGATGGGAAAAAACCATTGAACTCGCAACACTGTTACCGTAACCGACACCGCTCTACATTCAGATGTATTCGGCTGTCCTCGGGATGTACTCGGTTTTAATGTATATCCGATATGTCAGTGACTGATGAGAAAGTATTCTGTTTGTTTTGTTTTGTAGTAGTAGTTTATAATAATGAATAAAAAAACACTTCATTTTAAAGTATTTCCTGCACAATAAAATATTTCTTGACGATACAAAAAATACACCCTAATTGTTCAAGTTTTTACTTCTGCCAGCACTCCTGAAGTGCCACTGTTTCTTTTTTATTTGTGTTATCCTACACTGTCCCACTGCTGAGCAAAGGCCTCCTCAAACTCCTTCCATAACCCATGTTATTCAAGTAAAATAACTTCTTCTCATCCCCTATATTCTTGCATGACAACCAATTCATTTGATCTGATGCCCAAGTTGGACATCGTCAGCTTAAGGAGAACGTTGCAGACAACTTCGACTGTCTTCAAATCCGTTGTAGGTATAAAAATCGGTAATAATAATTTGATTGCTAATATTTGTCTTTTTTTTTTCGGATGGGAAATCATCAAATGACCCCTCCCGCTCTGGGTGGAGCGGAAGGGAGTGTCAGACTCTTACTGACTAAAACCCACCCGTGTTCCTTCCTTAGCCCTTTATGTTCGGGGCCAGCGGTAACCCTTTCGGACAATCCCGCTGACCCGGCAGGCTTCGGCCCTATGGGGCCCTCCTCGGGCTAATATATTTGTCTTAGGGCTGATTTTTCCAACGCCAGATAATTTCATCGGAGGAATAATTTTGAATTTTTGACAGTTCTTCCATACAAAAACTGTCAGAAGTCAATTTTGACAGTTCTTCCATACAAAAACTGTCAGAAGTCAATTTTGTTCCTCGAATAAAAGTTATCTGGCGATGGAAAAATCAGCCCTTAGATCAAGATCAGAAGAGTTGCAGAAGTTAAAAAATGTCAGATAGGTAATAGTGACATAAAGCTAATACCAAAATTACACAATAACAAAATACTTGGCACGACAATTTCTTAAACTGTCCCCATACAAGGCGATAATTTGTATGCTAATTAAACAATTAAAATTTCACAACTTCAGGGATCTCATTAATCTCACGAGTTTTGTTATCGGCTGCACACTGTGCGGCTACCTGTGCGAACACTGTCACAATAGGCGCTCGCCCTTAACTCACCCGCTATGAGTTACTGCGGCTGCCCCTTAAATATTTCATCGATTTTATTGTGGCTCCAATGTCAATCCCGTCTCGACGATAGCTATAAAGACTGTCGTTAATTTTTTGCGCAATAACGCAAATCGTGTTTCGCGCCGAATTTTATGTTAATCACAAGTTTGAGTAAGATTTATTTTCACTGTTTAGATAACGCGTAGACTAAATATTTTTTCAAAATATTGCATACTAGCAGCGCCCCGCGGTTTCACCCGCATAAGTGTCGATCCCGTTCGAAAGACACGTGGCGCCATCTATTATCGTAATAACGTTATTGTTGTTTTCTTCGGGAACAGCACTTTTTTTCGGCATGAAAGGTATGTCCGTTTCTGTACACCTGACAACGTATAATTATGCAAAATTTCAGGATGATCGGTTTAGGCGTGTTTTAAGCGTGAAAAGTTACAAACAAACTTACTTTCGCTTTATAATATTAGTTAGGATAGGATTAGATTAGATTCTAACTCATTTATTATACATATTTATTTTTTTACAAAAGCTTTCATGCTTTGAGAAAATCAGTTGTGAAACTGAAACGCCTGCGAAAAATATGCGACGGTATTGATAGCTATTAAATTTTCATGAGACCATCAAATACGTCATCTCCTTTCGTTTAAAATTTTCGCGGGCTACCTTATCCTGTAGGTACTCAAACCATCTAGGATTATCTCGAATAAAAAATGAGGCCCACCAATGCGTAACACTATAACATAGACACATAATAGGATGTATAGAAGGCTGTATGGAGTTAACCCGTGCTCACCTGGCGTCACCCGCGCTCTCCCACAGATAAAAAACTCTTATAAAGAGATAAATTATTGCGTTATGGCTTTTTGAAAGAGTCCACTGCTGCTGAGAAATGACAATATTATTAAAAAGTACGCGTCTTTGTCACAATATCTTTTTGTGTTCGATATATTGTCGCCATAATAAATGCTGCCCCTTTATGGGTCGAGCATTGTGCTCCGTACCTTTGTGGACATTATTAAATATATTTTAAAGAGTTTTATTAATGGTGGGCGTCGTAAAGAGAATGTTTGATTTATTTTTTCGACGCGTGTGCTCGATGTTAGTTTGATAGCCTTCAATCATGAGAATAAATTGTGGGAGAGGAATGAATGACTTCAGAAGACAGACGTCGCGTATTGCACATAAGTCATTAAAGCAAATCACGAAACATCCCGGAGTAATAATGACCAATAATCAGGTATAACGTCCGTCGCTTACGTTTTTATTGCAAACGCGCCGATAATGTACTAGCCACGCCATAAGCGCGAAAAAAAATCTGCCGCTGTCAATAAACATAAAACTTGCGAAAAATTGACATATCGAATTCGCTGTTTTGAAATACGATGCGCTTACCTCCTTCAAATATCTTCACGCCTTCGGTGCCTTTATAAAGATATTTTTATTATGTTGATTTTGTTTATCTCGTTGTATAGACGAGAATACGAGATCTTGTTACGTGAACAGGTATGTGACCACAATTAAATTTTTTGCCCCACCACCGAGTAATAAGATAAAATGTGTTTTTATGTGATATTGTGATGTGTTTAACACCTGCGAGATAGCCAGAAAAAACCTCTAGTGTGTACCATAATTTGATATGCAAATGTTCTTGTTAAATAATAGTTAGGTATAATTTTTCATAAGTGCGAATGCTTATCGGAAGACGTTATTATTACAATCTTTTATGATGTGTCATAATTATAAAATGTTTGGATTTAAAGTTTTAAAGATGTCCATATACGTCTATCCATAATACGAATTGATTTATTTTATTTACCTAGAACGTCGACCAGTATCGAACCATAAATCCTAGGAGACGTAGAACCTTTGAAAAAAATGTCTCCAGTTTGTCCTAAAACAAACCTTCTCATTATAAATGTCACATATAATTTAACACAAATCGTAATAAATCAACGCTTACCTGCAGTTCCCATGTTGTCCAAGTTCGCAGGTGCAAAAGACTCGCCAAAAACCAAAAAAAACTGGCCAAGTGCGAGTCAGACTCGCACACGAAGGGTTCCGTACTACAAGGCAAAAACGCCGAAAACAAACACGTTTGTTGTATGGGATAGCCCCCCCCCCCCCCCCCATTTAATATTTATTTTATTTCTGTTTTTAGTATTTGTTTATAAATTGACAACAGAAATGCATCATCTGTGAAAATTACAATTAACTAGCAATCACGGTTCATGAGATACAGCCTGGTGATAGACCGGACAGACGGACAGTGGAGTCAAGTAATAGGGTCCCGTTTTTACCGTTTTTTGGGTACGGAACCCTAAAAACAATCTGCCTATCCATTTTCCAACTACATTATGTTGCAACATACCAGGTGCAGCTGAATTCCAGTATTTTACATAAACCGACTGACTATCTGACCTCCACACACTGGTTGCCAGACTTTCGGGCTTCTGAAGACCCGTAACGACTGTCAAAATTCACAAATGACAGCATTACCAACCAGCCAGCCAGCTTAACGTACTTTCCGAAGCAGGGAGGTATGTAAAGATGATCACCCATCCAAGGATCGATCGACCCGTGCGGCTATTATAATTTAGCCTCGAGCCACACTAAGAATAAACCAAAAATATAAATAAAATGTTCTACAATAATGTTCTACGCTACTAAAGCTGATACAATTAAGTATCTCTTACTTCTAGTTCATGGCTATCATGATTGCTTGGACTGTATATTGTGCCTACCTTCCTACCTGCCTGATGACTATCCACCAAAGACCTTAGTCACCCATCATGCGGGTACACAACTCAGAGTCTCCAGGGAAAAGAGCAGGTGTTCCATTCTTCACACACCACAAAATAACTAAAAACATAACAATCTATCAACTCCACAAATCTATTATCTGAATCTAGCTTCTACGCAAACTTACGCTAACTTAGGCATCTCTAATTCATGCATCCTTGAAGCAGTTGTAATGACGTAGAAGCCTGCTCGCCTGCCCGGTCCCATCGGAAGTCGTGAAGGCCAATAAATAATATAGTACCATCACGTGGCGCTTAACAAATGGTCACTTCGTGCTTTGCCACCGGTTCACCTGACTTGGGACATAGATTATGGGAAGAACAGATGTGACAATGCTGTTGAAATCTGTACCTACTGAAGATTTGTAGTATGAATAAGCTTAAGAGCCTTTACGCCGTACGTACGGCATTTCATACATACTTTCAAGCTCTTATTTTTCGAAATGTTTGAACCGATTTTAATGAAACTTTATACGCATAAGCAGAATACAAAGGTCTAAAAAGTTAGTAGAGAACATTTTCGAAAAATGCTTTGAAAACTCAATATATTGACACGTTGCTACATTAGTAAATGGCACCCACGTAAAGAAGAGGTGGGTCGCTAGTTTAGTAATAAAAGAGAGAATAAATCTTGGCAGAAGATTCCCGAATAATCCCGTCGGTGCTCCATGGGCCAATTGAAATTTGACCAATTGGTCTATGGGGAAAATTACATGTTTCCATCGTCCAAATACCAATTGGGCTATGGAGAATTGCGAAATGTATAATGAAATAAATAATAATAATAAACATAATAAAATTTATTTAAAAATATAAAGACTAACGTTAAATACAGTTTTTCTTAAATCTATGTCGATATGATTCCAATTGAAATTTTAAATCCAGCCACATCTTATACCACAAACCTATCTGTTATCAAACTCTATACTCTATGGCGGGACCCCCGCGATTCGCCGGCAGCTGGTGTGTCTCTGCCGTTCAATAGTATCATTAATATCGTCCATACTAACATTAAATTGATTTTAAAATACATTCGCCTTTCCTATAGGTATTTGCGGCAATTTCATATGCGGGAATGTTTGCTTAGCGGTTCCTTATGTTTGCCGATTAGCTTGTCAGAATAAATTTATTATTGTCTATTGAAATTACGAAGTTTATCGGCATGTCTCTTTAATGTTCTGTTTGTCCTTGAAAATGTAAGTGTTATTTTGTTTGGATGATGATGTCGATGTTTTGAAAGGTAAAAAGTCTTCACTTATTCCTGAATTAGACAATCTTTTTCAACGTCAACTTAGACAGCACCCTAAAACCGCCTACCGTTTTCTAGGGAGACTTATTTGAGCAACACACTAGCCTCCATAGTACCTACTGTAGGAATGTTTGTTAGTTAGAATCTCCGTAAATCTTAACTTATCTGATTTTGCGATTCTTCATAAGTTTCTAATACGTGGAGTAGGCTATAAGAATACAAGATGAATAATGGCGAATTCCTAAAGTTACGGACCGTTATTCGTTAAATTAAAGACTTCTATATTTACAAATAATGAAGCAAAGCTTTCCATAGTAGAGGAAGTAGCTGTTACGGTTAAAATCAGCTAACGAATCGAAAACGATTAGGTTTTGGGTATAGGAACTACCTCGTACCTAGCCGTATCCGTATCCAACTCGTATACATTCTTACAAGAATCCAAAACGCTATTCATTCTTTCTAAAAGGAATTTACAATTTGCTTCTTATAATAATCGCAACGCAATATCATCCAAGCAACCGCTGCTTCATAAAAAGTATCCACAAGCAATTCCCGCGAGTCGCCAATAACATTTTAAAGTCTATTTAGACCCGTTATCTTTACTGTTATGCTCCATGCTCAGTTAACTTAAACTCGTTATATTTTAGACAAAAGATGCCCAAGACCCTAGATCTAGAGCTGAGCTAACTTCAGAAGATATTGGCTGGAATATTTGAATCTTTATTGAGTGTAAAACTTACTATTCTGGTAATAATATCTTCTGCATAATGTTTACTGTCGTCTGTGGTTATTTACACTATTCAATCATCAAAATAAATAATGAATGACAGCTGTTAATGGAATAAGGACCTCCAGTGACACCTGCAATAAAGAGATAAAGGAGAAATAAAACCATTATAACTGCTTATTGGTGATCTCAGTTTCTTGTTCTTAGATGACAGAAGGACGTTAAGAACATACATGGCCTTTTCTATTTATTTGGTTTATCTTATTCATCTTCTTGTAAGATAATAATTGTCATGTGATATCTTATTAGCTTTTTACACATCGCCAAATATAGCTCCCATAGTAGGGGTCACATCTAGAGATGTGCCGTTGCCGGCAATATTGCCCGAAGTGGGAATATTGGTGGAAATATTGCCGGCAATATTGCCGGGAGTGGAAATATTTGGGAATATTGCTTAATTATAAGTCTAATTAACTACGGAAACTTTTTACAATACTTAAAATTAGCATTTAAAGGCCATAATCTACGTTGTGTACAATAAAATATTGTTTTGAGTAAAATTGCCAATAATGCCAGCAATTTTGGCAATATTCCCGGTATTTTACCGGCAATATTGCCTATATTGCCATACACGGTAGTGACTATAAGAAATAACACATAAATATTGAGATTAGAATTGAAAATCGTTGTGTATTGAATAAAACTGGCCAAGTGCGAGTCGGACTCGCACACGAAGGGTTCCGTACCACAAGGCGAAAACACCGAAAAAAACACGTTTGTTGTATGGGAGCCCCCCTTAAATATTTGTTTTATTTTGTTTTTAGTATTTGTTGTTATAGCGGTGCCAACCGAAATACATAATTTCTGAAAATTTCAACTGTCTAGCTATCGCGGTTCTTGAGATACAGCCTGGTGACAGACAGACGGACGGACGGACAAACGGACAGACAGGGAATTCTTAGTAATAGGGTCCCGTTTTTAGGGTTCCGTAGCCAAATGGCAAAAAACGGTGCCCTTATGGATTCGTCATGTCTGTCTGTCTGTCCGTCCGTATGTCACAGCCACTTTTTTCCGAAATTATAAGAACTATACTGCTGAAACTTGGTCAGTAGATGTATTCTGTGAACCGCATTATGATTTTCACATAAAAATAGAAAAAACCCATACCTGTGGGGTATCTATGGATAGGTCTTTAAAAATGATATTGAGGTTTCCAATATAATTTTTTTCTAAACTGAATAGTTTGCGCGAGAGACACTTCCAAAGTGGTAAAATGTGTCCCCCCCCCTGTAACTTCTAAATTAAGAGAATGATAAAACTAAAAAAAATATATGATATACATTACCATGTAAACTTCCACCGAAAATTGGTTTGAACGAGATCTAATAAGTAGCTCGCCTGTGAAAATTTAAAAACATATGATGGTACGGAACCCTCGGTGCGCGAGTCCGACTCGCTCTTGCCCGGTTTTTTAACCCTTTGGGTACGGAACCCTAAAAAGGCTTAAATTCTAAACATTTATTTTAATGTTGTACTTGTTTTTGATATACATATAAAATACAGGCATAAGTATATGTATAATATTGGAAATAACAAAGTGTAAATCTTTACAAATATTTTATGATCGATATACTACACTAAATATAACTAAACGATGATTACAATTGCAGTAATAATAAAATATATTGGTATTATTTGACAGGCAACATTGGCAATATTGCCAATTTTGCCGGCAATATTGGTATTTTACCGGTAGCGGCAACATTGGGAATATTGCCGGCAGTGGCAATATTGCCACCAGGCACATCACTAGTCACATCATCCTGCCAGGGTCGCGGGTTGTTCGAAACAGATACCGTGGCCCCTGGCAGAAGTTATGTCATTATTTCCCACCCAAAAAAAGAAGAAGGGCCTATTTCTAGACCTATGTAATCAAAATCAGCCTATATTGTTCCCACTGCTGGGACACAGGCCTCCTCTCTTCGAGAGGGAGTGGGCTATAATCTACCACGCGGGCCCAGTGCGGGCTGGTAGATATCACATATCTTCGAATTTTTGGTTTTATGACATGCCGGTTTCCTCACGATGTTTTCCTTCACCGTTTTGAGAGACCTATGTAATAGGTACCTACATCCCATTACACACATTTGGTACCACTTCTTCTTAATTTTACTACGTTTCCAGTAGGTACGAGATTGCAGCTGATTTACGATGGAAGCTATAATTATAGTCTCTAAGTTTTAAGAGACTTATTTATAGTATGAGAATCAATATTTCATAAACTAATTAAACTATTTGTCATGTGAGCATGTGCAGATGACATATAAAAACTTCCATACACGATATTTTTAATTAAAACAATTCATTATCTTCATAATCTGTAGCATCCGTCATAATAGTGGTTAAGCTAATCAGCAGTAAGCTGCGACTTCGTCCTTGTGCTTTGACTATTAGCATAATCAGCCTTTAGTGTTCCCACTGCTGGGACACAAGCCTCCTCGATGGAGTGAGCTATAATCTACGACGCGGGCCCAGTGCGGGTTGGTATACCTATACGTCATACCTATGTCTTCGAATTTTTGGTTCTGAGACATGCTGGTTTCCACACGATTTTTTCCTTCACCGTTCTGCATATCTATTGACATAGAGTAAATTTAACTATATTGCGTTGTTTAAAAAAAGGCCACGTCCTACTTTTTACTTAACCTAACTAATTCTCTATCTAGGCATGATATTATATTTCTTCTTTCTGGTACTGTCCATTCCTTTTCTCTGTAGACTTTCTGTTCTTTCTTTCTGTTAGACTTTAACCAAAACGAATACCTACTATACTATAGAATACAATAGTTAGTTAGTTTAGTTAGTTAGTTTAGTTAGTCAGTTTAGTTAGTTAGTTTAGTTAGTTAGTTTAGTTAGTTAGTTTAGTTAGTTAGTTTAGTTAGTTAGTTTAATTAGTTAGTTACTCGTTTTCTCTCTCTCTTTCTCTGTTGCTTGCATGCCTGTCTATGTTTAAGTTCAGTTTTAACTACTTTTCTGCTTAAAAATCTCAGAATAGCGCACTGTTTGATATAACTTTTAATATGTTGTGGAAAATGTCGTAGGTTATACATTTATAAACCTTTATATTTATAACTTAGTGTAAGATTTTAATGTTTAACTGTTTATTTTCCCGAATAAATAAAATAAAATAATACTTATCCGTTAAAATTGCTTCAACTGCTTACTTCATAGTTCAAGCTAATAAAACTTGTTCGTACTTTATAAGCAGATAACAAATCATGTGAGCAACTACCGTTAAGTGATTGAACTGTTACACCGCCAAAATGCTTGGGTGGTCTTCCCCTGCGGCTATGGCTAGTCATAAAATTTGCTCATTATACAAAATAGATTTTGTGCGAGTGACCATAAAAGTACTTACCGTGTTTCGCCGCGCCGTCACTGTTAATAATTGAGAAGTTGATATATTTATGGATGACGTCATCAAAATATTCCTTCTAAAACACTTGACGGTTCTAGCTCTCTCTGAATAGTGCATCACAGAAACCTGCAACTAAGTTAGTACCTCAACTTAGATAAAGTTGGCAGATGAAAATTAAACCAGCTCTGTCATACTTCGGACAAGAAGTCATTACCCTGATCCTTCCTCGCCTAGGTCTTCTTGTGAACTCTGGACCAAATGAGTAGAGGCTTTATCACTCCCGTATTATTATTATACTCTTTGCTTTATCAAGCACCTGATTTAGCGAAGCAGTTCCTTCATCACACTCGTTTTAGGGTTCCGTACCAAAATGGTAAAACGGAACCCTTATGGTGAGACTCAGTCTGTCTGGCTGTCTGTCACAGCTGGATGTCTCAAGAACTACTAATGCTATCAACTTGAAATTTGGAATAGTTTTAGATGACGTTTGCCCAATTATTTTGCGAATAAGAAAGAAATAAAAATATATATGTGTATTTTTTGCAACAGGGACTGAAAGGGGGACTGAAAAATTCGAAGTAGGGCTACTAGGGCATGTGGAATGAATCAGAATGATTGTATGTATATTAGTATGGTTTTTATTGAAAAATAAAGTTTTAGAGGTACCTACCTTCATGATTTTTTTCTATCGTATCAATTTTTTTGTATTATGCTTTCAACACACTATTTACCTAGCATATATTCTGAAGAATATCATATATTTTTCTGATTTTGTTTACTGTAGTCTTGCGTTTCTTGTGTTTAGGTCCTGTAAGCCCCTTAACCAAAGTCGTGATCAAGCGATGTTATTGACTAAATCCTCTTAATTCTACTACACTATATGTCTGCACCGGTGGTCGGCCCACCGGGTGATAGCACGTGCCCAACTCTACCCACTCCACGCCACTTCTGCAGGAAAACTTCCGGAAGCACCCTTGCGAAGCGCCCTTTACAAAGTATTTAATAGAAATACCACACAGTAACAAAGCTAGGTCTATCAAATGGATATTTGGTATTCGAGACTGATACCAGAATTACTGACATCAGGTACACCTAAATGTCATGTCATGGAGTAGTGGTGGCCCAGTGGTAACGACCGCGACTTACGAGATGTAGGTTGTAGGTTCGAACCCTGACAGGCGCTTTACTTGGTGTAAATTATTTCATCACCACTGCTCTCAAAACGGTGAAGGAAAACATCGTGAGGAAACCGGCATGTCCTACAACCAAAAATTTGAAGACATGTGACATCTACCAACCCGCACTGGGACCGCGTGGTGGATTACGGCCCACTCCCTCTCACAGAGAGGGTGCCTGTGTCCCAGCAGTGGGAACGTAAATTATTATGTTAAATACATTATTAAATAAAATTATAATAATTATGCTGATTATGTAAATGTCATTGATCTTTCAAACTTTAAATCTATCAAAAACAAAATTTGCTAGCTGATTGAAAGCAGACTAGGAAGATAAAAGAATGTCTAGACTCCATTAGGTCCACCATTTCTTGTACATACTTACCTCAAATAAGAACTCCTGGCATCCCATTTACTGCAATCCTTTTTCAATACCCAAATAACACCACCGGTGGTCTACCTCCACGTAGCACGCGCCCCAGTTTGCCCACTCCAAGCCACTTCAGCGAACTTCCGCAACAATACACCAAAGTACAGCGCTTTACAGCAATACACCGCGCATTAGCAGCTGCGCACGCGCTCTCAATAACGTCATTGTTTCGAGTGTCAAGTACTTATCGTGGTGGTCTGTTTCCATATTGATGGCCACTTAATAATTTCCCTGTTTGTAACAAATTGAATTCTTCGCTTCGTATTTTTATTTCAAGATCTTTTGACACGCGATCTTTAGTTTTTATATCGCTTCTGATGACATTATTATGTACTTAAAGGATAGCTAATGAACTATTAGCAGTTAATGAGTAATTGAGTTGATGTTTTTATAACATCTACTACTTATGTTTGCTTCAATTTGTGATGAAAGACGACTAAAAGAATTCATCAGCAATTCACTTTCATCCCCAACTGGCTACCACTAATCCTCCATCTATAAGACAGTTATAATGACCACCTGCTTTTTAGGATTCCGTACCCAAAGGGTAAAAACGGGACCTTATTACTAAGACTCCACTGTCCGTCTGTCTGTCTGTCTGTCTGTCACCAGGCTTTATCTCATGAACCGTGATAGCTAGACAGTTGAAATTTTCACAGATGATGTATTTCTGTTGCCGCTATAACAACAAATACTAAAAACAAAATAAAATAAATATTTAAGGGGGGGGCTCCCATACAACCAACGTGTTTTTTTCGGCGTTTTTGCCTTGTGGTAAAACTCGCAATTGGCCAGTTTTTCTATTAAGAAAAAGCCCTTACTATGGTCTACAATAGTCTAGACTAGAAAGAGTACAGTTCCACCTTTTATGAAACACAGCGCAAAATTCGCGACGCAAGCGCAGCTGCACGTGCCCCCAATGATGTCATTGTTTGGAGTGTCAAGTATTTGTCGGCGTCATTACACGGTGGTCTGTTAAGTATTAACATATTGATGACCACTTAATGAGTCCCCTATTTACAAGCAATCATTGAGCTGTAACAACAATCTAGGTATTACGCTGTTTTTGCTACGAGGTGCTACGATTCGTAGCGCGTAGCGATCAATAATTACAAACATCAATTTTGACACACTATCCATTTGCTTACTTTTGCCAAAACATTTCTTATAGGCGTATCTACCTAACTGATTTTAATGACAATAGATATACTGAACTCTAAAACTTTAATGGATTGTCAGCCTTTATACAGGGTGGCATTGACATCAACGCACCAACTGTAACCATGAGTTCAGAACATGGATTCTAGCCCCCTAGTATAAATTTAGTGTCGGTTATCAAAAAAAACAGCTCTCATAGAAGTCGCCGTCAAAATGTATGGAACATCGATGTCCGGTCACTAAAAGAAGATAAGTAACCAAGGTCGTCGGATATACATAGTTGAAGTTTAGTAAGAAACTGATAGATGTTTTCGAATGCAATGTAATTTAATTAATAGAAAACAAACAGTTAATTTATCAAATTAAATTACATTCGAAAACATCCATTGGTTTCTTACTAAACTTCAACTATATGCGACGACCCTGGTTACTTGTCTCTTTTGGTGACTGTCTCTACCAATCTGTATAGAAAATATTATGTCAAACCGTCATAATACTTAGATACACTTATGATTCAGATAAAAAATATCTGAGTATGGAAAAATCAGCCCTTAATCTACTTCTTGAACAACAAAATTTCTAAAATTAATCGGTAAATGAGAATATTCACGTTATTCACTAATAACTACAAAAAAATAATTTTTTGAAGTTGGTAGTGAATGGTCTTTCAATTATGAAGTTCTAATGTAAATAAACAAAATACTTTGCCCTTGACCCAGTCACTAAAACAGTGAGTGAACTATAACACTGTAGATTCCTGAGAGACAAACTGGTATCCACAATTTCCGAACGACATTAATTCCCTAAGTATCTTTTGCCATTAGTCGTCTTTGCCAACGATTTTAAATCATGTTAGATTTGGGCAAGTAACTTGAAATCATCATCATCTGCCTAGCCTTTTCCCAATTATGTTAGGGTCGGCTTCCAGTCTAACCGGATGCAGCTGAATACCAGTATTTTACATGGTGCCACTGGCTATCTGACCTCCACAACCCAGTTACTGGGTAATACGATACCCCTTGGTAAGACTGGTTGTCAGACTTTCGGGCTACTGACGGCCCGTAAGATGCACGAATGACAGCCGAAACCAGCGGCTTAATATGCTTTCCGAGGCACGGATGGGTCTTGGTATGTGAACATGGTCACCCATCCACGGTCCAACCGTGGCAAGCGTAGCTTAACCTGATAGATCGACCCGTCCGGCTGTTATTACTTAGAAGTCACTTGAAATCATGGTAACTTATTTTTTCCTCCCATTTTCTTATAATATATTTCTCAATGGTGTCTTGTTAGACTCTATTGTTATTTAAGGACTAATTTGGTTTTTTTGATGTGCACCTCTACTCGGCTACTGGCATAAAATACACTTATCATTTTAAATTCTCAGAATAGTCGGATAGGAAGCAACGACCTCATCTATGTAGTTTTTTAAATATTATTGACGTGAAAACGAGTTTTTACATCTAATCCTACTTACAGAAATAAAATCTTTTTTCATTGCGTATATTTTGTCGGGTTCTATGTCCGAAAATACATGTTGTATTTGTTCAGGTTCTTTGAAAACACTCTATAAACATGTCTTAGAGATGAAAAGGTTAATTGAAGACAACGTTTTAAAAGATGCGATACCTACATGATGTTTATTTGAACCAATAGCAAGACAATACATCATCATCATTCGTTCTCTTGTCCTTATTCGTATTTATTTAGGACTAGCTTCTGCCCGCGACTTCGTCCGCGTGAAATATCACCCTCCCCCATTCACCCTCTTAGGGGTGGAATTTCAAAAAACCCATTCTTAATGGATACCTATTCTTCACAAAGAACACACCCTCCAAATTTCATGTCTCTAGGACCAGCGGTGTAGGCTGTTTGTTGATTTATCAGTTAGTCAGGACTTTGAATCCATACTAATACACACATCAAAAGTGTCTAGGGATCAAGCATTTTTATGCGGATTTCTTGAGATTGAGATGTGGCTTTGTAATAAATTTATGATTTTATAAATTTATATGGATCCTTTTTGGTGCATTTCATAATTTGAATCAGGAACTGTGAATCAAATTCGAGTAAAAGATGAAAATCAGCTGTCAATATTTTCCCTATAAAAACATACAACGCATTGAAGACATTATTAGTGCTACTGTTTCCCTACTACTGATTAAAACCAACGTTATTATGGAGCGGCGACGTCATTTAAGCAGGGAAGAAATGCTCAGAGCCGTGGGAATGATAGAAGCTGGTTCCCGGCAACGTACTGTGGCTTTAGCTCTGAATACAAGTCAGAGTGTTATCAGTCGACTTTGGACACGTTACCGAAGCACTGGTACCGTGGCTGAGCGCCATGGAGGACGGTATCGCTGCACCACACGGAGACAAGACCGATACATTCAAATCTTAACTCGAAGAGCTCCAACAATAACCGCCATGATGTTAGCCGTGAGGCTTCATCACTCTTCAGGGAACTTAATTAGCGACCAAACAGTCAGAAACCGCTTGCATGAAGTGAACCTTCATTCCCGAAGACCGCTACGGGTACCACCTATAGCAATGCACAATCGTAGGATTCGATATCAATGGGCTCTTGAACACAGAAATTGGGCAGAAGAACAATGGCGTTTCGTGTGCTTTTCTGATGAGTCTCGTTTTGGTATGAGACCAGATACAAGACGTATACGACACTGGAGAACCCCTGGACGCCAACAGCGATTAAAATCCTGCCAGGAAGTCCATCCTTATAGTGGTGGAACCATCATGGTATGGGCGGGTATTTGGATCGGCGGAAGAACTGAGTTGATTTGGATCAGAGGCAACCTCAACGCTCAAATTTATGCTGAGACGATTGTATCAGACGTCATCGTTCCTCTACAAGTGCAAATCGGTCCCTTATTTCAGTTAATGCATGATAATGCACGACCGCACACCGCAAGAGTTGTAAGACAGACTCTCGCCGCAGCTAACATCAATGTCCTGCCCTGGCCTGCTCAGTCGCCAGACTTGAACCCGATTGAGCATGCATGGGATATGCTACAGAGAAGAGCTCTGCCGAATATGGAGGGTATCCAGTCGCAAGAAGACCTTTTTTTGTTGTTGCAACGAACATGGGCGGCCATTCCACAGCGTGATTTGGATGAACTCATTTTGAGTATGCCAAACCGATGTTCTTGTGTTGTTAGTGTTCGCGGTAGAAACACGGATTATTAATTGTTTAAGTTACCCAATAAAATTTTAAAGAAAACTGTTATTTCAGTCTTTTTTTTTTCGAACTTTTGTGTTAGTGGTTCAAATGTCAAAAATCCCTTTATTAGGAAAATGGCAAATTTCTTTATTAATGCAAAGGTGACTTGGTTTATCGTTACTGTGACAAACGAAAACACTTTATTTGATGAATCCTTAAAGAAAATTTTAATTAATATCAATCAGGAGAAAAGTTATTGCAAAAATATATGTTGATCCCTAGACACTTTTGATGTGTGTATTATAAAAATTCGAAAGTAACTCTGTCTGTCTGTATGTACACATATAACCTTTTCACGCCTACACCACAGAACGGATTACGATAACATTTGGCAAAGAGATAGATTGCATCCCGGGGAAGGACATAAGATAGTTTTCATCCCGATATTCCCACGGGATCGACACTTATGCGGGTGAAACCGCGGGGCGCTGCTAGTTTTATCTTATAAAGATCAGCACAACATGTCTTTTTTATCTATACTTAATGGAGAAAAAGACATGTACTTCATACTTACGATGGATGGACTGTGTGAAATATGATATGTCTAGAAAAGGGGCGACTACCAAATAGCAAGATAATACATACGCCTATTTATTATTCATAAGGTAGTTCTGAGTTCTGCTAAGATATAGAACTTATATACCTACCAGGTCGATTCCTTTTACGAACAACCCCAAAACTGCAGATGACAACACAGGAACAGGTTGATAATTCAAAATAAAATTTTCCCGTTATGTCTTTGTAAATAAGCAAGGGCGGATCGCCGTTTGAAGTGGAGGGTACAAAGGGATGGGGGATAGGGGGGACCGCAGATCCTATCGGCGTGTCCAAACTGCCACAGACAGATAACTGTGCGTGTGTGAGTTGAATTTTAATACACCCTGTGTTAGTTGCGGACTAAATGCTTAATTGAAACTTATTTTATGTGGTTGGCTTTTGTTTTAGGTAATTTGAGTTGGATGATGTTTTTTAATGTTGTAATTACTTTTTGTCAATTTTTTTACGGAAATCCTTTGTTACTAAACAAAAGATAGGTAAATTACGCCCTATTGCCATACTGTAAGTCGATCTTGCGATCAGGGTTTCGTTTTAAAGGATTGCCGTCTGAAATTAAGAAGATTTCAGCTTGCGGTTTTAGCCTTGTTCGTTTTTAAGATCAACAGGGATTCTATTTCAACGACGACACTTTCATTTTGTTTTTGTCACTGCTTACACAACTCATAACTCTAGGTTTTTCTTACTTTCCTTTCTACGAAACTAACTAAAATATGGGTAGGTAAGTCATAGAAAATTATGTCATTTTTACACATATTTTGTACCTATGGCTGTGTAGTGTACTGTTTTTCCGATTGAATCCATACGAACACGCTCTGATATTGTAATTTTCTAGCTTATCTAAAATCAAGATAAAAATCAAAACACCTTTATCTGATAAGATCATTATCTAAAACTAAAAATAAATAATAGAACAAACATTTTCAAGTTTACCCTGAAAAATGTGCAGGGTCGGCATCGGGTCGATACTAAAGCACCCCCCGCGCCCCGCAGGTGCGACGAGATAATCCAAGATGGCCGCCGAGATAGGACGTGACGTCACAGCGCAGCCCGCGTGCCCCCCGCACGCCTCAGTCGCCCCCGGCGCATCCTCGAAGCCTCTCGCCACCCTCCTTAGATCCTTTCAGAAATCCGCCGAGTACCGTCAGAAGGAAAATTGGATATTTTCTTGAAGATATTTTCTTCAGCGTCTGTTTAGGGAAAACTTCGGGTCTAACAAGAACAACTGCCTGTCAATAACGGATACTTATATTATATATGTACATATGTTAACAATCTTCAGCAGACATCAGAAATATCCTGATTGCTTTACTCTTTAGCATATATTTCACAGTCGTGAGGTTTTCTCCTCCATGTCCGCAGTACCTATTTTTCAAGTCTTCTTCCCATTTTTGAAATAGACTTTCTCTTTTCCTCTTTCCTTTTGTGACATAACAACCTAATTGCCACTCAAATACCTACATGTGTTTAGAAATATTGCCATTTAAATATCTACATGTGTTTAGAAATATCGTTTTAGTGTGAAAATCATTACAAGAAAATAATGCTATAGGGAATTAAGTTATTTTTACAAATATAAGTGGCACAGGCGGGTCATTGTTTCTAGTAGATTAATTCGAAGAACGAAGGCCTGCTTGCTGTCATCATTGTTTGCACGCTAGTCTTTCGTTTTGAAAAAGTGCATTCCCAACAAAAAAAATACTTTCGCAAATATTGCACCTGTAGTACGCTATTAAAATATATCAAATATAACGCGTGATATAATTAGGTAACAGTAAAATTTAATTTGTTTGATTACACCAACATTTTGCGAATTTATTAAACTTTCGCTTAATTTCACTATAACATTATCTTGACATTTGTTTGCGGAAATGGATCTTATTAACTGTACAATCTACATTTACTTAATCCTATAAAATAAATTATAATATTATGTAAATGATGTTATTAAAATTAAGTGGATTTTGATAAATATATCGAATAAGGACTTCCTAAATCGATTTGCAGGAGCAGAAATAACTTGAAAAAATATAAAGTAAAGTAAAACACTGGATTTAATCAATATGTTTTGACATACATTCTGGCTTCCTTTTACCGTTACTTTATATTTTAAAGATTTTACATTTATTAATGCTTACCTACACGTGCAAAGTGCCCCTTTACTTTTTCTTCGCAAATAGAGAGGAGACAGGAGTGTTATAACTTTGTATCTTGAATGTAAGGTTATAAGGAACTATATGGGAGGATGAGCCACAGCATCCCTGTAAGCCATGTTAAAAACATCTTCCAAAAAGACGACAGATTTCTAAATCCCAGAAAAAAAAAACTTTCAAAATATTACGTCCATAAAACACTTCCACTAAATATCCTACAACGGTATTTAACCTTCTTACAGATTTTTTTCTAACTATAAAATCGACAAGGCGAAAGTAAATATGCAGTTATATTTTCACACCTTGACCTTCACGTGTAGACCATAACCTGGGCTAAAAGTGTATAATGAGGTACGTGTTTAAAGGATAATTTTTATCCCGGTAGTACGTTCCCATGGGATTACTTCAGACATCCACGCGGGCGAAACCGCGGGCAGAAGCTAGCATGACATACACTAAAGATTACCCCATCTATAACTCTCATCATATCAGACAAACATAGAAGAAAGTGGAACAGACTTGTGTAAAGTACTAAGTATAAACACTATTCTGTTTTAAAATAATTATCACGTAACAAATTAGGTTATATTAAAATTGCTTATAGTCCAGGCTAGATTGTAATTAATTATTAAGAATCTGATTCTTTTTAATAAAGGATAAAAAAAAACTCATAGAAAAACTATAAAATCTAAACACAAAAAGCGCTTTTTTGCCTGACGCTACTGAGGGTGGGCAGGCGCTATGTGCTCTGAGCTATGTAAGGGGTTATCTCACCAGCCGCGGCTCTATCTAAATCTGTATTATCGCAACACGCCGAATAATTATTACTACATGTATAAACTGTACTACTATACTGTACTTATGTATATTTGTACATCTGTGGCACACATTAAGATGAGATGTCTCGGCTATTCAACTTTGATTCTTATCTGCAAAGTTTTTAAGGGTTATGACTAAGTAATTTAAGTTTTGGAGATATTAATGTTGTAAAATGTATTAGTTTAATAGTTGTAAGGTATTTAGGTTTAGTTTTCAGTCGGTCTATCAGGTTTTGAACGTGATTAATCTAACGTCTAACGAAACGAATCGTCGACAATGCTGTCCAATTGCAAAGGTAGACATTTTGTTTTCAAATCGAGTTATACCTTTTATCTTACCTAAGACGTTGTGTAATTAAATGGCTACACATAACCTAAAATCACGCCTATTAGGGAGAGGTTTTTGTTTTTTTTGTTGGTAATTAATAATTGACTAGCTGTGCCCCGCGGTTTCTCCCGCATAAGTTTCGATTTCGTGGGTATATCGGGATAAAAATCAGCCTATATGTTAATCCAGGTTGTCAGCTACCTCCATACAAAATTTTATCAAAATTGGTCAAGTCGTTTGAGCGTGAAGAAGTAACAAACATATAAACACACACACACTCACAAACTTTCACCTTTATAATATTATTAGTGTGATAAGGGCCACATTGCGCCCTTTCTGGCTTTTACCATGTATTATTATTATTATTACTTAATAAGTTCATACGTATTTAATGATATGATAGTCTTGCCCTTAAAGTTAAATATATAAAGAGGCCCACCAGCTGTAGTTAACTAATCCAAGTTTGATAGCATATGGATTACTTAGAACGTGCCTAGATAAGATAATAATGTCTACATCTACGACTAACTTACACGCATACCTGTTAACTTACTCGAGTAGGTAGGTACATTATCCACCATAAACCATTCTCAGCAAAGCATTCCCTTTCAGACACCTTCACTCGTTCACTGAACGCCTCTCGATCCGTACTCAGACTGAAAAATCACATAAAAGCATAATCCCTGTAGAACAATCCTGTTTCCCTCTTCAGAGACAAAGGACAAAGGAGGGACCAGGTCCTCAGGCTGTGAGGACTTGAGGATCCGTCTGCTTTATCAATGTCATCGGTACGTAGGTACTCGGTATCGATTAATTTAATTCTCTATAATGAGTTTAATCAATGGCTTTACGCGGTAATGTTGTTGTTGGATTTATGTGGACGCTACTATCTAGCGTGGGGTGACAATGAGATATTGTGACCTAATTCACCCTACTAGGTACTACAATAGGCTATTTGACAATGTAAAAAATAAGGTCATAATTATTGACACTCGTATAGATTATCGCTTTTAAAATCGATTTGCATTAATTTTACTACAAAACAATGTACTTATTATTTATTAAAAAAATCCCGAAAAAACTTCATCTTTTTAAATCTGGCGCCACGTAATCGAAAACGGTCTGGATTGGCTGAACTTAAGATGACGTCATGATGTAGTAAATTTCTGTCTATCGTTGACAGAACAGACTTTTGTCTAGTATCTCGACCGTTTCAACGTTTGTTTACGGGAATCGTGACGTCACGACGCCATATTGTTAAAGATAGCGTTTTGGCGGCTTATTTAAACAGTACATTTTTATTTACTATTTTTTAAAAGAAATACATTATGCAATTTGAAGTAATAGGTTTTTGTGGGCTCGTTAGACACCATTAAATAATCTGAGATGTTTATCAGAAACCAGTCAAATAGCCTATTGTAACTGGAAATGATCTTGAAAAAGTTAGAGCTGGTTATGATATTGAAAGACTATTTCTCTGTCATTGTAATAGTTACTGGCCGTACCTACCTATATTAGTGAGAGTTATTCAAGTAGGTAATCCTACTTGAATTTCGAACCGCTTCGAAATGTCATAGTTAAAAAAAGATAACTGGAAATCTCTGTTTCTATGGAAAATTTAAAATCGGTCTAATTTGGCTGTAAGACTATTTTTCGAAAATGGTCTCTACTAACTTTTTAGACCTTTGTATCCTGCCGCGTAGGAAGTTTCATTAAAATCGGTTTATTTATTTCGAAAAATAAGGGCTTGAAAGTTTGTATGAAATGCCGTACGGAACGCTCTTAAGGAACACACAATGTAGGTAACAAAGAAACCTACCTACCTATTAATATAACATAGAACCACAAATCACCAATCCAAAATCACGCTCTAGTATCTATCAGTAACTAAAGGCATCCACACACGCGCGTCGTCTCGCGGCGGAAATGGCGTCTAACCGGATATTGTATCGCGCCTTCATCTCCGGCGCGCTTCCGGTTCCGGCGCCCACCTCCCACCGGCTCGTGCGTCGCCTAATTACTACCACGTATATGTACAGTCTATAGGGTTGGTTAAGGAAAGTGGTGCACGATTAGGTACCTATGTAGGTAGGTAGGTAGGCTAAGATTGAAAGATTAAAATTTGCCTTGTAAAGTTTTAAGTTTGTAAACTTTTCTATACGAATTTTGTAATAAGTAGTTCAGGTTAAGCACGAAGTTGGACTTGTTATTTAATTAATTTATTTGATTACCTAATTAACATTTAATATAGGCTAGTAAACCTATCTAATATATATTGACTATACCTAATATATATTGACTATCATAACTAGGTATTGTTGTTCATTTGTGTATTTAACTTTAGAC
Organism: Oligia fasciuncula; assembly: GCA_963082905.1. Lineage (NCBI taxonomy): Eukaryota > Metazoa > Arthropoda > Insecta > Lepidoptera > Noctuidae > Oligia > Oligia fasciuncula. The sequence continues at coordinate 7,395,213 of OY720392.1, forward strand.
TATAAACGGTAAATGATAGAAAATCAATACACGCTTACAGTGAAAAAAATGTCAACTCCGTAGGATAAGTTAAGTTAGAAATGGTTTTAATTCAGCTTGCAAGATTTGACCAGGGGGCCTAAAAAGGCCACTTTGGAGAGTCTTATAAGGATAACATTATGAATCGTAATATGGCGAAGACTGTCCGTGTTTTTCTTTTTTTCGCTGCACTACGTAAGTACAATCAAAGAGATTGGGATTGGATTTGGATTGGATTGATTGGTATTTTAGCACAGACAAAAAAAAATACGGAAAAATGCTTCACTAATGGGATTTGATACGATTAACTTAACGGTTAACTGTCCATTATGATATCCTTTTATGATTCTGCCAAAGTGGCCTTTTTAGGCCCCCTATACATACTTATTAACAAGGCAAGTTAAATAAAAGCTTGTAACAAAAGAAAACCGTTTTCGAAAAAGAATCTTATAATTTTATTTTAAACTGACCTAACACAGTCAAACAATTTATTTGTTTATCCATTCCACCGCTGCCATATGACCGAAGCAATTAAAACTACCCTACAAACATCACTATTGCCCAAACGCAGAGTGTGAACATGCCGCAACAAGCCAAACAAATGTCTTGCTTTATCCGACCCAGGACCCTCTGCCCTACAGGGCGCAGGCGCAACTTTATTACTGTGCTACCGTCTGTAATGCGTGTCAACATTGCCGATTATTGGCTAAAGAGATGTTGGGAACGTGTTTTTGATACAATAGAACTTAAAATCCATACTAATATTATAAATTCGAAAGTAACTCTGTGTGTCTGTCTGTATGATACCTTTTCACGCTTAAACCGCTGAACCGATTTAGATAAAATTTAGTATAGAGATAGTTTGAGTCCCGGGAAAGGTCATAGAATAGTTTTTATCCCGATATTCCCACGGTATCGACACTTATGCGGGTGAAACCGCGGGGTACTGCTAGTGATACATAAATAATCTAGTTTTATGCCGCAATCTTCTTCTACTACTACCTAATGACTTCAGTATATTCGCAGATCGGTGGGATTCCCCGATGTTGCGGAGGTGGATGCATCTCCACACTGAATTTTAATTGTATAGGTATCTGTGTGTGTAACCTAAGCTACTAACACTAGAAGTTAACTACATTTTTTACTAACCTTAACTTTGGACTCCTGTCTGAAATAAAAGTTTTCTATTATAGTTATGCTCATTGCCCAGTGTTTGCAGTGGCTAAACGGTGATTGATTAGGTACCATTTATAAAGACGGAGTAGCTTCACTTGGGTACGTACGTAAATGGCTGAAGGTCAAGGCTTAAAGTGTTGACTAGCTATCTTAAAGGTCATAAGTTCAAACCCTATTCCGTAGAAGTTAATTCTAGCGCAACTGTGTTTTGCGTAGGAAGCAAAGCAATCAGGGATGTCAGTACATCACGTAAGTAAGTACATTATATTTTATTTTAATTATTCTAGCTTGTAGTTGAAGAAATAATTCACCTTCAGTTTCAAAAATCTTTATTTCGTTCATATAGGCCGACCGCTTAACTGAGACGTTGCCTGAGGTAGCAGCGCGGTGCGGGAGGGGTGTGGTGTTGCGAGAGCTCAGTGATTCCTCAACTTGAGACAACTATCACCCCTCCTGCACCGCGCAGCTACCTCAGGCAACGTCTCAGTTAAGCGGTCGACCTATAGTTTTATTGGTCTACGACGTAGCGTCTACGAATCTATGATGCTACGAAGCTACACCTACGAGATAAAATTAATTTATCAAAACAGCCGTCTCAACATTTATTCTATGAGATTAGATGTAGAACATCATGAAAAAAATGCTTTACCAATAAAAACAAACATTAAATAAAAAGAAAAACTATGAAACATTACTTAGTTTATTAACTTTAATTTCAGTTCTTAAAACTTAAAAAGATCGCTACAGCTGAAGCTTAGCAGTTATCTGTTTTGATTAGGTTTAAGTACTTCATGTGATGTTAATATTTCAATTATTTTAGGATCTCCTTCCTACACATGTCACCTCCCAAAACAACAGGACAAATCCTCAAAGGCCCTCCAAAACTAAATGAACACACATTATCGTCAAATCGCAAACCCTTCAAACTTCATGCCGTGCTCTATCTGTCACAGGTCACAAGTTCACTCCAGCTTCCCATATCTGGTCAGGAAGCGTGAATTAGCGCGGTGTGCGCGGGCGCCGCGGCGCGTGCGGCGCCATTGTTTGACGTGCGTTTGCGCGGGTGACGTGCACTTCCCCTAGCTGTCAGATGTACTAGGTAGTTAGTTCGCAATTGTTTTGGATTTTGCTTGAAGTGTTTATTTTAAAATAGAGCTTTGGTAAAAAAATTGAGATGATAAGATGAGACCAATGTGTGATATCTTCTCAACTGAATTGTTTAAAGACTTTGAAGAAATAGAGGTTAAATCCCACTAAGTTGCCAACTACAATAATAAAGCAGCTACTTTCGCTAACTGACGATAGATTAAAAAAAGCTTAAACCCGTTCAATCTCAGAAGATCCATTGGCCAGATCCATGATGGATCTAGTGACGATTGTTTTCTCATTGTATCCTGACTTCAAGATGTGGATCTACTGATTTTTTTTTTTCAAAAGACCCATGAACCAGTATCATGATGGATCTTATTCAACCTGATGATGAGTATTTTTAAGATATGAGCAATTTGATATGAGCAAAACGTTTGATCTGGCGCTCTCCTTCTAAGACAAATTAATGTTTTATGTACCTACTTACATTTTCATAATCTGTAAACGTCCCTTTAAACTATTTTGATTTCGAGAGTAGCTGGTAGTTAATCACGCTGTTACTCTTAATTAATTGAATTCATAAATATACAAGTGATTTCAAAAAGTATACTTAATTGGATACACATAATTCTTGTTCGTGACAGATACTCGGTTAATTTATTTTTAAAGACTCGGGCGCATCAAAATTATCTCTTAATTAAATGCAGATGCAAAGGGACAAGTTGTCTTTTGGAGTCTTTGATAGCTATCTAAGCTATTCTTTTAGATTCTGCAGTAGAATGTACATAGACATCTTGTTTTAGGTGTTTTTGATGTGCTGGACAATAAACATTATGTACCTACTTAATTAGACTAGTAAATAGGTATTATAAAGCTGAATTCAGAATTGAATATGAATAAGTTGTTTTAAACTGTATTGGTTACATTTTAGCTAATAACGAAAGAAGGCGTAGTCGCTGAATAATTATAGAACATCGTAAGCGTAGCGAAGAGATCAAAATGTTACGCACGAAATGTGCATCTACTTATTATTTCTGGAAAATTTTCAGACATTATTTTTATTATACTTAATTAATAATAATAACATCAGTGTATCCCTGGCTCTTGGACAAGGAGCTCCTGTATCACAAGAGCCAGAAAGATATTTCAATAGTTTTTTTTTGTAATATACAATTCTATACAATCTACAGTCTTATACCTACTATAAAATAGCTATTATAGTGAAAATCCCGAATATCTCAACAGAGTAAATACTTAAATTCTCAGTTACCGTAAGTACTGTGCGATGGGCGGGTTGCCCCACAATGAGTTTGATTTACCGCCGTCTCCCGTTACACCCCTTGTTGCTACCCGCGATGTGGTTACACCATCTATATCACACTGCAGCTACATACACTGATAATAAAGAATGCTTTATTAATCTCACGTTACGTTAATCGATGTTTAAGGAATTAGTGCTTTTTTGAGGCGACCCATTTAAAAAAAAAGTTGTTTTTTTGCAAGATGATTACCATCTATCACAGTATAAATATTCTAATAGTTTATGGCCATTTCGGGCGGTCCATACTCAGCTGCCTAAATTAATTAAAGGCTTATAATGAAACCAATTAGATATCTATAAAACTAACGATGTCATTATTGTCTACCAACATGGTTGTATATTGTAATAAAGAGAAAAAAACACGGTCAAGTACGAGTTGGTGTCGCGCACCGACGAGGGTTCCGTACAAATTTGTAGACCGTATGTAATTTACGGTTTTCGGATATTTTCCTTTACTTGTGCTAAATGACATTGCTTCTTTACAAATTTCATGATACTACGTCAACGGGAAGTACCTACCCTATACGGCTATAGGTATAGCCGTATAGGGTAGGTACTTCCCGTTGATTTTGATTCCTTGAGAGTGTCAAAAATGCGGCATAAACGGAACATAAACGCCCGTATCTTTTGATTGCGTTGACTTAGAAGTTTGAATTTTTGCACTGCTTCAAGGGATTGCAGCCCTGAGTACCTATTTAACATTAATTTCACCATGATTACTTCACGCGTTCCTGAGAAAAAGGGTCTTGACAGACGGACAGCCAGACGGTCAATGAAGTGATCATACAAGGGTTCCGTTTTTTTCTTTTAAGGTACGGAACCCTAAAAATCAATAAGTTGCATGTCTACATGTGAACCAATTTGTCCTTTATTTCTAAATGTTTCCGAAAAGGACAACTTATTCTCCTAACTATACCTATTGAAATTAATTGCCAAAGAAACCACATATCTATTACCTACCATTTACGTCTATATTAGGTACCTACTAGCCATTTATCTTAGTAAACGGGAATTTTGGAATAATTGACCTATTTTCATCCTCAAAAAAGCAAAGATGTAGCTATGAAAAATACCTACATCTTTGAGTTTCGTTAATGTCATACAAAAGTGACAAAAACGAAATTGCAAAGCGCGGCCAAAAAAAAATTAAACCGACTGTTAATGGCCAGTCTCCCACAGCGTTAATTACGCGACATTCCTTCCACTCGTTCGATTCCGTTCATTCATTCACAATTACATCTGTTAACTAAACTATCGCGTCACCCTACACTCTCACTCTGGGGTTCATTTAACCCCTCGAATATAAAAGGAACAATAACATTGACTGGTCCGCTCCAGCAACTGATTGCGCAGTATCAAATCAAAGGCGTTGGTGTTTTAATTTTCTTTTGTTGAATGTTTTGTTATTGTTTGTGTCAATCAGCTTCGCTATCGAGATAATTAAATTATAAAGATGGGCATTTTTGTGTGAATGATACCGAGAGTAATGGAATTCGTTAGACTGATTTATCATACCTACTTAGCAATAATAATGTTATGAAGTTCTAAGACAATCCCCGCTCATCCCTTAATCGTCCTAGCAGACAATGAGGATTTCATAAATCAATCAAACTTTCAAACAAAGATCATAACTCCAACGCAACGACTCTTCTGGAAAACTTAAATTACTCTTTTTTCCGCAATGCGAGTGCGAATAATCTTCTTGACGGGCTGAGAAATTGATGGCGTCGAAAAAACGCCAACTCAAAATCCGACAAACTTTTTACGTCAGCCGAGTTTCACTTAGAGAAGTTTCTACATCCATTTAGAAGTTACTCCTATACGACAAGCTGACAAATTTTAATGAACCCAAGAGGGCTGCTAATGTCTGCGACTCGCGTAATGGGAAAACTTTGACGCGTTCCCCCGCCGCCGCGCAGCCAACGCGCTCCGCATTTTTACTTCACATATTCTATTGTTTTCAAGACATATTTACCAAAGTCATGACAAAACAGCGATTGTGAGTTCGCAACTCACATTACGAACACAAAATTGTTTGATTACTTTATCCGCAAATTTTGGGCCGACGCAACGTGTACCTACGTTATGGGAAATAAAATGTAACGCTATACCCCTGGGTGCGTTACAATAAAAAGCGCAATCATTTTGACGTGTGCCATTTCAACTCTTTCACTGAACTCCGCCTAGTATAAATTACATTATAAATTTTAACCTAATCGTTCAGTGACCAACGAAAAAATGTATTAGGGGTGACATGATTGTGATTTAAACGGCTAACCCCCGCTTAAGGGCGGTCTCGCGTCATCCATCATACGCTTTACATATGTTTGAATAAAGCTCGTGGGAAAAGGATTTCCTCTCAGAAGTCAAAACGGTATTTTGCTACATTGTAGGGTGGCCAACTGAGCGAAAATAGTAAAGGAAATGGATAGGTCTTATGAATGGCGAAAATACTTAGTGGCTTTGGCATACCTATTCACGCTTAAACGCTTAGAATGAATACTAAACCTATAGCTAAGTGTGTCGTGTAAATAAGTTAGGGTAGGTAAGTGGGTACTATATTCACATTGTAGACCTAAATCTAACTAATTTATTTACGACCCCGCTTGCACACGCAGCAACCATAGGAACTCTCTCTCTTGACTTTCCATGTGCCTGTACATATATACCTACCGTCCTAGACAAATCGTACCAGGTTACGGATGCAGATATTTTTATAGTAGTCATTCGTTGGATTCTAAAAAATACAAACATGAACTTCTAAACGTCAGTTTCTTTCGACGCAACAAACCCACGTCACTTTACTTTCCCACCGCTTGCTCAACCCATGGCATCCCTACCCTACAAATAGCGGATTAGGGCAGTTTGGCAAACAAGGCGTCGCCGGCGCGTGCGGCGCTTATATCTAATGCTGTATTAATGTCTATTAGCTCCCCGCCATTGTTCTGCACCTAGCCTTAGCCATTTGTTTGGATTTGTGCTAGTAATGCGACAGTGAGGACTAAGCTGATGAATTTCGCACGAGAGGCGTTAATAGAAGTCAAGTAGGTATGCGCGTTTGTTGTGATTTCTAAAGATTAGGGCATAATGCAATTGCGTTTTTCATTCCCAGGGTGTCGTAAAGGATAGCTTAGGGGGATACAAACAGGTGTGTTAGATGTAGTAGCTTTAGAGCGATAAATTACGATAAAGATTTTTATAAGTTAGCACTGGCATAAGCTTATTCTTCTTGCAGGTAGCTTAACCTCTCATACCTAGGAAGCGTCTAACTCTAAAGATTTTAGGAATTATCTTCCTGGAGTGATCTTGCAACCCTAAAGAAGGACCTAAAGGACAGGGAAGGACAGGGACATTTCTATGTTAGATATCGACGTAAAGGTAATATCGCGAGACTCAATCCCCGTCACATTCTATCTAGCAGAGAACCTTGCCTTTTACCAAATATAGGTTTGAGGCAAATCCAAAAATTTCAACTTTACCGGCCTTAGCAAAGGTGTAAGTGCTACAGCCACATTGCACCAGTTGTGTTTGAAGTCCTACGAGAGGTGAAGAGCCTCCGCCTATTGACATTTAACTGTTACCAGCACAAATCCAAACTCCGAGCTGCTACTATCCTGTTAACATGTTGCTCGACACAAGTGGTAATTGCGTAACACGCTATCAGTAGCAATGGCTTTTATTTTGACAGTTCAACAACATTCATTGCGTTACATAAGTGGTTGAGCAGATAAATTTTCTGAACATAAGAAGCAATGGATTTGCAATATCCTTCAAAATGATTTAGATTGATACTGAGAGTGTGTTACGCAATTAAGGTGCTGGGAATCAAACCGAGGACACCACGCTCAACAGCCGCGTTTGGAGCCCCGATCAGTTATACTTACACTATGTGAGTAATCCAGCTACAAATTAGGTACCTACTATGTGACATGATATTACATTTCATGTTGGATTGGAAACTTTAGATCACCGACGCCTACACAAACTTGCACCAACTTTACAAGGCCAATGCCGCAGATTCGATCGATCCACTTCTTGCCTCACGATAGTTGCGATAAAACTGCTAAGTAACAGGGGCGAGCCTTATCGCAGGAGGCACGTGTCATCAGCTAACTCAATGCACCCCATCATTGTTGTGACGTCAGAAAATGGCATTCAGGTCATTGTTATTGTGAACTTGGCAGCTGAAAGCGGTGGCTTTCTGAAGATGTTGTTTGTAGTTAGTTATGAAAGCTTAGGTACTACATAAAGAAGCTAGGGAGCTTATGTAAGTCTTGTACTATGTGGCGTCTGACTGCAAAAAAAAAATTCATTATTATTATTTTTTCGTGAATTTTTCCCATGTTTTAATACTTAGTTATCTAATATTCGGAGTGGAAACAAATCCAACAAATCAAAGATCATAAAAATCGGTCTAGCCGTTCTTGAGTAAATGATGTAACTAACCCGACTTTGAATTATGTAGGTATGTATAGAGTACCTACTTAAACTAAAGGATTTTCCACAAGATGCTACGAAAAATGCAATTCACACCGTGTATAATTATTAACATGTTAGAGGCCAAAACCGCTTAGTGGCAAACAATAATACAATAACATTTTATTTCCTATTTCATTACATCGGTCCTCCCACAAAGCATTCTCATTACCGGCGTTTCACTTTACACTTCCTGCTCATTCGTGTGCAATCTGTAGTGTGCAAATCCGTTAATCTTATTTGGTGGGTAGTCGGAACGCACGTGGCGCCACGTGGCGCGAAATCAAACTAATCTCCAGGCCGTACGCGTCGGCGGGCAGCGCGCGTGCGCCGACCCGATAACGCCAAGAAACGCCATTCATTCCCGCTCTTTTGTAGTGAACAATCACTTATTTATTTATGATATTTGCTACTAGTCAACCTGCCACCCTCGTGAGTTAATGTGTACTTAACTCGGCTAAAGCTCCGCGTCGTTAGATAGGGTGTCTTATAGGGGTGTTATAGTTGCCGTTTATGTATAGACTACACAGAAACTGATTCTATATTTTTACTAATAACTATGTATTTTATAATGGATTTTTTTTTCGATATTTAATGTCTGACTGAAAATAAAATTACACTGCTAGATCTGGGAATCGAATCCTAGACCCCACGCTTAGCAGTGATGCCTTCGACAACTAGGTACGGACGCGGGCAGGTCAACCTACCCGAAACTGTCAGATTTTCCCCTTGAACCTTATGTTTTAGCAATAAAGTCGAAAATCTATTAAAGAAATCTGACAGATTGTAGTAACTTGATGTGCTGGCGTCTGTACATAAGTATCTATCGTTGTCTTTTTTAAATCAGCCATCGGTATGCGGGTACACTATTTTAAAACTCAACAATAGTTTCAATTAGCCCATATTTTAACCAAATCTAAAAATAAAAAAATTAAGTTATAACGACTATGTTATATTTATTAGTATTACTGTATGACTGAATTCTGACCGAATCCATAGGGATGGATAGCCTAAGCCACAGTTCGACAGCAACAAATTCGATAACAAATATTCAAAAATGTATTTTTAATACAGTTGCTCAAAAAGTGGTGTATTGCAGGGACGTATAGCGTTCGGGTTGTGGGCTATTACATACTAGTGCTTTTTTTACCTTTCCCGAACTCGTGCGTGTCTCTTTCCCAACTGTCAAAATAATGTCTATTAAAAAGAAAAACCAACCATGAAGTTTTTACTAAAGAGTTTTTGTGATTCATACAAATACGTATTGTTTCTAAAAAGACGCTACCTACTAATTTATTTCAATATCAGATTTAATGATTTAATTGAATGAGTTAGGTTAGGTTTCATTTCATTTCATCTTATATTCTACGGTTGGCGCCATTTTCCAGAAATTTTCTTTGCGAGTTTAGTTGTTTGTTGCACAAAATGAGTAATTTCGACCCTATTTTTTTTAATTAACACCACCGGAACTCAGTATAATTGCACAAAATGCTTCGGAGAACATTTTACCGGAAAAGTAAAAAAGTCGTTTCATATCATACGACTAATTTTTTGCGTGGAGAGAAGAGAAAAAAGCAATATTGTGTTTTTATAATTTTATTAAATTGCTTCATTTTTTCGCAACTGTATTAAAAATAGTCGTTCAGTACACCTGCGGAACCGTCATTGCAACTTGTTCCGACTGTCAACCCTCGCCTTTGTCTGCGCCTCGGCTCGGGTAGACACACATTTGTCGGAACTCTTTGCAATGACAGCCTTTCCGCACTTGTAATGAAATATACTATTCCGCACGTCAGTTGAAGTTAAATTATTACAATAATAATATACCATTTACCATACCATACCATGCGTTCCGGTGGGACTTGTCCGCGAAAGCGACGACATACCACATAATAATACGATGATAAAATAATGATAATAATATTATGATAATATGATATATTAAGTTCTAGGCTTCCCTAATCGCGTCAGTGCGCTCAGTCAGTGATTATTTGTGCTTAGTAAAAAATTGGTTCATACTCGGTCGCAATAAAGGTTCATTAATCAACGTAGAACGAAACGTGTTTTTTTACCAAAAGCTTAGTACTCAAAACTCTTAAATTAAAAAAAAAAACAATTGTCAAACTGACAGTGTCACCTTTAAGACCTGTGTCCATGGACGTAATATATACTTCTATCCCTGCGTTCCGTGTTGGGAAATAATCGATGTGAGCGTGCTTAAACCCGTACCGAATTAGCGTGAGCGCGATAACGACGTTCCGTGAATCGTCATAGATGACGTCATGACATGCGCCATCTTGCGATAACGCCGACCATGCCCTAGAATAAATACACCGTGAGCGCCGTCAAAAATGACAGTGTGTGTGTGAGGATGTGTCAGTGTGTGTTTTGTTTTGATTTGCATCTTATCATAAAATTAAACTAACGTGACATTTTCGAAATTGTGCTTCTGGCTGATAGTCGCCACCTAACCAAAGAAGAAGAAATGTGGTGTTTATACAAAGAAATACTGTAATAATATCGTTTTTACATTGAGTAAGCACTGTGAGCGCGCTCACGGGCGTTCCGAATTGTTGACAGCTCTCAGCTGTCATAATCGTGATATCTAAATCGGAACGCTATGTGAGATGATGTGAGCGCTGTGAGCGATTACAGCTAATTCGGAAAGCGCCCTATATATTACGTCCATGCCTGTGTCACGTCACAGTGACAGTGACGCTGACATTGCTGACAATTTTGTTGTGGTCAAAGACTACAATATGATGTGGTTGTGGTGGTATACCATGGTATACGTCGTCACGTCACAGCAGACAGAACTGTTTTGGTTTTTGTAAAATTGGAATTATTGTGAAAATTTAGATAAACATTAAAAACTATCTTCTAATGGGTGAAGAAGACGAATACGCTTGCGTTAACAGAGCGCACCTAAAAATCAAGGACACATCTGGAATCAAGAAGAAAAAGAAGAAGAAAGCTAAAAAGGAGACGGAGAAACTGATGGAGAATGAAGTAAAACAACAAGTTCAGCAACAACACCAACAGCAGCAACCAACTGTCGTAGTTGTAAACACTAAGACGAAGGCTGAGATGGCGTTTCAGAAGATGCAGGAGAAAATGGTAATTGTTCATCTTTGGTCTTGTTTGTTAGTTATAATAATTATACCTTGTAATCACACCTCCATCATTCTAACCTTGTTTTAGTAAAAAGCATAGTAGTAGTGTGTAAAGAAAAGTTTGGAAGTGTGTAGCACCTTGTAGCCAATTTCTGATTAGCAATAATTCACTGCCACTCCTGTCTCCGTGTAGAAACTTCTCTTGTTATTCTATACCACATTTACTAACCAGACTTTTATATCATTACAGCAAAAGCAGAGAATACAGCAGAAAGCCGAGATGACTCACAAACAAAGAGTGGAGAAGTTCAACCAGCATCTAGATAGCCTGACTGAGCACTTTGATATACCTAAAGTATCTTGGACTAAGTAAAATAAATCTATTAGCATCTTGGTTTTATTAGTTAATTAACAACAAGAAGGAAATGTTTTAGAATTGTGTTCTATACTGACATTAAGATGTGTAATACTTTATTACAATATAAGAAATAGGTTTAAGTATGTAATTAATACATTTAATTTAATTAATGCACCATCCTTTTTATTTTTCTCGAAATACCCAGAATTCTAGGAGTGTATGAACTACTGGTACAGGCTCATGCAATATGGTAACTATGTGATAAGAACAATGCTATGATGAACCATGAACCATGCTATTGTTCTTAGGTTTGAGTACCGCTAAAGTTGTTTTCATCAATATCTAGATATGCATGAAATAATAAGCTGAAGAGTTTCTTTGTTTAACCTTTTGACCGCCACAGTCATAATAGATGACAAACCAAAATGTGCCCAGCACGCCACGGCTCGTCTACATGACACTTTCACGCCAAGGGTATGTTTTTGATTTTTTGACATGTGGCGGTCAAAAGGTTAAATGTGTTAATCCCTGGAACCACCACTCGGATTTGAAAAATTTGTTATGCATTTGATAGCACAAATCTTGAGGAAAGCTATAGGCCCTTATGAGACGAGTAGAAAGTCAGAAAGAACACTTAAGTGAAAACTAAGTAATAGCCCAAGCAGGTAATGCAATCCAACGGGGTGGAACCAGAGAATAAAAAATTTCACGCATACGAAGTTGTGGTCAATAGCTAGTACACCAATAATATGGCTGTTAGATCATTAAAATAAAAAACTGAGTTATTGTTATAACATTTTATTAAGATGTCTATACAAATAATACAAAACGTAAGTATAATATAATGTCATATTTTGGACGGACTTCATTGCAGAAAGGTAACACAATGTTACTGTGAATAGATAGATATAAAGACATTGCACAACAAAAAACATGTAAAAAAGTATTTGATACCTAGGCTTATTACTCACTAAAGTAATTAAAGAGATTGATTCCATATTTTCCTCATTATGTTAAGGCAGCATACATTCTTTTTTAAAGTTCGATAGATTTACATACTAGATTGCAACACGAAATTAAGGCTTACCCTAATATACATAGATTTGATATTAACATACTGTGATAAAAAGATATTAGCAGTCAGAATATACAAAAAGAAAATCACTGTGAAGAAAATATTAACATCGTAGTTACAAAAGCTTAAATCTTATTTCGAGATATAAGGAAAATCTTATAATTGATAAGGAAAAATTAGTTTTACTTGTTAAGGGACAACATTATATAAAGAGGACCACATTCAAACTCAAGATTGCAATCATAATAATAAGCATTATGTGAAAAGCTGCAGTCATGAATGTGCCACTGATTGTCTTATTCGCAATAATAAAGTAAATAATACCTGTTAAAATGTTTTCTTTTAAAGTCGCACTTGAATATAATAAAAGTAAAAATAATAATAAAAAAATTAAGTATTTAGTAGATAAAAAGCTCATTGCACTTGAGATTCGTCAGATATATAAATTCATATAAAAAAACTGGAATGATACAGTCATAACTGGACGAACTAGGTAAAAAAACATAAAATAGGCATCAAGGTATAAGGTAGAAGTCATAATTAAGGGTAAGGCAAAACTGTATTACACCCACATTTCGCTATTGTGTAATAGACCGCGAAAACAAACAAAAAAAAATTCATACTTGTAAAAAACTGGAATGATATAATCATAACTGGACGGACTGGATAAAATTCAGTCAAATTAAATTAAGTAGCATTTCTACAGCAGAACACTTCACGTTACAATGAGCAAAGGCACAACATCGATTAAGGCTGTAAGGCAACCTACTTGTAATCTACATCAGTCTAATCGCGAAAACTCAAACGCTACATAACTTTACATTGATGTTAAAAGTTTTTCTGTCTACAGTACATCTGAAAATAAACGTCCACGTCCTAACCAACGCGGCCGTCGCGCGAGTATTCGGACACCGCGTTTGTTCGGCGAAACCGAACGCGTGGTCGCGTCTTCCGAACAAATGAGTGACATAAAACATAATCAATCAGCCTATAATGTTATTGGGAAATATAAAATTTAAAAAAGCCGTACGCAAAATACGCGCATTGTCGTGGAGTTGCGGACACCAGCCCGTATTACCTATAATGTTATTAGAAATTTTAACAAATTAATGTGTTGTATTAAACATGTTTAAATATTTTTATGCCAGTCCATGGCGAAACATATGTTTTAAAGCAAATAAATATATTCTTATTTATTCTGTTACCACTGGGCCACCACTGCTCCCTATGTGAGTAACATGAACGTCACAATCGCGAACGACTTTTTTGGTTAGGACACCCGGTGAGACCATGTCCTAAAAAGAAAGCGATTGCGTATTCGCGTGACGATCACTTTCCATTAGGACACCCGGTAAGACTTAAAATTAAGTGGCGTTTGAGAATTCGGCTGTTCACTTATTATTTACTGTATTAACGTAACTAAAGCTACCAAAAATATCGTTACAGTATTAACTGCCATGGTGTGAGCAGAATTGCTGCCCCAAAATGAGAAGCTGAACACTTTGATGTAGTTTTCCTTCGTGGACCAAGGGTCGCTGCCGTCGTCGAAGTGCATCGGACATTGGTCCCGTTCCCTTTCGTACTCTTCCATTTCTACGGCGACTGCCGCGCCCTCCGTGTAGTTCCATGATGTTACGTCTTGTTTCAAGTCGCAGTATGGGCCTAAGGCTTGTGACATTAGTACTCTGTAAATATAAAAACAATACTTAAGCCAGACCTGATAAACTAATTATTAAAATCTTCAAAAAAAAAATTAACCGTTTTTAAACTCAATGCAATTATTCCAATTAAACCATTTACTGGCATTTTTGAATCGTCAAAAAAGTTGGTCATTCAGAAAGGTGAAGCTAGTTGCCTTTCCAAAGCGTAGTATCCTATTGAGAAGAAAGGGCAAGATACTCTATGGACACTCTTTTAAATTAGGTACTTAATATATTGTTACAAAATATTAGTTACATCATAATGTTGAATTTATAATTATATAACGTAAAACATAATATCATTTGCTGGGGAGTTTGTTGCGCCACTTCTTCCCAGCGAAAGCACTAAGAAGTGGTGAAGGGCGGCCGTTTTGGGGGACTGTCTTTTGTAATTTTGACTTTCGAAAAGTGCTGATTCTCAGCCTAAATTGAATAAATGACTTCTAATTTGATTTGACGTCTGTATTCCACGAACTATTAGGGGCCGTCTCCACGAGCGAGAGAATCGCGGCGATATTATCGTCGTGTCACGTATTTCTATACACTCTCTTAGAACGTGTCTCCACACGGCGATATCATCGCGGTGACAATTTGATGGCACGGCGAGACTATCGCCGCGATTCTCTCGCTCGTGGAGACGGCCCCTCAGGTAGGCTTACCTATAGTGCACACACCTTTTGCTAGTTATATTTTTACGTCCCACGTAATAGGGGTGTGTTAAATAATTACGTACCTATTCAAGTCCGCTCTCTGGTACACCCAACACCTATACTTAGAGAAGGGATCCAGCTCATCATAGGTAATCAGATAAGACTTCAAATTCTCCTTCCAATATCCAATACATTTCATCCTGTAATCGGGATCACTGTAGATATCAACAGGTCTACCCAAGTAGTCCACGGACAAACAGTAATTCTCCTTAATCTGTATAGTTTTCTGGTCTATATCGCATACTGAGAAGTCACTTATATTCAGTTTGCAGTACAAGTTTGGTCGAGGACTTAGTGTAACACCTCCCAATATCCTCGATTCGAATCGTACGTCGCCTCTCTGTGTGAAATTGAATTTTCCTGCGACAGGACAGCGAATGGGTGAAGGGTCCTTTTTCAAGAATATATCGTAGCGCCATTCTTGTTTGTTTTTGAACTGAACCCAAGAACATACTGTATGAAAGTTGCTCTGAATCATAGCCAAGCCTTTTCGGTATCTAAAAAAAAACAAAACGTAAGATGGGGAAAAAAATCCTAGAAGGGTGCAGCTTCATCACATATGGTTTAGTGGCATTTTACTTTTTGCAGACACGCAAATTGCATCATTTACGCTGTGTTTTAAAGGTTTCATAAATGATTACCTTATAACATTGTGATGTTGTGGTACAAAATCGAAGCACACATAATCCTTTTGACAACCATCAACTGTGAGACGAGCCATCATCACTCTACTGTCACGCTGTTCTCTGTAACGAAAATTAATTTATATAAGACATGTCACAAAATGTTCAGAATTTTCTCCTTTTCAGAACATCATGCAGCGGGGTAACTGCGTAACAGTAACATTCATTGCGTTATTTACGTTTTTAAGCAGACAAATTCAAACATATGAAGCAATGTTCTAGCAATATCCTTCAGAATGATTCAGATTTTGATTAATAGTGTGTGTTACGCAATTAGGATGCTGGATAACAATGTTGTTATTCTTAACTAGCTGCGCCCCGCGGTTTTACCCGCATAGGCGGCATAGGTGTCGATCCCGTGGGAATATCGGGATAAAAACTGTCCTATGTTCTTTCCCGGGACTCAAACTATCTCTATCTAAATCGGTTCGCG
The DNA here is from genome assembly GCA_963082905.1 of Oligia fasciuncula. NCBI lineage: Eukaryota > Metazoa > Arthropoda > Insecta > Lepidoptera > Noctuidae > Oligia > Oligia fasciuncula. The sequence goes on from OY720392.1 coordinate 7,411,365, forward strand.
TGAAGAGGTAACAGACAGACAGACACACTTTCGCATTTATAATACTAGCAGCGCCCCGCGGTTTCCACCAGCATAAGTATTGATCCCGTGATAATATCGGGATAAAAACTATCCTATGTCCTTTCCCGGGACTCAAACTATAGTAAAACGGTTCAGCAGTTTAAGCGTGAAGAGGTAACAGCCAGACAGACACACTTTCGCATTTATAATATTAGTATGGATTATTGCGCAATAAGTCCTGAATAATTGCGTAATAGGTCCTACAATGTCACACAATAGGTTTTTCATTTAATAAAAGGGGAAAGTTTTACCTGCACACGTAAATGGTCCTTCTGAATCTGCCCTCGTCAGGATAGTAAGTCTCTATAATATGGGTTTCGTTGATAAATACATCAGCATCAATATTAGCAGTGTTTATCCAATCTCCAGAGAAGTTTTGTGGCAATCTACATCCCGGTTCTACCACTTCAGCCTATATAAGAGATAAAAGAAGATTATTATTTTTCTTTTCTAATTTAATTAGGTCACCAATAGAATTCTGATTTGAAAATATATAGAATTTGATCCCTCGCCTAGTGTTTCGTGTTTTAATTGAACACTCAGCGGAAGTGCATAATGGTGTTGTTAATTACTGCCAAAATTGTCTATGCATTCATAACAATAAACCATGACAACCACATACTCAAAACCTTTACCATTTTACCAATAAGTTAGTTATATAGGGTGTTTGAAAGCTGGATACAAAGCCTTAAGGTGAATGGATAGTGGTAGACCGCGAAGTTCAAATTTTCTTACGTTTTTTGCAATTTGCAGGTCAGTGTCAGGTTGTATCTTGATCAAAATATGATTCGCGACAATAACAGGTACATATTTAGATAATTATAATCATTAGAATCATTAATACATCTTTCTAAGTTAGATTTCTACCACCAACCACCAATATCTTATGGAAATTGTTAAATGGTAGAAATCTAACTTAGAAAGAATGTCGCGAATCATATTTTGATCAAGATACAACCTGACACTGACCTGCAAATTGCAAAAAACGTAAGAAAATTTGAATTTCGCGGTCTCAATTACCCATTCACTTTAAGGGGGTGATAGTTGACACCATTTCTCCATTTTGAGCAATACATGTCTTAATGTCTTAGACGAAGTATGTTTTTTTTTTCGCTGTTAAAGTTGGTCCTATGTTAGTTTTGACTAAAAGTTTGCAGTTAAAAAAACTTCGTCTAAGACATATGGCTCAAAATGCTGTAAATGGGAGTTAACTATCACTCCCACTCTGCTTCCAAACACCCTGTATTATATCACATTATATTCATTGATTGAGAGTGATTTGTTATGTTGCGTAGTAGTAGGTATTAAGCGTAGATTCTTTTGTTTAGAATACAATTAATTTGTTTTTATTTACAAAATTAACACAGATTTGAAAAACAAAACGCAAAAATAAAAAAAACTACGCCTGCTTAGGGTAGGCGTAGTTTTTTTGTTTTTGTTGTTTTATTTTTTCGTTAAGATAGCATTGGTTGCATTTTAAAAACGCGATCTCAATAATCTTGGTCTACCAAGATTTCCGGGCGTGATATCGAATAGCCAGTCTCGACCCCAGACAAAGATCTTGAGTTGCCAATCTCGAATCGGGATTGCATTCCTTAAGGGGCTTACATGACCTAAAGCGCGGTCACTGTCGATGTCGGACTGCATAGAAAAGAAAGAGAAGCGCGATGACACGATACTAGTAATTTATTGCAAAATATGAAGCAATTATTTAATTACAAAAAATCAATTGTTTGGACTAAAAAATAAAAACACTAGTATTTTAGTATGTTGCTTGTAGAATAATCTGGCAAAAAAATCTGAATATGTATATTAGTATGGTTTTTATTGTAAAAAGAAAGTTTTTAGAGGTATATTCAGGATTTTTTTCTATCGTATGAAATTAGTTGTATTATGTTTTCAACACACTATCTACCTAGCAAATATCCTGAAGAATATCATATATTTTTCTGATTTTGTTTACTGTAAATAATAAATGATTTATTTTCTGTAAGTAGGTTTGTACAAACAATTTTACACGTCAATCATATTTTTTAAACTAGATGAGGTCGGCGTTTCCTATCTAACTATTCTGAGAAGAAAGGCCGAAACAAATCAGAGGTCAGAGCGTGTGAAGACCATGTAGATTGGTGTCTGAAATGGTCTTTTGAGGAAAGAACCACACAGATTGAGCGAACCTGTCCAATCAGTGCACGCATTTGTGTAGTCTATCGTATACTTTATTGTTTCTAAAACTTGCGTTTTTTGCGTTTAGGTCCTGTAAGCCCCTTAAATGGTACTGTTAACGTACAAAAAAAACTATTTTGCCTCACCTTGACGGCCGTAACTCGATATCTTTCAGGCGATTTCTCAACAGTCTTCAATGTGTTACATTCTGGTGTTATTGAAGCACCAATAAACAGATCATCATCTCTGTTCTTTAGGAAACAGCGGTATCTTTCATCTTTACGAGATTCTTTCGTGTTTGCAACCGCAAAGAAGTGATTCTTGTTAACAAACCAATGTCCTGAAATAAAACACATTTTCTTAAGTAATGAATTCTTAGGCAAAAGAAACTTAACCCAGGTCGGGAACGCCACAATATTGGCGGTAAGGCCTGTTATGGAGGAATGGCCGGAGAGGCAGCATGGCGCCCTCAGTTTCCAGCTGACGCAGTTGCTTACTGGACACGGATTTACCGGACCTGCGTCGCATAGGCCGGAAGCGGACGCCCGCTTGTCATCACTGTGTGGACTGCCCGAGGACAAAGCTCACCATACGTTAGATGAGAGCTCAGCTGTGCCCTCGTCGGACACTTGGTGCGGGTGATCTCTCGGTTCCAGCCGTGGTCGGAAGCTAAAACGCGTAGGATGCAGTCGCCTCTTTTTGCGAGGACGTGATGCAGACGCGAGACAGAGGCGGCGGAGAGGGAGACGGCATACAACTCACTCCGCCCGCACTAGATGAACAGCCGGTCGTCGAAGGGCGCTTAACGATCTCCAGCCACCATAAGGAAGGCCTTGCGGGCGGCGAAATTGGGGCTGTGGCGTTGCTATTACAGTCAGGCCCAAAGAGGTAGGCAGTGTTCCGCGCCTTTATGGGAAAACGGGCGGTCATGTGATCGACTGCACTAGGAGATGGGGCCCGCAAGGCATGGCGGGCTGATACCAGTCAGGGGTACAGCGAAAGAAGTATCTCCCGGGCCCCCAACTCATGGTACTTAGTAGAAGGAACAGTGTGGTTTTAGTTGGTAGGAGTCGGACATTACCCCCCTGTTCTCCCCAGGTGGAGGGTATTCATGTAGATTTCCAAAAGGAAAAAAAGGCAAAGAAACTTCAAACACTGCCTACAGTCAACTTGTAACAATTTATGGCAATTTATTTTGATGTGTTTATCTGAAAGAACAAAAAAATTATACTCTACTAACTAACTCACCTAAACAGCTGTATTCCACAACACCATCAAAAGTATTAGACATTCCAGCGCATTTCCTATATGTAATATTAAACTTCTGATTTGTGATCAAGAACTGAGTTCCAGCAGTTTGACAAGACTTGATCTTTGCATCAGGATGGTTACATTCACCTGTGAACCGAAAACGGTGCTGGTATGCAAACTGCCATACACCTTCCAGAGATGAACGACAATTGACCTGGAATTCAAGGAACAGTGTTATTGGGAACTAGACTTTACATAGAAAAAAGTTATACCTACTGTGAACTTAACTGAATCATGCTTGAACAATAACTGGGCGGTGGAGGTCATAGGCAGTCATTCCATGTAAAAAAATACAAGTTAGAGCGGAAGCCAACCCCAACATAATTGGGAAAAGGTGTGGCAGAGGATGATTTTAATACTTGAACACTGAAAGAGGTATCTCCTTGTTAAGACAATGAGCAGAAATTCCTTTAAATGATAAAAGAGTGTCTCATAATGAAACTAGTTCAGAAAAGGTAATTTTATTGCTAAAGCCTAATTTTATTAGATTCATATTACAGTTCGCGTCAAATGACTTTGCCGCTCTGAAGCTAGGCTTTTCGATAGCCGCGCCAATCCGCGCCATGCGCGCTGCTGTTTTATTCATAGAACTAGCTGACCCGGCAAACGTTGTTTTGCCATATAAATTATTTCTAGCTGCACTACTCCTACCCTACTCCTACACTACTACCTACCCCTACCCTACCCTACTCCTACCCTACTCCTACACTACTCCTACCCTACTCCTACACTACTCCTACCCTACTCGTACACTACTCCTACACTACTCCTACCCTACTCCTACCCTACTCCTACCCTACACCTACTATAAAAAAAAAAAAAAAAGTATCCTATGTCCGTCTCCTGGTTCTAAGCTACCTCCCCACCAATTTTCAGCCAAATCGGTTCAGCCGTTCTCGAGTTATAAGTGGTGTAACTAACAGACTTTCTTTTATATATATAGATTATAATAGATTAACTACTGCACAGTGATTTGTTGCCTATTTCAGAACTGCAAAGTTATTTGACACGAACCGTACCTATCAACAAGTTTTCACAAAGTCAAGAAGAATTATCTTATATGAAACTTACAGGTACATAGTTCTCAGAGAACAAAGTAATAAGTCCCTGCTGGTCAGGATTAAGGCTTCGACAGACCCTCTCCACAGTAGGTTCCTCATTAGGGCCCAAGTTCACACAAGGGGACTCAATCTTCTCCAGTACATTCACAGTTCTCACAATCAGTTTTACACAGTAGTAACACTTTGTGTATGAAAACACCATTGTGTAGTTAACTCTGTATTCTGCCTTTATGTTTACACATACACCCCTGAAAGAAATATGAGGAAAATTTGTGTTTTAAAATTTTAGACATTTTCTTTACTGCAAAAATTGGTCATAAAGTTATTAAAAATATTGTATGTGTATTTTGTCGGTATTTTCTTATTATGATTATTATTTGATTTCTAACCTACGGTGTTAAAAATGAGTCATTTAGAACCACTAAGAAAATAAATACAATACATTACCTCCCAGTCATATCACTAGCATTGATATCAGTAATAGTTTGTTTGCCATTTTCAAAGGAAAACCAAGTGTTTCTCAACACTAAAGGTATCATACATTCTGCGACAACAGTAGCAACTAAAACAATACAATACGTTAGTTAAGCAGTGGGCGTTACCATTAACGATAAATGAAAATTTAAAAACATTCTAAGCAACTTACTGCCAAGTGATAGAAAAGATATCACAGTGACTATAGCTAAGCTGCGAACCATCTTTGAGATTTATTTAATGTATGGATACATTAAAAATAAAATGTACGCAAACTTATCAACCAAACTTTTTGACTGCTGAAGTGCTGTGCGTGCTGAACTGAAGCGCCGCAAGGGGGAAGGGAAGGGTGCGGTGCGCGCCGCGGGCTGTCACTGTCAACGCTCAACGGAAAAAGACACGGAAGACACCTACCGATAATACCGATTAACCGATATTCTCGCAAGTAGCGATTACTACAATACCGGGATCCCCAGATACCACCGAGATTTAGTTACAGATTTAGTTTTTTGTATGTTTGAAATAATAGGAAAATTAATAGAATCTTTTATTTCCTTTTTTATTTATTGACAAAGTAATTAAGTGGAAGTGACTAAGTGAGTGTGACTGTGTGATCAATAAATGAAATCCACTGTTATATTAATCGTGTTATCCTCATCACTGGATAGAATATAGTAATTCGTAAAACCTACAACGATTTAAAAAAATGAAAAAATATATGCTGAAAACATTTTTTTCCTTTTTTTTTGCTATAAATATGCAATCTATTAGTCGTCTGCATTTCTGCATTATATTGTAGTCTGTGGTTGTCCACAGAACACTATTACCCTAAGGCGCCCAATACACGGTAGGTTTTGCTGTCAGTTTTACCACAATCAAGGATTGTGAGTGACCGTCTAAGGGCGCTTTCCGAATTAGCTTTAATTGCTCACAGCCATAGACAGAGTAATCTATAAAGTCATAGTATCCATGTCACCGAAAGGGACAACAAATTCCGGCAATCTTCATCATACTATCATTTTTACAGCTTATTACACTACACTTTACCATTTTCACAGTTGCGCAAATGTACAGACGCCAGCACATCAAGTTACTACAATCTGTCAGATTTCTTTAATAGATTTTCGACTTTATTGCTAAAAAATAAGGTTCAAGGTTGATTGGGAAAATCTGACAGTTTCGGGTAGGTTGACCTGCTGGCGTCCGTACTATTATTCAATTATGCACGAAAAAGATCTTATTTTCCGTTTAATCGCGGTGTAGTTTTTATTAATTCATTCATAATTTTTATTATTTCATTCATAAACGTCAAACTTGTTGTGCACATTGATGTGCTTAGCCGACACGCAGTAAGGGACAGAAATATTCTTACTCTCTTCTTCCTTCTTTCTTTCTTCTTCTTCTTCTTTATTTCTTTCTCTTTTCTTCTTTTTTCTCTCTTCTTTCTTCTTCTTCTTCTTATTCTTTCTCTCTTCTTCGGTGTTTGGCTGCGCGAGTGCGCAAGCGTCTCTTCAGCGTCATCCGTGTCCGACTCCATCGCTGTCCGCGCGCTGGCCACAGGCGCTGACTAACTGACCTGTGATTGACAAAATGCCATTACACCCCGGTATCTTATAGTACTCCTGCATTACACGTTCATTCAAAAGTCCTGATTGATGGTTGCATGATGCAAAAATCAAAATATTCAGATTTTCGTCAATCACGATCATTCGTCATCATTCAACGTATTATACCGCATTTATACAATCGTGCTCGCTATTCGCCTCGTGACTCGACGAACGATTTGACGAACCATTCGTATACGAGGGCCTTTGCGAACTACTGTTCACACATTCGCGGGGTGAAGTATTTTGACAACGCGAGCCACAACGCGAGCACTCGAATCGTGAGGCGAGCCACGAGGCGAATAGCGAGCGCACTGTTTACACATGCGGGTTCGTTATTCGCCTCGTGGCTCGCCTCGCGGTTCGCGCGATTGTGTAAATGCGGCATTAGACGGTCACTCACCATCCTTGATTGTGGTAAAACTGACAGCAAAACCTACCGTGTGTTGGGCCAATAACGGTGGTCGTCTGTCAAAACTTGACAGTATACTATAATGTACTCTGTGAAACTTGACGTGTTCGTGTTTTGGTTGGGTTGCGGGATCTAACAACAAATTTTTTCTCGCGTCTATCTACGAATAGATAAGTAAGTAACACAGTTATTTATTTCATTATCCTAGAAAGCGGTAGAACGTTGTATTTCGTACGTACCAAACATCTGTAATCAAGCAATAAATAACATCTAATAATTTTATTAACATCATTAAAAAATTTCAGGCATGGGTCGCCGAAAATCAAAACGAAAGCCTCCACCAAAGCGAAAGGCCATCGAGCCTTTAGATCAGCAGTTCAACTGTCCATTTTGTAACCACGAGAAGTCCTGTGAGGTGAAAATGTACGTATCCATCAGCTGACGAGTGATGACATTGCCTACGTATATTTGCGAACCATTTGTAATAATTTTATTGTAATGGATCGTGTTTTTTTTCAGGGATCGAGCTCGGAATACGGCTCGGATACAGTGTCGAGTTTGTTTAGAAGACTTTCAGACTACAACAAACGTTTTATCCGAGCCTATTGACGTTTATAACGACTGGGTGGATGCCTGTGAAAGCGCCAATTAGTTTTATGCCATTGGTTACTTTAAGTTAAAATACCTATAGTAAAAATCTCGCCAATGTTTTAGTCTGCTAAAGACGCATTTTCAAGCTGAAGTTCTTGACATTATATGTGATGAGTATCAATATGTATACCTACTACTGTATATTCATAATATTTATACCTTGGGTAAAGCATGTGATTGTTTTATAATAATGTAACGTAAATGATATTGAAATAAATTCTCAAAGAACATTTTAGTTTGTCATTTCCTTTATTTACCAACAATAAAGCTTACAGGATAATGCGACACAGCCACTGTAAGCAATGTTCCTTACATTTAAACAATTTTCCGCTCTAAAAGCTAAGTAAATAATAATTTGCAATACTGAGTCTTATGAACAAGAAACACACTTTCATTCTGATCAAGACAAAGTTAATAAAATCAATTTGGTTAAAATTTAGTACTTACAAATAACAACATTCATACAATGCAACAGTTAATATTTTGTTAAATAAATAGGTACTTAATACTTACATTCAATTTTATTGCTTTAATATTAAAACTTGTATCATTCATCATTATCTATCATGCACTTTGGAAGCCAGAGGACTTACAGAATATAATAGTACATGTCAAGATAGGGCCACATGATTAGCCGTGGTTCCAGTATAACGGGGGCCACCAAATTGCATGCAAGATAACAACAAATAAAAACCGTAACAATAAAAATTATGCCTCTAATAAATTAACAATAATTTCCAGAACATTCTTAGCAGGAACTATGTCTCAATATCATTTTACAATTCCACAATTTCATATCTTTTTTTACATACATAGAAGAAAATATATGTTGGCGGTTATTATATTAGAAGCACTAATGCTAATTCATGACCTAAAAGCTTTAGCAAGATATAAGACTTTTTAAATTTTCACAAAGATTTTTATTTATACATATAAATACATACATACATATAAATGAGATTATGTATTTCTAAAACACAGTACTACACTGGCCCAGTTTGAATGTGTGAGTGGAATGTTTTATCCTAGATCAAAGACAATAGCAATGCAGCTAACCAGTAGAATGTAACAATAAATAACTACAAATGTATAGCAACAATATTATAGCTACGGTTCGTTAAATATTAAGAGATAATTTTTATATACAGGGTTATTTGTAAAACACCAGCAACCTCTTAAGAGGTCATTGTACTCATCATTATGAACAACTTTTACTATGGGACCAAACCTGAAATCGCAAAAAAAAAATCAGCTGTTCCCTTCATTTTGACGAGTTATACGAACATAAATGTAGGGAACAGCTGTTTTTTTTTTCGCGATTTCAGGTTTGGTGCCATAGTAAAAGTTGTTCATAATGATGAGTACAATGACCTCTTAAGAGGTTGCTGGTGTTTTACAAATAACCCTGTATAATCGATAAAGATCGCAACATTCATTTATTTTACGCACGCGCTACATAATTTATCATATTGTATTAAATATTTAACAGCTACATAACATTTATGTAGAGGTGCTCTCTAGACATCTTCCTGATGAGCATCATGTTAACAGTCCAATTATGTTGATATATTCGTAGTAGTGTTCGATAATATAATTGACCGTAAAATTTACTACATGTGCAGGTAAGTACTTAAACTTTAATTGTACTAACGCTCAAGTCAAAGCTTCGAGCCCTACTGAGTTATAACAACAATATTCCTCAAATGTTTCATAATACTACATTTTTATTGACATTATAATGAATAATTATATATCATTCCCTTACAGCTATCGATATTACACACTGATCAAAATATCCCTATTTAAGTATTAACACAATAGACAGCGTCAAGCTGCATCACATTTCAATAACAAATTGATATAAATAAAAAATCACTCTATAAAAATAATATAATACATTGTAGATAATTGAGCTATTGCCTAGACTTACAACCCAGGGATATCTGTAACCATGTCATCGTTCACGTAACTGTATACATACATTAGCACGCGCTAAGGAAACATTACGTAATATTTACAAAAAGACTACCGAGTAGTAAAACTATAACGATTAGTGTATTATGAGACATGACATGGTTACGAGAGCCGCATACCACCGATCCCCTCTGTGCACAAGCTGTGTTGAGAAGGTGTTTAAGGTGTCAGAATAGCTCGCACTTAAAGTTCACCACACTGGCGTACTAAAAACAGGACCTACTTTAATCAAATCCTTCAATAGTTCAATTGGAATGTTTTCGTCGAAACAATAAATATAAATAATAACCATTCATAACTATATGCAACGTCAAACAGCAATCTGCATTACACATGTTAAAATCCATTATAGCGATAGACAGAAACATACACAGAGAAGCACAATTAGTTAATGCGAAGTTTAAACATGTTATATAGGTATTCGAATATTAAAATTTGCCCATGTCTATGAAAGAATCGTACTGTAGATCGTAGCCGTCGCCGGCGCTATTGTCGTCGGACGAAAGGTTGCTACTGAGGCTTGTCAGATGTTGAATTGGAGCGTCTGTGTCGCACGTAGCCGTGTTGTCCGAGTCATCAGAACTGTCGCTATTACTGTCAATGTATTCATACAGTCTTGTCGTCTCGATGCTGCAGACCTCGGACATCTCGTACGAACTCATCAACGCCGATGTTTTCTCAACATTGATCGCATCAAACGAGCTCGAAAGTAAAGCATCTTCGATGGGAACCGTCTCGAAGTGAGATGAAGAAGCTTCTTCTGTGAAGCGACCTGAATCGCCGATTTCGGACACGTTCGGTGACAAAGTCTCATCGATGGCTAAAGTGACACTTTCACTTTGTACGTGAGAAGGTTCATCGACGTCTTGGAAACTTATTAGGGGAATATCAATTTTAGGAACGTCTTTGACGATATCTTTTGTTAGAGAGACTGAATTATCGTCTGACAAATCTCCTTCAGCATTGAGCGTCACTGAGTCGTAGTTCGGATCCTTCTCAATGTTCAGAGGTTCTAAATCATCCACACATTTGGTGGAATCGTCACTGCTGTCAGACACTATTAACTCAATGCTCCTATCCAAGATACCGGTGTCCGTGCAAGTGGACATTTCATCTTCGAAGACAATCTCAACGCTCCTTATCCTCATGAGAGGCATTTTAGATGGTGACATTTCGTTGCCTCTGGCCGTCATACCTTTTTTATGATGACTAGTATCGACTAACGACTCGGTGCATTCGCTGATTTCGTCGTAATCGATTTCGTAGCTCCTAAGATCGGAAACGCAAGGTGAGCTCTCGGTTACTTTGACGGTTGGTGTTTTAGATGTACAGATGTGTGCAGTAGTGTGATCGGGTGAGGGCGATAGTGTGGTATGCGCATGGTGTCCCTAAGGTTGCAATGATTCTTATTGTACATTGGTGCCTAGATCTAGACCACCCTCCTCCTGCATTTTCGTGAGGAACTTGAACACTCTGCAGGACTCGTCTGTTTGTTTCACCATGTCGATTAACGCTAGCAGCTTCTTGATGCCAATGAAGATCCTGGGGAAGAAAAGACCAATTATCTACAAATGTTTTTTTATAAAGGATGGGGATTGGTTGGTTACTCCATAGGATTTACAAATTTCTTAATTTGTCTTACTATGATGATGCTCAAGAGTGTCAGAACCTTTCTCGATAGTGGTCCTTTTGGGTCAAATACTGAATTGGTATCAAGGCGTAGTTAAAAATAATTTTATCATAGGTACCTGTCTTTAGACGGCGTGCCTTCAGTGTATCTTGGTTGGCTCTCGTTCCAGAACTAGTCTAGTGGTATTTGAAAACAAACTCTACGTACCTTGCACCTGGAAATCGCGTGGTGATCTGGTGTGTACATGTTTAATCTTAAAGATTATTTTTTAGTGCAAATCCAGACTCATACTCCACAAATAATTTCTTAAATGTCTACCCAAGAACTTATAAAAATTCTATTTATAGTGGCATAAGACTATTATTAAAACAAACAAAAGAAAAAGTTGCGACAACAAGAAAATACAAAAGTCAGTGACAAGTGGCAACTACATCACCCACCTTGGATTTGCCGCAGCCAATGCAATATCTTCTTCAGTTGGTTTTGGCGCATTGCTCAGGAACCTTCGGAACTGCTTCATGCGGGACGGTCTAGACAAGACAAATATCATGTCCAGTAATCACATTGTACCACTCGAAGCTGTAGACGGATCGCATCCAATTGCGTTTAGTAGCGGCCGCGGTTTTAATTGACTTTCTGCGCAAACCTATGAGAAATGGTCCTTAGGTGTTGACTCAGCGAGTAGGTCAAAAGATCGTAACTGACCAAAGGAGAACTAGCCCAACAGACATAGCTTTAATTTAGCAAATCTAAACCAAGAAACTGCAAAAAAAACTCACGTAGAAAGTTCACAAACTCACATCCTATACATAAACTGCTACAAGGGAAGAAACTCTTCCGCATACACCACTTACCCCTGCTTAAAACACGTATATTGCACGGAAAGAGTTCACTTTTGCTTACCATAATCTCGTCGACGTCAAATCGTCTAGTGAAAAGACCGTATTTGTATCCTATAAAAATTGACTTACCTTCTCAGATCCTGCAGTAAGATTTTGATACTCTTTTTTCATTTGCCCTTTTATCAAAGCCTTGCACGGAGAGAGCTCACTTTTGCTTACCATAATCTCGTCGACGTCAAATCGTCTAGTGAAAAGACCGTATTTGTATCCTATAAAAATCGGCTTACCTTCTCAGATCCTGCAGTAAGAGTTTGATACTCTTTCTTCATTTGCCCTTTTATCAAAGCCAGATATTTCCACACTTTGAGCTTGTTTACCTAACACAAAGTTCCAACCTACCTAGCTCCTCGAATGTCATGCTGTATCTTCAGCAGGTCTTGTTTGGAGAAGGCATCGCTCTGTTCAAGCACCGCCATGACGTGTTCTGGTTGAGAGAGGTTCGGCACGTGCAGGACGCCCGTGAACGCTGATAGCATCTCCATATCTTCCAAGACTTGTCTGGTGATGAAACATTTGGTTTAGGATTCTGTTGTTTTCTTTGCGTATCTTTTATGAATAACTAGCTGCGCCCCGCGGTTTCACCCGCGTAAATGTCGATCCCGCGGGAAGATCGGGATAAAAAGTAGCCTATAATATATTATATATGTATCCAGGGTGTCAGCTACCTCCATGCAAAATTTTATCAAAATTGGTCCAGCCGTTTGAGCGTGAAGAAGTAATAAACATATAAACACACACACTCACAAACTTTCGCCTTTATAATATTAGTGTGATAATTATATGTTTTTGAAAAAGGGGAAGTGCTCGGGTATTAAAAAAATCGTCCGCATCGCTGACAATGGGAAAAGTGACAACAAAAGACGTGCAACATTGCCACGTTGGATGGCAAATTGATGAGTATTCTCGATTATACTGATTTCAGTTTACTATGCCAGTGGCTAGAGTCGTTGCAGTAGTCGCGCCACGAAGGACCAAAACTATTTTATGAATACAAACATTCCAATTGCCATTAGAATAAATTGGGCTGACTAAGCAAGCTATTTACTCGATCTCATCAGCAAGAGCCTTCGGATTCGAGACTTCGTAATACAGTAAAGCCCGATTTTAAAGAAAATTAGAAAAGCGTTGAAAATCTAACAGTGCAATAATATTTAGGCGTTCATTTTGGTGTTCGTGAAAACGGGCATAAAGGAATTATAAATCTGAGACTGTTCTTAGAGTGCTGACTAACCGATCAGCACTTTATTAGTCTCTCTTGGAGTGGTAAGATAATAATTGAGGGGCCCTTGGCTAAATAATAACAGCCGCACAGGTCTAACGATCAGGTTAAGCTACGCTTGCCGCGGTTGGTCTGTGGATGGTTGACCATCTTTACATACCGTGACCCCTCCGTGCCTCGGAAAGCACGTTAAGCCGTTGGTCCCGGCTGTTATTCGTGGATCTTTGACAGTCGTTACGGGTAGTCAGAAGCCCGAAAGTCTGACAAGCAGTCTTACCAAGGGGTATCGTATTACCCAGTTGGGCTGTGGAGGTCGAGGTCAGATACGCAGTCGCTCCATGTAAAATACTGGTATTCAGCTGCATCCGTTTAGACTGAAAGCCGACCCCAATATAGTTGGGAAAAGGCTAGGCAGATGATGAGTGGTAAGATAATACAATTCTCGCAGTTTGAGTCACGAACTCATTAAAATTCGAACGACAAATCATTTATCCTTACCTCCGACTGCTGGTGCAAAGGATAAGCAGTTTCCGCCCCTTAGGAGGCTGTTTCTTCAACAGCACAAGTAACGCTTGCAATGTCAAGTTAGAGTAGCGAGGTCCGATGGGGCCGTAGTCGAGAAGACGCTCGATGTTGTCCACTAGGATGCAGGACAGACTTGAGCGGTAGGCGTCGTCGAAGTACTAGGAAAGAGAAGAAAGTTGATGTATACTCTGTTCCAAAAGTGTCAGATGAAAATGTAAATAAGTAGAGAAAACGTGCCTGTGGTTGCCAATTTTTAGAGCCACTTAGAAATTGAGTGCTTTGATTTGATTATTTCAATACTTACACCCTAAATTGTAATTTGAAATCACCCTATAGATGTTTTTCATTTGACAATTATTGAGGTTTTTATAATTTCAATGTTCGTCGATGATTTTTGACCCGAACAGGGATTGTTTATACTTTCATCAGATACCTTTGGAACAGACCATAGCTGGAAATATTTCTGATGATTGGTTTTCGGTTGCGAATTTGCAAATGTGGGTGGGCTTACGAAACTGTTGTGCCGAAACTAAGCGATGAGAATCAAGGAGCACGGAAATGTAACCCCGATCTTCGGGGTTACATTTCCGTGCTCAGATCAACGTAATCATTCCTTATTTTCTCCAGACAAGAAAGATATCCACTGCTGGAAATAGGTCTTTTCCATAAGCTTCCATACCAAAACCTGTAACTTATTTTTTGTAAAACAAAAACAAAATAATTCTGCTTTATTTACAATTAATTGCAGCCACCACAGTAGTAATTTCTACAATGGTGCCGCTTCCCTTGTTCACAAACTAACCTAAATTTAAGTACAGTGCACCTTTTTCTTTCTATTTCATTAAGAAAAGGACAGAAGATACATTTTAGTTTATTCCTGTCAAATTAATCAGCGCCTGACACTACTCCATACAAGTTTAGACGTGATTAACCTTTTAATTGGCAGAACAATCATAATAATAAAATTTTGTTTTTGCCACCATGAGTAAATTTTCAGTATACTCGCTTACAAATTTAGTTTTTATCAACGTCCAGCAACGGCTACACTCAATTTAGGGGATAAAAACTTGCCTACTAAAATTACGTCAATTTACGTCAGGCGCTGATTGATTTGTGAACAACAGAATCGGCACCAATGTCAACTTACCTTTCTGATCTGTAGACATTTAGAAGCCTCCGTGAATCCGACCATGTCTTCTGGGGAGCAAACCTTCACGAACGGGAAGTCTGATAGCTTCGCCAGTTCTGCGGCTAACGCGGTCTTACCGCTGTTTGGTGGTCCTTCCAACAGCACTGATACCAGACCTGTTTAAAATTATACAGTATTAGGACCAATTTTCTATTCTAGTAATATTATGGGAAAAAAGCGTGAGTTCAGGTTTTGTATTAGTTTAATTTAATAGCTTAATGTCAATAATACTGTTAAAGTATGTATCTTATTTTTTGTCACAGACTCACTTTACCGCAACTAGAAACGTTGTTTTTCTACGGACAAACAGGTAACTTAACAAGCTTATAACTTTGTGATTTTTCATGATACAGTTTTGAAATTTTGTACATATATTCTTTACATAAAAATACTAGACACGTGTTTCGGGTTTCGCTTATACTAAAAATAATGTTGTATGTAGCAATATTAGGACGAAAGGACCAATTTTGTAAACATATTGTCGTGAAATCACGATCACGATATAATCGTTTGAAAAAAAATACACTAATAATATATAAGTCTACTACTTATTAACTCTCATCTTGCTTAAAAAATCTTATCAGATGAAAACAGTGAGAAGTGCGATTCGGTCGGCCGAATAAAGAGCCCCATACGATTACCCTATCCAGATCAAAAAACAAAACATATTCCTTAGTAACAAACAGTTCCTTACCGCTAGCTTCAGTAGCACGCGCCTGCTGAATATAAAGCTGCCCATCTTCAAGCAGAGACGACACTGGGTTGCCCCAATTAATAATGCCACGGCTCAAGAAATGTTCCAATGCTTCGGCCGCAGTACCGAATGCTGGCTTGATATCATTCTCAAGCGCGTGTAGGAAGTCACCCCGTTCAACCATGAGTTTTTCCATCGCTTCAGGATCTACCTCTACCTTGCTTGAAGCTTTGATCAGACGGTTCATAGCGGTAGACTGAGCCGCACGGACCAAACCTTCAAGCTCAGCGCCCGAGAAGTTCTTTGTTAGGGTTGCGAGTTCCTGTAAATGATAAAATTATATTTATATCTGTAAGGGAGAATTTCACCAAACTTTTATAAGTACCTAGAATAAGTCATAAACTGAGAATAAATTTTGAATTTTTGACAGTTGTTTCATACTAGAACTGTCAGATGTCAATTTTAGTACACGGATAAAAGATATCTGACTTTGGTAAAATCAACCCTAAGTAGGTTTGTAGGTTTGAACAGACGTCAGCACATCAAGCTACTACAATCTGTCAAATTTCTTTAATAGATTTTCGACTTAATCGCTAAAGCATAAGGTTCAAGGTTGATTGGGACAATTTGACAGTTTCGGGTAGCTTGAAGTGTCTGTAGTGATCTGTACAAGCACTTTTACACGTCAAAAATATTTTCAACGAACAATACCAATGAAAGGACAGGTAGGAATTAGGAATAAAAGCATATCAAATTATCAATCGATTGAATAGAGTATGTTAGTTTTTATTTCAATCTTTCTATTACAGGAGAAAGTGCATGATGAGATGATGATGTGTGTGTGCGTGTGTGCATGTTTTCAATATGGAAAACATTAAATTGATGTTTCCGTAAACGCTTGTTTCAGCAAAGAAAAGAACTACGGTTTTGAAATCGAGACTACCTTTGCCAAATCGTTCAATGCACTCTTAAAACCTGGTTCCTGTCACTTCGTTCCTTCTTTTTGCCCTTGTCCTAAGTTATAAAGAGTCGACGCAACAACGTTTTTGCCTACCATTCTCCTCATAAGTCACTAAAACTACATTCATTCCACAAACCTTAGAATCGACGTCCTCAGCAATCTTCTTATATTCCTTCATTCGCTTGGTGTGGATGTTCAGGATCTGAACTCTGCCAGTCTCGTCGGGTAGACCGATCTCCATCTGGACCTCAAGACGACCGGGTCGCATTAACGCCTCGTCAATCATGTCGCGACGATTCGTCATACCGATGACCAGGATATTGTTGAGTTGGTCGACACCTAAAGGAACGGTGAACTTTAAAAGAACGTTTGAATAGTGTTCACGACGTGACGATCTCGTTTTGTCTTCTGTATATTTTGGTGTATGACAATCCATAACATATTATAATAATATCTGCCTGTTACTGACCGACTGCAGGTCAAAAGTTGCTCATAAAGAGACGGCATCAGCTTTAATCACCACGTTTCCTCAAGGCGGAATGGCGATTTTCAGATTTAACATACCTAGTCCATAACAGCATACCTAGGTATAAAGTACCCTCACATGTCATGTTAGTCTTATGTAACAGGCAGTAAACCTATTGTAATTGACTGCAGAGAAATCCAGACTACTGAGAATGTCCAAATGGAAAAAACACCAATATCACTGTCCGACCTGGAAATCGTATGCAGGATCCGACGCTCGGCAGTAGCACTTGCGACCACTAGACCCAACGAGCAGGTTTTCTAAGTAAACCAAATGTTGCTTACCATCAATCTTTGAAAGCAGCTGGTTGACAACGGTATCGTGCACCCCAGTGTTGCCTCCTACAGATCCTCTGGCTTTGCAAATAGCGTCGATTTCATCAAAGATGATAATGTGGAGACCGCTGTTTGGTCCACACTGCAGAACAAATTATAAAAGTAAACCATTACTAATCAAGCAAGGTTCTATCTTCATAAGCTATCGTAAATCGTCGTTTTGCTGTCAATATTTTATGTTGGCATTGTCCAAATATTTGACCCAACATGTGGCCAACTCTTACCCTTTTCTCTTCTTCTTCAGCGTCAGCGAACAGCCTTCGAATGTTGGCCTCGCTCTCGCCCACGTATTTGTCCAAGATTTGGGGGCCGTTTACAATCTTCGGCTCGCGTGCATTCAACATCTTTCCGATCTGACGAGCCATGAGAGTCTTACCGGTACCGGGTGGACCGTACAGTAAGATACCTTTAACGTGCTTGCAGCCTAAAATAATATGAAATGAATTAATAAACTATTCATACCTATTGATGTTTGTAAGTATATACTCGCAGTAAATGGCATCTCATGAAAATCCGTTAAGTTATTTGTGTGCCTTTAAGTCTGTGCTATATAAATGTATTTACTTCCTTCTTTATTTAGAATATTTAAGAAGCTATGGTTGAACATCGATACGTAAATATATCGTGTTTTTATGATCTCAATATTGCTGTATAAAGTAGTTCAGGTTCGACCAATATCTTGAATAGATGAGTACATAATGGTCAAGTATTTGTATATTTACCTAATTGCTCGACTACTTCAGGAGGAAACACTCGAGAAGCGAAGGCTCGACGGAAGATAGCGTTGAACTCTCGGTCCAGACCGCCGATACCCATCTTGCCGAAATCCCAGTCAGGGTTGATGATAGACTGGCGTGGCTGTTTCCTATATCGTAAATATTATTAGGACCAAGAAACGTGTCATCATAAGCAGCCTATTATGTTCCCACTACTGGGTCAAGGGCCTCCTCATCAGAAATTTGTACCAAACTAAAAACAATTAAAAACTACAATTACCTTTTTTTTTAAACAATACTTCATGGACCATGTCGAAAAAAAAATTGTAGCTATTTCATCACGAATGTACTCCCTCGAAACTCATTAATTATCAGCTTTTATTAGCCATTTATTATACGAGTAATTATTTAAAGAGACCGAAGATTCCAAGATTTTATTCGTTTCTAAATGCTTACCCTTTAGCCTTTCCGATTAAATTGAGGGAAGAGTTTTCAGCTTTGTCGAATTGAATGTTGCCATCAGGAAGGAGTCGCCCCATCCTCACGCGTCGGGGTACAGCGTTTGCGCCGGCCGCCAAAGCTTGGATGTCGACAGCTATAACAAATACACAAATGGCATTGTAGGTACAGCTTTCCAAAGAAAAGTATGCACTTCGCGAATCATGCATCATCCATCTTCGGAAATACGAACGAGCGATGCCGCGATGATGAGATCTATATACCTAGAGCTGTTACAACCATGGGAGTACTTTCCTATTTTGTAACGCTCATTTTTGCAAAATTATAGATTAACAACTCTTGAATTACTCATGACGGTCTGAGACCGGAGTAGAGCTGTTACAACCATGAGAGTACTTGCCTATTTTGTAACACTCATGTTTACAAATTTATAGATTAACAACTCTTGAATTACTCACGATGGTCTGAGACCGGAGTAGAGGTGTTACAACCATGGGAGTACTTGCCTATTTTGTAACACTCATGTTTACAAATTTATAGATTAACAACTCTTGAATTACTCATGACGGTCTGAGACCGGAGTAGAGCTGTTACAACCATGAGAGTACTTGCCTATTTTGTAACACTCATGTTTACAAATTTATAGATTAACAACTCTTGAATTAATCATGACGGTCTGAGACCGGAGTAGAGCTGTTACAACCATGAGAGTACTTGCCTATTTTGTAACACTCATGTTTACAAATTTATAGATTAACAACTCTTGAATTACTCATGACGGTCTGAGACCGGAGTAGAGCTGTTACAACCATGAGAGTACTTGCCTATTTTGTAACACTCATGTTTACAAATTTATAGATTAACAACTCTTGAATTACTCATGACGGTCTGAGACCGGAGTAGAGCTGTTACAACCATGAGAGTACTTGCCTATTTTGTAACACTCATGTTTACAAATTTATAGATTAACAACTCTTGAGTTACTCATGACGGTCTGAGACCGGAGTATCTTCATACAAACGCGCAATGATAGGTGCACTACTACAACGCGCGGTACTACAAAACTTAGAAGTATTGCCTGGAGGGTTTACTCTCTGGGGGAAATATTTAAAAAAATATAATACAATTTTGGGAAACGCCTAAGTGTTTCCTAAAATTCTATTAATTTCGCTTAGCTGCATTTTTACTGGATTTATTTTTCTAATCAAAACAGACAACAGTTACTTAATTGTATTTTATTTAGGGCTTTTCCAAAATTTTATTTTCTACTTTTATGAGTTTGAACCTTTTATTGATCGAAGGTTTGAACTAAAAAAAAAAAAACTGAACTAAAATCCTCTTATACCTACCTATGAGATATACAGTAAAAAGAGCTTACCTTCCAAATTCTTCACAATGAGAGACAAAACCTTCTTGTCTTGGAAAGAGAAAGCTAACTGCTGACCAACAGTAAAGACCTGGTTGGAGAACTGGATCAAGAAGTCGCGAGCCATCTGCTCCGAATCGTAGGGATCCATGGATGTACTGAAAAAATATTATTTACTAGCTTTTGCCCGCGGCATCGCTCGCGTGGACAACGGAAATACGGGAACTACTACCCGCTCTACCGGGATTTTACCGGGGTTTTCATATAACTATTCGTTTATACGGCGCACGCCAGTAAGAGCGGTTTCGCACTACATCCGATCCGAATCCGAATTAAAGATCCGACTTCATTTCGAATTCTAAATTCTGACGAATAGAGTTCGGATCTAGTGCGCAACCCCTCATACAAATAGTACTATGGTCACTTTGGTTTGGACTTTATTTCTCGGATTCGGATCGGATTCCAATCGGACGTAGTGCGAAACCGCCCTTACACTCCTAGTCGGCATGATATTTTCCGACATGTTCAACAATCAGAATCATCGTCATATTTCAGCCAATTTTCATAAACCCCTAATGAATTATGCACATAAGTCGGATCTCACGTTTAGTGTAGAATTCGCCTATATCTTCCTCATGAATCACTCCTTCCATTGGTGAAAACCTGAGGCACTGATGTACGGTATCCGTTATACAGGTGCACCTACTACACAATATCAGTGCCTCAAGCGTTTAAAATGTATATTTTAAAATGTCACCTTACATGACCTAAAGCGCGGTCACTGTCGGACTGCATAGAAAAGAAAGAGAAGCGCGATGACACAACAATCTATTGTTTGGACTAAAAAAATAAATAACTAGATAGTATTTTAGTATGTTGCTTGTAGAATAATCTGACAAAAAATCAGAATGATTGGATGTGTATTAGTATGGTTTTTATTGTAAAAAGAAATTTTTTAGAGGTATCTTCATGATTTTTTTCTATCGTATCAAATTAGTTGTAGGTACATATATAATTATGTTTTCAACACACTATTTATCTACCTAGCTTATATCCTGAAGAATATTATATATTTTTCTTATTTTGTTTACTGTAGTCGATCATAATATACTGTTAGATGCTACTACCCGGCCCAGGAGCGCAGCGGACGCGGTCACTGAAAGGAGGCTGCCGCAGGCGGCAGGCCAGGCTCTCTGGTCTTTGTTTGACGGATAGCGCTTCTGCACGCAACGCTGTCAGAAACCATAGACCGTCAAACAAAGACCAGAGAGCCTGGCCTGCCGCCTGCGGCAGCCTCCTTTCAGTGACCGCGTCCGCTGCGCTCCTGGGCCGGGTAGTAGCATCTAACAATACCTACTTTTGTTGTTTCTAAAACTTGCGTTTTTTGTGTTTAGGTCCTTATTTTTTACTTTTTAGTTCACGTTATTCTTTCTTTTTTTAGGTTAAGTTTTTATTTAGGTAAATAAAAGCTTGTTTTTAAAAACTTTTTATTTTAATTTTATTTTTTTACTTTTAGTCGTAAAGATTTATTATAATTTTTTTTAATGTACAGACGCCAGCACATCAAGTTACTACAATCTGTCAGATTTCTTTAATAGATTGTCGACTTTATTGCTAAAACATAAGGTTCAAGGTTGATTGGGAAAATCTGACAGTTTCGGGTAGGTTGACCTGCTGGCGTCCGTACTTAGTGATTTAGTGATACTTAGAGAAAAGGATACATTCAAAAGTAATGATGTAACTAATATTTTTGTAAAATATAATTTAAAAAGAGTGTCCATGGAGTTTCTTGCCCGTTCTTCTCCATAGGTACCTACGCTTTGGAATGGGCAACTAGCTTCACATTTTTCAGACTGACCTACTTCTTGACAATTCAAAAGTGCCTGTAAAATGGTTTAATTGAAATAAATGCTTTGAGTTTGAGTATAAAAAGCCTTATTTTATTTACATAATAATGTCAATACGAAAAAAAAATACAGGTAGGTAAGTAGTACGTATTTGACGTAAGTAATTAAATAAAGATGCTCATGAAATTCAAATAAAAGATTTGATAAAATGATCGACATAGTCTCATTTTAAGGAGGTACTACGGGTAATATCACGCGATTGAAATTAGGATTATTCACACATTTATGTCTTCATACCATATACCGTGCGCGTGCGCGGATTGAGCCCGTGACCATTCTGCATGTGCAAGCCAAGCTTTCAGGCACAGTGCATTTGGGTAGGTAGTTGTTCAGTTAGTAAAGGTTCAACCTATAAAACTTTTATCGTCGCAGAGTAACAAGCCTATTGGCTGTTTATCGGTTACGTTTCGGAGATTACGTGTTGGAATTGCACAACTTAATTCCGCCACGCCGACTTTATTATAGTAGGAACGATCAGATGTAATGTAAATACGGCGTCCGCGTCCGTGGCGTTAACGCCACTACTTTATTGTGGATATTCATTCATACGCACAAAACGCTTAGGAAACATTTTTATTGTGCATGTGCTGTGCTTCCATAGGTATAGGTAGTTATAACCTGGAAAAATTTAAATCTTGAGTGTATAAGTTACTTCTTCTAGGTAAGGGAGCACCATTGTCGGCGCATCATCACTTACCATCAGGTGAGACACTGATTATGTTGAATGCTATCCATACCACAATATTATTATGCGAAACTGTCTGTCTGTGTCTATTACCTTTTCACGCCTTAACGGCTCAACGGATTTCGACAATATTTCGCACACAGGTAGACCATGGGTCCTGGTTTAAGACATAGGGTACTTTTTATCCCAGTAGTATGTTCCCCTGGGATAATTTCTGAACTCAACGCGAGCGAAGCCGCGGGCAAAAGCTAGTGGAGTTAAATTGTAAATAGTATGCAATACACCCACTTATGTAATCATCACATCTCTATGACATCACTATGTACTACTGACCTATACATGACTCACATAATTGGATTACACCATAGAAACTCACGTTTTCTTCAACATGAAGTCTGCCTCTAAGGTCATGCTGCACAGACATTCTGCATTCTGAGGCTTGAAAGGCTTTACATCAATTGGCTGCAGGAGAAAAATCTAATTTAATTCAACTAAACTTACAACAACTAAATTAAATTAAACTTCTAGATGTTTTAATTCATAATAACTTAATATGTAACACAAACAGGAATGCCTTGTTTGCATTGTCACAAAATATATAAATAGTATTTACTATCTGGCATGGCTTGTAAAAAGCTAAAACAATATTTTTTTTGTGGAGATTATAGATGATTTTTAGTATGATACTTTTAAATATAATAATCAATTAGAATGATTGTAAAATGAGATATGGCTTATTGTAGTTATAACAACTAACAACAACTTACCTGACCAATAGAAAGTGTAGCCCATTTTCTCTGCGGGGCAGAGAATCCAACAGTGCCACGGTCAACACCGTTGTAGAACTTGATGCTGAACACAAAATGCTGTGATGGTCCTGTAGATACCTCAATGTGCCTAAAAACAAAAATTCTGTAGCAGTTATTCTGATACAACAAGGGGTACAAAAAAAGGGAGGCAAATTTTTTAGTTATGAAACTAATGAGTGCAGTCACCAAAAGAGATAAGTAACCAAGGTTGTTAGATATAGTTGAAGTTAAGTAACAAACCGATGGATGTTTTCTGATGAAATTTAATTTGATAAATGAACTGTTTGTTTTCTATTAAAATAAATAAACTTATTTTTTATGTAAATTTTTACATAAAAAATAAATACTTAATAATAAATAAAAATGATTCTTTAAATTAAATTTTATTTCAAACAATCCATTGGTTTCTTACTAAACTTCAACTGTATCCAATGAACCTGGTTGCTCTTCAATTTGAAAATTAAATCATGGTGCCTTTTAAACTTTGCAACACAGCAAGGAAAGGGTACATGTTAATGTAACATTAATTACTGCTAAAATAAAAGGTACAGTGGTTTTAATTGTATTTAAGTAGGTATAACTAGTTGGTGTGCAAAGTTTTAGTTAATATTCAGACTACATTACCACACTGCTTGTGATTTATAAATACCACCCGTTTGTACCCATTAGTAATTCGTTGCATTTCTCATTTAGTACAGATGCGTATTAAATCAATGTGACTGATTTATTAACCTAATTAATAATATTAATGTTTAGTGGTAGATGGAAAGGGGGGGGGGGGAATGCCTCCACCACTTACCGTATCATATTGTTATGTGCAACGCCTGAGCTATTCTGATGTACTGCCAATTTTAAAGACAATTGTTTTCTGGCTGATTCCAACCAATACCTGATAAATGATGATAATTACATTATGATAAAAACTTACTTGACATCACTGTTGAAGTCATCCGGGTTGATGAGTGCACAGTTTGTAATGGCAAGCTCGTCCGATGGACATTTCGCTGCCTTCATCCGCTGTGAAGAATAAAATATGCTATTGAAAAGATTGTTCATAAAAAATGGATTTCCTGACATGATAAGGGTGTTTGTGGTTCCTGTGCTTTGTGATAAGGATATTACATGAATTTTAATTGGAACATTATGACCATTGAGATAAATTTTAATTAATCTACTACTTTCCCTCTAGCATAATTAATAAATACAGTTAATATACTGTACACTGAGTTATTTAATATAATTTATCTTATATTTGAGTTTGTACTGTGAGACAGAATGGTTTGTGATGATGACAGATCAAAGTTGTTCTAGTTTTCTGTTCCAATTAGCAAAAATCGCCCTTATGCAGGTGTTAGACACGGATAAAATAATATCTGGTATTGCATATTTACCGATAGTAGATAAAAGAAAAGCTGTGATTTCGGTAACACCTTCATGAAGGTTCATGGGGATAGTGTCTATAATATTATTATAGAAAATGCAACTTACCATTGAAGACATTTTGATGCGGATTCCTATATTTTTTAGAGTACTATTTTGAGTTGTTCCTTGATTTTGACAAATGATTCACGTCGACTGATTTGACATCAGCCTGCTGAGCCGTCACCGCTAAACAACGAATGACTGCATTGAATTTATTTTGCCTGAAAAACTATTGGTCCAGCGATCAATACTCGACAGAGATCCGTGAATAGTGTTGCCATCCCAAACCCAAATATTAAACTAGGGATGGGACTACGTTTGCACTTATCGTTTTTTTTATGTATTTTCTACTTTTACCTAAGTCATTTTTAGGTTCTGTTTTCTTCTACAGTATTTTGAATTCATAGCATGGCTCATTCGTAAATGATTCTGTAAATAATCTTCGAATCCTCGTCTACGCTCACTTTGATGCCATTTCTGGGATTACCGGTTATCTACCTACCTTTAAGTTCACTTCACTAGTTCACTCATTCCAAAATTACAAATGGCCGAAAAAATTGGATCGGTGTCGAAGAAATGTTATTTTGACGACACAACTGAAACACAAGAGTGACTTGTAAGATTGTTTCACAAGAACAATAATGTTTTAAAGATGTGATGTTTGTAATATGAAAGATACTTAGTATATAGTAGAGAAAAGAGCTAATTTTCTACTAACATAACCTTATTTTGTAACTATTAAAATGGAGCTTCCGCAGCCGCCACAAGGTGCGTCCTAATTCAATCAAATATATTTTCTTTAGACACGTACTATGAGTGCCTCAGTAGCTAAAAATAAGTTATATTTCTAGATCAAGACCTACGCAACATAATCGACAAACTTGCACAGTTTGTCGCTAGAAATGGACCTGAATTTGAAAAAATGACGAAGAACAAGCAAAAAAACAATCCAAAATTCAGCTTTCTTTACGGCGGGGACTACTTCAATTACTACCAGTACAAAGTGACAACGGAGCAAGCAAGTAAGCATAATGAAATGACGATGGAAGAGTTTTGAATATTCCAATGATCGCTGATTGAGTGTTGTTATAACCGATTAAGTGAACCTCCGCTGTTTATAGTTCTAAAGCAATCGGCCGGTGGCCAGCCGGCTCCTGCTCCCGCCGGGGCTTATATGGCACAGAACAGGCAATATGTAATGCCCCAACAGGCCGGAGCGACTCCCGCTCAGCTGGGCCTAGCGGCGTCGATGGCGGTGGCGCCCGCGCTCCAGCAGTGGCTCGCGGCCAACTCGGCGCCGCCCGGCACTTCGCAGCACGCCCACCATGACCTCGACAACATCTCCGCACAGATCAACATGTTCAAAGAGCAAATTACTCAATCTGAGAATAATCTCAATGCTCAACACACAGTAAGTTTCTCTATTTGTTCCTTTTGAATATGAAAACATACATTTTTACAAAATACTGATGGTTAGAAATAGTAGTTACTGGTTTGTGAACTAGACGATTATCAAGATAGGTAATTCAATTTAGCGACAAATGCATGTTAAAATGATTGGTCAGTGTTGTCTTAGATTTTTGTGTGATTTGCTGGTTTACAAATTCTATATTTATTATTTATTTATTTTTGTATTGTACTTTAGGGTGGTTCTACAAGTTGCATAATTATGTGTACTTTATTTTGCTCTGTTCTTTCTATATTGTATTCTACATAATGATTCAATGTTGTCTCATAATATTAGCACATTTAAATTGAATGTTTGGTATTCATTTTTTACTATTCTAATTTCTTATAATATGAATGCAGTTTTATTACCGAAAGGAAGGATCAATTTGAAAGCTGTATAAATGTTTTAGGTGTTGATTCAACAACAGCAAGCTAAAATCAACGAGTTGGTGAGCAAGGCTCAAGTGGAGACAATCCAGATGATGGCCGAAGACAACCATATCAGCCTCGGTGAACTGGACAGCATACTGCAACCAATTATTGACACATGCACCAAAGACAGCATATCATCAGGTGACAAGTTGTCTGTGGAATTGCACATCAACATTTCTATGGTTTACTTTTTACAGGAATATTACATTCAGTGTACAATATATGTTTTGCATAAAGCCACACCCTCCCTACTACCCCATATTTTTATCAAGATTGACAGTTAAGTTGACCTAATTTGATCTACCTGTTAAGGAAGGAAATAATGATTAATTATCTTATTCATAAACACCTATTATCATCATCTGGATACATTTAAAATATCTGAGTATCCATACTAAATTACTAATATTATAAATGTGAAAGTGTGTCTGTCTGTTCAAGGTTTAAGCATGGAGAGGCCATGCTTAAACCGCTGAACCAATTTAGATGAAATTTGGTATAGAGATAGTTTGAGTCCCGGGAAAGGACATAGTATACTTTTTATTGTTATATTCCCACGGGATCGAGACTTATGCAGGTGAAACCGTGGGGCTTTGCTAGTCTCATATATAACGTAATTATTAATAGTGGTGAAATAAAAGTGGTTAAATAAAAAAAAACAAGGCGTTTTCACTCATATTTCTGCTTATCAATTCTCCCCATAGGCAAGGGCTGGATATTACAGCACGCAACTTCACACGACGCGGGAAAAGTGATATCGCAGCATCTGCTAAGAAAAGTGACACAGCCGGGCGCAGCATTCACACAGAAACTCCACATCATTTACCTGGTCAATGATGTCTTACACCATTGGTTAGTACCAAACACCAGTATAATTTACATCTAAACTCATTTGTTCATGTTCAGGGTCCTATTGTATTTGTTGATAACCTAACTTTAGTTGTTTTACTTTCAAGTCTTTGATTAATTTGTGGTTCTTATTGGTTTCTTGGCAATAGAGTAAATGGTATTCTTATGTTATCATACCTGAATATTTTGTTTAGAAATGATCACTTTGTATGGTCTTTAAAGAAGCTTCAATTCACACCTATTTATTGTTAAAGTAAGCATAACTTGCAGGTATTTAATTATAATTTCTTTACTTATTTGCATACAAGATTAATGCGACGCGATACTTAAACCATGTTTTACTTATTTTTAAAGCAATTTCTTAAAAATCCCCTCAAAACTTGTGTACCTCCCTTTACTTCGTGTCATTATCAAATCGGTGTCTATGATGCTATTATTCCTAATTACAGTGCACGCAAAAACGCAGAAGATCTCAAGAAAAATTTGGAAAATGTGGTGGTTCCAATGTTTTGCAATGCCAGTATAGGTAACATATTTATAATAATGCCCTCAAGATGTAGGTCTCTCTTGTTCGATTGTGCATTCTCATCTTCAAGTTAAAGCATTTTTAGTACATCATCGCCTGTGGTTTGTGCCAGTCAGGTAACTTGCTTAGTGTCAGCCTGGCTCGTATGACAACTCTTTAATCATTTTGCTGTTTCAGCCGTTACTGAAGAGCAGGAGGCTAAACTTAACAAATTGCTTCGACTCTGGGAATCCAAGTCGAACTATTTCGAGACTGCCGTCATTGAGAAAATGAAGAGTCCCACCAGCTCCTACCAAGAGTACCAGAACAATCTGATCTCACAACACTCAAATGCTATTGCCCATTTAACACAACAAACTAAGGCTACCTTCGAAAAGTAAGTTATCTAGTAGTGATGATATTTAAAATTTAAATGAACACTAAAAATTTCACACAATGTTTCTATAATTTTCCAGCTATCAAACTCAACACCAAGCTTTTGTCGCGCACACAATGCAGCAGATTCAGCAATTAGAAATGCAGAAACACGCCATTGAATTGCAGAATAACCACGATCAGAGTAAAGACAATTTACAGCAAAACAACATGCAAAACAATTTTCAAAATAACAGTTTCAATGAACAAAGCTTCCCACCAATGGGTGGCTATGAGCCAGCCTTCAATTCAAATAACCAATATGGCAGCGAAAGCGGCGATAACTATGCCTCTAACAATAGTCTTAGTGGTAACGAGAACAGTTACGACAGTCAGACCTTTGACCAAATAACTAGTCAGAAGAAAAATGACATTATTGAAGAGCCAGACCTGTCAAATCTTCCAAATATAAACTTCTCCCAACCACCTCCTGGCTTCATACCCAATGATAACTCAGCACTGTTAGCATTCCAAAATGGTCTACCAGATCTAAGTAAGCCCCCACCGGGATTCCCACCATTCCCTGAAGTAAACAATGAAGATCTAATGCCTTCTGTACCCTATTTCGAACTACCGGCGGGTTTGATGGTCCCACTCATTATGGTATGTAAATTCAATTATTTTATTCATGTATGAGGAGTAACAAACAAATGGAGTGATAATCTGCAGGCGAATGCTCTTGACATCTCCATAGAAAATGTGTATGTCGTTGGACAAAGGCATATTTCCGTGCTTGTCTCTCAACTTAAACTTATTGAAGAACAAGAAGAAATATTGTTAGAACTCCTTTTGTTAACCACTCCATTCCCTTCAGACGCGATTGTATAATTTTCTTCTATAATGAAATATCTTTATTTTAGTTGGAAGACGACAGATATCGACCATTAGATCCAGCAAAGATTCGCCTGCCTCCTCCAGCCCCGCCTAATGAAAGACTATTGGCAGCTGTCGACGCATTCTACGCCTCGCCTAATCATGAGCGGCCTAGAGACAAGTAAGTACATTTTTATTTTTTGTTCACCAAATGTTTTTTTCGTTGGGTAGTCATTTTGAATATTTCATCATATAACCTGAATAAATAAATGTGATGAAGATGTAAGTACCGAAAAATCTTAATTGTATGACATTCAAGTTTTGTAAAAGTATGAATGTGTAATTGTGTACAGATAGTTTCTACAATTTATTAAGCTTATTTAATTATTTCTCGTCTTTCGCAGTGAGGGCTGGGAGAAATTGGGCCTGTACGAATACTACAAAGCCAAGAATGCTGCTAGGAAAATGAAGGAAGAAGCAGTGGCACAGGGCTTTCGGGAGAAGTCAAGATCCCCTAGTCCTATACCAAAAGACTTGCAGAAACAACCCACACCTCCCGGCAGGAGATATAGGTATGAATTTCTCACTGCTAAAACAAATGTAAGCAAATTGAATCGTAATCTTCAAAAGGTTCAACTAATCGGCTGTATACTGCGACTTCGTCGGCCATTTTAAGGTGTACAATCTGTCACGGACCTGCAAATTGCAGAAAACGTAAGAACATTTGTATTTCGCGGTCTACCACTATCCATTCACCTTTAAGGACTTTATTTTTCCTTGCTCTCAAATAATATGGTAAGATACGTCAGAGAAATAATAAATATGAACACTCCATTTACTCAGTCCTCCATGTCAAATCATTACACACATCAATTTAATAATCAAAATCTCTTAGTTATTTGTTCTAATCATACTTTAATTCCTTTTTTAGCAGAATTCATTGCTCTATCAAAGTAATAAAATTAATTTGGTTTATTGTGAATTCAGATCAAAAAGTAAAACGCCAGAGAAACCTTCTCCAACAAAATCAAAGTCAAGATCGCCGTCTCCAAGAAAAAAGTCGACGTCATCTTCATCAACATCATGGCGAAGAGACAGAGAGAATCGAGAAAGTAAGTTTTCTTATAAGGCTCTTTTATTGAAAACTGCTCATTGTATGGATCCATAATCAGCAGTGAACATCGAACAGTGTTACAAAAATATAATATTTCTGTTCATGATTCTTGCTAATTAAAGTAATTAAATACTGATAATATCCAATATGTTCGACCTTGGCATGTTGTGTAATTGATACATAACTGTAATCAAATACGACCAAATACATTGCTACAAGGATCTTTTGGAGCTTTAATAACATTGACAGAGGGGCTCTGTTGATAAACACTTGTGCATGAATGTAGCAGTTGTTGACGGATTGAAGTATGCCGAGTTAGAATTTTTTTATTGACTAGAGTAGTTAGTTAGTGATAGCCCAGTATACCAAACCTCAAATATTTACGTAGTTCAAAATAATTTTGTTAACATAACCTAAAATAATTTATTCCATCAGGCGTAATCGGGATCAAGAGCGGGCCCATTTAGTAATAAAAAAAAATTACTGCTGTGAGAAATTTACCCTTTTGCTACTGTGGCGCCGCCCTAATTTAACGCAGTTTAACAGACACTTCACAACAGTCAGTGGGCAAACACAACCGCATATGATAGTACGCAGTGTACGCACTAAACCGCCGTATAATCATAAGCGGTTGCATATTAAACTGGAAAAGCGGTTAGCCGCCCCCGCTGTTAACCGTTAGTGCGTAAGAGGGCTTAGTTATCGCGTTGCTGCTTGCGTTGAAAAACCAAGGTGACGGCGTTAATTCCGACTTTGACCACGCGTCAAAAGACTCTTAAACAGCAATGCAATCACGATCAATCTTATACTTAGCCTCACTCGGCCCTACTTTTCGATAGAGATGACTTTGTTTGTGAAATGTACAGTTAAACGCAAAAGTTTAAATTCAACCCTATAGTAAAAACAATACGTTTATTAGGTCGGCGGCGATCCCGGTCAAGGTCAAGGTCGCGATCACGCAGCAGATCAAGGGAGCGGGAAAGACACCGGGAGTCACCGAGGTCACGGCGCATCGAGAAATCTAGATCGCCCACACCTCCTAGTTTCCTGTGAGTATTATATACTATAAGTTGACGCATTAGCATGGCGAAAGCGGTCATTGCCCTTTCCCTAACATCTCTCCGTAGGAACCCAAACAATAAACTATGTAATATGTTTGAAAGGCTAATTGGTCTAAGCGACATTTTGTAAAACTTGCAGGACGGTTCAGTTTTTTTTTAATTCATAAAAAATCAACTATTTAGTAGATTTTAATTTATTTAATACAGTATATTCCTAATTAAGTAAGGAAGTTTTTTAAGTTATTACTGTTGAAAATTGTGTATTATTTTAGAAAATTTATGTTGTTTAGCCCAAAATGCATCAAATTTAGTTATTTTTTGAGAAAGGCAAAATGGTTCCAATGCCTAGCGTAAATAAAATAGCTAAAAGAAACTGGCTCAAGCGTCGACCTAGAATAAAATAGTACGAGAGAAATCAGAAAATGAAATCAACCAAGTCAAGTCAACTGATAGTTGAATATACCCAATGAGCATGCAACATAATGGTGTTGCACCAGAGTGAAGTAGTTTGATGCAGATGCCCATTAGAGGGACTGCAGGATCAAACAAAATGAACCCTTACTATTATAGTAGATATTGATGCTTAGGCCATCATATTTCAGCAACGTCCATAAGATAATTATTTTAGAGGTTGATATGCCACTTTGATGCAAACTAGGCCAAACGACAAAACCACAACCATGGCGAAAAATAAATAAAAATGTTTATTTCAATTACAATGGGCATTTAGATACATATTTTTGGAGATCTCCTTTTAAGCAAGGAATTGCTTGTATTAGGAGTCCCCGCACTTCCACTTATCATTAATTACTATGCAATTGAAATGTAGACAAAGTAAACATGCAGGAGTAAAAAAAAAAAAAAAAAGCGGTAAATTAACATTATACAAAACAAAAAGAAGGCCAAATCGCGCGAGTACGTGTGATGCGAGTGGTACGACTTACGAGGGAGTATGTTATGTGTGTAAGTGAGAGTGAGTGTGGGTGTAAGTGTGAGTAGTGAGGTTGTATGATGTGTGAGTTATAATAAGCGATTTTTAGTTCATTTCTCGTGAATGAATATCCTGACTAGCACTAGGTACAAAAGTGTGCCTATTTTGCGTTATGCGGGAGAAACCGGAAGGCGATGCCAGTATAGGTAGGTATAAGCGTACACTATATTGTAGGTTGCTGGTAGTTGGCTAAAAAGCCAAATGTCTTAATCGACACACGTTATAAAAGTTCGAAAAATCGTATAGATCAATGAGCTTAGAAATAAAGCCTGTTTTGCAGTGGGTGCTAAGCGCCAAAAAAGATGTCAAAAATATTTAAAACCTATCTCAAACGACGGAGAAAAATTTGCTGATTCCGAATATGTATAGAACTCAATATTGCAAAAATGTCGCTTAGACCAATTAGCCTTTTAACCGTTGGTATAGTTTTTCGTTATTGGAACATGTTGAAGACCCGTCAAAGATCAATGATTCAAGAATCAAAATTGTAGCGGCAGTGTCGCCTGCGTTTTTTGTCAACGCCGCGCGCCGTTGCTGTCGCCTTGGGAATTGTACCTGTATGCTTATCCATAACCATAAATAATACTGGCTCCCAATATACAATACGACAGACGTAACTTGGCGGGCCTGAACTTTGCGCAGAAGGCTGCGCAGTAAGATTTTCGAAGAACCAAATGGTGACCATGAGGCGAGTGCGAGTGAGAAAACATGCGCGAAAATCCTTAGTGCCTATGTTCAGGCCCGCCAAGTTACGTCGGTCGTATTGTACATATTCTGAATCCCTTTCATACATTTTAAATCGTTTGGCGCTGTTGGGCGCCAGTTTAACCCCTGTTGGGTTAGGTAAGGCTCCCAATATACATATTCTGAATCTCATTCATACATTTTAAATCGTTTGGCCCTGTTGGGCGCCAGTTTAACCCCTGTTGGGTTAGGTTAGGCTCCCAATATACATATTCTGAATCTCATTCATACATTTTAAATCGTTTGGCCCTGTTGGGCGCCAGTTTAACCCCTGTTGGGTTAGGTTAGGCTACCAATATACATATTCTGAATCTCATTCATACAATTTAAATCGTTTGGCGCTGTTGGGCGCCAGTTTAACCCCTGTTGGGTTAGGTAAGGCTCCCAATATACATATTCTGAATCTCTTTCATACATTTTAAATCGTTTGGCCCTGTTGGGCGCCAGTTTAACCCCTGTTGGGTTAGGTTAGGCTCCCAATATACATATTCTGAATCTCATTCATACATTTTAAATCGTTTGGCCCTGTTGGGCGCCAGTTTATCCCCTGTTGGGTTAGGTTAGGCTCCCAATATACATATTCTGAATCTCATTCATACAATTTAAATCGTTTGGCCCTGTTGGGCGCTAGTTTAACCCCTGTTGGGTTAGGTTTGGCTCCCAATATACATATTCTGAATCTCATTCATACATTTTAAATCGTTTGGCCCTGTTGGGCGCCAGTTTAACCCCTGTTGGGTTAGGTTAGGCTCCCAATATACATATTCTGGATCTCATTCATACATTTTAAACGTTAGCCCTGTTGGGCGCCAGTTTAACCCAACAGAGCCACACAATTTTAGAACATTGTTGGATTCATGTCAATCGTTCGGAACTTTGAAGTGACATATCTCTCGACTATATTATGTTTAGCGGTAAATGTTATTTGTGGTACAAGTGGGCCACTTTTGAAACAACTGTTCCTTGATACCATTCTTCTCTCAAATTCTCAGTGGCGGAGCATATCCGAGTACGTCAACGTCAGGTCTGGACTCGAGCAACAAAGGTCACCAGCTGTTACAGAAGATGGGTTGGAGCGCCGGCGGCTTGGGTGCCTCTGGGCAGGGCATCGCTGAACCAATCAGCGGCGGCATTGTAAGAGATAGACAAGATCAGTATAAAGGTATTTTGAGTCTATATAAGGTCACCACCTCACGCCATCGACTTCCGAAACTAGTATTATTTTTGTTCTATTAAATTGAAAATAAGAATAACAAATCGGTTTACATTATTTTAAAAAATCGCTTCGAATCCATAACACTCATTGCTCATTGTAGTCTGTCAAAAATAAACACGACGTAATAGGGAGCGACAGTTTTGACAATTTTTCTTTCTTTTTTGTTACACAGGTGTAGGTGTAAACCTCAATGACCCCTATGAGAACTTCAGAAAGAACAAAGGTGCAGCATTTATAACGAGAATGAAGGAGAGAGCATTAGAGCGTTCATCGTGATCGCTAGTTTGACTCATAATAATAAATTGATGTAAATGTTGTATGTACGTTGCGATAGTGTGGATGGGATATGATTTATTTTATCTAAATCATCTTAAATAAAGTTATATGAATTTTCAAACATGCTTTTATTTTACCAAATAATATTTATAGCTATACATACCGATTTTAATTGTCGTAATATAAATCTTAATAAAATTTGCTCAAAGAATAAAAATAAATTTAAATTTGAACCGGCTTATAAGCAGCAGGGGATGTGGGTTCGAAACCCGACAAGTAACCTCCACATCAATGGTGCCAAACCAAACCTAGTATAAAGGCCTCTCCTTTTATAGGAAATCCGTACTACATTAGGCCCATTTGGTCAAAGTTTAGGTAAGTACCACCGACATGCAGCCGCCTACAAAATTTGACTATAAAAATCATTTGTACTTTTACACAAACCACTACTTTATAACATAGTGAGTATAATTATCATGATGGCGGTTATACAAATAAACATAAAGTATGGAAACAATGTACCTAGTTCTTAACGTGTGCAGTCTTTAGTTTATCATTAAAAATTAACATTGGAGAAGTGTAAAGTGTAAAAACTGGCCAAGTGCGAGTCGGCCTCACACACGAAGGATTCCAAACCACAAGCCAAAAACGCCGAAAAAAACTGTTGTATGGGAGCCCCCCCTTAAATATTTATTTTATTCTGTTTTTAGTATTTGTTGTTCTAGCGGCAATAGAAAAACATCATCTGTGAACATTTCAACTGAACTATCACGGTTCATGAGATACAGCCTGGTGACAGACGGACAGCGGAGTCTTGGTAATAGGGTCCCGTTTTACCCTTTGGGAACGGAACCTTAAAAAATGCATACAAAGTTTTATGGACCTCTTGGATTTTTAATAAATTGCCGTGCCCCCAGCGCCCAGCTTATAAATCGGCAAATAAATAGGTACCTACGACGAATAAGGTCGTGCAATGCAATCATCTCTACGTGTCGCTGCCGCTAGCACGACTATTTAAAATCTTGTTTTCCCAAGACTGCCACTTCCACGGCGTTGTCGGTGGCAGCGCAGAGGTTACTTTGACTGCATGTTTTGGACCACAGGGGGCAGGATAGGAGGTGGAGCATTCATTCAGCATAGTTTGTGACATAGCTCCGCAATCACACCCTCCATTCCGTCAAGATAGCCCCACTTTACCACGTTGAACTTACATCTTCCCACTTGTGTCCGGAGACGGTTCAGAGACTTTCAAGAGGGCCACAGAAGGTTACACCCTGCAGGGAGATGCTCTTTTGGTGGTAGGTAGTGAGTAGGAGTGGGAAGAGTATCCTGCCACAGTTTGCAACGGGCGTCGGCAGAGACGCTGTCGATTTCAAGAAGCAATGCAATGAAAAAACGAACAGGTTCTGTCGTATAAATACGACTGAGGCTTCCTGTACATGATGCCGTGTGTATACCGCATTGATGTAGAGTTTTAAATGGTAAAGTAACGATGCGGTACGGCTCCAGCATCATGTTCAAGAAGCCCGAGGCGGCATGGGCGCAAAAACATATGCCATAATAAACCAACTGGAGCAGTCAATAGGTTAAAGCTTATTTTAGTAATTTTAAGTAGATTAATATTATTGTATTACAGTTCAAAGTCATCTTCATAATTATCCTTGAATTCTGCAAGCTTATCTAAACTTTCAGTGTACTCGGAAGCTTCAAACCCTTCTTGGTTAAACTTGTGCAGTTTGGAAAATTTAACCCTACTAGTCTCTCGGTGTAGTTTTTCAATCATGTCTGACATGAAGTTACCATTATGATATCCTGTAACAACAGCACAACTCTCAACCTTCTCTTGGCTGGCGTCACTTCTTACAAACCCATATTTATTTAGTTCATTTGAAAAAAATCTTGGGTAAGGAGTTTTGACTTCTAGAGGCTTTTCACATATTGTTACATTTGTTGCTGAAAGGAAATTATTTGCTTGGAAATATAGTTCAAACATCTCCTTCACATTATTACAGCGGTATGCTGGTATATTCATTTGTTCTTTGGCTTCTTTCAAAGGAGCTTTCAAGAAGCTCTCGGGAACTCCTCTCACTGTGATTACTTGGAATATTTTGTCTGTAGCAATCTTACAACTTGGTGTGATACTTGTATAAATAGGTTTTGTTGTACTATTCAAGTGATCTATCAAATATTGTGATTCATTTAATGGTAATGGCATTCCTAATGACGCTGAAGCCATTTTCCTGCCATAACCTGTGAGATCAGCACAAATATCTGATATTGTAAAAATGTTGCTTTTGTTTCTGTATTTCTGACTCAATGTGTCCATGGCCGATGCTAATAAAGCTGAACTATGGTAGTATAGTTCAGGGTTATAATTAATATAGTCAAATTTTCGAGGGTTCCCTGGTTTCCTCCATCCTTTATCTCCAGTGCAAAGGGGTACAAACAATGTTGCATTTTCTGCCAGCTCTTGAATAGAAATTGCTGTGTTCACAAGCCTAATGGAATCTTTAACATTAGCCTTATCTCTTTCTTCTTGTGTCGTAGGATTGTTATCAGGGAAATGTGAGGGTATAATTGGGTATGCTAGTATAGATTTGGAATATTCGTCAGCAAGATGCTCTATACAACTAAGAGCAATGCCTGCAAACCCATCAACACAGTCAAAGTTGACTTGGAAACCTTGCAAGCTGTCACACTCTTCCACATATCTTCTAATATTTTCCATAAATGCATCGCCAAAATCATGTTTCCACAGTGATTTACCAGTATGATAAATGTCCATACATTCCTGAAAACAAACAAAAATAATTTTAATATATATAAGTACATGTCTTTTAACCTTTTGACCGCCACAGTCACAAATCAAAATGTGCCCAGCATGCCACGGTTCGACTAATGACAGACTTTGACGCCAAGGGCACGTTTTTCGTTTGGCAGTCAAAAGGTTAATATTCCAAAATTACTTTAACAACAGAACTTACTGTATCCTCTCCATGAACATATTCTTTCACAATATTAATCGTTCTCTCGTGAAGCTTAGGGTATAAGTAATCTGTCCATGTTTTAACATCTTGTTCAAAATTGTATTCCTTTGCTACACTTGGTCCTTGACCGTCTATATCTGCCAGGTACTCATTTTTTGGTGGAACTGGCTCTTCTATTTTTTCAACAGCATCCCATGGATATTCATTTTCGTCTGCTCCACTAGACAAACCACCACTTTCAGGCAATGTTTTTAGGGAACCTTTAAGGTCTGCCAAAAGGAGCCGAGGTGTGTATGTCACTTCACCCTTCGCGGTTTGACCTTCACGGTATAAAATATCGTGGTTAACTTCGGTTTTTACAGCTCCTGTATAATCAAAACTAAGTTCTTGTAAGTTCCAAAAGTGTGCACCAACATAGTTCGCGTAGTGACCAAATTGTAGGGTGAGTATTTCTCGGGTAGACATGATATAGTATCGTATGAACTAAAATTGAATTGGTAAGAATATACGCCGTATCAATAATTAAGTAGAAAATGCGGTTGTTTCGATTCAATCAGTGACAAAACAAATACACAACACCACAGAGCATGTAACACTACACAACACAACTGACATTTAACAAGAAGTCAAGAACTGACAAACTGAGGTGACAATTTGACAATGACATGCGCACATGTTCTTTGACAAATTGTCAAATAACTGACAACACTTACTTAAGGTACATTCCGAATTGTGCCATAATCGCACACAGCTCAATTGGCAGGCGGCGGGGTCAATGACCTAGGGGTCCACTCCCTAAGCACGAAGTCCGTCGTTTCGGCCTTCGTTACGGGCGTTTCCCACCCCCTATCAACTACGGACGGATGATTCGTTCGTGACCCGAACGAAGAATGAATGACAACGCGATTTGACAATAATTGTCCCTACTCCCGATGTGTTTTTGCCCGTCCGAACAGTTGAACTTGACACTGGTTTTAACGGATTGTTATGTCAGTTGATACGACATCAAATCGGACAGAATTATTATTGGACTGGAGGCATACGACAGGAATAACCTAATACAGAGTTGAAAATTAAATCGAGTACCTATGATCTTCCTGACTGAAAAAATTCATCGAAGTTAATTCTAATAATGATAATAGAAACACACACCTTTACTATAATTTACGTAGGTAATATCACACCACAATTAAGTGCCTGTAAGCAATAAAAACAGCGCAACGGTGCATAATAATATGAATTAATTATACGTTAAAGATGTCGCTTGTTTACTAAAAACATATGGATTGTGACAGCTAGCCTTCGATCAATAATAGTACTAGATGAATGATTAGGAACAAAAATAAGTCGCTAAAGTGGCCACGTTTGCACACAGATAAACATTTATATTTCTTACTACAAACTATAGAAAAAAGTTTAATAATATTAACAACTTCAGATTATTATAAACCTTAACACTCTAACATAAAGTTTAATTACGATTGCAAATGGGTAATATTTAAGTCCTTCTGTCATCGAAGCAATAAATTTAAAATGTCACTTGAAAATAAAAAGTCATTTTTATAATAACTACAAAAATATTTATTTTAAAATGAAACTTAACGTCTAAGCAATAAGGTTAAAAACATTTTGTTGACAATTTCGTACTTACTCGAATTTGGAACTAGACGTAGTTCTTGGAATTACATTTCAATGCTTCAATGTTTGTTAGAATAGTTGGCGCGTTGTCGCAAACATTGGCCAAACAATCATAATATTTGCTAATTGATTTATATTTACAATTTAATCGTGTTACTATTTTATGAAAAACATTTATTGATAAAAACTTACCGAAAAAAAGATATTCCTTCCAAAATCTTAGTGTTACGGTGGTTATTTACACAACTTTTGAACGCGCACTGAGGCATTTTGACGTCTTAACATTGGCGATGATTGGACCATACTAATTTGAAATAAGAGCACAAAAGTATTCGTGCTCGTATTTTTCGGGCCGTTTTTGAAGCGCTTATCGGGCATCTAGTACTATTATTGATCGAAGCAGCTAGCAGTAAAATTTTTGGTACGTTGCCGCATTGGAGTGCAGCGGCATGAAGAGAGCAAATGGCAGTTTTTATCCCCATACGGAACGGGTGAAAGCACGCTCAAATCGATTAC
This sequence comes from Oligia fasciuncula, assembly GCA_963082905.1. Classification (NCBI taxonomy): domain Eukaryota; kingdom Metazoa; phylum Arthropoda; class Insecta; order Lepidoptera; family Noctuidae; genus Oligia; species Oligia fasciuncula. The sequence goes on from OY720392.1 coordinate 7,451,449, forward strand.
AGCGCAATTCGGAATGTACCCTTAGACAAGAGCCGATCCCTTAGAAGCATAGGCGTAGATAGGGGGGGGGGGGGGCGTGCCCACCCTAGAATGGTCTGTTGCCCACCCTAGGATGTTTGGGGACCTATTCGAAACTAAGCTGGATAAATACCTACTTACATAGTATAACTTCACACAAAAACAATCAATTAAATAATCTACCACCAAGACCTACACAAACAGGACAAACTTATTATTACAAAGAATGTGCAAACTACGCTCTTTCATATGATACCCCACATGCCCTAGTAGCCCCACTTCGAATTTTTCAGACCCCCTTTCAGTCCCTGTTGCAAAAAATATACATACTTTTATTTCTTTCTTATTTGCAAAATATTTGAGCAAATGTCATCTAAAACTATTCCAAATTTCAAGTTTATAGCATTAGTAGTTCTTGAGATATCCAGCTGTGACGGACAGACAGACAGACTGAGTTTCACCATATGGGTTCCGTTTTACCATTTTGGTACGGAATCCTAAAAACGTGTTAAAAGAAAAGGATCTGTTGTGGGATCGCCCGCTCAATGGGGATGGGGCCCGCTAGGCATGGCGGGCTGATATCAGTCGAGGATGCGGCGAATGTACAATAAATATCTCTTGGGGCACTCGGCCCCCCCCCGACTTATGGTAGTAGAAGGAATAGTGGGGTTTTAGTCGGTACTCCTACCGACTAAAACCCCACTATTCCGACATAACCCTCCGTTCATCCCAGGTTTCCATGAGGATTTCCCTACGAAAAAAAATTGGTTAGGGGCCAGGACCCCCCTTAATACGCCAATGCTTGGAAGCAAGCTAAATACAATGATATTATAAGTTTTACACTTATAATATCATTGGCTAAATACATAAGTGTAATCCTCGACCACCATATAAGTCAATGCGACCACCACCTTACTTTCAATGAGCACATAAAAACGAATCGTTCGCGAGCCGCTTTCCCTCTCAGTAGGCTCTCCTTCATGCTGATCGCCCGCAGCAAATTGTCACTCATCTCCTCACCTCTACACCGCGGTCATATACGTCCCATCATGACTTAAGCTCTTTTTTTTTGCGGATGGGAAATCATCAAATGACCCCTCCCGCTCTGGGTGGAGCGGAAGGGAGTGTCAGACTCTAAGTGACTAAAACCCACCCGTGTTCCTTCGTCAGTCCAGTCGTGACGACGTGTGAGACGGGAGGCTCTCTCTCTGAGCCGTCCCGCCACCTCCTTTGCTAGCATGACTGCTTCGCAGAAGGAGGTGACTGCCTCCCACTCCCTCTCGCTCCGGACCATGGCTTGCATTAGGGCCGGACGCGAGAGGTCGCCGCCGCTGCCGATCGCCTCTACGAGGACACGGCGGTGCTCCGCCCAAGCGGGGCAGACCTCCACCGTGTCCTCTGGGCGATCCTGGCAATGGTGACACCCTCCCGAAACATCCATGTCCGGTGAGGACCTGCGTCAGGCGGTAGGCGCCGCGACGCCTCTCTAGCCACTCCTCAAAGAGGGGCTTATCGCCACTGTCGTGGCGTGCCCTGCACTGGGTTGCGACAGCCGCTCTTTCCATGCCGCCATGAGATCGCGCCGGAGGTCCGTCCGGTCCGCCGCGATTTGCCGCGGAAGCGGAGTTTCCCCCCGGTGGCGTGCCTCCGCGCGGCGATAGTCATTGCGCGCCTGTATGAGTGGTCTTACAGGCGCGCGAGGACTATCGCCTCCAGATCCCATGGCAGCAGTCCGGCAAGGAGGCTTTCCACCTCGCCCGAGATCGTGCGGTAGCCCCGAATAAGCCTTACGGCTACCACCTTCTGGGGCGCATTCAAGTAGTGGGCGGCTCACCGCCGCAGTGAACGCGCCCACACCGGGGCCCCGTATAGGGCCATAGACCGCACGACCCCCGCGTAAAGCCTCCGTTAGGAGGCGTTTGGCCCCCTCATGTTGGGCAATTGCCGCTTGAAGGCGGCACCGGCCCGTTCCAGTTTGGGGGCCAAACGTCGGAAGTGCTTGTGCTTGCTTAGTTGGCATCCCGATGGTGGCGTGTTCCGGGGCCCATGAAACGACATGGCCTCGGACTTGTGCAATGCCACCTCGAGATCCAACTGCCGGATCCTCTCCACGACTATCGCAACCCCGAGTGTCATCGCGTCGGCCGCCGCCTGATGCAACCTCCTCTGCGCCAGCACTAGCGTGTCGTCAGCGTAGCAAACCACGCTGACGCCATCAGGGAGGTCGGCCCGCAGCACCCAGTCGTAACCGATGTCCCACAGGAACGGCCCCAGAACCGATCCCTGCGGGACACTTGCACGACATCTCTCGCCGGATCCACTCCCCGTCGCGACCGGGGTAGATATGACGGCTCTGTCCGTCAAATACGCTTCGACTATTCGACGGAGGTAGGTCGGCACCCGTTGATACCGGCGAGTGCCTCCACAATGCAGCTCCAGGACATGGTGTTAAACGCATTGGCGATGTCGAGTGTTTGAGAATGTGCAAACTGCGTTCTTTCATATGATACCCCACATGCCCTAGTAGCCCCACTTCGAATTTTTCAGACATTTCAGTCCTTGTTGCAAAAAAAAAATATACAACATTATTTTTAGTATGCGAAACCCGAAACACGTGTCTTGTTGACGATTCTACGTCGACTGTTTAGCTACAGGAGCGAATAAATAAAATGCGTGGACTATAACAATTTGGTGTAATACACGAACACAAGTTTTAAAACAAACGCAGTGTCTTTGTCGTGGTAAGTTTTGAAGTGACCCTCAGCCACCGCGCGCCTCCAACCAGTCGTAGGCATGTCATGCATAGACAGTCTAGTATTTTTATCTAAAGAATCTATGTACAAAATTTCAAAACTGTATCATGAAAAATCACAAAGTTATAAGCTTGTTAAGGATAGTACCAAGGACATGACGAAATTTTTTATCATTTGGTGTCAGAACCCTAAAAAGACACTTTCAGCTGATAATAGTTTGTAAGATGCAATTAAAACAACTGAACTTAGGTACTCATTGAATTTTATTACAAAAATGTTATGAAAAATCGTTCACTTCATCTAGGTTTTCTTAAGTGTATGTACTAACAGCTAAACTAATGGCTACACTTATTCTAAATGCTTATTAGTTGGATGTTGCAATACTGGCAGTGGAAAAATACATTAACTATTTTGTATTGTACAAAATTATAGCTAACTCTCGGCTAGTCACAAATTATTAAAAGACTTACAATGTGGGTTATTTTCAAAATCAATTTTTTATCTTATTATGTTTTGAATCCGTATTAGAGTTTCTAAAGCCTGGCTGCAGTCAGTATAATTATCAACTATAGATACCAAATATTAACTATGTATTACATTACTTTGGAAAATGGCATCTACAAATACAATTTATAAACACGATTCATTTATTTAATTAGATTCACACGCATCATTACACTATCGAATTATAGCAGGAGATATCAAAACGCACTATAATATAATTATATATACACAATTGCACTGTTGTGTCTAAGTATACATAGAGCACCTAATTTTAAACGCATTTATTGAGGATTCTTTCATGGTGTTTCCGTTTTTGTAGTTTAATAAGTATAATGTAATCTATACCTACCTATACTATAACTATGGATTTAAACTTTTTATTTAGGTACAGACGCCAACACATCCAAGCTACTATACTCTGTCAAATTTCATTAATAGATTTTCAACTTTATCGCTAAAGCATAAGGTTCAAGGTTGATTGGGAAAATTTAAGTTTCGGGTAGCTTGATGTGCTTGCGTCTGTACATTGGAATAACCAACTTAGGGTCGCTACTAATGGTAAAAGACTGCGTCTGACTTATTTACCGCTTTGAACTTAGCGGCCAACAAAATTTTGGGCTTGTCGATTACATTCTACTAATTACAAGGATAATCTGCGCTGGTTATACTACTTGCTTTAGTATATCTGCAAACATCTACTTCAAAAGCGCAAACGCCACGTAATACCTAGGTATGTCATATTCTTCTAAACTACAATATAAGGCAGTATTTTGTACATTAGTCTATAGTGCTGGATACGCGTTTAGCTGTAAACCATTTCTGTTTAATAATCAATACGAAGTCAAGCGTTTGGTAAATAGTTCACCATGTAGCAACCCTTTAAGGATATTAAGCAATAATAGGCAACGTCAACGTGAAAAGAAATATATAGGAGAATGTAACTTCGTTTTATGACATACTAGCTTTCGCCCGTTTGGATGTCGGAAAATATCCAACGGGAACGTACTATCGGGATTTAAAGTACACCATCTGTTAATCCAGGTTTACGCGGAGCACGACAACAAAGCTCCCACTCGGCATGATTTTTTCCGACATCTTCAACAATCATCATCATATTTCATCCAATTTACACAAAACCTTAACCTTCCTCATGAATCACTCCGTCCGAACCGTATAGAAATCCAGTTTCAGACACCGCGGTGCTATTCTGTAAAAATCTCACCGTGATAACTTAGGTGAAGTGAGCTTGGAGTGAGCTGTCAATAGTGTCAATTCCTAGCAAAAACAAACTTTGTTTTATAATAAGTAGTGATGAAGCTATTTACTGCATTTTAATAAAACGCTATACTGTCTTCCTATCTTTTGGTGCTATATTTCTTTTTACTTTGGTGCCTTTTGATTGTCAATTGAACGTAGTTTTGCGTTCGTCTAGTATATTATCTAACTGCAAAGCAGATAAGTCTACAAACATAGTTAAACTTGAGTTTTATAATAATTTGTGATAAATATGATTAATTTCCATAGTAGTGATTTCAATATTGCTTCATATCACAGTATCATCTAATCTATAATATATTTAAGAGACAATTGGGCTATATTTGAATATATTTTGATACTCGTTATTACGTTATATCGTAAATATATTGAACGGGTAATAACATTAAATATGTTGTTTGTCTGTAAATCTATCTGCTCATTACTCTCTGTGTCTAGACTGGCAGTCCAAGTTCGCTAAAATACAACTGAGGCCAATCGAGCATGTACTGCCGGTCTGGGCATGGTTACAAATCGATTTTAAAGATTATTTAATCATGTTTCACTATAATATTTCGACGGGCAAAAATATAACAAGACAATAACATTACAATTAATTTTCATTTTGAAATCGTACGTCGAATTCGTGCTCTAGTGACGTTTTCCATACTTACAACTAATGCGTACTTAATCTAAACTCACAATTTCATTTACTACATTCGAGAGATCCACTAAACACAACCAACTACAAAGACCAAGTCTAATCTATTCCAATCCATCTTTTTATCCATTACACACTAATCAAAGTATGTATTCATAATGTTTCGTCAACCTCAATTTATTTAACCCCGGACGATGTAACAAATTGCTGTTAAGGGAACATAACGAATTCATTAACGAATGTTTGATTCACATAATTTTCTCCAATTCTAAGCGTTTTGAATTGATGTTGGAGTAACCAATTACATAGACACCTGTATTATCCACTGAATTTGCAGATCTTACGAGTCAAACCGCAACAGTAAAAATGAAAGTGGTATGTTTCTACAGTACAAAATTAAAATTAGACACAAGGTTATCTATAACAGGTACAACGTAAAGTAACTAAAAATAAGTTGTGGAGCATATAGTGTTGTCGAAGTCAGCTAAAAGACATATACATAAGAACAAAAGGTTTTTGTTGTATAATTATTTTATAAATAAAATATTTCTGCCACTTTGTAGCTAGGTTCGAACATAACTATTATAGGTTCCTGTCTGAATACTACATCCACCATATTTGCGTAACACCAATGATATTTTAGTAAACAGATATGTTATGAGTGCGCAAATCGTGAAGACTAGAAAACGTCCTAATTGGGACGTATTGCCTTTAGTTGACAAGTGTGTAGGTACGTGTGCTGCCTCTCGGCGCGGAACACTTTTTTCTGTTGTTTTGTAAGTGTATAACATATCTGTTTATTAGAATATCATTGCGTAACACACTATCAATCTCAATCTGAATCATTTTGAAGGATATTGCTAATCCATTGCTACTTTATGTGCTCAACAAAGTAATAAGGCAATGAATGTTGTTGAACTGTCAAAATCAGAGCCATTGGTACCGAGTGTGTTACGCAATTACCTCGCTGAACTAATCTTATTTACAAGACGTAGGTATAAAAATGTCTTGAAATTATGTTTATGGTTAGCTGTAATCGACTTACGGCAGCATTAATCAACTGATATTATAAGTTCTGAAAAAAGCTGCCACTATCAACAAATAATATGCAAATAAACTACATAAGTAACAGACAATATTTACATATATCAGCGGTGGGAACTTCACATACCCGCTATAGCCTTTGCTGCTAGATTGAGACATCATTTCATGTGTACATTCCTATTTTAAACAGCTTTTCGTACTTCAGTCCATACAAACGAACTAACAATAAAAGAAAACATGTCAAGTCTTCAAAGGAAAAAAAAAAATTCTCCATCATGATAAAAAAATACAAAAACTGGTCAGTTCGTTTATATGAAATATTTCGTACTCCTGTTTTAAGTAACTTGCTAAGCTTAACAAACTTTTCCTACAACACCTTCTTTTAAAAGCTATTCGGCAATATTCAATGTCACTTCTTCAGACCAAATCAACACAAATCTACAGCAACCGATCGATGGTGACATATAAGTACATATCAAAATCAGGGCGCATTTTCTTTCAGGTTTTCGCTTAACAAATAATATTATTTTACAGTGTAAGATATGTAACAAGTGTTCCGTTTTGTGTAAAAAACATGTAAGTAAATACACTTATCTGGTACAGACTATCACGATCGAATTTTGATACAATAATACAAACATTCAGCACTCTGAGACACATTCACAGCTAATCATTACAATTCGAATTATTAAACGTAATCTAAGTTACTTAACAATGGAACAATCACTGGAGAGACTACGCTATGTACTATCGTTGACCCCATAACGTTATGATCACAATTTTCTATGATTACAAGTCTTTTAGGTTGTTTAGGAATTTCGCTTATATTAATGCGACTCGGTTAACGAGTGGCGTTTTTCTTCTACTAGTGTGCGTCTGAGTTGTCACTGGTTGATAGATAAAGCTTGTCTTTGCCCGTTTTGTTTGATGTACTGAAAGATACACAAAATAATAAATATTTATCTTAAAGTTACCTACTATTTTCGACGGTAGTATGGAGGGAAAGGTGCCAGAAACGAAACTACTAAGGCTTGCCAAGCCATGTCTGTTAAATATTATGGCAATTAGTTAGTAACTATTTGACTGTTCAAACATACAAATCACGTGCGGGATGCAGGGACTAGTCGCCGCTATCGTTGAAAACCAGCGCTGGGGCTCTGTCTCGTATAGGGTTTTAGCATTATGCTGAGCGATGGCCGTTTTGCGTGGATGTGACGCATGTTTTCCCCCAACTTGTATTTGTTCTTTTTAATTTTCTTTCTTTCTTAGTGTTTCCATGATCACGAAGTCTCGCGACTATTCGCGCCAGTTTGAACACTTCCATATAAGTCAGTTGACACAATCGGCGCGAGCGAATTTTGCCCTGCATCCCGCGCGGGATTCGCCTCTTTAGAACCCACAGTTCATTATGTATGTGACATTGACACAAGCAAAAAAATGGAGTATAGAAATCACATAAAATGTTTAAAAAAAGTAAACAAAGTGTTACTCATAACTTACTTGTATAATTTTCCGTCATAGACAAATCTAATTTCACCGGTTTTGTAACATCAATGTCGATTTCTTCATACGATTGATCTAGTATCTGGAAAACAAAAGAATGCCGTTAATTTAATTAAGAATTTACTTAATAAACATCTTAAATTCATCATGCACTGACAGACAACGCACAGCCTAAACAGCTGGGTCTAGTATAACGTTTATTCCATATTATAACGAAAGTGAGCATTAAGGCAAGATTTGTGAAAATTCATTACCAGAAGGAGATGAAAGTTTGTATGGAATTTCATTATTTTTGAAGTTATTATTTAGGCTTCTGTTTATGAGTTAAAAGTTGTATCATGTGTTTTTCGAAACTTCACCCTGATAAATTTCCGATGGGAACTCCGATCGGGCACACAGTATGCACTGCAAACTTTGCAGTTCCATAAATAACTTAAAGGGTTGTAAACATTTGAGTATCAATTTTACTCACTTCAATATCGCTGACTTCGTCGCCAGATTCCACGTCGGTTATGTATGAGGTAAGTGATGATGGCCCTGTAGCAAGCAATCGGTACGTGCCACCGACCATGCCTGTTCCTTCCACCACTTCTTCAACTTCCAACTCCTGATCAGACACCTCCTACGCAAAATCATTAAAAGTTACTCAATTGACACAAAAAACAGGATAATATTATTTTCGGCCTTTATCACAGTCAAACATAAACAGAGGTTTGGGCAAAAATAAAAAACTGGCCAAGTGCGAGTCGGACTCGCACACGAAGGGTTCCGTACCACAAGGCAAAAACGCCGAAAAAAACACATTTGTTGTATGGGAGCCCCCCTTAAATATTTATTTTATTTTGTTTTTAGTATTTGTTGTTATAGCGGCAACAGAAATACATCATCTGTGAAAATGTCACCTGTCTAGCTACCGCGGTTCTTGAGATACAGCCTGGTGACAGACAGACGGCAAAAACGCCGAAAAAAACAGGTTTGTTGTATGGGAGCCCCCCTTAAATATTTATTTTATTTTGTTTTTAGTATTTGTTGTTATAGCGGCAACAGAAATACATCATCTGTAAAAATTTCAACTGTCTAGCTACCGTGGTTCTTGAGATACAGCCTGGTGACAGACAGACGGACGGACGGACAGCGAAGTCTTAGTAATAGGGTTCCGTTTTTACCCTTTGGGTACGGAACCCTAAAAAGACGATAAAGATTTGACATTTCGGTGCACCTGTTTCTACAATTCGTAAGTGAGGTCTTTGACCGCAAAGTAAAACACGTTGTTATGAACAGTATATTTATTTTGGGCCTTGTTGGGGCTGACGTTTCAAGAAATATTTAAAAAAAAACAGTGCGTATGCTTATTCGCCTGCAACAGCATCTAATAGGCACAAGAACCTAGCGTTTTCTTAATGTCAAAAGTAGGAATTTTAAAAACTGTTTAATGTAATATGCCTTACAAATTGAACAGGGTGCAATAATGGAGCCTCTACAATACATGTGCGTCCGATGTCACAGTATCACTATCTCGAGTGGATAATATTTTTACCATCGCGTAAGTTACTCCCACATTCGTGCCAGTACGAGAGAAGATAACAAAGTAAGAGAAAACTCACCTGTTCAATAATAGCCTCTTCCTCTTCAACTTCTTCCTTGACTTCGGGGTCTAATTCAACGTCCGCGTCCAGTTCTGGGTCAGCATCAACATCCCCGTCATCATCTGCGTCCGTTTCACCGCTTACGCCGCTGTATTTCATTTCACCCCTTTCTAGAGCCTCTAAGTTTTCTGTAAAATATTATAATAATGATAGCAACGTCTGACGAAGCATGATAGCCGTTGAAGCAGTCGTTAAAATCAAGTGCAGAACAAGTGTAGCACGGGACCTCGCTAGGTGGCCCGGTGGGCCTTAAAAAGGGGGATGGGATAGATCGGATGCGGATGGCAAACAACCCGATGCGAGGCTGGGTTGTGATTGAGTCATAATCACATCATAATTTTTGCTTGGTTGATGGTCGACGTCTAGCGATGTCTTTGCACTGTTTCGCCTCAGAATATTGATAAATGGAATCTAAGCTATGTGGCACTGGGTTTATTTTAAAATTTAACCGGAAAAAGTAGATACACTGACACTTGATAGTAAAATAGACTAAATGTAATCGTACCTGGATAAACCATCGCCTTCTTGATAGCTTGTGGATCTTTTCGTGACCATTTTTGCACTTCTTCATCCATTTTTCCTACTTTTGAAGGATTCATAGCCCACAGGCAACCTGAAAGAAAAAATATATGAAATTGTAGTTTACATTGTGATATTTTATATTAAAGGTACTCCTTTACTTCTTTGGCTTTTGTAGGAGCTTTACAAAATTTGTTGGCAGTAAGTAAAAGATGACCGGCCGGTCAGCCTTGGTTGGGAGCGGGGCTGATTCACAAGGCGCGCCGGACGTCATTCGTACAGCATTACAGCCCGTAATAAGCTATTTATTTATTTATTTAATACTTTAAGCACATAAATGTACAGAGGCGGACTTAATACCATAGGCATTAGCTATTATAACAGCATTCGTTTTAATATCGGTCTGTGGATTAAGGGGGTTACAGGACCTAAACACAAAAAACGCAAGTTTTAGACACAATAAAAGTATATGATCGACTACAGTAAACAAAATCAGAAAAATATATGATATTTTTCAGGATATATGTTAGGTAGATAGTGTGTTGAAAACATAATAGAACTAATTTGATATGATAGAAAAAAATCATGAAGATACCTAACTTTCTTTTTACAATAAAAACCATACTATTCAATCATTCTGATTTTTTGTCAAATTATTCTACAAGCAACATACTAATATACTAGTGTTTTATTTTTTTAGTCCAAATAGATTTTTTGTAATTAAATAATTACTTCATATTTTGTAATAAATTACCAGTGTTGTGTCATCGCGCTTCTCTTTCTTTTCTATGCAGTCCGACAGTGAGCGCGCTTTAGGTCATGTAAGCCCCATAAGGTGCAAAGATAAGTACAAAAAAACACCCGATAATTACCTTTCCTTTGACTTCCATTTGTCGATGGTTTTTCAATCTTTTCAAAACATTTGTTCAAACTAAGATTATGCCTGACTGAATTTTTCCAACCATTTGGTGCAGTTTTGAAATAAGGGAAATGCTGGCTGAAATATAAAGAATTTTATTAATACAAACAAAAAAATTATGTTATTCATATTCCCAATATTTAGTACTAAACTTACCACATGAAGTTGTAAATCTCTGATACAGGTAAGCTACCTGTTCTTGAATTTTTTAGCGCCATTGCTATTAAACATGAATAAGAGTATGCCGGCTTAGGAAACTCGCCAACATTACTTTTGCTAGTAGCGTTTATATACTTCGTATGGCTAGTATCTAACGTAAAACCTCCACTTACTGAGGTTTTAATTATTTGCCTATTGTTATTTAATGACGAATTATCAATTAATATTGTTGCCTGGTTTTTGTTACCATTAGTTAAAATTGTTCTAGTATTAATTTGTTGAGGGTCCAGTATGTGTATATTACCAGATATAATTGTTTTCGTTCCTAATGAGTGTGTAACTTTTTGGCTTGTATTTAAAATCGAACAGCTTTTGTTATTAACTTTTATTATTTCAGATTGACTTTTTATTCTGAGTGTTGGAGTTGACAAACTTGATACTTTAGATTTGTCCAAGTCTTTTAACAAGTCCTTTACAACATTTTTCTCTTGTTTCCTTACATAAATCACCATTTGTGTGGCTTCCTCTAATTCCTTGCTTTTCTTGATTTTTGGTTCTTCTGGTTCCTGTACTTTTGATACTTTGATTGTATTAGGCGAAAACGTTAAGTGACTCTTTTCTTCTTTGGGACTCGGAAGTGATATGCTATTATTACTTAAATCGTCGGTTGCTGCCGCCGATGTTAGCAATAAGTTCGAGGCTTCCTCTTTCACTATGCCTTTTACAGGAGTTTCTACAAACGTGGAAGGCATTACAGAATTTGGATTAACCATTACCGCGTTTGCCTCTGACCCATACAAATCCAGGTTATGAACAAAACTGGAACTATTGTTAAGCCAAGTTGTAGAATTATCGGTGTCCATGTCTAATAAAGGCGGTAACTCCGAAAAGTGTGATCCTAAAGTGTCCTGTAAAGGAAAAAATAACTACGGTAAAAAACGGAATGATGATATTGATAATAAATGACTAAATTGATAATTATGTAACTGAAGAACAATAAACTTACAGAAAAATCTGTCATACTGCTAAGGTCCGTTGCTATCTCATTTTTTATATCCATGTCCAGCATATCCTGGAGGGAATCTGTGATATATAAATCCATGTCTGTGCACCACTGAAACAAAAATAGTTCATTATTGTAGACGCGACACATCGCCATCATGTAGGGTCCATACATAGACATTTAAATAATATCATACATAATAATGATCTATGTACAGTCACGAGCAATAATATGTCAACACTTGGGAACTTTCAATTGCAATTTTTTCACGAAATAACGAATGCGACGTTGAAATACGACACTTTACATAAACTTATGGGTTCGAAAATACTATGTTCGTAACAATATAAACTTTCATTCAAAAATAAAGGAGAAAATCGCCTTTGAATAAAGCCAAGTGAATACATACTTATGCTCGTGACTGTATGTCTATGAATGACAGACATACGAAAAGTACATATTGGATTTCGCGCCAATTTCTTATAGAATACAGTTTGTATCTACTGAACCGTGTGAGACAGAGGGACGGGAGAGGCGGCGGGCGGTACAATGAAACCACTACGTAGTACAGAAACCTGTTTTTGTCAGGTATGCGATACCCCAACAGCGACGGAGTACAACTGTCTTGTTTACACTCTATAATGAAACAGTCAGTTTTAAATATTCCTTTGTTACTTGTAAGTGGCCAGGACATTGTTTTAGCTGAGCATATTTGAAAAACAAAATTACCTAAATCGACGTAGGTATTATCGTGAGGTGACCGAGCTAAAAACATTTTTATATCCCATTCCGTCCTTTTTTATGAAGACCTACACCAACCCACGAACACTTGGACGAGGGTTCGAGCAGTCCGGAATGGGTCGCTTACAAACTGACGTGTATAAAAACTAGCGAACGGAACCAATCGGAAGGCTTCCAACATTCGGGACGAAGTTTTTTGTCCATGCTTTTACTCGTCTGCGTCTCTATAAATAACTTGTTCTGGTATGCTGTTAGTCTGTGATCCATTAAATTGTATATTACATATATGTTATGTGTAATAGTTACCTAGATAGAACTTTCATCTTCTACTGATCATGATCAAGTATGAATGAATGTTTAAATTATTATTTATTTATTATTATTTAGTTCAGTGGATTTTATAATGAATTTGATTATTTTCAATGCCTACATAAGAGAATGTAGTAAATACTAGGACTGCAACTACATTACTAACTAAAGTCCTTGATAAAAACAAGTCTTACTGCTTTATCTAAACGTATAGTAGGTAGGTATTATGAACTGATTTTGATTAAGGTTTTAGAAATGTATTAGCTGTATTCTTTACTACATCCTGCGATTGCACGTATGGTATGACCCTGAACCAGCAGAACTATCGTTGTTCTTCAAGCTCATTTCAGACTACGGTCGCTATAATATAATAGCATATAGTTTATAGCACAACAATATCGCTCGTCATACATTTATATTAGTAGTACAATAATATACAGTTGGTATAGCAAAGTGTGAACGTGTTCTAAATAAATGTATGGCGACGAGCGATATTGTTGTGCTATAAATTATAGATATGCTAATATTACAGATTTATAGCGTAGTCTGAAATGAGCTTCTAGCCCGTCACAGACGTAGCTATAATATATAGGGTGGTAAGTGACCGATACTTAAACACGTGATTTTACTCATCAATATGAACAACTTTTACTATGGGACCAAACCTGAAATCGCGAAAAAAAATATCAGCTGTTCCCTACATTTATGTTCGTCTAATTCGTCAAAATGTAGAGAACAGCTGTTTTTTTTTATATAAGTATCGGTCACTAATTACCAGTCACCCTATATATTAATACTAGCTTCTGCCCGCGACTTCGTCCGCGTGAAATCCCCGTCGCGTCGCAACACTTCGTATTCGCTTACCGTTCACTCTGAGTTTTTTCTTTTTGCTCGGCTCCTAAGGGTCATAGCGTGATGTTAAATAGCCTATAGCCTTCCTCAAGAATTGGGCTATCAAATGCAAAAAGAATTTTTTCAAATCTGACCGGTAGCAGACGTAGCTATAATATATAGGGTGGTAAGTGACCGATACTTAAACACGTGATTTTACTCATCAATATGAACAACTTTTACTATGGGACCAAACCTGAAATCGCGAAAAAAAATATCAGCTGTTCCCTACATTTATGTTCGTCTAATTCGTCAAAATGTAGAGAACAGCTGTTTTTTTTAATATAAGTATCGGTCACTAATTACCAGTCACCCTATATATTAATACTAGCTTCTGCCCGCGACTTCGTCCGCGTGAAATCCCCGTCGCGTCGCAACACTTCGTATTCGCTTACCGTTCACTCTGAGTTTTTTCTTTTTGCTCGGCTCCTAAGGGTCATAGCGTGATGTTAAATAGCCTATAGCCTTCCTCAAGAATTGGGCTATCAAATGCAAAAAGAATTTTTTCAAATCTGACCGGTAGTTCCAGAGATTATCGCGTTCAAACAAACAAACTCTTCAGCTTTATTATTAGTATAGATATAGATAGATAAAAAACTCTATGTCCCATAACTCCTTAATAGGTACCAACTCTTAACATCTTACACACGTGATAACTTTTAAACGAAATATCCGATTGAGATGAAACAAAAAGTATTTTACTTCTTCATAAATACTCTTGATAACATTATGCTTAATTTCGATAAAGATTAATATTACGATACATATTTAACGTAGTTTTTTTTCTTCAGACGATTTAATAATTATTTTGAACACAAAATCGGTTATTGTGATTAAACCATGATAGCTAGATATATGTTCTCGCGGACTTTTTTGTAGGTCTTAATGGGCTCTACAAACCCGTAGTACATTATTTTGTTCTATTGTCAATAGTTTTTGCAGCGCACGCAAAAATAGGTTTTCGATTTTACACCTTGTGTTACAAAATAGCAATTTTATTACGGATCCCTAATTTTGAAGAAAAAAAATATAGCCTATAGCCTTCCTCGATAAATGGACTACCCAACACTAAAATAATCATTCAAATCGGACCAGTAGTTCCAGAGATTAGCGCGTTCAAACAAACAAACAAACAAACAAACTCTGCAGCTTTATAATATTAGTATAGATAATATCGAGATAGAGACCAAGTGAGGGCAAAATATATCTCGATATATTAATATATATTATAGCTACGTCTGTGACGGGATTCAAGCGACATCTCTTTCTACCATTATTTTTAATGTAATTTTGGTAACTATCTATCTATGTTTGCATTTGTTCCATACACATTTCTTAAATGATTATGTTACGACCTGATTTCTTCAACACGCCAACTAAATCCATATGAACGAGTGCAGTGACTGATAAGCGGCCATGTCATATTATCAAAAAGTATACCTACTAAATTCAATTGATTCATTACTCAATTTGGTAGGATTTATCGGTCAGTTTTATACAGGCTACTTAATTTAAAATAAAATACTTGTTTATCAGCAAAACAATTCTAAATAGGCTAGTAAAAAAGACAATGT
The DNA here is from genome assembly GCA_963082905.1 of Oligia fasciuncula. Classification (NCBI taxonomy): domain Eukaryota; kingdom Metazoa; phylum Arthropoda; class Insecta; order Lepidoptera; family Noctuidae; genus Oligia; species Oligia fasciuncula. The sequence goes on from OY720392.1 coordinate 7,466,947, forward strand.
TGGTGGTGGCATGGTAACTATAGTCACACAGTTCGTGGATTAATCATTATTCCATATCCCAAAAGTCGTACCTACCGAAGTACTAACTTTTCCCGCCCAAACGGGATAACGGGATCGAAAATTGGACACACCTTGCTCCGCAGGCAGAAAAGGGAAGAGTACAAATGGGGTGAGAAAAAGAGATAGCTGTATGGGATCGAAAGAGGGGTGAATCAACCCCTGATACATTGCAGCCATGCCGAGCGCCGCCGCTCCCTTTTGAAGTTTACGCAAGCATTTGTTTTGAGTTACTAGGATGTTGGTAGGTAGGTATACATTTTATTTAGCAGACAAAAATGTTCTGCAGGCAACGTGGTCAGTCTTGCAAAATAAGGTTAAGTATCAGATAAAATCCAACAAGGTAATTTGGGTTTGTTGGTACCTACATTGTATTCGAATAATATGTCCATAGCACATAGCGAACTCTGATGGCGTGTCATTAAGGACCATGAACTCAAAATTTAATATTTCTCGAGTTCGTTATGCTCACGAACGAACGACAACGTGCTATATGAATATGACTTCGAAAAATACAAAGGTAGATAGATAGGTACCTATAAGGTATAAAAGTTTTTGCATCGGTCAGGTAGACGTAGACGGTATTATATAAATATCGTAGGTAGGTATTATGAAGTGTTAGTTTTTTTTTATCATAGCTTACAAACTCACAACTTTATAACTTGGGTCCCTGTCGATGTGTCTGCAACTCTACATTATTAATCTTATGTCTAGTGCTAAGTTGCCAAATAGAAATAGCTAACTATGCTGCTGTGAATGACGAAATAGGTGTACCTACTTAAGCTAGCAAAGTTATTTCTAAACGAATGGACTGAGGGCAATCGGTTCATTGAGTTTAGTCAGAAAATAATACGTCGACTAGGGATCTCGCGTCCGTCTATCGTGACTGATGGTAGGTTTTGCACTAGCAGCTCGTTCTTGTCACATGAATGTTTTAATGATGAGAACGTCTATAAGAGCATGGTACGGACTCCTTTCCATGCACTTTTCGTCGATTAATATTCAGCCCCTACAAGTTTCAGCAGAGTAAGTAGATGGTGGGGAGATGTGGAGGCGCCGCAAGGGGCCCCGCCGCCGCCGCCGCCGTGTCCTCGAACCTGACCGCGCGCGCTCGCCTTGAACTCATCGTGGTCGGCTCTTGCGCCGATGGTCGGCGCTCGTGCACGAGCCGCGGAAACTCGACGTCTCGGAAAATTTAATTGAACGACTTTTTAAGGTACTTATTGCAAAAACTGAGCAGTAGGTAATTTTAAAAACTAATTATTAATAGTAACTGTTCACCAGCAGGTAGGGTAGGTAACCTTACTAAATAGCAAGTCATAAAATTAAAATCATGCTCTTCTACCTACTTGATATTTTTACTCCTTACCATAGCAACAGTAATTTATTTAGCTTTAGAAAATTATTTGGCGCGAAAAATGCGCATTGGGATAATATTGCGCGCGCAACCTCGATACGAAAGCATCTGGGTGGGGTTCCGTATTGATTGTATGCGCGAGTTTGTCCCCTCACCTCAGCTTTCTCGAAGTTGCCTGTTTTAAACGTGGGAAGGGAACTGAAATATTTCAGCTCAACATTTATAGCTACATAATGAAGGTGTTTAAATGTAGGTATACGCCGAGTCTAGACCGGAAAATGAGATTGCAAACGATTCAGTTGCCGAATAGCAGTTTTGAATGTTACTCGTTCAATAATAGCAGGGATCATAAAACATCATCTATACAATTTTGCAATTATGTATAAAGTTTGCACAACGTAGCGTACGCGAGGCAATCGGAAGAGACAGATCATGGCGGAGGTCAACGGCCTCACTTTAAATTACTGACACAACGATCTATGAATAGGAATCAACCTACCTTATTTCACATTTTCCGAATAGTAGTAGGTAGATACCGAGTTATCGTTGTATAATTGCTATAAGATAACAAGTATTTTTTTATTGCTGGGTAAGTAGATGGTAGGTTCTAATAAATTAATGAAATTAATTAGTGGTTTTTAGTTGCAAATTGATAACAAAATTTCTTTGATTCCGTAGTGAAGAACCGCCATCTTCAATCCGTATTGGTAAGCAGGGTAGGATTATCAAAATGATTCGATCGCTTTTGGTGATAAATTATTTATTTCCACAAAATACCTAGCCACCTAGTGACCCAAATTTTTTATACGTACCTAGGTAGGTAAGCTAATATTAAGCCCTAGCAGACAACTGACCTATGTTTTTTGTTTTGTTTATTTAGGGACAACAAACAGTAGTGTAATATTTATTTATTAAAAACTAAATAAAGTTATTATATTACACTACTGTTTGTTGTGTAATATAATAAAGTTATTATATTACACTACTGTTTGTTGTCCCTAAATAAATAAATACAACTGTTTGATCGAAATAAATAACAGTTTAGCAAATTTGCCAATTTAATACCATAACAATAACACAAATGCAGAGTAGAAAATAGGTACCTACAATAGAATTGCACATTCCGCACTGAAAATGTTTTCAAATAAGTACCTACTTATATTATGTAGGGTGCTTAGGTTATTATCTGGTATTCTAGTGGATTTAATAGTCATCCCGCTCCACAACGTCAGTTCTGATTTCAAAATGTGCTGATTGATTTTGGTCAAGTTCTACCACTTCTACCTATGGATAGTGTCCCTCAGGAGGTTAAGAAATAGGTGTGGCCACTTAGCGCATGTACGCACGGGCGCTTTTTTAACGACATTTTTTTACCGCACCTTCTCGGCATCGCATCGCCTTCATCATCATCATTCATCCCAGATTCTCAACTTGAGAATCCAACAGAAGGGGGATGTTTAATATGGATTTTCGACTCCCGTCACTGAGCCCAGGCAGCGTTGAAAATCCAGTGCGGGACAAAAGTACACTATTCAGGAGATTGGCTGAAAGTAGGTATTCTACCTATTCAGATTTGCTGTCTCTTCTTCCCAGTTTCTCAGATGAATATGAGACGTAAAGATTGACTTGCTGTAGCTCATTTACAGACAGAGAAATTGGAACTAAATACAAACCCAATATCCAACTAGATAGGTAGGTACAAAGACATTAAATTATCTTAAATCTCTTTGGGTAGGTACTAAACTAAATTCAATAAATTGTGATTAGATATTTTAAGTTAACTATTGTCTGGTCATTATTTTTAAATAGTAGGTAATGGTATGTACCTAATTATAGAAGTTTTGATGAAACACAGTTCGTGTTCGTTATGTAGGCACGTACCTACGTGAAACACTTCAGTATTACCTAAGATAGCAATGATCGCTATAGGGGTGACCAGAAAGATTAATTACCTATTATTTTTTGTTTATGTTTACGTAACTTTCTCTTACGTCTTCAACAGTTATCAGTTTAATTCCGAGTGCATGCTATTGATAGCATCAAAATATTTACTGTGCATCTCGTTGTTTATATCTACATAGAAATACATTGATAAACGCGGCGCATTGATAGGTTGCAGTAAAACGCCACCCGGCCCGTCTCGCCGAGTAGTGCACTACCGCACGGACACACGCTCACAATGCAATGGCACACCGATCCGTGCATTCACAACTACAAGAGCACGTTGCACTCATTGTTCAACGTTTTGAACTTCTCTCTCGCTCAAAACCGGCCGTGGGAACAAATCGCTTCGTGGATTTCTGTACGTTATACCACCTATTACCATTTTACAATCAACGAAAAAGTTAGTACCTAAGTATTCTATTTTCTGAGCTGATTTATTGATTGACTTTTTTTAAAGCCATGCTCATAAAAAATCGAGGCAGTTTTTTTCCTAATGATGGTAAAGGAGTAATTCAACGGTAAGTTAGGTAACCTATTTTCTAGGAAGCCCGGTTGTAATGGGTTTGCTTATCTACTTATTAGGTAAGTAGGTATTTAGTAGTACATAAGCAATTTATAAATTAGTTAATTTATAGTAGGTACCTACTTGACTACTTATATCGAACAGAAGAAATGAAATAAAAGTACTCTAATGTCTAAAGAAAACTACATCCGTAATTTCCTTCCTATTTACCTGTGAAACGAGGCAACCCTAGATCGCAAATAGAACACGAATACAGGCTACGTAGGTATACCTACTACAATTTTACAACCGCTCGTGTGAGCGCGTTGTAAGTTCATTGACGACTAATTGCCGCCGTTTTTAACTGCTACCTTCCTTTAATTAGTAAAGATTATATTTACTACTATTTCGTAATAAACAATCATTACTCTGATCTATCAATACATTTTTAAAATACCTACAAATACAACACGAACAAAATAATAATAATTTTTACGCTATCGTTTCGCTAACAACAAGACATTGAAGAATTGCGAGGAAAAGAGACAGAATTTAAATTAATGATGTCCGTTATTTGTGTTTATTTAGCGAAATTGGGTTCATGGAAAACAAAAATGATTTTATCATTATTATTGCATGACATTAGACTTTAAAAAAATCTGTAATAGCATTTCTTTAGACTGTACGTTCTCAGACATTACCTAATCAAATAGGTAGTTATTTGGTACGATAGTACACCGTCCATGAGAGAAAGAGCTGGAATGATTTCCCGCCACTTTGACAAAGTGACCACGAAACTAAAAACAAATCAGAAAGAATCGAAGGTGGACATACAGAAAAATGTTTTACTACACAATTAGCATAATTTTGTTTCACTGATGACAACAAAATTGATAAATGACATCAAAAAGAGCGGGACATGTTAACTCGTTGGACTTTCCCATTACAAATTCCTTGTTTTACGGACTAAAATGAATAATAAGCCTATTGTACGGTTGTAATATCACTTACCGAATATTTATTGTTATAAATATCCTTAAGCTCGACAGAATAATCCTGAATTTCACACATTTACGCTTTTAACGTCATTAGATTGACAGATATACACCACTCACTCCTATAAAAACCACAATCTGTTTTACTATTCTGCGAAAAGGTACACAAAGAATGGTCTTCTCTTCTATTGGAGGACTGAACCCACGTGACTAACCGTAAACGGTTTCTATTGGTGTACACCTCGACATGAATTGACGTCACTACTCAATTGATGTACTATTAACAAAATATTTTATTTAAAATGCTTTTTAGTGTTTCTTTCTAATAGATCATTATAAAGATAATTTATTATTGTATCCCTTGATCTTAAAATGTGTTTTTCATTATACTTACGACAACACTTACTGGTTACATGGCTCGTCCATTCACAACAACATGGCGGTTTGTTTACACCGGCATGATAAGGCGGGAAGTACTTCTGCCGTGTGTGTAAATTTATTCCGAAGAAAATCTATGTTAAAATAATAATTTCTTTTTAAAGAATATTTTTATTGAAGTAAATAATAGAATGTCCAAATATTAGTGAATAAAATGGGAAACTGCAGGCACATGGGCGATACCACTTTTTTCTGACGCCAGCGCTCTCTAGTAGCAACTAAGAACAACGTTGAACATTCTGGCGGTAAACTTAAAAAATACAAATTCAGTCATAATTCAATCAAATCAATTGAAACTTTTCAAAATCATTATTATTTTGGCACATTGATACTTTAAAAAAATTGTTATGAATATGTTAATTATATAATATGATTAAACCAGATTAAACTTTTGACCGCCAGTCATAAATGACCAAAATGTGCCCAGAATGCCACGGTCAACTTCGACTACACGACCGACTTTGACGCTGAGGGTACGTTTTTGATTTTTTGACGTATGGAGGTTAAAAGGTTAAACACAATAGAAACGACAACGCACAGAAAAGCATCAACAAAATAAATGCCTTGTATCATAGCAATTTATACAAAGCTCTGATTCCAGGCATTTTAAATACATACATACATACATAACACAAAAATATAATAGTAGGTACCTAATAAAAGTAATGTCGAAAAACAAGCAAAAGATCAACCATGCTAAGCACAATATGAAATAAGTTTCAGTCAACAATGAAAGATTTAAAATCATTTTTACATAATGCTTTTCAAAATCTATCTCTTAACATTTGGCCGTTTTTAATTCATAACAATTGTAACATTAACATGTCTATAAAGATCAAACAAAAAGAGACATTACAGCCTAATAATGAGTAGAAAATATAAACAGCCTATAAACTAAATTAACACTGGAAAGTAATCAGGCGGTGTCGTGGCAACATAGTCAAAATCCTCCGAGGAATGTTAAAATTTGGCTATTTTAATATTCCTTTGTCTTTTATACATTTCAAACGTGCCTAATTTCTTTATTCTTTTCTTAAGGAGGTAATCATTTTTGAAGTTGGATACATCACTAGATTGAGCAACAAATTTTGTTTGCTGTGAAATTACATTGACTCTAAAATTGGTGGTAAAACCACTGTCTGACGTTGCTGCAGTTGGTATGAAAGGCAAAACCTTAGGGTTCTTGATGGAACGCTTTTGCTTTTTCTCATCCATATCGTCGTTTATACAATAAACACTTTCTTCCAAGTAGTTCGAAGGTTTAGTTCTTCTTCTTTTCGTTTCTTCCACAACAAATTCTGAAGTAGATACGACTTTTGTTTTCTTTGCTTCAACTACATCTGTTTTAGGTTTATCATCTAGTTGCTTCAGAATATTTGAAGGCAATCGTGGAACATGAACCTTGTCAAACGAATTTTGCTTTAGAACCTGCAAAAATGATGTTAGTTATTATAATTTTAATTATGGTAAATATGTAAATTGATCAGGATAAAAAAAATATATTAAAAAAATACTCCACCTTTGATATTTTACTGGTATCGTCATCATCCCTTTCTTTCCTTTTTTTGTTCCTTTTGGTAGCTCCTGTAATTGAATAACGTGTTCAATACTAACAGAAAGTATAATAATGATTAGCATAATCAGCCTATAACATTCCCACTGCTGGGACACAGGCATCCTTTCAGTGAGAGTGAGTGGGCCCTAATCCACCGGGCGGGCTTAGTGCGGGTTGGTAGATGTCACAGGGACTCACGATGTTTTGCTTCACCGTTTTGAGAACAGTGAGGATGAAATTATTTACAAGTACAGCGCCTGCCTGGTTTAAAACATACGACCTACAACTCGTAAGTCGGGGCCACTGGGCCACCTTATTTGTCCTTTATCATTACTTTACTACACCATGGTTTAAAGGTTTGCAGCCCTAGAAAAATGTTGGTTTTTGAAAAAAAAAAAAAAATAATACCTTCATCAATTTCATGCTCTGTTTGGTGTTGTACTTTACTTTTCTTTTTAATATTATCCACGGATGTGTTTTGTTGCTCTTGTGTTTCGGCAACCGCATCTAAAATTGATTAAATCATATTAAATTGTGAGTAGAGGACGATCGACGAGGATCTCTCCCCAGGGTTCATATATGGTTTAATATATGAACCCTGGGGAGAGATCCTATCATAATAAACATATTGAGTTTTAGTCGTTAGATCGTCATAGCCCGCTGTTCTTCGCTGATCGGGTACATTCAAGAGAACTTCTTCCACAAAAAAGGGTCTTCTAATGCTGCCTTTATGCTACAATGTAAGTACTGACCTTCATTTTGAGCTTTGATGTCTTCGTCATTATTAGAAATTTTGCGCTTCTTTTTTTGATTTTTTGTCGTCATAGAGTCGTCTTTAGTAGGTTTTACGTCATCTGTAATAGATAAATTTATAAGTTTCATAAAATAACATAACGCTTTACGCATGTATTTCCCGAATGGAAAGGCAGAGGTGTTTCATTCAAAAATATTTCGCCAGTAATGCTCTAAGGGTATAGCCTTATTTTATAGCGGTAGATTAGGCCATGAATAAATCAGATGGGTTCTGCCTTACAACAACGAGTATCAAGTAATACCGCGTTTAATAATTTATGATAAATTGTTCTGAAAACGGGGATTTGTAGTACCATATGGATAGAAATGTTTACTCAATTATGAAACTAGTCTACAAACCTCTAATTATTATTTCATCAATTGTTTGATTGGCAGATGATTTACGTTTACGCTTCTTTGTGACCAACTCTTGGTTCATTAAATCTTCATTGTCTGCAAAATAATAATAATTTATGTAAAGTGGGATATAAAATATATAAGAATGTTTATTTGATAATGTAAAAAAAAATGAGAGTTTAAAAATGTTTAACATTCTACCTTTGTTTACAATCTCGGTTTCTACTGCAGTACTTTCAGAAATAGTTTTTTGCTTTTGTTTCTTAGCACTGCTTAAAGAAACATTTAGGATGGGTTCAGCGAGTGACGGATTTTCTGTAAGTGAAACATTATTTTTACTTGACCATTCTATTAGACAGGGTCAAGTTGAATTCGTTGGTGAAACTTTACAGTCGTTTAGGGTATCGATATTAAATCATGTAACTTCTACTTAGGTTTTCTACGGCGGGCACAGCGGTGGCCGCCAGATAACGACCGCAGTGACCATAGAATAGAATACTCTTTATTATGTACACCATATAATAATAATAATAAAATAATAATAATAATATTCCACAACTATCACACAACGCCGTCTAGTCTCAAGCTAAGCAGAGCTTGTGTTATGAGTACTAGACAACTGATAAACATACTTATATATTTCTAAATACATACATATATAGATAAATTACACCCAGACACAGAACAAATGATCATGCTCATCACACAAACATTTGTCCTGGGTGGGAATCGAACCCACGACCTCCGGCATAGCAGTCATAGTTACTGACCACTAGACCAACAGGCCCATCATATAAATTACAGACATAAAAATAGAAACAATACAAAGGGTGACCATCATCATCATTCAGCCGAAAGACGTCCACTGCACTGCACTGGACATATGCCAAGCAGCTCCACTTCGACCGGTTCTGTGCTTCTCGCACCCAACGGGTTCCTGCGGCCTTCACAAGGTCGTCGGACCACACTTGGAACGCTACGTCTTTCGGTACGCGGTCGCCACTCCAGAACCTTTCGGCCCCATCGGCCATCTGTTCTTCGTGCAATGTGCCCTGCCCATTGCCACATAAGTTTGGCAGTGACCGCCTTCATGAAAATTATGGCAGCAGGGTTTACTGTTTACTTTACTGTGTCAAAAAACACTAGGGAAACACACCAACTTACTTGCATAAATAACGTGACGTGACGTCTTTCGACGGTAAATTGCCGACGCTATGTGGCGGCCATTGCTCTCTTAGAAAACTAGTTTAGTGGAAGAATTTAACATAAATTATTATAACTACATACCTGTTTCCTGTGCTATTTGAGTTTCGGACAGTCTCTTCTTTTTCTTTTTACCACTGCCTTCTACATTAGACATGGAAGTGTTAATAGACTTTTCTGGAACATCATCTGAAATAAAACATAACAAATCTTGAAATGAGGCAGAGACATAATCTATTATGTGGAACATCTATGCATAATGGACATTTCAAACATTATAAATTGAGAAAGCAAAAGTCAAGTCATTGACAGCCTTGTTCCAGTAACTGCAGCTGTGTCTATGTCTCGTCCCTTGAGCGATAAGGAAAGCTTATACCAAAAATACATCAAATCCGAAAGTAACTCTAGTATATTAACTTTCAGCGCTTAAACCACTGAACCAATTGTTATAAAGTTTGACATGTATTAGGTAGCCTGGGACCTGGAAAAGCACATACCTACTTTTCATCTTCAATTGCGGACAAGGTCGAGGGCTACACAAGGAATAAATGACAACATACCTGTAGTCTCAATCACACTAATCTCTGTTACATTTAGAGAACTGTTCTTATTTTTCTTCTTCTTTTTGGCACTTTGGTTTGGAGTTCCAACGACGGCGCTAACATTTTGTGTAGTATTTAGGTCCTGTTTTGATTTGTTTTTCTCACTGCGATATGAAACCTCAAGCGGAGCATCATTGGAATTGTCTGAAAAAATGATAAAGGATCTATTAACCGGTTGAATGCCGTAATTACAGAAACAATTGAACAGCCATTGTGTCTCGTGTGGATCCACATTCGTATATGGATACGAAGGGTTAATAACTGTTAAGTTTATCAAGAACTATAGACTGGAAACAAAAAAGTTTACATTACTGCCAAGAATGTGCCCTTGTCCTTGTGATTATCATTTATCAGAACTGCTAAGGCATAGCTAGATATTAAAGATACCATACAAAATTGCAGTTATATGCATAAGTACTTACGAAGCTAGATCTATAAAACCTACCATCAAGTGGAATTTCTTCTCTACCTCCGAAAGACACGTTATTCTTTTGTTTGTTCTTCTTTGCACTGTTTTTGATGGACGTATTTGCTTCAGCCTTATTTTCCTTACCGAGCATGCCAGTTGTATCAATAAAGAAGCCTAGATTATCATGTTCAGCAGTACCTGAAATTAACAATTATCATAAATTTCCAGTTTATTGTAATTCATTCTTTGATTAGTAAATCTAGGCTATGGTCTGCACGCTAATTGCGTAACACTATCAATCATAATATGAATAATTATGAAGGATATTGCTAATCCATTGCTTCATAAGTTCGAAAAATTTGTCTGCTCAACAACGTAAATAACGCAATAAATATTGTGAACTGTCAAAATAAAAGCCATTCCTACAGATAATGTGTTACGCAATTACTCCACTGGTCTATGCATATCTGCAATACCAGCGCCTCAGGTCTGTTGCCATAGCAGAGATAAATGACTCAACGAGTCTATTATACTGGCTTCCATAGCCTTGAAACCCAAGGTAGGGTTAGGTACACATATTAATAACGGTCAACAGGACCGTATCAAATACAAATTATAAATTGCTTGAATAACACAAATCAAATGTGATGTGGTGGTTAGGTCTTCAGAGACAGGAACCTCCTCACAATGCGAGCCGTATCGAGGCCTTCTGAATCAGGCCCTTGATTCAACCACCTAACGAGAGCCTCGATAGATATTGATCGAGGCTTTTGGCCATCAGTCCATTGGCCGATACGACAATCGGCACAATGATAGCGGAGCTCCCATTCCACATGTCAACAATCTCGTGTGCTAAGTCGAGATATTTATGTGAGAATGATGTAGAAAAACCTAGAAGAAATAATACCTCTGTTAGGGAAAACTAGGGGTATATTAGGGCTTCTAATACCCCTAGTTTACACACTAGGCTCCACACACATAAATGTGGCAAGTAGAGCTGCTTGGCGACAGAAATAAGTGTAATAACAGTAAACAGTGGTGGGTAGTCCTTTCCCAGACAAGTGCCTTCAAGAACTCTACTACTGCTAAAAAGTGCTAGAAAAAAGAAGGTGAACATACCCATGTCTAAAGTATCTTGAGACTGGAAGGACTTGCGCTTGTTTTTCTTTTTGCCGCTTACATTCAGTATAGATTCATCCACTGACTTGTTAGAAATATCTGAAAATTATTTCCAAAAAATTTATAACACTTGTGTAAATACTAGCCTACTGTGTGAATTTTGATTTTTTTTTAATGTTCCACATAAGCAGTGTACTGTAGTTTTGTAAAGATGGTTATATCAATGATGATTAGAAAAAAAATAAAATTACGAAAGTTTTTGAAGTTTCCATGTTTTAGAATAACGTTCATACAGTGCACAAACATTAAATGGTAAGTTAGTTAAAATTATAATATTAAAACCCTCATGAAAAGGTTGGAAGTGAAAATGATCATGTAAAAAAACTAAATGAAAAGATACATACTCATATTTTCAAGAATGTTTGTCTTGCCTAGGCTTCTCTTTAGAGGTATGAAATCCCCAGGAGATTCTTCATCATCCTCTTTCTGAGTGATTTCCTTTATAGCCTGTTTTGTATTACCTATTACCACTTCACTGTCATTGCTGTCTTCAGTGAACAACAGTTTCATGTCAATTGAATCAGATGAACCTTCTTCTTGAAGGTCTTGTTTACCATCTTTTTCTTTACTCTTGTTCAATGATTTATCTTGTTTTTTGGTCTCTGCAGCATTTTTAGATGCATTATCTTTGTTTTTCTTCGATTTCTTGACCTGTGTTAGATTCAGTTGGTCAACAATTGGTTCTTTAGTTTGTTTAGACTTTTTGTTTAGGTCCAAAGAAATGTTTGAGGATTTAATCTTCTTTGAGCCAGATTTGTTCAAATTGCTGAGAACAGATTCATAGTTTTGTGTTATTTCTTCATTTTCGCTTATTGAACCTTCATCCGTGTTATCCTCTTCATTATTTTCTGCAATAGTAGCTTGCAATGGGTCTGATGTTTGATTTGTTTTCATGATTGATACATTCTCATCAACATTTACTTCTTCAACTTCATCCATATTGGTTAAAGCAACTGTTGAAATGTTAAGTGCTTTCTGAGGAGTCTTTGGCTCTTCTTTAATAACATAGAGCAAAGTCAGAGGATCAATTTTGTCTGTTTGGTTTTCATCTCGAATTGTGATTTCTTTTTCATTTGTTTCATCCTCATCACACACAGACTCTGACAAACGTTTAGCCTTATTTTTCTTTGACAGTGATTTATCGGTGTCTGATTGTAAAGAACTTGCATCATGACTGGAATCGATTCTTTGACGCCTATTATTTTTTGGTTGTGCGGTGACCTCTTCATCAGATTCTGATGAAGACGTGTCAAAACGCTGGCGATGATTTTTCTTCGATTTAGGTGATTTTTCACTCTTATCAGAATCATTTAATTTATGTCTTGCCTCATACATTTCTCTTGAAGCTTTTTTCTGTTCCTTTAGTTTGCGTTCGTTGAATTTCTTTTTAGATTTTCCGGTCATTGTGAGTTCGTCAGCGCTCATGGAAAGGTCATCGTCTGAGCCACTGAGCAAATTGTTATCTTCTTCATCCGAACTTACGATAAATGAGTCTTTTTCGTAATCCGAGTCATCAGAAAATTCTGCTTCATCTGAATCTAGTGTTTCACCTTTTTCTCTTATTTCGTGTACTTTTTCATACTCTCTTTCTTCCTCATCCCTACTGTCCCCTGATTCGTAATCATCACTGACTTCTTCAGCCTCGTTGTCGATCAGTTTGCTCTTTTTCAAAGACGATTCTTCTTCCGTATCTTCTTCCACATCTTCCTCTTCTGAGGAATCCGAACCTTCCTCTTCCGACATGATAGATGCTTCTTTCTTAGACTTATTTACAGTGTCCTTTTTATCTATTTTGTCTGCACTGTTAGAGGCAATAATTGAAGTGTTAATCTGCAGACCTAACTTTTTCATACATTTTTGTTGAAGAGGTGTACTTGTAGAATAAGTAAGGGAAATATTTTTCTTGTCAGTATCTTTTTCTGCGTAAACATTCGGCACATTGACAGATTTTGTCAATAGTTCATTTAAATCTTTGGCCGCATTGGATTCTACATGTATTTCATTCTCTGACACATCTTTTATGTGTGATAAGACAAGAGTACTTTTAGTTTCGTTATTTTCAGTCTTATCTAGATAGAGAGCAGACTTGTTTTTAGATTTATCAATCTTATCAGTGCTATCATTACTCATATTTAAAATTGATGACTTTCTTTTAGATTTATTCGAACTTTTATTTTTCATATCCTCATCATCAGCTAAAATTGAGGTGTTTTTTTTATCCATGCTAACTTCAACAACCATAGAGTTCACAGTAGATTTTCTTTTAGATTTATTTAAAATCTTGTCCATATTTTCATCAATAGTCAGATCTGATACTGAAGATTTTCTTGTTTTGTTAGAAGTTTCATTTGCATTTTCATCAGGAATTACATTTGATATTGAGGACTTTCTCTTTGATTTATTGGACTCTTTATTGATAACTTCACCAAAGGACTTGTTATCTGAGTTTAAAGAATTCCTTTTAGAGTTATTGGAATCTTCTTCATTTTGTTCAGTTACAACATTTGATACAGAAGACTTTCTTTTGGATTTATTGGCCTTTTTATTAATACTATCATCATGATTATCTGTGTCAACTACTATAGATTTGCGGCTAGATACATTGACAATGCCATCTGTAGTATCTTCAGAAACTTCATTAGTTATAGACAACTTCTTTTTAGACTTATTAAATTCCAAATCATTGATCATGTCTGTTATGGAAGATTTCCTTGGTGATTTAGTGGAAGCTTCATTAATGTTGCTTTCTAAGGCCGAATCTGATTTTCCAGACTTCCTTTTAGACTTATTGATACTATCATTTTTAACCTGAGACATGTTCATTGACTTTCTCTTTTCTGATGCGGAACCATTTTTGTCCACAAAATTTGAAAGTGATACATTTTCTGGCATTGTTTCATCAATATCCATTGGTTCGTAGCTAAGATTAATTTGCGGGTTTTTGGTTTCATCGTCTACTAACTGATGGTCTACAACAGGCACACACTGATCTTCACTATCAAATTTTTTATTATTATTCTCCTTTTCTTGATTAGAATCTGAGTCTTCAATAAATACCAAAGATTGGACAATGCCACTTGGCGCGTGCTCAAATAGCTTTTGAGTTCCATTGGTGTCCAGTTTTTTTGATGAGTTCAAATTATTTCCTTCTTCATTTACATCTTCGGAAGCGTCCTTAGTTATAGTAAGTTTTGCTGCTGATTTGTTCACAGATGTATTCAATACTGAAACTTCATGAACAGATGTTTCTGGCTCAACTGTCATGGATATCTCGTATTGTTTCTTCTTTTTCTTGTTAGACATAGTAGATGAATTCAGAGAAACACTATCTTGTTCTTTGTCAGCTTCATCATTTATGCTGCTAACATTCATGATACCATCTCCCGAACCAGATATATTAGAAAAATTAAGTGTATCATTTTTCTTTTTATTTCTTTTCTTAGTGGTCTCACTATCGCTACAGAAGCTGCTCTCCTGAGGAGATTCAACAGAGATTGTGGTCCATGACTTGGTTCTGTGTCTCTTAGTTTTGATCTGTGGTTCTTCAACAATTGTCGCGCTTTTACTGAAGATGCTTTTGGCCTTTTTAGGTACTTCCTCTAATTCTTGAATAAGATTCTTACTAGTCACCGATAGGTTGATTTGTTCTGATGCCTTTTGGTCAGCCAATTCTGCTGTGCCAGGTTTAGGTTCTGACAAGGATTTGTCAGCAGCAGCAGGTGTTTCACTTGCTTCTTTGTCAGTCCGGGGTTCATTTTCCTTGTTATCATTATCAAGTGGAGAACTCTTCCTGCCAGGTTTACCAACCAACCTGGGACTTTTTCTGAGAGAAGGTGAGTCATTTTTGGATCTGTCAGTAGTTTTGGTGTCATTGACATTATTCTCGGATTCTTCTATGATTACTTCCTTAATTTCACCGCCTAATTTGCCAGCACTGGGGTCAACTGAAATAGTGATTTATAAAAAAATATAAATAAGTACCCAAATATACCCAGTCTTACCAAGGGACTCATACTACCCAGTAACTGGGTTGCGGAGGTCAGATAGGCAGTCGCTCCATGTAAAATACTGGTATTCAGCCGCATTTGTTTAGACTGGAAGCCGACCCTAACATATTTGGGAAAAGGCTAGGCAGATGATGAAATAAGTACCCAAATAGCTGTTATGCTGCTTGGATAGGCAACTAGGAATCTACAAATAACATCAGGAATAAATAGATTATGTTAAATACAGAATGTTGAGTATGGATAATTTGTAACTAACTGTAAAAAGTAAGAACAGCCACACAGGTTGATCTTCAAGGTTGCATGGAGGGGTCTGATCCCTCCATGCCTTGGAAAGCACGTTAAACCATTAGTACCGGTTGTCATGTGTACATCTTTGATAATTGTAATGGGTAACCCTTACCAAGGGGTATTGTGTTACCCAGTAACTGGGTTGTGGAAGGTCTGATAGGCAGTAGCTCCCATGTAAATATTCAGTTGCATCTGGAAGTCGACCGCAACATTGATAGTTGGGAAAAGGCTAGGCAGATGATGACTGTAAAACACGAAGAAATATGGACAGAGTAACAGTTTTGAGTTGCCTATGAGGAAACTTGAGCTGTTATTGCTTCCAACCATTAACAAATAGAGACTATGAATTTTGTCACATTATAACATAAATAAATTACAAACAATGCATATTTATTTATGGTAATACTCCAACAAGTGTATGTTCGCACCATCTAAAAGGTATAAATTTGTGTACTACCGAATAAATAAATAAATTTACCTGGCTTGTCAATACTAGAAGTGGAGTTATTCCTAGTTCTTCTTGTCGTTCTAGCTGGGGTGATTGGAGTTTCATTATCACTTCCTGTAATATTACAACATCATGTTGAATTAACTAATCAAATTCAATTTTTATTATTTTCACAAAAAGCTTCGTGAACAATGAATTGTGTTTGGAGCCTCCTTTTAGGCAAACAATGCCTGTGTTAGGAGACTACTATTACAACATCATGTTGAATTAACTATGATTTATAAGTAACAAGAAGAAGACGTTATGGAGAATGTTTTGCATGTCTCAATTATTCACAAACAATAACACAGCATTACTCAAATTATGATGCAAACTAACAAAGAAAAGATGTTTCCCCTCGTAATACAACTGCATAAAACACACTGGACATATTATAAACTGGCCAGATAAATGTTATAAAATCTATGACAGACTGTGTCATAGGTTTATTACACTGTTTTATTGATCAATCATTTCAATTGGCCAATCTATCTAATTTATCTGGTGACAATTGTGTTGTTTCCTTTTTATAATAAAGCATCTTTCATACAATTTCAAAACCACATTGTTGTTATCACTGTCCCTGTTAGTTTACTTATCAGAATTATTTTTTATAATTTTTTGCTAAAGTTCTATTACAGTTAGTTTAGTTACTGTAGACATTATAATGTTAAAATATCTGGCAGATATATTTTACTCCACAACAAAACAGTTCAATGACTTTCAAACTCGTAAACAATAACTCAAGAAACATAATACATTCTTTAACCCATTCCTTACCAACTTGTGAGGTCCTCCTAGCAGCCCTCTTCGCTCTAGGCGAGTTAACATTCACAGGCTCTGCTATAAGGCTAGTATTGGACTTTATCCGCGTGGTACGTCTGGATGGTGTGCCCTTTTCTTCAGCTACATCCCCAGGAGTCTCAGATACAATGCTAGTGTTTGACCTGATCCTGGTACTGCGTCGGGATGGTGTTACCGGTTTTTCTTCAACAGGCTCTGCTACATCTTTGACTGTTGACTTTCTTGTTCTTTTTGGGGCTGCTTCTGGGGCTGTAATGTTTGAGTTCGAAGTTCAAAAGTATTCTAGAACAGATGTGGCTAATTCTCCCAAGATAGATGCTGTATTTCTGGGTTAATTGTTAAGTGCAAAGTTCTTTTTTTTTTTTTACCAACTTCAAAAAAAAGGAGGTTATCAATTCGATACGTATGTATGTAATATTATTGGAATTGCATTATATTCACATATGACAATCTATTAGGGTTTCCAAACAAATATACAAAATTTTATAGACGTATGTATGTATGTTTGTCCACGCATATCTCCGTAACTATTAATCGGATCGTGACCATTCTTTTTTTATTGGCTTAAATTTACTTCAACTTAGGGAACAGTGCAAGTTTCATCAAAATCGATTCAGTAATTTTCAAGATATGGACTAAGACGTGAAAGTGTGACGACCTGGCTTATTGATACGAGCTACGGGTGTACTGTCAAAGCGAAAACCTCTCAAAACCTTGGTCAAATTCTAGTGCAATAACTAAAAATTACCAAATAAAAAGTAATTTAAAAAAATTAAATCTACTTCAAAAAGAAATGAACTCAAAATTATGAAATAACTTTAATTTCGGAAGTCGTTTCATTTCTTTCATTTCTTTTTGAAGTTGGTTTAATTTTTTTAAATTACTTTTTTTTATGGAAATGTAGTGTCTTAATAATAAATGCAATGCATGTAAATGTATTAGGTACACAATATTATGCTGTACTCTTTTCTGAATATGGAAATGGATGGATGCATGAGTCACTGGCTGGTATGAATTTATCTGATAAATAAGCAATAGATATCAAGAACTCAGTCATATTAGGCTTTTGAAGCTTACAGTCAGACTGGATATAGATTTATACTAACCATGATACTAACCATCTTTTGATTCTAACCATGTTACAATAAATAACTATACTGATACACAACATACAAAAAATGGCATAGGCACTAATAGGTACATCAACCTTAGGTCAGCTACTAAAACAGAAATACCATAATACAGCTTATGATTTCACAGAACTGACAATTGTATGTACCATGTGGGTGTAACTTAATTTTTTTGTGCTCTCTATGATACACTATGCTGTGCTCTCTATGATACACTATACTCTCAATAAACTACCAAGCCACGTTCAAGATCTAAGCCTTAATAAATTCAAATCTTTCATTAAACGTAAGTTCATTCGTTAACTTCATCTAGTTTTAAAAAAAACATGATTGACGTGTAAAAGTGGTTGTACAAACCTACTTACAAAAAAATCAAATCAAATCATTTCATTTCAATCATACCTTTATAATTTTTTACTTGTCAACCCCATAATGCATTGTTACATTATTATGTGTATGAAGAATTACAGAGTTATTAATACTTTTAACTTAATCTTAGCCCTGTAGATAAGTCTTCTTTATGTTACTGGTTTTAATGCACTTCTCACCAAACCAGTTGACTATTACAATAAAGGCTTTATGAGACAGAACCTACATGCTGACCTATCAATAGACATAGACAGGTTAACAATACTATACTTATTGATTAAATAAAACCAGTAAACATTTGCACATAGTTGCAAAATAAGCTAGCAGAATAGGTTTTGATTCTTACCATTTTCAGCAATGAGTTCCAGCTGTGGCTTGGCTGCAAGTCTTCCACCTCTCTTCTTGGTGGGTGTGGATTGTGTTGAGGGTGACTTCACATCATCAGCCTCCAAAGAAAGCCTCCTTCTTAGCCGTGTTACTGTGAACACATCATTATCCTTACTTAAGACAGTTGAAAGACATTTTGTTTTTACAAGTTCCCTAACCCAAATTCATGGATGGCCTACTTGTCATGCTTGTGTAATCTAAAAGCTTGGCTTTCATATGATATTCTGTTAAGAAGTAGGTACCTTATTAGAAACAAATGCCAAATAGAACATGATAGATAACAATTAAGTACCTAATAAATAAAATTGAGACAAATAAATTTACCTACCAATTATTTTCGAATGTATTAAGCTATACAGGAAAAACGTTTTGATTTTATAGGCAGAATGTTTTAGATGAAGACTGGTAAAGTCTTGGAAGTAAAAATGTATCCCTAGAAGTCGAAAAGTACTCTGAAAATCCAACCTGCAACGTAGGCTTCGTGCCCATTTTATCGTGCGCGTTGCGTGACTTTTGTTATGCGACAATCGATTTTCACAAGTGAAGACAATAATCTTTGTATCGAGAAATACTACAGAATCCTCGAAACTTACAAGCATCTGATAATATTACAAAATAGCGTCGCAATGTTGAATTGCGTCGCTGCTAAGAGGGCAGGAAAAAAATGCGTATTATAACATGTGGACACATAGCTACTCTACTAGATTAAAAAGAAATTAAGTAAGACTTAATACAATTGCACCGTCATAGTATTCATCTTCTAGAATGCTTTAGATTTACCGGTAGCGTGATCCCCCTTATCACAAAACCCAGCGTACCACGCTTCCATGCCGCATTTATTGGTTGTTAAGTTTTAAAATTTACCTTTAATGCCGACTTCTTCTTCCATTTTTAACACTTATCAAAAATAAACAACAATACTTTTTCAAATTAACTTTCAGACACGTGCAAACAGCTCAACCGAATTTAAAATCGTGCTATTTCGAGGCAATTGGTAAAACAGCTGTTAGGACGCGGCGAACTGTCAAATCAAATTAGACGCGTGCTTTAATTATGGCAACACAGCTGTTTCCGCTACAGGCTACAGGTTTCCGTCGAATAAGGATGTGCTAAAAGTTACTATTGGTTTTGTTACGGTTTTAATTTTTATGATAGATACTTTTGCAAACATGGTTCATTCCAAAGGTTCATCCTTGTAAATAAAATTGTTGAATTGTTGTGGGTCTTCATCGTTCGGTGGAGGCGGTATAATAAGTATATTAATTTCATTATGATACGAAAAGTGGCTACTCAATCCTTACGGACATGACATTTCATGTTTACGTGTTTCGTATATAACTTATCACAAGGTTGGTTGGGGCTTGGGCCCAAGCTATTCCAAGGCTGCGTCTTCCAAGTCGATCATTTTTTTTTATTTCTTTTACTATGCCACGGTTTCCTTTTAATAATGTGTCACCAAGAATATGATGCCTTACTTAGTAAAGCAGCGGATTCGACAATCCATTTGCGACAGCTACACGGACTTCACCGGATTTGAGAAGGCCGTCTTCACCAAGTTCTGTTCATTCTGTGTAGATGGAGCCACTGCTACCTCAGATGCATAATTCTCGTTTAAAAAAAAACAACCTGTCTGTTATCTTGGGGGTTTATTTATAAACGATGATTAAAGTGAAGTAAAGTCGCTAATCACTATTTAACTTTAAGCAGCGTTTATGAGGTAGGGTAGGTAGGGGTAGATGTTTATGTGATTTATACTTACACACGGCTCCACATCAACTTTCAGTTTTAGCTGACCTCGCATTGTAGGTATATGTTTTTCATACAATCAGAACTTAGAAGTCAGCTTATACTGGTTATGTACCTATAGCTTAATGTGTAGCCGTGCGTACGACTATTTCAGTGGTAAACTATAGAGCAAGCAAGAGAGAATAAAATAGTGAATCAACCTTAGATTTAAGTATCTATACCTATGCAAGGTGTCCTTATGAAAAGTGTTTTTTCTAAACAATACCTACTTGGTTAACTAAACGGATAGACGTTTAGGGAGAGATCGTGAAAAATGACACTTAAATGTTTTTTAATTAGCAACCTACCAACAAGTCGCCCTAAAAAAAGTTAAATTAAAACAGAACAGTAATCGTTTCCATTAGCACTTAAGAACCACGAACCACGGTGTCAGTGAAAATAATACGTACAATTGAAAATATTAAAAGCTCCTTGAATTCCATTAGTTTTTCCGAGTTGACAGCGAATAGCAGCAAACTCCGCCCCGCGTTAGGGTTAAGTGGGTCCGCACTTAAAAAGACATCAAGGGTACAGAAATGGCATTATATCTTCCTGATGACCCTCTTCAGAAATTACGTTCAACGATGTTAACCCCATTTCTCTGGGGACGTCCGTCTCGAACACCCTCGAAGGGAAATTCTGGTAAATGCGACGGGACTGATATTACATTGATTGTGTAAAATTAGGGTTAACCACCTCACCTCGTGACCTCACCTTGTGAGTAAGGGTAAATAAACGAATAGAAAATATTGAGCCTTCACCTTATTTGCTGATCCCTCATACATAGCTGACATAGCAGAAAGATGGGTAGGTATAGGTACAGGTCTATCAATGTGTGCCACAGATAGGTCAATATTACAGTTTAGTTTTACATAACATAACGCCTGTATTCCCCTTACTAGGGGTTAAGCAGAGTTCTTACGTGTACATTTTTTTTGTATGGTATAGTAGGTTTTTCGTGTTTCCAATCTTGAAAAAAAATAAAAAACCCGACTGCGGTAAAAAACTTAAGTTAAAAGAACGGAAAAGCTAAAAACAAGCCCATTTTAAATTAAATAAAAGTTGGAAGCAGGCGGGACCCATTTGAATTTGAAAATATAATAAAAATTGTATGGGTCCCGCCTGCTTCCAACTTTTATTTAATTTAAAATGGGCTTGTTTTTAGCTTTCCAGTTCTTTTAACTTAAGTTTTTTACCGCAGTCGGGTTTTTTATTTTATTTTTTAATAACTTTTTTTATTTCCAGCTTTTTAGTTTACAAATGTGAAAGATTTCGCTGACGATTTAGTTCTTGGTACGTGTTTTTTACGATTTGTCACTTCGAATTACTTTTAACCATATAAGTTGTTTATATTTTTGTAATCATCTTTTAAAGCCCTTTATTTTGATACCCCACACGAAAGGTTTTGAGAAAAAAAAAATTTTTTTTGAAGACACATACACACAGCAGTCGCGATATTGAATTTTCACTAACGTCATGTCTTTAGTGACACTCGCCGGGACTAAGAGGAATCGATTGACGTGTGAATCATAAAAATCGGCCCAGGCGTTTGGTCTGCAAAGTGCTTCAAAGGAACATACAAACATACATACATAGGCTGATGAACACATTACCACTCCTTTGCGTCGCGCAGTCGGGTAAAAAGGGTAAAAGTAAGCAAGGGTAAAAGTTTGCATTTCCTATTAATTCGTCCTTGCCTTCTTTCTTGCCAAGTTGTAGCTGTTACTATAATTAGGACAGGTAACTATCGTACCTAAATTCTTATCACCATGGCATCTTGAAGAAGGCAAATTAACGTAATCAAGTTAGTATTGGTTTCTTCAACTAAAGCACTTACCTAATTCCCTTAGTTGCGAGTCATTGGGATACACTATGGGCACTTTTCTTCCTGCAGTGATCCGTGGAACGTATCGAGCTAAATAATTATTACCTAAACTAATACCTGAAAATCTGCTAATGCAAGGGTCTGGCATTGATCAACAGAATAGTATAATTATAATCAGCCTATAATGTTCCCACTGCACAGGATTCCTCTCTTCTAGAGGGAGTTTAGCCGTAATCCACATGTCACATGTCTTTGAATATTTGGTTCTAGGACATGCCGGTTTCTTCACGATGTTTTCCTTCACCGTTTTGAGGGCAGTGGTGATAAAATAATTTACACAAAGTAAAGCGCCTGTCTAGGTTCGAACCTACGACCTACAACTCGTTAGTCGCACCCGTTTTCACTTGGCCACCGCTTCTCCGGTTTACAGTCTATTCAAGCTTAATTTTCACAAAAAAGCTGCAGAACCACAAAAGCAAATTTTCACGTATTCTGATGAATTTTTCATCAGCAAGTGCAACAGAAACAGAGGGAATAAATTATATATATACAGGTAAAATGAAAATGGTGCACAACGAACTCGAAAAAAAGCCATATACCTAATGTAGGTATGTACAGATGATTGCGTTTACCTAATTTTATGCTGACCGCTGCAGCCATTCAGCAAAATGCGGAGTACCCTATAAATGGCCATACTTTTTTATCTTTGCGGTGAAAAACAGAACTTTTTCATAGACAAAGCGAAGGGGCACAATAGGGGGAGGAACGGTGGTACGGAGATCAGGCATTTTCAAGGAACAAAACCAGTTTTGTAGTCCCGGCCGCGTGGTCGGACTTTATTGCAGCAACGGATTTTACAGTTCGGAGTTGCTGGCTAATTTCAGTCCTGATTAAAGAGCTTCCTTACAAACTTAGCAAATGTACGAAACAACACTGGCTGTATTAAATAGCTCGGACCAAGTTTGTTCTACTTTGTTTGATCGTTTAGCTTTGAGTTTTGTTGGTTTCGTTTATATTTTAGCTATTATTATTTTGACAGAGTACCTTGTATTTATTGAACATTAATAGTGAACTGCCAGGCTTTGATGATGAAGACATTATCATCATTTAGGTTCTATGGTTACTTACACAATTTGCACATTACGACACGTGTGACTTAAGTAGGCCATTGCACGGCGTTTAGCACCCTCGCTTGGACAATAAGACAAGACTAGGACATAAACCATGAATAATACAATAGCTAGGTCAATCACCATCGAAGTTAACCCTATCCAAGGAGAGAAAAATGCTCCACTTCTACTTCTACTTTGAAACGCAACTCTCAAATTCATATGGTTATTTCTAGCTTACCACTTTACTTACTTATGTCCTAACTACTTGCGCCATAATGTTGATAGTTCTTGGAGGTTTGCCCACGCGGGAAAATGAAGGTGAATTTAATTGAATTTTCACTCAGTTTTCTAAAAAGTAACGATTTTATCGTGACCTTACTCATGGTAGTAAGTACTCCCCTTGACGAGTTCGGATCTTCACGGTGTGGCTGTTGTTAGGTATAGCATAATCAGCCTGTAGTGTTCCCATTGTTGGGATACAGGCCTCTTTTCGGTGAGAGGGAGTGGGCCGTAATCCACAGTGCTATGATGATGTGATGAAATAAATTATACAAAGTAAAGTGCTTGCCTGGGTATGAAGCCACGACGTAGGTATAACTTGTAGGTCGCAGCTGTTACCACTGGGCCACCACTGCTCTCCATATCTATATATATAAAAGAAAGTCTGTTAGTTACACCACTTATAACTCAAGAACGGCTGAACCGATTTGGCTGAAAATTTGTAGGGAGGTAGCTTAGAGCCAGGAGACGGACATAGGATACTTTTTTTTTTTTTTTTTTTTTTTTTTTTTATAGTAGGAGTAGGGTAGGAGTAGGGTAGGAGTAGGGTAGAAGTAGGGTAGGATTAGTGTAGGAGTAGTGTAGGAGTAGGGTAGGAGTAGTGTAGGAGTAGGGTAGGAGTAGTGTAGGAGTAGGGTAGGAGTAGGGTAGGGTAGGGGTAGGGTAGAAGTAGGGTAGGAGTAGTGTAGGAGTAGTGTAGGAGTAGTGTAGGAGTAGGGTAGGAGTAGTGTAGGAGTAGGGTAGGAGTAGTGTAGGAGTAGGGTAGGAGTAGGGTAGGAGTAGGGTAGAAGTAGGGTAGGAGTAGTGTAGGAGTAGGGTAGGAGTAGTGTGGGAGTAGGGTAGGAGTTGGGTAGGAGTAGTGTAGGAGCAAAACAACGTTTGCCGGGTCAGCTAGTTAGGTATAAGTACCTACTTATATTTCTATGGTACTTATGAATTACAATACCTACATTTTGCCTGTCAACTTATGATCAGCAGTAGACTAGACGTAATAAGCACGGGCTGACATTTCTATTAACTCTCTCTATATATATGTACAGTCAACAAAAGAGATAAGTATGCAGGATCGTCGGATATAGTTGAACTTTAGTAAGAAACCGACAGATGTTCTCGAATAAAATTTTATTTTTTAAAAAGAAAACATACCACTCATTTATCAAATTAAATTTCAGTCGACAACATCCATCGGTTTCTTACTAAACTTTAACTACACACATCAACAACGTCTAGGGTTATTTTGTATAAAGTTCTTAAACTCAAAAAAATACTGTCGTTTTAAATTCTTTTGATGAAAGCTTATTTTGTAAACCTTTTTGAACGATTCTAAATTTGAATTTGAAAAAATAAATTAAAAACAAAAGATTTACGCGGCATAATGGTAGCAAAGTCCGAAGGTTTCATTTACGTACAGTAGTTTTTGGCAATTTTTTTGTGTCAAATTTAAGTTTTACAACAGGCTATCGGTTAATTTCGAATTAATGTTATTGTGTGCATCATGCAGCGGCGCCATTTAACCAGAGAGGAAATGTTAAGGGCAGTAGGCATGCTCCAAGCTGGGGCTACTCAACGGTGTATTGCTGAGGAGATTGGAACAAGACAAAACGTGATATCAAGGTTATGGTCACGTTATCGTGCTACTGGTGAAGTGGCTGAAAGACACCCCGGCGTGACGCGCATAACCACTCAACGACAAGACCGATTTTTGCAAGTTGCCGCGAGAAGACAACCAAATGTTACGGCCATGCAGTTGATTTAGAGGCTCCAGTCTAATACCAATAATCTACCCCCATCGACTACAAATGGGCCAAGAATTCACGCTCATGCACGATAACACCCGTCCGCACACAGCGAGAGTGGTGACGTGCTGGTTGCAGGAGCACGACGTATCGGTCTTAGGCTGGCCCGCTCAATCGCCTGACCTAAACCCCATAGAACACGCGTGGGACATGCTCCAAAGAAGGGCTTTGAGGAATTTCCCTGCAAACATTGCGACGGAAGAGCAACTTTTTTTGCATCTTAGTCGGACCTTGGACAATATACCGCAGCAAGACTTGGATAACTTAATCCAAAGCATGAAAAACCGTTGCAGGACCGTTATTAACGTCATGGGTGGTTTTACTGACTACTGATTTTTCACATAACTGTTAAAAACAGATTAATTTTTCCTTATTTTTCACTTTTTCTTGAGAAACACATTCATTGTTAGTTTTACCAGTATTTCAAGTTTTTTCTTTATTTGAATAAAAATTTGTTTACGCAAAAAAAAAAAGTTTTCTTTTATTCTGGAGTGTAGTCTGATAAATGGGCTTTATAAAAATATATACATGTTGTATGTTATTTTTAATAAATTTTGAGTAAATTGAGTAAATCCAAAATATCCCTAGACAGTGTTGATGTGTGTATATCCGACGATCCTGCATACTTATCTCTTTTGTTGACTGTACATAACTACCTAAGTGCTCAGTTCCCATTATTATAATGGTCTCAATTTATCCGATCAAAGAGAGTTTATTGCGATGTTTCTATTGATTGCCCGATATAAAATATTTCTGCGTAGTGTTACCCTTTACTTTGATTTATTTGATACGGACCTGTCGATATCCATTACCTGATTACATAAGCCGTTGCCGCTGGGTTCTGTATGAAACGTCCAATATATTGGATTAAAAAATATACTTATTTTTGTTGATGATGTTTTGTGTTCGTATAGTTTTAAGCTGATTTTTTAAATTAAATCTGTATGTATCGAAAATATGGAGTTATAATAACTTTACACTGGAGTTATGTCGGAGCTATCAAAATAGTCTATTATGGGAGACCGAGGAGAGTTGTGTTGTTTTTTTAATCTGATCTAGGTATGATTTGTGCTTTGTTTATAGTGTTTTTTATAGTGTAAAGGATAGAACTAGCTCTTGTATCTTGTATCTAAAACGTTCATAGAGCTGTAGCGGTATCTACAACGCCACATGCGAACAACGCGTCATACTGACGTCACGCAAAATCCTGCATCTCGCAAGCAGAGTTTACCGCGCAACTAGCATATATACAACGGCCCAACATGAATCATCGGGCAGTTGCCCGCCAGACACAACACCCGTCTGGTCGGAGGATCCTCCCTTTTCTACGGAGTATGAGTGAATTTTACACCCTGTTCCTCTAACCTCTATAGAGCTAAGACTATTTTCGGGTGAGATATGTCTAGTGACGTGAACATACCCTCCTTGGTCTCCGCTATAGCTTCTTACGGATAATCAGCCTTTAGTGTTCCCACTGCTGGGACACAGGTCACACAGGCCACCTCTCGGTGAGAGGGAGTGGGCCGAATTCCACAGTGCGGGTTGGTAAATGAATTTTTAGTTCTAGGACATAACGGTTTCCTCAAAATGTTTTCTTTCACAGTTTTGAGAGCAGTGGTCATGAAATTATTTACACAGAGTAAAGCGCCCCTGGGTTCGAACCCACGAACTACAACTCGGAAGTCGGGGCCGTTACCACAGGTCCACCACTCCCGACACAAATTCTATATCGGTCTCCCCTGCGGTTAAACATGCTCTTGCTCCCCATCAACATTAGACGTCTACTTACGTCCCTCCAATTTTCACATAGAAAACATAAACAAAACCATCGCACATGTCCATCATATTTGTCTCTTATTTCGGAAATCCCGAAAAGAATTTGGTAACTTTCTGCATGATTACATTCAGGGGTCGTTTAATGTCGGAAGTAACCAGTCTACGAGCTTTGCCGTTGGGACCGAGCGAGCGTAGTTCGCTCGACCATGAAATTGCACCGCCGAGTCTCGCTTAAATGACGTGATAATTTACAAGTGTGTTCATCCACACTTCTGTCGCCCGTGAAGGCGAAACTTTCATA
The DNA here is from genome assembly GCA_963082905.1 of Oligia fasciuncula. NCBI lineage: Eukaryota > Metazoa > Arthropoda > Insecta > Lepidoptera > Noctuidae > Oligia > Oligia fasciuncula. Next base: position 7,494,683 of record OY720392.1, read on the forward strand.
TTAATTTTAGCCGTTGAAAACTAGGGACGCTCAAATTTCGTCCATTTATGTGTGTGCCTTAAAATATTTTGGCGTTTGCAATTTCCGTAGAGCTTTCATTTGAGTGGTGTGGTGGAAATCTATATTTCCCACAGAAATTGTATTTTTTTATTCCTTGTATTTTATTTAAGTCTCTAACAGCTAAGTAATTAAAGACGTACCTACTTCCGAAAGTACGCCAGGGAAAAGCGTAAGTCAGGGAAATTTATTGTTAAGCAAATTGAGTACCAATTTAAAATGTCCGTATATTCAAATCACTCTCCTTTGACTGTACCTACTTCAAAATCTGGAACAGAACGAGACTAAGTATTTACAAAAACATAGCAATATAACACGTAACTGGGCCATACAAAGTACAAATCTGTTATGAAACGAAACCCGTGTTATAGTTCTATTGATAATTGACCACACCGCGGTCTGCCTCTTTTAATTGCCACCCCGCATTGTGGTTAATTTGAAGAAGAAGCCTAACGAACCAACTGCACCTAGTCAGGCGACAGGTAAAGGATTTATCTGCATTTTTAACAATTTTTTATACAGTGGGAATAAAAATGAAAGGCCCGGAAAACTTTGATGTATTCGCTGCAAGTTTCCCCGGAACGGTTTTTACGTCCATTATGAAAAATGTACAATAGGTTGCAAAGGTACTATCTGTATTTCGTAGTACCTATCTTGAGTTTTGATGACCTGTTTGGTTTGAGATTTTCCTTTTTTTGGAAACACAATGAAGTCAACGAAGCCCTTAGGTATTGTTGCCTGCTGCTTCATTTACTTCTGAAACTTATTTTCCTAGCTTGAAAGTAATAAGTAGTTTTCTAGGCTATCTAATCCACAGTAGCGCTTTTGCAAGGAAACTACGGGCCGCTGAAAGTAACACGTAACACTAACGTGACGGCCTGCAACAGAACACAGAAAGGGCTGAAAGATAAAATCTTTGAACTTGTCTAGTTAGATTTACGATTACTACCTACTTCTTGCATGTTTGCGGCCTTGTTTATTACCGCATTAAAGTAAACAGGCTAAGATACGCCTGGCATTCGTCTAAAAGAATGCGAAAAGTGTTTTAAAATGGACTTGCGAAAAACTTGGAAACATTCTAGAACTTGAAGATGGAATAAAAAACGGTACAATTTGTGGAATTACTCCCTATCACGTTCATATTCTCCGGAACGGGTAAAGGCGAACTTTCGTAGACTCGTAACTACTCTTAGTTTGCTAATGACGACATTAGGTCCCTCCCAATGTATCTAAAAGGAGTCCATTGCTATTTTCTCGGGCGTAGTCCTAATCACTGACTAATACTGAGAATTTCCTAATAGGAATTCGCAATTACATTTGGACGTTGGGATCGAATTCAGAACCACATAAGCGGGAGCGGTCCGAGCAGTGATTAGGACCCCCGCACAATGACGCAACGCATTATGTACTCGATTTACGTCACTATTGCACCGTAGCTACATATTTGACGACAACAATTTGTAAAGCAGTGTAAATGTTACACATCAGTGGTTCTTTAAACAATTAACAGTGTATATTTCAGCGTATAGTGTGTGTATTATGCCTAGTCTATTTTTGAAGTGAAAACTTCTTTAGACGCTTTGGGCAGTTTTTGAGATGGGGAAAAACCATTGAACTCGCGCCACTGTTACCGAAAGCGACACCGCGCGTGTTTTGTTTGTAAGACGATTAAAAAAATACCCGCCTCGGATGTGTTCGGCTGTTCTCTCGGGATTACTCGGTTTTAATGTATATCCGATATGTCAGTGAGTGGTAAAGTATTCTGCTTGTGTTTTGTTGTCACTTCTGTCGGCACTCCCGGAGTGCCAGTTGCCACTGTTTTTTATACCTTTAGTGAAGTTCATGAGGTATTTTTTTTTACTTTATCTTTACCTACTTCGTTATAATTTGGTGTATGTAGATACCTACTTACAGCAAAGTATATGCTTACTAGAGATGGGCCGAACGTGATTTGAACCGAATACGAAGTTCGGCTGAATGTTCGGTGAAAATAAAAAGTGCGGTCGATGTTCGGTTATTTTCACTAGGAAATGTTTACGAAAAAAAACGGAACAGACTCCTGCCAGATAGCGCAGAATCCTTTGTGTTTTGAACCGTAACCTGTCCTTGGTATTTTTTTTTATATATATCTACTTACCAGTAGGATTCCATATTTATAACACAAACATAAAAAAAAAATGATTTTTTACTATAATTATTTCAACGTAGAATACATTTAATTATTAAATAAGTAACAACTATCAACAATAAATAAATGCTTATGATTTTATTTTACTGGTTTAATCTGGTTTAGTTTTATTATTTTAGTCAAAACAGTTGAATTATTTTTTATATTTTCTTGTATCGAATTTTCGGCATTTGAACCGAATTTCGGCCGAATGGTGAAGTTCGGTTAAACCAATTAATGTAAAACCACAGGATAACTAATAGTACTAACGTAAAACGTATTTCGGCACATCCCTAATAATGTTGACTACCTAATGGAAATAATAAAGTATAAAGTAATTTCGGATTACTCAAACAGTTTCTGTTGTTCTTAAGGTACAAAATAAATGCTCTATAAAACGTTCAGTGAAAATTTCTGTGATCCCAACATTTATACCTGATTTTTAACCGACTTCAAAAAAACGGCGGTGGTTATGCATTCGGCGAGTTGTTGTTCTTAATTTATGTAGGTACACCGATTCTCCGTGGATTATCGAGTTATGTGATACTGTGGTAGTTCTTGGGGTGGTTCCTTAAAAATATGGTTCCATATAAATAAATATAAACTTTGTGTATGTTGATGATGTTATTACCTACTTATACCTAAGTATAAGTTCCTGTCACTGTAGTTTAGCAGACGTCACGTTTGGTAGATAGGTACATACGACAAGCGACAACTAAAAAGTAAAAAATAAAACCCTTTTTACAAAAAAAAAAACACTAAGTACAGATTCATTTCGGAAGTCAGAGGCAAAACACGTTGCTTACATGTAAAAGCACTAAAAGCCATGGCCCTCTAAGCAATAAAATTATCTAATGACAAAACATAGGTACATATAAATAGATACAAAATCTCACATACCACGGGGATTAGATCAGATATAGAAGTCTGTCGGAAAGTTAGTGTTGGTATGTCTAGGTAAGTTTTATACGTACTTTCGCTTGCCTTATCCGAGCGGGGCGGAAGGAAACTTGCTCCGGGTCGCGCTACACTGATTCAATAGTTGTGTTGTTGTCATATAGATGTACGTAGGTAGCAGGTAGCAGGTACATATATGGCGGGAGATGCAAGGGACGTGATTAATTATTAAGTATAGTGTTCGTTTATGGAATATTTTTGTAAATAACGATGGAGCGGAGCTGTGTACCCAGTTTAATTGAAGTGTGTGTTTGTAATGTCAAAATAACAGCTATTTACTAAATGCCTAAGAAAGTATATAAGTACGGTACTTATAATTTTTTTTTTTTATTTGTATCTGTTTGTTTCGGCTAATCTCAGAAACGGCTGGACTGATTTTGACGGGACTTTCACTTACAGCTGAACTTATAAGGAGTAACTAAGACTACATTTTGTTTTAGAAAAAAAAAAACAGAGTTCCGTCAAAAAAATGAAAAGCCATGAAGTCGAAGCTGCATCCGGTTAGACTAGAAGCCGACCCCAACATAGTTGGGAAAAGGCTAGGCAGATGATGACAATGGGCGGTATGGACGGTGATGGTATTGATGTGTAGTATTTTTCAAAGAGAAGACAATTTCTTTGTGTGTCTTTAAAACATCTATCAGAGACTTTTATAATAAATCTGTCGATATAGGTCAGACTTTGAGTCTTGTTTCTCACACACACACTTCTCAGAGAGCGAAAACCTCAAATATGTTTCGAGTCATCAAATACTTCAAGTGCTTCCACGTTCAGGGCAAGGAAATTGATTTTCATTTTAAGACTAGCTTACTGAGAGGTTTCCCATGAAAATGAAAACCAATTTCCTAGGGTAGGTAGATAGGTAGGTACTTAACTACTGGCAAAGAATTGGAAAAAAGATTTAAAGGACTACAAAAGAAGAGTACCTTCATAAAAAGCCGCCCACGACTATAGATTTTCGTTGTATAAGTTAAGAAGTTCTCGTTAAATAAATTTAGGCTCTCATCCAATACAGAAACTGTGCTTCAAGATAATGATTCATATCCTGTGCTATATATACAGCCTTGTTTACATTTTATGTTACGAGGCCGTTCGACATCATTTAACAAGAAACTCGAGAAAAGAAACGTGGTTGAAAGATAATTCGTCGTTCGAAAGAGCCGAATCGAGGCATACTCCTGATAATAAGCTGCATCCGCCATTGAATAGCATGTGCTTATTCTGCTTTGATAAAAATAATGGTTGAATATAAATCAGTGTGTGTTGTCTTGAAGAATACTGAGCGACGCGTCCCAGCCCCAGCCGAGCACACAAAGCTTTATTTATTTACAAATATTTGTTTGCTTCGTGAGATCATTCTTACGAGGGCCTGAAAGCTGAGCCTCTAATTTTTTTGGCTTACATTGTAAGTATTGTTACTTTAACTTTCTCGTGTACAGATAATTTGGACTTATTTTTGTCAGTTTCTGGGTTAAAGAATGCTTATTGCTACTTGCCATGTTAACATGTTTCAAACGATGTAATGTTTGTCAAAACGTTGCTGAAATTAATAACGTGAGATTATTAACTGGGTACAGTTTCAGCTAACAAATATTGGTTTATCAATGAAAGTAAATTTAGTTGAAGGCAAATATTTGATGCTATTTTGCGTTAGCAATTAATTTAATCCATATTTTGTGTAGGCATGCATTAGTTGAACAAACATGCTTTAATTATTTACAGCTCTCATTGATTTGGGGGTTACGAGCGTACCTATCAACGGATTATTTTTGAGACGGTGAATGTTTCAGCAGCTTTCCTCTGGAACTTTCAAAAACTGAGGGCACAGGAGTAGGAGTGCCCCCGCCAAGACGAGCCAAAAACAAAAAAGCAAGCGGCACTACCTACCTTTTCTAGCAGCGTTTCGTCGTATTTTCAAACCCTCATAGCTTAAGCCTGGATGACGCTAGAGAGATCACTTCTCAGGATAAGATGTCGTTAGCAGATTTATAAAACACTGAGTTTCAATTGTCTAGCTTAGGTTTATACTTTGGATTTTATTAATACCTAGAATAAGGCGATTTCGTCACTGACCAAATAACTTACTCCTAAAAAGGTATGTGGACTAGGATTTGCACGCAAACAACAATAAAATGAAGAAATCGGTAACTCTCACCCTCCAACCCTCATTATGGGCGTGCAGGTCTCTATTTTTTACGGAAAATATGTAAGTAAAAAAATAAATAGAGCACCCTACAAAATGATATGAAATCCCAACAAAACATTTCATGTAAAATAGATTGCTAAGACTCACATAACGCTTTCACTGTTAAAAAGTTATCACATCTAATGTACAGACGCCAGCACATCAAGCTACTACAATCTGTCAAATTTCTTTAATAGATTTTCAACTTTATCGCTAAAGAATAAGGTTCAAAGTTGATTGGGAAAATTTGACAGTTTCGGGTAGCTAACCTAACTTTACAACGCGACGCCTAACTCTACAAACCTTACATCTTGGTCAAAATGCATGGCTTGGAAATCGTTTCACATAGACGAATATGTTTAGGGGGTAGGTATCTTGTGGACACGGACGTGGGTATCGATATAATTATAATCCATCATTACGATTATGGAGTTTCGCTAGCTAATTTAATTTGACCTTGTAGGTACTACACAAAAAAGGACCACAAAAAAAAACTAAAATTTACCACTAAAACGGATCATTAAAATAGACATTTTATTTATTTCAAATAGGATAATAATACATATGCTAAATGATTATTATATATTATATATGACCACTAAAGGAATATTTGTCCGTGTATACCAGTAGCGAAGGGTAAATTTTGTAGCAGATATCTTTCTTTTATCGGAGTAGATATCTTTAATAAGATTATATTATTTGTCTATAAAATACTGACTGGCATTTATCAAAGGGAAGCCGGTAGGAATCGAGTTGCATGGAACCTTCGCTACTGGTGTTTTGAGGCTGACTGGATGTTCACGCAGCGATGGATGACACTATCTGTCTCTGTTCTCACGCCACTAGACGCCATTAGGTTTACCGGCACGACATGGTTCAGAGTGTTAACCAGTCAGCTTGAAATTTAAGTCAAGAAAAATAAAGTCAAGCAAGAATTATTGATTTTCCGTTCACAAAACATATGAAGCAAGCGAACGTAGGTTTTTACTTTTTATGGAAATGTGGTTGATGGTAAGTTTCATTTTCGTTAATAAACAGCTCCGTAGCACGGTCGTACGTATGTTCACTTTATCCAAATAATACCTAACCATTATTCTGACTACATCGTTGGACGCTGGCGCGACTTTTGAGCGTGAGCCTGGGTTCGATTCCCGGGTCGAGCAGTGTTATTGGGGTTTTCCATTAGGATTTTTTCTGTAGAACCCGCAGTCTGAATTTGTGCCCGGTTTATGGCAATAGGCCCCTTTTTACAAAGGACTATATACATAATCGGCGACGTGTGGGTGTATTATGCACTCAAACCTTCGGGGAATACAGGTGTAATATAATATTACTAGCGGCGCCACGCGGTTTCACCCGCGTAAGTGTCAATCCTGTGGGAATATCGGGGTAAAAACTATACTATGTCCTTCCCCGGGATGCAATCTATCTCTCTGCCAAATTTATCGAAATCCGTTCAGTGGTTTAGGCGTGAAAAGGTAACATAAAGACAGACAGAGTTACTTTCGAATTTATAATATTAGTATGATCTCTTTATATAGAATAGAATAGAATTTATTTCCAAAGTAAGTGTTACATTGTATACCACAACTTAAGACTAAGTATTAATCATAAAAATATATCCTTAATTAATAGGTAATCATTTCGTACACTAAAAACAAAAAATCTGATGTTAAAACTATGTTTGAGCAAATAAACTAATTGGCGGTAGGTATACAGATAAAAAATCTTTACCTTCCGCGCTAGTCATAGACTGTGTTACGACAAGGTAAGGATTCTCGCTCTAGAAATACCAAAGTAACTGTAAGTTATCTTCACCTTCAATTCCAAACCAGCAAAACAACCCACTCCTTCAAAATTTAAAACGAATTATCCGTTCTGTGTTAGTGTAAAGTTTCAATAAGTATGTTCTCAGTGTCCGTGTGAGAGATCTAATGAATGAAGCTTCTTCTCTGCGCGCTTCCGTAGCGAAAGCATTCAAATTGAATTACAAGACACCCCGCTACACGTGAACGAAGTATTTATAAGATTAGAGCTGAGACGGAACTAGAAAGCCAAGTCGGGCAGCGCTACGTATGCTAAATTATAGACTGCTTGAATTTTCTGTTGAGATATGGTTTGTTAGAAATATGACAAGCGTAAATTTGAGAAGAACAATTTTAAAGTCTTGAGTTTATTTCCAAAAGATAGATTATGCCACTTTTCTGTTCATTAGTGAAGGCAAAATGTCAGTAACAAACATCCTCTTTGCAAACATCCCATGAAAGATGTTCATTTGTTTAGGGATAAAATAATGGTTAGGTATTATCAACCTACCTACTAAGCCACTTGGTTAATTACTTCAAGTAACTGAACTTCAAGTACCTATGGTATTTCTGTAGAACTCTTGAATAGTTGATGGCCGACTTTCGTACCCATGTCGCCAAACGCCTTTATTCAAAATTGGAAGAATCTCAACCTCTTTATTCAAAAGGTAACATATTGAGTAGAAAATAAGTACAAAGCGCACACGGGGGGTGGCATTGTCGGCGCCTCTCTGATCTACTGTGGGTCCTTCCTGATTTACGCCCCCGTTATTTGGTTTTCTTAATGGATTTTTGATACACATCTGCCGTTTTATGGAAGGAAACTGGGTTTGCCAGATGCGTTTATTTTGGTTGTTTTGAAGGTGATGGATAATTTAATACGCAGATTGGCTACGCTATAATTGTTTTCGAGGGGTAATCTATACTTAATAATAAAGCTAAAGAGCTAGTAAGTATATGTGTTTGAACGCGCTAATCTCAGAAACTACCAGTCGGATTTGTTTTTTTTGCGTTTGATAGCTCAATTCTTGAAGAAGGCTAACTAACATCAAACTAGGATTCTTAGAAGCCAAACAAGAAGAAAAAAGTGAGAATGAACGGTAAGCGAAAACAAAGTTATAGCGCGAGCAGGCAATACGATGCGACACGGTGGGTCGGAGGAAAAGAAATTTCACGCGAACGAAGACCCGGGCGGAAGCTAGTCAGAAATATAAGCTTATAGGTACCAAAATAAGTTTTCGTAGACCGCCAATTGATCAGCCTCGGATCTTGGCGGATATTATAGATGAGTACTTAGGATAGGTAGGTCAAAATCGGGGTCTCAATCTTTTTATAACCTCCAAAAGATACTGTGATGAGAAAGTCCCACAAGTACAATAACCTATGCCCGCATTATGCACAAGGAACGAAAATAGTCGTCAAAGTTTATTCGACCCGGTTTGCGAACAGTAGGCAAGCTACCCTTTTATTTGAGAACTTTCCCCATAAATTAAACTGTGAAACACCTCGGGTCTTCGAAGAAAATACACAATGATTTAGTAACGCCTAAAAGAAATGAAGATGAGCTATTCAGTCGAAGAGGCGTCGAGAATCGTACATACGTATGTAATGTCTGTTCCAAAATTATGTGATGAAACTGTAAACAAACCCTGCGGGGTAATTGCGTAACACACTATCAGTAGCAATAGACTTCATATTGTTCACAGTTCAACAACATTCATTGCGTTATTTGCGTTGTTGAGCAGACACATTTTTCGAACATATGGAGCAATGGATTAGAAATATGCTTAAAATAATTAAAATTGAGAGTAATAGCGTGTTACGCAATCGGGGTGCGGATCAGTTTAAATAATTACGCAATCACTTACTAAAGGCAATTAGTAACACATTCATAGAGGTTTTAACTTTATATCTCAACACTTTTTTCGTCAATTATTTTTAGGATTCCGTACCATAAGGGTGCCAGCGGCACCCTATTACTAAGGCTCCGCTGTCTGTCCGGCTGTCACAGGGCTGTATCTTTTGAACCATAATAGGCAGACACTTGAAATTTTCACAGAGTGTGTACCTACTACTATAATGTGGACGTTATAACAACAAATCAAATAAAGTGTCCGTCAACGAACTACCATAGTGCTACATAAGTATATAACATACATAACACTGAGGACCGTACCTACACACGGTGAATAAACAGTAGTTTTTTACGGCCAGAAAAACGTGTGTGTACAAAGAGCCTAACCCTTTTCTTCATTAAAATAAAATATTCCTATTCAATGTAGGTACCTAACCCGAGAATATCTACTGTAACTAAAAATGGCTTCTTGTCTCAGGGCTGATTTTTCAATAGACAGATAATTTTTATTCGTGGAATAAAATTTACATCTCACAGATTTTGTATGGAAGAACTGTCAAAAATTCAAAATTATTTCTGGGTTAAAATTATCTGGCGTTGGAAAATTCACCTATTATGCATGTGTAAATTACGTTGATTTCAGAAAGACTAGCAGTATTGAAAAGTCTTTTAAGAAAACATTTTTGAAATCGTTGCGGAAACTGAAATATTTGTGTCTGTGTTAAAGTGGTTTTTTCAAAAACACATATTTGTTTACATGTTTGGAAGCTAAAAAGTGAACGCACGTATTGACAATGACGTAACGTTCACATCAAGTACGTAAGTCAATATTTGTCAGTGCCTACTGACGGCTGGGAATAGTCCGACATTCTATAGGTGGGTGTTGTAAAGGTGTCTGAGGATATAAGTAAACTGCGGGGTAATTGCGTAACACACTAACAGTAGTATTGGCTTTCATATTGACAGTTCAACAACATTCATTGCGTTATTTACGTTGTTGATCAAATACATTTTTCGAACATACCTAGGTATAGGTAAAGCTTATCCTTCAAAATAATTCAGATTTTGATTAATGGGTGAGTTATACGAAATTAGGGTACCTACCGATTAAGATTTGCACCATAAAACACTGATAGACCATCTTTTCTGCCACTATATAATGGGTTCTAAATCATCATGAAGAAATGAAAGTACGAGTAGAAGTGTTTTATTAGATCCTATTAAATAATCCTCCTCCTGGCGCAGTCGGGTTAAAACCGCACTTAAAATAATTTATTTATTTATTTCTTTAATTAAAACGGTATGAAACCAATTACAAAAATTAAAGAAATTTTACTACGCGGCCGTTACCACGTAGTCAGCTGTTAAACTGACATTTAAACTACAGTTAAGCTAACGAGGCATGCAAAACAACGTGTGTCCTGGGCTCATATGCCTATGTACATAAATACTGCAACTATTTTTTACCGACTTCAAAAAAAGGAGGTTATCAATTCGATACGTATGTATGTAATATTATTGGAATTGCATTATATTCACATATGATGATCTATTAGGGCTTCCAAACAAATATACAAAATTTCATAGACGTATGTATGTATGTATGTATGTTTGTCCACGCATATCTCCGGAACTATTAATCGGATCGTGACCATTTTTTTTAATGGCTTACATTTTCTTCAACTTAGGGAACAGTGCAAGTTTTATCAAGATCGATTCAGTAATTTTCAAGATATGGACTAATACGTGTAAGTGTGACGGCCTGGCTTATTGATAAGAGCTACGGGTGTAGTGTCAAAGGGAAAACGTCTCAAAACCTTGGTCAAATACTAGTGCAAAAACTAAAAATTACGAAATAAAAAGTAATTTAAAAAAATTAAACCGACTTCAAAAAGAAATTAACTCAAAATTATGAAATAACTTTAATTTCGGAAGTCGGTGCATAAAACTAAAATACAGATCCCAAGACACCGACTTCCGAAATTAAAGTTATTTCATAATTTTGAGTTAATTTCTTTTTGAAGTCGGTTTAATTTTTTTAAATTACTTTTTGTATATAAGTAACTTTATTATGGTATGGGTTGAAATGGAGATATTTTAAGTTCTTGGAGTCTACTAATACAAATTTATTCTGGCGCTTAGTGCGTACGTTGTGATCTCACTGTCACTGCCACCTTCTGTTGTACGTAGAGATCGGCGTTGGGTATATACTTACCCAAAGAGAAAATGTCCGGGTAAATTCCTATTTGGGTAAATAACGGGGATTTATAGCATGCATAGCATAGCACGCATAGCACAGCATGCATAGCAATAGCATAGCATACATCCTCTTCCTCACACATATTACAAATAGCCATAAGGGACAATAAAAGTACAGTCACGAAAAAAACTCTTAAATACTATTCCACGCATAACCTGTTCATTTTTCTTCTCTTTATAAGCCGTAAATCCCGGCGAAACTAAAAACGCTACCCAAATGATATTCTTATTTCTTAACGTAAGTCGCACATTATATTTTGCAGCGGCAAACTCTCTGGCAGTTAAACCAGCGTTAAACCACGGTTACGCTAATGACGCCATGCAACTGCGGTGTGTAAGTCACGCCGGTGACAGAACAGCGCAGCCGGCACTCAAACTACTTCTGCAAGTATTCAACTTCTAACCAAGCGTAATGGAATGGGGATTTAGTTGAGATATTGTTATACTGTTTTTTGTTGGCTTAGACTGGGGCACTGTTGCTGGATAAGGTAGGATAGGATAGGAGGATTTAGGTATCTAACGCTAAAACAGAATATGTAATAGATAACAACATACTACATAACTACGATTACTGACAAATGTGTATTAAATTTCATCACCACTGCTCTCAAAACGGTGAAGGAAAACATCGTGTGGAAACCGGCATGTCCTTAAACCAACATTTGGAAGACATAATTACGACATCCACCAACCCGCACTGGGCCCGCGTGGTGGCCCACTTCCTTTCACAGAAAGGAGGCTTGTGTCCCAGCAGGGGCAACATTAAAGGCTGGTTAAAATGGTTCCCTATCCATTTGCATAAAATTTTAAGACCTAATATAACTTGGCATACTTTTGTTTGTCCTAATTATATTTTCGCATAATAGTATTTACGCATAACAGCTTACGCATAATTTTTTACGCATAATTTCTATAATCATAATAATGATTAAGCAGAACATTCTAAAGCATAACTTTATTAAGCATAACATTCTTAAGCATAAATTTATTTACGCATAATGATATTAAAGCATATTTTATAGGCATAACAATGAAGTAAAATATGCCTAAAATATGCCTGAAAACACCTGAATACACCTGAAATAATATATCATTTGCCATGGAAATAAATGTATATAGGCCTTAGCCTTTTTGCCCGAAGAGGATATACCAATTTATTTCGACGATTGCAAAAAAACCATATCTCCTGAAGCAGGTACATAACATATTTGTTTTGAACAATTTTGTAGGTTTTTTTCGTTGTAAGAAACATGCAAACAAGCATATACCATGCATGCAGCAAGCATGCAACATGTAAACAAGCATACATCAGGCATGCAAGCAAGCATTCAGCATGCAAGCAAGCATGCAGCAGGCATGCAAGCAAGCATTCAGCATGCAAGCAAGCATGCAGCATGCAAGCAAGCATGCAGAATGCAAGCAAGCATGCAACATGCAGCAGGCATGGTTTCTGTCACGGCTCCGGCGCTGCGGGCCTCCGGCGGCCCCACGCGTGCTAATCGTCGCAGACGGCTTTCGCTCACCACCGCAGCTTCGGCTTGCTGGCCGGCTCCGCCGGCCAGCCTCAGCCGCGGCGGCTCGCTCCCAGCCGCCTGCTCCTCAGCCCGCGGGCCGCCTCGCCCCTACGCGCCTACGCGATTTTAAATTACACTCTAGGGGTAGGGCAGACAAGACTACGTGGAGTCGGTTTTGCAGCGATTCGGTTCTGTCACTAACTTTTGTAGCCTAGTAACGTTATGCGAATTAAATATATGCCAAAACAAATTAGCCTTATAGATAATTATGCCAACCTAAGCTGTATGCCAAAAAAAAATATGCCAAAGTATTATTATGGCAAAACAAATTATACCAAAAGAGTTATGCCAAAGTATATTAGGAAAAAGAACATTATGCGAAAAGAAGGGATCCCGGTTAAAATGCGTGCACTGACTGGACGGGTCTACTCAAATCTATGTGGTTCTTTCTTCAAAAGACCAATTCAGACCGTAATCAACATGGTCCTCACATGATCTGATGTGTATGTAAATGAGACTGTGACCTTTGAGTTTGGTTGTTTGACCTTTGAGTTGACGTTTAAAATTGTATAAACTTACAGAAATAAATATAATTTATTATTTATTTATTGCGATCACCATATTGTTAGCTAAGCGATTATACGGTATTATGATCACTCTTTGTCAGAAGATTTTTAAGGTTATGTCTGCCATAATTAGTAAAGAGAAAATAAATATACTTTAATAATATTACGTCGATAACGCAATTTTTATTCATCTCCATCAATATCTTTCAAAGTAATTTCTATTACTTCCCACTCACACAACACATCAATACGTTTTAATAACGGCTTTCCGTGACCCACACACCTACACAGACACACATCACTTCCAAAGTTCCCGTCAATAGGACTTCATCTAAGAACAGGCATCGAACTCAAATACCAAGTGTTCAGACTTCAGATCGTGCCCTAGACTGCGAGGCTGTGAGCAAGGTGAGCTAATTACCTATTAATTTGTGAGCTCCATGAGTATGCACTTTGTTAAAAGCTAGTGTGGAACGAGATAGCCTGGGTAATGGACCATAAATACATCGGGCTTTTTAAGGAGTTGAGCTGAAAGAACTTGCGTAATGAGTCGTTTGGGAGTGTTGATGCACAAAGGGAAGTTATTATCGCTGAAGATTTTTTCTTGAGGAAAATAAAGCGTCGTCGTGAGGTGAACACCTCGTACCTAAAGAAAGAATCATTGTTTTTTCTTTTTATTTATTATGTATAAAACCTCGAAATTAATGTTTAGAACAAATGTGCGCGGCTCTAAGATGGGTGTTAATGAGAACCTCAGGAAACGTCAATGACGGCCATTTTTCAGCCATTTTTTATCTTCCCCTGCAAAATAACGTTTATTGCAGTCACGAGGTTTTCACTGTACGACGACAATGGGTAGCTTTTGAGTTTTTGCTTGACCGATTTGTATCTTTTAACTACGGTGCACATTTCCCACTCACCTCTCTTGACTTGTAGAATGATAGTTAGACGTCGAGGTATCTTAAATGGAGCTGAGGTCATTAGTTTAGACTCCGGATATTTTTTTTTTATTACGGATGCTTTTAACCTGCACGTCTTTCTACATCTTTCTCACATGTATAATTTCAACATGAATGTAATAAATCGTAAAATTCTTACAGCATATTGGATGCTGTAAGAATTTTACGATTTATTAAAAAAGAGTTTCCTTGGAGTTTCTTGCCCGGTACACTCTACGCTTTGGAATGGGCAAGTAGCTTCATTTTTCTGCCTGATCGACCAACCCCTTGACCATTCAAAAGTGAGTGTACCTAATTGGTTTATTTGAAATGACTGCGTTGAGTTTGAGTTTGAATGTGACTGAGGTGTACATAATATTATACATATGAATATCAGTTACGAAAATAACTATTTACCCTTATTGAACTAAACAATTAGCATTTCCTTAAATACCTTCATTATGTGACACCAAGTTGGCACGACAGTTCAACTGTTTTCCCCTGAGCATAAAAGCGACTCCGAAAATATGCCGAAAATACGCATTTAAACTGGTTAGTGCAAATTATATGCACATTAAGTTGAATTTTATATGTCCAGTGGCTAAAGAAATATGCAGTACATTTACGTTACTTGAAATATGTACGAATTATTTTTTGTGCCATTTTTTGTGGCTCTTAGTGCATGCTACTTGTTTTTTTTAAGTGAGCATGCTTTGCGGGCGTGGTAGTTGCGTGGTTTTTTCCATTGTGAGCGCCAGGGGGCGCTCGTCCCGACAAACCAAACAGAATATAATGGCAAATGTACATTTTATATTGCTGCTTTGTGGTGTTACTTTTTGTGTGAGAAATCGTTTTTAGGGTTCCGTACCCAAAGGGTAAAAACGGGAGTCGGGACCCTATTACTAAGACTTCGCTGTCTGTCCGTCTGTCCGTCCGTCCGTCTGTCTGTCACCAGGCTGTATCTCAAGAACCGCGATAGCTAGACAGTTGAAATTTTCACAAATTATGTATTTCTGTTGCCGCTTTATCAAAAACAAACTAAAAACAAAATAAAATAAATATTTAAGGGGGCTCACATACCTAAAACAAGCGTGTTTTTTTCCCGGTGTTTTTGCCTTGTGGTACGGAACCCTTCGTGTGCGAGTCCGACTCGCACTTGGCCAGTTTTTTTGATATGATCTTTATGGTAGCATACACTGGTCACTGGTCATAATTATGTGCCTGTATTTATACGATACCTACAGACAGTCTCTCAGTGCTGTAGGTGTCTGTCAAACACATAGCCAGTGTTCTTTTATACTTACGTTCCTTTGGCAGGTACCTATGTTTACAAACCTGAAAATTGCTTTTTTAGTGGTTTGCTTAGACCATTTCTTAACTATCAGAAAACACTCGTAAACCTCAAAGGCTGCCATAAATAATTTTCAATTAAATGAATACAGTGTTTGTTAGTACCTATTCATTTAATTGGTAATTATTTATGGCAGCCCATTTCCGAGAATTAGATTTTTTGATATAACAGTCAAAAATTCTAAAACGAAGGAAACCACAGCCATCAGACAATCCAATAATTTCATTGACCACAACAGAAACAACAAAATCTAAACAGCACATAACTTTTAGATAGCTACTAACTCCACTAACTTGCTCCAGTAGGAATCTCTGCACATAAAGAGAATGGCGAAACAAGTGTAATTTAAAACATTCAGCTACTTCACAATTTGCAGTGGCGTGAAATTTAGTTAAAATTCCGTGCCCAAGTTGAGCGGGCATTGGCGGGCACTTAATAAATGAACCTCCTTGTCTCTGCGATTCAGGAATGGAGGAGAGGAGTACGACTTTTATACTGCGCTGTGCTGGAATCTTCATATGTAGGTGTGCTTATATGACGGGTAATGACGACATTCTATATCGTCTATCTATAAATAGTTGTAGTTGATAGCTGATAGCATTTTTTTTTTGCTATCAACTTCAACATAGTTGTAGTGCTTGTGGTTCGTTTGGCGCGTGGTCAAAATCGGAACATAAGGCTTGTTTTAGTTTTTACCGACAACTGCTGGTCATACCTATTCTTCTGTAGGATAGGCGCCACCTGCACTCTACAAGGATCTCTTGGCGCTCGAATGACTCTGGCAGGCCAGCTGTTGGTAAACATTTGTATAATATAAAATGGTTGAGCTCTTCTTTCTTATCGGTACTGATCCACGCGTCAGGTCCGTGAAGGGGCGCCGTCGGTTGGGACTGGTCATGTCTTAACTATCTACTAGGGGTTATATTTTGAATTGTTTCTTCACTAAACAGTAACAAATAATGTACCCAGGATATTGTAAAATCTTGGTTGAAAAGAATGTCCTTGGAATTTCTTGCCCGTTCCACAAAATAGATCTGATGATTAGGGTAAACTTGCCTAATTCGTACTTACGCCAAATTCGTACTCCACTTAAAACTCGGCTTTGGTAACAGCTATCAGCTCCTCTAGTGTCAAAACATAGAAATAACAGTCGGCCATTTCACCACCTGACAGATAACACTCGTGAAGCTGCTCTCGAAAAGAAATATTGAAAAAGTAAGGTTTTTTCAACTATTGTTGTAATATTTTTACACATTTCGTAAGAATTTTATTCAAATAGGGTCGTGTATAACCTATTTTACGATTTGATACGTATTAATGTGTACCTTTGCGATTTCATCTGACGTGTTATCATACTCGTGACTGTTGTCAATTTTTTTGGTGGTAAATTTAAAATTTGTTTGGCTCTTGCTCCTATTTCGTACTCGAGTTAAGTTCTTAAAACGTACTGGTACGATTTAGGAAAAGTATTTATGATTGCCGAGAATTGGCGAAGACCATCCGTCGAATTTGTTAAGAATTACTACTTATTTTAATAACACATTGTTAATTACGATGCTGATTCTCAATACTGTATACCAATGAATAGATCTCAAAGTACGAATTAAGGTTATAGTAAGTACGATTTGGGATGAATGGTCTTAAATCGTACTTTTTTAGTTTTTTTTAAATTGTTTATTTTTGAGAAGTTTATAAAGTTTATGTTAAATTTGATTATAGAAGCAATAAAACATTTAGCAAACAATAATTACTTTTAATTAAAACTAATTTATCTTTCCTAATTTTCTAAATATGATGGTTTTCTCTTAAGGGGTACGAATTTGGCAAGTTTACCCTACTACTGTTTAACAGGCAAAGGTGATTTCAAGGTGCGAAAGTAAATCTGTATTATGACTCCCAATCAAAATAAAAAGCGCTTTTAGTGCTCAGTTTAGCGAGAGAATCTAATTTATAGGTTCTTTTATATAATCTTAATCATCCATTTATAATAGTCCTTCTAAGGCCTGTATCTGTCTAGGAGAATAATTATTCAGACGTTTATAATCTATTAACATAATCTGGGACACTTGAGACGAAGGAAATTATAGCTTAGGTACTAATCCGGACCGATCTACTTTAGATTGTCGACTGATTTTAGGAATTTATTACTCACTTAAATCAGAGAGCAGTGGAGGCCCAGTGGTAACGACGTCGACCTATACCAGTCGGTTGTGGGTTCGAACCCAGCAGGCGCTTTACTTTAATTTATTTCATCACCATTGCTCTAAAAACGGTGAAGGAAAACACAGTGAGGAAACCGGCCATGTTTTAGGACATGTGATAGTTACCAACCCGCACTGGGCCTGCGTGGTGGATTACGGCCCTTTCCCTCTCACACAGGAGGCCTGTATCCCAGCAGTGGGAACGTTATATTAGGCTGATTCACTACTGACTCACCTGCTAGTTATATAATTCATCTATGTGAGTTGGTACTAATTTTTTTTCGAAACCTTCCTATGTCCTCACTTAGGTCAATGTCTGTGTGCAAAACATCCAAATCCGTTAAGTTATTAGGGCGTGAAAAGGTAACAGACGGACGGATAGACAGACAGTGTAACTTTCTCAATAATAATACTAAAGTATGAATAGTCTTACAAAGTTACAAGTGGAACTTAATTTAAAATTAATCACCTCCTCGGATTTGCCAAAGAGTCTAAAAATACCCTGTACATACTCCTTCCGTCTTTAAATAAAATATTGATACGTGTAGCTATTTCCGTCATACAAACAACAATAACAAACACTATAATGACAGAACGAACTTAATACAATAATTAATAAGTGGCGACAATCCAAAAGTGTGGCTTATTGATCTATAGCCGATAACCTGACAGGAAGCTCGAATATAAAGGGTTTAAATATTATATTAGGTAGACGAAGTCGGTGGTCCATAGATTACTTATGAGTGCTCAAGCAACGCGATCGGTGCTGTGACATTTATTCACCCTGTCTAAGTTGTAAATCTATAAATAAAGGATTAATACAGTTCTTGTGAAACGAAATAAAACAATGCTTTTAAAAAGTTTTGGTTTATTTAATGGGATCCTTTTTGTTGTAGTTGTGTTTATTAAATGTTTCAGTTTAGTTTTTGTAATTTATTAAGTAGATTTAAATAATTATTGTAAATCTATGTATTGGTTTGTTTATTGTTAAACTGGATTATGTACTACTATCATCCGTCGCCCTCGCCAGGCCGTTGAGAGAATGAGTTTTAGACACCTGTCAATTTCATACAATCGAATACGTGTTTTGGAAATTTGATCTTTATTAGTTACTAGAAATTGTCGTACCTACTGACAGGTGTCAGGAAGGCTTTCTCGACGGCCGGTGGCCGGACTGTACAACGATAGGTAAATAATTATTGTTGATATTTATAACACATAATTATTGTTGATATTAAAGTTGTGTGGGTAGCTGTTGTTGTGATGCGGAGGAACTATAGAGGTATGAGGAACAGGGTGTAAGTAAAGTTCACTCAACCTCCATAGAAACGGGAGGATCCTCCGACCAGACGGGTGTTGTGTCTGGCGGGCAACTGCCCGATGATTCATGTCGGACCGTTGTATCTATGCTAGCTGCGCGGTAAACTCTGCTTGCGCGATGCAGGATTTGCGTGACGTCAGTATGACGCGTTGTTCGCATGTGGCGTTGTAGATACCGCTACAGAACGAAATTTTGACGTTTAAAAGTGCCTTTTAAGTGCCTATTTGAACTAAATGCTTTAACTTGACTTTTAACATGGAAAATGCCGTGTGGAAAGTTTTAGTTATGAATGTGGCTAGAATATGGAAGACCAAAGAAGTGATTGATGGGCTGTAAGAATGATGAATATGGCCAGAAAGAGGGTTACAGTGTGATGACGACTACTTAGGTACTAGAGAAGCGTGGAAGAAGACATGTTGCGCAGACCCCAAGTAAATTGGGATAAGGAATATTGAATGATGATTTAAATAACTACATCACTGTCACTACATATTATAAAACAAAGTCCCCCCGCCGCGTCTGTCTGTCTGTCCGAACGTAATAAACTCAAAAACTCCTCGACGGATTTTCGTACGGTTTTCACCAATGGACGGAGTGATTCATGAGGAAGGGTTAGATGTATTACATAATACATTAAGGTTCTGTGTAAGTTGGCTGAAATGTGGCGATAATTGTTGAAGATGTTGGAAAAAGTCATGCCAACTGGTGCGCCGCGTAAATCAATCCATACTTCCATACTATACTAATATTATAAATGCGAAAGTGTCTGTCTGTCTGTTACCTATCTCTTCACGCTTAAACCGGTGAACCGATTTAGATGAAATTTGGTACCTACCTATAGAGATAGTGTTTATCCCGATATTCTCACGGGTTCGACACATAAGCGGATGATACCGCGTGGCGCTGCTAGTAGAGTTACTTATATGAAAACCCTACCTTACCCTTCTTCTGGGTAAGCTCACTCTATCGTCGACTTCGTCTCTGTGCCTCTGACTTATAATAGAGTCAAGAGCAAACCCATTTCAAATAAATAAAAAAAAACCCCGATAAAAATCCAGGTACACGGGTTGTACGTTCCCGTGGGATTTTTTCCGGAATCCACTCGAGTGAAGCCGCAGGCAGAAGCTAGTGATAAATAAAGAAGACCATTTACCTATATACCTCAACTCTTTCCTTTACGGAAACCACATTAGGTAACACTACGAGAACCAACACAATAAAATAATATTATGAATATGACAGTATATACCTAGGTACATACTATATATACCTACCCTACATATTTAAAATTGAAAAACCCGGGCACAAAATTGTCCTCGAACATTTTGTAGAAATTCTATAACATCGAATGGGATGGCAGCAATCTCGAAGATATACTGTAAACAATGTTTTCAAACGTTTTCTGCAAACATTTCCAACATTGTAAGTTTGCACGCAGACCGCGTTTTATGACCCGGACTTTAATACTTCGCGGAATTGATAATCTTTGAAAATGTTATAAAAATTGATAGAGATGAATGGTTCTGTATTATTGAATTCAACTTCAAAAGCTCTTAAACAAGCAAGTTTAAATCCGTTTTAATTCAGCTTTGAGATCCGAATGCCCTACCTAGTTTTTCGAGACATCGCCAAGCGGTTGGTCGACTCGTTCACTTGATCAGAGGGCTGGCCTTTTTGGGCCAAAGAATTGCAAAGGTTTTGGGTAAGTTCTTAACGATTTGATAGATTTTTTTAGCCCTTTTGTTTCTTCCTTTTTACATTTTTTATTTTATTACTAGCCATTATTTTCCCACAGCTGGGCAAAGGTGTACTACCCTACTCTCTTTCCATTTGAGAACTAATCTTTATTAAAGGAGTCCAGTTCATCCCGCCATAGCCGTCTGGGTCTGCCGCGATATCGTTACACGTAGCATACTATACATTACTTTTTTTTCTGTACCTTAATTTTTTAAAATATTTTTATTCTTTACTTAATTAGGGACTTTTATAACCGCCGCGCCGCCGCCGCCGTGCCGCCGCACCGCCGCGGTGAAGGAAAACATCGTGAGGAAACCGGCATGTCCTAGAACCAAAAATTCGAAGACATCTGACATCTACCAACCCACACTGGGCCCGCGTGGTGGATTACGGCTCACTCGTTCACAGAGAGGAGGCCTGTGTCCCAGCAGTGGGAACATTATAGGCTGATTATGTATAACTGCAATGCGTATGACAGTCCCATCGTACCCTAAAGACATACTGCTACTAAAACGCAATGCAGCGTCGAAGTACAAAACTTCTGGTTTTGCTATTGTGGCCGAACGCATAGGCGCTAAGATGCATCTGCGGTTGCCGTTACACAGAGCTTGTATCAACCTTCCAGAAAGTGAATAAATCCGTAAATTACTTTTATATAAAAGTAGTCAACAACAGTACCTACGTTGTCTGTCTATCGGTTACCTAGTCGTTCGTATTCTATCTAAACCGACTGCTCAGGGGGATGCCATAGGTATGCAAGTTTCGGTCTGGCCGAAGATTCCACCACTTTTTGGCTAAAACCGAAACGGGGCCGAAACCAGATTTTTTGGCCGAAACTGGCTGAAACGGAAACCGAACATTCGGTCGGACACTAATTACAGGTGAAGTGCGTGCGAGTTGCTTGGCGCAAGTCGCGTTGCCAGTCACATTCCTCGAGGCCGTGAACGGGGCTTAGCCGATGACTGGAGATTTTCCAGTCAAGACATCGTAAAGATATATTAGAAGGTGTATGACAAGGCTAATACCACGCTAGGGATGGGGTAATTCCGCATGTCACGCTTATAAACTATCGATAGCGTGCACACAGTGAGAGCGGGGCGAGACAGACGCGTGATTAATTATCGTGTCCCTTCGCGGGATCACCGTAATGATAGTTTAATTTATTCAGTTGACCTACTTCTGTTATTGGTTATTGAATGGAAATAATGTGAAATTAATGTAGGTAGGGCGTCACCAGCCGATGCAATGGCACAGAAGGGAACAAGTTGATATACATAATGTGGAAGATGGGAAAAGTATGAATTGTAGGTACAGTCAAGAGCACATGAAACTTTGCACTTGTTGTGCCTCTGAGTCTTGCCTCTACGGTGATTGAAATAAGAACGGTACAAAATTCATTGTGTAAACCTTCAGGAACTCTTTACAGTACAATAAATAAAATAAAATTGGCAATGTTAACATACAGGTGGGCAGGGACTCCTAAACGGTCAACAGCACAGACACAAAATTTAATATATGCATTCATACACCATGACGTCTAGTGACCCAGGATTGGCTCCATACGAGAGATCTACTCAGCGGTCAACAGCACAGACACGAAATTTTGTACATGCGTTCAATTATGATAGCCGTTCTAAAGTATGGCATGACTTGGTTAATTGAACTCGGTTGGTTTCACACCATGACTTGCGCGTGTTTGGATTCGACGTTACAAGTACCTTTCAAGTGAAGGTTATTTAAACAAATTCTAATGTATGAACAAAGTGCCTACAAAATGTCTAAAGTACATACTTAAGAAAACAAACTTTAAATCATAAAGTGTATGAAGGAAATTCACGCGTCAGGCTTTTAAGAAAAAATAAGGTTCTATGTTTACGTAAGCTTTATTTTTTTTTTTTTTTTTTCTTTAAAAGTTTGTTTTTACTTACTTAAATCTTTGTTTAAATCGCTCCTAAGTTATCACCTTTCAGCGGTGTTACTATTCTGTAAAAATCTCACCGTGAAAACTTAGGTGAAGTGAGCGTGGAGTGAGCTGACAATAGCGTCATTTCCTAGGAAAAACAAACTCACATCACCTCAGTTTTCACGGTGAGATTTTTACAGAATCGACCGGCAGTTACTCATAAACCTAGTATTTTTAAGAACTTGTGCGTGTGCGTGAATTACGAAATACTGGAATTAAAGGAATCTCGGTCTCAATCTGTCAAAAATACCTCTAATTTATCAAAAATGACCAGTTTTTGATATTGATTGTCTCTGAGATGAGATAGAATCTTGTTTTTTTTTTAAGTACCCCTACGAGTTTGGCGTTCAGGCCTTAAGTATCTAAAACTTGTACAAACAGGTATCAACGCAATAATAATGAGATCAACAACCCTAATGAATGTGTATATATATAACATCTCGTTCTACTTTAATTAACCGGGTGTTGCCAGCTCTCTATTTCCGGTTCAATATATCTTGAAACACGATGCTACGTTTATTGGATCTCGTAGATATTCTCGTATTGGCTTTCACAACATCCAACCAGATGCACAATATCATAATCTTATTTTAGTAACATACCTAATAATAATACTTACTTATTACGTAATTAATGTGTAAGAAAACGAACCTTATGATGATTACAGTACTTTTTAATAGTCAATGAATTAGTAAAATCTATACGATTTTTAAATTTGTCGCCTCTCAAATCCGGGCAAGTATGGATGTGACTTTTTCGTAGGTACCTATGTACAATCTGATAAACAGAGAGAAGAAATCTGAACTTATCCTAACTTCCTAATTAATATTATAAATGCGAAAGGAAATTTTGTTTGTTTGTTTGTTACCTTTTCACGCCTAAACCACTGAACCGATCATCCTGAAATTATGCATAAGTATATGTTGTCAGGTGTACAGAAACGGACATAGGGTAACTTTCATCCCGAAAAAAAAACGGCTGTTCTCGAGGAAAACAACAATAACGTTATTATGATAATAGATAGCGCCACGTGTCTTCTGAACGGGATCGACACTTATACGGTTGAAACCGCGGGGCGCTGCTAGTAGTTTATAAGTCTGAAATCGCCAAACCGTCTGATCAATGCTTAGGCCATCTCTGTATGAGAATAGTCCTTGCAGTGGGACAATAATCGGCTGGTAATCTGGTATTATTGTACAGGGTGACAGGGACATCGGGAGATCGACGAGCAAACTGAAACCATGAATTCAGCACATGATTCTAGACCACCGCGTAGAAATTTTTCGTCGGTTATCAAAAAAAAAACTGCTGTTTCATAGAAAAGTACCCTACGTGGTCAAAAAATGTGTAACAGGTAATTTTTAGGGTTACGTACCTCAAAAGGAAAAAACGGAGCCCTTATAGGATCACTCTGTTGTTCGTCTGTCTGTCTGACAAGACCCTTTATCTCGGGAACGCGTGGAGGTATCGAGTTGAAATTGAAAAAAAAAACTGATAAACTATTTACATACTTACCTCCAAAGTACGGAACCCTCGGCCTCGGTGCGCGAGTCCGACTCGCACTCGGTTTTTTTTAATAACCTATTAACAATTTCACCGCAGGGGCGCGATCGATGGCTGCCACTCTTTATCATTGTCGTTTCCTGCAGTCTTCTTGATTTGCTGTCAATCAACAATTAGTGCTGTTTAGTTAGTTATTGAACCATGGTTATAGGTAATCGTATGATTATTTCATTCTTATGTAAGTTATGAAAATTAATTACATAAAAATATATCTATAGTTAAGTAGGTAGGTACTACGGTATGCATAGGTATATAACGTGACCATAATTTTTTTTTGTCAGAGCAGGACGCTTGCGGAATTTAAAAAAAACTTATTTTACTAGTATTTATTAGAAAGAGAAAAGAACATGAAACATAATATACTCGTATTAGATAAGTATAACGGTTGAAGACGCATTATTTTGTTTTGTATTTGTCGGTGGAGCAAATTAGTTTTTTAATATGTCGGGTCTGTTTTTAGGTAGGAATGGAGCTTACCACATTATTTGTCGATTGTAATTAAAATTGTTTTTTGTTTTGTAATTAAAATTTATCGACTACTTATATTTTATGTTTTGTGCTGTTTTATATTTGATATTCAGGTACAATGTAAATTGTTAATGAATAAATTGAATTGAATATCGTTTTTGTCCCTTTGTAAAAGTAGGACATTTTTGCTCTGGTTCCACAACGGGACAGACAGCCTGAAAGCGGGACTGTCCCGCCCAAAGCGGGACGAATGGTCACGTTATGCATATACCAAAAAGTACCTATAAAGATGTAAATATGAATATCTCCAGAAGAACAAATTGAAAAAGTTCCAGTACCTAGGTATATTTCGGTGCCACAGAGTTTTCAACTTTCTATCAATTTAAATATGCCATAACTCAATAAGAATCGACATTTCTGGATCGTCTTAATATTTATTTTACCAACAATTTCTTAGTTTTCTGTTAGGTACAAAATATTCTTATCATAAATCTTAGTATTTTATTCTGTATGTACTTCAAAATATGTATTTAAAACGTTATATCGTGAATACAAACTCCTAAACTTTTGCATTCAGTAACTATTAAGCTTTCGTTTTGCAGTGAACGTTTTCCGATTTTTTTTTAACAATTCCATAATTTACTGAGACACTGTGGGAAGTTCAATACAAAAAAAAACACAAAATATTTTAACAAAAATACCTACCTAAAAATTTATTTACGGTATCAATAAAGTTGTCAGTCAGTAAGGCATCAGGGTGACATAAAATAAAAACGTGACAACAATACCGAATACTTTTCTACGCAACAATACCTATAGGTGTTGGGAAAAATCGTCAAAGTTGTTTTTATTCACGATAAATCTCAGTGCCTTTTAACTGTACTTTATATAAAAGAGCTATGTGTTCCAAGATGGCGGCTGTAGGCACGTACTCACTTATGTTATAGTGTTGTTCTCTGTTTATTGTTGTATCGGGAATACGACCGAGTGCCTGATTGTGCGGTTTTATTAAAGAATTTTCTCCAAGAAAACTAGCAATGCGTGATGGTTTAGTAATTTTTCCTTTTTGTTGCTTTTGTACTGCAGGAACAAACCTCCATTGTACCTAAAAATGTACAGACGACAGCACATCAAGCTATCCGAAACTGTCAAATTTGTTCAATCAACTTTGAACCATATGCTTTAGCGATAAAGTTGAAAATCTATTAAAGAAATTTGACAGATTGTAGAGCTTAATGTGCTGGCGTCTGTAGGATTTTTGTTGTTTTTTTGTGGTGTTAAAGTATATATGTCACTGCTAATAGCCGAAGTGCGGCTACACCTAGTTTTAGCCGGGTACAACTGCGGCTACACCTAGTTTTAGCCGGGTACAACTAGGTGCAGCCGGTCACATGCGGTTCGTGTGTACCTACTTCGGGAGGCGACGTAGGATGCAAGAGCGAGCGAAGGGTAGCCGCACGTCGGCTATTAGCTGTAACATATATGTATAAATAAATACGATTCGAAGGTCGTCCAAAAAACATGAAGCCTTTTTTTTTTGAGTAGGAAATCTTCAAATCCCGCTCTGGGCGGAGCGGAAGGGAGTGTCAGACTCTTACTGACTAAAACCCACCCGTGTAAATTCCTTCCTTAGCCCTTTATGTTCCGGGCCAGCGGTAACCCTTTCGGACAATCCCGCTGACTAAACATGAAGCCTTACGAAATATTTCTAAGATATCATATTTCGAAATCTTAGAAATATTTCATCAAATATCAATTCCTTCATTACGAAAATGTTCGATTTGTTATTTTTTAAGGTAGGTAACGCCCCCGTCGCCTCCCCATAGCCATAAAGCGCGTAGAGGTGTTGTAAACAAACTATTTGTTATTGATAACGATCGCTACGTAATTAAATTGGGAACAGTGGGCCCAGCAGGCACCAATGAAGGCATAAATTGTTTTGTATCTACG
This sequence comes from Oligia fasciuncula, assembly GCA_963082905.1. Taxonomy (NCBI): domain Eukaryota; kingdom Metazoa; phylum Arthropoda; class Insecta; order Lepidoptera; family Noctuidae; genus Oligia; species Oligia fasciuncula. The sequence goes on from OY720392.1 coordinate 7,521,540, forward strand.
TCGATCTTAATTAATGAACATCTAACTTTGTGTTGTAAATAATGTTAAAATAGGGTAGGTATTTATTAGAAGTTTATTGACTGTACAGCACCCTAATTACGTAACACACTATCAATCTCAATCTGAATCATTTTGAAGTACATTGCTAATACATTGCTTCATATTATGTTCGAAAAATGTTTGCTCAACAACGTAAATAACGCAATGAATGTTGTTGAACTGTCAAAATGAAAGCGATTGCTACTGATAGTGTGTTACGCAATTATCCCGCAGGATGATTTTAGCTAGCGTGTGGGCTAGATTATCCTTGAATAGAATACATGACTTACTTTGACTTTATTACAATTTTTTTTTTGGTTGGGATATCATCAAATGATGCCCCCGCTCTGGGTGGAGCGGTAGGGAATGTCAGACTTTTACTGACTAAAACCTACCCGTGTTCCTTCCTTAGCCCTTTATGTTCCGGGACAGCGGTAACCCTTTCGGACAATCCCGCTGACCTGGCAGGCTTCGGCCCTAAGGGGCCCCTCAATTTATGTTGACATCTCTTTGAGGCGCGCGTGGAATACGTACGCGCCGTCCAGCACGGGCCTGGTCCTGATAGGATCGCGTCGACGTAGATTGTAAATGCCTCTGACAGCTCTCTTCTGTGACATAATACTGTGGAAGTAACTAAAATAGACCAAACGCGCGGTTTCTACATCTGTTAACTGTCTTATCTTTCTAACAGCATAAGCGGCCGAGCTTAGCCGCCCCGCAATAGTTGTTATATGAGGTCTGATGAATAAATTCTAGTTTTTGGCCATTCAATATGATTTCACATTCGCTACTTCTAACATTCGGTAATTTAAATCTAATGCATTTAGTTTTTTTTTTCATTAAGTACTAAATTATTTACCGTAAACCAATCTTGGACCTGAAGAATACAGTTATTCACGTCGTTAAGATTTTGTGACCGTCGGTCTATTGTAAAGATTAATGATGTGTCATCTGCAAATAACACCATCTTCGGTTGATTTTGAAGTAATTGGTAAATCATTAATATAAACTAAAAAGAGGAATGAACCCAATATCGAACCTTGAGGAACGCCCATTGTCATTTCAGACCCTAAGACCCCGCTTCCACCTTGCTGATTAGCAAATACTTTTACAAAGATAATAGAAAGATACGTACGCGATACGTGAAAAAAAATACCAAAAAGAACAACATACTTTATTACAAACGAATCTGACTATAAACTAAAATAATAAATGATACCAGCCTGCTAAGCACGATGAAAAATTGCAAGACAGGTGCCTAATAGTCTTCAAGAGGTCTTTAGTTCTTGAACAAAGTGTTGTCTCATAATAAAGGCTCACCTAGGACGCTTTGTAATAACTTATTTGCATAATAGATGCACGAGTAGTTACAGCTGTTACTGAGTTATGAACTTGTATCTTAACATTTGTTTTAAGTGGGGCTTCATTAATTTCTGAAGCAAGTTTGTGAAGCTGGTCGTGCGACTGTCGGGCTGCAAATGTGGCGTAACCCCGTGGCCACGAGCTACACGCTCAAGCGACACGCGTCTTGTGACAGCAGAAAACAAATCAAGCAGCAGCACACACACACACACGCGCACACGCATTTAAGCAGTCTACACATCAAACCTGCCGACCCGCCGGGCTTGATGTCGGCGGCTTTATTTCAAAAGAATTATGTCGGCGACTTGTACCCGCGCGTGTCGTCGGGTCATCATTTAAGGTCTCTGCAGTACCGTCGGCTCTGTGTGGAGTCCTCCGTAATATCTAGTACATTACAACTGCTCAGCGTCGCGTCGCCGCCGCGCCGTCCCGCCCCGCCGCGCCGCTCCCTCTGTGTGCAGAGACCTTTAGGCGGGTCGGAGTGCGTAGACTGCTTCAGATGAGTCTGTCGGTTGACGCAAGTCGCTTCACCAGTCGCATCGCTCGAAGTCGTAAACGGGGCCCAAAGCTATGCAATGGTTTCCTAGAAGAGCGGTGATCGTCATGAAAATCTGTAATTTTCACCAATATTTCACATTAGGGTTTTAAAAAACGTCCTGTATATGGACAGCCGTTATTGTGTGACCGTTCCCTGCTTTCTTAGGAAACCCTAGTTTGAGTACAAAAATATTCGGCTATTGCTCTGTTATGGCTCTGCTTTTATTTGTAACGGGCTCAAACTGGTCATCAAGAGGTTTTTATTTAAATATCCGGAATAACTGAAGGCACCTTACGCCCATGTGATGGGAGCGAAATGGCCAAGCCTCATATTTTAAATAAGGTTTAAGTAAAGTAAGGTAATAGAGTTTGTGAAGTTAGGGGTTGTAGAGTTAGGGCGTGTGGAGTTAGAAGCTTGACTCTACATGAGATCTGATAACTTTTTGACAGTGCGAGCCTGTGGTCTAGTCTTGGCAACATTTTAAATGAAAATGTTTTTAGTGGGATCTAAGATACAGCTTTCTGAGTCAGGTCTCAGGATGCTATATAATTGATCTATAGAAATAAATAAAATAGACGTGTCTGTTTGTAATGTCAAAATAACAGTATTTACTAAATGCATGAAAGTATATACGGTACTTAGATAAAAAAAAACAATGTTTAAAATTTTTGTCTGACTATCTGTCTGTTTGTTCCGGCTAATCTACGAAACGGCTGGACCAATTTTGACGGGATTTACACTGGCAGGTAGCTGATGTTATAAGGAGTAGATATTATATTATATTTTAGTTCAGGAAAAGAATTTGGGTTCCGCGCAAAAACCCAATCCAATTTGTTCCGAAATCGTGGGCACAGCCATGAAGTTTTGTATAAAAGAACACCCTCCTCTTGAGAAATGCTGACAGCTTTATTACTAGCTACGCCATTGGTGGCCGCCATTGTACCGCAACAAGCTGTAGGCACCCATAACTGAAAGCTAAGCACATTTTCTCAAAGAACTTCAATAAAAATCTCATCAGTCTCTTCATACATATTGAAATTTTAATATAACATAGTCTATCAATGTTGGAGGCTAATATTACTGAAAGAACGGTTGGGGCAATACAATTCGCGTTAGTGTGAAATTTCCCTCCCTCCGAGCTATATAATAAAGTCGAGGGGAAGGACTAAAGCGGGTGCATTTTACGCCAAATAGAATTTTGCCAATATGCTACTTCATAAAAGCATTAACGACCTTTTGGTTTTGATTTTAGAGTATTAGGGATGTGATTGCCTTCTAACTTGAAATCGGAAGGTACTGTGGGGAATATTAAATAATACAATTTTATATTTATTCCGTTTATTCCAAGGGAACGTGTTTACGTGCTTATTATATGACTATGAGAGTGGGGGGAGTAAGTGCACCTGTGTATGCGCATACACTTGTGCACTATAATATCTCCCGCGCTGAGATTGGCTGCCATGGTCGAAATTTTCAAAACAAAAACCTAATAAAAATAACTTGAAAGCTAATTTTTTATTCGCTTGAATGGCCGAATGTAACCAAAGTTATTTTTCTGCCAGTCTGCACAATGTAAGGTCGCCCTTAGCAGACAACCTTTACAGTACTTAAGCTTAAGTGAGAGGTTACATTTTAATGTTTTTAGGGTTCCGTACCTCAAAAGGAAAAAACGGAACTCTTACAGGATCACTTTGTTGTCCGTCTGTCTGTCAAGACCCTTTATCTCGGGAGCGCGTGGAGGTATCGAGTTGAAATTAAAACCACATACTCAGATTCACAGTCCCTTGAAGCTGTGAAAAAATCAAACATCTAAGTTAACGTAAAAAAGATAATACGGCCGTTTATGCCGCAAAAAAAGTATATTTCGACACTCTCAAGGGAATCAAAATTTATATGGTACTTCCCGTTGACCTAGAATCATGAAATTTGGCAAGAAGCAAGATCATGTAGCACAAAGTGATGGAAAAAATCCGAAATCCGTAAATTTGTAGTTACGTTAAATAAAAAACCGTGATAAACTATTTAAGTATTTACATACCTACAAAGTACGGAACCCTCGGTGCGCGAGTCCGACTCGCAACAGGACCGGTTTTAAAAAAAATAAAATATACTTTTGAGTGGGTAATCGTTCTGTATCTATATGCGTATGAGGCCAGACATCTTAGACTGGTAACTCGATTTCCAGTAATCCTCTACATAAAGGTTGTCTGAGTTTAATACGTTATGAATATTTATGATTCTTAAACACTCATAAAAATTAGTCTTAGTCTTGATTCACGTGTCATCATCATCATTTCAGCCAAAAGACGTCCACTGCTGGACATAGGCCTCCCTCAAGCACTTCCACGTGTACGCAATGAGAATTCCACGGCTCAATTCGTTTAATTATTTAGTTGTATTTTTTAAACTAGTTAGGTAGGTTCCAGGTAGAATTTTTAGCAAATTGATTACTTACCAATTTAAATATTCTCTATATTCAAAACACAACCGCTGTCATTCTTTGACTGTTGTACGAAATTGCTATAACGCGGCAAACTGACGGACGGGGTCAATTTGCTTAACAATTAATTTCCCAGACTATGACGCAATACATAAAAGAAAATACCTTAGCTCATACGACAGTGGCGACAGGTAGCGCCATCTATACGTGTTACACTAATCATGAACCATCGGGGCACGTGAGCGGGGTTCATCGCACTGGCACTATATTCATTTTCTCACCTTACTGAGTATGAAAGGTATTTTTTTAAACCTCATCGTAATCAGCCAAATAATGTTCCCACTGCTCTCTGTGAGAGGAATTGGGCACATATCCACCACGCGGGTCCAGTGCGATTGGTAGAAGTCACAATGTGACTTCATGTCTTCGAATTGTTGGTTCTAGGACATGCCGGTTTCCTTACGATGTTTTCCTGCAACGATTTTGAGAGCTGCAGTGATGATGAAATAATTTACACAAAGTAAAGCGCCTGGCTGGGTTACTCGGTAAGTCGCGAACGTTACCACTGTGCTACCACTGCTCTCCTCTTTTTTAAACTCTTCTATGTTTTTTCGCGAGATACTTCCATTTTTAGATGTTAATGTTCGATTTACTAAGTTGATGATGATGAGCTCCGTTAAACCGACTGCGCGCGATAGCAAAGACAGAGGGTTATGTTTTTTCCGTAGGAGTTCGAAAATAGCCGAGCCAACTGAAAATCAACCTTATATTTGATGCTCTATACTTGTTTGTTGCTTGTGTTACCAAAACAATCTACCTTCGATAAAAAATACACAATCCAACTTCTCGAGGATCGCCGATGTGAGGGGTTGCGCCTTGCAGAGCTGCGCATCTTGACGGATGGATCCAAAATGGGTAGTGGCACTGGTGCTGGAATCTTCTCGAAGGACTTTAACATACACATAGCCACACCAGGGTTCATAACATAGTGTTCCAGGCCGAATCCATTGGTATTTCTCTTGTCGCTTTGGCCATCATTCATCAGAAGTTAAAGACCACTCGATCCGCATACTCTCTGTTTACACTTGCAGAACAGCAATGCTGTCTGCATTGCTGTTCTGCAAGTGTAAACAGTCACACAGTTGATTTTAGGCTATTATACGAGTGCTACCAGCAGCGCCTCAACTAGGTGGGTAGCCTTCATAACATAACCATGGATCAAAGGACACAGCGGTTCGCTAGATAACGATGCAGCCGACGAACTTGCTAGAAGGCGATCGAGCTTGGCACCAGTGGGGTTTAAACCCAGTGAGTCACTCCCCTTCATGCATTTACGCACTCTGATAAGGAAACGTACCAGGGACCAACATCACAAAATATGGGTGGACATAGATATCCGAGATATATGCCTTCGCTGCATATTTGTTCAAGTTCAAGTGTCGCCACATTTTCCCCGCCTCGGAAACTCCCTCAAAAACAAAAGAAATAGATACGGCACGCATTACCAAAAGGGGCGACTTTAAGGCACGCACACAAGAAAACAAGCGTAACACTTTTGTGATATCTTATTGCACACATGCTGAATAGGGGCGGGCACTAGAAAGTATAGTAGGCTAAGAAAGCACTCCCTACACTTCATGGCCCCTCACGAAACAGGTTCTCCGAATAACTAAACAACAATTAACTGCGTACAGTTACAGCAGCTTTAACTGGCCACAGCCTCACAGGTCATTTAATAAACACCTCTTTGTCATAGGAGTCACAGACAGTCCGCTGTGCAGGGCCTGCATGGAGGACGACGAGAGAGCAGCTCAGGTGCTTCTAATCTGCCCGGTGGTCGCTACGTACAGTCACGAGCAAAAGTATGTATACACTTGGCTTTATTCAAAGGCGATTTTCTCCTTTATTTTTGAATGAAATTTTATATTAGTAGGATCATAGTATTTTCGAACCCATAGGTATATCTAATATGTCGTATTTCAACGTTGCATTCGTTATTTCGTGAAAAAATCGCAATTTAAAGTTGCCAAGTGTTGACATATTAGTGCTCGTGACTGTACAGGGCAAAGGTACTTCGGTAACTCAGGTACCCACGTGAGACGGCCAGTAACATCAAGGCGTTGCTGGTCTTCCTTGAGGAATTGGGGTGGATAGAATCTTTACATACCGTGACCCCTCCGTGCCTTTGGAGAGCATGTTATGCCGTTGGTCCTGGCTGTCATTCGTAAATCTTTGGAAGTCGTAACGGGTAGTCAGAACCCTGAAAGTCTGACAACCAGTCTTACCAAGGGGTATCGTATTACCCAGTAACTGGGTTGTGGAGGTCAGATAGACAGTCGCTCTATGTAAAAATACTGGTATTCAGCTGCATTCGGTTAGATTGGAAGCCGACCCCAACATAGTTGGAAAAAGGCTAGGCAGATAATGATGATGATATCAATCATCATAAAAAGAACACAGTAGGTAATACCAGCAGCACATTCACAATCTGCAACTCAACGAAATAATAGCGAACAACTAATAAAGCCTCCTCCAGCTACGTACTCCTACAGAAAGGTTCTCGACAAAAGAAACCATACCATTGTCAATATTCGATTCTTCAATAAGTCGGTGCTCAGTGAACGAACAATGGTGGGTTTCGCTCGCCGCGTCTGAAACCACTCTTAGCGGTGCATAGAAAACTATTGCAATAGTAGCTGCGAAGTGCGTCTGCGCCATTACCGAGCAATTGGAATAATTGAAACTATTCGAAACAGATATTGGAAGTTGTTCAGTTAAGGGGGCTTTAGAAAGCAGATAAAATTAAATTATTCAAGCGTTTTTATGTTTGAACTAGCTGTTGCCGTGGTTTCGCCCGCGTGTAGGTAGGAAATTATCCCACGGGAATTTACTACAGGGATAAAACGTATGCTATGTGTTAATCCAGGTTATGAACTATCTGTGTGCCGAAGGAGAATGCCCAATAACATCCGGCGTCGATTGAAAAACCTCATATTATGTAAGTACCTACAATGAATGCCCTTTTACCTAAAATTTTAATGAAAGGAGAATACCCAAAAATGTGTGTGCATACCATGCACATACATTTTTACTACTAATTAAACAGGGTGGGAGAGACATCGATGTGTAACCTGTTATTGGATGCAGTACATGATTCTGAACCGTTGAAATTATCCGCCGGTTATTAAAGAAAAATAATCCTGATCCTTACACATATTTTGGTCGCATAGGTATTGCACTTTATATGGAGCTCTAAAGCTTGCGGGAGTGATGATGATGACGTGACGCTGAAGTAGTTGCACGAAGGCTCCGCTGACGTTCATGTTCGAGGTCATCAGTTTAGAGGTATGAGGAACAGAATCTAAAGTTCACTCATCCCCGTCCCCCATAGAAAAGGGAGGATCCTCCGACCAGACGGGTGTTGTGTCTGGCGGGCAACTGTCCGATGATTAATCTCGAGCCGTTGTATAAAATTATGCTAGTTGTGCGGTAAACTTTTGCGAGATGCAGGATTTTGTGTGACGTCACGCGTCAGTATGACGCGTTGTTCGTTGTTCGCATGTGGCGTTGGAGATACCGCTACATCCATTTACTAAATCCATGGTTGTCCCTGCCACCCTGCCCGCTGTATGATATAATTAATTCGATTTCGTCTAATATTATCGATTAATACTACTTTTATCGCTGCTTTCTCGGAAGAGTAGCTATGTTATAAACAAAGTGTTTTCATAAAGTTCATACAATCATACTCAACTTGAAGTAGATACACGGAAATGATTTACAAAATAAATGGAAATGAGAATCCCGTTTGTTATCAACATAAACAGAGCAAACTCAATCAACAATCTTATTGTTAAATACAAACAACAGCCGTCGAACTTCTATTAAGTAAACTAAAGAAAAGAACTTTAAAAAGTTAACAAGGCGGACCGTGAGCCTGGACTATTAAAGAATAAAATGGTTTTGTACATCTGGTCTCCAATATTGAGGGCGGGGTATTCCCGCTTTCTTCAAACTCGAATCGAACTCGTCGATCTTCTTATTCTTTCTTACGCTTAAGGATGCCAGAGAGGCTGTACTAAACAGTGGTGTTTTCCATAGGTGTATTGGACCGTTCTGTTGCACTATCGGTCGTGGGCTGTGACTCAAAAGACAATCCAATTACAGCGAGATATAGCGGGGACGCTCTAATAAGATTGCAATCGTAGGTCGGCCAAATAGAAATGTGCACGGACAAAGATCAGTTTTGATTTTAATCTATTATTTTCTTAATTGATAGCCTTTTAGCTGTTTTGCTGGAGCGGAAGAAAGGGCACTTAAAATAGATTTATAAAAGAATGAATCCTTTAATCTTCCATCTGGATATTATTAAACGTTTTCTACTTTTAATAAACCTAATATAAGTCAACTTAAGATGTTAAACGGTTTAAAGACCATTACGGGTTATCAAAATGTTTACTAGAAAGAGTAATTTTACCTCTTTCTCACCCACGGATTTCATAAAAGGGTAAAGGGTTCTTTACTTTGTTGTTTCTGGTTCCAGACTTAGGTAATCTTTTGTACTATAATGGGTGATGAAAGTAGGTAATCGGTTTAAATTTTTCTTGTTAAAAAGTTCACGATACACACTATAGTTTATTTAGAGGCTAACTACTTATCCAGGCTTGTTTACCTGCAATTGCATAATCAGCCCATAACGTTCCCACTGCTGGGACACAGGCCTCCTCTCTTTGAGAGGGAGTGGGCTGTAATCCACCACGCGGGCCCAGGGCGGGTTACCTGCAATTGATTTCAACAAAAAACATGAATAGTCTATTTTCAGTCTCCCATCTAATCTTTTTTTAAATTCCAGTCAAATTTAAATCTAAACAACTTCGATAATGTGAACAGGTACATAAATCTCCTGCCTAAATTGAATTAACAGAAATAACATTGACATTTTACATCCGTCTTCTGTCACAGATCAAGAGAATGTGTCTCGATGTTGTTGGAATATTTTTAGGTCAGCTTTATTTAGATTTAGTACCTTTACGCCCGTTTTCACTAACGCTAAGCGAGACCTAACAGCATACCTCAAAAAAACGTGCTGTTGGATTTTGATTGCTCCACTAAAGCCACAGACAAATTACTTTGTCGTGTTGTGTCGTGACTCGGGATACACCAATCAAACGAATCTGTTTAGGACTACATATACGTCAAGTCTCATCGAGTTTTGATAGGCTAGTATTGCGTCAGAAGGCGTCACGAGTTCACGACACGACAAAATACAGTAATATAAATTTGGCTTTAGTGTGCATACAGACGGTCGTGTTGCTCGTGTGCATGAGGACTTAGCGCCTAAAGTTGTTATTTTAATATCGCGCTTTTATTTAGGTGTCGCGTAGTATTAGTAGAAACGGGCATTATTATCTTAATATGTTCAAGCGTTGCCTTGTCATGTCTAGTGTACTTAGTCTACTTGCACCTAGCATAGGTAGGCACTTATGTCTGGTAACGGATGCATCAGCTTTTGGTTTGAAATCCTACGTAAACCAACTCATTAGTAAAGTGAAAGTGATTTATTAATGTAGCTGGTCATCATCTGCCTAGCCTTTTCCCAACTGTGTTGGGGTCGGCTTTCAGTCTAACTAGTTGCAGCTGAATACCAGTATTTTACATGGAGCGACTGCCTATCTGACCTCCACAACCCAGTTACTGGGTAATACGATACCCCTTGATAAGACTGGTTGTCAGACTATCGGGTTTCTGACAACCCGTTACGACTTGAATGACAGCCGGGACCAACAGCTTAACGTGCTTTCCGAGGCACGGAGGGTCTCGGTATGTAAAGATGGTCACCCATCCACGAACCAACTGCGGCAAGCGTAGCTTAACCTGATCGATCGACCCGTGCGGCAGTTATTACTGAGCCACAAGCCAAGAAATCCCGATATTTTGCGAAATCGTAAAAATCTTGCGATGCAGGAGCGGGTCGGTCGCTAGTACTACTAAGTTATAATATTAAGGCAAAATTCAAAAGCCCTGCGAAAAATAAATTCAATTTGTGTAATTTGAAAGACAAAGTTAGTAAGTAGGTAAAGAAATATTTCTGGAGAGAAATATTTATGTAACATTCTAAGAATTTTCCTTGATTGCAAACTTTACCTAATAAGGTTTGCAATCAAGGATAATTCTTAGAAAATAAAATCAAATCAATCTAAGAAAATCGTATAATCTAGTCAAATCTTAGTCTTTCTAATTTTCTTATTTCAGGACCTTCATATTTCTGAATTTTCTTGGTAGGTAGTAATTATATAATGTAGGTAGTAATTAATTTATGTAAAGATTACAGGAAAAGTAAAACGAAGTCTCTAAATAGCACACTTTTTCAGAATTTTTCAATAAAAATTACATTAGTTCCACTATCGGTTAAGAGATGGCGCTGACCTAAAACTGCTACACGAAGAAGAGAAGTTATTTGTTAATTTCCAACCCAAAAAAAAAGTGCCTAGGGCCCAAGGCCTACTCATTTTATATTGTACGACACGGCGCGTTATCCTACATCAAATAAAGTTTATTACACCAAATAATAATAAATAATGTTTAATGAACGTCACGTGTAGGTTAGGACCCAGTTCTGTCCCGTGTCACGTTGGACAATATTGTCCCGTTGTGTTTACCGCCGGGCCCGCGGAATGGACCTCGGTCCTCGAGAGACGGGTCTCTTTACTTGACAGTCACGTGAGCTTGCACTTTTTATTATTTTGTTAGTAATTTAAACATGCATGTTACTTGCAAGTTTCTGCACTATAAAGTATAAAGGTACAAAGGCGGACTTAATACCTTAGGCATTCTGTACCCGTCCACCAAGGGTGATGGAGAGAAACAACATGGCAGGTGCATTTTTAGTGAGTGGAAAACAAAAAAAAAATAGGTTATAAGGTTAAATTGTATAAGTAGGTAGGCACTTAATTTGTTTTATTATTATTATAAATGTATTTGTTTATTATTAAACAAAATATTTACACTAGATACTAAATTAAATGACTAACTAACTTACTATACAAATAAATACAAAAGGGTCGAAGTACTCGTCCGCATCGCTGTCATCGCATTTAATGAGAAAAAAAACAATTAATTTGTACCTGAATTCAATTGTGATATAGTAAAATATAGTCAAATACGGTCTAGTGGGATAATTGTAACGATAATTTTTTGACCTCGACGCTGACGAAACCGAAGGCAAGAGATAATTTTGTATGATTGTTTCCCCTTGAAAAGTTTCAAATACAAAAGGTAATAATTGTTTTCCTCGTGAGACTAGACATAATAAATGTTGGTGAATTATAATTGCCAGTAGATACTATTTAATTGTAGACATTATTTGGTGAATTAAATAAAGGCTTGGCCGCATTCACGAACTCTATTAACGTGTTTATAGTGTGTGGGAAAACTAGTAGGAATTTATTAGTTTCACCGGTATTTTTAAGTTTTTGATAGAACAATTTGAGCATTCCATCCATTTAAATGGATGAAAGTTTAAATCTTATCTCAAATTATTCGACTAAGAATTTTTTAAAGAATCTGGCTCTTCCATTCCTAATATCTTCATTTATTTTATTTTATTTATTTATTTGACTGCCCCGTTGGTCTCGTGGTTGCAAGCGCGACTGCTGAGTGTGGGGTCCTGGGTTCGATTCCCGAGTCGGACAGAGTGTTATTGGGTTTTCAATTAGGAATTTCTTAGCAGCAGTCCGAAGTTTGGAAGTTGGCGGTTTAATACCCCCGTGCCTCGGAAAGCACGTAAAAAGCCGTTGGTCCTGTCCTGCGCCTGAACTCTCCCCGGTCGTGTCCGATTGCCGTCCCATCGGACTATGAGAGTAAAGGAACAGAGAGTGCACCTGTGTTTGCGCACACACTTGTGCACTATAATATCTCCTGCGTACCTGGCTGATCTCCATTGAGATTGGCCACCGTGACCGAAAACGGTCGGGGGGGGCTATTATTATTATTTATTTTATCTATCAAAGTGTCAGCGACGGTGATGACGTCATGAAACGTCACGACATCGTCTTGCCCGACAGCGACGACGTCGCGTCGTCATCATGTGCCCGGGCCCTTAGATAAACATCTGTTACTAAGCTACTGTAATTTAATATCAAAATTATTCGCCTCACAATTTCGGTACCTTGTCTAAATAATACAAACTTATGAGCACGCTAATTAATAATGTAGTGTAACCCGTATTTGCTAAGCGTTACGTATTAGCATACAAAGGTATATCATCACACATGACGGCAGACTCATTTAGCGGATCTCTGAAATGGAAATATAGCGGGGTGTGTCGTCGCGGGGATGCCAACAAACGGTGACTGGCACAAGGGAACAGTTTCATTTCCTTTCGCACATATTCACGAGGCGACGAACAATATCTCAGTAACAATGGCTTCGTAATTTGGACGAGATGGCGCTCACGGGACAATACGTCAAGTGACTCATTATTGCGGAGAAAAGCTTCGGGCAGAAATCACTCCTCTCGCAAGAGCACAATGTGTGATGCGTGCGTGTGAATACGTCACAAACGTCACCTTTTCTCGAGAAAATATATATCAGACAATAAAGAACCTTATGTCGTTATCTTTAAGGACCATCAGGATATAACGAGGCACTTCTCGAGCATAAGTTCACTTTTATTCTGTATTGAGAGGCAGTGGCCGGGCGCTTCCTCGCTTACCATTAGATAGGAGTCGTGGGTCGTGACCTATTCGAGAGCACTGCTGTTCCTGCCATTATAGTGAAAATATGCAATTATATTGTCGGGCTTTTTTGCCGTGACAATAGAAATAGATTATTATTATACCGCACATACACCGTATGTTTTAAACACGGATGGACAACGTCACCTACAATATAAGTACCAGAACACATTCATTTAGATTTAGAGGTACTTTAGAGGGACTTTAATGTTAACGTAACCTAAGTTATTATTTTCATGATTTGGCGTAGTACTCTACCGTAAATGTTAACGTCTAGAACTCTCTACACCACTTTTCTGCTTATATCCGCTTAGTAATTTGTATTCCGCTAATTGCTTTCGCTTTCGGCTTCTATGCTTGTAAACTTTATAGATAATAGCTGGGCTCCGCGGTTTCACCCGCATAAGTCTCGATCCCGCAGGAATATCGGGATAATAATATCCTATGTACTAATTTAGATTAAGGTCAGCCACAATAATTTAAACTAGGCAGTAAGACAACAGAAGGTACCAATAACAATATTATTAATCTCACCTACAACAAGGTATCTTCTAGCGCTCACTTAGTTAATTGTAAAAAAGGGGCTAAGCAGAATTCCTTGAAATTGTTTCATCAAAATATTCAAGGCTTTTCTCCCAAAATATTAGAAATTGAATTGTTTTTAGAAAAAACTATGTTTGATATTATTTGTTTTACTGAACACTGGTTGAAAGATTATGAAATGCTGATTAATTATGAGAACTATAGTGTAGGCAGTTGCTTTAACCGAAAATCCATGCTGCGTGGTGGTTCATTAATTTTAATTAAAAATTGTGTAAAATATAAGACTCGTAAAGACATAGTGGAACTATCGGTGGAACATAGCATCGAACTGTCCTGTGTTGAGCTAGATAAGCATTTTATAGTGTGCGTTTACAGACCTCCAAACTATCAAAACTACTCTATATTTGAGTCAGTAATGGAAGATGTCTTGGGAAAACTTGCAAGTGGTAATAAATCAGTAATTATTTGTGGTGACTTTAATGTAAATATTTTGGAAAATAATTCAAATAGCAGTAGATTGTTAAGCCTCTTTAAATCATTCAATCTGTCAAATGTGTTTTTGGAACCAACGCGAATAACTACTGCTACATGTATTGATAATGTTTTTTGTTGCTGTGAATATTTAGATAAAGCCATTGTAAATTATCTCCCTTCGGATCACAGTGATCAAACCGTGTCTTTTGAATCCAACACACCGATAAAAAAAGTGCAGATTCAAACTAGACCTCGGGTAATTTGAATAAGTTTAATAACACTTTAATTAGCAAGCTAAATGCTCAGGGTCTAAGTATGACTAATGGTAATATTTTGTATGAAGAATTATTTTCATTAGTGCAAACAGAGTTCAATAATTCCTTTAAGAAGAAATCTAAAACTATTTGCCCGAAGTTTTTATTCAGTGACTGGGCAACTAAAGGGATCAGGAAAAGTAGGGAAAGGTTATTTGAACTGTATGGCCTTAAGCCATATATTAACACGGATACTTTTAATAAGTATGTTGCTACTTATTCTAAAAATTTTAAAAATATCTGCAAAGCAGCTAAAGCTTCTTTCATTAGTAACAAGGTTAAATCAGCAGACAATAAAATAAAGACAGTTTGGAAAATTATAAACAATGAAACGAACAGGAACAAAAAACATAATACTGATTACGCACTGGACACTTCCCGCGGCCTCATTAGCGATAACATCGATGTTGCGCAGGAATTTGCAACTTTCTTTACCAATATCCCAATTAAAACTACAGAAACTTTAAATTCCTCGCCCGCACTAGCTATTGAATTATTAAGAGCGAATGTCTCAGCCTGTCCTGTGGAATTTAAATTTAAACATATAAACCCCATAGTCATTATAAAGGCATTTAAGCAACTTAAGATCAAAATTACTGAAGATCTGTGGGGCATGTCTACTAAAGTTTGTCAATCCATTATCGAGACAGTTGCACCCTATTTAGCTTTAATATTTAATTTGTGTGTAGATCAAGGGGTTTTCCCGGATTTAATGAAGTTCAGTAAAGTGATTCCACTTTTCAAATCTGGGGACAGCAAAGACACTAATAATTATAGACATGTATCGGTTTTGCCGGTTTTTAGCAAAGTGTTTGAAAAAGTAATGTTAAATCAAATGCTCAATCATTTTAATTGTAATAACATCCTACACGATCAACAGTGTGGTTTCACCAAAGGACGTTGTACAACCGACGCCGGTGTCACCTTATTAAAACACATCTTTAACGCATGGGAAGAGGCACAAGATGCAATAGGCATTTATTGCGACCTATCCAAGGCATTTGCTTGCGTGAATGACGAAACACTGCTCTTGAAACTTGAGCATTACGGACTAGGTAAACTTGCTCTTAGCTTAATAAAATCTTATTTAAATGATAGATTTCAGCAAGTTCAAATTAACGGTGAGAATTCATCGGGCTTAAAAGTCAAAATGGGGGTACCGCAGGGCACAACATTGGGGCCATTCCTATTTTTAGTATATATAAATGATTTACCTCATTTACTGAAAAACCGACCACAAATGGTGTTATTTGCTGATGACACATCACTGATTTTTAAAGTAAGCAGACGTGCACAGGATCTTGACGACGTAAATAACACTATGCTTATGGTTCATAATTGGTTTACTGTAAATAATTTGGTATTAAATGAGAAAAAAACTAAATGCATTAGATTCGCTTTACCGAATGTTAGGAGTAGTGAATGTCATGTTGTATTGAATAAGGAGATACTTGAATTCGTCGAAAATACGGTTTTCCTGGGGATCACGCTTGACTCAAAGCTGCAGTGGGGTCCGCACTTAACATCACTGGCAGGGCGGCTAAGTTCAGCCGCTTACGCTGTTTGGAAAATTCGCCAATTAACAGACGTGGAGACCGCGAGACTGGTCTATTTTAGTTACTTTCATAGCATCATGTCTTACGGTATTTTGTTGTGGGGACGGGCTGCAGATATTGATTCTATCTTCATTCTGCAAAAGAGGGCTGTCAGAGCCATCTACAAGCTCAGCAGACGCGAATCTCTACGGGAACTGTTTAAAAAAATTAACATCATGACGGTTCCTTGTCAATATATATATGAAAACATTATGTACGTTCGAAAAAATCTACACCTTTTTAGTAAGATAAGTGACAGGCATAATTTTAACACTAGAATTAGGGACAAATTAAATCAACCGCGTTTCAGATTGTCTAAAGTAAAAACTTCTTTTTTGGGTTACTGTGTAAAATGTTATAATAAAATACCACTCGATATTCTTCAATTAAATGAGAAGAAATTTAAAACATGCATTAAACGCACACTATGTAGACAAGCATATTAAAAGTTGGATGATTATATTGTAGATAAAAATGCTGGTCCTGCTCCGCAGACACTTGGACTCACTAGTTAAAATTTCAATATTTGGAAGAGGTGCTTCCCTTTTTCTTTTTAAGTGTTTCTGACATTACGATCATAACTTTTTTTTTTTAATTTATTCAATCAAGTTTTAAGTGAATACTTGTTGGAGCTGCTGAAGATTGTAAGTCTATCT
This sequence comes from Oligia fasciuncula, assembly GCA_963082905.1. Taxonomy (NCBI): domain Eukaryota; kingdom Metazoa; phylum Arthropoda; class Insecta; order Lepidoptera; family Noctuidae; genus Oligia; species Oligia fasciuncula. Next base: position 7,538,236 of record OY720392.1, read on the forward strand.
TTGTAGTTAATTTCAATATTTGGAAGAGGTGCTTCCCTTTTTCTTTTTTTTGTGTTTCTGTCATTACGAACATAACTTTTTTAATTTATTCAATCAAGTTTTAAGTGTTGAATACTTCAATATTAAATATCTCTTCCTGTTTGGTAGGTAATAAAATTCTATTTACCTCTTATATAAATTGCAAACTGTTTTGTATTTAAATTTAGAAGCATTTTTTTTTTTTTTTTTGTAAATGTAAGAACCATGTTTCCGTTTATTATGATTTTTTGATGTTGACTTGAAAGAGCATGGCAGTTGAGAACGTGTCATGCTCACTTAAATGTCTCACCGATGGTGGCGCGTGTGTTGGATCATTCAGTTCCCTACAAAATGGTTGAGCTGGATGGTGCTGATCCACGCGTCATGTTCGTGAACGGGCGCCGTCGGTTGAGACTGGTCATCTCTTAACTGCCATGGCTTATTTTTAATCTTATGTCTTGAATTGTTTCTTCATTTCTGTCTTTTTACAATGTTCTCACATATAGAAGCAACAAGAATAATGTACCCAGGATTTTGTAATATCTTGATTTAAATAAAAGAGTGTCCATGGAGTTTCTTGCCCGTTCTTCTCCATAGAGATCTACGCTTTGGAATGGGCATAGTTGCCCATTCCAAAGCGTAGCTTCAACTTTCTGACTAACTGACAGACTATTTAATTTTGACAATTCAAAAGTACCTGTACAAGGTTTAATTGAAATAAATGATTTGAGTTTGAGTTTGAGTTTGGTCTACCAACGTGCCAAATTTCATCCAAATTCGTTTTGCCGTTTTAGCGTGAAAGTAGAACAAAGAAACATACCAAAAATCAAATTTTCTCTTTATAACATTAGTTTAGATAGATATTGAAAAGCACAGGTCGGTGGGTGTCTAGTTTAGATACTTACAATTCTTTTTACTTCCTGTTTTTATTTCTGTGTAACTGTGTTTTGAAATGAACTTATAAGCTAGCTACAATAGCTGTATAAAGACTTTGATTTCATCGGTCCGAATCATAATCGACAAGAAAAATCATAAAAACTAAAACTAGACCTTTTACATATTATATTAGCTTTAGTATTACATATTTTTTTTCAATTCTGTGTTAATCTTGGACATTACTGACATCGGCGAAGGAAAAAGTGAAGAAACCTGGACTTATAGTTAAGAGGAAATGCGATCGGAGAGACTTTTGAAAAAGCCTAAGTAAAAAGTCATAATTCGAGGTTAGGCTCTCACCTATTTCCTCCTCCAACATTGGACCAATTTAAAAGATATTTCATAAACTGAATAAGAAGGATATACTGTGTCCCTATGTTTTTCTTTTTTCATTATAGTTGTCAAAGTATACTAGGCCTCTGTTGACAGCGGTTTAAATCGGAATTTTTTGAGGGTTTACAAAAAGAATGTATCATCAAAAACTGGCCAAGTGCGAGTCGGACTCGCACACGAAAAAAAACAAGTTTGTTTTATGCGAGCCCCCCTTAAATATTTATTTTATTCTGTTTTTAGTATTTGTTATTATAGCGGCAACAGAAATACATCATCTGTGAAAATTTCAATTTTCTAGCTATCACGGTTCATGAGATACAGCCTGGTGACAGACAGACAGACAGACGGACAGTGGAGTCTTAGTAAGTAATAGGGTCCCCTTTGGGTACGGAACCCTAAAAAGGAAGGCATAGGGACATACAAGTACTTAATATTTATTATTCTGTAAAAAATAATTGCTTAAAGGTCATTAACCAGAAAGAAAACAGGCGAGGCCTCTTAATATAAGTCTAATCACCAACCCGTCTTGAGTAAGCGTGGTTATCAATGCGGGTGCCGTCTCTGTATGAGAAGAAGCCTTTGCCCAGCAGTGGGACAATAATAGGCTGGTATTATTATATTAGTCCTACAGAAGTGACGTGTAAAAACCTACTCCTTTATATAGATATCATCATTTATCCGTATTGTTAGGTTTATTCCGATTTATTTCTTTCCTCGCGCTCAAACATCGATGTTATTCGTTTTCAACGTGCCATTTACTTCGTTCTCTCTCTTCGTAACTTATCTGATCAACGTATTGTTCGACTATCATGTGTGGTTACATTTATGTAGATAAAATACACGTACGTAACAGTAACAGCTGCGAAAGTTCGGGTGTTGTTTCAGCGGTATTTCGGCTCGGTATTGTGTGTGGTACAGGTCGTACATATTGTCTCGTTGGGACAATACGACTCACGCCAGGTAATCTCTGCGAGGGCAAACACACGTCGTTTGTAATTAGCCATCTCACATCGCCGCGACAAAAGGCGGGCCTAAAGCCATGGCCTTTGAGTCGCGTTCCGGTAGGCGCGCTCTGTAAGCCATGCGTGTAGAATGGTGCTACGACGATACGTAGCCGGCGTAGCGCGTAGCCGCTACGAACGTAGCAATTCATTACAGACTCGCAGATTAAAATATACGTTACAGAGATTTCTAGAAGTTTGTTTTAATTTTATAATACTCGTATGTTATTTCATACTGAGTGTTTTCAAGGTAAAGCTTATTTCTATTTAGAGTTTGTTTTCAGTAGAGCGTCTGACGAATTACAGTTAAAAAGGCTCGAATAGGAATAAAAAAAAAATTGTACATGTTATCACATTTCATAGCACATTTTATGTACAGACGCCAGCACATCAACCTACTACAATCTGTGAAATTTCTCTAACAGATTTTCAACTTTATCGCTAAAACATAAGGTTCAAAGTTGATTCCGAAAATTTGACAGTTTCGGGTAGCTTGATGTGCTGGCGTCTGTACATGAAAAGTTCTTGGAAAAAGAGTTACTATGTAATAACGAAAGGTTGTAAAAGTAAATATCCTTTTTGATATAGAAATCAAAGCTTAAATATAATATTAGATATTTTAACAACCTTGAACGTTAAAATACACAAATATTTTTAATTTATCTTACGGGGTAGAATCAAAGAGAATTAATTTGTGTTACGAACTTAGTAACCTACCCACATGTTATTAAATAAAATCTTTTACATATACATACATAAATATCTTAGTATTTGTATTTACACTGTGTGGGAGTCTTGGGTCACATCTAATAAAATAATGTATTCGAGTTTCTGATGGCTCTTTGAATATCGTGTTACGTCACACCTTTGTATAAATCAAATATACGGCTTGCTATTGGATTCATACATTTCCATAGGAAACATTCTATAGAGGATGTGTGGATTTATCGCATTGATGTAAGGAAAATTCATCAAATTAGGCAGAATGATAAAGGAAAACTAATGAAAAGGGCCCTAAGGGCGTTTGTCCACCGCAACCGAAACGAGATTATTTGAACCAAATGTGACGTTCCAGTTACTTCGACCGTTTGTCCACCGCGACTCGATATGACCGCGACCGTACTCAGCGGTTCAGTAAGCTAAGATAGAAAAAACAAAAGTCAAGCGAACGGCGCCGGTGCGATGGCAGTGCGTGGACAAGATCAAACATATTTTGTATGGTCCGTACATCGGCCCGTCACAATCTAAGGCTGAGGTCTAGCGGTCGCGTCGACCTATTCAAAACTTCGGTGACCGGGATGACGGCCTTCGGCTGACAGACGTGCGGTGGACTCACGCGAAAAAAAAACAGCTGTTCCATACATTTTGTCGATTTAAGTGAACACAAATGTATGGAACAGCAGATTTTTTTTCGCGATTTCAAGGTTGTTCCCATAGAAAAAGTTGTTCAAAATGATGAATACAATGACCCTTTTCGGGTTTAGTATAAACAAAAACTAATGTTGTATATTACGACATAATTATGTATAACAATTAGAAATGTTTTTACTTACTATAACTTTTCCAACTACTTATTTCGGTATCGGATATTTAGTGCGAAGTATGCAGCTGCTTATTTAATATATATTTTATTTTGATGGCCCGGTAACGGGTCACGACCCACTAAATGGGAAAAGCTGCTCTACACCAGTGAGGCAGTTAAGCAATAATTTGTAAACTCGTCTTAGGACAAATAACACCACGTGTCTAATCCTTGAAAGGTTAAGCAGAGATATATTTGCTTATCAAAGCCAAGTCCACTGATGACGGTAGCCCCCAAGAGACCATAACCTCATTTACCAGATTAATTCTAACTTGGACTGTAACCGATTGCCAATAGCTAAACCCAATTAAACTTTGTTAGTACTGGGATTCGAAGTCCGACCTCAAATTATTCAATGCGCGTATTTTGGAAATAGCCCATGGCCATATAGGCTTCTATTAGTGTAGCTTCTACAGTCAATAAGAGAGATAGGTGTAGAGGCCAACTGCAACCAACTTTACCCGAGTGCGCGACAATACAAAACAAGGTCGTTTCTCCATATATGTATTGGCATTGGTATTGGGATGTTTTATATCCTTCAAGTATACTAACGGCTGGATGGATGTCGTCACAATCCAGCGACTCGTCTAGGTCGTGCGAATATTATAGTTTTGTTTTTATACAATCGAAATGAATAAAAAAGCTCGACTTTCGGATTTTTTTATTTTTTTAATATTTAATAGGTACTACTTACCAAATCCATACAATGACTTTTAAGTCTGGGTGTGTCTTATTTAAAAAAGATTTTACGCATGTTGATGATTATTGACTGAATAATTGGCTTGCCGTGGTTAGTCGTAGGCTCCTCACTCTATCGTCACGAGCTTCGTATGGCGATAGCTCTGAATGTCGTACTAAATATATAAGCCAGTTAGTAGCCACTTTGGTTGCACCTGGGGGACTTTTAAGCACCTATAGCAACTTATGGATGCTATTTCATTGCACTCGGTTTAGCCTGCGTAGCAGTTACAATCAGGTAAATTAATTATTAGGCAAATTGACACCCTACGCCAATTTGCCGTGATATAGCCATTTTATACAAATGTCAAAGAATGAAAGTTGCGATTTAAATACCCGGTGATTTCAGTTAGTGGCTGGTCAATTTACCTAACAACTAATTTCCCTGATTTTAAACCTACCTACCTACTAATATGTATTTTATTCATTTCATTTCATTGCCTGCATACCAATCTCTTTTATTGACTGTAGTACGTCAACGCAGAGCCAGAAAATCATGCACAATGCAGATAACGGATGGTTACTCGTACGTACGGGTCATTTGTGAACATATTCAAAAAACGAATGACTGGACTTTATCAGTCAGCGGTGCTTTTTTTTTTCATGTACCGCAAAGGTTTTGCCTGTTAACGAATTCTAGTTTCACGTCAGTCACGTTTGCGTCGATACGTGCCCCTATGCTGCGATATCAATTTTGGGGTGAATTATTGCCTATAGTGTGGCTTATGGATCTTTGACAGTCGTTACGGGTCGTCAGAAGTCCGACTACCAGTCTTTCCAACGGGTATGTATAACCCAGTAACTGGATTGTGGAGGTCAGATAGGCAGTCACTCCATGTAAAATACTGATATTCAGCTGCATCCGGTTAGACTGGAAGCCGATCAAGGCTAGGCAGATGATGATGAGTGTGGCTTATGGAAAAGTAGGTAAAGGGAAGTTTCTTTCTTCGCGTGGCAAAAGTAAAGTGAGGTAAAAAGTCGCAAATTCCAGAATTAAAATGTTACGCAATCACCAGTCTGGCAACTAAGCATGATGATTTGCGTGCTCGTTATATTTTCTACGCTTTCTTTATGAATAAACTTTCACATTATATACCTAGCATAATATAATCAACCTATAACGTTCCCATTGCTGGGACACAGACCTCCTCTCGGTGAGAGGTGGTGGGCCGTAATCCACCACGCGGGCCCAGTGCGGGTTGGTGGATGAACTATTAAAAAAAGTTTGTGTTGTGTATGATTCAATGAACGTATCCTAGTCTGTGATAACCATGGAATGTTCATTTTATATTCCGATTGTAACTCGTATTTATTCAAGCTGTCGTATAAACTTCAGTATCATGATGTGGGATTGGCGCCGGGATGTGACGTCACTACCGGTTTGCAGGTTACATACATACATTATACATAGTTTTATAACTGTATATACCACAATGCACGCTCCGCTACCGTCATTCAGTATTCATTAATCTTTAGTTAAATATTTACAGGATACGGAAACGACACAGTAATTTTATGTTTAATTTTTTATTGTCTGGCTGTATCATGTTTTATGCACTGATAGTCATTTTGTATTGTAATTGCAAGACTTTAAATATTAATTGGTTCTGTATGAGATCAATCGGAGATTTGCGAACCAATATATTGCACGGTACCAAACACATCAAGCTACTACAGTCTGTCAAATTTCTTTAATCGATTTTCAACTTTATTGCTAGAGCATAAGGTTCAAAATTTATTGAGAAAATTTGACAGTTTCGGGTAGCTTGATGTGCTGGCGTCTGTACCTTGAGAAATGGTGTTTTTTTAACTTTTCCTTAACTTACTGACTTACTGTCAAACAATACCGACACGAACAAGAATCCTGCATTTAACTGTATAAAGGTCTGGGGGTCTACTCTCTAAGTCCGTCAACAAAGATACGGGCCCGTCCGAAACTGGGGGTCAAACTGATCCGTCAAAACAAATGACATTTTAAATTTTTGGAACGGGCAGAAACACATCGCCAGTACGGACCGTCAAATCGCGTTGTCAATCATTATTATACATATTTATATAATAACTAAACTAAGTGTCGATCCCGTAGGAATATCGGGATAAAAAGTAGCCTGTAGTGTTAATCCAGGGTGTCAGCTACCGACATACAAAATTTTATCAAAATTGGTCCAGCCATTTGAGCGTGAAGAAGTAACAAACATATAAACACACACAGACACAAACTTTCGCCTTTATAATATTAGAGTGATTATCTATATGAAGCTGCTGCTGTGTCATACAGCTAAAATTATTTACTAAGAGATCAAACGCACGACTCGTAATAGTGTTAGCAGCATAAGTTTTTTTTTGCGGTGATCGCTATTAATACAGAGCTGTTTTTTTTTTTGCGGATGGGAAATCATCAAATGACCCCTCCCGCTCTGGGTGGAGCGGAAGGGAGTGTCAGACTCTTACTGACTTAAACCCACCCGTGTTCCTTCCTTAGCCCTTTATGTTCCGGGCCAGCGGGACATCTTAATGTCAAATACTGGTGAAAATTATAGATTTTCATGATGTCCGTTATAAATGTGACGGAAACGTTCTTCTAGGAAACTGTAGCTTTAGCCCACCTTCGCACGGACTTAAAAATATCGCGGTGGGATTGTATCGCGCACTGGATTTTCAACTCTCGGTGGTGGGCCGAGTATTGAGAATCCAACAGAGCGCATCCCAACGCGTCAAAATAACACACTGTTGGATTTTCAACTCTCGGCCCTAAGTAGTGCGTCGAAAGTACTGTGCGGAAAAAAAATCGCCGCGGGAAAAACGCGCTCGTGCGTACCTGGACTTACCAGTTTTTGGTTACCTCCATTATCCCCCCTCTGATGTCATTGACACTCGCACTAGATACACGATAGTTCCCATCGATCTCCGGTGCCATACATTACGTCATTTTTGCCCCATATATTACGCGCCGCGGACACCCCGGCGCGGGTGGCCGACGAATGCGACCATAAAGTAAAGTCAAATAGACAACATGTTATCAATCTGCTGGTGTCTATGCGGGTGGGACTGCGGATAGAGTTGGGTTGGAAAATGCTGTTTTTTGGCGTGTTTGGTTTCGAAAGCGAGGTTTTAATTGACGTGCCTATGATGCAAGCTAAAGCACTAGGAAGTGCTGATTCGATTTTGCCTAGTTTGAATAAATGATTTTTGATTTTGATTCCCTATGCAATCTAATAATACGCCAAAATAGCGTAATAAACCAAAAATATTTTATGTTAGTATTATATCAGAAACATGAAGTGGTAGGTAGTTTGAAAAACTGTCTTGCATACTTTGATGCTCGACTGGTTTTAGATTTTTTTGATTTCGTATGCGTTTGCGACTAAGTACATCAATATTGTCAAACTCACAAATATTATAACCATATCCAAATATTTTCGACATATTATTATGTTATTACATTTTGTAGTGACTACCTACCCTCGTGGTAAAATCATGGTTTAAAGTACAGTATGTTATTATAAGTAGGTATTCGATGTCAATATGTCACACAACAAATGAATAAATCGTAGATCCAACAACAACAACACTTCAGATGTCTGTTACCCGTTGACAAGTAAGCAGTGGTAACGTAACAAACGGACAAATGGACATGCTTTACATACAACGCCATGTTCCTACTGTAAATAAATATTTTGATGTTTCGATACGCGCCGACGATCTGTTTTTAGTTTCCGTTTTATGACACAATGTTTGTATTTATTGTGATTGTTCTCTGTGCTTTATGGTAGGAAAATGGTGCCACACGACCGATTTTTTAGGGTTTTTTTTTGTTTTATCGTGTTAAGTATGAAACCTATTGGATTTAAATAATTTAAGGTTTTAAATAGAAATATATGATGTCCAAGATAAACTTAGAAAGTAAATATAAATTGAAAATGTTACATTGGCATTTGTCCGGATTTGAACCCACAATCTCGTGCATGAGAGGCGAGGCCTTCGAGGCACAGTGGCCATCATGAAAACAAAACGTCGTGAGGAAACCTGGACTAAGTCATGCCGTATGGAGCCGCCATGAGGAAGCGTGGTGATGAGAAGAGGACTTTGCCCTGCAATAGAGCAATAACAGGCTGGTATTTTATGATATAAAAAAGGAAACGAAAGTCAGGTTCACGGGTCATGGGTTCTGTACCGTTGCAAACAATACAGCACCCATGACCCGTGACCCTGGCGTCCCTGACCAAAGGTCGGCCGTCACTGCGCCAACTGGGTCGTCAAATGTCAATGATTCGTTTAGGTATTACTTATGTATGAACCTGCGACCTGGAGGCCCTGGAGCGAGCCTTTACATAGAGACATTAAAGGGTCCGTTACGGCAAACGTGTTATGGGATTTCTATAAGTTTTGTATTTGTTGAAATAGTAATTAGTAGGCACGAAAATGCGTCTGACTAGTTAAGGAGTTTCACCAGTGACTGCAGTGATCAAAATCTTATAGAAAAAAAAACAATGGCACTCCGGGAGTGCCGACAGAAGTGAAAACAAAACACAAACAGAATGCTTTGCCATCATATATCGGACATACATTAAAACCGAGTACATCCCGAGGGAGGACCACCGAACACATTCGAAGCGGGTATTTTTTTAATCGTCTTATAAACAAAACACGCGCGGGTAACAGTGGCGCGAGTTCAATGGTTTTTTAATTTTTCCCATTTAAAAAAATGCACAACGTGCCTAAAGAAGTTTTCACTTCAAAAAAATTAAAATCACCAAAAACCAGCAAAAGGCTCTTCCGTACTTCCATGCTATCCTTTAAAGACAATATTTGGATTGATTGAGGGAGAAGGAGAGACAATACTGAAGGTTCTGTGGTGTACCATTTACATATAAAAAATAAATTATCTATAAAAAAAAAAAACAATAACAATCATGAAACAAGTGCAAGCACAAGAATAATGGTGTTTTAGGAGAGAGATAGTGTTTTTTTATCATAATTTAAAAAATGGACAATATTTGAGCATGCTTTATTGACACGGGCAAGGCATTCCATAACCGTACTGCTTGAACTGTAAAATATTTATCATAGAAACTGGTGGAATGCATCTTTATGTCATGTGTGTCATGAAGGAACTTTTTTCCCGATTACCAATGGGACTGATTCAAATCTCGACTGTCCTTACATGCGACGCTGCTGTGACTTGCACGTTACCTACAGTCGTGTGTAAGGGTCGGAGGTACGGTGGTCTTTTGTTATTGTTTTGTTAATTATTAATGTATTTTATTTAATTTTTTTGATGTATGTGTGATGTATTTTATTGAATTTTGTATATTGTCTATGAGTCTTTGTAACTTGAATAAATAAATAAATAATAATAATAATAAAAAAAATGGTGGATAAAGCATAAATTCCTGGAAGGTAAAGATGGAATTTCGACTTATACTTCGATATTGCCAGGGTCCTAAGCGAAAAAAATGAAATCGGCGACCAAGATAAATTACAAAAACCAACCACAAACTTTGCAGTCACGACGAACACTACATCCTGACGCAGGTAATTCTTGGAATAATTTCTCACTTCTCATACAAGACAACCGTACGATCCACATTACTCCGTATTACAGAAAAAACACCTCTGCGACCCAACTCCCGAATCCCGAAAAAGTGTGGAATATGTACTCGTAATACGTTCACCAATATCTGAAATGCCAAGCTATGGCGTGATATGAAAGGACGCCGACGGGGGCGTTAGGAAATAGGTTCCCGCAGATTGATGGAGGGCTTTTTCTGTCACGACAACACGGCCGCACATGAGACTACGTTTTTCCCGATTTTCCAAACTCATTGTTTGCGGTGTCCCCGTATTTCTGAGGTTGATGACGTCAATATTTCCACGTTTTGCATTTGTTTTTGTTGACGCCCTGTTTTCTCGCTCTTCAATCATTTTCCGTTCATTATGCGAGTAGCCGTCATTTTTAACACGTTTTTATTAGGTCGACCTGTATGTAACTATGTAATGGAATCTAAGGTAACTAATGTAACCATCTTTCAAGGGTCGTAGCGTAACCAAAATTGACAGCTGTATGTAGTTCTGATGACAATACAATAATATGGTACTGTCGAACTGATCTGATGATGGAGCCGGAAGATATGAACTGGAACTTCATGATCGAAAATCGTATCATAGCTGTTTTGGATTTCTTAGAAATGTCTTGTAATGAACTTTGACCACGATTAGGTTTCAAGGTCTGGTGATGAAGCCGGAAGATAGGCACTGGCATTCCATGATAGAATATCGTATCATAGTCGTGTTTGCACTTGTGAGAAAGGCCACGTAATGGACTTTGAACACGACCAGGTTTCAAGGTATAACAAACCTATTTGTTTTTACGTGCATTTATAAAAGCGTGTTTTTCTAGTGTTTTTTAAACTATTAATTTATTTTCTTCCGAGTAATCTCGATCAATTGATTTGGTGTTTCGACCGATCGGTTCGATTTGAATAGCGTTTCTAGGAATAAGGTTATTCAATTACGATGACAAATAAGTAGGTACTCGTATCTTGTATTGGTAATGTCAACAATAGGGGTTCGGGTCGGCCTCATTTCTACTGTCCCAGGAAGTTGTATGCTGTAAGTACAATAGTGGACTATTTACTAAGAATAAATAAATAATGTGAAAGTAAATAATGTTTGAACATTAAATTATTACTTATTTTTAGTCTGTAAGTACACATACTCGTAGTTTACTCTGGTAAGAATGAAGTGTTTTTAGTGTTTTCGTTATTACCGGAGTAATGTGACTTAAGGCTTGTATTCATGCCAACGACCTTGTGAATTTGGGTGGAGCTAACTACCCCTGTCCGCGCCACTCCGCCACCCGCATGCACCCGCATGCCAACGCGTTGCCTAGCAACACGAGGCGCCCCGCACTGAATTCGTGGACGAGTGCGGGGATGATATAGACACGGACTTTAAACGATCGCATTTTTAATTTATTATATTAAAAAATATACATGTTTTAAAAAAGTAACAAAACCAAATCATTTTCGTTTGTATTGCAAAGCACTAGATATTTTTTTTATATTCTTTTGATAAAAAATGAAGAAGTAAAATGGTTTCATCTCAACGATTTGGAGGTGATTTGGTGGTTTTTTTTCTTAATAGGTGATATCGATAGAAAAATTATGGCTAAACCAAATTACGATTCATATCATGTAGATTATCAACTATTTTTTCAGATGTAATTTCTCTGTAAGTTCCGGAGAAAAGCTGCTTCATCTGCACGCTGTTTTTTAAGCTTTTTTCGAAAGAGTAGCCTTAAGGTGAATTTGTTTTATTTATAGGCAAAAAACTAATATACTACAAATAAACTATTATTATTAGGTATATTATACCTAGACAATTTTCCGGGATTTTAAACTAGGACCGACCGTTTACATTTCCTAGTCTTAAAAGCGGTACGTGTGTGGACTTCCTCGTTTTCATCGCCTAAGTTCGTAAACCAGAGTAAGTACCACAGGAGTGTCGTCATCAAAGTCAGTCATCCAAAATCCAGACTGATGGCTGACACCCGATGTATCCTCGTCGCTCGTCCGTTATCCACAGTTAAGACCTGTCTATATCGTTTAAATGCTGGTAGAAGGAACACGTTAGGCACCTCTGTTAGGGGGAAAATTGCAATTTCGTTAGGGATATGTGCTTCACTTTGCGCTTGGCGTGGTCGGTGGTAGCGAAAATCATCGGCTTGTAAAACTCATATCTACAGCTGAAAGGCACCTCATAGAATAAAACAGTATAAATCGATAAGAGAAACGAAACTGACTGGACTACTACGTTTATATGTTTGTTACTTCTTCACGCTCAAACAGCTGGACACATTTTGATAAAATTTTGTATGGAGGTAGCTCACACCCTGGATTAACATTAGGGCTACTTTTTATCCCGATATTCCCACGGGATCGATATTTATGCGGGTGAAACCACGGGTCGCAGCTAGTAGTTTATAAAATTACACGCGGACGAACTCGCGGGCAGAAGCTAGTAGGTACTCTTATATTCAGTTATTCTGTTCAGACAGAAAACTCGTAAATAAAAATATTATTAGCACTTCGAGTATCATGTCCCACAAAATAACCTCGCAAAACGGAACACAGTCAACAATACCTGATATAAAGCCTAATGCTCCATAAAAAAAATAAAAGCCGAGTTCACACTCGAGCGCGGTACGCAGTAGTAACAGGAGAGATCACTATATTGTATTCTAATGCCGCGGTATCTTTATTGGGCATTTTAGGGTTCCGTACTCAAAGGGTGCCAACGTACTTCGCTGTCCGTCTGTCACTGGGCTGAAACGTTTGAACCGTAATACATAGACACTTGAAATTTATATAGAGTGTGTAGGTAGTACTATGGTCGCTGTAACAACAAATAATATTAATGAAATAAAGATAACAACAAAACGCCGAAAAATCATGTATCTTGTATGGGGTCCCCCATACAAGAAACGTGTTTTTTTCGGCGTTTTTAGACAATATTATTAAGGGGCTTACATTAGGCCATGTAAGCCCCTTAATAATATTTTCTAAAAACGCCGAAAAAAACACAGAAATAACATAAACTAAATAGAATAACATAACATAGAAATAACAAAATAAAAGTATTAAGGCGACTACATGACCTAAAGCGCGGTTACTGTCGGACTACATACAAAAGAAAGAGAAGCGCGACGACACAACGCTGGTAATTTATTGTAAAATATGAAGCAATTATTTTATTACAAAAAATTTATTGATTGGACTCAAAATTTAAAACAGTACTATTTTAGTATGTTGCTTGTAGAATAATCTGATGACAAAAAATCTGAATGATTGTATGTATGTTAGTATGGTTTTAATTGTAAAAAGAAAGTTTTTAGAGGAATTTTCATGATTTTTTTCTATCGTATCAAATTAGTTGTATTATGTTTTCAACACCACTTATCTACCTAGCATATATCCTGAAGAATATCATTAATTATTGTAAGGTGGTACGGAACCCTCCTTGTGCGAGTCCGACTCGCACTTGGCCGCTTTTTTCGATTTCCCGGAGTGTGCTCCCGCCGATTTGATTTACGGTTCAACGGCGGTCATATGTGAAAAAAAGTAACATGTACATGTATAGCATAGTGTAGTGCGCTGATTCGTACAAGTCATTTACTGTGATAAATGACTGACTGGGAAAGTGAATTACTTTAATGCTATGGGGTTGGAGGGGCTCGTGGCTAAATAATAACAGCCGCACGGGTCGATCGAAGGTTAAGCTACGCTTACCAAGGTCGGTCCGTGGATGGGTGACCATGCATTACATATTAATATCGAGACCCCCCCATGTACTTTGTAGTACCGTACTTCGTCTCGGAAAGTACGTTAAATCACTGGTCCTGGCTGTCATTTGTAGATAAATAATTCATATGCCTGGTTGATTCTTTGATATGGTCTCATCTATACCCTAGAGTTGTGGGATATAAAAAAAAAAAACATTGTTCAATAACAATAAGTTTTGTTTTTCAATTCCATTAGCAATTGATTTCATGCAAGAGAACATTTCATCAGAATAAGTATTATGTGTGCAGGAATGTAAAAAAAATATAAAATGGTTGACATTTTATAATTTCAGAATTAAGCAAGAATTTTATCAAACTCGAAATTCGGTCTTCGTAATATTTTTAAAATTCACTAGCCGAATCTTTGAAAAATACAAGTTGCCAAGTGAAATTCTCGTACAGTAAAAATGTTAAACATTTCGGTAAAAATAAGTCCCCATTTTCTAAAAAAAGATAATAAAAGGCCTGGAATGACAAGTTCGGAAAGTAATTTCAGGATAGTTTACATATCTAGGTACTAGTACTTACCCGATCTACAGTATGAGGTCAAATCTAGCTCTTACAGAGCGAAAACAAACCCGTATATTCCTTGCAATGGCATTTCAATATCCCCGCTGCCGAATCTTCATACAAAAAGATTTTCGTTTTAATAAAACTCGTACATAATTTCGCCGGCGTATCTATTGTTTGTGGAACAAAAGTACGTGTAGTATCATAGTGCAAGCTTCATTTCATCTAGCCATTGTTTTTGTAGAGAGTTATGAAAAATTCGACTTCATTCATCATTCTGCGTTGCATGCTACCTGAAATTTTCTTTTTGAATAGAGCACAGTCGGCAGCTGAAGTGTTCATGAGTAACCGAAATTAAACAAAGCTGCACACGCGTGAATTCCGAATGGAAACATATGTAAAGTTATTTTAATTTTTGATGATACAACTGGGAATAACGATAGTGGTTTTATAGAAGCACATCGTTAAACTTGCTTTATCATACTAGTGTTCTTGCTTTTTGGGACATTGACTTATGCCTTATTTACGTAACTATAGGTACATACCTTACGGGGAAAGTTACGTGAGGAAAGTTTTGAATATAAATGTGGATGGCTTTAAGAATAGGGTAAGAACAAAGAAACGATGAATGGACTGTGTGATATGGCTAGAAGGAAACTGTGGGTGACTACGACTAATAGAGAATTTTCTTTCTAGAATTATGGAAGGAAAAGACTTGTTGCGCCGAAACTGAAGTGGTATCTGCAACGCCACATGAGGACAACGCGTCATACTGACGTCACGCAAAAATCCTGCATCTCGCAAGCAGAGTTTACCGCGCAACTGGCATAGATACAACGGCCCGACATGAATCATCGGGCAGTTGCCCGCCAGACACAACACTCGTCTGGTCGGAGGATCCTCCCTTTTCTATGGAATTGAGTGGACTTTACACCCTGTTCCTCATACCTCTATAACACTAAATACATTGGCATGAGGGCAGGAGAGTGATGATTATGATGACCTACATTACGTAGACATTCATCAATTGTCTTATACCATAGCCAAAAGCAGCTAAGGAATAACTTACAGAGATTAGGCAGCATTGTCCACTTGTTACACATAGACAGTGATTATACCAACCGTGATGATTACAGCAATTTCCTCTTTAGCTGTTCATCGTAGCGGTCACTAGTGCGCAGCATTAGACCTAATGCGATAATTAGTGCTGATCAGTGTGTCTTGTGAGATAGCCAAGTAAAGGGTGAGAGACGTTAGTAGCCACCCTTCTCTGATTATTTCTGTGAGTTCAGTTACCTCTTCCCGTTTTCAATATTTTCCTCATACAGAGACTGCTAACTCTCCTCTCTAATCAAAAAGTAATTGATTTAGAAGTTATTTTGCTTTGGTTTTTTTTTATCTTATTTTAATGTTTTTCTTGCTAGGTAGACTTTTTTAGAATCAACATACAACTGTATTGACGCTGAACAATTTAACTAGAATATTTCATGGAAATAAATAAATATTTCGGAACTTCTTTTTATAGTGTTCGTAAATATTTATAACTGATTAATAATTTTCCGGTATACAAACTCACAATATTGTACCTATACATGCTTAAATATAACAAATGCATGTACACTGACCATGTACACTGCCCTACGACTAAAGCCCACTACAAGAAATACGCTTGAACAAACTCCCAACACAATTTTCTTTGTTCGCGACTGTACTACTTCATAACACAATGGCGGCATTGAATAGTTAAGTATCGAGTAGTAATAAGAGTAATAACTTGGCTTACATAGAACTTGGGCTTAAGTCTGGTTTACACTGGTGGAGCTAGTGGCTCAGCGGGCGAGAGAGTACTTGATAGTACGTAAGTTCAGTTCATAACTTGCCCAATGTGCTAGTCGAAAGCTTTGGTTTGCTAAGACAGCGGTGAACGGGCACGCAATAACGGCGTTTTTGACAATACTGGTAAAATTGACAAATTTTCATGACGGACGTTATAATAATATCGGCCACCGCTGCGCTGTTCTACAAAATCGTAGCTTTAGCAGGCTACGGACGGAAAAGTTTTTAAAATAATCTGTTAGTATTTATTTATTTATTTCTCAGTAGGTATATGGTACATTAAGATCTTAAATTAAACATTGTTTCACATAAACTACCATTGCTGGTGTAGAAATATTAAATAACAAGCTAGGTACATGCAGATCAGAACTAGGTACATTATAAGAATATTATGTGTATTAAGTACATATATGCATTTTTAATGACAAAAAAATAGACGGGTTAAGATTAATTAAAAATGCATTATTTATAATGTCAAAATATAATTCTTAATGTCAAAATAAAAATTACAACTAAGAATTCATAATCATGTCAAAGTACTAATGTCATTAATAATAATATGATCTTAATTACAATGTCAAAAAAAAAAGAATTATTGACTGTTGGCCGTAATGGCTTCGTTCATCCTAGAAGCGAGGCTTTTCAATTCGGCCAGTAGGCACTAGAATTTTCAGTCATCCATGACACGTAACACATGTATTGTGTTACGTGTCGTGGTTATCTGAAAATTTCAGAAAATTCTACTGCGTATTACGAACTAGGCTTCTCTGTAGATACGATTCCTGTTACCTTTTTGTTTGTCGACCCCACATTGGGTTATTCAGTTCAGTACTCTACTGGATTACTTACTCGCCCAATGTAAACTGAGCCTTAAGGACAAGCCAGCGCCTTCTGTTTGCGGTAATTAGATAACTTGGTGGATATACAACCGCTGCGCTGCCCTGTTGTAACACGACTACTTTGTACTTGTTGCCTAGTAATTAGGACATTAGCGCTGTCCCTCAAAACCTAACGACTTGCTGTTCAAAACGTACAATTACCCATTTACGTTCAGATTCTATAAGTAACGGGGTTATCTTGTCGACGTTGAAAATAGATTTTACAACGATATGGAACGTTTTGTACTTTTTACGGAGCGTTTAAAGTAGCGAACCAGACGAAACAGCGTTTCAATAGTAGGAACATTTTGAAATATATACTCAGGAATTAAAAGTTATACTTATATTATATCCTATTATGTATATAGTCTCATTAAAAACTCGAGCAGACTGTCTAATATCCTACCTACTTTACGATGTGGACCGTCCTTATTTATATTTTTTGCAATTATCACCAGTTTGATACTTTGTTGAAAACTTGAACGAGGAAAGCGTATAATGACGAACAAATTGTCCCAAGAAAATGGAAATTAAAAAAAAAGTTTATCGTTTTCACGAGATTTTCTGAGTAAGTAAAATAGACATACTTTTTAACGCTGCAAAGAATGCTGATATAAATGAAAACCACTCCTTAGGTATTTCGTATAATATCGTTGAAATCTCTGTTCACAATAGTAAATTTGGTATTATTGCCATTATAAACGTAAATGTTGACAATACTGTCCCTTTCCTCGGGCATATTTTTTGTTAACAAGGGTATTATACGACTTAACGTGTTCCTTTGAAATACGAATATTTCTGCGACCTTTGTCAGCATTTATTGGGACCCATTTTATTCGCAACGGGTCGTATTAAGTTTTCATTGGATGTGCGTCCTAATTTGCATCATCTGACAAGCATGCCTTGCGTTATACCAACAAAGGATTTCAATAATCCACCATTGCTGTACGGACGTCTTTTTAGTGAAAAGGGTATGGGAATAGCGTCCGTTGATGCTGGGCACGTAGTCAACTTTCAGCGGAGAATCGGTCGACGCCTGCAAAAGTTAACCAAGTGTCATTCGCCCTGCACCAAGAAATAATTCTTTGCCCCACTTGTCAAACTTGTCACAGTATATTCCCATCCGTTTTCTATTCTATTACGTTATTATACATAGGTTGGTATTGTTTGCGAGATCTAGTCGCCAGGGAAATTACGTAAAGGTGCTTGTGTCAAATTGCCCAATGTCACGGAGATGGTAAAGAATCCTAATACACATGCATTACCGACGTTACGGGTACGGGCGCTAGTCGTATATTCTGAATACAGGTTCAAATTAAATTAGCTAGCGCTACTCTCCAGACGTGATTGATGGGTATGTATAAAATAAAATAAAAAGCGATGTTTGTTTTTTTGTTGGAGGGGCCCGTGGCTAAATAATAACAGCCGCACAGGTCGATCGATCAGGTTAAGCTACGCTTGCCGCGGTTGGTCTGTGGATGGGTGACCATCTTTACATACCGAGAACCCTCCGTGCCTCGGAAAGCACGTTAAGCCGTTGGTCCCGGCAGTCATTCGTGGATCTTTGACAGTCGTTACGGGTAGTCAGAAGCCCGAAAGTCTGACAACCAGTCTTACCAAGGGGTATCGTATTAACTGGGTTGTGGAGGTCAGATAGGCAGTCACTCCATGTAAAATACTGATATTCAGCTGCATCCGGTTAGACTGGAAGCCGACCCCAACATAGTTGGGAAAAGGTTAGGCAGATGATGGTTAGTCTGTAAGGTACATGGGCCAAAGTAGCCTGAAAATAAAGGTTTTATCTCTGGAACTACTGGTCCGATTTGAATGATTCGTTTAGTGTTGGGTAGTCCATTTATCGAGGAAGGCTATAGGCTATATACACACCGCGGGGAACAGCTAGTTATTATTATAGCTGCATCTCACGCTGACAGCATACACATAATTGGTGTTGTGCGTGGCGTGGTAATAAATGTAAATCACTTGTATTCAGTTCACGAGTACAAACTTGTGTATAAGTAAATTGAAAGTTGGTCACGTTTCCCTCTTTTCCAAATTATCGCGTCGTCGCTCGGCCAACTCCTAGTATTCGGAAAGTTATAAAGTTGTAATGGATACACGCACTTTGTGTATCAGCGGGGTAATTGCGTAACACACACACACACATACACTATCAGTAGCAATGGCTTTCATTTTGACAGTTCAACAACATTCATTGCGTTATTTACGTTATTAAGGGACTTAAACGCAAAAAACGCAAGTTTTAGAAACAATAAAAGTATATGATCGACTACAGTAAACAAAATCAGAAAAATATATGATATTCTTCAGGATATATATGCAGTGTGTTGAAAACATAATACAACTAATTTGATAGGATAGAAAAAAATCATGAAGATACCTCTAAAAACTTTCTATTTACAATAAAAACCATACTAATATACATACAATCATTATGATTTTTGTCAGATTATTGTACAAGCAATATAATAGAGTACTAGTGTTTTAATTTTTTAGTCCAAATAATAGATTTTTTGTAAATAGATAATTGCTTCATATTTTGCAATAAATTACCAGCGTTGTGTCATCGCGCTTCTATTTCTTTTCTATGCAGTCCGTCAAAGACCGCGCTAGGTCATGTAGTCGCCTTAAGCAAACTTTTTCGAACATATGAAGCAATGGATTAGCAATATCCTTCAAAATCATTCAGATTGAGATTAATAGTGTGTTACGCCATTAGAGTGGTGTTCATATATCTATGATGCTGTTCCTTAGCATTCGAATCTCTTTTATATTATACAGCTGTTTTAGTGCAGAGTTTGGCACAAGCGCGTATGAATAAATCACTCAATATGAAAATGGAGTGATTTGTGATGAGTCTGTGTGTCCCGTGTTGTGTTGCTTGGCAGTCTGAGCACGTCGTGCGTCGCTCCAAGTTCTAGCACTCGGTGGCTTTCTGGGTTCCAGATATTTGTCAGTGCTCAAGCGTACTAAGTATATCGGACGCACGCCGCTCTTTTAAAACTTGGCAGTAGATACTTTTCGTACTGTTCAAAAGGCACAGGTTACAAAGAATATAGTTTTGTATGCAAATTGTTAATACTTTCTTTCTTGATTCCGTTGGAGCGAGCTACTTTGTCTAGATAAAATGTTTTATTTGTTTTTTATGTACCTAAAGTTAAGAATGGGCAGGCGGCAGGGAAGATATATAACCAATTTTAAGTGGACTATTTATAAGCTACTAGCAGCGCCCCGCGGTTTCAGCCGCGTAAGTTTCGATCCCGTGGGAATTATCATCATCATATGCCTAGCCTTTTCCCAAATATATGTATATGTTGGGTTTGGCTTCCAGTCTAACCGGATGCAGCTGAATACCAGTATTTTACATGGAGCGACTGCACAACCCAGTTACTGGATAATACGATACGATATATAATATTATATATATAATACGATTCCCGTGGAAATATCGGGATAAAAAGTATCCTATGTGTTAATCCAGGAAATGGTCTATCTATGTGCCAATTTTCATCCAAATCTGTTCAACGGTTTACGCGTGATTGAGTAAGAAACATCCAAACATCTTCACAAACTTTCACATTTATAATATTAGTAGGATGATTTTTTCGCTGAGTACCCAGTATTTCAATGATCTTGGTACTTGGCACGGTTGCATTGAGTGATAATGTGTTAACGTGAGTTTTTTGTAAGATGTTTGGAACAATGTCACATAAGGGAGAAAATTTTAGCTGGCCTGCGAGGTGTTTGCGTAACACAGTATCAGTAGCAATGGCTTTCATTTTGACAGTTCAGCCACATTCATTGCGTTATTTACTTTGTTGAGCAGACATTTTTTTTTTTCGCAATATCCTTCATAATGATGCAGATTATGATCCGTAGTAGGTATGTTACGCAAGTAGGGTGCGGGATATAAAACTTATAAACTTGAGAATCTTTTCAAAATCATATTATTCTACGTTTCACGCGGTTAGTGTTATGATCCCCTTTTTTAAAAAAACTTTCATGTTATGGTCAGTTCATCGAGAATATCGAGAGCCGTATTTTTATACGACTCCTATTGATAACATACGTATCTGCGTTAAGCCTTTTATTTACCAATAAAAATATGAACACCAAAACTGAAGGAAAATGGACCATATCTTTTTTGTGTCAAAGTAAATACATCCAAAGGGCTTATCATAAAATAACCTTAAATTTTTATACTGATTTCTTATCGCTCGTATAAAATATGGATCATCAGTATTTTTGTCTCTTCTAGTTTAATATTTATTTATTTTATATATTTATATCTATACTTATATATTTTACTTACTAGCATAATCTAATAAAATGGTAAAGTATAATAATATAATCAAAATATCAAATATATCTAATACCTATAATAAAAGTATATTATAATGTAATGAACCGGTCGAAGTGGAAGTGCTTGGGCCTATGCCCAGCAGTGGACGTCTTTTGGCTGAAATGATGATGATGATGATGATAATGTAATTAAAATCCAAAACTGTACATTGAATATTTAAAAATAATTGCTACTTACGAGGTGTGGGCACGAGTCTAATGCCGAAAATAAAAGTTTTTTTAAATATTTGTCCGTTTGTATGGATGTGTATATTCCAGATTGTCGCAAAATCGGCTGAACGGATTTAGATGAAATGAAGCACACAGTTTTTAACCGGGATTAATCCCAGTAGTATGATCCCTTGGGGTATTACCCGGGAGCGGGCGAAGCCGCAGGCAAAAGCTAGTAAAGAAATAACATGGAAAATATAGGAGACGATATTTTTATTTCCTAAGGTAGATTCTCAAGACGTTAAGTAAGTTAAAAATTATTATGTAAAAGTTTTCCACTTCCTCATAAAATATTCCTAAAATCCCCACTTTATTACGAAAATAAAGTACTTAATCCTGTTTACTCAATCAGTTCGTAAATAAACTTAATCTGTGGTAAAACTGCTTATTTTTCGAGTTTCAGAGAAATAATGTTTCGTTATTTATAAGAAGGTAAAAGTTTAGCCAGGCTGAATAGCGGATAGTTTTATTACAAAGTCGGGCTACGCCTGACGAGTTAGCGCATGAAAGGCAGACTAGAGAAAACTTTTCCGAAGACTTCAGCCTTGAATGCGTTGGACGGCACAAATTTCTTCTCTTCCACTAGTTTTTCCCCTTTACGCAACATCAAGCAAGTTTAATTAAAAACATCGCCTTAATAGGTATCAGCCATTTTCAAAGAGGAACAACCAAAAAGTTTTTATGTTTATTCGAAAAAGTACATTTCAAATTAAATGTTTGTTCTGAAGTTAAGCGTTTATGTTTCCCGGGATTTTCTTGTCCGTACTTTTCCGGTGTTATTATGATTAACAAGAGATAAGAGGATGGAGATTTCGCTGGCGTGATTTTTATGTGGAAGACAACGTTTTATGGCATGTTTTTACAGGGTTAGTTTTCAAAGACAAGACAGAAAGAGGTGATGTTTAAAATTAGTTTTCTGTTCTATTAAATATTTTCCAATTCTATTTGTCTAGCTTTGCTTAGCTTACGTTAAGCCGTTGGTCCGGCTGTCATTCGTGGATCTTTGACAGTCGATACGGGTTGTCAGAAGACCAAAAATCTGACAACCAGTCATACCAAGGGGTATCGTTTTACCCAGTAATTGGGTTGCGGAAGTCAGATAGGCAGTCGCTCCACGTAAAATACTGGTAGTCAGCTGTTCAACTATGGTACTAACTGGATGATTAGACTGGAAGCCGACCCCAACATAGTTGGGAAAAGGCAACGCAGATGATGATTTGTTTAGCTTAGCTTAATCTACGTTTTGCCATTTATTTAAGATCTTTTTTTCATTAGTTTTCATAAAATCGGGGTAGCCACTATCGTTTAATGTAAGTCCCGCTGGACATAGAGTTCACTATTTGTTCTAGCGTGATCCGTCCGAATTCAATACAAACGAGTGAAACAAAACAATTTTGAATGTTTGTGATTTATTGAAAAATCTTTTTTTGTTTCAAAAACAATACGCACGGCTCATAGTCGACACATGACATAATATACAAAACAATATAACGATTTAGTACTAACTTAACTGCGGGCTTTATACGCTCCATTGGATAAAAACCGACCGAGTCCATGTCGGAGCACGCACTGTGAAGTGAAGGGTTCGCTGTCGGGATGAATATACACATGCAATATATACACTCGTACATGCACAATATTGGTTTTATCAACAACAAAAATCAATTCATAGATGTAGTGCCAATAGTCTTCGCGTAAAATGACTGTGTAACCTTTGGATGGACAGATGAACAGGGGGCCTGAAAAGGCCACTTTTGCAGAATCATAAAAGGAATTCATCAAATCATTATAAATCATAATAGACAGTTAACTGTTAAGTTAATCGTATCAAATCCCATTGGTGAAGGATTTTTTAGTTACTTTTTTTTTGTCTGTGCTTAAATACCAATCCAAATCCAATCCCAATCTCTTGCAACGAAAAAAAGCGAAATACGTTTATGATTCTGCCAAAGTGGCCTTTTTAGGCCCCCAGGACAAAATTATAAGGGTTCCGTTTTAGCTATTTTTCTACGAAACCCTAAAACGCCAACAGTTTTCAATTATGATGCTTGTGAAATATTGTTTTGCAGTGTATTACATCACCGTTCTTCAATTTTCTGAAGGGTAAATATGTATTGTGCAGCAACATTTTGGTATTTTTGTATATTCCAAAGTCCCATGTAAAAAGGGGCGATAAATTCATTGCGTACACCACAAAAGTAGAAAACCTTGCCTACCTTCTGGTAGGCAAGGTTTTCTACTTTTTACTCTCTATTTAATTTGTATGAGAAGCAGCGGAATCCATCCGACCTTTTCTATGCCCCAGATCGACCATTTTCCGGTGGCAATTATTTTCCTACGAACGCACGTCTCTGAAGTAACACACTATATATATGTACAGCGTGACCACTATATCTTGACACCTCACGACAGCGGCAGCGCTAAATTGTGCAGGCAAATGTCGATAACGTATCAAAAATATAGTAAATATATAATACCTATAGTTCCTTTTTTGCCGCGTGTCAAGATACACTGGGCGCTTGATCAACCGCTTTTTTTTTTTTTTTTTTTTTTTTCGGTGTCGTTGTCGCAAAATTCTGTGAGTGTGTAATCTTTGCATTGATGATATTTCAATATTATCGCTGCGATTGGGATGTTTTCCCACGTAACCTCCCTGTAGGTACATATTTTGAAAGCGATTCCCGATTTGTTTTTATATTATTTTAATTTTATGTAGCTATTGGTTTTAGGTAGTGAAAAGGACGCCTGTTTTTAATTTGAGTGTTTTATGGACTAAAATGCCCTGTGAAAACCCTTTGAATTTGGTCTGCAGTTGTTAAAATGTGCGCTTCTATTTTAATTCTATAGTTTTTTTTTTCTTTTTTGTCTCAGGTTAACATTTTTCAGCGAACATGTTACTCAGTAATAACGATTTTCACTCTGTTAAAACAGATAAACGCCTTATAATTGAAAACTTTGACAGAGTGGTACCTATAACTCCTATACCTAAGTAACCATATACAAGGCGGGTGCAAGTCGTTACAGTAGTCAGAAGCCCGAAAGTCTGACAACCAGTCTTACCAAGGGGTATCGTATTACCCAGCAACAGGGTTGTGGAGGTCAGATAGGCGACTGCCTATCTGACCTCCACAACCCTGTTGCTGGGTGCCTGAATACCAGTATTTTACCTGGAGCGACTGCTCCAGGTAAAATACTGGTATTCAGCTGCATCCGGTTAGACTGGAAGCCGACCTCAACATAGATGGGAAAAGGCTAGGCAGATGATGATACAAGGCGGGTGCAAGATGATGACGATCTTCGCAGGGTGGCTGGTAGCAGCTGGATGAGAGTTGATGAATGGCGTGCAATTGGAGAGGTCTATGTCCAGCAGTGGACTCCTGTAGGCTGATGATAATGGATGCAAGATAGCGATACCTACCTGCCACGAAAATATCTCACACCTACGACATTATCACACCTTATTGATAATCTTTCATCATGTCTGTCTGTCTCATGAACGAAACGAAAAAAAAAGCATGAATAATCCATCATTTACTCACAGACTTATATTGGATTTCCTTTCCTCTCAACATAACACCGAAATCCATATTGTCTACCAAAAGATCCATTTCGTGCCATATTTTGTTTTATATCAATACTGATTTAGCTTCCTATTATCGATATGGAGAATAAACTAGGAGGCTGAAGGCTTGGGATCACAATGCGGATCAAACAACGTAATCCTGAAGAACGATCTTTCATATCAATACAGTACGTCAGTTTGTTTCCGATCAAATGGCTTGTATATTCAGCGGCTTCATGGAAAGCCGAACAAGACACAAAACGGGCCAAGATAAGCCGTGTAAATCTTCAAGCATACAAATGCGGACTCACTGGGCAGACGGATACGTTTGCTGATCTCTTTCGGGGAGTTACTATCATATATCATTCTGAAATGTAGCTAGTTATCAATTTTGCAAGGTCATTTTTGGGGGTTTGTATAATGTGAAGGGGATTTTAAAGGAAATTGCTTTTCGGTGAAAGCCGCTGAAGAAAAAATCGTTTATTTTTTTAAATATGAGAAACTAGCTGTTGCCTGGGGTTTGTCTGCCTTCCAGGATGAAAATGTCCGTCTCCAGATGGTTTACCCGTGTGCCAAATTTCATCTGAATCCTTTAAGTAGTTTTAGCGTGAAAGCTTAACAAACAAACAAACTTTCGCACTTTCGCATTTATAATGTCAGTTAGGATTCTGTGGGAAAGAGTAAAGTTATTCAAAATCTTTTAAAATAGTCGACAATTCGACAGACTTTCACCTGTTAGCTACGGCGTAAATATACATGTATGTGGTCGTGTGGAAAACATTCGACTGGGACGTTTCCATTAACTACAGATGGAGGGACGGATGAATGGACTGACTGACAGATAGATGGACAGGTGAGCTTTATTGAGAAAAACTTAGTGGCGTAGAAAGACGTAGGTACTGGTTACAGGTTATTTAATAGAAATACAAAGGTAAGTATCAAAAAACTCTTTAAAAAATTGGATATTTGTGCAGAGGAGGCCCGGCCCAGTGTTATTGGCCCCAACTTACGAGCTGAACTATAATTTGTGTACATAATATAATTACCACTGCTCTTAAAACGGTGACGGAAAACATCGTGAGGAAATCGGCATGTCCTAGAACCAAAAGTTCCGAAGACATGAGAGAACCACAAACCCGCACTAGGCCCGCGTGGTGGATTACGGCCCACTCCCTCTCACAGAGAGGAGGCCTGTGTCCCAGCAGTGGGAACATTATAGGCCGATTGTGCTGTACATTTATTGATACCAACGGAAAACTTTCTAGGAAGTAATTGAACTCGTGTCTTATTCATTCTTTTTTACGAATTCCTGAAAGTCACGAAGAAAAGTACTTTAATTCTACGCCTGAAAAAACATCGTACTAAATTGCTTTTTGAATCCGTCACAATTGTATTAAATTACTATTTCTATACCTTTCGACTTTACCTTTACAAAAGGAGTGAGCCAATCTTTCAATGGCAGCTATCGTAAAAAAGTAATATACGGGATACTGGTACTTTGTTAAAGGAATAGTCGTTGGTTTAAGGGAAATTGTGAAACGTGTACCGGGTTCTAGTATTGTGTTAACGGTATCGGTTTAAGAAGAAAACACAGATATAGATGAATGAAAGCAGTCGATCTATTCTGTAAAAACCTTACCGTGACAACTTAGGTGAAGTGAGATGTCATTCCACATGATGCTAGGGATTAACACTTGACAGCCCACTTCAATCTCACTTAACCCAAGTTTTCACGGTGAATTTTTTACGGATTACACTTCAACGGAAATTCAGTACATTCACACACCCTATAGGGTAGACATTTTTCGTCGGTTATTGATAAAAAATCTAGGTAGGTACCTACTGTTTCATGGAAAAGTGCGATACCTACGCGGTTAAAATGTATGTAACAGCAATTTTTTGTATTGATCCGACGAAAAATTTTAACGCAGTGGGGTTCAGAATCATGTCACCTACTGAATCCTGTATTTAACCACATCGTGTTCCTCTCAATACCTTTGACAGGGGATGACCATTCCCCGGGTAGATGAATTTGTTCCTACACAATGTAGGTATGTACCCACTATGTACGGCATATCTCCAGCCCCTGTCATATCGATATCATGTTACGAGTACGACCCGATCCTCTTACATTAATGCTGTTGATTTTTGGCTATGGGTAAATACGGTGAAATCCTTTTTCTTTTGTTTTCTGTTAGATGTATAAGACACTGAAGGTATAACAATGTTTAATAGTACTTGTTGACAGGCCTACACTGTCTTTCCATACCTGTTTACAATGTTGTTGTAATTTTAAAACATTGTAAAATCAAATTTCTTTTTAAAAAAAGAGTAGGTAATCGTGTAGTTTCTAGCCGGCTCTTCTCCGTAGGAAACGACCAATTGAAACTATAATGCACCTAGCTTCTGACGTTTCATAAGGGCCCATGTAGCTTTTTGTAAAATTAAATATGTATTTTACAGAGAGTACATACAACTTTACAACAGCCTGCCTGACGACATAAAACTATGTGACAAATTTAAATATTTAGGTACAAAAAAAAAAAATCTAAAATCGCATATTTACAGTCACTATTTCTAATGATATGCTGCTAAACAGATTGTGAAATAAAAAATTAAAACTAAATAATTTTATTTCACAATCTGTTATGAAATGAAATTATGAAACTTGTCGCCCTAAGCTAAAGCTGTGTTTAAAATTAATAAGATATTTTTGGGAATCTCATTTTAATTAAACTATGTTCTTATGAGAAAATAAAGTTCTATAAACCCAACCCATTTTGATTTTTTTTAAACAGTAAAACTTACTAACCGTAAGGGGGGTACAAATAAGTTAATTAAATACGGAAATAGAAGCTACAAAGACGAATGAATAAGCATTTCTATATAAACGGAAAAAAGTCTATGTTAATTTCAGATCTATTATTTCAGATTTCCGATCTATTTTTACAACCAAACACTGGCGCTGCCACTCATAATCAGAGGCTATAAGACCCGTCTTACCTAAGGGAATCACGGATTTAGAACAACTCGCTCTTTGATCAATAAATTCGCTAGAAAATTGAAACTTAACTGCACCCTATTATAACAGTCACAATCTGAATAATTTTGAAGGATATAGCTAATCCATTGCTTCGTATGTTCGAAAAATTTCTCTGCTCAACAACGTAAATAACGCAATGAATGTTGTTGAACTGTCAAAATGAAAGCTATTCCTACTGTTAGTGTGTTACGTTAGTCGGATCAACTACACAGTTCTAGGAAGTAGGAACAATAAGCCATTATGTATATGAACAGGAGAGATTTGGTCACATTACATAACATCTCGCCTTGTTTCCCGGAAAGGTTAAGCAGAGGTGTAGGTACTCATTGTAGTAACACCAAAATTTTCGCCAGTTATCTTTAAGTCCCATGTAATAGGGGGCGAGCCTATTGCCATCAACCGGGCACAAATCCAGACTGCTACTGAGAAATTCCAGATAGCAAAGCCCATAACATTTGCCCGACCCGGGCATCGAACCCACGACTTCATGCTCAGCAGTAGCGCTTGCGACCACTAGACCAACGACGGAGGCAGGTATTTGGTAATATCTCAAACTAAAAGTAAAAAAAAAAAACAATCTCAAACTCAAAGCAAAGTATTTATTTCAAACTAGCTGCGTCCCGTGGTGGTGGGAATAACGAGATAAAAAGCAGCCTATATGTTAATCCAGGCTTCCAAGGTGACAGTTACCCCCATACAAAATTTTATCAAAATTGGCCCAGCCGTTTGAGCGTGAAAAAGTAACAAACATATAAACACATACACCCTCACAAACTTTCGCCTTTATAATATTAGCGTGATAAGCTATTTACAGACACTTTTGATTTGTTAAGGAGTCGGTCTGTCAGAAAGATGAAGCTAGTTGCCCATTCCAAAGCGTAGTAGATTCATATGGAGAAGAACGGGTAAGAAACTCCACGGACACTCTTTTAAATTAAAATATTGGTTACATCACTCATGTTGAAATTATACATGTGAGAACGGTGCACGGTGTAGAAAGACTTGCACTTGCGCAAAATAAAAAATCAATTCAAAAATAAAAATATGCCGTGGCAACTAAGAGATGTCCACTGGCCATCACTACCTCAACCATTTTGCAGGGAACTTAATGATCCAATCCAACACACACGTCACCGTGCTACCTTTGATAAACCATAATACATAGATTAATATATTTGTCGTATCCGGTCATTCGTTTGACTATTCCGAACGCTAGCGCCATCTGGTGGCGCTTGACAGAGTCTAGCCTGAGTTCGTCGAAGTCGACGACAGCTCGACAGAACGATGAGGAGCTTGGACATTGGACATCGTACGAACAACATGTGCTCAGAAACTGTCCCGCGTTCCGTATCTGATTGTGTCGCGTACCTACAATGTGTAAAAAAATAAATAAATCTGATTTGAACTGCAAAGGTTTTTCTATTGCGCAATAACCAACACATACCCACTGTACGTCGAAAGTAGTTAAAATATGGCTGATAATAACGAGACACACTATACCCTCTCCGTCATATTTATGTAAGTATGCCTCATTCTTTCAGAATTATTCAAAGAAATTATGGCTCTATTTCGGTGCAAGGCTCGGCTGTTCACTAACTAGATAACAAGAATATTGGATTCGTGCCCTCGTGAATATTTTAACCGCCTTATCTTACCTTCGTTTACTTTCGTTCCTTCGCAGAGGTATTAATTCCTTTGAATAATCCAGACTGCCGTGATAGGAATCTCTGCACAAACGGTATGTTTATACAACTGTTAAAAAATCTTATGTTATTTTTTTTTGTATGTCAGAACCATATGGTCAGAACTTATACAACAACGGACCCAAGATAGTTCTTTTTCATCAACTGCGGTTGAAATCCATGTGACGTTATCTGATCCGGCGCGGGCGCACGGTTAAACTCGGATTGCTACGGCGTAGTAAACCGTGCTACGATCTGTGGCCGCTACGCGTTTGCCATGAAACTTTTATGTTTTAGGAAGCGTTTCTGAATGGGAATGAAAAAGGAATTCAAGTGTGGTTATATCTCAGATTTAAGCCAAATAAAATATTTAATCACTCACCGCTCCTGAATTGTTTAAAGATAGTTCATGGTGGAATCTACACTCACATTTCGGCAATTATGTTATGCCGGTTAAATGCGGGTGTACTAAGGTACACATCTGCCTAACCCCGGGAAAAAAACAATAAAAAAAATTATGGCAAATAAATATACTATTTATTCTATTCTATTCGACCAGCACAGCTATTCACAACCGCTAGATTCGTTATCGAAGTCGATTTTTAAGGTTCGTTTAGGGAGAATTATAAAATTGTAACTTTTCCTAGCCTAGCCTTTTCCTAATTATGTTGGGATCGGCTTTCAGTCTAACCAGTTGCAGCTAAATACCAGTATTTTACATAGAGTGACTGCCTATCTAACCTCCACAACCCAGTTACTGGGTAATAACGATACCCTTTGGTAAGACTGGTTGTCAGACTTCCGGGCTTCTGACGACCCGTAACGACTGTCAAAGCTCCACGACACACGACAGCTGGGACCAACGGCTTAACGTGCTTTCCGAGGCACGGAGGTATAGAGGTATGTAAAGAAGATCACCCATCCTCGGACCAACCGCGGCAAGCGTAGCTTAACCTGATCGAACGACCCTTGTGGCTGTTATTACTTAGCCACGAGCCCCTCTCTAACCTATCTACCCTAAATATTTTATGTCAACATAAAATATTATTGTTATGGGTGTCCAACCTTTCGTGGAAAAACAGGCGTGAAAATGTTATGTAAACTGTTCCACCTGATGCAGATCTCTGCATCAGGTGGAATAGTTTACATAACATTTATACTTAAATAGGTACAACATAAATATGAGTATGACACAAACAAACCATAATTATGATAACATAATTTGCAACACAACCTAGCATTCTCCCCTATTATTAACCCAAACATTTATCTATGCTCCTGAATCCGCTTGCAAATTCCTAAGGCCATCGATCAGTTAGCTTTTGGCAACGCCGC
Organism: Oligia fasciuncula; assembly: GCA_963082905.1. Taxonomy (NCBI): domain Eukaryota; kingdom Metazoa; phylum Arthropoda; class Insecta; order Lepidoptera; family Noctuidae; genus Oligia; species Oligia fasciuncula. The sequence goes on from OY720392.1 coordinate 7,569,626, forward strand.
GCTGTTCCCGAGGCGCTCAGATTTGGCGGTCCTCCAGTAACCAGCACATCATTTGGACATAATCTCACACTCCTCCAAGTCCAATAGTCCACGGTAAAAAACATTTGCTGGCCTACTAACCTTGCTGAGGAATTGGCAATGTGTGGCCGTCGTGTGGACATAAATAATGCATGATACACGAATAGTTTGTGCATGAATGTTATGGCTCTGTTTATGGTGAATGTGATTTGTTTTTAAACTATTATTGCAGTTGTATGTTGTGGTCGGTTTATGGAGCTGTTTCTTGAGTTTTTTTTAAATGTTTCTTTCAGATCTTTTTGTACGCACGTGTTTCTGCATGCGGCACATAAAACCTATATTTCTTTGTGTTATGCTTATGTCCTCTTAATGATTTACGGAGAAGAAAAACATTGTAGAAACTTTACCCTCATCATTCGTGGTGATTTATTTTCATTCGTTTTCTCGCGTTTACCCAGCAGTGGAACAATTACAGGATGCCATATTTAAAATAATCTTTCCTGAGCCAAATGACGGAAATGGAACCCTTATAATTTTACTCTACAACCATTTTACTCGGAGATTATTATCACTATATAGATGAAAAAAAGTCCAAAATGACTTAAAAACAAAATAACTTTTCAACTATACCTGGAAAATACAAAAAAAAAAATAAGTTGATAGAACTTTAAGAAGTCGTGTAGTTTTTGAGATACGGTATATTTTCTTATCAACCAATGAAGTAACTTTTTTTCCTGTTTCATTGAGAAGTACCGTGAAATACTATAAATATTCATCCCGCCTCGGAGTCCTTTACAGTGTGTAGTTGGACAGTTAGGTACTTGGCTGATTTTCCTTAGTTCGTAAAGTGGATAAGTCGAGAAACAAACCAAAGATAGACATTCTACTTACAAATACATACCAGGGACCGTACTAAGGTTCAATAGGTTTGGTTTCAGGTCTTCCATTGTTTGCCTTTGTTCTGATTTTAGAAGGGATCGGTGTAAGGTCTACAGCCCCTGGAAACACTGACAATATTATAATAGAGAGACCCAATTACATTCCGCTTTGATTGAATTTAGGATGTTAAGGTACGCACCTAAATTGGTTATCTCTAGATTAATATGGTGGTTGCCTAATTAATTCTTTAGGTATTGGTACCTGGAGGGGCTGAAAGTAAAAGGCGGTCAAGAATTGAATATACTCTTTATTATGTAAACCATACGTACGTGATACGAAGAGGGGCTTGTGGCTAAGTAGTAACAGCCGCACGGGTCGATCGACCAGGTTAAGCTGTGCTTGCCGCGGTTGGTCCGTAGATGGGTGACCATCTTTACATACCAATACCCCTCCGTGCCTCGGAAAGCATGTTTAACCGTTGCTCCTGGCTGCCATTCGTGAATCTTTGATAGTCGTTACGGGTCATCAGACGCCCGAAAGTCTGAAAATCAGTCTTATCAAGAGGGTTTTTTAAAATGTTTATGTACAATCACACTAATATTATAAAGGCGAAAGTTTATGAGAAAGAAAGAGAGAAAGAAAGAAAATACATTGACACATGTGTTTGTATGTTTGTTACTTCTTCACGTAAAAACTGATTTGGATGAACCACACACACACACACACACAGACACACCCCCACAGACACACACAGATAGGTAGTTTATAACTAGGATTAACACATAGGATACTTTTTATTGCGACATTCCCACGGGATCGGCGCAGTTAGTTTATTATGTAACTAGTTACACTAGGTACTAAATTAAATGACTGAAATGAAATTGTTTATTATGTACCTAAATAGGATATCGGAATAACTTTTACACGTAAGAAAAAGCTAGATGGAGTCAACACTTTCTATTTGACTACCTCTGAGAAATGATGAAACGACTTCAGGGTTAGCAAAAGGACAATTAGACTACTAATCACTGACGGTCGTTTCCTCTTTCTAACCTTATTGCTTGACACAGGTGACTATGCCGTAGGTACAGCGAAAATCGACTGTCTAATTAGCAATTCGGCTAGGCCGCAGGTGACTAAAATCGCAAGTTCCAAAGTAGAGTAGGTTTCGACTTTTGTTTTGCAGCGACAGGTCGCATGCGGCGGGTAACTAAAATCGACCGTGAAAATGCTCTGTCACAGGCGATCGCCCGCCGCATGAAGGCCGACTTTTTGATGCAAAATGAACTAATCACTTGCGATATATGTGTATGTAGTATGTACGAGTAAGTGGAGTGGCGATTCGGCTTGTGAGGCGATTTGGTAAGCAACCAGCCGCACGGCGAAAACCGACTTAATGTAAATCCCCCATTACACGCTGTCATATTTTATACTGTCATCCGAAAAACAATGCTTTTACCGTTAAGTAATTGTCACTCACGTACCTACCTTCAAACTATAATTGAGGAAGTAATTATTTAGAAAGATTAATTGACTGTCTGTGAAGGTAGGCCTTTACTTTGAGAATCAACTACTGTTGCTATGTAAACTTTAGCTTTAATGCTTGTGTAAGTGTTGGTAACTTACGCGGGGGACGCCATGTTTCTTGGCTGTCCTTCATAAGTAGGTAAAGTGTGTGTGATTTGTCTTTGTATTTTCTATAACTATCTTTTATTATGGTGTAGACTTTAAACTTGTTATACAGCATGTATCAGTAAGGTCTCAACAACTTTATCCATGGTTGGTCCCATGGAGAAAGTCGTAATCGCAAATAAACTATCAATATAATATTCTATCCAAATTTTATTTTAACGTTCCTGGTAGGTCGAAGCGATGGAACGCGTGCGTTGCGTGTTCCATTTACCTCTACGAATTACAGGCAAAATTCATTTAAAGTGCGTGCAAGTAGTAACTTTAATGACATATGTAAACATCATGATTTTGATCCTTCCAGAACGGGTGTATCCTCGGCGAGAAAGTGTCTGAGCTTTAGCTTTTTTAATTAAGATTTTGTATGTTCAGGTTTTTATTCTTGTAGTGAATATGAAATGTGAATTTAGTTTAAGCTTGATTGTTATACTGTTTTTTTCTCTTTCTTTTTTTGGTAGCTGTGTTGTGTTGTTCACGCTCTTTTTTTCTAATCTGTTTTTAGAAGTGATGACTTGTAATAATTGGCTGTCAGTCTCCCATGCTATTTTTTTTTATTCTATTTGTTTTAGCTGTAAGTCATCCTTAGTAAATAAATAAATAATTGTGTATCGAAGTCAAGTAATATCGCAGTGAAGATCTATCACGGTAACGTGCATCGAAGTGTAGTGGCTTCGCAGAGACGGTCTTTCGCAGTAACGTGCATCGCAATTTTGTAGCATCGTATTAGCATTTTTCGATATTTTGTGCGTCGAAATTCCGTATTCTACTCATCTTCTCTTCCCTAAACCTAAGTATTCTCTTCTCTAATATTTATTTCAATACGATTACACTCCCGCTCCCTCTCACCGAGAGGAGGCCTGTGTCCCAGCAGTGGGAACATTATAGGCTGGTTATGATAATACATTGTACTAGTGTGAAACAGAGGCTGCTCGCTACACCTAGGTATATAGCCCAATGAACACTGAGGTTCAGCTAACATTAGCCATTATGTACGAAAGTAATTACGGTGCATTTTCCTTTGTCCTCTATTTTCAATAGCTTGCAATATATTTCAGGATTATTTTCAGCACAAATATTTTCCTTCCCTTTTCAGGTTTAATGGCACACTGGGAGGAACTTTTTACTTCATAACTAGCCGGTAGCTGCGGGGTACTTACTGAACTTGCGTTGTAAACACTTTCAAGTCAGAGAATAGATGGCGCCACACACGGTGCAATGAGGTTGTTATGAACGATAAAATAATTCATCAAGTTTAGCGGTTAACTTCGCACACCGTAGACGTGTTTTTTCTCGACCAAACTGTTTTGATTTTTTAACTGGCTAGCCATAGCCTAGGTTTTGTCGAGATTCTTCATGAGACCTTTGATTTTGGGGATTTTCAATAAAAACGGCTATATAGGTTCCACTACACATACATACATACATAAATTTAAGATTTCTTGCCATGGCGGTGGGTAGAAACTACAGAATGCCACCCTGCTACGATCCTTACCTACATATTACCAAAACGAAACAAAATATATTTACAAGGCAGATGTGATTGGGAACGCTGGGTTGGGACGATTGGTGATATTTTCCAGAAAGGTCACGTGGGAGGTTATAAACGCAACCGGCGTGCGTGTTGGACCAAATGTATGAACGTCAATCAACTCAGCTTATTGCAGTCCACTGCTGGACAGCTTTCCCAGACTGCGCCACGCCACCCTGTCCTCTGCTTTCCGCATCCAGTCCGTCCCAGCCACCTTCTTTAGGTCGTCCGTACATCTAGCTGGTCTGGTCCCATGCACACTACGCTTGCCGATACGCGGTCTTCACTCCAGGGCTCGTCTGCTCCACCTGCCATCGGTCCTTCGACAAACATGGCCAACTCACTGCCACTTCAGTTTGCTTACTCTGCAAGGTATGTCGGTAACTCCGGTCCTTTTCTGGATAATTTTATTCCTGATTGCAAAGAGACTCCGAGCATAGCTCGCTCAATAACGCGCTGAGCGAGCTTGAATTTGTGGACCAGCCCGACCGTCAGTGTGTACGTTTCGGCACCATACATTAAGACGGGCAGGACGCACTGGTTGAAAACTTTAGTCTTCAAACATAGGCGACGAGAAGACTTGATGCATGAACGTAGGTAAACGAGGTAAAAGGTAAAGATAGCAGGTTGCGTTGTGTCGTTTCTACCTACCGCCATGGGAAGAAGTTGTGAGTGTATGCATGTTATATAAGTACCTATGTTTAAAAATTGCAATAAATATTACCCGTGACGGGGTCGTGTTATTTCCCGATATTTATAATCCGCCCGTGATCCAGTTCCACGTGCAATAAAAACCGCAATATTGACATGACCCATATTGAAAGTACAGATCTGAATGACTGAACATAAATTGGATCAGATGATGGATTTCTACCACAGGGTGAAATGTAGTTGCTTATGCTAGGGTTTCTTAAGAGTGGGGTGGCCACCACATAACGTCCGCAATTTATCGTCAAATGACGTCACTGAAAAACGTTATATAAGAAAGTAAGTTTGTGTTTCCCTAGATACCGTTTTTTGACACCGTAAAGTTAAAGCTCGGTGGCATCGATTTCATGATGGCCGTCATTGCGGTAGTTATGTGGCGGCTACCGTTATCGTAGGAAACCCAAGCTTTACATCATTGTCATCTACCTAGCCTTTTCCCAATTATGTTGGGGTCAGCTTCCAGTCTTACTGGATGCAGCTGAAAACCAGTGTTTTACATGGAGCGACTGCCTATGAGAGCTGCACAACCCAGTTACTGGGTAATACGGTACCCCTTGGTAAGACTGATGTCAGACTTTCGGGCTACTGTCGCCCCGTAACGACTATCAAAGATCCACGAATGACAGCCGAGACCAACGGCTTAACGTGCTGTCCGAGGCACGGAGGGATCTTGATATGTGAAGATGGTCACCCGTCCACGGACCAACCGCGGCAAGCGTAACTTAACCTGATCGATCGACCCGTGCGGCTTGTAGGTATTACTTAGCCACAAGCCCCTCAACCTACTAACCCATGCTTTACATATTGTATCAATAAACAACCAAACAATTATAAAGTAACCTAAGTAATCTTAACAAGGTATTTAAAAGCTAAAGAAAGTCAAATGAAGTTAGGGAGCCCCGCACAGGAACATCTTAGTTGCCTAGCCACTTTTTTGTCTCTGTCGCTGTCTCCTCGGCAACGCTACTTCTTTGTTACACTTTCGGTTGAGCGGCAACTAGCTACCTGACAACTTTTTTGTCGCCGGGCGCGCACTTGCATTGCAACAAATAGACGGGCAACAGTTGCGTCCAAAGCCGCGGACAAGAATGTTTTCCAGCTGTCGCGTCGCTGCATGCGCGCACTTTCATACAAACCCGTAGACTTGATTTGAGAGTCCCTAAGATTAAATCCAAATTTACATGATTGTTCGGAAATCAATCGTTCGGTTGACATCGGTATACCGTAAGCTCTCGACTTAACCGCAAAGAGGTGTGACCGGGTGGCATTGTCAACGACAAATGTAAACACGGTCCCTTGTTCTTGTACCTACCGCAAATCCCTTTGGACGTCTTGACGTTAGGCGGTACGAGAACTATTTGAATGGGCATAATATGTTGAGAGCAGTAGTGGCCCAGTGGTCACGGACACGACTTACGAGTTGTAGGTCGTAGGTTCGAACCCAGACAGGCGCTTTACTTTGTGTAAATTATTTCATCACCACTGCTCTCAAAACGGTGAAGGAAAACATCGTGAGGAAACCGGCATGTCCTAGAACCAAAACTTCGAAGACATGTGACATCCGCCAACCCGCACTGGGCCCGCGTGGTGGATTATGGCCCACTCCCTCTCATTGAGAGAGGAGGCCTGTGTCCCAGCAGTGGGAACATTATAGGCTGATTATGGATTATGAATATGTTCATTCTATAAAAAAATGTAATTGATGAACTATTTCGAGGAGTAGGGCCGTGATCAGCAAATCACTGCGGACCAACAAATAAACAAGAATATTCTATGATTGTTGATATTTCCGTTAAAAAATGTTCGCGTTTTAATATGACCTTTATGACGTCCTAAGTGGCAGTACGGCGCGCCATACTGCCACTTAGGACCGCGGCGTTCTAATTATGAAATCAAAAATATTACCTGACCTTACCTGACAGACTTTATCCATTTGCAATGTTTTATTAAAACATACTTTCCATAGCATTAAAATGCTTTAAACTTTTTTCTATTATAGTACAGTGTTCAATTATTGCACGACTCATAATGCGAAGCATTAGAGTGTGCTTTACGATCGAAAATTTTTTTTTGCCTCCTTTCTGCAACTGTTTCTATTGTTATATCTATGCTCCTGCTAGTACACAGAACCTACTTAATTTATATACCATTGTATAGATAATTTTGTGCTCGTGTTTCAAAAATTGATTTAATGCAGTTGAAACGAAAAATACTTCAAAATATTTTCTTTGCAAACAAAACACTCAATGGTTCACATTAGCTCTGCACCGAGCTTAGCAATGTAATGATGCAAAGTAGGTACAGTAACAGTGTTAAAACTGACTTCATATTCTCTTGTGTCAGCCTGGTAGCGCAATAATAACCTATATTATACCTTGCCTAAAAATCTGTCAGCCGTCAAGTAGAGTAGTATAGCTGACCGCGCAACAAAAGACTTAATTGTAGCCTATATTGTCCCACTTCAGGGAAAAGGCCTCCATTTCTCCTTTTAGAAAAGAAAGAAAAAAGTTTATTTGGACACAGTTCGTGAAACACAAAATACAAAATTAACAAAATAAAAAAAAACTATGTTACAACAACAATAGTGTGTGCCTCACGGCTGCGCCAAAAAGGTTCATTTCAGCATTAATGCCAGACAGATGCTGTCTGACGCTGGTTTTCGAATGAACCTTTAGGGAAAAGTGACTTTTCACTCCTAGGGGCCTTGAGCCAAGGTGGACCAATCCTGTCTGTAGGCGTCAAGCTCTAAAAGCTTTTAAATCTCTCTCTCTCCCAATTTCAAAATAATCTATATACTTACTAATAACAAAGTTGAAGACTTTGTATGTTTGAATGCACTAATCTCTTGAACTACCAGTCGGATTGAAAAAATTGTATTTGCATTTGAAAGCCAAATTCTCGAGGAAGACTATAAATGCTACTTAACATCACGCTAAGACCCTCAGGAAACGAGCAAAAAAAAAAACAGTGGCACTCCGGGAGTGCTGACCGAAGTGAAAACAAAACTAAACAGAATACTTTGCCGTCACTTACTGACATATCGGATATAAATTAAAACCGAGTACATCCCGAGGACGGCCGAACACATCCGAAGCGGGTATTGTTTGAATCGTCTTAGAAACAAAACACGCGTGTTGTCGCTTACGATAATAGTGGCGCGAGTTCACTGGTTTTTTTCCCATCTCATAAAATGCCCCTAAAGAAGTTTTCACTTCAAAAAAAAAAAGTAAGAACGCTAAGCAAAAACAAAAACAAAGTAATAGCGCCGGCAAGCTAATATGCGATGCGACGGGGTGAGTCGCGGGAACAAGAAATTCCACGCGGACGAACTCGCGGGCAGAAGCTAGTAATCACACTAATATTATAAAGGCGAAAGTTTGTGAGTGTGTGAAAGTGTGGGGGTGTGTGTGTGTGTTTATATGTTTGTTACTTCTTCACGCTCAAACGGCTGGACTAATTTTGATAAAATTTTGTATGGCTGTAGCTGACACCCTGGATTAACATATAGGCTACTTTTTATCCCGATATTCCCACGGGACCGACATTTACGCGGGTGAAACCGCGGGACGCAGCTAGTATAATATAAATACGATACGTCCATTCTATTACACATTCTTCTAAACTAAGGAAAACTTTACAAACAAATGCAAATGAAATTAACTGAACTGATATCAGCAACGCAAACTAGTTTATTAGCACAGTTCTGTAGTTTGACTTTGTTGTTAGTAAATTACGAACATTGTAGGTTCGTGCTATTTTATGTGTGAATACATTTTATTGCCTTAGTTATGTGCGCCAGACTGGCCCGTTGATTTAGTGGATGCAACATTATCAATTCATAGTCTGTTGTATAATTGATAATTGATAATTTTCATGGCGAGTCATTTTGTACTACTTTGTATTTTGTTGTTCCGCTACTATGCACGGGGTCATGTCATGAGTTCGATTCCCAGGTCTGCAGTGTTTTTTATCCGACTTCAAGAAAGGAGGAGGTGCTCAATTCAGATGTTTATACATATATCTACAACATTAGTTTTGTATATACTAAACCCGAAAAGGGGTCATTGTACTCATCATTTTGAACAACTTTTTCTATGGGAACAACCTTGAAATCGCGAAAAAAAAAAACTGCTGATCCATACATTTTGTCGATTTAAGTGAACACAAATGTATGAAACAGCTGATTTTTTTTGCATGCAAAATACTACTTAATAATTACATTTATACCGTGCGTACTAATTTGACGTAGGTATTCCTTCCAGGGCTCTAATTCACTATGACCACTTAAGGATTCCTTACTTCGAAACCACTTGACCTACAAGTAGTTGTTCCGTGTCTGGCTGTTTGTGTATGTGAGTTTAAATGTTTGTAAACGCACCCACAATACAGGAGAAATTCCTAGTGTGGGGCAATGTTTAAAAAAAAAAAAACTTGAATTCCTTAGCTAATCCCGCCAACCTCGCGTTCATTTCGCGCGGTTTCGTTCATTATGTCACAGAGAATACGGCCCCAGACCCATTTGTAACGATTAGGTAAGCACCCCATAAAACCTAGGCGAAAATTCATAGGATTCGAGAAAACGAAATTTTCATGTATTTTTGAAAATTTCCCAGAATGCGTCACTTTTCTCTAAACTCTCAATTTGACTGGTCTTCATTGCTATTCCATTGTTAACGTATTATGTACCCAATGGAATAGCAATGAAAGCCATTGAATTTGAGAGTTTAATGATTTTAGTCTGTTAATTGATTTAGTTATGTTAGGATATTATATTTTTATTTTATTTATTAATCACGTTATAAGTTGTTGTCTATGTACATTTCATTTTCATTCTGAATGAACCTGCAAAAAATATATTGAATTATGACTAAAACAAACACCACGGCTAAAAGTTTTCGAGATAAGCTGGAATACAGGCATACAGAGTCAGCGTGTCTGTTTTTATGGCGTGCAGTGAAATTGACGAAACACGCGAATGTTCCCATATGTCACCTTGTTCACCCATCCGTGGCACATTTTTATGACTGACCTGTTTTGAGGGATATTGCGTTTTATAATTTATTATTATTCGAATTCCGAGGAGTTTTGTATATTCGGGGTATTCATTCCGTTAATTTAAGTGTTATGTTCATATTAGCGCGGCTTCGCCTACATGGATGTTGGAAAATATCCCACGGGAACGTACTACAGGGATTAAAATTAACCTATGTGTTAATCTAGGTTATAAACCATCTGTGTGCCAAATTTCATTCAAATCTGTGCAGCCGTTTTTGCGCCATTCCGGAAAATACATCAAGACAAAAATAACACAACAAAAACACAAAAAACAATTCAACACAAAAATCCTAAAACCTAACCTATATTTTCGTCATCTGACTTGTCCCACACCTCGTAGCAATTACTTTTTTTTCAAGAATATTCAATATTTATACAGTTTTGACTTCGTTATTAATTTATTATATAATGTATAGACAACTGCTAGACTTTGACCTCTTTTATACCTACATTAGGTACTACTTCGGACATTCTTGAGTGGTTTTCAGTCATTCCGTGATACCTCTCATCCGATCGTCGCCGCTACCTTCCGAAGCACGGAGGGGTCTCGATATGTAATGGATGATCACCCATCCACGAACCCACCGCGGCAAGCATAGCTTAACCTTCGATCGACCCGTGTGGCGGTTATTATTTAGCCATGAGCCCTTTATTTTATCCATTAGTTTGATAACCATTATTTAGGTAAAATGTGACAAAATTAGTTACGGACAGGTTATAAGACCTTGACGACCGCAATATGAATTCTCAAATAGATTTCAGGTTTGGGTCCATAGTAAAAGTTTATTTTTATTTATTTATTTATTTTACTTTATTGGGACATAACACAGTTACACATTACAAGTTTAGTATGACAAAATAAATTAAAAACTAAGTTAACGTGAAACCCACACCAATGTCCGCGAAATGATAGTATAAAGACATAGTATAATCCGTGCGATAATTTTACCGAAGAGTAAGAAGTACTCCAAATATATCCAAATCAATAAAGTGGGTGTTATACGTATCTACAATGCGTCGGAGAGGCGCGGAGTTGTTCATAATACTACAACTATATACAATACTACTACAATAACCTCTTCATAGCTTGTTGGTGTTTTTCCAATAACCCTGTATACCTAGGTGGGCACCGTCTTCTGGCAACAACGCACAGATTGCCTGAGACTGTTTATTTTTTTCAAGTTCAGGTTAGCAATAATCGATTTGGAAACTACTCAAATCCTTTATAACCCTGCTACAATTCTCACTTAGATAAAGGCCTTCTCAAAGTAGCGTTATTGTTTTTTCTAGCCCAATCAACCGGTTATAAATGGGGACTTATCCCGTATCCGTAGAACACATACCTACAAACATAGGTCCAAATTGACGCAACCCTTCCGAAAACTTATGAATTATAATACATACATCAATAAGTTAAGTATTCTATTCCAAATCCATGGATCCCAACGAAGTCAAATGTAAAAACCGGGGGAGTTTCGTTCTTTTTGTTTAGTCACGTGCCCCTACACTCCCTACAGTTCAAAGTATACGTCAGATTTTCTGACGGAAAAGGATTGCGGATTGATCCTTGATAATATGAGTTATGCCTTTATTTGATGGCCTATTATTGATTGGTCTTACATTCTATGGAATTGAGTGGTAGATCGCCTCGTTGGACTAGCGGTCGCAAGCGCTTATGCTGAGCAGGAGGCCCTGGGTTCGATTCCCTGGACTGTCAAAGTGTTATCTCAAATTTTTCAGTAGCAGCCCGTAGCCTGGATTTGTACCCCGTTGATGAAATATTCTCGCCCCCTGTTGCATGGAACTTAAACATAACTGGCGAAATGTGGGTGTACTAGGTTCTGGGTTCGATTCCCGGGTCGGAGAAAGTGTTATTAGGTTTTTTCCGAAGTTTGTGTTTGTGCTCGGTTGATGGTAATAGGCTTTTTTTTCAGGATGGGAAATCATCAAATTACCCCTCCCGCTCTGAGTGGAGCGGAAGGGAGTGTGAGACTCTTACTGACTAAAATCCACCCGTGTTCCTTCCTTAGCCCTTTATGTTCCGGGGCAGCGGTAACCCTTTCGGACAATCTGGTAATAGGCTCGCCTCCTATTACATGGGACTTAAAAACAACTGGTGAAATGTGTGTGTTACTATGGGATGGGGTACACCTATCCTTTCCGGGAATACAGGCGTGTTATTTTATGGTATGAATGGTAGTAATAATAAGTTGACGGATGAAACAAAATGCATGGTTTCATATTTCATCATGGCGGGCCGATTGAAAAATATTTTTTGTGTGGTTTATTGAAAACATAAACATATTTTAATTGGTACTATTGATAAAGCTTGATTAACATTTATTATTTGTGAAAATATTTATTCCAATGCGTTGAGAATGTCGACAAATTGGATAAATGATATTTTAATAAAAATCAGGTAGGTAGTATGCTGTAATTTTTGATTAGTTGCTATACTAGTATCTAAAAGTTAGAAAGAATCTCAATAATTTTCCCCTTTATAGGTTCTTATAACACGATCCTAAAGGTACCATTAAAGGTTGAGAGCTCGTTCCATATTCGAGTGATTTCAAATTTCTATCGAAAAATAGTTTTAGTTGGGCAAGCCCGTTCATTTTCCGCGCGGCGAAGGAATTTCGAGTCAATTTTGCAGTAGTTCTATTACTTTATAATACGAACTTTCGCTCGTATAGCACTTACAATGATCCATTCGCGCTGAACCTTAATACGATTTATATTGATAAAATGTTATGTTATTTTAACAATGAGAAAAACGGGAATTACTGATGCTTTGGTCAATGGCCGAGGTTCTACCACATGCTTGATGTCATACTGTGCTACCAATGCGATGTCAAAAATACCTCCAATTTCTCTACATTTTTGACATTGATTGCCGCTGAGATGAGATTGCGACTCGATTTTGGAAGGTTTTAATTACAGGAATCGGCCTTCTGGTATCCGCTGGATGCGAGAAGCAAAAAACCAGAATTGAAAAAATCCGCAGGCGAACCAAAGTACTTAACCGACCTAGCCCGAAGAATTAATTGGCGGGCAGAGCACTTTGCTCGCAGAACAGATGGCCGATGGGGCTCAAAGGTTCTGGAGTGGCGACCGCGTACCGGAAGACGTAGCGTTAGAAAGCCTCCCACAAGGTGGGCCGATGACCTTGTGAAGAACATGTATCCGCTGGATGCGAGAAACACAGAACCGGTCGAAGTGGAGGTGCTTGGGGGAGGCCTATGTCCAGCAGTGAACGTCTTTCGACTGAAATGATGATACTGTGCTAGACTGGAACGGAGGCAGTAAGTATTTGATACCTAAGTAATCAAGTTGCAAAAAAATCAGTCTTTGGGTAAGTAAAGCTCGGAGCTTGCTATACCTGTATTAATTTAGTTGGATAATAATTCTGTTTGTAAGAATCTCCTAGAATTTTCCTTTAGACCTTATCAGAAAGATAAGATAAAATATAATATACTTAAAATATTATTGAAATGATAATATTTTGGTAATTCAATGTTGTTCTAGCTCTAGGAACGACATTTTTGAAAGATGTTTATTTTATGTAAACTGGTTCTAACTGCTCTCAAAACGTAAAGGAAAACATCGTGAGGAAACCGGCATGTCTTAGAACCAAAAATTCAAAGACATGTGACATCTCCCAACCCGCAATGGGCTCGCGAGGTAGGTAGTAGATTAAAGTCCACTCCCTCTCGAAGAGAGGAGGCCTGTGTCCCAGCAGTGGGAACATTATAGGCTGAGGATGCTTATGCTTATTATACTCCTAACACGAGTCAACTTCTAAAGCAGTTTTACATAAAGGACATGTACAAAAGTTTGAACATAATCAAGTTATTCAGATACATCGTTATTAGTCGTATTATTTGTTTACGTATAAACTTTTGGGTTAGGACTGTAGAAAACTATTTAGTTATTTACGGTATTATAAACGTGGGTCCACTTACGGATAGCCATAAATCTAATAGGGTTTAAGTTAATCTTTATTTATGGAATTTAATGGAAGGTGATTAAGGACTTTAGGGCTTAAGTGACATTCTATCAGCGCATCGGTAACGATGGGTGCTATGTCGCAAACTATGCTCCACCTCCTATCCTGCCCTCTGTGCCCTAAAACATGCAGTCAAAGTGACCTCTGCCGTGCCACCGACGACGTCGTGGAAGTGGCGAAGTTTTGGGCCAACAAGATCTGAAATACAGTCGTGCCAGCACGAAGAAGAAGAAGCGGTTTTTGAGTTCTCCATCATGGAAAACTCAAAAATGTACACAGGTCACTAAATAACGTAGAAGTAGATGCTATATACATTAGCTGTCAGCGTATGCCATAAGAGATAACGATAGTCTCTGACAGTCGCTTGTAAATTGGTAGATACTATCAATGTCGGATAATATTTTCCAATTAATCGGTGACAGCCGATGTTTGTTGGCCAACAATTGGAGCCAGACCAAAGAGAATATAATATAGTCTTTATCTCAGACGAAAAGTTTGCATACGCGAAGGAGAAAAAGAAAATACATTACTGTCTCGTTTACTCTTATAACGGGATTATTATTATTTAGCGTAGACAGAGTAAGTATAGCAATAGACAAGTCACCGGCTCGTGCGTTGTCCATCACAGTTCTAACATAGGTAGTCTAAAACACTTGCCCCCTTACTAATAAACGTATTATATCAGATGAATAGTTACACACCGATTTCTCTCTTTCAGTCGTCAGTAACTTGACTTTCGAAAGAAGAAGACAAAACGTTGTGTAGGTAACTATACAGACGCTATACAACGTTTTTTAGTAAGGGGTTAGTCCAAAATAAAATCGTCTTTTTGGTAAAATTGTATGAAGGACTCATGGAATTATTGAATGGTAAGTACCTTCAATGGTGGCTCATTTCATTTCACCACAATAAGAAAGATTTTTTAAATATTTCTTTCCTTAAGACAGGGAGTAAGATATTTCACAAAGGTCGCGATCGTAAATCTCGTCCGCTACAATATTAGAAGCTCATCCCACATTACGCAGAACATTGAACACCGCTTTCGTTTGCTCCAACTGTCCACTTGTTTATATCATCTTTAACACTTTCACCTTTCGACCTTTAATCCAAAATGGGAATATGATTCGCGTATCAAAAGAAACGACTGCGATTGACTTTTGAACGTTTGTCTCGTAGACTATCAGCAGGATTATTGGAAAGACATTTCAAGAATCGGTCTATCAGCTAACCGATATTGTTATTAAACCAATAAAAGAGGCTTCGTTATGCCAAAACACTTCAAAAAAGCAGAAAGTGCTTTCATGAAATTCATGATCCTAACTTTTATCCGTTTTTTGCCGGTCGCCATTGTACAGTCGTCTACGAAATCCTGCCTGGCTCAATTACCGTCATTTCTATGCGTGTCTTGTGGCGTCTAAAATTTTATTGGTCGCTCTAAACCTCGGAAGGTACCTACGGCAAAACTTTTCTAATGTACCTGTCCTTAAAGCCTGGAATACACAATGTAGCATGCTTTTTTCAAAACTAGCTTGCTTTTTTCAATAACATGTCATGTTATTGAAAAAAGCATGCTAGTTTGCTATTAGATATTATGCTCATTTACAGTATGCTCTCTGAGCGTTTACATTTGATAGTGAACACTGGCTTCAGAAGCATACCTACTAATTATTAGCGTACTTCTTACTAGCACACCTGAGGTATGCTCATTTTATCATTCAACAATCACAACACTCATAATTACTTTGGTTCTTTGATATTTTGAATTGTCAAAACTTATCTGTGTAGCATGCTCCTATAAAGCAGCATCCTCACTACGTGTGCTAGTTAGCACGAAAAATAGATCGTCTTGCTAGGTAGCATGCTTGTTCATAATTATAATATTTTTGCGTACACGTGATAAGAAGCATCTGCTCGAAAGTAGTATGCTTTTTTGCTACTACATAGCATGTGTATACCAGCCTTAATATTTGTTCGCAATGGCATCAAATCTGAATCAAAGTTTAAATCAATAATGTATGATTTAATAGCGCTACCATGAGCTATTAAATTACTTACATAAGTGATCGCGCGGAGTCAATTAAGTTATCCCCAAGATGAGAGACTTGAGAGGTAATTAGATGTTAACGCAATAAGGGCCGCCATTTTGTGCCGGTCCCTGACTGACAAGGTGCTAGTGAATCATGCAGACGTAAGTTGGTCCCGTAAGTACAGACGCCAGCACATTAAGCTACCCGAAACTGTCAAATTTTCCCAATCAACATTGAACCTTATGTTTCAGAAATAAAGTTGAAAATATATTAAATACATTTGACAGATTGTAGGGTAAGTCCGGGGGAGATGGCCGTACGGGAGAGATGACCAGTAGAAAGTAATGCGAGTTACAAACAACAAATGGCGTAAGTAGTAATTTAGTTCGCTTCGTTGTGTGATCGGCAACAAGTTGCTGCATGCTTTTTTGCAAAAAAACATTGAAAAAGTAAGTAAATTCCATATTGTTTTTATTACAGGTGCATGATCTAAAATAAGGGGTTAACATATTATGAGGTCACAAAAAAGTTTCTTCAATTTCGCTTGTTTTTGACGTTTAATTGTGAAGTTAATAACTTTTTTAGTATTCTAACCTAAATAACGATCGTTGGAGACTGCATCATACTTTTTGAAATTGATATGGCCATCTCTCCCGTGCATTTGGGATAGATAGAGATAGTCAAATCTCAAACAGCAGTTGCAAAGAAATACCAGTAGATTATCACGATTCCTCTGGAAGTGAAGTAGACGAAAATAAAGTGGACAACTGCCGAGGCTGCGGCGAGAACAATTAATAAGACACAACTAGTCGAAGATTAGTTGCAATGTAATATTTGCAAGCTGTGGGTGCACGAAAACTGCACAGAGTTTGAAGACATGTGCTCAAACTGCGGAAATAAAGAAAAGGACTTCTCTTTTTCTTTCCCTAACCGTCGTTAGAGACAGGACGGGTAAAGGAAAGGGCAAAAAAAGTATTGGCCATCTCCCCCCGAGCCCTGTGGCCATCGGTCCCGGACACTCTGGGTGAGATGGCCAATCGTATTTTTTTTTTAACTTAAAGTTTTTCTATGTTATGTTGATTCAAAGACTGTATTCCATTAAGATTTTATAAGAAATATACATATTGCTTTGTTTGTGATTAAAATTGTTGTTTTATTGTACTTGGTTTCTTGGCTATAGGACCTTAATGTTAGTAGGGCCATCTCCCCCGGACTTACCCTAGTAGGTTGATGTGCTGGCGTCTGTACATTTTAAATTGAAAATATTTGTAGATACCCACGACTTCTAGTTTTGCATTCCTCTGTGTTCAACTTTTATATATATTCAAAACGTGGAATAAACAAATCTCGATTTAAAATGATATATAAATATTGGTTTGATGTCAAAACCATATTTTTTTGCATTGTGAAATCTACACTGTACTTATTTCTCACAAGAAATAGTTTAAATAAGTACAAACTCAAACGCAAAGCGTTTATTTTAATTAAACAATTTACAGGCACTTTTGAACGGTCAAGAAGTCTGACAGTTAGAAAAGTAGTAGACATCTATGGAGAAGAACGGGCAAGAAACTCTATGGACACTCTTTTAAATTATATTTTTACAAAAATATTAGTTACATCATTAATGTGAAATATAAAATTATATGTGAGATCGATGTGAAAAAAAAGACGTACCTACGCGATAAAAGCGTCCAGAGTAGGTACAGCAAGTAGTAAGAAAAAAACAATTCAAAAATAAAAAATAATTCAAAATAAGCCGAAGCAGCTAAGTGATGGCCAGCCCCAACTGACGTCGCCCGTTCACGAACATGACGCATGGATCAGCACCATTCAGTTCAACCATTTTGAAGGGAGCTAAATGATCCAACACACACGCCACCGTCAGCGAGACATTTGAGTGACGACATACTATCAGCCGCCAGGGCACATTCAAGTCAATGAAAGACATATTACCCGGTAAATGGTAGCTCTATAGTACATAATATAACTCACATCTGTGCTATGCATACAATACAAAGGAAATTGAGTTTATACAATGCCAAGATAGTCTTACAATCTTCAGCAGCTCCAACAGTATTTTCAAGTGCTAATCAATTAGTTATGGTTGTGGAACAGGACCAGCATTGAGCCAGGCATTTTTATATCAGCGATGTAATCCCCTAACCTATTAATAGATTGTTTGCCCAGGGAGCAAACAACTATTTTGCTGGCGAGAGCGTTTCTTTGAATCCAGCAAAGTGGTCCCGAGGTGGACACTCTACTTTTTATCACACTCTATGATGAGAAAATAAGTAAGTGCAACTTATGAATAAGAATAGTACGTTTAATTATTTACACAATACAATTACTCGAGGAAGACATACCTCGTTTTTTATAAAAATCCTAATTTGAGTAAACAATTACAAACGAAGGCAGATTGCTATTCGCACGTTTTTTATTTTTTCACAAACTATTTATTTTTACTTTGCTCGCGTTTTTCTTTATTATACAGCCTGTTACTTGTTCATACAATGTTCGTGACTGATCTCTTTGGTGATTCGAACTTTTACTAACAATATCCATATTCCAAATTCAATAGTATATTTCATTACAAGTGCGGAAAGGCTGTCATTGCAAAGAGTTCCGACAAATGTCTACCCGAGCCGAGGCGCAGCCGAAGGCGAGTGTTGACAGTCGGAACAAGTTGCAATGACGGTTCCGCAGGTGTACTGAACGACTATTTTTAATACAGTTGCGAAAAAATGAAGTAATTTAATAAAATAATAAAAACACAATATTGCTTTTATCTCTTCTCTCCACGCAAAAAATTAGTCGTATGTGGATATGTAACGACTTTTTGACTTTTCCGGTAAAATGTTCTCCGAAGCATTTTGTGCAATTATACTGAGTTCCGGTGGTGTTAATTAAAAAAAATAGGGTCGAAATTACTCATTTTGTGCAACAAACAACTAAACTCGCAAAGAAAATTTCTGGAAAATGGCGCCAACCGTAGAATATAAGCAGAGTTTTTTTTTCTTCACCCATTTTGGTAGGCAAAGGGAACTATCCATACAGCTTAGTCTTCAGTATATTTTTTTTATTGATATGAAATGAAAATGAAATTTAATGAGATGAAACCTAACCTAACTCATTCAATTAAATCATTAAATCTGATATTGAAATAAATTAGTAGCTTCTTTTTAGAAATATACGTATTTGTATGAATCACAAAAACTCTTTAGTAAAAACTTCATGGTTGGTTTTTCTTTTTAATAGACATTATTTTGACAGTTGGGAAAGAGAACGCACGAGTTCGGGAAAGGTAAAAAAAAAGCACTAGTATGTAATAGCCCACATCCCGAACGCTATACGTCCCTGCAATACACCACTTTTTGAGCAACTGTATTAAAAATCACTTTTAGTCCCTGTTTATGAAGAATACACTAGCTCATTTGGAATAGATGTGATAAAAAATATGCCTGCCTGCATAGTGTGCGTTTTATACAATACTTCAATTTTGTCACATTCAGTTGAAGAATGTGGGGAGATAATTTATTATAACATTTTAAACAGTACTCCATAAAAGCTGAGTCCACTTTAGCCAGTCTGAAACCTGGTTGAACTAATAGACCCCTATTTCTAGTACTACTTAGAATTATGTCACCTCTTTTACTAAAAAGATGTAAATTTTTCCTTACAAACATGATATTTTCGTAGATAATATATATTAACTAGGCACCGTCACAGTTCCCTTAGAGAATCGCACAATTTTCTATGGGAGTATTCTCGCCACATTTTAATATGTGACTGTACTATACAATATGTAAAATACTTAATAACACAAGACCTTCTACACCCCAATTAGAGTATTGAGTTAAAAGACCAAAACTTGAATTTATAAATATAAAATTATTTATAATATAAAATTCGTAATCGTAAACCTACCATTACAACTATTGTTTAAGCGTTTATAGTATTAAAAGCAGGTGTCCACGCCGCGCCGTCTGCAAGGCCTCGGGCTGTCGTAAAGTAATTAGCGTAGCTCTTTGGACCTCTAGATTGCATTAGACACGTTCTACATGTCAGCCGTCTTCACACCACGGCTTTAAATATGGATATGGGGTTGCATCGCATGGTGTGAACCATGGCTTAAGTGACGCATAATGAAGCATATGTTGGATGAATTAATTAATTTTGTGTAACTAATTTTGTAAGGTCAAGTTTAAATATTTAAAGTCTTAAGGAGAAGTTAAGTATTTAATTTTGTTAGAATCCGAGCGTTGGGGAGGACACTTTACTTCCACCGACATTTTCGTCGAGTGTTCCAAAGGCCTTTGCTTGTCTCTTTCAGTTTATAGTGATATAGTGATTTAATCAAATGAGTATGCTTAAACTCTTTCCCAAAATAGGTAAAGCATTACCAAAATGACAATAGCTCATGAGTTGGGTAGGTACGTATGTGCATTGTACACTGACCTGAAAATGCAAACGTATCGAATCTGGTGTTCCGTTGGCTGAATCTGTACAATCTACAATACAAATTGATCGAATGAAACCAAAAACTGTTTGTGGGTTTAAACCAGCAGCAGTCAAGTGTTGAAAATTCATTTTCCTTTAGTTCTTTTAATGCTACTTTTGAAGAAATTAGCATAAACAGAAAAGTTTCTTAATCTAGTTAGTGGGTGCCGTAATGCTCTCCTAGATAGGTTACCAAATAACCTGTGTTTAGGTGAAACAGTTCCGATCCCCGTCATAAATGGTTGACTTATAACAGTATAAATATGTGTATAGTAATCATTACAGCAAGCTACTAAATAAGATTATATTATGAAAATTAGGTTATTAAAATTACTTAGAGATTAGCAGTACCTACTTGATTAAAATCATTCCATTTGTTATTCACATTCATAAAAGTTTGTTTACTTTGTTTCCCAACTCCAACATGTCCGCGTCAGAGAGCACACGAAACTTTCCCCAGCATCCTTCCGCCTGATACAGTTTTCTCGTGATTCCTCTCAGCACATAATCATGTCTTTTGAAAAATAATGGCCCTCTTTATTCTGCAAAACCTGCCACGATGAAAAGTTACTGCAGATTGAATCGCAGAAAAAGACGACGGCTTAAATAAGAATACTCGTATTCAGAGTTTACTTTTTAAGTAAATTTTATACATCTTTTGCAGTGTGGGCAAATAGAAAATTATGCGGTAATCTAATACAGATACAGTTTTTATTGCAACGTATTTCGCATTAAAAGGTTGAAACGTTTTTCTATTTTTTTGGTTACAGATTGTAGAACTATGCTCCAGTGAATTAATGTGACCATCCACCACATGGATTATTAAGTTACTGTTACACTAGCAGATTATGTTTTAATGGTGTGAATCGTGAATAAATTAAAAACATCGGCCTTATTTAAACTAGATGACGCACTAATTATCTGTCAAAATAAAATCCCGAGGAGACATTTTGGATTGACTCGCACACATAATTAGCCTATAATGTTCCCACTCCTGGGACACAGGCCTCGTCTTTCTGTGAGAAGGAGTGGGCCATAATCCACCACGCGGGCCTAGTGTGGGTTGGTGGATGTTGACTCACACGCGTGAATGTAATAAAGTTGAAGCAAGTATCTTTAATATATTGATAAGCGTTCACTTACGTTGACTTTGAGGGAGATTGTCAGGCATACTGCGGCATACATAAGGTAAGGAAAAGTATATGGGAGCGTATAGTATGCAAGTGGCTGAGAGAATTCGACGCCGGGCTCCGGGGCCGGGCGGCGAGCCCGCCCCGCTAACGTAAACTCACTACTTTACGTAAAGCCCAGGTTACACGAGGCTAGATTTTTAAGCTAGGATAGCAAGTAAGTAGTAGGTATCCTGCGGGGTAATTGCGCAACACACTCACAATGGCATTACCTTTAAATTTGGCATTTCAACAACATTAATTGACTCATTTACGTAGTCGAGCAGACAATTTGTTTTTTTTTTAATTCTACGGCTTATGATTGAAAGTGTGATACGGGCTTGGCACATGATAGAGCCGTTTGTACCATGCTAGGATTGTAAAGCCACTAGTATTACAGTAACATAGGGCGTGGAGTAAAATGATCCGATTAGATACCAGCTTAGCTGGCTACATGAGGCTAGTACCTACACAAGAGAGGATAGTAAAATCAGTGGCAGTTCTTGCTCAAAAATAGAACCCCATTCTAAAACAATAGCTTAATATTTTTCTCTTTCGTTTTTTTTTTCTATCCTACTCTGTAGGTAGATAGTGTGTTGAAAACACATTAAACTACCTAGTAATGGACGAATTTTAAAATCAATTGATGCTGTGTAGCGTCCGACGTCTTATATTTGTACGCCGTTCAGGCAAAACATGACTGTCATAATAATAATTTGATGTAACATCTTGCATGCTATGTGTGTGTATACTCATGTTTTGAACAAATAAAAATATCTTATCTTAACAAAATTCAACTAATTTGATACGATAGATAAAATCATGAAGATACCTTTAAAAAATTTCTTTTTACAATAAAAACCCTACTAATATACATACAATCATTATGCTTTTTTGTCAGATTATTCTACAAGCAACATACTAAAGCACTAGCGTTTTAATTTTTTAGTCCAAACAATAGACTTTTTGTAAATAGCTAATTGCTTCATATTTTACAATAAATTACCAGCGTTGTGTCATCGCGCTTGTCTTTCTTTTCTATGCAGTCCGACAACGACCGCGCTTTAGGTCATGTAGTCGCCTTAATACTTTTATTTTGTTATTTCTATGTTATGTTATTCTATTTAGTTTATGTTCTTCCTGTACGAGTTCCAAAAAATACTATTTCTTTCTTTCTTCCACGTGTAACCTGGGCATAACAACCAACTCTCCGCCGACAGTGCTCTCATATTGGCTCCCTTATGTATGCAGTGACCTTTTCGTGAATGCACGACTTAAAGAGATTTTTCAGCATTCTATTCTGTAAACTCTCTTAGTTAATACAGCGCTATCGGTCGTGGAGGTGTGCGGTTTTTTGTCTTCATTCGACGTGTGAATACAATTTTTTTTTTTTAAACGTTGCCCCGCACTTGGAATTTCTCCTGTATTGTGGGTGTGTTTACAAACATTTAAACTCACATACACAAGCAGCCAGACCCGGAACAACTGCTTGTGGGTCATACAAATATTTGTTCCGTGCAGGAATGGAACCCGCGACACGCAGCGCAGCAGTCAATCGCTTAACCACTGCGCCAACCGTGCCGTCATTAGTTAGTACAGCGCTATTGGTCGTGGAGGTGTACGGTTTTTTTGTTTTCATTCGACGTGTGAATCCAATAAAATAACCTCCGGCCGGGCTTTGTTCCACTGTACATACTTACAGTGCGGTGTCCCTCTGATCTCTGGTGAGTGTTGACCGTGGTAGTCGATCAGCCGTGCTCGCGTGCAAATTCCGCACCGAGTGTGTCAGCCTCGTGGTAGGTATTTACTGTTTCGCAGCACTGACCGTTTTAGGTTCAAATCCTTTAGGTATTGTTTTCGCATTGAATATCCACTTTGATTAAATTGTTCGAATAGAATTGAGAGGTTTCATTCACAACTGTGTGATTGTTTATTTGAATCTCGCAATAAAATTTTATTCTGGAAATTCATCTAAGTACAGACGGCCAGCACATCAAGCTACTACAATCTGTCAAATTTCTTTAATAGATTTTCAACTTTATTGCTAACACATAAGGTTCAAAGTTGATTGGGAAACATTGACAGTTTCGGGTAGCTTGATGTGCTGGCGTCTGTACATTTTCAATGGTGTTGAAATAACGGAACCCTTTTAATTAAAATGCGAACTCGACTGTAAATTAGCTGCTCGTCTATGGGACAGTTGACGAGAGGGGGAAAGTAAAGCAACTTTACATTTTAAATGTACAAAGGCAGTAAACGGTAAAAAGAAAATGAGGAAACCAATGAGGAAACTCGTTTAAATGGACTGTGTAAAGCATAAGAGTATTAAGGAATTATATCTACTCGCACTTCGAAGTAACACACAATTTTCCATAAATTAGGGTGAGCTTACATTTTTCCTGGAGTAGAGCACCCATTTTTGAAAAACGAGAATTTTCACAACATTTTTAGGGTTCCGTTTTTTTCCTTTTGAGGTACGGAACCCTAAAAATGTTATAGGATCACTTTGTCGTCCGACCGTCCGTCCGTCCGTTTGTCTGTCAAGACCCTTTATATCGGGAACGCGTTGTTTTAGTTGAAATTAAAACCATATACTCAAGTCTACAGTCCAGTCATAGTTGAAGCTGTGAAAAAATCAAGCACCTAAGTTAAACGTAAAATAAAGATAAGGCCGTTTATGCCGCAGAAAACGTAGTAAGTATATTTCGAGACTCTCAAGGGAATCAAAATTTATAGGGTACTTCCCGTTGACCTAGAATCATGAAATTAGGCAAGAAGCAAGATCATGTAGCACAAATAAAGGAAAAATCTGAAAACCGTATAATAATACATAAAAAAAAATTCTGTGATAAACTATTTACATACCTACCTACAAAGTACGAAACCCTCCATGCGCGAGTCCGACTCACACTTGACCGGTTTTTTATTATTATTCTAACTTGATACACTGCGTAACGATTCATGATGAAAGTCCTTTTCCAAAAAGTCCTTTGTTGATCAAAAGCTGTTTACTGTGAAATCGATAAAGAAGAGTGGAAATATTGTGGGTTATCGATGACTTGCAACGTAGGTAGGTATGTTAAATGGGATAAGTGAAAGTGAATGCCCTCCCCCTGCCTTAAGGGTGGAGTTCAGAGGATTGGCTGATAAACGCACTCGTTTATTAATACAGTTTTACAAAATGGGACTATTTCTACAAGCATGTGGGTGAGCACTGCTCTCCTAGCTAGGTTATGGAAACCTGTGTTAAGGAGAAGCAGTCCGGTCCCCTAAAGTACAGTGACGTATTCAGCCTTTGTACAAAAGCTCACTTGTCACAATCGATTTAAGTTATAACTTTTTATTTCATGCCGTAAGTAGTTATAATCTTTTTAAGAAAGGTCTAAAAGGATAAGAGAACTTTCATTCTTCTTGAAAAGTAAATAATGTAGTCGTTGTCATATATAAGGATTTTGTAATCAGCAATGGTATTTTAAGGACTCGTAGTTATTACTGCGGGGCTTGTGGCTAAGTAATAACTGCCGCACGGATTGATCGATCAGGTTAAGCTACGCTTGCCGCGGTTGGTCCGTGGATGGGTGACCATCTTTACATATCAAGATCCCTCCGTGTCTCGGAAAGCACGTTAAGCCGTTATTCCCGGCTGTCAATCGTGGATCTTTGGCAGTCGTCAGTTCGTCAGAAGCTTGAAAGTTTGACAACCAGTCTTACCAAGGGGTATCGTATTACCCAGTAACGCAGTGGAGTAGGTTGTGGAGGTCAGATAGGCAGTCGCTTCATGTAAAATACTGGTATTCAGCTGCATCCGGTTAGACTGGAAGCCGACCCCAACATTACAACGTAGTTGGGAAAAGGCGAGGCAGATGATGAGTTGTTACTGGCAAATGCGTGCGGTACCTACTTTTATCAAAAAACCATTCCAGACATCAATCTACATGGTCTTCACATGATATGATCAAGATTATGTCTGAACTTTAAAAGAGACTGTGACCTCTGAGTTTTTTTCGGCCTTTCTTCTCAGAGTAGTCAGATAGGAAACGCCGACTTCATCTACAGATTTCCTAGATATCCTATTTAGAGAATAATATACAATTTCATTTAATTTCTATCTCCAATATTTTTGGCAAACGTGATGATTGCGGCAAAATATACATCTTTAGTATAGCGGTACGTAGAGGTAACCACCACATGATATAAATGAATACTTAGAAAGTAGTAGTTTTATGTTGTTGTTAATGTAACAAAGGAAACTCCCAACCTCACCGTGTGGGCGGAGTTGTGTGCAAAAACTAGTTCCGTAATAAAAGACTGTAGTTTAAGGCTAAAGAATTTCTGATGACGACCTTTGTTCGACAAATACTTCGTGCAACAATTCCTATAAGCCCACAACTCAAAATACAGAAGCTATTTAAATAAACGTTTGCTTATTAGCGTGAAATTATTAGCAAGTAACTGCTACAGGTTAAATATCTGTCTAAGGGTTTCCAAATTTAAGAGTCACGTTACGCAGAAATTGTTATCTCGGAGGCTTATTAAAATATTACAGGCAATTACGTGGGTACACAAGGAATTTCGGGATAAAGTGCTGATCGGCTTACTGCGAGCATGAAACATGTCGGTCAAGTGGCTGTGCTCAAGAATTTTAACCGAGATTAATAAATGTTGAGTACCTACCTACACAGAGAGGAGCTTCTTTTTTGTTCACTAGCGGTCTATTATTTATTGCCCGCTATTCGCGCACAATGGGCCTTATAAGAAAGCTAAAAGTCGCCCAAAGGGCAATGGAGAGGGCTATGCTTGGAGTTTCCCTGCGTGATCGAATCAGGAATGAGGAGATCCGCAGGAGAACTAAGGTAACCGACATAGCCCGAAGAATTGCCAAACTTAAGTGGCATTGGGCAGGGCACATTGCTCGCAGAACAGAAGGCCGATGGGGCCGAAAGGTTCTGGAGTGGTGACCGCGTACCGGAAGACGTAGCGTTGGAAGGCCTCCCACAAGGTGGACCGATGACCTTGTGAAGGCCGCAGGAACCTGTTGGATGCGAGAAGCACAGAACCGGTCGAAGTGGTAGTGCTTGGGAGAGGCCTATGTCCAGCAGTGGACGTCTTTCGACTGAAATGATGATTCGCGTATTCACTATAATATATTACTAGCTTCTTTGCGATGAAGTCGTAAGAAACACATTGCCTACACAATTTTTTTTTATAAAACTCCCCAACGCTAATAAGTACTTCATTATCGCTTAGCGTTCTTACTGACCTTTTTTCTTTTTACTCGGCTCCTATAGTCCTAGTGTGATGTTAAATAGCCTATAACCTTCCTTAAAAATTAGGCTATCAAATGCAAAAAGAATTTATCAAATGCGACTGCATGGTAGTTCTACAGATATCGCTTTCAAATAAACAAACAAATTCTTAAGCTTTATTAATTAGTATTGATATAGATATTACTAGCTGCACCCCGCGGTTTCACCCGGATAAGTTTCGATCCCGTGGGAATATCGGGATAAAAAGTATCCTATGTGTTAATCTAGGAAATCTATCTTCTTCTAAATATATAAAACTCAAAGGTGACTGACTGACTGACTGACATAGTGATCTATCAACGCACAGCTCAAACCACTGGAGGGATCGGGCTGAAATTTGGCATGCAGGTAGATGTTATGACGTAGGCATCCGCTAAGAAATTTTTCGAAATTCCACCCCTAAGAGGGTGAATGGGGGGAGGGTGAAATTTCACGCGGACAAAGTCGCGGGCGGAAGCTAGTAAACTATAAATGTGCGCTAAACATCCAAATCCGTTCAATTCGTTCGTTTGCGTGATGAAATAACAAACATCCAAATACACACACAAACTTTCGCCTTATAGAGGTATGAGGAACAGGGTGTATAGCCTTTATAATATTAGTGTTATTCGCGTATTCACTAACGTTTTCAAGTGTTTGATTTACAATAAAAGTGATTTTGACGTCAACCGGGTTTCTTTACTCTGAGATTCTGAAGTTCTGTCTCCGAGTTTGTTTTCTTCGTATTTCTTTGTCGTAGTTTATGTACAAGTGGGTCGACAGAAAATATTTTCTATTAAATTGTGTGTACCTACTCAGTAAGGTTAGGCTCACTTTTTCCACTTTCAGTACAGAAAAACATTTTGGGCTCATAATACATACAGGCTTTGAGTATTATGAGCCCAAAATGTTAGAAAAAAAATATGTCGCGCATCGGTTCGGAAGATCGCAATAGTGCTTAGATAGAGTGCTTGTTTATGGCTTACCAACAGCATCGTAATCTATTCCCCGCAGTTCACTTTTACGACCTGCAACTGATATATCTCTTTCGTTTCTAAACCCAGTTTCCACTTATGACAATTCACACTTTATTGTACTGCCAATATAGCTCAGTTATTCACGAATCACGTAGGTATACAGTTCCGCATCGTACTTATGTATACGGATCGGACGGATCGTCATTGAGATATATTTATTTTCAGTATAATTATACAAGGTAGCATCCCGGAATATTGATGCGCAAAATGTAAACATGAATTCAGCATAAAAAAAAATATCTGCCACTTTGGCAGAATCATAAAAGGATAACATAATGGACAGTTAACTGATAAGTTAATCATAATATCATCAACAAAAGTTACATTAGTTCCACTATCGGTCAAGAGATGGCGCTGACATAAAACTGCAATATTCTACACCCCAGTGCAGTTTTAATATTCTTTGACGAGTATAGGCCTCGCCGATGAAAATTTAAAAACATAATGGTACGGAACTCTCGGTGCGCGAGTCCGACTCGCTCTTGCCCGTTTTTTTTTTTAATAACCGAAGAAAAATTTAACGGCTTCAAAATAATGCACTGAATCCATCCATGGTAACGGGATGCACCGATGTCCCTGTCGCCGTAAAGATTTATTTAGAGCTATCAATGCTTTATTGTTCCGATTCAGCTTCTTTAAAACAGAAAAAAGTCTTCATAAGTAGGTACACTTTGTAGAGAAACCTACAAATAGTTGCTTTACGCTGAACAAATCCTGTTTAACTGCGATCTGCAAAGTCGTATATCATTTTTAAGAGCAGATGAATTATTGCGCGATTAAAATAAATTTCGAATAAAACGCGGAACCACCCTAGGAAGACAACACAGAAATTACTAGGAAAACTGGACCAAGAAAACAAAGTTGATATAAGTAACATTAGACTATTAAATTCTGCATGGGCGGACCAAAACTGATGGAGATTGGGGATATAGTTCTAAATTCATGTAATTCGAGGCTGCTGGTAGATACATCGTGGAAGTGTCCACAACCAACCGCCCGTACTTTTGTTTCCAATAAGCACGGATCACTTGGCAAATAGTTTGTAGGCTGAGGAGGTCCACTTACGGGACGCGGTCGAAAAGTTACCCGAGCAACATGCGCTGTAATGCTTTTATCACGAAATGGGGTAAATATTAGGTATGGGAGGGACATATAACGTTCATTTTATATTTGTTGCTCGAATTTGAACTGTGAATCTTATTAATACTAATAATAAAGCTGAAGAGTCTGTTTGTTTTAACGCGCTAATCTCTGGAACTACCTACCAGTCAGATTTGTAAAATCTTTTTACTTTTAATAGCCCAATTCTTGAGGAAGACTTATAGAAAAGGCTACTTATTAATTTAATATATGCCAGGATCCTATGAAGCTGAGAAAAAAAAAATGGTAAGAAAGAACGCTAAGTGAAAGCGAAGTGATAGTGCAGGCAGGTGATGTGATGCGAGATGCTGGTCATAAAGATATTTACAAGAAAAATGTGTATAATATGTGTATATTGATTTATAATAACATACCAATAGAATTAAAATTATTGCAGGGTAATGTTTTTAAAATCAAATTGACAGAGTGGCTACAAAATAGTTGCTTCTATAGTCTTAAGGAATTTATAGAACATATACATAGTCGTTAAATAATATAATTAATTAATTGATAATTACGAGTAATTGGACAGATAATTTTATTGTACGTATATAATAGTAATTTTCATTAAATAATATTTGTTTTATTTAATTTATTGACATTTTTAATTACAGATATTGACATTTAAATTTATTTCAATGACATTAGATTTTAAGTATTGACATTAATTTTATTGATTGACATTTTTTATTTTAATTATTAACATTTAAATTTACTGTATTGACATTTATACTTTATTTTTTGTTAATTTTTATAATCGGACAATTTAAAGTATTGAAATGCATGAATGTTATTTTGGTTTGGTCTGTTTCTTTTTTTTTATATTTTATTTATTTTAATGTTGCGTTTGCATTTTGGGTACGATGTGAAAATTAATGACTATATTGAATGTAATTTGCACGCTTGCTTGCAGGCAGAATACAATAACTTTTAGGCTTTAAGATCTTCCCCAAATGAACAATGTATTTTCTGGCAAATAAATATTTGAATTTGAATTTGACGGGGTGGGTCGGGGATATAAGAAATTTCAACGCGAATGAAGTCGCGGACAGAAGCTAGTTTGTTAAGGACTGCTTTTTCGGTTCGGTGTTTGCTACTTTATTTATACATGGCTTTCTCATTTCCGCTTTGCTAGCACACTATTAGCTTTTGGCAACTCTGCTGTATAGCTGTATGTCGGTGGTTTTAGGGCATTTGAAATACTAAAACCATTTTGAATTGTAATAATTAATAATTATTTATTTATTTAACCAAATATACATGATATACATCGGATTACACATACTTATAAGACTAGTACTTGGGAGTATATAACATGGGAGCATCTGTAGCCGAACTAGGACGAGTCCTGTATCTCGGCTTACAGCGCCACAGCCCTCAAAACAGACAATAATACATATTAGCCCAAAAGACATGCAAAAAGTTGCATCAATGAATGATCCTAAATAAGAAAAATAAAAAAATGTGCGTGTCTATGTACAGTAGTGAAAGGTAATATAATAGAAATAATACTTTATTTTAAATATGTGAACCATTGGACGTGGTAACGGCACGTCACACATGCGACACCGGTAACCGTAGGTCTATGGCGTGCTAACGTCAAAAATTAAAATCATCCCACACAATCAGATAAAAAAGATTCCCCTGGGTATGTAATAACTGTGACAAGCCGTTATCATGTCGTATTGACCGAAATAAAAAGGAAAAATACGGTAGAGAGGGCCATATATATTTGCGTCGAACATAAACAGATTATCCCGGTAATTTACCCTTATCAGTGAAAGGGTTTTACTGAGTACAGATCCAGTTTATTATCGGATACTGATCAAATCTAGTGAGGACTGATTGCACATTAAGGCCACTAGAAATTGTATGGTATATAAATGTAGGTACTTTTTTATTAAATACTGCTATTAAAATATAAATATCCACCATAGACAAAATAAAATACATTTCCGTTAAAAAATAAAGTAAGCACTTACTTTTTTTATGGAAATGGTCACCGAAATTTACTTTTTTTTATGTAGGTATTTTAATTTGTTTATGGTGGATATTTAGATTTGGAACTCTAATTAAGTATTGGGTAAACCACGTAATTATAGGATACTATTGTGGGCTAAAACATAAGTATGTTTTTACGCGGAAACTATTTATTTCTTTTTATTTTCGATTGGTTTTAGCCACACAACGGAAACCTTCCAGAATTTATCTGTGCGATAGTGAGTCGTTCATTTCAGACTATAATGATGCTTACAATTGCGCTCGACCCTTTTTGTCACCATGACATTATTTAGTATAACGAGAAAATTAAAAATCTGAGTTTACATACTACTATGAAAGGAAATGTTTTGATCTGTATCTACATATAACTATACTTATAGATGTTATTTGTTATTATTATAAAATATTGGAAAATATCTTTCCTGACAAATCGGTATACTTAGGGCCCATAAACACGGCAAGGTTTTATTACGGTACGGCGTATACACCGTGCCGTTGAAAAAACGTGTCTGTCAAGGGTCTAAGGCTCGTACACACACGTTTTTCTTGCCGTGAAAAACTACGGCTTATTCGCCGTGTGTAGTCACGATCGTCAGTGTTGTATGGATCACTATGGAAGCTTGTTGACAGACACGTTTCTTCTACAGCGGTTTATACGCCGTACCGTGCCCGATAAACTGGGCCGTGCAGAAAGGGCCTTAGCACAGTATAAAGATCATACAGTATTGTATCTCGGCCGTAACCTTGAAATAAATGCCTACAGCCGCGCGGTACGTAAACATGCGATAGGGCTGCCCGCCTCCAGCATTTTAATTACATTTGCCTACTTTGTGTTTCCATTTAGTTTTGTTATTGTATTTTACTGTGTGTACATAAATATTATTAATAAAAACCACATCTTTACTTTGAATTATACAAACTAACAAAACAAAACACACATGCCCCGAGGTTTTAACACAAGCGTACCTACCGTATAATGATTCATGACCCGCCTATAACTACTAATTTCACTCATGACTATCACTTACTTACCTTTACTCAATTCACTTTATTTGTTAATCCAGACATCTTTTTTTTTCGGGAGATAAAAGGAAATACTTATCCATTAAAAAGACACATTATGTACCTACCTACCTACTAGTAAGTAAAATTATTTTATAGTCTTACCTTTCAGAGTTTCCAGGTAATTTAAAAAAAGTTATCTCTGGATGCGTTATTGACGAATTCATGCAACCAAAAACAGCACAATATAGCCTACTCGTCATATTAAATATGTACTTACTGCAATTTATTTTTAGTGAAAAAATCGCGCGATTATTGTTAAAAAAAACAACACACCGTCCTCCGTCCGTCACGCGGCACAGTCACGACTGTCTGCATGCCGAGCGCGTTCCGAGGTCGAGGCGCGTAGGTATAGCTAGCGTTTCGTCCGTTTCTATGAAGTCGAAATACTGTATATCTTTATACTGTGGCCTTAGTCTGCAAAATAAAATCATAAAATTAGTCAGAATCCGTCCCAGAAAGGAGTAAATTTTAGAAAAATCTCTTTTAATGGATAATTATGTGATAAATCATAGTCTCCGGAGTGGTTGCAAGAATCAACGTTGTGTGAATTTCATCTTCATAATGTAAAGATTATGCAAATATGAAAATAACATTCTACTCTCATAATTTAGTTTCAGAAAACCTCATTTAGTTTTAATACCTACGTTCATACGTCGTCGGGGGAAGAAAATATTTTTGTTATAGTTAAGCTATAACGCGACGAAGCCTTATTAAATTCATTTTAAACTAGATACCATGCATGGTTTACAGCAACTACAATGGAACCTTATTATAAATTAGTTATTTTTTTAGGTTTCAGGCAATTTTCGTCCGAAATATCCATTTTCCGGACGAACAGTATAGTGCCGGCAAATCAACACTATTAATTCAGTTTTCGGAGAAAATCGATAGTTACACCAACTAAAAGCACATTATCTGTGAAAATACAGAAAAATATGTTTGTTTTGCTGTACTTAGTATCAGATTGATTCAGTAATAATATATGAACTCGGTTAATTTATTAGGGTTCCGGACTCAAAGGGTGCCAACGGAACCCTATTACTAAGACTCTGTTATCCGTCCGTCTGTCTGTCTGTATCTTTTGAACCTTAGACTTTATATTTTTTATTTTCTTTTTACATAATTTTGTTTTCATATTTTTATGATTGTGTTTAGTTTTTGATTTTAGTTTGCGAGTCCCAATAAATACATTTTCTTTCTTTACTTACACATTATTTTTATATTTTTTTATTATCCCTTAGCTTCTTTCCTAACCATCGATTTATAAGATTTAAGAGCTTTTTCTTTTATCAATGTTCTCAACCCACGACAAGAGCATGCAATAGCTACATGTGGCATAATGTGACCTATTTCTACGCCCCCGGCTCAGAACCACGATAATATTAAATCAGTTTAAAGTTGAAACTTGATATTAATGGCTCTATCAGGAGGACAAACGGTATTGTCATTAGAGATTGACAGTGATTTGGACAATTAGGTACCTACCTTGGTGAATTTATGTCGAGCGCATTATGAGGGTCATTTGTTATCGGAGTGATTTCCATCTGCGACTGACCCAACTAAATTATTATCTGCGAGGTAAGTTATTTCGGGGTTTTGGACTGTAAACTGTAAACGCTCAAAGACGGTGCACTTTTTTTAATTTTTTACCAGATTACGGCAAAGCCAAAGGAGGGTTATGATTTTAACAGGCTATGTATGTTTTTAATATATTTAAGTGTGTATCTATGTATGTATGTTGATCTGTTCCCTCATAACTCCTAAACTACGTACGTACTTACCTACTAGTCATATTTTAATAAACAAAAAATTAAATAACCCTAATTACGTTCATAAAAAAATATCTTTTGAATTTTCCCAAACCTTAAGAAGTGTGTAGGTTAGGTACTTACCCTCAGTGATTTCTAACCCAAAAATAATTGAAATGAAAATAAAATAAAGTTAAAAACTAAAACCCGTTACCGATGTCGATGTTTTCAGGTTTTCGTATAGCCGGAGTCACTCGTCGTAAGGGAGTTAATTACCTACATCAACATGAATTAGTAATCAACATTAGTTTCATTCGGCATCTTTCACTCGAAATGAAACATCTGTACACAACATGAATCAAAAGTGAATAATGAATTACCTAATGAACCCATACAAAGATGTTGGATTACGGCACTCGGCATCTTTTAATCGCCTACCGAATGACTGAAAAATGGAAATGCAAGGAGCAGATGAACGTCAAAAAATAAAGCAGAAGAGTTTGTTTGTACTTATCCGCTAATCTCTGGAACTACCTGTCAGATTTGAAAATTTATTTAATTTGATAGGCCAATTCTTGAGGAAGGTAACATCACGCCACGACCCTTAGGAGCCGAGCAAAAAGAAAAACAAAATCAGAAAAAATGCTAACCGAAAATGAAGTAGATAATAGCCCGGACGGGAAACGTGACTGTTATTTACTACCTATATTGTGCAGAAGCTAGTTCCTATATAATTTTGTAGGTGTCGGTGAACGTGGAATGAAACAAAAATTAACATTCACTCGAGTGAACCGCATCTGATTTCAGCTTTAGCAATGAGTTTAATAAGTACCTACCTATAGCTAAGAATCGTAAGGATTTAACTGTACCTTTTTTTTGTTCTCGGGGGGATACCTTCAAAAGGCGCATCCCCAAAGACCAGGCAACTTTTGAAGGTATCCCCCCGAGAACACCCCGGTGCGGTGGTCACCATCTGTACTATGAAAGGGGTACCTACTGACTATAAGTCAACAAAAGTCCGGTTAAGTTCCACTTAGGAAGTTCCCACAGGTTTATTCTTAGCTTAAAAGATTTTGATTTGATCCTTATAAATTGTAGGCATTCCAGTAAAATATTGGGCTTTCCAAAGATTCTCTTTGTCGGGTTAGACACAATAATTTTCAATAAGACCAACTAAAGCAAATGAAAGTAGGTAGTTACTCGCAAAATGAACGGTCGGCAGTATTTTCTAAGTGGCGGATATATCCCGGGACAGGCTTCTACGGTTTACGGTTCACGATATAACCACCCACTATTGTTTGTGCCTAACACAACTTTTATGTTCCAGTTATTAATCAGCGAAATTAAAACGCTTCAGAAGCCGCGAGGAACGCAGCCGCGGAATTTCTTCCCAAACGATTATAATTATCAAGTCTTTTGTAAACGTTAACCCTTGCCGGCGACCGTATCGCTGTGAACATTTCTATGTACAACACGTATTTACGGGACAATCGGCCAAGTTATTGCCATTATAAATTCTGTGTTCTCAGCGGGAAAAAGATCCGTTTAATGCGTGCTTAAATCATTTTTATTAACTTGAAAAGGTTAGATTTATGTGGGAGGCCTGGAGTTTGTAATTTGCGAGGCCTCGATGGAATTAGGGCTCGATGTAAGTTCGTGTTATGACGATGGTTTGGTTGAATCTCTAAGAATAGATCAGAGGGCCTATTCTCCTTATTTTAAGAACGTTCACATCAGAGAGAGGATAACATATTGGGCAGTTAACCGTTAAATATCAAATCCGTATCAAATCCCATTGGTGAAGCATTTTTCAGTAATTATTGTTTTGTCTGTGCCAACCTATCAATCCGATCCAAATCCAATCCCAATCTCTTTGATTATACCTACGTAGTGCAGCGAAAAAAAGAAAAACACGGACTGTCTTCGCCATATTACATTTCATAATGTTATCCTTTTATGATTCCAAAGTGGCATTTTTAGGCCCCCTGTTCGCATTTGATCTCAGTCTCAAACTGTCAAAAATACCTCTAATTACCCTTTTCACAAGTTTTTGACATTTGTTGATCGCCGAGATGAGACTGCGACTGGCCAAAAATTATGATTCTATACAATACAACGTGGGCAGGAAAACAAGTCGAGTTTTTATTTAACTTCAATTTATAAATGTAAGTTATGAGTGTATTTATTCCAGCTCTTTCGATCCCGGTCTAAAGTGGACCACTGGTATTTTGTTTTCTCCAGTTCGACCCGCCATCTTCTACGGGGCGAAGAATATGGCGGATGGATCGAAAGAGCTGGAAGTCATGGGGAGAGGACTTTGGCCAACATTGGGATGATGCAGGCTATCGGTAACAGTAATTATTTATTCGTTTGATGTTCCTATTCACAATTCACAAAATTGTGTGTGCCTACAACATTGAACAAATATTGAAATCGCGCGCAGTACTGCAATCCGGTCCTAAATAATTAATTACTGATACCTAATTATACACTACCACAAGTAATAACAGATTCCAGTATAGAATTATATTCGTGTTTAATTTTCATTCCAATATTTAGCTATGTTTGATCAATATTTTGTAACAGAAGAATGCTTTAACCTATATATGTTATTATGTCTAACTACTGTTGAATTTACAAAGTTTTACTATAAAAGGACATTCTCAATCGTAACGTTACAAAAAGGACAACTCAGAGATGTATCGTTGTTCCAAAAGAGGCACAAAGTTGCTGGAGATGACTTGCAAGTTTTGTGATTGCGATTAGTTTAGAGATCGATCGGAGTAAGCGGAGTTCGGAACAACACTGTTTAAGATAGGAAGTTTGAAAATATTAGTGCGGTTACAGACAGTTTGGCGGAATGATGTTCATTTTGTTGGGTTTGTTTTCACTCTAATACACACGCAATTATTTTTAGTTTCATGTCTATGTTGATTTAACGCCCAGTTTCTGGAACTGAAATTATAGAATCGTCAAAATTAAACGCAAGTCAAGTGATGCTATTTGGCTGTAGATGATAATTCATTCAACCAATCACGCGCGCTTGACAATTTGTTACCTAATTTTTGTGTTGATTTTCGCTCCAGAAACCTTTGTTCCTAAACAGCATTAGATGTACCTACAGTATGAATTAAATAACCGCATAACAATTAGGAAAATCTTTTATTCTGCTAACATTTTCATTATTCAGGCAATCAGCCCATGTAGCACTCAATGCAATTTCCCCTAAAGACATTAAGTTGCACACTTGCACAGTAAATAAGGCCGTTATTCCGGCCTGCCGCAATGTTTCAACTCTTAATCCCTGTTAGCTACATGCACGGGCCCCGGACATTTTTGTTTCAGCAAACGAACGGCCGCAGACCCGCTGTAAACTGTTTTATGATGAAAAATGTAACAAAAAGGAAAATTACTAAGTGTCCCTTATAAATGACATTTAATTTTGCAGAATGGCCCTTTGGTCAGTTTGGGGGTCGTTCGTGGTTGTTGAGTACCCCATTTGGTAATTTATGTGTGACTAGCTGTGCCCGTGGCGTTGCTCATTTATTTGTGATGATCGTGAGTTCTTACAAGCCTTTACTTACACAGTCGAACAAAACGGAGCCTCTATAGTTATATAAAAAACTGCGGCTTTTTGCATATTTTTGAGATTAAGATACCTAATTAAAATTCTATTTTTTTTTCTTTTAACGTATTTATAGTCAAGTAAGCAGGCACTCCCTTTTCTCTGAATCCCATAGTCCGATGGGACGACAATCCGACTCAATCGGAGAGAGGGCAGGCGCAAGACCAACGGCTTAACTTGCTTCCCGAGGCATCAGGTTGTCACACCACCAACTTCCAAACATCGAACTTCTTCTAAAAATTTATATTGGAAAAAACTCAATAACACTTTACCCGGCCTGGAACTCAAACCCAGGAACCCACGCTCAGCGTCCGCGCATACGACCACGAGACCAAATTTAAGGCAATTAAGGTATTAGAAAAGTACGAGTAATAATTTTTTATAAAAGTTTATTTTTAATTTTTTATACTAATTAGCTGGCTTGGCGAACTTCGTGCCGCCTCAGTATCAATAAGAACGAATGTGAAAAATTAATTATCTTCATTATTATTTTTTTCCTGAATATTTCCCATGTTTTAATCGTTATTCTGCTATTCGATCGCCTCGATCAAAGATCATAAAAATCGGTACACCCCTTCTTGAGTTATAAATGGTGTACTCGTAACCGACTTTGTTTTATTTAGATAGATACTAGCATAGCAGCGCCCCGCGGTTTCACCCGCAAAAGTGTCAATCTCGTGGGAATATCGGGATAAAAAGTATCCTATGTCCTTTCCCGGGACTCAAACTATCTCTATACCAACTTTCATCTAAATCGGTTCAGTGGTTTAAGCGTGAAGAAGTAGGTAACAGACAGTCAGACTCACTTTCGCATTTATATAATATTACTATTAGTATGGATATTTTCGAACTTCAATATCACTACATATCACCATTGTTTCCAATCACCATTCCAAGACACCAATTGCAGTATCAAAGCAAAGAAAAATGTTGAAACAAGTTGGAAAGTGACTGGAAACATTTATGATACAAAATACTGTCAATTCTTCGTAAATTCGATTCAACACACATTAAATATGAAACATAAAAGTAAAACATTGCTCATAAATATCGAAGTCCCATGATATATAGTATCTGAACACATTATCTTTAAGGAAATTTCCTTAATATCTAATTTTTGCCCTTAACGGCCGAACTTTCCCCCATTATGGCCAAGAATAATATATATTATTTCGCTTTGTAGGTACACTTTAAACCTAAATCGTCAGCGCCTGCTAATCGTACTGAAAACGGCGAAAATAAATACAGTTAATGGATATTATGAACTGAAATTCAGTCACGTTAATCTAGTGCGTGGGGTCTTACATATTGCGTTTTTACATCAGATTTTTTTTAGTATCAGCTCAAAGAATGATTTTGGGCCCGGTTGATGGCTATAGGCTCGCCCCCTATTACATGGGACGGTAACTGGCGAATGTAGGTGGAGGTACTAAAGCTACTTAATCCGCCTATAATGTTCCCACTGGTGACACACTGGTGGTGGTGGCTATCTGTGAGAGGGGTTGGGCCGTACGTAATCCACCACGCGGGTCTGGTGCGGGTTTCCTTACGATGATTTTCTTCACCGTTTTAAGAGCAGTGGTGATGAAATATTTACACAAAGTAAAGTGTCTGCTTGGGTTCGAACCTACGACCTACAACTTAACACTAAAGCTACACCTACGTCTTACCCTTCGAGGAATACAGACGGACCTAGTTAATTATAAAAACGTGAAATGTAGGAAACACTGCATTCTGATGCAGTGTTTCCTACATTTCACGTTTTTACCTGTGCAGTAGCGCGGATAGAATTGCACTGATCCAAGATCATAAGACTTAAATTAAAATGCAGCACATTCTGAGCAAGATCCCACGAACGACTTTCAATGTTTTTGGATGGCTTCAAGTAGGTTTAAGGACAAGCCTGGCCTCCCTGTGAGCGTCAAACTGTCACTGAGGAATATTTTTTGTAGGTACTGCCGGTCGATTCTGTAAAAATCTCACCGTGAAAACTTAGGTGAAGTGAGTTTGTTATTGCTAGGAATTGACACTATTGACCTCCACGCTCACTTCACCTAAGTTTTCACGGTGAGATGTTTAAAGAATAGCACCGCTGTACCTCTGTTAAACAATTAATTTTAATGAAAAAACTTTCATTATTCTCCCAATCCTATAAATAGAGCATGTTTCACGCTAAGCTCCTTTCCTGTTATGCAAATCATCCGATAGCATGAAGGTTGCAAATTATAAAACTCCGGCTTTTTGTCTGACATCGTAGATCTAGTTAAAAATTGATTCAAAAACTCGTTAAAGGCAACGCCATAAATCTGTAAAAATATAAATCTACAAATTAAAATACGATACAAAATAATAAATTCACTTGGTTGCGATGAAGCCCGCGCCTTCGCGTCCGAAGAGTTTGGGAGCCATTGTATACAACCTATTTCAAAGTGCCTTATCATAAATAATACTTTTTCCTCCCCTAAGATAATTGAAATTCTTTAAAATTCATCTTTTATTTTTCACGGTATCTTGGGAGATAATGCCCTATTTGTGAGGAGGATTTGGCAAACGGTTTTTGGGATTTGAATCCGTTATTAACTTCAAGGATTTTTCTTGGTCGGCTAAAAGTTAAGTGTAAGGTTTCTCAATCCTATGGCAGTAGGTACCTTAGATGTAGGTTCAGGCAGTACACTTA
The DNA here is from genome assembly GCA_963082905.1 of Oligia fasciuncula. Classification (NCBI taxonomy): domain Eukaryota; kingdom Metazoa; phylum Arthropoda; class Insecta; order Lepidoptera; family Noctuidae; genus Oligia; species Oligia fasciuncula. The sequence goes on from OY720392.1 coordinate 7,609,783, forward strand.
ATATTTATGACCCCGACGAGACCTACAATTTTATCGCTTATTTCAAATTATCCCACAAGTAACTTCAATTGTTATTTTATGTGATTTTTTTGAAAAAAATCACTCCATTATAAATGTTGCTTAAAGTTAAGTAAGTAATGATTAGCGTATATTTAACTATACTTTTAAGACGTTTAAACGTCTCTTAAATTTAAGCAACGTTTAAAAATACGAGGGCCTTTGAAAGCCTGAAAGGCTTTTTCACAAAATGCAAGATTACTCCCCAAGTCCCATCGTAACAACATGGAATGAAATCAGAATAGGTAATACGATTATAATACCGAGAGTGGTAGGCAGAGGTGGTGCTCATTGCTAGCCTTTAATAAAATTAGAATGAGGCGCTTTTGTTGAGCCTCCTGAATTATTAATGAAACAAGAATAAGAAAACTTTTACAGTATTTTTCGAGCAATGTTAGATCTGGTTCATTTAGACGTCGCCTGAATGTTTGGAAATCTTGTTATCTTAATACCGGTATCATGTCGGGGAAAGTTTTGGATGAATGATAAAAAAAAAAACAACGGAGGAAGTGTACCGCGCACGGGAGGCGGCGAGAGGTGTCGCGGCGCAAGGCGGGTTCGTGACACGCGCTCATAAAATCTACATCTCTCGTGTATCGCAAACGTATTTACACAGTATTTTTTCCCAATTCCTCTCATGAATGTAACAACAGTCTCATGAATTTTATTGCGCGCCGTGGTCGAGAGCGGACGATTGTAGCAAGAATTGCGGTCTCTACTAGTCATAATTGAATTACAAATCATAGTGTGGAGGGCGAGCGTAACGGGGCCCTGCGGTGCGGTGCGGTGCGGTGCGGTTACGGAACACTGCATGGTCCGTCATTCAGCAATCGAGTCCAATATTCGAACCTATATACCGCCACAACTTTGATATTGCACGCTCCATTCGTGCCAATCCGCAGCCGCAAATTGTGAACGTGCCTGTCCGTCGGCTAATATACCTACGAAATTCAGGCGGAAAAATCCGAAAAGTGATACACGGACCATACAAGTGTGTTCCCAGAATAACAATCAGAAATATATTTATATGTTTATGTAGGATACCTTCTCGTATGTAGATTGTACCGCTTCAATTATTCGTAACTCACATATGTAGCTAATGTACCTAATTACCAAAATTCAACAGCCCAATTTAGTTTACCTTATTTTCCATTAATATTGTAGGTTGAGGTTCTCTAAAGTACCTACTGTAATTACGGGCGTGATCCCAGGCTGTGATTAATTACTACTAAACTTCCTAAAAACAGGATCAAACAAAATGTAAATTGTCCAGGATCGCGTGCGCCGATTGATCGCACGGTCAGCTAATTAGATCAGGAGTATAATTAATCGAGTCGTTGGGACCGGTGGTGAGCGCGCGGAGTGTTGCCAACTGCGTATCGGAATTTCGGGATATATAGAATCTAAAAAGGGCTAGTTTTAACAAAACAATTGGGCTAAAGAGCTAAAAAATAACGATTGCGTAGTTATCGACTTTTAACCGATTCAGTTTATTGGTAGTTGTTTAAATTACGGAATTAAAAGTAAAAAAAAATAACCAAAAACAATACTTGGGTAGGTATTTTAAATTGTATAAAAATCTTTGGATCCTTTTTGATGTGAAATATCTATCACGGCGGGTCAGTTCTCTCTGAAATTCATCTCGACGTTTCGGTGTTTCACATCCAGGCGTCCAGCGACGGCCATTTTTGTTTCTTTCACTCCTTCAAGATGTCCTGTTTGTAGCACTAACATGCATAATCAATGACTACATTTCTGGGAGGCTACATTTCTGGCTAGGTGCTAAATACTGAAAAAGTACGGGGCTGAACGAGACGAAAAAAAAGGGCTAAATCTAGCTCCGAAGGCTGAGTTGGCATCACTGGCCACGCGCTCCCACCGACTGTCAGGAAATATTTGCTTAATGATGGCTTTGACGAGCCCTCCGCCAGCGCCAGCTCGTTCAAATACACTCCTAACGAAATCATGGGTCAATTGAGCCAAAACTACACACCAATGTATTTTCTAGTGTTGAGGTACTATTTTATTCTGACTAAAATTTCATGTAACAGTAGGCAGGCGAATAATATTTTCGCGATTCCAGAGGTTTTAATTTATGCAGGCGTGGGCTGAGTATTTGAGTAATGAAAGGGTGGCAGATTTATTTTAGGGCGATAAGCACCTACTTAATTAATATTCAAATAACAACAATTTAACTACATATTTATTTCTATGCACGCAATTTTATATCTTAAATTGTTGTAGTTCTTTATTGCTAGAATTTCCACGGTAAAGCGTAGCCATGCATTCACGTCTTACTGTTGTGGCTAAAACGTTGTATTGTTGAAATATTATGCCCTAGTCTCGCCAGTATTGACAAAATTTATTGGACACTAAAGTTTTCATACGCTTTTATGTTTTCGGGAGATTACGACACCAGCAGTTTGCCGGTGCCCCGTTGTTTATAAGAGTCCTCGCCTTCAGAAGGGACGCGCGAAATTGCTTCTTTTCCAAACAATATTTGTGTTTCAATGTTCTGCTGAAATCAATTTTTACAACCTGTGCGTTTTGGATGGGAAACACGATTTCTGTTTTGTAGGGACGCGAGATAACATTTACAGATTTACCTGTTATTACAAAAAGTGAAGGCGGAACTTCGAAACAAAATAAAGTTGGACAGCGAGGTGGTGTCGGGCTGCGTCAGCGCCTGCCCGCGTCGCTCGCTTTCCGCTCAATAAACGCTTGCAGGCCGCGCAAGTTTCGCCCTCGGCCGGCCGCACGCCGCTCCGACGTAGGTACCTACAATAACAACTTTTGTCAAACTTTTTGGCAGAAAGCTTCATTCGACTTTACGTCACCTCGCTCAGGATTTGTGTTCCGTTTGAGTTTCAGATTAATTGGCGTGCAGACAAATTCGTGTAACAAACATTGAACGATGTTTTAAATGTGATTGATTTGTAACAAATGGAAAATTTGTCAGTAATTTCTACGTGACTCAGGATCTTATTGGTATAGTGATGTAGGTTAGCGAAAAAGTGAACTCAAATAAAATTTTATTTGGCAGATAGCTATTCCATTTTTGTATCAGAAAATATAAATTCGATATTTCTAGGATCAATTGAATCAACATAAATATTCGTGTACATAAATAAATGCGATGAGCCGCTTTAGTATAATTTTGAAGAAATCTAGCTTTGTTATGTTAATGTTGTCGAGTCTAGCAATAAGAAGTCCAACATCGCTTCTAATAATTGATTCGTTACTTGTTTTGTAAGAAATGGTAATTATGATGTTTTAAAAGTAAAATTGTAGATATTATTACATAGACATTTATATATATTTGCGACTAACGGCCAGTTTCTTCATCAATAATTATCAAGTAACAGTCGAAGTTACGTTACAAAAGACAAAGTAACGGTTTTTGTTTCTTCACTATTTTAGCTGTTACTTGAATGAAGAAAAACATTTGCCGTAATAGTATCAGTGAAGGTCTAGTAAAAGTCAATACTTTGACTAATTACTTTAATTGTTGATGAATAAACTGGTCGTAAATGGTAAGTAGCAAACTGTTTATTCAAAGGCAAAATAATCAATTTCTGCCATGATTAATTGAATATTACCTAAATCATATACGAGATAGGAAGCCATCTTATAAAATATTAGGAATGAAAGAAAACGAATTGGAAATATATTGTATAATGCCTTTCAGAATTCCATAACAAATCTCCCAATCAACTTTATAATATACGAAGACAACTGAATTAATTTTAACGAGATTATTCCTTTAACTTCCATGTTCAATCATTCCATATATTATTAGTATGGAGAGACTGTTATGCTCATAACGTGTGTTCGAAAAATTGAATCTCTCTCGATTATTGTCGGTTCCCGTTTAGCGAACTACGCTCGCATTGATTTGATAGGTGTCACCGACGGTTAGCCGGATCGACGCTTTAAAATTTGATGTTGTAATCACCGTAAACGCGGTTACACTGCACTTGTAGTATCTAGGTTGTAGTGTGTGGATACGATGGGAGTGTTACGTAGCTTAAAATATAGGTACATGGACGGTTGTTTCTTTTATCTGGTAACAGTTACATTATTGAAAACTGATTCTACATTTCGTTAATGTTTATTTTTATTAGAAACAAATATTCAAAATAAATAATCACAAGAAAAACCTTTACATTCTACAAAAAACCTATTCGACATTCTATTTCCAGCCGCCACCACCGCGTCGTAGCAACGTCTACGCTGCTACGCCCGCCGCCGCGCCGCTACGGCGACCTGTAGCCACAACACTACGACAATGCAATAACGTAGCATTGTGCTACGAATCTTTAACTTTACCAAAAGACTGCAGCGTTTAACCTTTGTTGTATATATTGAAATAACACGACACAGTACAGTTGGGGTTGCTCGTGCCGTTTGTCTCGAATGCGAATGGAGTCACACTTAGCTACGAGTTGACATCTTTTGTGAGTATTCAAAACGACGTGAAGATGCCACTGATTTATGAGCGCCCATTATTCTTACTTAGTGTGACGTAAACACATGCCGTTCATTCCAACGCCCGATACGTAGCGGAATAAAGAGAAAGAGACTTTGTAAGTACTACGTGCGTTTCATATTTTTTTATATTCGGAAAATGTTTAATGGGAGCTTTCGTTGAGGCTTTTTTATGTAGCGGGAAGATTATGGCCATTACTTAACGTCATAATACGCGATGGTAGCCAAATTTTATTTTAATTCCATTTTTTAAACGAGGAGACTTCTTCTTTAGTCTTCATGTATTGTTTTCAGAGTACACGAGAACTTTTAAGTCATATTGGAATACTCGACATCCAAAAGAACATTTAGTGCGCGACGCGCCTTCTTAGATGGATACCTTCGTGACGAAATGTGGGAGAGGGGAATCTTGGCAACACAAATAGTAATAAGCTCGAGAAGTCGCTCAAACTCTGCCGGGGCTTTCGGAGTCTTGGCAAATATTACGACAAAGCGACACAAACTTAGATATTGTTTGTTGGGCATCCTTCTGTCGGAGATTGCGCCACAAGACACGCCGTCGTATTTATTAGGTAGGCAACAATCAACTGTTTATATTGTCATACCCTTCCTTTAAATTAGACTACAAAAGTAGGGTGAACGTAGGGTAAGTTTACCCTGCTTTAATAGTAGTTTAATTTTGGTGCCACATTACTTTTGTATAGGTTAAGCGACCTAATAGCGACCCAATGGCACTAATTACTCCGTTGCTGTTTTAAAATACAAAGCTTGATTCGGAATAAAATTATGTTATATTTGCTTTCGTAAAAAGGCTACGGAAATGTGTTAATTAACATTGAAGACCTTTGTTATTTTTTTGTAAAATTGTATTAAGCTCAACATTTTGCAGTTCGTTATTTATCGATGGTTTTTGTTTTGTTCCTGTAGGAATATTTATGTTAAAGATTGTGTAGAAGGAATAGTCTCTTTTTAAAAACTTTTTAGTGTTTTTTTATCGACGAGTTCCTAGAAAAGAACAGTATTTTAACAGAATGTTTTGCTTGCTTTCCAGTTGGTACATCTGATCGCATTTTTAAGAGGTAATGATCAAACGAACATCAAAAATTGATAGAATACTTTGAGAGAGGTCGAGGAGCTCGTCAAATTCGCGTTATCACCAGCACTAACAAACACTAGACAGGAAAGTGGGACCGCGCCGGCGCCTCTCACCTATTTCCAAATACTGCTCTTGAATGGACGTTTTCTGCAGTCCGTATTGCAACTCCGTAAGGCACATGACACACAGAGACCAAAGATCTCAGAATTTGGAGCGACGTTATCTCCGTCTTTGTAATAAAGCTCGCTGGCGTCGGCACATCATAAAACGGCAAAATGTCTCGTGCTCAACTACATCTAGGTACATAACACCGAGTAATACCGCTCCCCATATAATTGGTTGATGCAAATGCGCTCCCGTGCACATTCTAAGACATTTTTATTACGCCCGGGAAAGAGTTAATATCGCTTTATGTAAAATGTTTCAGCAAGCTTAATTTCATTTTATTCCGCCTTTATTAAATCCGTTTATTCATAAAAATAACTGGCTGGAAGTTTTCTTGCGAATCTAATTTTGTTACTGTTAAGGCGCGATTCCACCAGTGTGCGGCACAGTGTACGACACAAATGTTTATTCTGGTCGACTCACTCAAGCAAACAATAACAAATTGTGCGCGCACATATGCAAGCAGTGGACTCGCGTCGACGCGTACACACTTGATGTTCGCGAACTCTGGTCTCAGTCTTACCGGAGTGAAAACATTTATTTGTCCTGTTTCATCATGTTCGCGCACAAGTGTGCTACACTGTGCGCGTACAAAAGTTACGCTCAGCTTTGCCGGTGGAAACAGAGACTATCGGATCTGCAGCTCAGTACGTGCACTGTTGGAGTTCTGCACAAAATGTTTGTGAACAAATGTGCTGCACACTATTTTGGTGGAATCGTACCTTTAGGTGCACACTGCACATTGTATACCTACCTAATGCACATAGGTAGGTACAACTGTAAAACTTGGGAGGATTTACTTGGTGTGTTATGGAAAATTGTTTCACATAACTGTCATATTTTCATATTCCATGCAACGTAAAGTACCTACACGTGGTAAGCCATATGCGATTTATGAAACAACTAGCTCCTGCCCGCGACTTCGTCCGCGTGAAATTTCACCCTCTTAGGGGTGGAATTTCGAAAAACCCTTTCTTAGTGGATACCTACTCTTCACAAAGAACACACCCTCCAAATTTCATGTCTCTAGGAGCAGCGGTTTAGACTGTGCGTTGATATATCAACAATCAGTCAGTCAGTTTATCATTTTATATATATATATATATAAAATAGAAGATATCAGCTGTCCCTGGTTTTCAAGATACCCCAATTACCACCTACTAAATGTAGATAGGTAGGTGGAAGGAGGCCTTTGTCTCAGTAGTGAGAACATTATAGGCTGATTATGTATGTTATGTACAGGTACCTACTAGGTTGTGCTTGCGTATGATCAATAGGTATATATGACTGTCCTCGCAATTCAACGCATGGGATCTTAACAGACCCAGAATGTTAATATTCAAATTGTACCTAACCCTGTTATAAATTAGCACGGAGTAAAGTTACAACCAGTACCTATAACCATCGTATTATGCATGCATTTTCCGAGGATTAGATTTGGCATAGGTACCTACGTTACTCAGTGCTTAATTTATAATTTGCTAAGTTAGAAATCAAGCTGACAAGAGAAACACATCGACGCCGCTACAAGACGTTAGCGTAACAACATTTTAACGTGTCAATTTATAGTTAGTTTGATGAAGCAGCCGCGCCGAGCATCAGGCGGACCCTTAATCGCAGATAAATGAATTATGTAGGCACCAGTCATCCATCACTGTCGTAATTTTAAGATAAAAGCCATGATGCGAGCTTGCTTCTTCAGCTGACTTATGGTAGGGTAGGTACCTACTTTGCCGTGAAGATGATGAAATGCTTTGCAAACACCAGAGGGCCAAAAGTCGTTATTTTAAGAACGTTAAGTCTGGTCTCAGTATCAATGTGTCAAAAAAACCTCTTAATTTCACTGGATTTCATTTTGACATTTGTTTGTCGCCGAGATGGGACTCCGACTAGATTGTACTTAAACGTTTTAAATTACGAGAATTGGCCTTTATAATAATACATAACTAGGTTTTTGGTTACCTACCTGTGACTTTACCTGTCAATTAATCTTTGTTTGTAGGTAGGTACCTAGTATCTGTTATTCTTTATGGAATGAACAATGTGTTGTGTTGATAGTTCATACCTACATGTAGGAAAGTACGTTCATTCGTTTGTAAGTTAAAACATAATATGAAGGCAATCAACATTCTACTTTAGGATGTTTAATTCATTACGTAGGTAAGTACATGTTTTTATCGACGAGTATGAATCTAAACTTACCTGGGTAAGTTCAAATTCATCATCTAGTGCGTCGTATATTTTCTTTTCAGTATAACTGGTGTAAGAAGTGCACCCTTTAGCAATATTTTAGAGAGCATCTACATACATGCGCTGCATTTATATTGGAACAAGGTACGTATTTTTCAAGCTATTTGGATAGTAAGCATATAGTTGCCAAAGTAGCCTGCGCAGCTACTTTGAAACCTGCTTCCAAAGATATTTTGCAGTTCATAAGCTGCATACCTTTTGCTATTAGGTACCTACGGGGTTTAAGCGTACCTACCTATGTAACGGGGACGTCGTTTAACTTGCGTCCAACGTAGATACCTATACGTATACATGTATCTAGTGTATCCAATCGAAACTCCAATGCTAGTTGCGAACTAGGGCGTAATACGTACTTTCTTACTAATGTAGGTAGGCTCATTTATAGGCGTAATAAGCGTTTCCCGAACTTTCTCTGCCTGTACCCACATATCGGGTGGAAATAGTAGGGTAACTAGGTAGGTACTTAGGTAAGTACTGAAAAATTGAGTATAAGTTATGCAAAGTTTATGCAGGATGTGTCTTGCTTGCCGCAAGTTCACAACAAGTTATAAGTAGGAGGTACCTATTAGTATTTTTGTATTGACTGCTTCATTGTTCGCCTCTTTTCGATTTGCAGGTCAAGTGGTGACTGGATATCCAATTCTGAATTTCTGCTTCGTTACTGGTAATTACCTAAAACTCGTTTCCCAATTACCTACATGGGACTTACAACTTTTAAAAGATACCTACTTTAAATATACTTAATTAAAAAAAAACGTTTCTTTTTTTTACATAAATATCTAAACAATAAAAAATACAACTGGTACCTACCTATTTCTAGTAAAAAAAACTACCTGCGGTCATTGTCCCCAAAAATATCATCGAATAATTTTTTTTGTCCTGTTTAGATAACGATGTCCATCAAATCTGTGGCTAGCTAATTCAATTAGACCCTAAAATTGAGGTAGGTTGCCCTACACAAATATCAAAACCGTAACGCTATTGGTCCAAATACCGCTTTAGCCCAGTGTCCTTTGTCACGCCATTCGTGTTGGACGGATATTCTTCAACCTTCAATTGCGATCCACGTAGCACAATACCTATCTGTTTCCAATCCCAAGTTTCTTATTAACTTTTGTTCTATTGTATTTCACAGACACTCCCTTTAATTTTTCACTGTAAAAGAAAACGGAACAAAGGAGCGCAGCTAATGCATTTCTTTTGTTTAAGTATGCACATATCGATACCGCAACTTATGGCTGAGCATATTTCCCGCGCGTTCTGTACCTATAGACTACCGAACAATGCTAGCAGTGGGTACTAAGTACATTTTTCAAGGCGCCCGGGGGCGGTTAGGTTGTATCTCCTCAGAATTGCACTCGACTGGCAGTGTTACGAGTACGTATTAGGTACTGCAAATATAGTAGGTACCGAAGGATATTTAAGACATCCAATATATCCACATGTCACAGTTAAACGGTCTAGCTGCGCAGATCCCAGTCGTTATCTTAACGTTTGTAGAGACCATTACACTGCTAATCATTTGAATTAATTCGAGTTGGGCTGCCTCTCCACTTGTAGCAAACATGCCAACAACTCTCCATCCAACAAAGTCACCAACATTTACGCATAATGTGAACGGGAGTTATAGCATTTCATTCAGGGAAACCCAAACTAAGCGACGACGGAATCATACTTTTTGTAGGGAAACTTCTTAGGCGGCGATTCGATAATTGGACGAGAATTGAGAGTAAAATTTCAAGGGGGCGCGTCACGTTTAGGCACATTCCGTTACATGAGAGAAAAGAAAGATATAACTCTCTCCGTCTCTCACACACTAAATCTCTTATTCTTTATTTTTAAGGCTACACCGACCGCACAGTGGCGCCCTCATCGTTTGTTTGGTTATTTCTTTTATTTTAGAATGAAAATGCAGAAAATAAGCACGTTAAGTTGTGCTCCACAAGATTATACGTTAATATTATTATAAACGGTAGTTTTACATTCTTTAGTTTTATTATAATCACTAAAACGGAAAATAGTGGCCATTATTATCCGTTTTAGTGATTATAATAAAACTAAAGAATGTAAAACTACCGTTTATAATAATATTAAGAGCGTTTACCCCGTACGGAATTTCATACAAATTTTCAAGCCCTTATTTTTCGAAATTAATGAACCGATTTTAATGAAACTTCATACGTATAAGCAGGATCCAAAGACCTAAAAAGTTAGTAGAGAACATTTTCGAAATGTCTTATTTAAAAAAAGATAACAGGAAATCTCTGTTTCTATGGTAAATTAAAAATCGGTCTAATTTGGCTGTAACACTATTTTTCGAAAATGTTCTCTACTAACTTTTTAGACCTTTGTATCCTGCTTATGTGTATGAAGTTTTATTAAAATCGGTTCATTCATTTCGAAAAACAAGCGCTTGAAAGTTTGTATGAAATGCCGTTCGGCGTAAACGCTCTTAACGTATAATCTTGTGGAGCACAACTTAACGTGCTTATTTTCTGCATTTTCATTCTAAAATAAAAGAAATAACCAAACAAATGATGAGGGCGCCACTGCGCGGTCGGCGTAGCCTTAAGAAGTTTCACTTCACTTGTAGGTACGGTGCCGCATGCGCAATTTTATATTTATTATTGTGTTTTTAGCCGAATCGTCATGTCGCAGGCAACGTTAAGTCTTATTATTATAATAATTATGTGCTGCCTAGTATTGCTAGTGCATCATAATATGTAACTAGGTAAGCCTGGTTTCAGAGCGGTACTTACGTGACGTAAATACATTCTTTTTGACAGATCCGCCAGATAAAAACTCCCGTCAGATATTATTATCTGACGGATGATAAATAGTATTTATTTAGTGGATTTGACTAAATTTAACTGGTTTTCCTGCGCTATCGTGGATGAGAGTTTGGAGTGGATAACTGCGTGACGTCACATTTTGCTACTCGTATTTCAAATGTTGAAGTTTTGTTGGCAAACCTGTTACAATTACAAGTGGGGACGTAACTTATGAGAGCACAGGAATTTGTTAGAGGGTAGAACACAAACAAAGTTTAGAGGTTTAAATCATTTAATAAAATAAGTGATGTATTAATTTCTTATAAAGAACACATTTTAAGAGCAGTCATTGGCTGTAGGTATCGTTATAAACGATTCTCTAAATAAAATATGATCTATTTATGAGAAATGAAAATGGATGTTTTCTAATTGATTTCACACTGATACAAACTTGATAGTTAAGGCTCCCGCAGACGGGTACGACGCGATTCTGGTAGAACAATTTTCATTAAATTTTCATAGTTATTGATCTACTAGACAAGAGTCGCATCGCGCCTGTCTGCGGGTGCCTTTTTTCCGAATGGAACATAAAATAGTTCACAAATTGCACACCGTAACAAGTTGCATAGCTCGCTTCTAAACATTGTAAGGCCGTTTTCTACGTAACACACATCTTCACAATATACTATCAAGAACGTCAGAAATGCTATTTAAATGTAATACGAAGCCTCACGACAAAAATTAAACAAAAAAGATAATAAACGTATGTACCATAAAAATATTAATATTTAACGCTATATTCAAATATCCATTTCGTAATATTTATTTTTTCTGTACTCTTCTATGTATTTCTCACGATAAAAGAATTTTATAAGTTTTAAGTACCGACATCTATTACAACAAATAGTAAGAAAACGTTCTATATAATGAATCAGTTTTACAAAAACTTTCATCTTCCTTGCCGAGTTATCTCGCCAATAAATTTATGTATATCAAAATATATACCAAATACATTTATGTTTCATTCATTGGGTCGTCATTGATATCATTTCATTAAAATATAACGCGACATCTTCAATATGTATATTAAAAATTCTTACGGCTAATTCGGTAACTTAACATAAAACGTGATGTGTCGTGTGTAATTCATGAGACAAGAACTATCCACTTGTGCTTCTTTTCAACGAAAGTTATTCTGCCGCATTACATAAAAGACTAGTGTTTTGTTCTATTGTAAAATATCTGTAGACATTAAAATAATAATTAAAATAAAATATATTTCAGTGCCACTTGCGTCACTTTATAATTATGGCACAGAAAGACAAGGAGATGGTTAAAATAACGTTAGACCTACACTAATATGAAACGTACAAAATTAACTACAAATTTACAAATTGCATCAGGTACGTACATTGTAATTAAACAAAAATATTAAAATAAGCGTGTAGCGACGGTCGGTTAGAGCGTGGAATGAAAGATTATTGTGAAACCATTTCGTATGTATAACATAAAATATTATTAATTATACCTTATTAGGAAGCGTTATCAATTCAGCATAAACATAAAATAATGATGGGATAACAACATAATGGCGTCTAATACAAACAAGACGAATTCGTAATAACCGAACATGTACAAGTTGAAGGAAACTACTAACAAATAGCACCTAGACCGGCGCTCGAGTGCCGGACGCTGTCCATATAAATATGGCTAAGAAACAACATGGTCAGGCAAGCAAAGTCGAATCGTTTCACTGGGAACACACAGTCATTCACTACACCCTACGTAGAGTCAAAATTAAACTAAAACAATAATTCATTCTCCATCTCGTTCAAACAGATCAAGAACTTTAAGTCGTTTAATATCACTCTTTAAAACATTATATTACAAGAATCGATAGACAAAGATATTTGTTCACATTGAAACACTTGGAAAGAACAACATTGCGTAGTGCGCGACTCGCGGCGAAGTCCACAGTTTGTAACTTGAGGACTGTCGTCTCGTCACCGACCCCTGCGGCCCTGGCCTCGTCAAGGCATACTGATGACACAGACTTTGATCAAGCCGTGTAACACTTTCTTGTTTCGTCTCAACCTTATAGGTTGAAAGATATGCTATCCGTTGGACGACAGTTCATCTTTGAGCCACTGCGGAACAGTCCTGCCTATCCTCACGAGGAGTTTGGATAGCGCTGTGTTGTGCGGCGTATAGTAACGCTTCAGGAACTTGGCAGACTTTTCCTCCATCGGCGGATATATCCGACCTTTGGATTTACCGAGACATTTCGTCCTGTCGTTGCCTACTGCTTGGCAGAAAAATCCTTTTTTCGGATCGTACCTGAAACAAAAAGATGGAGTCATATATTTGTATGGAAGCCTATCCTAGGTGCTCATACATCGTGATGGGGCCGTGGCCCTTATCCTATTGACGTTAACCTATTGACAGTACACAAACAATCCATCTTCTACAATATTTACCTATATTTCTCGTATTAGATTCCCTTTCTCATCTTTCTCATGATCATGTCTGCGAGTCTTTCAATAATTTCATCATCCATTTTGCTTGAAGCGTTCGAACCAACTGAGCGTGCTTTTCCGTTATTGCAAACCTACGTACTATTTAGGTCCTTATAGCATAATATATTATTCAGTGCCTATTATATCGATGCGACGCGGGCAAAGACCTATTTGACGTGGTTTAAATTGAAACCGTTCTATTTTAGTGATAAATTTAACAAGTATACATTTGTGAGTACGAATGCGATACAGAATTCTCATTGGAGGCGAGTCCGACGGCGGGGAACGAAAGGCTATTTTCCTAAGGAAGGCTTAGAATTGCAACAAGCTGCTTTATGTAGATAGGGCATTATGCAGTGATATTAGTCCCAGCGAGTTGCTTCTGCAAAGTTGTGCGCCTAGAGTTTAAGGGGCCATTGTAGCTAAGTTATCGCCAATTGCAGAGGTTGCTGGTCTCGCCGGCGACCGTACAATATCACTTTACAAGGTGTGGACCAGTTTTATGTCTTCGTATCTTCTCGAGTTTGTTGTCTCAGCACAATACAATGTCGGGGCGAAAACGCGGCATGACTTTACGTTCTTAAGCAGTAATATTTTTTGCATTAATTCCGCGGCGTCATTATTTTCGAGTAGGTATTATTATTTGACAGTGACAAGACGGATTATCAAATTACAAAGCTATGGAAAAAAACTAATTGGAGAAATGTAAGGTGAGTAGGAAGTCTTACGCAACGCCAGGTTGGCATATCTGTGAGTAGGCGGCAAAATGAGTACCTGTGACATTTCAATTGGACTCATTCCGTAAGAAAGTGCTTTGCATGAAGGACATATATATAGGACATATATCTATGGACCCAGTTTCCCTTTTATAAAAAAGTCTTCTAATCCCGTAGATCGGTCGGATCGACTAACTCAGCCCACACCGCAGCTCACTGCTAGATATAGGCCTCGCTTAGGCTGCGCCACAACACTCTGCCCTCCGCATCATCACCTAATGATATTCAAAGACCAATCAACAGAACATAATATCATAGTTTCAAAAGCACTTACTTGAGCAACTTATTGTAGTCGATATGCGGCGATATCTTGAGGAACTTCTGCAGCGTGTTCATGATGGCAGCTGGCTCCGAGCGCAGCTGCGAGCCGTCGATGATGTGGAGCTGATGACTGCTGTACTCCGCCAGCCAGCGCTCCAGGTAGTGGCTGTACTTGCCCGGGTTTAGGCAACGGTTTCTAAGGAAATATGGGTATTTATTTATTATATAAGTACTAGATTCTGCCCGCATCTTCGTCCGCGTGTTTCTTGCTTTAACATAAAACAATATTCTAGCGTTCTATCTGACTTTTTTTCGTTTTGCTCGGCGCCTCAGGGTCGTAGCGTGATGTTAAATAGCCGCAAACCTTCCTCAAGAATTGGGCTATCAAATGCAAAAAAAATAGGTATATTCGAATTTTCAAATCCAACTGCTAGTTCCAGAGATTAGTGCGTTCCAACAAACAAAAAATATCAGTAATTATAGATTTAGTACAGTCATTACCCACTAATAGGTTCTACTACTCTGTCTACTCGTCAACCACAAACATCCTAACATTATCGTCTTCCATTCATCAGTATGTTCAATATATTCCCGTAACACAGGTAATAATATATTTTATGACTTTGTCTGGCACCGCAATCTCTTACATTGTGTATTAGATTAAGGCACTTCCTGTCCACAACAATATTCGGTATGAGGAAATAAATAAAATATTCGTTGGAATAATTGGGAGATTTTGGGCTAAAGTGTCGGTTACGCGTTGTGCAGATAATGTTGTGTTGCGTCATAAGTATAGGCAGATGCTATGCTGAAACATGACAACGAATAATAAGGCGAGTGAGTATTATACCGTCTGAAAGTTAACATGCAAATACATAAAGTACCTACCCGGTAGGTAGCATATAAAAAGAAGCGACCGTATACAAAAGCAAAAAAAAAACTTAAAAAAGTGTCCCAAAACCCGTCAATACTCCGATAAAGGAAATTCAAAATATTTAGGGTAGAAAACGTAAACAATATCAATTTTAATAATCCATTCTGAGCACATTAGCTTGCGGACGAAATGCGCGTGATGCCTGATAATAAATTCATGCCGCTGTCAAGTACATAATAATCTTTGAGGCGCACGCTCACAAATATAACTGGCTTATTTTAATGGTAAATGGATTTCGGGGATGTACCTACTGTCACGTAGTCTTGGGGAGTTGAGCTGGATTACAAACGCTATAATATAAAGGTGTTGTTTGACGGTAAGTCGGCACTTGCAACTATGAATATTGATAAAGTTAAAATATTTTGAAGAGTAAGTTCGATTAAAGCACTCAATCATTTATGGTATTCCGAGTGTATAATTTGAGTGTTTAATTCACTCGAATGTAATGTTTGCTAAATAAATTTATTATTATCAATTTCTATAGCAAAAATAAAGAAATGCGGTAATCATTTCCCAGGTTATGAATTTGTTCAGATACATAACAAGACACTTCAATTCAGATGGTTCCACCGTTTAGGTGGTAACCTAAAATTTTGTCACATCATTGCGGTCGCTGTCGGGCCCTGCAAAATAGTAGGGATAGGAAGCTTTAAAACAAATTTAAGTAGTAGTAAATATTTAGTATCTTGACCAATTTAATGAGAAAAAGAACGTAGCAATAAAAGTCAAAGTCAAGCATTTTCAATAGATCTAAAGATGAAATAACGACGTTGCTCTTCCCGGTCTACAGATCGCAATCTGTACTTCAAACTCCGAACTCAGGTGTCTTGTTATTTATCTGAACAAATTCGTACTCTAGGAAATGATTACCTACCATACAATAAGCAACATTATACACGCAAGACCTCATACACTATAATTAGACTTGCATAATAAGAAGACCAAAATTTTTTTTAAAGCTATTTTTATTAAAAAAATGTGTTGACACTAGCATTATACATTTAAAATTGAGTCTTATAGCCTTGAAATAAGATAAAATTTTATTTGGCAAAATCGGCGTTAAGTATGGCAAAATACATAATTGTTGAAAAAATACCTATACTTATTAAAAGACACTGAAATCAATTCAGTGGTCAATTACGAACAAATTACTTTCCGGACTTGCGTTTATTCTGTTACACCTTGTAGAAATTAAAATCCGAAAGTATAACACTATTAAGCACAACATGCACTATGCCCAAGCCCCGCTGTTAATTGAAACTAAATCGTTTTCATGCCTATTGGCCCTCCAAACGGAATTACGTAAGTCAATAAGTCCCCCACTTCATCCGTACGGTTATAGCGTGAAGTTAAGGAACCAAATGGTATAAACGAGTAGGGGGATGAAATAATAGTACAGTGAAGGCATTACATTTGTTATTAATGTACAAGAGCCGGGGTTCGCGCGGAAAAATTGTGATCCAATATGAGAGGGTCGGAGGCCGACGTAAAATATACGCCTTTGCCTGAGATCGAAAAAAAAAAGACTATATTAAGAAACCGTTGTTGCTTTCAATGTCTACGACATGTTTTATTACCGTGTGGAACAAAGAACACGTATTTTATGTTTGTTTTGGACGTTTGGCTCTACAGTAAATTGAAGTTTAAATGGTTCACTGGTGTAATACAACGTGACTTCATTGAAGGAGGAAAACACTTAAAACATAATACTTTTTACTCACAAAATTTTCTTAAAGATCACGGTTAGTCCAGTAAAATATTCCTAAATAGCCTTGTATGAGGTATCCCAACCAGAACGCCGGATTTATTTTTAAAGAAAAACCCATTTATTTTTGAATTAAGCAAACATTTTTATTTCAACATATGTAAAGAAAAATAGTTCCGATTAAACGTGAAATACAACATCAGGCAAATGGCCACCACGAAACCTCAGCACAGGGTTATTCTTTTGTTGAAATTTTTAATAACGTTTTCGCATAAATGTGGCTGTATTTCACCAATAACGCGCCGTATTTCCTCTTTAAGATGTTTAACTGTTTGTGTCGATTCATTTGGCGCATTATTGCGACCGAAAACTTGACGTAATTGGCGAACTGTTTTCGCAAAACTTGTAAGTAATGTGTTTTTACAATAATTAAAAGTTGTTGGTTTGAATACTTCTCCATAGTCTTAAATCGCGTGGTCAGTACGTGACAACCGTAAAAAAAAAACAGCGTACAACGGTACAACTCATTTTAACAAAATGGCGACAAATTTAAATCCGGCGCTCTTGTTGGGACACCGTTTAAAAGGAAAATATTAAGGAAAAAGTAAAATATTTTCAGTTATTTGTGTTATCTCCGGAAAGTTTACTTACGAAATTAAGTCTAGTATAATTATCAAACACATCAAGTAAACCAGCACCCTAATTCCGTAACACACTATTACTCTCAATTTAAATCATTTTGAAGCATATTGCTAATCCATTGCTCCTAATGTTCGAGAAATGTGTCTGCTCAACAACGTAAATAACGCAATGAATGTTGTTGAACTGTCAAAATGAAACCCATTGCTACTGGTAGTGTGTTAAACAATTACTCTGCAGGTCCCTGTACCTACCACAAAACTTTACAATTACAATATACAAGTTACAAATTCGTAAATCTGTCAAGTGTGTGCTACAAAACTCTAAGCTACACAATTGTAACGGCAAACTCTTACAAATATGTAAATTGTAGAGACGAGTCTACATTATTGTAACTCATACATATTTGTAATTTCTGTGTTACGCCATTTATTCTATAATTTAACAATTTTGTAGAATTGTAGACTTATACCGTCTCATTACAAAACGAAATCTAACTTTACTTCTAGTTTAAACCGAGTATTTACATTTCGATGTAGGCAAAGTTGTTAATACTAAAATAACAACTTATCACCAAACTGTAATTTTTTTGTATAAAGAACTGCATTGTTATAACAATTAGATTCTTAATTCTCTTATTATTCTTCTTTCTTCTTCTTCTTGTAATAAGGGGGTAAGTTTTCTACTATAGGGTCCAGATACGACACATGCACAGCACACCAGGTAAAATTCAAATTCCCACCAAGACACCAACCCACTACCCTAAAAAAAAATTTTATTTAGTAAAAATGCTTACCTCAAATCCCTGAGGGGTTTCGGTGCGGAATCATTCGCCGCGATGACTGTGTGAAACGTATAGTTGTTCGCGACCGCATCGCCGTGCGACCGAATGTGCTGGTACCACGAATACGCCCTGCACAATAAACACACGGATTTTTATGTGAATTATTCAGAGCACGACACGTTACTGTGATATTAAAAATATTTGTTAATTTCTGTAGGAGTCTGATTGCTTTTTTTTTTCGTTTTCGAATAACTTTGCGTAGGACCGTGCGTTAATAAGTATCATGTGGTAGGTATTTGTGCCTGCAAACATTTACGGTACAGAAGTTATTACTGAGATTGAACGGGCAAATGGTCGACATTCATAACGTATTTACTTTAGAGAGCAAACATTTTTGAAATCCTGAATTATACACCAAAAGATACCGTATATTATGTAGATAGACCTTATGTACCGCGAACTATGGTAAATCGATTTGACATTTATGACTGAATTTTTTTGAATACTTAAAATCTATACATAACATAACATCACGCCTTGTATCACCGAAGGGTTAGAGGCAGAGGTGTATCTACATAATATGTGTAGTACACCCACATTTAGCCAGTCATTAGAATCTATATTGCAGAGGCGCTTGTTTGTGGCTAAGTGATAACAGCCGCACTGGTCGATCGATCAGGTTAAGCTACGCTTGCCGCGGTTGGTCCGTGGATGGGTGACCATCTTCACATACCAAGACCCTCCGTGCCTTGGAAAGCACGTAAAGCCTTTGGTCCCGGCTGCCATTCGTAGATCTTTGACAGTCGTTACGGGTCGCCAACAGCCCGAAAGTCTGACAATTAGTCTTATCAGGGGTATTGTATTACCCAGTAACTGGGTTGTGGAGGGCAGATAGGCAGTCGCTCCATGTAAAATACTGGTATTCAGCTGCATCCGGTTAGACTGGAACCCGAGCCCAACATAGTTGGGAGATGGCTAGGCAGATGATGATTGCACATATTTTATGGCATTTGATTAAAATACAAATGCAGTCTTGCGCGGTATAAATTCAAGATGTGTAGCCATTCCTTGACACCGCATACCAATAACGTTTCGGATTTGCGCAAGCAGTTTTACTGGCTTGAGTTACGAGCTTTCTTTGAGTTCCACGTTTTTCCTCAATCGACAGTAATTTACTTAAGACTACTAATGACTAATTAGACAAGATAGCTTTTCCTTGATGTTTTTTTTTATTTATTTAGGTATTTGTTTGGGTTTGATTTGTAGGTATTAATTCTACTCAAATGGGTATATAGGTAAAGTGTGTTTTTCTTTCCATGTTTTATTTGGTAAACAAATATGGCGTCATGACATTTAGATTTTCAAAAAATGATGCTCTTAGGTGGTTAATTCCAAGCAGTTTTTCATGTAATTCTTACCGAATTTGTTTTGTATACTTAACAACTAACAAGCTCACACTTACCTTAAAGCATGACACTGATTAGAACTCTTTGATTACCAAATAAGACAATTATTTTATGACGTCTCCCATACTGACCTTCTTCAAGAATCGACTGGATAGATTAAATGTCTCCAAACTATTTGATACACACGCATTAGTTAATTAGCTGCTAGTATGTCTAACCAAATAATTAATTAATAACGTATAGTCTGTTCCCAAAGGATCTGATAAAAGTGTAAACAAACTCTGTTTCAGTTAAATTCTTACGCAATCACTCACTAAACGGTATTAGTAACACATTCCTTTGAATTATTAAGATGGTTGCAACTTTATTTTCTCACCACTTACAGCAACAATTATTGTTTGAATAACTTTACTACTTAATTGCAATTGTGGAATCATTGACGAAAATTGGGGTTATAAAATTAAACTCAATTTAAAATGAAAAACACTTAAGGTGATTTCAAATTAGAATTTCAGTATTCAAATAAATCAAATCAGATCACTGGCACCACAGTTGCGTTTTCTGGTCCATTTGTTTACATTTTCATCAAACACTTTTGGAACAAACCATAAGGAGAAACACGCGTGGTTGCCTACTCGGTGCGCTATTCCTTCAAAGACATTCTTTGTTGACTATGCCCTCAATTCATAGATGCTTAACACGTACCGTAATTAATTATACCGTATCTACTTTAGGTACGTATTTTCTCCTTTGTCGTTTACTATAGACTCCATAGTATAGAGCATATTCTGTATGATCATAAATAGCGTTATTCATAGTGTAGCCACAATTAAAAACAAAGGCATTCGTCACATGGCGTGTTTGTGTACGAATGCTTTTATTTAGAACGCCTTCTAGATTAATTAGTAGAAGCATTCGGGTTGGCAGTTTAACTGTGGAGTATTTTAATGTTAACTGATTACTCAACAATGTTAACGTATTGTTTTATTTTTATCTAAGAGATAGTGTTGCCTACATTATACGTTGTTAGGCAATTACTGCGACACTAGAAGGTAGTATATTAGACTATAAAAATATAAATTTTATGCGGGATTCTAACTCTTGACCGATAATGTAACCATTCAAACGTTCAGTCACTAGGTTCGAGACGCAAAATATTTAATAAGTTTAGCTACATTTCGGTGCTTCTAAGAAATGTAATCAAAATAGCTCTAAAAAGGAATTCAAATAAATTTTCTTGAAAACTTCTGTGGATATAAATTCAGATTTTAAATTTGCATTTTGATGAATGAGGCCTGACGAGCGCCTGATAAAATATTTTCTTTTACAATCTTCTAATTACGATTAAGGCTATATGATTGATGTGCATTTTCCCATTTTAATTGCTGAATTCTCGTGGTATGGTTTTATCGTTCGACTGTCGTAGCTTTATAACGTTGGTATAATATTATTACGTCTCAAGGAGCTATATAAGTGAATATGGGAATTTCAATGAAAACAAGGACTTGGTTTAGGTCTTTTTGGAAACTAAAAGGAACTTGAATGGGTTATTACTCGTAATGTATCTAAAGAGCTGTACTAAAATAAATAAAGTCTACTGACATCATTTCTCAATCAGCTTATTTGTTACTAGCTTCTGCCCGCGACTTCGTACGCGGATCCTGCTGGTTACGCCAGCGACAACGGGGTAGTCAAAATCGAAGATCTGAAACGTCTGATGTCGAATTCTAAGAACCCGGGGACTGGATAACAACGGGATACGCGAGACGATTCGAGATGTCATTTTCAGGCAATATTTTTTTTTTTTTTTTTTTTGTTTTAAAAAAAAACGTTGCCCCACGCTAGGAATTTCTCCTGTATTGTGGGTGCGTTTACAAACATTTAAACTCACATACACAAACATCCAGACCCGGAACAACTACTTGTAGTTCATACAAATATTTGTTCCGTGCGGGAATCGAACCCGCGACACGCAGCGCAGCAGTCAATCGCTTAACCACTGCGCCAACCGTGCCGTCTGAATGAACCAATAGGGTGGTAAACTTGGCCTTGCACTTTGAATGTTGGCAAAATGGGCCTTCTGAAATCTGTTTCGCAACAAAAGATGTCATTTGAAAGGCATTATTGTACGAACGTATGTTGTCCAAGAAATGTTTTGACTGTGATGGTCACCGATTAGCAGTGATCTTAATATTTCTGGAGGATTTTGTAATATTTCAATATGTACTTTCCCACCTGAGCAACACATACCGTTTGTTTCTTTTTGCTATTTAACAGCTTCACAAAAAGTAAAATTTTTAACCATACCTCCGATGGCGGAATATGTGGCGTAGTCAATCATAGGAGTATACGTAAATGCACTCCGTTCCTTATCAACCCAAGGAAGGTCGCCATGCCCTACGGCTATATCTTGAGACACATCCGATTCTTCAGATGATATCGACATTCTGTTCAGAGAATGTCGAAGTCGATCAGAATTCAAACGTTCGTTGCGCTCTTCTTAATCTGTCTCTTCATGCCGTACTCCAGCATTTCTTTCTTTCTCACTTTCTGATTATGAATATTTTGTTGTGTGCTTGTTCGGAACAATGTATGATAATCTCACCGTATCAGCGGTCAGTCGCGCATCATATTCTTCACTGGTCTCTAGAGATCTGGATGTAGATGCGTAAATACGCTGAGAACGCAGGCGTGCTTCGCGATCCAAAGAGGTTTCCACGGAGCGAGTTGCAGCCTGATGCTCTCAAACAGCATCAAGTCTCTCCTGACGCTCTTCGGTAGATTCTTGGGATCTTATGATCCTCAATCTTTTAGCTCCTTTGGAACATTGGGAAAGATTTGACCTCTTTCTAGGCATGGTTATAGTTTTATTATGAAGATACCTGATCAATTAAAATCTAAGTGACTGCTCCTCTACCAAGTGTGCCCAGACACGGGATCGTCTGGCCCATGTGCTGGTTTGGTCCCTGGGGTGGTCACGGCGTGCTATGTGTTCTGGTGCGCCGGTGATGGGGAGTACTCCCCAGCGGAGGGTCCGGTGACGGACAGCCGCGGCGGGTTCACGGATGAGTGCTAACGCGTGCCCATGTTCCCGCCGTAAGCGGCAGAGGAGGACACAGTGGAGTTTTAGTGGGTTAGAGTCCCACATAACTGCACTATCTCCCCGTGGTAGTGCAGAATGCATGAGCATTTCTTCACGTTAAAAAAAAATAAATGGGAGTTTTGGCCAGTAGAGTCAAATTTTCAATGATATACCATCGTCATCGAAAATCAGTCCTAAACTGTTACCGCCTTCACCGCGTGGAGGTGAAATTAGTGATAGCTTAGATTTCCACATCAGATGTTTCTGATCTTCGATTTTTATAAGTCAACAGGAAATGCCCATCAGACCGAATAACTTTTACTAAGACGTCATTCCTATATGTGTTATGGTGTAGCTGGGCTCTTGGAGTTCCCCATCAGGTGTTCCAGATCTTCAAATTTATTCTCTCAGCAGAAAATCCTCATCACGTGGAACAATTTTTGCTATGGTACCATTTTTGTATCTCTTATAGTTAAGCTGGTCTGTTTCGGTTCTGCATCAGGTGTTCAAGTTTCCAAGAAACATTATAGCCTGAATGTTGTCCAGCCATAATAACTATACAACAAAAAAAAAATCATTCAAATCCGTCCAGTAGTTCCGAAGATCGGACGCGCAGGCCCGAGGCGTGTACGTACTCTTCTTTAAATTGACATAACTTTTTTATTTATGAACCGATTGACATAAAATAAACACTAAATGTTAAGTGAAGCCTACTACAATATATTAGTGAAAACCGCATCTAAATCGAATAAGCCGTTTCTGATATTAGCGTGCACAAACAAACAGACAAACAGACAAACCGACAAACAGACAAACCGACAAACAGACAAACAGACAAAAAAAAATTAATTACAATTTCGGGTTCGGCATCGATATAATAACAACCCCTGCTACTTTTTTTTTATATATTTCCATTGTACAGACACCACTTTTCTACAAATTTATTATATGTATATATAGATTGACCATAGTAGCCTGCAGCTTTTTGTTGCGATCTTGGTTTCTCATTTAATCTATATAAATAAAACGAAAATTCCTGACTGACTGACTCATCAACGCCCAGCCCAAACCCTTGGACCTATAAAGCTGAAATTTTGCACAGAGGTTCCCTTTAAAATTTAGCCCGTAAGGGGGTGAATGGGGAGAGGGTGAAATTTCACGCGGACGAAGTCGCGGGCAGAAGCTAGTATATTATACTCTTAATAGCTTTATGAATAAAACAGTATCATTTTCTCAGTTTCGGAATACTGACCACTTTACAACTTAGTATCGCAGCATTCGAATCCGAGTCGCTTTGCTACGCATTCCGGTGCGCGGTTGGATCGCCAATGCGTTAAGTCCTAGATCCTCGGGATTTACATACAAACCAGTGCGCACGATACCGTGGCCGACTCGCAATGTATGTGCGCTTGTGCAGCTGCCGTATAATTCTCTCTCAATTGTTTTTACATTTACATAAACGCAAGCCGTTTACCATGGAGGTAGGCACGAACTACTGAACGCACTGCGCTTCGATTATTACCCTCTTTTTGATACGTTACGTGATACACGCGCGCCGATTCTTAGTAGAGACAGCGTGACCACAGATATTTATAGTGTTGTTATGTCTCCATGATGGGCAACTGGAAACGTGACGTAGGATGACTTTAATCAACCTTGTTTGACTTTGTTTGGCTCGGAACAAGTATCCATGGGCATACAGATATTTGAATCACACTGTGAGTATTGTGACCCATAGCGCAGTCGCCAATCGCTCATATAATGAGAAATAAAGCCGTTTAAATGTTAGTAGCTGTATTCCTAGCAAATTATTATCTTCTAGTGCGTAGTTCTAGCAACCGGCGTGTGTGTATGACCAAATGTATGAACGTAAACGAGGCATAAGGAGTATTTAAGGATATTAGCAGGCGGCGTTCTGTAGTTCTGCCCACCCCAATGGGAAGAAGGCGTGAGTTTATGTACTTACGTAAAGTCTATTCAAACTTATGTTTCAAATTAATATTATATTAAGTTAAACAAATATCAACTTTATTTTAATGGTAAGTAATTAAGTTGATTTCAGAGTGACTGTTGAAAAAGTTATAAAAATGTTTGAAGTTGTAGTGTAAAGAGCACTTTATTGTGTAGGACATAAAGTTATTTTTCCATAAACTCTTATTTGTTTACATTTTTTGGCAAATAAATCGTGAATGGAGATAATATAACTTTCTAGTGAACATCTTAAATTGACTATTGATCATAAAAATATTTAATTGATTTAGAAACATGAAATTATGGATAGGTAGTTGAAAATAAATTTTGAAGCTAGAAACGTTGAAATTGGTAGGTACTTAAAAAAGTTAGTTGTATCAAAGTTTTCTGGTAACTCAGGGGGTCTACTCCGAAGCGGTTAACCAATGTATCGGCCGAATGTTCGGTCATTTTCTACTACCATTAATTTCCTATATTGACTATTGGTCCCGACCAAACTGTGCCAATCCGAACCTTTTTAGAACCCTTAACACTTTTTTTACCTTTTTTTTTAAATTCGTAGTAGGACAACAATATTCGAATCAGAAAATGACCGAACATTCGGCCGATACAGTGGCTAACCGCTTCGGAGTAGACCCCTAGGCTCTTGAGAATTTGCCGATGGGAAATCCTATCGGGTACTCAACTTGTATTACAATAAAATCGAAATATCTGTCTTACCTTTTAGATGGTGATATGAGGATGGCGATGACTTTAGCGTTTGGTAGCAGAGCATGCGCTCTCCGTGGGACCAGGTCGCCGTCGAAGTACGTCGCAGACTTCTCAAACGTGATCTGAGTGGTGGTGTTGCTCATGTTTGGCGGGAAGAAGTTCAGGTACCTGGTGGATGACAACTAGTTTTATTATAAGCACAAACAAAAATTGCAAGTATACTTTGTGGAAACGAAAATTTAGCTCTAAATTATTAAAAATCGCGCTTTACCCTTCACTTTCGTAACGTATTATATCCAGAACCAGCCAGAATGCAACCTGGTTGGATAAAACGCATACATAGGAGCGTACCAGCATACAGCTTCGAGACGTACGATACGTCACAGGTTTGTCTTTTAAACGAATTTTGTGTTTTCTATGATACAGGTAAAAATGCTTTTAATATTACTATACCGTCGTGCAATTTATGCAGTTGCGGAAGTACAGGCATCAATCGATTTTCCTTTGTCTGCTGCATGGCGTCCGTAATGGCTCAAGCTATTATACTTAAGTATACCTTTTGAAAATCAATGCTAGGAAATATTGCCCAGTGTACCTACGGTACTACTGAGGAAAAACGGTTTTATACAAAATCAATATAGTAGCACCTACTCTAATTACTACCTGTTGAATCGTAAACCCAGTAATTGAATCGTTAGCCCCTAGACTCTAGGCTATTACTTTTAATAACATCCTTGGTAATCTATGGCCGATTAACTCTATTTATTGTAATTAATCTAGCATTAGAAATAACATAACCACGTGTTTCTTCAAAGGGTTGGGCAGTTGTAGGTATCTTTAGTAACTCCCACGTTGCGTCAGTTACGTTTAAGTCCCATGTAATAGGGGGCGAGGCTATTGGCATATAGCGGGCACATATGAGAAATTCCACTTAGAAAAACCCAAACACTTTGCCCGACCTGGGCATCGAACCCAAGATCTTATGATCAGCAGTAGCGCATGCGACCACTAGACTAACGAGGAGTCAACGAATAATGCAAATTCTTAGGCTTGAGTTCACCAACATTCAAACTACCCGGTTAGGTATTAAAACAGTTGGCTTATGTCCCTAAGGAAATTTTATCTTAAGAACTGATTAAATATTTAATCAGAATTAAATATTTGATATAGAGCAGTGGTGGCCAAGTGGTAACGGCCGCGACTTAAGAGTTGTAGGTCGTAGGTTCGAACCCAGACAGGCGCTTTACTTTGTGTAAATTATTTCATCACCAGTGCTCTCATAACGGTGAAGGAAAACATCGTGAGGAAACCGGCATGTCCTAGAATCAAAAAATCGAAGACATGTGACATCTGCCAACCCGCACTGGGACCGCGTGGTGGATTAAGGCCCACTCCCTCTCACCGAGAGGAGGCCTGTGTCCCAGCAGTGGGAACATTATAGGCTGATTATGTTATGTAAATATTTAATCAGTTGATTTAAATGTTGGTGAACACAAGGCTAACTATACGAGTTAAGTTTCGTTCAAGACCGAGTTTCAAGAATTTGAAGGAAAGCTAATAACAAATAGGCTCAAAGTCTGAATGCCTAATTAGCGAAGTATTTATCGAGAAATCTTCTCATTGATTGTCAAAGGAACGAAGAATGTAAAGTCGTGCCTGCTTGCACCACACGTACGATGTTAACAACGTTATGTAGGTACGTGTCTAGGTTCACCTGTGTGTGGTCTACAACTTATCTAGGCTAGACATTGGATAAACATGAGTCTTCTTACGGGCTCATTATGCAGAATCTTGCGAGAAACTTGAGTGATTTACATCGATGGTGTTTCGAATAAATAGTGTTGATTAATCGATTTGTTGTCAGAGCTGTGATTGATATACAATTGCAAAGTACGATCATTTTAAAATGTCGAGAACACATCCATAAGTAGGTGTAGATTGAAACTCTCCGTTAGAGAGAAAAAATCAATCAGCCGAGAATTTTCCCAACTATATTGGGGTCGGCTTCGGGTAATACCTACGATACCTCTTGGTAAGACTTGGTTGTCAGGTTTTCTGGTTTCTAACTACCCGTGGGTAACGACTGTCAAAGAATCACGAATGACAGCACGGACCAATGGCTATTAATGTGCTTTCCGAGGCATGGAAGCATTTTGGTATGTAAAGATAGTCACCCATCCACGGACCGACCGGGGCAAGCGTAGCTTAACCTGATCGATCGACCCGTGCGGCTGTTATTGCTTAGCCACGAGCCCCGCATTTCACTAGTTTCTCCGTTACAAAGAGATTTGGTTAAATATAATAATATTTCAATCAGAATTCAGGCAAGCATCACCCAATTTCAATCTCAACATATCCACGATATGAGGTTGTTACTTGATTGTTATGCATAGCCATATAAAGACAGTTGTCTATGTGAATAAGAACTATAATTTGAAGATTCATAAGGATTAATGTTAAATGAACACTTCTGTAAGTGTAAAAGCCATTTAAATTCTATTCACCAAAATGCACATTAACATGCACCAGGCTAGCTCCCCCATTATATCCGCACTGTAACATTCTGTGACGTCATTTAAATAAGGAGAAAAGCATTCGCTGAAAGCATTAAAACCCTCTGTGGCCATTCTTTCTCAGTGTTCAGTTGATTCAGCTTCACGGAGCTCTGACGAACACTGGCATGTTTCAAAGCTACCGCTAGTTCTGTTATTAAACTTGATAATATTAGATTACGCATCAGTTATACAGTTATTTTTCACAAAGCGATACTGAGAGGAGTTGAGAATTTTATGTTTTTTAAGATTAAGTGTTGAAGGTTTTATTTTAATGGTTTCGTTTGGATTTACTTACATTTTACCTTGTCGCAAGGTATTAACATTAAATCTGTGTACAATTTTATCGCTAATGGCAAAGAACAATGAAAAGACGTGGAATCTGAGTCACATAAAAAAACATTGTAAACAACACTGCAGTAGGACGACAAAGGCAAATGTTTAATCAATTTCATCGGGAACTTCTGCACTTCAACTTCAAGTTGAACGCATTGTGCAAAGAAAAGGGACCATTTCCATGAAGCTAAATTCAAGGAAATAAAACAGTACAATAACAATGTCGGATAAAGACCGATTGGATCAAGATCGGGATAAAAATGTTTACAGAAGGTACACTCAATTTCAAGGTCTTAACTCAATAGGCCCAACCAAAAATATAAATACATGGTCAATTTTAATTAGCTAGCGACACTCTGCAGACATTACTAAATACGACAAACTTTTAACTTTTAATAAAAAAGATTTGATAACTTCTTTTCTTAGGGGTTAACGACCACTGGTAGTGTTGTTACTTAAAGTATGAGTTGAGAAAATGTTTTATTTTTAGACTACAATTTTATTATATGTATAGATGTTTATACAGGCTCCCATTAAAATAGACACAAATCTTAACACAGTGTTCAGTTCGTCTAACCAAAGATATCCAAGCAAAAAAAACACTGATTAAAGTGATTTTATTTTGACCTAAATAATAAATTGCCGGCAAATTAGTATATTTTCGTTAGCTGATTATTTTTCTTGTAAGTATCTAAGCGTTTTTCTCTTATATATTTTTTTACCATCGTCCTTATTTTGGTGGTCTGAATGATTTCTAAAAGTTTGTCCATCTATTTTAATGGGACCTTATATATCGATACCAATCACGTCCGTGAAGTTTACACAAAAAAAAACTGTTTTTCAACTGATATTTCAAGTAAATTTATACCTACTCTAAATACACTAACAGCGGTCGACCACCCCATAAAAAACATTAATTTAATTTCTTTTTTGTTCTATCATGTTTAGTTATCGATACCCATTAGATACGTCTACGGAGTTTCGCTAGCAAATTTAATTTGACCCGGTATACCTAAATGGAAGAATTAAAGTATTTCTTGACTAAAACGAAATACTCGAAGGTGAGAAAGTCTGACAAAAAAGCCACGAAACTTTATACGCAAAGGTTAAATCTGTTACCCCGAAGCTTTTTCGTTTCACTCTGTTGGGTTTCACATTTTCGTTTGGCCTTCGGTATTTCAATTTTTTTTGTGATCAAGACCTCTATTTGCAGTAGGTACGGCTGCATTCGGTTTACTGCCGTCTCCCGTTCGATCGCGATTACAGCCTTCAAAGCCATAAACTTCTCATACCAGTTGTACCACAACAAAGTTCTTACTTCTTCGGAAATATAAACTACAAAAATGTATTACTAAAGCCACGATACATGCTTCAATTTTATTAAACCTTCAATGGTTATCGATTTTCTGGGTATTGCCAAATTGCGAAAACCAACAACTTTTAGTAGTAAAACGGATATGTTTGGTAAATAAAACCTTTAATATCGGCAATATTCATTTCCTGGAATATTTTGTAGCCGCATTAATTCATTATTCGTGGGGATAATTAATAGTTGGAATGACCGCTTCATTGGACCCGCGGTCGCGTGTGCGGATACTAAAGTGAGAAGTTTTGGCTTCAATTCCTAGAAATGGCAGTGTTACCGAGGATTCTGTGAAGAAAATTCTCAGTATTAACCGCTCAGGATTGGCATTGTGCCCGATTAACGACGATGGGCTTGTCCCCTTACACATCAGACGGTCTCATGTGTAAGGGGGACAAGCCGTTCTTCACGTTATCCATAAACTTTGGGAAACGCTTCTATAGCTTTTACAAATCAAATCTAACAAAGGAAGTAGTGCTTAAATAGGCTTCGTTACAAAGATATTCGAAATTTCATTTAATAAAATTTAATTCAGCTATGCAGTAAGAAAGGGTCTGAACTTAGTTTTGACATGTTTCAGCCCGCCAAATTTTATGAATGAAAATACGACTTTGCCAATTCGGATAAAGATGCATGCATATCGGGTGATTTACGTCAAGGTAATTAGTTTGTATGAAAATTAACAAAAAATAACAATTCAATAGTGTCCATAATGAAAAATGCTTATCTCCATGGTCTGAACATCTGGTCGAAGTTTATGTACATCGTCCGGAACACGGTGTATATACCACTTAAACTACTACCAACCCTTAGGGAAAACCCAACTTGACAGTTATAATGACGCCTAATTAATAGTTTCGTCGTATTTCCTCAGAACTCCCGTTAGAATATTAACTGAATGTAGCTCGTATAATACTTTAATTTAAGCGTAGCCCGCCGTTGCGTGACGCGTTAGGTACATCTCATTAATAAATGAGATGTAACGCGTCACGCCACTTTAGAAATATACGTGGGCTTTGTAACCGCCTCTGCATACTTAAACAGGTAATACTTTTTACCCAAATGAGAACCGCGTAAAAAGAGAACATTAAAATAAAGTAAATAGAATAATATTAACCCCGCACACCCTAGATACATATCTTGTTTTAAAATACAGGATGACATTTAATTCATTGGCAATATTTTAACCACGTATTCCAACCATGATACTGGTTCATTTAAGCCAACAATATCGAATATTAATATGGTCAAATTATTAATTTAAAAAACGTAATATAACTTGATATTTACTTACATAAAGACCGAAATTAATAAACAAGATTAAAAAAAAGAAATAAAAAAAATGATAATTAAACATAAATAAATTTAATTATCAAGATTCTTTCGACACGTGTAGTAAAACTAGGCGTTATTATTACTTACGCACAGCGTACGAGCTCTCATTCAGTAGATATGTCCTTCAAAAGAAATACCGCCAATACGGCAAAAGAACAAACTACAAGCGCGCGCGTCGCACCCCCGCCCACCCCCGCCCCCACTGAGCGCCGGCCGCCGCGCTGCTCCAGTCACGAGTTTATTTGGTCAAGTGTGTACGTGTAATTGGCGAAAAAAATATTGGATTGCAGTGAACCACAGGGCTAACATGCCTCGACCACGTAGTGCAGTGTACACGAACCAGCAATACCTGGATATGGTTTTATTCTACGATAGAACACACAGTTTGCCGCGCACTCGTCTCATGTTTCACCGCCGCTACCCCGATGCACCGATTCCATCGCGAGACCGAATCTTGAGATCAACGCAAAACCTGCTGGATTTTGCATCGTTCCACGTACCACCGCATGCTCAAGCGCGTGGTAGAGCGCCGGTGTACCCAAGAACCCTGCATCGGCAAATAAAGCGGTACTTCCAGAGGAATCCACAGGCCAGCACTAGACAGGCAGCGCGACACTTTCACGTCAGCCAGTTTTTTGTCTGGAAGCTGTTAAACGCCTCTGGAATGCACCCTTACCATTTCCAAAAAGTGCAGGAGTTGGCGTTGGCTGACTACACGCCCAGGGTCCGATTTTGTAATTGGCTATTACAAAATCTGGATAAAAATATCCTGTGGACAGACGAGGCCACGTTCACCCGACTCGGGCTGTTTAATGTCCACAACGAGCATTGGTGGGCTCAGCGTGGGCAGAACCCGCACGTAAGCCGAAGACACGCTTTTCAAAATCGTTTCTCGGTGAACGTGTGGGCAGGCATAATTAACAGTTGTATCATAGGTCCCTTCTTTATTGAAGAGAGACTGACCGGGGAGCGCTATCTCCGGTTGTTAGAGACCTCCGTAGAAGAACAGCTGCAGAACGTGCCTGAGAGCTATCAGTCCGAGCTGTACTATCAGCATGACGGAGCACCGGCTCACTACCAGCGTGATGTTCGCGCCTTCCTCGATCGTAAATTCGGTGAACGTTGGATTGGTCGCGGCGGACCTGTAGCTTGGCCAGCGCGGTCGCCTGACCTGACGCCCTTGGACTTTTTTTTGTGGGGTGAGGTTAAAAGACTAGTTTACGAGCAAGAGAGTGAAAGCCGGGAACAATTAAAAGAAAAGATTATCACGGCGTTTGATACGGTTAAATCGCGTACTTTTGTGTTGCAAAATGTGAAGGTGAACCATAGGCGCCGTGCTGAGCTGTGTGTACAAAGAGGAGGTGAAAATTTCGAGCACCTCTTAAAGTACACGTAGGTAAGTACCTACCTACCTACTAAGTTTAATTTAAACGTTGCTATACTAGGTTTCAAACCCAAATCTCACACACACAAACCGCCAGACTCGACAATTAATTAACATCACAACATTTAATTATTTTATTCAACAACATTTCATTATTCAACATTTAACAACAACAACAAACAAGATTTAATTATTTTATTGTGCCGTAGTAACGATTTTAAATTAATGTGATTAAAATTTAAAACTACATACTAAGTAATACTGCTATGTAAATTCAATTTAAAAGTGCACCCAAGTCCCAATCAGCTGTTTCGTCAAATGTCGCGCGCGGCTATCGCAGTGTTAGGTACTTTACTAAACATCTGCACACAAACGCGCGCCCCGCCCGCGCCGCGCTCCGCCGCGCCAGCGCCGAGCCAGCAGGGCACAAGCACAACAGGCGCGTCATTTATTAGGTATTTTAAAAGTCAAAGTTTTACTAGCGAATTCAATTGAGATACCTATTATTGGGATAATAATTTTTGCACACTTTAACCGACTTTAATGCAGACAAAAAACTAAGTAATTTTTAACGATCATTACATTGTAGCCTTGTAGGTATGTAAGTTGAAACTTTTATTAACAGTAACTTTTGTTTTGACATTTCACCAAAGTTTAAATCACTTTCAATTTTCCAATCCTTCTTCATTCTTTTTTAAACCATTCCCTACGCTAGTATTGTGGTATAATAATTGAAATAATTCAAATCACACTTCATCTTTCTGTGCGGGAATCGAATTTGCGACACGTAACGCAGTAGCCTGTCGCTCAGTCACTGCGCCAACGGTACCGACTATTACAACTTATTATTATGTGAGTTTTGCTTTCTGCATTTTAATGATTTATGCGCCAAAGCGGCGCGGCCCCCCATTTTAAACTTGTTTTCTTATGGGTGATAATGTGATTTTCAGTCAAGTTTTTAGTTATTTTCGGAGCTTCTTAGTGTGTGTATGTGGGTTAAGTGTTTTAAACTGCGTCAAGGACCTAACATAAACAATTTAATTTAAGTACGCGTTACACTTCAGTTCCGTAGAATAGTCGAAGCTGCTAGCCTGCTGAGCTGCTAGTGCCTGCTACATGCAAATCGGGGGGCGCCGCGCCGCCCGCCGCCGCCGCCGCCGCCTCCGCCGCCGCCGCCACGCGCGCCCGCAAATAATTGAATGGCGCGCGTGCGACGGTTATGGTGTGCGGCGGAGGGGGGGGCGAGGCAATCACCTATTATTAATTTTATAGCGCGCCATCACCATTTGATACTTTTATTTTATTTGTTCATTTTGAGAAATCTCTTGGTTATTATTTTTGAACACTTTACTAGTATTAGTTATTATTCGTTCCTCAATTAGATTCTTGGACTAAAATATTGCCAATGAATTCAAAGTCTTCCTGTATATTTTTTCCGGAAAACCTGTGTTGGACGTGCCTAATAAATTGGTGGGAAAAAAGTGAAATATATTGTGGAAATTTTTCACGTGGCTACAACGTGGGCATTTGTTAACTTTAACAGCTTTTTGAAATGTTTGTTAAATGTTGCGTCTCATGTTGCTCGACATTTCGATAAATTAATATTGTGCGTAAATGCCCGGGGAAAAATTATGTTGTAAAAAGTATTTTTGTTTGCTTTCACAAACAGAGACTTTTCACGTGTGTTTAGGACTTGCGAGGAAAGTCTCGAGTGCTGAGTGTGTGGTGAGGAATGTTTATAGCGCGGTGCTGCAGTCTGAAGTGGCCTCTTTGCTAAGAACCGCGGTAGAACACCGCACCGCTTGCTCTTCGAAACACACGCTCTAATAAAAGAGCATCGCAACATTTGCAACGAAGGCAGCGAGCGGTGGAGCGCACGTTGAATACGTGGTTACCGCAACCACGGAACCTCCGGTATTCAACTTGTTACGCCGAGCACTTTTTCTGTTAAAAAAAGCAGCAGAACCCAGTGTTACCGTCGCTCCTTTCACGAAGGGTGCCGAAATGTAAATTGCTATAGTTTGAATTAATTGACTTACCAATCAAGCCCCTTCAAGTAGTTGTTGTTATTGAAGAACTGGAGCTCTTCATACGTGGCAGGACTCGGCAAGTTCGGCGCCAGTGCCGGGTGCATCGCCAAGAATGTATAAAGGGCAGTGCTTCCCGTCTTCTGTGGTCCTATGACTAGTACTCTTGGAAGGGTTCCGCACCATTTACTCTTCGACCAGATTCGACGGTGGCGGATATCGTCGCACGGATTCTAGGAGATAGAAAAGATTGATTAAGCGTTATTAAGATTAAAAAAAAACAACTTTATTAGAGAACACAAATACTATAGGTACACCTCTGCTCTGCCTAACCTTTCGAGGCTTACAGGCGTGAATGCGTATGCGTGTTATGTAATAATAGCATAGAAAAAAAAACTTTTAACCATTCAAACATTCGCTCTAATTGTAAAAATATGGGATTCAAAATGGCGACCCGTTTCAGTTCCATCGGCATTTTATTGAAATGAAAAATACCGTTATTAGAAATGGAAGTAAACAGTTTCAACTCTAAAGTATCAAAGGCATGTTATGGTTTCAACGTGTATAAACCGGTGGCAGCTCTAAGTTTATTATAAACATGAACGATAATGAAAGATTCTAGAAGCCATATGAGTTTCATGAAAACAGACTTTCTTTTATTTTATAAAACAAACTATTTCTATTATAGTTCGTATAAGTACCGCACATAATACTCTTTATGATCGGTTCCTCTAAACAAAACGAATCGATTTGTTTACCAATGGCAGCTTTTTAGGGTTCCGTACTAAAATGGTAAAACGGATCCCTTATGGTGAGACTCAGTCAGTCTGTCTGTCTGCAAAGAGAAAAATCTGAAATAATTCTAAGTGACAGAAGTTTATGTAAAGATTACAGGATAAATAAAACGAAGTCTCTTAATAGCAAACTTTTTCAGAAATCATCAACAAAAGTTACATTAGTTCCACTATCGGTCAAGAGATGGCGCTGACATAAAACTGCAATATTCTATACCGCAGTGCATAGTGTTAAAATTCTCTGACGAATATAGGCCTCGCCGATGAAAATTTTAAAACATATGATGGTACGGAACCCTCAGTGCGCGAGTCCGACTCGCTCTTGCCCGGTTTTTATTTATTGCTAAACTGGACATATAATTTGATTCGTAAGCTAATTTTTTGATTCGTAAGCTAATTTTATCTGTGACAGCTACTTCTATATGGGAGGGTCTACTATGCAAAGCTATGAGGTCTTTGCTTCATTATTGGTAAAGATACAAGAATCTTACCCCCTTATTTATACACGTTGCTTAAAGTTAAGTAGTGATTAGCGACGTTTAACCATACATTTTCGACGTTCTGTTAGGATGGCGCTCCGTGGGTCCTTTTTTAATTGAAACATTTTGTTTGCTACTACTGAAACTAATTTAATAAAAAAAAACTGTACACGAAATATTACAATAATAAATATGTATTGGACAAAATTTGTGGCATGAGCAGTTTTATAGTACCTACACTACCTACATCAATTTTCAAATCAGCAATTTTAAAGTAGTGATGGAAATTATTTATAACAGTTCGAACGTCACTTAACTTTAATCATAACAAACCCCTTAATTTTAACCAATAACGGATCGTAAATTATTGGAATCGGTCATAAAACATTCTAAGAAATAATGTCCTATAAGTACCTAACTATATGAATCTAACTACAGTATTTTGTTTAATCCTAAAACCCCCACTTATCTTAAAGAACGTTTCAAGTTCCTTCATGACACACATAATAGATATCTGAGGTCATCGGAAAACCTGAGACTAGAGATGCCGATGCATTCCACCAGTTTCTATGACAAATCTTTTACTGTTCAAGCAGTACGGTTATGGAATGCCTTGCCCGTGTCCGTAAGGCGTGCTCAATCTTTGTCCACTTTTAAAATTATGGTTAAAAAGCACTTCCTCTCTCCTTAAACATCATCATTATATTTTCTTTGCTCCTGTTTCATGTTTATTATTGTATGTATATATTTATTTAGATTAGTATAATATACTTTATGTATGTATTTATTGTATTATATAAATGGTACACCACAGACTACCTGCAGTATTTGTCTGTCCTTCCCCTTTTTTAATCCATCCAAAGGTTGTCTTTAAAAGATCGCTTTTAGCGATAAGACCGCCCATTGTGTCACCCTTTGTACAGTTTCTATAATTATGTCTGTAATTTATATGGTGTACATAATAAAGACTATTCTATTCTATTCTAACTTAAAGTGGAAAACTCGACATATCGTCTTCGAATGAATGCAATATAAATTCTAGTTTTATCTGAGCAATAAACAAGAGCTTTTACGTTCCGGCGCACAAAATATGATGTATTTTCAATTTCTCTGTCGTGTTCCAATGATATCGCAAATATCTCGCAGCCCAATAAAATATTAAAACTCGCGGCATGCATATTGTTTCTCACAGTTCGAGTGAACAATATATGGGACTATTCGTGGTTCGTGCAAGATTGGTATGAATCGCGTATAAATTGTAATCTATCTATCTATACAGGGTGAATTTTAAAAGTGTATGTCATTACTTCCCAGAATTTGATCCTTATTAGGGATACTATCGTGTGGTGTGTGTATACAGTATGTGTTTTTTTTTTCAAAATCAACGGGTTCGATTCCTGGCTAGAAATATTGATTTTTCAAAAATCCAATGATGCAGTTTTAGTTTTAATCAAAATCGAGCCCGCGACTCCTTTGAGTACTTTTTGCTATTCCTCATAGATTCGGATTTGGTCATCCACGCCCACTTGAAAAATCACCCTGTATATATATACCTAATACAATGTCAGGTTATTTACACCATTTATAACTCAAGAACGGCTGGACCTACTTTTATGATCTTTTATTTGTAGGATTTTTCTTCGCCCCGAACAACAGCAGAATAATTAATTATTAAAACATGGGAAAAAATAAGAAAAAAAAAACTGAGCCGGTACGCAGTCCACCGGGGCAGCTAGTACATAAATAAAGTCTACTCAAACTTGTTTCAAATTAGGAATATAAAAAATGTTTGAATTTGTAGCGTAAACTGAACTTTACATACATACATACATAATCAGCCTATAATGTTCCCACTGCTGGGACATGGGCCTCCTCTCTGTGAGAGGGAGTGAGCCGTAATCCACCACGCGGGCCCAGTGCGGTTTGGTAGATGTCATGTCACACATGTCTTCGAATTTTTGGTTCTAGGACATGCCGGTTTCCGCACGATGTTTTCCTTCACCGTTTTGAGAGCAGTGGTGACGATATAATTTACACAAAGTGAAGCGCCTGTCTGGGTTCGAACCTACGACCTACAACTTGTAAGTCGCGGCCGTCACCACTTGGCCACCACTGCTCATTGAACTGCAAACTGAACTTTATTGTGTAGCATATAAAGTTATTTTTCCATAAACTCATATTTGTTTACATTTTTGGCAAATAAATCGCGAATGCAGATTACTTATACTCACTCCTTGTTCCCATGGGGGTTAGGCAGAAACTACAGAACACCACCTGCTACTTACATACTGCTTTGCTTCGTTTAATTTCATACGGTTATATTCGAACGCCGGTTACGAGTAATACCTACGCACCTGACCTTTCTGAGGATATCACCAAATAGGTCACTATATGTCCTTCCAAGGCATCCCCCGCCTCCCGGCTTTTCACTCACATCTGCCTTGTACAGTCACGAGCACTAATATGTCAACACTTGGCAACTTTCAATTGCGACTTTTTCGTGAAATAACGAATGCAATGTTGAAATACGACACTTTACACAAACCTATGGGTTCGAAAATACGTTGTTCGTAATAACATAAAAGTTCATTCAAAACTAAAGGAGAAAATCGTCTTTGAATAAAGCCAAGTGTATACATACATACTTATGCTCGTGACTGTACCTTGTAATACTTTTTGTTAGCCTATCATTCATCCTATCAACATGACCAAACTATCTCAGTATACTCTTTTCAATTTGTAATATCTGTGTCAAAACTAGTCAATATTGATTAATATAATTATTTAACACGATAACAGTAGGTACTATGATTTGGAGACCCTTGCCCTTTCAATCCTGTGATAGTGAGCGGTTAGGATCGTTGTTTGGTGAACAGCTATCGACAAAATTTACCCACGGATCGGTTGTTGCATCGAATGTTTGTTATCGGTTAATTAAATATGTCAAAATCATATTAGAGTTACCATAATGATTAATTAATAACAAAATGTAACGCGTATTTTAGTTGCTGTGTAGTAAAATGACGTCACGACCTCATTACAAAGTTAAATTAATAGTAACTACATTTTAAAATTATAGATCAAATTATGAAATGTGCAATATAGTTTCATAAAGTCATTAAATGTATGTACTCAATGTTGCCTGCTTTTCATTTTTGCTTGCTCTGTTGCCTCTAATTAATTATTAGCGAAATGTGAACCTATCTACATTATAGTACCTAAGCACTTTACCAAAAATACCCATTACCTATTAATTATCATGGTTTTCAGTTGAATAAAAAATTCCGTGGCATCAAATTTCCCTTTCCTCGTTAGAAACTCATCATAAAATACAACAGTTAAAATGAAACGGACACCCTATTTTCCGCAAAGTCATCCATTTGGATAAACTGAAAATGGAAGACTACGAAAATGTTACTCAATATTCAAAATACGGCGGAAACAATGATAGAAAATTTATGATGAATATTTTCCAACTTTACGGTCCGAATGTATTGAAGCGGAAATGGGGAGAGCAACTGTCAAACAGTTACAGAAAGTTAATTGATTCGACTACAATAGCTTCTCAGCCAACGTCTCTAAAGCGTAACATTCTATTTTATTTGCATCAAGAGACTCATTGAAGTTTGTTAAATAGAATTACTGATTAATAGATTCAGAACTCCAACTGTCAAAGCCATGGAAGGATTCAACTTTGTGTGCACTCAAATGTAAGAACCGTGTTATATAGCGACTGAATAAAATCGAGTTCCTTTGTTTTACTGGTGACGTAATGGAGGATGATAGGATGAATATGAAATTTCCTTGGAAGCGTGGGTACTCGTACATAATTGTGGTTGAGATCCTCGACGCGTTTGTTAATTTGATGGGCAATGTACGACGTTAACCTTCCCTAGGTACGGGCTTTGTACATACACAATAACATAAAAGCCTTGTTTCAAATTCTCTAGAAAACCACACTTTGATAAAGGACAATTTACATATTTGGGTCAGCTCAATGTTGCATGCTTCAAAGAGATATTATCAACAGAAGAGCCTATAAATGAAAGAAAATAACATAAACCACTAGATACGTTAGGGTGGCCTATATTAATAAACTGTAATCAATAACACAGCTTGACTTTGAAGACTTATTTTTGCCGCACAAAAGCGATACCTATTACATTCTGATTGGTAGGTCAATCAATGTGCTTTGCCTTTTCCGAACTATGTTGGGATCGGCTTCCAATCTAACCGGATGTAGCTGAAAGCACTGGTATTCAGCTACATCCGGTTAGATTGGAAGCTACAATACTGATTTTACATGGAGCGACTGCCTATCTAGGTAAGAAGCGATAACATCATTTTTCAGAAGATTCTGTTTTGATATTTTGTCATTCGTTTGGCAATTCTTTATCAGAAGTGCCAAATATGTTTGATAGAATCATTAACTACTGCTGCAACGAAAATATAAACTGACACGATATGCCTTTAATCCGTAAATCACACATAAACAATTTGCCAGCAAATTGCGCGGGTGGGTTGAACACAGGACGCGAGCGACAGACCAGTCGGTCATACAAATACATCGAATTGATCGATGACGATACATTAGCGCGGCTATCTATTTCCATCACATAAACAAGTTATGTGTTTAGGAGATATGTATTTTACTTCATCATACGCTGATATCGGGTTATTTTCGGTAACTATTTTTTTATATTTTTTTTTTTTTGATAAAATCATGGTTTTTCAAGCATTTTCCATTGTCATAAAATTTCCCACGTACGTAAGATTAAGCTACCAGGGAAACCGTAAATGGAAACATTCGACTGGACTGGTTAAATTCAACACGGAATTTGATCAATGACTATAATTTAGTTACTTTTATGCTCAATATTTAGAAAATGGATTCAGTAAAAATTATAACTAATATTCATTCCTCTTTGTATAGCATACCATTTACAGTTCGGCCGACGAGAGAATGCGTTATTGACACCGGTTAGTTCCATACAAACGAAAACGTGTTTTGCGAATTTGATCTTTATTAGATATACAACATTAGTTTTTGTTTAGGTAAGTATACTAAACCCGAGTAGGGGTCAATAATTTTGAACAACTTTTTCTATGGGACCAAACTTAAAACGCGAAAAAAAAAATCTGCTGTTCCATACATTTGTGTTCACTTAAATCGACAAAATGTATGGAACAGCTGATTTTTTTTTCGCGATTTCATAGTTGGTCCCATAGAAAAAGTTGTTCAAAAAGATGAGTACAGTGACCCCTTTTCGGGTTTAGTATAAACAAAAAACTAATGTAGTATACGCTTAAAATTATCTGACCAACATTGATTTTTATTAAAGTTTTTCCGTATAAACCTTATCATCCCACCTAACCTAGCCGACTAACGTGCGCTAGGTTGCGGTAGGTACCAGGAAAACATAAATGAATACAAGTGACGATCCCAATCGGTCATATCAATACCAACATGCGAGTGTTGTACATCAGTAGGTACACACAGCTCCTTTAAGTAGTTACCCCACCAAAAGACATGTGCGTTCAAATCCGTGATAGGCCCAAGTTGGTTTTTGTATTTTGCAAAAACATTTTATTTTAAATAATGTATTGTTTTAGTGAATAAAGAAGTTTAAGTAAGTATTTTTTTTTAAATTCTGTTTTTATTATTGTTTTTTTCAATAAAACAATACTTTTGCGACGACAAGCAACAATAATAGGGTTAACATTTACGACAACTTATTCATCGTCTAAATAGACTGGAGGTTTCAAGACCGCTTACCGTGCATAAGATTGGAAGTTCAAATCCTATATAGGCACGAAATGTGCTTTTTGTTCATTATATTATTTTGATATATATTTCTATTTTGTTTTAAGTAGTAATTATTTATAAAGAATTAAAAAATCAAGAAAAATAAAATACTTTATTAATCATTTAATAATATTTATTATTGCTATTATTTAACAAAACTATGATCTTATTTTACAACAAACAGAACAACTATTTTAGTTCTCATAAAATCAGAAATCATTTAAAAAAAAAAATGATAAAATTAGTAGTCGTTTACTCTTCGCCGTTTTAAGTGAACGTATACAAAGTTCTAACTTGAAGGTATGGATTAATTTTATAAAGACAACGTAAGTAAGTAAAATTAATGGATACCCTCAAATTATAACATCTTTCGATTAGACAGGGACCTAAAGATATAATGACTCAGCCGATAGTAGATAACAATTTCATCGCAATTCATATGGGCTCGCTGGCTAGTTCGTCAAACTGCCGGTATGAGTATGACGACGTTCGGTGATGCGATGGTTCGAATCCGAGTCAACACAATGGACTCTTTTTGAAGTATTCTTTAGATTATTCGTAAGGAATTCAATGTTGTAGCAGTGTAACATTTTAAAACTTGAGGGGTTAGGACATAGTGACGCTTTCTGTACCTGCTAGTGGTATCTATTTCTATCACATGAACAAAAACGTTTAGCTAATGTGTTCAGGAAGTTTGGATTTAAAATTTTCAGTTACGTAATGATCTAAGAAAAAAGCGTGAATTTATTTACGTAATGATCTAAATTGGAATTGATTTGATTGGGTGCAATTGAATTGTGAAAGTTTGTTTGATGTACTATTTTGGTGTCTTCATTACGTCGGTTAGCCCTTCCCTATATGACGTTACTAGCTGCGCCCCGCGGTTTCACCCGCGTAAATGTCGATCCCGTGGGAATATCGGGATAAAAAGTATAAGCCTATATGTTAATCCAGGGTGTCAGCTACCTCCATACAAAATTGTATCAAATTAGTCCAGCCGTTTGAGCGTGAAGAAGTAACAAACATATAAACACACCCCCGCACCCCCATACACACTCACAAACTTTCGCCTTTATAACTTAGTGTGATTATTAATGTTTAGCCGATCTATTCTGTAAACATCTGTCTTTGTTGGGGATGGACACTATTGACTGGTTTAAGGACAAAAGATTATGGCCTCATATTTAAATGCAGGTTCGATTTGAGGCTGAAATTGCAAATGGCATTAAGTACATGTCTTAAAAGTGGCCCGAAAGCGCATAAAACCATGGCCAACAGAACTCTTACAAAAAATAAGTCTAAGAAGAATATAAGTACTCACCCCCCACAAAGGATTTAGTTCATCAGGCCTCAGCTGGAAGTACTTATCAGCTAGTGCGAGCGGCGGTGCAGACGCAAGCCTGACATTGGTCCAACATCGTAGAAACTTCACCACCGATTCGAAGGTGTACAGCGCCAAGCGATCGTTGCCGTAATTTGACATGTGGGTCATGAATACGTTGATCTACGAAGAAAGACATTGTTAGATTTTTATCATCAGGAACAGCACCCTAATTGCATAACACGTTTTCAATCACAATCAGACTCATTTAGATAGATTTTGGTAAACTATTGCTTCATATGTTCGAAAAATTTGTCTGCTCAACATGTAAATAACGCAATGAATGTTGTTGAACTGTCAAATTGTTAGGTGTTTACCCCACAGTTGTGGATGGCACGAAAAAAATCAAAAACTTCCCCATGTGTAACTTTGTAATTTTTTTATCACATCTATTCAAAAAAAGTTAGTGTATTCTTCGTAAACAGGGACTAAAATTGCTCTTTAATTCCTAGGGACAAAAACTGATTTGAATTTGGAATGTGGATATTGTTAGCAAAAGTTCCCACCATCAAAGAGATCAAACACGAACATTGCATGAACAAGTAACAGACTGTATGATAAAGAAAACGCGCGCGAGATAAATTAAAACAAAAATAAAAGACGCCCGAAAAGCATTCTGCCTTCGTTCGTAATAAACTTGTTTACTCCAATTAGGATTTTACTTAGTTTTTTATAAAAAATTAGTATGTATTCCTAAAGTAATGGTATGTAAATAAATAAACGTACTATTCTTATTCATAAGTTACCTACTCTTTCTTATTTTTTCATACAGGGTGATAAAAAGTAGAGTGTCCACCTCGGGAGCAACACTATTTTAAGCTCGAGTACCTACTTTGAATCCCTCGCTGCGGTCTGGATTTAAAGAAACACTCTCGCCTTCAAAATAGATTTTTGCTCCCTTGGTAAACAATCTACTACGAGTATTATGTACAGACGCCAGCACATCAAGTTACTACAATCTGTCAGATTTCTTTAATAGATTTTCGACTTTATTGCTAAACCATAAGGTTCAAGGTTGATTGGGAAAATCTGCCAGTTTCGGGTAGGTTGACCTGCTGGCGTCCGTACATAGAAAGTGAGTATTAAACTTTAGTTTTCCAGTATGAAAGAACTATCTTTTATCGTCCCCGTAACAAAATAAATTCTTAGTTATAATAATAATTTCTTGGCTCTTGTACTAGGAATTCCTGTATCACAACTTTACAAGAGGCAGTTGTTTCATGAAAACGTCATGTAATGGACTTCTCGGGGCCCTCGTTTTAACAAAAATCTCGTAATTATGCTCTAGTAAAGTGTTGATAAAGGTGAGGACGTTTTGAAGTACATTCTAGATTATGGGAAAGCAATGGACATGACATGTAATTTTATACACAGAGAGTATTTAAATTACAATGCCAGGCAAAGCTTACCAACATTAACTACAAAGAGTATCAAAACATAATACAGCACTAAAACTAGTGCATGATGAGAGCAATGATACAATTCGTTGGTTCATTCATCCCGTACACAGGATTTTGTTTTCAAACAAAATGTGGGACTGAAGTAGTCATAATATTTATCAAGCCACCACTATACGCAATTTATTCGGTTACGCTATTCACTGTTCACGTCAATTCGGCTACAAGTGGTTCGAGTACCGAGTACTGTAATTTTATCGATACTAGGGCTGTTATCTGTCAATGTATTTTTTTTTTTTTTTTTTATCCATGACAAAATTTACAGTTTTAATTGCCGTTTGTGAGATTGAAAAATGTAAACAAATACGATTCAGCGAACAATAAATTAATCTTTCTGAAAATTACTCAAAAGG
This sequence comes from Oligia fasciuncula, assembly GCA_963082905.1. Classification (NCBI taxonomy): domain Eukaryota; kingdom Metazoa; phylum Arthropoda; class Insecta; order Lepidoptera; family Noctuidae; genus Oligia; species Oligia fasciuncula. The sequence goes on from OY720392.1 coordinate 7,654,662, forward strand.
TAGGTGTAGGTATTATGAAACGCCATTTGAAGTAAAAGATTTTACGACGGTTAATTTTATTAACATTAAATTAAAACATTCTCTTGTTTTCATTCTTTGAAAAGAAAATACAAATATAAAACGTAGATATGAAAACTGAGAAGCTATTCTTGAAAGTGCGACGTTTCAGAGTAAAGAAATCAGACACCGCGCCATTTATTAATATCACAAAGAAGTTAAGACTGGCTGGCTTGATATCAGCGCAAACAATATGTCAAGTACTCAGGGGTTATTGATGACCGTATGAAAGAGTTCTCGGGTTGAATGGAGCGGACGAAGTAGCCGGCCGGCATAGAGTCACTATCTCTATAGGTATATTGTGTAGGTAGCTCTATAGGTTTAGTCCAACGATTTTGAAGTAAACAGCTTTGAAAGGCAGAACGGGATAGGGTATTTTAGGTCTTTACAGTGCAAATCTGGGGTTGGACGACTGTATAATTTGCACCCCGATTCAGAATCTCTTAAGTCATTTGAAGTTCGATTCACTTTGATACTGTGCTTTGTCATTTATTGTAGTCCACAAATATTGTAGCTATATATTTTTTAATTCATTTGTCATTTTATTGATTTCTAATAGTCGTTTTCATCGTACAGAAGTACATCGGTATCGATAGGAACCGTAGGAATTTTAAGTGTCGAAGTACGACAATTAGTTCGAAAACTATATCAATTAGTTCAGAATCGATGGGCACTTTTTAATTGGACTATTGTAAATAAAAAAAAAACAAATATATCGTGCAATGACACCAATCTACATGGTCTTCACATGATCTGACCAAGATTATGTCTGGACTTTAAAAGAAACTGTGACCTTTGAGTTTGTTTCGGCCTTTCTTCAGAGAAGTCAGATAGGAAACGTCGACCTCATATAGTTTTTAAAATATGATTGACGTGTAAAAGTGATTGTACAAACCAACTTACAGAAATAAAATCATGAAATCATCATTTAATGACGTTATGTATGTACTTACAGGATTATTGATAACTGTCTGGAAGAGTTCTCCTCCTTGAATGGACCGGTCGAGACGGTGCCGTCCGCCAGGATATCTCTCTAGAAGCAGTGTGTGTGTGAATAGCCCGCAGGTCTGTCGCGGCAGCACCATCACACCTCTATGTCTAAAGCCTCGCCGTAACCTGTAGAGAGATTTACAATGAGAAATTCCCTTGTTTATGATTGTTTAAAAGGGGTCGATTCAGAAAGTTGGCAACGTCGCGAATAGCTGTCAAATATTGCTTGATTAATTTCACAATTTTCAATCAATATTTTAGAGCACTAAAAAGCAATATTTCATCATTTAATTCAGTACTTAATGCTCAATTCATCAAAACTGGGAATATTTGACAGCTATTCGCGACGTTGTCAACTTTCCAAATCCCCTTTAAGGATTCATTCACGTGTTCGGGTTTGTCCCAATATTTTGGGCTAAAACGAAGCCTTTATTCATGAGCTGATCAGGCAAAACATGTCGGTGTAAACAAGTTGAAAATATTTGCAGTGTTGGGTTGTTTATTTTAAATAAGTTATGCATTCTAATAAACAAGCCGTGCGCCTGCCCGAAGGGTTTTCCCATCGGCAAAAATAACAAATTCCATACAAACTTTTATCCCTTATTTAACATATTTACCTACATCAATTTTCAAGAATTCTTCCTTGATATAAAATAACCTCTCGTGGATTTCATGTTTCATGTTCTACATCCAGCGGTTTAGACTGTGTTGTCCGTAAGTGAATTTAAGAATTTTGTTAGGAAAGTAGATTTCTTTCCGTTGCCTGATTATGGCATGTTTTACGATATCTAGCAGGTTATTTGAAACAAATTCTATTAAACGGTGTTGAACTTCTCATCTAGATAGTCACTCCTAACGTCATAATATTCTGTCACATCAATACGGTTCTCAGCTCTAAATGGGCTAGCCTGTATTACCTTATAACCAATCTAAAACCGAATAAATCAAGCACTAACATTACCCTGCAAATTGATTACCTCATGTTCTGTACAATTGCAGGTGTTGAGACTACACTAGCTCAACTTGAAAATTTGATCATCATCCATGCAAATATAAATTTTAATCCGCACAAATTAGGTTCAAATTCGAACGCCGCAATACTAATTCGTTTCATACATACATGAACATGGGAACGCATCGGTATACAGTACTATTATCTAATTGTAGAGCGTGTACCGAGAAACAAAGCGGCCAGGTATTTACGTACGAATGCATTTATGTACACCCGAGCACAATATTAAACACACACATAATTTTAACAACGACACATGAATATGTAAAGCTGCATATTAGCGCGTACATTTATGTAGGTAGGTACAGTCAACAAAAGAGATAAGTATGCAGGATCGTCGGATGGAGTTGAAGTTTAGTAAGAAACCAATGGATGTTGTCGACTGAAATTTAATTTGATACATGAACTGGTTGTTTTCTATTAATAAAATTAAATTATATTCGAGAACATCCATCGGTTTCTTACTAAACTTCAACTACATATATCCGACGATCCTGCATACTTATCTCTTTTGTTGACTGTACATTCCGTATCGTGGAACTGGTGTCCCTTGGGGAGTGAGCAGAGATTAAACAATTTTAACCAGCAGCGTTGGTTTAGGATTTCGAATAGTTTAATACCACGGGCTATTATGAAATCATCATGTATAGATATAGTATAAAATAAAGTGGCTTATCGTGTATCTATGTGATCGCGTTGTTCTTCTAAAGCGACTTGATGCGATTTTCACCATTATTTAAAAGGTTTATGTTTAAAACATTTAACTTATTATAATATCTGTGCCCGCGATATATTTTTGCATCCGCATAATTGTGCATTTAGTAAAAAGCTGTTATTTTGACATTACAAACATACACTTCAATTTTATTTATTTGTATGTATAGGTAATTATATTTAAGGTAAGTAGGATCGTGATACTAATGAACCGTATCCAAGTGAGTGCTCTTCTATTGAAATCCATACCTTCATTCAACTTTCTTAAGATCAGTATCTTCTCATATAAAGCTGAAACTTAAATAAGAACCCAATCCTTGAAAGGCCATTAGGTTTATGTTTATACCGGCCAGATAGTCTAATTATATCAAATGAAAGTATTATGTATTCTGTAACCTAATACTTTGCATGCAGTTTTAATGTGATATGGTGCACATGCCCTGGATACAATTACAGTTCAGGATTATCAATTAGCACTAATTGGACCCAGACATCGTCGTAATTGATAATGCTGTGATTATCTCAGTCTACACTTACAATATTATAACATACTATGAACGCCACTGAAGGTAAATCCAAGCTCGTAGCGAAATTCTGAGCTGACTGATATAGACACGCTAAGAAGATTACAACATGTATTGATTTTGTATATAATGGGAAGAATACTAAAAGCGGATAAGTACTAATATTAAACCTCACAGTCTCTTGACTGTGACGTTTAATATTTTGTTATAGCACAGTGTGACTAACACCCAAACGTGACTTAAGTGCGCGTTTAGGTCACACTTGCTATAAAACAGTATACGATACGTGTGGCTTTTTTTTTGTTAGCCTATGATAGATATTGTGTCCTATTGCTGGGCAAAGGCCTCCCCTTTATTCTTCCAAACCTCTCTGTCTTGAGCAATCTCTGGCCATGTTGGCCCTGCAAAGGATCTTAGATCGTCACACCACCTTCGCCTTGTAGTAGGTAATGCACGACGGCTAATTCCACGTCGTGCAATAATGGACTACTTAAGTCACACGTATCGTAATGTACTATTATGGAATCCAGAGATACAATACAGTCCCCTCTTATGTAACAATGAGACCAAATAGTGGGTCATATTCAGTAAAAACCCACAAAATACAAAAACATTAAAGCAACGTTCAGTCCGATACCGAAGCACAACCGCACCAAACTGCCAGTACTTACAGCAATTTCAATCATAATTTTACACATTTAAAACAGACATACTTTTGCCCAACGATACCCACGTGCAGTATTAATATCATTATTGGAATTTCATTGTCGGGGCCTGGGTATCGAGATAGTAGTTGCCGCAACGCAACGTTTGCGGTCGACACGAGTTTGGGTGAAGCCGCATAGTGGCCGCAAACATTTGGGTGAACAGGACACTTATTGCGTGCGTTACTAGCCTAGCCTAGTGTTATCGGTGCTATTATTAATGATTTTAGGTGATGAGGCTTGATTTAATTGGAAGCGATAATTTATCGACATTTGGAGCGCAGTGTTTATAATTACCTACTCTGTTATAGAGCTTGATTATCATAGTACGGGGGGTATACTGACTGTTACTAGCGGCCTTAAATATTTTAATGTCAACAGTGTACACTTGTGCCTTAGGTTTTACATTACATTGTGTATACTTAAACAAAAATACATTATATTTCTGAAGTTGATAAAAATAGAAAAACGTAAAGCACGGAATGTTTAATTCTTAAGTTCAATTTCCGCAAAATTGGCAAAAAATACATTTGAAGGCAAATTCTCGTAATTAAAAACGTTAAAAATCTAGTCACTTATCTCAGTGACAAACGATGTCAAAAATGTAGGTAAATTAGAGGTATTTTTTGACAGACTGAGATCAGACGTGAACGTTCTTAAAATTACGAGAATTGCCCCTCAGCAATCAGTACTTGTAAAACCTTGTTTTGTTTTTCAATACCGTCACTTCTATTAATAAAAATAATTAACTAACGAAAATATAAGAACACCGACACGAATTGCATAAAGGCGCGTTCAAACCAAACGAGCGCAGCGCAAGAACATGAATAAAAAAACCCTTCGATGCTACCTCGTTAATTAGGTACATCTTTCACTCGAAATTGCCAGAACTGGATGAAATTCGTATTATATTCATGTCCGTTTGGGTAAAAGATTATCTTTACACTAGCTGCGCCCCGCGGTTTCACCCGCATAAGTGTCGATCCCGTGAGAATATCGGGACAAAAAGTATCCTGTGTTAATCCTGGTTATAAACTATCTGTTTGCTAAATATCATGCAAATCCGTTCAGCCGTTTGTGCGTGAAGGAGTAACAAACATTCAAACACACTCAAAATTTTTCGCCTTTATAATATTAGAGTGATTTAGAACATCATTCAAATTCTCTGTTTGATCTTAGCACTAAGTAGGCACTAGGCAGCGAAATTGAAATTTATTTAAGTTTTTTGCAATTTGCAGGTCAGTGTCAGTTTGAATGTTGATTAAAATCTGATTCGCGACCGTAACGTAAATTTCGCTGCCTACTTAGTGCGTTAAGATCAAACAGAAAATTTGAATGATGTTCTAATGAAAATTTTAATTTTGGCGTGCTACCCTGACGCTATCACCTTAACAACCACATTAGTTAGAACACTTAGAACAAATAGACATAGTAGATCAAACAAAACTTACCTAGCGGGTCTTAGATGCGGGTACTCCTCCGTACTGGTCACTTTGACGTCCCACACTTTCCTCCATGCTTCATACAACGGCTCATGTACGGGGTAAACTCCTGAATGATGAGGGGATACGGAGTAGCACGAGTTGGTGGGGATGCCGTGTTCTATGGCGAATTGTTTGTTCAGCATCATCTCTGATTCTAAGTGGGTCACGTTGTTGTATAGGTGCGGCTGCTGGTGGTTCCACATGTGACAAAACCTTCGGACAATGAGGAACACTGTTAGATAATTATGTAGGTCTAGTCTTGAGGTAGGCTAAGGATCAATTGAACGAGCTTGTAGTTGAGTGATAAACCTAGAAAACATGTTTAGTTAAGATTTTCATTCTAAACATAACACATAACATTACGCCTCGTTCCCTCGAAGGGTTAGGCAGAGGTGCACCTATAGTACAGACGCCAGCACATCAAGCTACCCGAAACTGTCAAATTTTCCTAATCAACTTTGAACCTTATACTTTAGCGATAGAGCTGAAAATCTATTAAAAAAAATTGACAGATTCTAGTAGTTTGATGTGATGGCGTCTGTACATCCACATTTCGCCAGTAAAGTTTAAGTCCCATGTTCCTAATAGGGGGCGAGCCTATTATCATCAACCGGGCTCTAATCCGGATTCCGGGCTGTATTTGAGAAAACCCAGATAGAAAAACACAATAAAAAAAACACTTTGCCCAACCTGGGAATTGAACCCAGGACCTCATGCTCAGCAGTAACACTTGCGACCACTAGACCGACGAGGCAGTCTCATCTGTGTAAAATATGGTACATTATGTATCTGCCATAAGTACATACACGAGCACTAATATGTCAACACTTGGCAACTTTCAATTGTGATTTTTTCACGAAATAACGAATGCAACGTTGAAATACGACACTTTACATAAACCTATTGGTTGGAAAATACTATGTTCCTAATAATATAAAATTTCATTCAAAAATAAAGGAGAAACTCGCCTTTGAGTAAAGCCAAGTGTATACATACTTTTGCTCGTGACTGTACAAACCTAATAAATAAGCCATACGAGGTACGGTATGTAAGTATATATTATGTTATACTTTTATAGAGATTTTTTTGTTTTACAAAAGAGAGGACGGTAATAACGCAATGAACTCGACATTTCCACGAAAATTGCCAAAAGGATGCACTGACGACGTGACGACGACCCAAGTGTTTCTGTGAAGGAAACGTAACTTACGTTTCCTTCACAGAAACACAAGGACATGGATTAGCCGTTAATTCGGATACCCACACGGATGGCTGCGTTAATTTCCTCTACCGGCCAGTATGGTCAGCTCAAGGTAAACTGACATAATGCAATAATGCGTGCAATTGAGACCACTTAGCACAATAACTGCCTCGTCTGTCCAGTGATCGCAAGCGCAACTATTGAGCATGAGGTTCTGGGTTCGATTCCCTGGTCGGAGAAAGTGTTATTCGGGTTTTCCGGAGTACATGGATTTGTGTCCGGTTGATGGCAATAGGCTCGCCCCTATTACATGGGACTTAAACATAACTGGTGATATGTGGGTGTACTAGGTTCTGGGTTCGATTCCAGGGTCGGAGAAAGTGTTATTGGGTTTTTCTAGTTTGGATTTTTGTTCGGTGGATGGTGGCTCGCCTCCTATTACATGGGACTTAAACATAACTGGCGAAATGTGGGTGTACTAGCTTCTGGGTTCGATTCCAGGGTCGGAGAAAGTGTTATTGGGTTTTTCCAAAGTTTGGATTTTTGCTCGGTTGATGGTAATAGGCTCGCCTCCTATTACATGGGGCTTAAACATAACTGGCGAAATGTGGGTGTACTATAGCTACACCCCTACCCAACCCTTCAGGGAATATAGGCGTGAAGTTTATTACTGAGGCCACTTAGCACAATAACGCGGGTTTTGCGATGAGATGATAACAGAGTGGTTCGTTCTAATAAGGTTACATGAGCAGACTAATGGGCAACATTGTTCCGTTATCTGTTTGTTGAGACAGTGATAATGCTGGTACATTAACTGACTTCGTGTTAATTAAATGTAATGTATGATTGATACGATTCTAAGTCCTATTGTTTACTAGTTTTTGCTCTCGGATTCGCTCGCGTTGCTAGGATGCAATCCAATGAATAGTAGCCTCTACTTCCTATTACAAACTGTTCAATGGCCAAATGTCAGCCAAATGGTTCAGGATTTCAAAGTAGAGACTTGTTGCGTAACTGATATGTAGGTACTATTTCTAAGACATATTTTTATTTTCTTCTCTGTTTCTCCTTATACAATAAAATTATGAACATCATCTATTTAACGAGATTATACAATATCAAAAATTTGTGAACTGCAAAAACCATTTACAATATTTAACACATTATTTTTCGATAGTTTATAATCTGTTCATGGCAAACCGACAAATTGTGAACTGGTATCAAACTTGCATGCGACGGATCAAAACTTGTGTTATACTAAATAGTCAAGTAAATGCGACCAACGACCAAGTTGCGCTCCGGGGCCGCTGCCGCGGCACCGCTCGCTCCGCTTGCTCAGCTCGAGCGCGGTTGGTTACAGTTCTAACCTAACTTAACCCATTTGGTCGGGGTGCCCTGGCTTAATTACTGCGACCAATTCGGCTACCGTCAAGACCGACAAATAAGGGATAGTTCCCAATTTTACGGGTGGTGACACGGATAGATTATAAACCAACGGTGTTCACAATGTTATTGTTTGTAAAATATTGTTTTTAGCGATAAAACCTGCTATTGTGAACGTAGTACGTACCTATGCAACGAACCGTATGCAAAATCTTTACTTTTATATCTGTAATTTTTACGGTAAACAATATTCTATCTATCTCGCATCAAATTCAAATGTTAGCATAATCTTCGATGAAAACTGAATATCTGAAGCAATATTGCTTCAATATTTCAGTAAAACTCTCAATATACGCATATACTTGGTTGATAAATGAACCGACAGAATACAGACAGGAGTGTACTGAAACTTGGAGCTTATATGCATATTAAGTTCACGAAGACTTGTCGGGTTCAAACTAAGTCCTCTGTAACCGGTTACCTCGGCTGCTAATAACGTAACAACGAACATAGATAACTCTGCTTCTAATAAAATATATTTTAACGAGAACAAAGTTTTCCGTAAACATATTCAAACGCGAGGTTTGTATTTGCAAAACATGGGTTTCTACATGATATGAAAATTCCTCAAAGACCTAGAACTAAATAATTCGAAGACATGTGAAATCTACCAACTCGTATTCGGCCAGCGTGGTTGATAACAGCCCAGTCCCTCTTGAAGAGAGGAGGCCTGTGTCCCAGCAGTGGGAACATTATAGGCTGATTATGCTTTGTGCATAATACTTATGAGATGTAAATTAATGACAGTTTCATATTTTGCATCATATAAATTGCGTGAGAAAAAAAAACTTAATTATGAACTTTTTGGAACAGCAAAAGTGTCATTGTATATTAAACTATAATTTATGTTAAATTATTTCATTTCCGAAAGTGTAACAAAATCTGGCTAGAATCCTTGCAGGAACATATTTACGGTTGTTTTGCTGTGAGAGTTGCACTAGTATATTCACTTTTGCGCTTCATCTATCACCACACTTCACTCCTACGCCAGCTTTGGTCAATCAAACTCACGCAAGCTCTAGTTGGAGGAACTAGAAACGCTATTGGGATAACGTACCCAAAGCTGTGTCTTACGGCACGAAAACAGGACGTCCTTGTTTTGAATTAGGACGCACAGTTTAGACAAATAACAGATTATTCACTATAGGTAATGGTCTCCATTTCAAGGCACGGTCATGATATATGAAATTGCAATTCAGTTTGTACTCTAATTTCGCGCTACAAAGCTGTTAAAGATTAATATAACATATTCTTCCGAGGATACTCTTATTCGGGTAATAAGTAGGTAGTTCCCTTGAATGTGAGTCCAACCGTGGGTAAAAGCCTAAAATAAACTCAAAGCATTTATTTCAAAAGAACCATTTACCTACAGGCAATTTTGAACTGTTAAGGAGTCGACTCATTCCGATGCGTAGGTACCTATGGAGAAGAACGAGCAAGAAACTCCATGTACACTCGACGTTATAAAATTTGGGAAACTTCATTCAATACTTAACTGAGAGGCGAACTTTGATCCAGCAATTCGAGATGATGATCACTATGAAGTAAGTTACTCACCAATTAAAATGATCCCTATTCCTCAGCAAGGCATCATCGCCCATGTTTTCGAGCGATGTCCCGTGATGATAATACTTAGCGCTGTAGCCCAGGTTGAACCTGAACCCAGGCACTAATCGTTGTAGCGCCGCCTGCGACGCCATCATTGCTGCTACGTCTTCTTCGTGAAGACGGGTTCCTACGAAAATAATAAAATATTAAGTACTATTTAGGGAAAATTTTACCAATGAAACTGAACGCGATCAGCATATCTAAACTACGTTCAAGAGCTATCAGTTTTCGTATTCCACAACAAACACCACGTGGTGTCTTCATTGGTGAAATTTGCCATTAGAGACTCAACTAAAGACACTCATCTTTAAGACGAAGTGTTTTTGTCACTACAATACACCTTAAAATGACAGGGACAGCCTAAATGACGAGAATAAAACGCAACAAGTGGATTTTGTTTGAATCGGCCTTAAGTTCCATACAACCCTAAATGATTTCAGATTAAGTATACTAACTACGTCACTGCCATGCATAGTAGTCAGTATATTTGGATTTGAATTACAATACAAGTAGCTAAGTTATTCCAAGGTTACAAAGTGAGTTCAATAAACTTGTAAACACTAATTGCCAGTCGTTGTAGGGTGGGAATCTATTTAGCACAGTCTAGCAATTTGATTAGGCATGAGAGCCGTATCTGTGCATACGAATATTGGTTGGCATTCTATAACAAACGTATAAAGGGCACCTTTTATTATTCAATGCACCTAGGTGCTAATATTATTCAGTTCTTGCGCGCATACTAATAGTTAGGACAAAGGCAACTAAACGCTATACAATGTTGGATTGATTGAGCTCTGTATTAATTTATTCATGTTTTCAAGTTAGGAAGTGCTTAACATTCCGCCCATAATTCTACCTCTTATATCGGTTTCTGGAAATTAATATGGGTAATCGTCGATATGTAATCAGTGCTTAGAGTCCAGGACGTTTGAGACTGTTAACACAGGAATGGTAATAAAAGAAGTCAATTGCATTATTCTGTGTACGTTAATACGAAAATAGGCAGTAAAAACCCAATGTAAGTATACTATAAAATTTTACCGAGTGTGTTAAGCGCTTGTTATTGAATTGCTTAGTAGCAGTAGGAGCGGTAGGACACGGATAGAAGTGCATAGAAGTGTGCTTTGGGACGTGCTTACAATGCTAAGGATTAGTATAAATTGTGTTCGACGATCAATCTTACGGCAGGACACAGTTTCACAGACTCGTAAGTAAACGTAATCACTTTGTAACCTAATCTGCTTTTGAACAAAATAATAATTCTTTGCACAAAAAAATAATATAAATGATACCATACCTCTTTCTCCCACGAAGATATCATCGATATCGACGAGTATCCACCTGTCGAGGCTCAAGCTAAGCTGGCCATGGCTGAGGTAGCTCAGAGCGTCCAGGAACAGAATCCTATGCAGCCAGAATTGTAGGCCTGAGCCGAACAGAACTCGTTGGACGCCGTCCAAACGTCCGTGGTCTTGTATCACTGTCGCAAGCGGCATGCGCTCCTCTGTAAACATTGCTATAATTTAGTATACTGCTTTATTGACACGGTTTCGCGCTGTTTTGCCTTTGAGAGATCGATGGGGCAAACAGTATGTGTTATTGGCATTCTAAGAGAAGATCTATGTATTTCACTGGGGAATGCTAAGTTCGGACGTGTTTGGTCACTGTCCTTGGTGTTTTGGATTTCCTGTTGTGCGTTCCACCAAATGAACGGTAGTAGTTAGTTCAAAAGTAGATAAATCGTTATATGAAAGCGAGCAGCCCTATTTTGTTGAGATTGAGACTCCCATATTATAAATTCAAGTCGCTTTTCGTGTTTGTTTATGTTATCGCGTTGTTCTTTTTAACTACGCAACGGATTTTGAAGCGGATCTTACCATCATTTAGAAAATTTATTCCGGAAGGTTTGGTTCCCATGGACGTAGGACGATATTTCCCCTGCCTTCATCAGCATAGAAATTATTGGCGCGAGGAAGTTAATAGTTCTACTGGCTATATTGTTCTATAGTTCGTGCATTTCGAAAGGAAATAGTTTCTTAAACAATGTGAGGAAAGAGAATTAGCATAGGTGTTTTACCTACCATACAATGATGTCTGAAAGTTGCACAATTAAATTCTATTATATGATTATGATTAGGATCTTTATTATCCTATTAGTCACATAGGTGTACGTGTCTCATGTCATGGACATGAGACAGGCACGTAGGACACATATATGTGTAAAAATGTATTACTATGGAAGCAAGTGTCGCAGCATTTTTTAATTTACAAGAGGCTTGTGGCTAAAGTAATAACAGCCGCACGGTCGATGAGGTTAAGCTACGCTTGACGCGTTTGGCACATGGATGGGTGACCATCTTTACCAAATCAAGATCCCTCCGTGTCTCGGAAAGAACGATAAGCCGTTGGTCCCGGCTGTCATTAGAGGATCTTTGGCAGTCCCGAAAGTCTGACAAGGCGTATCGTAGTACCCAGTCACTGGGTTGTGGATGTCAGATAGGCAGTCACTCCATGTAAAAAGCTGGTACTCAGCTGCATCCAGTTAGACTGGATGCTGACCCTAACATAGTTAGAACTTGTAAAAAAGCTAGGCAGATCATGATGATGATCTCTAAAAGTTTTTTTTTTTTTTTTTTTTTTTTTTTTTTTTTTTATTTTTAATTCACAAAACTGATGTACAATCACAAAAGCATTAAAACAGTTACAACATAATATTTCTGATTGACATCTACTAGATGTGAATCCAGCATGCATAATTTAAGTAAAACAATTAGTATAAAAAAAAAAACTAAAATTAAACAAAATTTACAAAAATGGTGAACTTTTCCAAAGATAAGGAAAAAGTTTTGGGAAAGAACATTATAATAAAGATAAAAATGAAAAAATATAAATATTATACAATTATGGCTCTAAGTTTAGTCCTAACTGAGGCTACAGAACCAGCAAACATATCTATTTCATCACGCAAGGAGTTGGCAAGAGAAAGCATGCGGCAAATGGGTGAAAAATGACCGATATTAGTCCGACTATGAGGCAGGACGAAAGTCCTTCGATTTAGTAAGCGGCTACTACTACGTGGGATACTAAATTTCACTTTTTCTAACAGCTCAGGAGAATCTATTATACCATTTATTAGTTTAAACAAAAACATGAAATCTAAAGATTTCCTACGTGCGCATAAAGATTTCATTTTATAATGATTCAGCCTAGAGTTATACGAGTTCAGACTACGACATCTGTTATCCGAGTAACACAAGTGATATAAAAACCTTTTTTGAACGCGCTCTAACCGATCAGAGTGCACCTGATAAAACGGGTTCCATACCGTACTACAGTACTCCAAAATACTTCGATTAACGCTGTTGTAAATGGAAATAGTTAAAATTGGTTCTTTAAAAACTTTCATTTCCCTGACGATGAAACCTGACAATTTAGATGCCCGACTAATTATTTGGTCGTAATGACTCCTAAAACTTAAACTACTGTCTACTAAAACACCAAGGTCCCTTATTGTATCAACTTCTTGGAGCGGGCTGTTATTAATTGAGTAATAATATTGACATGTATTCCTTTTTCTGCTAAACTTAATGAAGTAACATTTGTTTTGATTTAATGACATTTTATTTTGTATGCACCATTTGTGTACGTTATTTAAATCTAACTGAAGCTGAATAATATCGGATTCATTGTATATAGTTCTATATATTTTTAAATCATCAGCAAAAAGTTTATATTCTGAATCAATGTTGTAGCCCAAATCATTTATAAAAATTAAGAAAAATAGAGGCCCCAAGTGTGACCCCTGTGGTACCCCTGACGGTATGTAACATTGTTTGGATTTAAAACCCTTGAGATACACTAGTTGCGAGCGATTTTTTAAGTACGATTCGCACCAACGAAGCAACGACCCATGAACACCCATACTTTCTAATTTTGCAATTAGTAAGTCGTGATCCACCAAATCGAAGGCCTTTTTAAAGTCGGTGTATATTGAATGAACTTCTCTACCGTCATCTAATGCAGATGATATATATGAAACATACTCAACTAGATTAGACAGTGTCGATTTTTTGGGGCGAAAGCCGTGCTGGTTGTCATTCAGCACATTTTTAAAGTGAGAAAACATTTTTTTCTGTACAAGCGATTCAACAATTTTGCCACAAGCGGATAGAATAGACACTGGTCTGTAGTTTGCAACATCATCAACACTACCAGATTTAAAGATTGGCGTGATGTGCGCTAATTTCCAGTGATCAGGAAATAAGCCTTGTGCCAAAGAATTGTTGAATATTATAGTCAGTGGATCAGCCAGGTTCGCTGCACATTTTCTTAGGAAAAGCGGAGGGATTGAATCAGGCCCAGGTCCTTTATCACAATCTAGGGAAGACAAGTAATCAAAAACTTCTTTAACTTCAAGTTTGCACTGACTGAAAGTGTTATTGTTACAGAGAGTGGGTTCAACTGGCGTTGTAGTGTGCGTGTTACTGCTTAATCTATAAACGGACTGAAAATAATCGGAAAACAAGTCACAAATTTCCTGGCCACCCCTGGCAAACCTAGTGGCATTACAAGTCATTTTGTTGGGAATATAACTGCTAACTGACCGCTTATTCTTTAAATACCTCCAAACATGCTTAGGATTGGTACGCAGATGTTCAGCTATATTCTTTTTAAAATTAGCATAACAGTCTTTTATCAACTCATTGCAACGCGTTCTTAGGCATTCATACGTAATTTTATCTCTAGGATTCCCGTATTTTTTATATATATTGTGATATTTTGCCTTTTCTTTAATGACTTTAAGTAAAGCTCGACTATACCAGACAGGATAGCGTTCATCTCGTGGTTTTGTAATCGGAGTATGCAGTTTAATAATAGGCATAACAATATCATAGAATTTTTGCAACATTTCGTTAATATCAGTTATAGAATTCCATTCATCAGACCAAGCAATTTTCGCAAGTTTAGCGTTGACGGCTTCATAATTGCAGAGATAAAAGTTCAAGTATGGGATTTTATTTTGCACAAGAGGATTGCTATGATTAGATGTAAACGAGATCTCCAGCGCTGGATGATGAGGATCAATTTGTATAAGTGGAATTGAGGCCTGACAAACCAGCACATTGTTGTTACTACTACTAAGAACTAGATCTAAAATACGATTTGAAGCGTTGGGTATCGAGTTGCATTGATGAAGATCATTAAAAGCTAGCATATCTAAAAAAATGTGTTCTAAATTACTACTAGATCCTTTAGGAGCCAATAGACCAGAATCCGCATTATATTCCCAAGAGATACTGCCCATATTAAAATCACCGATCAGTAAGTTGACAGAATTGATTTTACTCTTTTTGTTGACTACTTCAGTAAAGTTTCGAAATAGTGCATCAATATAGTCTTGTTTGATTGGAGGTGGAATATAAACCGCACAAATATTAATACTTAAGCCACTGTCGCACTTGATTGTGATCCACAATTCTTCACAGTGGGACTCCCAATTTAATCTCCGTGAGACCTCATATTTGTCCAGAGTTGCAATAAACACCCCCCCACCATCCCTTTTTGTAGTCGCGGATACCGTAGATGCCCTATCGCGCCTGAACACTCTGTATCGGTTATCTAAAAATTCATGATCTAACACCGTATCATTGAGCCAAGTTTCAGTGCCGATAATTATGTCGTAATCAAAATATAAAGCAGCAGTATAAAAATCCTCTGTCTTGGTTCGTAAGCCTCTTACATTTTGATAATATATTTTAAACTTGAATTTAAAATTCTTATAACACTTTTAAGCGTGCAAAGTATGCGACTAATAAAAAAATAATAATAATATAAGCTACAAAGATTCTACAGATTCAAAATTTTTAACTAGCAGAGATTTAGTTGTTACATCTTTCCTCACAAATATGCGACCATTCCGAACCCATACAAAGTTATATTTCTTTTCCTTAGCAGCGATTCTTGTTGCCGCATGTAGTTTCTTATTAGCAAGTGTCAGATTTTCCGTCACAAAAATCGGCTGCTTTTCTCCACCAATACCAATATGGCTGCTGTTTAATTTCTCAGACTCATTCTTCTTATTAAAGTTTCTAACTGCAGCAAGTACACTATCGCGAATCCGAGGACTGGCCAACTTGACGACTATGCTACGTGGACGATTTGTTTCTTCATTTAATTTGGCAACTCTATGAAACGACTGGATTTCATTGTCTTGAAGTTCATTACCCACAATTCTACCCAACTGTTTTACGACCGTTAACAGGTTCTCGGTTTTGTGTTCAGGAACGCACTGTATCTCGATATTGCTTTCACGCGCTAATTGATCAATTTGCTGCAATTTGGTCTCCAATTCTCTCACTTGAGCGCTCATCGCGGCGTTATTTTTGAGGAGTTCGGCAATACAGTTTTTATTGCTGGCATTTAATTCGACTTGATCATCATAAGCGTCAGAAAGAAAAGTAACAGTCTTCTTAAACTCGTCCAAGTCTTCGTACATTGAGGAAAATCTTATCGTTAGGTCATTAATTTCCCTTTGGACCGTAGCTAGAGTGGATTCGAATTTCACCAAAGAGGCCTGTTGACTATCAAACTTTTCATTCATTTCCTGCCGTAACTTACGAATTTCTGAAAGTATTGTGTCTTGCAAGTTAACTTCTGTGCCAACGCATGCCACTCGAGGCTTACCTGGTGGTGACTTCTCAGCTGGCGTGAGTCTCTGACCAACTATTGGTTTATTTTGGCAATTAGACGGTCCCGATATAGAGGAATGCATTGTAGCCGGTTCAGCAACTGGAGCCGCTTGGTCAGTTTGTACAGTGTGACCTTTAGCGTGGACTGGTGTATTAGTGTTGTCCAGTTTAGGACGGCCAGAGACGCAGATTGGACAGGTCCATTTAGTCCTAGGTGTTGACGCTTCATCGTACTTAACGCATTCCAAATGGTACTGAAGGGCACATTTGCTTAAACAACATTTAATTCTCTTTTGTGTAACGAGAATAGTAGCGTTACAGCCAGCGCAAATCATTTTAAGAAAAGAAAAAAAAACTATATAAAAATAAAAAAAACTAACTAACTAAGTTGCACAGTTAAATTCTAATAAATGATTATGATTAGAATTTTTAATATCCTATTAGTTACACAGTGCACAGGAGACACACGTGTGTCATGTCACTACGTAAAAATATTTTAATATGGAAGAAGGGGCGTAGCACGTGGCCATCTTTAATTCCTGCTTTAGGACTCAACGGTCATAAGCAAGAATTCCAGGAACCTATTCTCCATGAATAGGCGTGATGTATGAGTAATGAGCTTCACCAAAATTGTTAGTCTTTAGTAGGTGTACCGCCATCATTTTCCACTTTTCTAATTTTAAATCTGTTTCAACAGCTGCGTTCAGCTTTTAGGCTTATGTTAAAATTAAACAGATTATTTAAATTTTATTTAATTAATTCATTGTTGCCTTTTACTTCCTGAGGGACCTTCTTCAAAGCATAAAATTAAATTTTAATCGTAAACGGTAAGTACTCAACAGTCATTTAATTTTTAACGTTGTTTCGAGAGTAAACGTGCTCGTAGACTTTTTATTCTGGCTTTTGATTCATAAAAACTTATAGATACCTAGATGAAAAACCAAATTTATTTTAACGGGCGACAAATACAATATTTAATGTAATCAATTCTCTAGTCTCTACTCTGGAATTCGTACTCCGAGCCCCAAGATACTGGCTAACTGTCTAGTTTGCAAATAATATATTGTAACTTAGCTATAGGTAGAATTTTAAGCAACTCATGTCGTCTCAACTTGCTGTTAACCTGTTTACTGTATTACCTGGACAATAAAATATTTCCTCATCATCATCATTTTCCTGCCCTTATCCCAATTTATTTGGGGTCGGCGCAACATGTCTTTTTCTTCCACAATTCTCTATTAGTCGTCATCTCGGTAGTCACCCCTTTCTAACCATATCATCATTCACACATTCCATCCATCGTATCTTTGGTCTTCCCCTACTCTTATAGCCATCGACATCCATACTCAAAACTCTCCTCACGACATTTTCCTCATTTCTCCGTAACACATGCCCATACCATGACAGCCGATTTCCACACAACTTTTCAGTTACCGGTGCCACTTTCAAACTTCCTCTTATGTACTCATTTCTTATTCTATCCATTCGAATATATTTCCTATTTTTTCTAATTTCAATTGAAGTATAACTAAGTATACCTACATACATATGAGCTACTTGTCAACTCGCGAAGTCATGAAACTCGATGAACATAAATGCTTATTACTTGGTAAGTAACTATCAAGCCAAGTGATCAGTGGAATAGGTTAGCGATGGGTTAAGTATTTTCTATTAAACGGTTAACTTGCTAACTATGAAGCCATATTTAGCCTTAATCCAGTTTTCAGCAGAACAACGCTTATTGACTAGATTATTTATATTTTCCTCAATCTGATTTCGAGGAATTCCCAATAGGACACCCCTCGAAGCTTTTGTATATTATAATTATGTAGATATAAACATTACATGGATGGCAAATGTGCTCTTTTATAATTTCTAACGTCACGATATTTTTGTGGACGTCTACGTCCATAGAATGTATGGAAATAGTTGCACGTTATAACGTTATCGTGGACGGAAATTTGAAAGCGTCTTTATATTTCCATTCATTTCATTTTCCTGAGCGCGATGTATACCTATGTGTATGCGTTCGTCCACGATAATAATAAAAATAAAAATCTTTTATTTCGGACTCATACGTTATATTCCATTTGGTTAGTATACAAACGACTTAGAAACCAGTGTTAGTACTTACATCTACCAGAAAAAACAGTGGCACTCCGGGAGTGCCGACAGAAGTGAAAACTTGAACAATTACGTGTGTATTTTTTAATCGTCTTATAAACAAAACACGCGCGGTGTCGGTTACGGTAACAGTGTCGCGAGTTTGTTTTTTACCCATCTCAAAAAATGCCCAACGCGCTTTAAGAAGTTCTCACTTCAAAAAACACAAACTATTCATTACTACGCCGCCACAGTGGTATGTAGACGTATCCAATGTCCGAGTATGGGGCTGTCCCACCTAACAGTTATAGGTTTCAGGATGCTGTAGGGGCTGGCGCCTACGTCGTGTATCCGTCACGTTAGAAATTATAAAAACGAAAATTTTGTCCCATACCTACTAAAGCACGCACGTTTTTGCATGACGTTACGCACGTTTTTGCACGACGTTACGCATGTTTTTGCACGACGTTACGCACGTTTTTGCATGACGTTACGCACGAACACGAGATTCAAACAAAGGCGAGATGTAGGCGGATACTTCATCACAAAAACAATTTCCAGAAAACCTTGGCAGGAATACCGTGACATCAAGAATAGATTGCTCAAATGTATGTAAGTGTTATGGCATTCCTTCCATTAATTAGGACATGATGACGGAGCGTGATTAATATTAATTGACGTTATTCGAAACTACCATTAGATTTGAGCACGATATAATATATCGGGTAAAGTGTTGCGTAATACATTCGTTCTTTATGATAGGTGGTAGGTTGCGTTATATTGCTGAATTAATGTTCTAATGGTCGAGAAGTTTGTGAAATGGGTGAAATTTTGTGCCTTTGGTGGTGCAGTTAGCAACGAAATTCAGTTAGGTACCTAAAACTTTTTACATTTTATCTAAACACAATTAAATACTTGAATGGATTTAAAATGAATGGAATAGAAATTCTTGGCTATAACCGTTATGAAATGTTGAAAAACCTACTTAATAATTATTATCAAGTATTATTTTAACAGTGCGCCCATAAATTGTAGTGACAAATTAATCTAAATTATACATATTTGTAATATCTGTGTTACGCAACATTTTCTACAATTTAACAATTGTTTAGAATTGTAGACTTGTAATGTTTGTGGTAGTGATGGCCCTGGGCGCGCACGGCGAGGGCTGGGTCGAAGTGGCGCGGGAAAAGAGTTCCTGGCAAGCCTTGGGGGATGCCTCTGCCCAGCAGTGGGACAGTACAGGTTAAAGAAAAAAAAATTAGGTACTATGTCAGTCTTGCCAAGGGGTATCGTATTACCCAGTAACTGGGTTGTGGAGGTCAGATAGGCAGTCACTCCATGTAAAATACTGGTATTCAGCTGCATCCGGTTAGACTGGAAGCCGACCGCAACATAGTTGGGAAAAGGCTAAGCAGATGATGAGGTACTATGTCAGTGAAAAAAATAAAAAACTCAAACAGAATTGACATCGACGTAACGGACACTATTGATTATCACATTTATGAAATGTAGAAAGGTTTTAGATAACTTTCTGTCATTTAAATGTTAACGGTAACCAACTTTCGCTGCCAACCATACCCATACATTCCCCGCTTGGTAAATTAATAGATAAGGCATCGATTTCAGTGTCCAATGGCCACATAGATTACTTGAATGAACATGCTAGAATGGATTCATAGATTGATAATTTCAATTTAATGGGAAAATACGGTTCTGAAATTAACATGGTAGGTAAATATTTAATAAAATATTTATAAGCCTGACTTAATTTTATTGCCGTAAGCTGTTTGTTTATAGTCGACAAACTGTGGTATGGATAATAGCGATTATGATGGCCTGGTTGCTGGGACCTTTTAGCCAAGTCTTTATTTTGTTTAGTCATTGACATAATTATATTAGGTACTTGAAACTTGAAATCATTGGGTTTAGTCATTTTCTTCACTAAATTTCTTCGAAAAAGTTTTTAAACTATTTATACAGGGTTATTGGTAAAATATTAACAACCTCTCTCAATCCTTCTCTGTATGAGAAGAGTGACCTTAGCCCGAAACCTCGGGACAGACAGGCAAACAAAACCCCTTTTAGGAGCAGTGGTGGCCAAGTGGTAACGGCCACGACTTACGAGTTGTAGGTTGTTGGTTCGAACCCAGGCAGGCGCTTTACTTTGTGTAAATTATTTCATCACCACTGCTCTCAAAACGGTGAAGGAAAACATCGTAAGGAAACCGGCATGTCCTAGAACCAAAAATTCGAAGACATGTGACATCTGCCAACCCGCACTGGGCCCGCGTGGTGGATTACGGCCCACTCCCTCTCACCAAGAGGAGGCCTGTGTCCCAGCAGTGGGAACATTATAGGCTGATTATGTATGTATGTAACAACCTCTTAAGAAGTCATTGTACTCGTCATTATGAACAACTTTTACTATGGGACCAAATCTGAAATCGCGAAAAAAAGTCAGCTGTTCCCTACATTTTGACGAGTTATCTATATATATAAAAGAAGAAACTGACTGACTGAATGAATGACTGACTGACTGACTGACTGACTGACATATCAACGCACAGCCGAAACTACTGGGTCTAGGAATGTGGAATTTTGCACACGGCTTCCTTTTATAATGTAGGGGAGCACTAAGAAGGGGTTTTTGGAAATTCAACCTTTAAGGGGGTGAAAAGGGGGGATTTCGTTTGTATGAAAAATCTTATTCCTTCAGTTAATAAACTTGAAACTTGGCACGAATACTTATGTAAGTAAATTATGAAGTATGGCATTTTTTGTTTTTCTAGACTACCCCCTAAAGGGGGATTGGGGGGTATCAAAATTTGTATGGAAGAATTTTAACGCGCGGTCCGATTAACTCGAAACTCAGTATTTATACTTAAGATCAAAAATAAAGAATGACGTGTATCAGGGTTTTTCAAAAATCTACCCTTAACGGGGTGAAAAGGGGTAGTTAATTATACAGGCGAGGATTTTACTGCGTGGCTTGATTAACTCGAAAATTGGTATAAATAATCTTTGAGTCAAGTAATGAACATATCCCAAAAGATTTTTTGAAATTCCACCCCTATGGGGGTGAAAAGCGGAAATACAGTTTATAGGTTAATAAACTTGAAACTTGGCACGAATACTTATCTAAGTAAATTATGAAGTTTGGCATTTTTTTTGTTTTTCTAAACTACCCCCTAAAGGGATATTGGGGGGTGTCAAAATTTGTATGGAAGAATTTTAACGCGCGGTCCGATTAACTCGAAACTCAGTATTTTTACTTAAGATCAAAAATAAAGAATGACGTGTATCAGGGTTTTTCGAAAATCTACCCTTAACGGGGTGAAAAGGGGTAGTTAATTATACAGGCGAGGATTTTACTGCGTGGCTTGATTAACTCGAAAATTGGTATAAAATAATCTTTGAGTCAAGTAATGAACATATCCCAAACGATTTTTTGAAATTCCACCCCTGTGGGGGTGAAAAGCGGGAATACAGTTTATATGAAAAATCCTAATCATTTGTTTGGTTAATAAACTTGAAAATTGACCCGAATACTTATTTATGAAATAAATAAATATTCGGGTCAATAAATGATAATTAGATTACATTTTCGAAATTTTTAGAGGAAAATCTGTATATATGTATATAAATAAAAAGAAAAGTCCTGACTGACTGATTGTCCAAACCCTTGGACCTAGAAAGCTGAAATTTTGCAGAGGTTCCCTTTATAATGTAGACAAGGAATAAGGAAGGATTTTTCGAAATTCAACCCCTAAGAAGGTGAACGCGGGGAAGATGAAATTTCACGCGGACGAAGTCGCGGGCAAAAGCTAGTTATCCTATAATAGGTATACTGCCGCCGTACGTAAGGGGCGCATCTGAGGAAAGGGAATAGAGGAAACGCCTTTTTTGTTTAGTAAGGTTTTTTTTTTATTAAATATTCGTCCTTTTCGCTTACTGCGGCAGTAGGTATAGGAAGCCCCAGTTTCTAGAATTTTTTTGTCGACTTTCTCAGTAAGTAAATCTGACGTGAATTAACATCGAAGTCGAAGTTCATTCAGTAGAAATTGAGTTTCAGTAAATGAATCGATCTAATATTGTACAAGTATTTTTATCCATAGATAAAGGAAGACGTTTTTAATATTTCTATGATTTTTATCTCACGAAGCGACGACGTGCGCTTTACATGTGGTAACACTGGTAAACAAGTGTACGAACATGTTGTGAATGTGTACGTTAAGAGTAAGACAAGTAGCGTCAGCAGATAACACACACACACACATGCACATACGCACACACCCCCACACACACACTTCCGACTTCGCCATTGTCTCGGACGGTGCCCAGAGCACCTGGCTTTATTGACGTGACAACGTCTTAAATTAGGTTGCGACTGGGAGTCACTTATGAAAAAGTGTAACGCTCGGTAACGTTACGATGAGTCACCGAACGAGAGAGAGGCCCGCCGAATGCCTTGCGTCTCTCTCCCACTCAACTATGATCGGATGATCGGTCGTTGTCACGTAAAATCTTCGCCCGTAAAACCGACTTTACAGGCAACCATTTTTTTTAATTTTTTTTTTCGGTTGGGAAATCATCAAATGACCCGGCGCGACACGCGATAAACCACCGCGACTTGCGGTGCCTTTGTGTCGCGCGCGATTATATCGCGCGTCGCGCCTGTGTGTGTGTAGGAGCCATAAAGCGCGCGTTCATGGGATGAAAATACAATAGCAGATTTAAAAAAATAAAAAAATATGTTATTACTTTTATGATTTGAACGATGCACGATGCTTCTCCAAGGAGGAACGTGTTTTTTTATAACATAAGTAGGGAGGTACATGTTTTCTAGAATGGTACTGGTAGCTTCATGTATTTAAGTACTCGTATATTTGCAACATTTTATTCAGTAAAGGTCGTTCTGAAATACACGAGACAAGTTGCAACTGAAACTGAAAAATATTTTGTCCAACTTATGAAATACGCGATGAAAATGCAATTTGGTACATTTGCATAATATTGAAATGTTAGGTACTTCGTTAACATTTCCGACTCATAACTCGAGGATTTTAAGTTTAATTAGTTTTCAGAGTCAGCTGGGACTTTTTTCAGTGGACTGAGGTTGTACTCAAACTTCGGTGAAGGATTCAGTTGGCACTTTTTTTATTTATGTTCTACAAAATTAGTGGAAGTTTGTTGCGCCATCTGCTACGAACAATGGTGTGGGAGTTTCTACTCCTAGAGGGAACTGTTTATAGACATCATTTGAAGTAACATCTCAGAAACAGAATTCAATCTCAATTTGAATCATTTTGAAGGATATTGCTAATTCATCACACATAAAGATATTATAAAGGCGAAAGTTTGTGAGTGTGTGTGTGTTTATATGTTTGTTACGTCTTCACGATAAAACGGCTTGACCAATTTTGATAAAATTTTGTATGGAGGTAGCTGACACCCTGGATTAACATAAATCGGCTACGTTTTATTCCTTCGGGATCGACATTTACGCGGGTGAAACCGCGGGGTGCTGCTAGTACGAACATAAATGTAGGGAACAGCTGTTTTTTTTTCGCTATTCCAGGTTTGGTCCCATAGTAAAAGTTGTTCATAATGATGAATACAATGAACTCTTAAGAGGTTGTCGCTGTTTTTCCAATAACCCTGTATATTGCTCGATAACAAGTCTTATTTTTTAATAATTCTGTCAAGCGGCGGGAGGTATTATTTTACACATCACTTTCACTACACAATTCACTTAATTCACTTAGCGATTATAAAGTATTAAATAATTTGAGAGCTATGTACAGTATTGGAAATGTAAATTGTCGGAGGCTGTTTAAATTCTAGGTACTGGTGATTGATGGTCTGGCAGCACTGAGGCCAGTCTCGCGCGGTATGAAGGACGCGACGGCGCGCGTCGATTGTTTTAATGATTAATAGAAGTCACGCGACTTTTCTCGCCAGTTAAACACGTCCATTCAAGCTAGTTGACGCAATCGGCACAAGCGAATTTTGTCCCGCATCCCGCTTAGTTTTGTCCCGCATCCCGCTTAGTTTTGCCTCGGTTAGGCCAGAGCTTAAAACAGATATTATGGGGGATTTACACTTGGTAGATTTTCGCCGTGCGGTTGGTCGCTTACCTAATCGCCACCCCAGCCACACAGGTCGATAAAAATCGCAGATGACTAAACATGCGACCTGCCGCCGCACGATGATCGTCGATATCTACTCTACTGTGGAATTTACGATTTTAGTCACCTGTGGCCTTGCCGAATTGCCATTTAGACAGTCTGTAGCCAGGCTATAGTCGCCTGTCATAGCTTGCATTATCTCCATCAGCAATAATATGTCATGTCATAACATAATCAATATTATGGAATTCCACAACTTACGCCAGTGTTCTAAAAGCCCGATCAAGCCTCCGATTAGTGACAGTTCTCACGTTAGCTGCAGTTGCGAATTGTTTAATTTGTTAACCAAAATACTTAACAGCCAACTTAAAAGCAACACGCTTTGTAAAAATAGGTTTAATCTGGTTTTTCGCACATTTACTTACATCGTTATCCCTAGCGACCGATATGCGTTACGCTTGAGTAGGTTAGTAAGGGTAAAAAAATAGGTCAACCACCTTTTCAAACACATTCGATTCCCTAATCGCAGACACATGTTGCCTTTAAAAATGTTAAAGAAACACAACGAATACAAGGGAAATATATATTTATGTATATAGAAACTAAGATCAATATTGCACAATTTGAATGTTATGAGTTATGACGTGTGGTGCAATCACCATCACAACTTTGCCACAAATTAATTGGATGTAAGCGATATGCATATGAGAGCAGTGGTGGCCAAGTGGTAACGGCCGCGACTTACGAGTAGTAGGTCTCAGGTTCGAACCCAGACAGGCGCTTTACTTTGTGTAAATTATTTCATCACCACTCCTCTCAAAACGGTGAAGGAAAACATCGTGAGGAAACCGGCACGGCATGTCCTAGAAACAAAAATTCGAAGACATGTGACATCCACCAACCCGCACTGGGCCCGCGTGGTGGATTACGGCCCACTCCCTATCACAGAGAGGAGGCCTGTGCTGTGTCTCAGCACTGGGAACATTATAGGCTGATTATGATGAAGTGATATGCTAAAAATAGATAGAAATCTTGCTCACCAGTTGATCCATATTCGTTTTGCCGGAGCGCCCATGCGACGGGCTCGTAAGTCGAACTGTTAGCCCTGAACACGGCCCAGTGATCTCCTGGAAGTGCCCCCCACGCCGTCTCACCGGCTCTTGCTAACCGGAGAACCGGTGATGCTGGATTGAGTGTTGCGTCCTAGGAAATAACACTATGATTAATACATACTTTCCTATAAGTAATAACAAAAATATATAGGTAAATATTCTGTGATTGTTGTAAATTAATGTATTTTCATTCGTTATTTCCATACATAGGTAGGTATTTTCCGGAAATGTGAGTTTTCAGTTGAAGAATTTAGAATAGAATAGAATACTCTCTCTCTCTCTTTCATCGGGTTTCCCTATCACAAGATATAATCAATCATCAAAAATATTATCATAGCAATCAAAAACTATTATTACTACTGATACTCGTACTAGGACTTTGTTATTTGATAATATTATTGTGTGTAAATATAAGCCTCGTGTAGGTGCCTATCTAAATCCCAAACTGATGGGCACGCTCGTGATATTTAAAAAGAAGATAATAAATTACCTTAGTGCCTGTTTTAACTAACACTAGACGACACCTAAATGGATGCCTTAGTGTTAGTTGTTGTTGTTGTTTGTAAAATTCTTTATTAACATAAAACATATACAAAGCTGAGTACTTAAAATAAAGTAACAGTTACAGTAATATTATAAACAACACTTCTACAGGCTAAGATCACCTTTATAAGTATATAATATTGATGGTTACAAACTTATTACAACATGAGGAATAAAATAATTTAACCATACATAGTATCTGATGAAATTATTGAGACTAATTTCATTTATATAAGGAAAATAATAAAAAGAAAAAAGTGAGGGGGTAGCAGCAAAATATTTAACTACGCGCTCAGCGTAAGTGCGACCGTTGCAAGCGGTAGCTCAGGTGATCGCGCGTGGCCACTAGCGGCGCACGAGCTACCGCGCCTCCCGCGCGCTGACCTGTATACGGTGAGAGCGGGGAGGCGCTGGCGCATCGTACAGGCCCAGCTACGACGCGTTATCAGTATTGTGCGCAAACAACACGTAGTGATGGGGAAGCTTGTATGTACCGTATCTATCGATATGTCGCAAGTCCTTCAATTCAATTTGACCAATGTTAGCAATCAATTTATTTTGATGACATTTATTTTTGTTGTAAAATTTACGAGTTAATTTTAGGATGAATTTTGTTATGCTAGGTAATTTTATATTAATGTGTAGTGCTTTAAGGTTAGTTTTAAACGGAGTATTATAGGCAATTTTAACTGCTTTATTCTGAATTATTTGTAACAAGTTATAATTAGACTGACAAGTACTACTCCATACCGGACACGAATAGGTGATGCAAGGTCTTATTAGAGTGGTGTATAACCTAAGTTTGGTATTAGCGCTGAGTTTACATTTTCGATTCAGTATAGGACTGAGAGAACCAATTGCTTGTGCACCTTTAACGCGCAGTTTATTTACGTGTTTTGTCCAGTTAAGCTTTTTATCTAATGTAACGCCAAGATAGCGAACTTCAGTGCTCCATGGAATGGATTGCCCAGCGATTTTTAATTTTCTTTTTGGAGTGGCACGTTGGCGTGTGAAGAGTATCGCCTCAGTCTTGGATTCGTTCAACTTCAGCTTCCACTTATTAAAATAAGATTGAAGTAGTTCAAGCGACAACTGAAGTCTACTAATGATAATGTCGATGTCATCATCGCTTGTGTACGATGCTGTATCGTCGGCAAAACAGGCCAGGTGAGTACGGATCTGCACTGGAACATCACTCACGAATAAAATGAAGAGGTAGGGACCGAGCACCGAACCTTGAGGAACACCTGCCAATACCGTCCGGGGCGAAGACCTATCAGTACCAATGTGGACCACAAACTGCCGGTTATTAAGATAAGATTGGATAAGTTTTACAAGCTCAATTGGAATGCCGTAAGTGATGAGCTTGTATAACAGGCCCTCGTGCCAGACGGTATCAAAGGCTTTTTCGATGTCCAGAAGGAACATACCGGTAGACTGCTTAAGATTAAGATGGTAGGAAATGTGTTCAGATACTCGAGCCAATTGTTGTACCGTGGAGTGAGAGGAACGAAAGCCAAATTGCTCGTTCATAACAAGCTGGTCAGAGCAACGTAGCAAGCGATTATAAATCATGACTTCAAACAGCTTACCTAGGACAGGAAGTAGGCTAATAGGCCTGTAACTAACTGGTAAAGAGGTGTCTTTTCCAGGCTTTTTAAGTGCGATAACCTTTGCAGTTTTCCACGTATTGGGGAAATACCCTAATTTAAAGCAACCATTGAAAATTTTTGTGATAAACACAACAGATTTTTGTGACAGATTTTTAAGCATAATGTTGTGTATGCCATCCTCACCTGGTGCTTTCCTGGTCTTGAGTTTACGTAAAACTTTCCAGACTTCAGTTGGCCGCACAGGTAGGTGTAATTCATCTGTTACTACATCATTTAAGTAACTAGTGGCTGACTGAACGTCCTTCTCGACACTATCGCTTATCCAGTCACGAGTAAGATTTATGTTCATCTCGAAAGCATCTGCTAGAGCATCACATTGTTCACGGGTGTTGGTTGTGAAAGTGCCCTCAGGTGTTTTAAGTGGGGGTATTGAGTCTGATCTGGATTTTAATGACTTAGCCAGTCGCCAAATATCGTTGCTAGGATTATCAACCTTCGAAAGTTTAGTGTTCCATATTTTATCTTGATGTTTTGTTAGAGCCAAATTAATTGAATGCTGTAATTTGTTGATAGCTGATCGCAATAGTCTTTTTTCGGGGAGGGGCACTTTTTGTTCCTTGCGACGAAGTTGATTTTTATACTTGATCATTTTTGCGATGTATTTAGGTAGTTTTATGCTAGTATTTGCGTGTACTTTACTGGGAATAAATTTATCTCTGGCAGCAGTAAGACACTGATGTAGGTAGTTTACGGCGTAGTCGATTTCCGGCTCGGATTTAAACACCTTCGAGTTTAGCGAAATATTTTGGTCGAGAAAGGACCGGTATTTATCCCAGTCAGCGTCACAATAACGAAAGTGTTTGGATTTAGATTTTCGATAGCATTGACCATTCACTATAAAAAGTATAGGAAAGTGGTTTGATGAAAGTGCGGGAATTGCACGAACCTCATGTATACTGTTTACATTAAGTGCCAGAATCAAATCGGGATTTGTAGGAGAGAGATCAGGTCTATAGTTGACCTGAGTAGGTGAGTCAGGGTAATGTATCACATAATCATGGTTTAGCATGTGACGAAACAATAAATTACCACGGGTGTTGACATAACTACTATTCCAATACCCGTTAGTGTTAGTAAAAACTGGCCAAGTGCGACTCGGACTCGCAGACGAAGGGTTCCGTACCACAAGGCAAAAACGCCGAAAAAAAACACGTTTGTTGTATGTGTGCCCCCCTTAAATATTTATTTTATTCTGTTTTTAGTATTATCTATTTAGAAATACATTATCTGTGAAAATTTCAACTGTTTAGCTATCACGGTTCATGAGATACAGCCTCGTGACAGACAGACAGACAGACAGTGGAGTCTTAGTAATAGAGTCCCGTTTTTACCCTTTGGGTACGGACCCCTTAAAATGAGCAAAAGTATATGTACAGATGACAAGGCTTAACCCAAAGAAAACCTATTTCTATTAGCATAAGAGTGCGTAGAGTCGAGGTCGAGGACTAAGAAGAAAAACATTTTAAGTAATAAGTCTTCGTCTGTTTTAAGCCTTATTGCTAAGTCTAGACTGAATAAATTGAATGCTCTAGTTTTATCTTAGTTTCAAAGTATGAAACAAATTAATGTCTTCAGCATTATGAGCGTATATGGTCTGTTCCAGAAATATCGAATGAAAGTGTAAACAAACCCTACTTACTCGTAGGTTAAATTGTTACACAATCACTCACTAAAATTACTAACACATCCATCTGTATTTAAAAGGTCTGAATTTTATATACATATTATCAGTTTTTCAAACAATTATTGTGTGAATAACATTATTATAAAATGTAATTGAATGAAGAATCATCGACAAAAATTGGGGTGATAAAATTAATTCTCCTCGAAATGAAAAACATCTTTAAATATTCAAATAATCTAATCGATCAATTTGTAAGTAGCACTATAAATTGGCAACCACAGGTACGTTTTCTGATCCATTTGTTTACATGTCTATCAGATACTTTTGGAACAGACTATATAATTCAAATAGGGTAGGTACATAAAGACATGAAGTCTTTGTTTAATTGCGTAGTAATTACACTGTCCACCTTATTTGCTAAGAGGTATTAGTCTAAAACAGTTTCTATGACGAGTTCCACGAAACCCGAGACGCAATTTGTGTAAGACCTGTGTATCTTGAATTCGTTTAGGCAAGTTCGTCAGATCACAATAGAATTCCTTTAGAAACGAACACTTAATATTATAAATATTTGATGTGATGAAATGAAATAAAAATATAATTATATTTGACTCTTTTCATATTATAGATGTCGAAAATGACACCCTTAATAAAAGGTCATGTATTTATAACCCAACAATGTATTGTTCTGTCATATTTGAATACAATGGATTCAATCATATGTAAAAACTTTGTTCTTTCTACATAAAGTAAGTAACAAACTTTTGCGTAAAGTTCGTGTCGTAAGGAAAAGGCTGCCTTGCGGTGTTTTTGGGTGTTATTTATAGACGCAAAAATACACAGGCTAATTTCATTTTGTACCGTCAAATGCTTAATAAAACATAATGTGCAGTGAAAAAAATTTTTTTTGGAATTGCATCTCCGTCAACCTCGGAGGTTGCCGTCTGCTTAACCGGACTTACCTGTGAGTGCCTTAATAAATTAAGGCCTCCAGCCAAAGCCTACAAAACTTAAAAAATAAGCGACTACACCGTAAGTCCCCCCGTGGGGTACGGACCTCGACTTAGGGCGTCGCGTCGCTGGGGGAGGGTAGCAAGAGTCAGGCTGGATAGGAATTATAAGTGTCATGTTTCAAAAACGCGGTAAAATAATGAACTGTCTACGATAAAATCAGTATGTAATACGGTAATAAGCTGACAGAACTCACCTTTAGCCTCAAATTAGTATGCATGAACAGAGGGAATCCTTTTAGCTGAGCGCCGACAAGAGTCTCTTCCCCGGGCGTTGCGAACGCAACAACACCCACGGAATATTCCCTGCAGTATTTATCGAGAAGTTCTCGATTCCACTTGTCCATGTTCGCGTATTTCGATAGCGATTCGAACACGATCACGCCGTAACGCCCCTTGTCCAAAGTGGTAAGTACGGGCAGACTCTTGCCCGCCACTTCCACCTTGTACCTGAACAAAAAGAAAACAAAAACCATAAATTATTGGCGAAAGCATGGTGAGAAAACTTATCTATACAAATAAATAAAATTGAAGTGTCTGTTTGTAACGGGAAAATAACAGCTTTTTACTAAATGCATATGAAAGTATATACGGTACTTATAACAAAAAAATCTTATTTTTTTTTATTTTTGTCTGTTTGTTCCGGCTAATCTCCGAAACGGCTGGACCGATTTCGACGGGACTTTCACAAGCAGCTGATGTTATAAGAACGGGGTAACTTAGGTTCACTTTTATTTTAGAAAAAGATTTGGGTTCCTCGCTAATAAAAATAAAGCCCTTTTTTTTAATTATAGGGGCTTTTACGCATAGCGTATGCCAGTCCCATTGTATCCTAAACAATTATACTTTCACAGGACGTGGGCCATGAATTTGAACAAACCCTTCGCATCGTCGCCATTTGGTTGGGATAGAATTGTATGGAACATGCCGCCTACATCAGTTCTGTTCAAATTCAGGGACCTTACTAAGTTATTTCTACTGGACTCATATTGGACACATTCCATCAATAAATGTTGTAGGTCCTCAATAAACCTCATGAAATCCAATGGTTTTCCGACATGCACGCGAACGAAGTCACGGTACCAGCCTGCTAGTCCTTATAATAAAAATGAAATGCTATTAGTTGGTACGCGCATCACTTGAGAACCGCTGGTCCGGTTTGGCTATTTTTTGTTTTAAAAGAGTCGTAACAGTCCGAATCAGGTTTTTACGGAAAGAAAAATTGGAAAAGTTTCACGGAAAATCTTTAAATTCGGGAAAAATTAAACGTCCTTCGTTGTATGAATTATTGAAATTTTGACAGGAAAACCTCTATCGGGTCAGCTAGTAATTAATATAAGTCTGAAACTGCCGTCTTGAGCAATCATGGTGATGAATGACTACCTTCATTAAGACAAGACCTTTGCCCTGCAGTAGGACAATAAAAGCCTGGTATCATTTTAATTTTTAAATATTAAAGATTTGTCACTATCAAAATCAAAATTCAACATGATTCAGACTATTCAGAGGTCTATGTCAAAAGCCAAAAGCCAAATGGTAGAAGATACGTTGCCGATTTTGAGTGAAGGTGACATTTTCACCAATCAGTTTCTTTGAAGTGAAAACTTCTTTAGGCGCGTTGGGAATTTTTTCAGATGGGAAAAAACCATTGAACTCGCGCCACTGTTACCGTAAACGACACCGCGCGTGTTTTGTTTATAAAACGATTAAAAAAATACCCGCTTCGGAAGTGTTTAGCTGTCCTCGGGTTTTAATGTATATCCGATATGTCAGTGAATGATGGCAAAATATTCTGTTTGTGTTTTGTTTCACTTCTGTCGGCACTCCCGGAGTGCCACTGTTTTTTTTTATGTTGACTGTACACGACGACATGATAACCTATACATTTCCAGTTTTAGCTGACCTAGTATTGTATAGGCTTTTCGTACCGTGAGAAGTCAGTTTATACTGGAAATGTACCTACCGGTAGATAATTGTGGGTCAGTTAAGATCATGGCTGATACAATTACATTGTTTATGACTGATTACTCGTACGCAAACAGAACGATAACATATTTTTATGGAATACCTATGCGATTTCGATGCGAGATATCAGTGGAAATATCAATGTTTCGGTGAACTTTTTAGCAATTATTTCAATTCATTGTGTACTTGTTAATGAATTTTATCATAACAATTTAAATTAGGCCGACTAAGGCCACTCACACCATTTTGATAACCGAATGAGTAATGTTACCGAAATCTGTTGATTTCATGACCATAAGCATAATAATTAGAATAACTTCAAATGATTTAACTTAATCCATAGTAATATTATAAATTCGAAAGCAACTCGTGTCTGTCTGTCTGTATGTTACCTTTTCACGCCTAAACCGCTGTACGGATTTCGATAAAATTTGGCAGAGAGAAAGATTACATCCCGGAGCCTTCCCGGGGATGCAATCTATCTCTCTGCCAAATTTTGTGTAATATGTCCTTACATATTACACAGGACAGAACGTTACTTTCCAATTTATAATATTAGTATGGACTAGTTTCTGTCCGCGACTTCGTCCGCGTAATATTCTTTGTTCCCCCGAACCACCCCGTCGTATCGCATCGCCTGACCGTGCTGTTACTTCGTTTTCGCTTAGCGGTCTCTCTGACTTTTTTTCTTTTGTTCGGCTCCTTGGGGTCCTAGCTTGACATTACATAGCCTTCCTCAAAAACTGGACTATCTAATGCATAAATAATGTTTCAAATCCGAGTGGCAGTTCCAGAGATTAAGCGCGTTCAAACAAGCAAACAAACTCTTCAGCTTTATTATTAGTACAGACTAGCTGCGCCCCGCGGTTTCATCCGCGTAAATGTCGATCCCGTGAGAATATCGGGAAAAAAGTACCCTATATGTTAATCCAGGGTGTCAGCTACCTCCATACAAAATTTAATTAAAATTGGTCCAGCCGTTTGAGCGTGAAGAAGTAACAAACATATAAACACACCCCTTGCTCACAAACTTTCGCCTTTATAATATTAGTGTGATAATGATAAACTGTCTAATTTAATAAAACGTGGAATGCAGCACTCACTCATACTTCAACGTGAAAAATAACCGAGCTACACTGTAATTATTAAGCCATTATTTTGCTATCAACATTCTTTTCAGTGAGCAATTTATATACATAAATTGTCTTTAACACAATTACCGACGCTCCTCAAATAAGATAAGAGTCGAAATAGCATTTAATTAAAAGTTATTGTTATGATAGCAAAGAATAGTGGAATAGTAGTAAATAATAGTGCAGTAAAGCGCTGCAGATGAGATGAGAATCTGTTGTTCGAGATCAATACTGGGAAGGTGAAGTGGCTGGCCGCGCTACTGAGGGAGTACTGCTATTATACAATGTGTGATTGAAATAATGCAACACCTGTAACTAGTTTTTTCCAGAATTGCGAGTAGAATCGATTACTGTTAAGGGGCTTACATGACCTAAAGCGCGGTCACTGTCGGACTGCATAGAAAAGAAAGAGAAGCGCGATGACACAACGCTGGTAATTTATTGCAAAATATGAAACAATTATTTAATTACCAAAAAACCTATTGTTTGGACAAAAAAATTAAAACACTAGTGTTTTAGTATGTTGCTTGTAGAATAATCTGACAAAAAATCAGAATGATTGTATGTATATTAGTATGGTTTGTATTGTAAAAAGAAAGTTTTTAGAGGTATCTTCATGATTTTTTTCTATCGTATCAAATTAGTTGTAGTATGTTTTCAACAGACTATCTACCTAGCATAATCCTGAAGAATATCATATATTTTTCTGATTTTGTTTACATAGTCGATCATATACTTTTACTTGTTGTTTCTAAAACTTGCGTTTTTTGCGTTTAGGTCCTGTAAGCCCCTAAGGTAGGGACAAACTAGTCCCACATACCTCCGCAACGTGTGGCGGATTGATGACAGCCAATTCTCGTACTTCAAAAACGTTAAGGTGCATCCAAACAGAGCGGGCATGCGCCGCATATGATTTTTTTTATAAGTATGTTAGATAGAGGCAGCCTTTATACAGGAAAAAATAACCAATACGCCAACTGTACATAACCGTAAATTCAGCACATGTTTCTAGATCCACTAGCGTAGAATTTTTCCGCCTGTTATCAATTGCGACTAAGATCTGACTATGAACGTTCTTAAATTAATTACCTACGGTAATTGCCTCTCAGATCTGTCTAAATCAGTCAAAAATACCTAAGTTCCCTACATTTTTGACAAGTTTTTAACATTAATTGTTACTAAGATGAGATTGCGACTAATTTTGAACGTTTTTAATTACGTGAATTGACCTTTCGATCTCAACGTCAATTTAATTTCAGAAACTTGCCAAAAACGAAGGCAAATTAGAGGTTTTATGACAGATTGAGACTGAGATTAGAGGGCGAACATTCATAAAAATACGGGAAACTTTGGACTCTTGAAAAACAAACTTATCGATTGCAACGCAATATATCACAAGAAGTGTAATTCTAATGTTTTTTTAATAAAGATTTAAGAAATGAAATGTCTTAGTCTGATTTATTTGCCAAAATTATAAGCACTATGAATTCAGCATAAAGCTGAGGATACTAATTTAAGACTGCCCATTGTGTCACCCTTTGTAAAATTCCTTCATTTATATCTGTAATTTATATTGTTGTAGGTACAGTCAATAAAAGAGATAAGTATGCAGGATCGTCGGATATAGTTGAAGTTTAGTAAGAAACCGATGGATGTTCTCGAACAATTTTTTTTAATAATAGAAAACAAACAGCTCATTTATCAAATTAAATTTCAGTCGACAACATACATCGGTTTCTTACTAAACTTCAACTACACACATCAAAAGTGTCTAGGGATCAACATATATTTTTGCAATAACTTTTCTCCTGATTGATATTAATTAAAATTTTCTTTAAGGATTCATCAAATAAAGTGTTTTCGTTTGTCACAGTAACGATAAACCAAGTCACCTTTGCATTAATAAAGAAATTTGCCATTTTCCTAATAAAGGGATTTTTGACATTTGAACCACTAACACAAAAGTTCGAAAAAAAGACTGAAATAACAGTTTTCTTTAAAATTTTATTGGGTAACTTAAACAATTAATAATCCGTGTTTCTACCGCGAACACTAACAACACAAGAACATCGGTTTGGCATACTCAAAATGAGTTCATCCAAATCACGCTGTGGAATGGCCGCCCGCCCATGTTAGTTGCAACAACAAAAAAAGGTCTTCTTGCGACTGGATACCCTCCATATTCGGCAGAGCTCTTCTCTGTAGCATATCCCATGCATGCTCAATCGGGTTCAAGTCTGGCGACTGAGCAGGCCAGGGCAGGACATTGATGTTAGCTGCGGCGAGAGTCTGTCTTACAACTCTTGCGGTGTGCGGTCGTGCATTATCATGCATTAACTGAAATAAGGGACCGATTTGCACTTGTAGAGGAACGATGACGTCTGATACAATCGTCTCAGCATAAATTTGAGCGTTGAGGTTGCCTCTGATCCAAATCAACTCAGTACTTCCGCCGATCCAAATACCCGCCCATACCATGATGGTTCCACCACTATAAGGATGGACTTCCTGGCAGGATTTTAATCACTGTTGGCGTCCAGGGGTTCTCCAGTGTCGTCTACGTCTTGTATCCGGTCTCATACCAAAACGAGACTCATCAGAAAAGCACACGAAACGCCATTGTTCTTCTGCCCAATTTCTGTGTTCCCATTGATATCGAATCCTACGATTGTGCATTGCTATAGGTGGTACCCGTAGCGGTCTTCGGGAATGAAGGTTCACTTCATGCAAGCGGTTTCTGACTGTTTGGTCGCTAATTAAGTTCCCTGAAGAGTGATGAAGCCTCACGGCTAACATCATGGCGGTTATTGTTGGAGCTCTTCGAGTTAAGATTTGAATGTATCGGTCTTGTCTCCGTGTGGTGCAGCGATACCGTCCTCCATGGCGCTCAGCCACGGTACCAGTGCTTCGGTAACGTGTCCAAAGTCGACTGATAACACTCTGACTTGTATTCAGAGCTAAAGCCACAGTACGTTGCCGGGAACCAGCTTCTATCATTCCCACGGCTCTGAGCATTTCTTCCCTGCTTAAATGACGTCGCCGCTCCATAATAACGTTGGTTTTAATCAGTAGTAGGGAAACAGTAGCACTAATAATGTCTTCAATGCGTTGTATGTTTTTATAGGGAAAATATTGACAGCTGATTTTCATCTTTTACTCGAATTTGATTCACAGTTCCTGATTCAAATTATGAAATGCACCAAAAAGGATCCATATAAATTTATAAAATCATAAATTTATTACAAAGCCACATCTCAATCTCAAGAAATCCGCATAAAAATGCTTGATCCCTAGACACTTTTGATGTGTGTATATCCGACGATCCTGCATACTTATCTCTTTTGTTGACTGTACCTACATAATAAAGAGCTAAGAGATTTTTTTACCTACAGCGAATGTAGGTCACGCCATTGATATGGATAAATTGTATGAATCGAAAACAGAAATAAATAGAAATACGAAGTTCCACAAACAATATTAGCCAGATCAATTTGATATCTATATATATAAAAGAAGAAACTGACTGACTGAATGAATGAATGACTGACTGACTGACTGACTGACATATCAACGCACAGCCGAAACTACTGGGTCTACGAATGTGAAATTTTGCACACGGCTTCCTTTTATAATGTAGGGGAGCACTAAGAAGGGGTTTTTGGAAATTCAACCTTTAAGGGGGTGAAAAGGGGGGATTTCGTTTGTATGAAAAATCTTATTCCTTGAGTTAATAAACTTGAAACTTGGCACAAATACTTATCTAAGTAAATTATTAAGTTTGGCATTTTTTGTTTTTCTTAACTACCCCCTAAAAGGGGATTGGGGGGAGTCAAAGTTTGTATGGAAGAATTTTAACGCGCTGTCCGAATATCTCGAAACTCAGTATTTATACTTAAGACCAAAAATAGAGAAAAACGTGTATCATGGTTTTCCAAAAATGTACCCCTAACGGGGTGAAAAGGGGTAGTTAATTTTACAGGGGAGGATTTTACTGCGTGGCTTGATTAACTCGAAAATTGGTACAAATAATCTTTGAGTCAAGTAATGAGCACATCCCAAAGGATTTTTCGAAATTCCACCCCTGTGGGGGTGAAAAGCGGGGATACAGTTTATATGAAAAATCTTATTCATTTGGTTAATAAACTTGAAACTTGGCACGAATACTTATCTAAGTAAATTATGAAGATTGGCACTTTTTGTTTTTCTAAACTACCCCCTAGAAGGGGATTGGGGGGTGTTAAAATTTGTATGGAAGAATTTTAACGCGCGGTCCGATTAACTCGAAACACGGTAAGTATTTATACTTAAGACCAAAAATAAAAAATACCGCGTATCAGGGTTTTTCGAAAATCTACCCCTAACGGGGTGAAAAGGTGTAGTTAATTTTACAGGGGAGGATTTTACTGCGTGGCTTGATTAAGTCGAAAATTGGTATCAATAAATCTTCGAGTCAAGTAATAAACACATCCTAAACGATTTTTCGAAATTCCACCCCTGTGTGGGGGGGGGGGGGAAGCGAGGATACAGTTTATATGAAAAATCTTATTCATTTGGTTAATAAACTTGAAACTTGGCACGAATACTTATCTAAGTAAATTATGAAGTTTGGCATTTTTTGTTTTTCTAAACTACCCCCTAAAAGGGGATTGGGGGGTGTCAAAATTTGTATGGAAGAATTTTAACGCGCGGTCCGATTAACTCGAAACTCGGTATTTATACTTAAGACCAAAAATACAGAATAACATGTATCAGGGTTTTTCGAAAATCTACCCCTAACGGGGTGAAAAGGTGTAGTTAATTTTACAGGGGAGGATTTTACTGCGTGGCTTGATTAAGTCGAAAATTGGTATCAATAAATCTTCGAGTCAAGTAATAAACACATCCTAAACGATTTTTCGAAATTCCACCCCTGTGGGGGGGGGGGGGGAAGCGAGGATACAGTTTATATGAAAAATCTTATTCATTTGGTTAATAAACTTGAAACTTGGCACGAATACTTATCTAAGTAAATTATGAAGTTTGGCATTTTTTGTTTTTCTAAACTACCCCCTAAAAGGGGATTGGGGGGTGTCAAAATTTGTATGGAAGAATTTTAACGCGCGGTCCGATTAACTCGAAACTCGGTATTTATACTTAAGACCAAAAATACAGAATAACATGTATCAGGGTTTTTCGAAAATCTACCCCTAACGGGGTGAAAAGGTGTAGTTAATTTTACAGCGGAGGATTTTACTGCGTGGCTTGATTAAATCGAAAATTGGTATCAATAAATCTTCGAGTCAAGTAATAAACACATCCTTAACGATTTTTCGAAATTCCACCCCTGTGTCCCCACACAGGGGTGGAATTTCGAAAAATCGTGGGGAAGCGAGGATACAGTTTATATGAAAATCTTATTCATTTGGTTAATGAATTTAAAACTAAAGGGAGATTGGGGGTGTTTAAATTTTGTATGGAAGAATTTTAACGAGCGCGTCCAGAGTCCAAAATAAATAATAAAGTATTTCAAAGTTTTTAGAAAATCTACCCCTAACGGGGTGAAGAGGGATAGTCAATTTCATAGGGGAGTAGATTTGATTGAAAAATTGGTATAAATAATCTTTAAGTCAAACTATAGTAACATCCCAGACGATTTTTCAAAACCCTTTAGGGATAAAAAGATTTTTCGTATAAACTGTATCCCCTCATACAGTTTATACGAAAAATCTTATTCATTTGGTTAATAAACTTGAAACTTGGCAATATTTGGCTCAGTATATAATAAATAATGTCACTTTTAGTTTAAAAACATACCCTCACAGAGGATTTAGAGGGTGACAAAGTTAATAAGTTAGAAAAATATGTAACCCGCTGTCGGATTAACTCCAAACTCGGTAAAAAAGTAGGTATATGTTTTAGGGTTTTTCAAAACTCGACTCCTACCAAGGTGGAAAAGGGTAATAAAGTTTAAGGGGTGGATTGCTGGGAAATATAGTAGGAAATGCTGTATCCACTAGCAGGAATAGCGCCTCCAGTGGTTCGCAGAGCACTGGCTCCAGCGAAAGAGCCAAAATGGTCTCCGACACACGACCCTTTGCACGACAACATCCTTGTGCCTGTGCCACAAACGCTGAAAAGCCGAAAAGGTTTTTTAAAGTGTGTCGTCCCACTCACTGGTGAACCAGCACAAGAAAGACTGAAGCTGTGGCGAGACAGTCCTTCCTTACCCAAACCCAAAATTTTTAGAGGAAAGTACGAAATACACGCGGACGAAGTCGCGGGCAAAGTGCTAGTACTTAATATTAATCAGATGAGGTGTACTGAGGTTTTCAGTTATTTCAATTAAACTTTGTAATATCTACGGCCTGACGATTTGGCTTGTAGGTAATGCAACCTACTTTATGGATCCGGGTAGCCACCATTTCCTACTGCGGACTGGTTATTATAGTTTTAGTTATAAACAACAGCGCCTTGTACGATAAAGTAAGTATTTTACTTGGGCTCACGGTATTTTGATGTAGAAACCCGCCACTATTTACTCGCAACTCATACTTTAAACAATATTATGGTGAAACGGAAGCGTAGCATTATCAGCCTTTAATGTTCCCATTGCTGGGACACAGGCCTCCTCTCTTCGAGAGAGATTGGGCGGTAATGTACCACGCAGGCCCAGTGCGGGTTGATAGATGACACATGTCTTCGATTTTTTGTTCTAGGACATACCGATTTCCTCACGATGTTTTCCTTCACCGTCTTGAGAGCAGTGGTGATGAAATTATTTACAAAGTAAAGCACCTGCGTGAGTTCGAACTCGAACCCACGACCTACCTACATACAACTCGTAAGTCGGGGTCGTTACCACTGGGCCACCACTTTGAAAGTGGTATCTAGCAATTAAATCAATGTTGGTTCCCCTCCGTGCAGTTATAAAACTGTACAGTTTAAATAGCAGACGGCGATCGCGTTCCCTTGTCAAATAGTGAACAAGCCGCCGAAGTTGATTGGCAATATTGAAAATTGAACTGTCCAAACATTCGCTTTTAGGATACTTTCCAATTTTCAATCAAAAATACCCATTTTACCGATATTGGGAAAATCTGACAAGTCTATAAGTTCAATACAGTCATGTCAGTAAACGTAAAAAAATGCACTCACCGACTGGTGAAAAGAGTAGCGAGTAACATACAGGTATCGGGACCAGGTCGTTCATTTTGCTCCAGTTAAGGCTCGTTTCGATTTGGCAGCTTGAGACCACTCCAGACCGAGTCTAGGGCGAATGGCAACTTGCAAATAGCATTTACCCACTCGAGCCGGTCCGTCTTTCCGTCTAATGTACGGTGCACTCGTTGGCAACTTTGCGCAGCTACTTGTAAGTATATTCGTCAAGCAAACGGTCCGATACAAAAGTTTGCTATTTTCATGTGCATTTAAAAACGCGGACGCTTATGTAAAGTTCGGCGGTCATAAAGCTATGTCGGCGACGAAACGACGAACGTGAGCGCAGCGTCACTATTTAGCTTGCGCTAACCTGTTTCTAATTACCTTAATTAGTGTCCTGACATTAAAACGAGAGAGCGCTCAGTTTAAATTAGAGCGCGCGAAACGGCCTACTTTGTCCGTGAAGCGAATGCGACGAGGGCTAATTCGTGATAAGGGAGCGCGAGTGAGTTCAATAAAGGGGAGCAATGTCACGGTGTGCGACCTCGGTGACCTGCCGCCCCTTAGGATAACGACAGTTATCGTAAAGAGGCCGGTATAACTGCGCTACGGTTAGCCAGAAAACGGAAAAAATTAAGCGAATCTTTATATTATTCTCAATTACGTCGCCCGTCGCCCTGTAACCGTATACTAACATTGTAAGCTGAAAGCTTAGCTTTACGCAATTAACCTTACGTATTTACAAACTTTCAAGGGTGTTGGGGTGTGTCAGCCATAGTACCTGGTATAGTTAATTACATTTGAGTTACGTTTGCGTCCGTGTGTGTTATAATGTAGGTCTTTGTTCAGTGGATATTTATATGACAACTCGGTATATTTCAGGTACGTTGAATGTTAAAGAGCTGTGAGCCTGCGACTCTAATGGTAGTCGCATCGCTCTGTGGTACTCTTAACGTGAATAACTGAAGATACTATAGCAATTAGCAGCCACCACGTTTCAATTGAGGGCAAGTCGCCAGCGACCCAAGACTTCACTGCTTTATGTTCAGTACTTATGGTAACTTGTGACTTCCTAAACGAACCGTTTGGTCGTTACATGTCCAATTGTACTTGAAAAAGTAGAGCCTTGTGAGACACGAACTCAATTAAGGGCATACATTACCTAGCCAGAAAGAACTGGGGCCTGCAACATAAAATCGTTAGAAGAAACTTTTATTACGCGACTTTAAATTGGTCAATATAAAATTCACTCACTTCCACGAAGTTTTATTGTCAGAAATTTTATTTTTCCTACTAAAAGATAATGTTCTTTGAAGACAAAAGAAAGAGAATGAGGAGGTCGTCAATTCTTAAGGACTGTTATGTAAGTTAAACTGCATTGAACATCGTTGAAGGGCTTGTCTGAGAGTTGGCCCCTGACACTAGAGTATAGTAACCATTAACGCTCTATTAAAAAAGCGGTTTACCCTCTTGTGCACTATAAAGCGGAGTTTACGAGGGCCGGGAGTAATAAACGGCGCCAAAGCTTACATCACATGAGGGTCAAGTGAACGTTAGCAATCAAACTAGAAAACAAACTAGAACACATGTGTGAGGGTCATCAAATAACGTTAGTGAAAATACATTGTCCTGAAGTTTCTACGACAGAAGTGAGCAATGTTGAATCGCCACAACATTTTATTAAAGCAGAACTACTCCGGTTGTTGTAAAGGCACGAATAAACGGCTAATCTTTCTTTCACACTCAATTTACTGTAGCCGTTGTCTCT
This sequence comes from Oligia fasciuncula, assembly GCA_963082905.1. Lineage (NCBI taxonomy): Eukaryota > Metazoa > Arthropoda > Insecta > Lepidoptera > Noctuidae > Oligia > Oligia fasciuncula. The sequence continues at coordinate 7,697,287 of OY720392.1, forward strand.
GAGTTTAAAAGCAAAAACGAGACTCGATGGAACGAATCGTTGTACCTTAATACCTTTGTATACGCGAGGCAGTTTACTTGTATTTACGAGGAAGATTTCGGCCAGGATTAAAGGAAACAGTGTCAAAACGGCTTAATTACTTTATATTAAGTCGTTTTGACACAAACGAGCATTAATGGAGAACGAGGCAGCGAGATAGGGGGCGGGATGCCGCGGGCTTGCCTCTAATGGCACTACTAACTAACTAACTGTCACCACAACGACTCGCCGTAGCCGTCGTGTTCGCAAACGTCGCCTCGCAAGGCCCGACTCGCGCCTCAGCTGTCACCTTACACCTTGCTTTATATTTAATTAAGTTTACTCGTACGTAATACGTACCTATTACTCGTACGTACCAATGCTGTTTGTTACCGAATTATCAGCTAATTAGACCGCACTGCATTACCGGGTCGAGGTAATATTGTTTAAGCAACAATATTTGGGTCAATGGAATTCATAATAAAGAGGAATTTATACAATGTAACTTTTGTTTGCATTCGGAATAAAATAAAGTTTATTTGTAAAACCTTAAGTTTACAATTTACAAAGGAAAACGAAGATAGCCACAAATAAAAATACTGTGGCGCAGCTATCAACGCTCAATTCAAAATATATACAAATACATTCTTCCAGACTTCCCAAAGAAAGCTAATTAATAATTAGGTAATTGCAGGATAAAAAAATAATTAAAAACAGAATATACATATTATGTAGGTACCTACTCTACGTGGTGGTTACTATCATCCATACTAATACTATAAATTCGAAAGTAACTCTGTCTATCTGTCAGTCTGTATGTTACCTTTTCACACCTAAACCACTGAACGGATTTCGATAAAATTTAGAAGAGAGATAGATTGCATCCGGGAAAGCACATAGGATAGTTTTTATCCCGATATTCCCACGGGATCGACTCTTATGCGGGTTAAACCGCGGGGCGCTGCTAGTGTAGTATAATAAATGTAGAGTGAACGTGGTGGGGGGGGGGGGTGTTTACCGTGTTTATGATACCATGGAAGTTGCTCAGTTTCTTCATAAGACAAGGATTTAAGCTAAGCTTGGTGTTTGGCGTGTATGTAACTGTATACATACGTACTTAAGCCCTGTATGTAATATTACGAACGTTTATGTCCGTGTTAGCAGGATACGTCATAGTTTTTCTGTGTTACTCACTTTGTTTTTATTTTGGGTACAGTTTTATGACAAGCTCTCAGAACAAAATAGAGTCTTTCGTTTTATGTGTGTAGTACATGTAATAAAAGGTGATCCTTCATTAAACAGTTGTCTGGGTCCACACCCTTTATGGGACTGTAAGTTAATTAGCAAATTAAACACTATTGGGCAAGCTTTCAACACTATAGGAAAGTTATCAAGTGGAATTACGTACTAGGCACGCACGACTAGGTACTTACACATCAAGCTAGACATAACCAGTATAAGCTGACTTTTGATTGTACGAAAAACCTATACAATGTAAGGTCAGTTAAAACTGGAAAAGTATAGCTTGAACTGTCGCCGTGTGTACCTATTTATAATAATTACTTTTGGTTCAGTCTCAATGAAAATGATAAAGGCTCCTACAAACAGGCGCGACACGCGATATAATTGCGCGGGACACAATGGTACCGCTCGTTGCGCGACTTGCTAAGCCCTTGTGTCGCGCGCGATTTTATCGCGTGTCGCGCCTGTTTGAAGGAGCCTTAAGAGTTCTATTGTAATGACGAAGCAGGCATAAAAGCGTACCTATCTTTGTAGTCGTGTTACTAGTCTACCGGGTCCAGACAAATCTCCCCCAGTGGACTCGTGCAACTTGTACCTACTCATAAGTTTTAAGGCTAAAATACTTATGTAGTTAAAACGGCGCTATACAGCTGGGATGTTATGATTTTATTATTAGAGCTTCTAACAATGCTATAATATGTAATATTAAACTTATCTTGTAGGTATTTTTGATTTTATGAGACCCTTTCTAGGGTCCCCTAAAAAGGGTAGGAGAACTGTTATAAACTATAAGACAGCCCTAAGTATACATTATAAAATATAAACGCTGACGCCTCATAGGCGTCATGTAACGTTTCCCACAGTTGTCGCATTCGCATTTTGTGACATATTCGTTTCAGTTAGTCATACTTTGAACTTCGTGGCGGACACAAAAATCATAATTATCATATAAAACCTTATTATTAATAATTTTTAATTAAACTCTTCAAGGTTAATGTTTTTTTTTAAAAGACTTACGAGCTTGCCTCGTAACAGAACCCTAAACGGGCCAACGGGACCCTATTACTAAACCTCTGCTGTCCGTCCGTCCGCCCATCCATCCGTCCGTCCATACGTCCGTCCTTCCGTCCGTCTGTCTGTCAGCGGGCTGTATCTCATGAACCGTCATAAGTAGACAGTTGAAATTTACACAGAGTGTATTTCTATTACCGCTATAATAAAAATAAAATAAAGTTAAAAAATGAAGACTCCCCATAGTTTATAAATTGTTTTCATTATAAACAAGAAACGTGTTTTTTTTTCGGCATTTTTGTGTGCGAGTCTGACTCGCACTTGGCCGTTTTTTTCTTTAACACCCATTATTTATATGCTGCTTATCAATTAGTGGCAACAATCATGTTTGATATCAACTACATTATCGTTGCCAAGCACAACAAATAAAAACATAAAGAACAATTAACACAATACTTACTTAATTGATAACTCGATTCGGTGATTGTGTTTTGTTTTCTATAAACAACGCCCACAGAAGCAGCTGTTTCGATAATGTCCGCAGGTTAGTGACATATATGGACATACGACATAAGTTGACATAATTTATTAGATCACTGAGGCTGACCGATTATAATATATTATTATAATATAATGTTTCTACGAAATGGCGTTGGCAGTATAAGCCCATAAGTATCTTACTATAAGTAGATAAGTAGCGGTAGGGCCAGCGGTAACCGCTGACCCGGCAGGCTTCGGCCCTATGAGCATAAGCTTCTACTCCGTTCACCTTTTATACCCTGTTTTTGTCCAGACGGTAAAAAATGTCAGCCGGTAGTTACAAATGCATAATCTATCATCGAAGAAAAAGTAGTCTCCGTCTACAGTCCGTAAACGAACAGAAACGATAAAAACCCTAGGCCTACGGAAAAGGTTTCGATAGAAAATATCAAGGAGGAAAACTAATTCCTGACCCGTCAAACATTTCATAAGCAAGCCCAGAGTTCACTGAAGCACAGCGCTGCTGGAGAGGAAACCGATTTTTACCCGACAGAAGCAAAAAATCTCATATAACGCAAGTAGGCGGCCGGCCGTGAGACACGATACACCCTGGCCGGAAAATAACCGGAGACATTTTAATACTGCACGATTTATGAATTAATTTAGTCAATGATGAATGGCCATTGGAATATGTATAGGGTACTTTAACTCAAGCTAGATATTCAGCAGTTTCAGAAGTGGGGCTATCGATCGAATGCGAACGTTCTTGGTAGGGTATATTGAGACTATTATTTTATTAATGAACAGGTCGATGCCGATAGCAATAGCAAGTTAATTATTGGTCTAGAAATGTTACTCTTTAGCATAATGCATAATCAGCGTAAATAATAAAATAAATAATAATGAATATAAGTAATGTTCCCAATGCTGGGACAGAGGCCTCCTCTCGTCGAGAGGGAGTGGGCTGATACAATTTACAACGCGAGCCCAGTGCGTGTTGATAGATGTCACGTCTTCGAATTTTTGGTTATAGAACATCGGCATGTTCTATAACCAAAAATTCGAAGACCTCACAATGTTTTCCTTCACCGTTTTGAGAGCAGTGGTGATGAAATAGTTTCCACAAACAAAGCGCCTACCTGGGTTCGAACCATAACCTATAACTCGTAAATCGGGGCCTTTACTACTGGGCTAGCTGCTCTTCATTAATGAACAGAAAGAGTATTCTTTTATAAATGAACAGAAAGCCAATACCCGTAATTAAAAACGCTCAAAATCTAGTCGCAATCTCATCTCAACGACAATCCATGTCAAAAACTTGTCATAAATGTAGAGATATATTTGACAGATTGAGATCAGACTGAATGTTCTTAATATTACGATGTCGATGGCACTAATTACAATCGTCAAGTTAATGATTGTTCAAGAAATGTTACTTATTCTTTATCTATTAAAAAACCTATACGCATCGACCTTTGATTGGGTAATGTAAAAGTTGAACAAATTGCGCCAGAAGCCAAAATTCAAAGTAGAAATTCAGTTTTATTACTTTTATGATGTTTAACACATCTTTTGCTATAATAATTCAGCATTAATCAAAAAAATATCGTCAACTTCAGTAGGCAACTGATAAATAAATCCGTTCGTTGCAGTATTTACGTCTCTATCGCGGGGTTAATATGTTAATTTCATATCGCAGAGATAACTTATTATTTACCTACTTGCTTGTAGCCGCCATTCATTAAAACAATGACTACATGATTATTAAGAATCGTGATAACTTCTTAGAATAAATAATAAATACAAGGAAAATCGTGTGGATTGATAATGCTCCACATATCAATTAGGCTTACTTACTTCATAGGAAATTGCCAATGTCAAAGTTCAGACTTTAGCTATCTAAAAGCAAGTACGCTGTAACAAGTATACGTATTTTTGAATCATAATCTTCCTTTTGGACACAGCACACGGTTTCACTACACTAATATTCCTCTGTTGTGTAAACGTAAATCCCTACACACACATTTTTGTTGCTGTGAAAACCTACGGTTTATTCGCCGGGCGTAGACACGGTCTTCAGTGTTGTATGGATCACTATGGAAACTTGTTGTCGGACAAGTTTTTTCTACGGTTTATACGCCGTGTGTAGGCACGTCGTCAGTGTTGTATGGACCCCTATGGAAGCTAGTTGACAGACACGTTTTTTCTACGGCGCGGTTTATATGCGTGTGTCGGCACGGTCGTCAGTGTTGTATGGACCCCTATGGAAGCTTGTTGACAGACACGTTTTTTCTACGGCGCGGTTTATATGCGTGTGTCGGCACGGTCGTCAGTGTTGTATGGACCCCTATGGAAGCTTGTTGACAGACACGTTTTTTCTACGGCGCGGTTTATACGCGTGTGTAGGCACGGCCGTCAGTGTTGTATGGACCCCTATGGAAGCTTGTTGACAGACACGTTTTTTCTACGGCGCGGTTTATACGCGTGTGTAGGCACGGCCGTCAGTGTTGTATGGAAGCTTGTTGACAGACACGTTTTTTCTACGGCGCGGTTTATACGCGTGTGTAGGCACGGCCGTCAGTGTTGTATGGAAGCTTGTTAACAGACACGTTTTTTCTACGGCGCGATTTATACGCGTACGCGTATACATATATGTTTAGGCACGGCCATCGGTGTTGTATGGAACCCTTTGGAAGCTTGTTGACGGACACGTTTTTTCTACGGCGTGGTTTATACGCTGTACCGTAAAGAAACCGTGACGTGTACAAAAGGCCTAAAAGTAGGTACTTACCTACTAATATTAAGTTAATTTCATAATGTTATGCTATCAGAATACTCGATATTATGAACGTCTTCTATTCTAGCTAAACGTGACGAAAATAGCATTAAGTACAGCTTCCGCTGGAAAATTTACATCTGCATAGCTATTCACAATCATCCGACAGGTTATCGTACCTATCGAAAATGACACATTCCTATAGATAGTTGCCCTGCCCCCGACAGCAAACAGCTGTCGGAGCGGTTGTCTATTTGATTTAAACTGACAAAATTTTCGGGTTTTGGACTTGTTTCTTATATAAACTTGCTATAACTTATACGTAAACGATGCATCCACTTTAAAACCGGAAACATAACAATGATTTCAGTCGTTGAAGACGACTATAAAATAAGGCAAACATTTCAAATTTTCCAGCTGAAAATCTCTGTTACTGCAAGTTCTCAGCTCCTACAAAACAAAGGTTGTTTCACCAATACGCTGCCCGATGCAGTACATCACCTGCGCGCATATTAGCTGTCAGCGGGCACTACCGATCGCCTCGACACAGAATAGATAGGTGCAGAAGGCCCACTCAATAACTCTAGCGAAAACAGCCGCAAAGACGCGAACGTATTGTGATATCAAATTATGTCAAACGAACGCCATTTAATAACATGTAATACATAAACTTGCTACAATATCGACCCTGAAATCTCAAATTGTTTAAAACTCACAAGAACTCCACGAGACAGGGGGTCTACTCCGAAGCGGTTAACCACCGTATCGGCCGAATGTTCGGTCATTTTCTGCTACCTTTCATTTCCTATATTGACTATAGGTCCCGACCAAACTGTGCCAATCCGAACCTTTTTAGAACTCTTACCCTTTTTTTACCTTTTTTTTTTAATTCGTAGTAGAACAACAATAGTCGAATCAGAAAATAACCGAACATTCGGCCGACATGACAATAAACCATTTCGGAGTAGACCCCCTGGCTTCCACCAAGCGGCTCGCATCGCTCCGTACCGTCGCTTGCGAACGTATCCGTTTCTGCGCCTAGTCAAATAGTTTCATTCCTACCGTGTTCTAATTTTTGATAATGGTTGAAGTTGACGTATATTGTTGGGAGTACTCCCCAGAGGAGGGTCCGGTGACGGACAGCCGCGGCGGGTTCACGGGTGAATGATTACCGCGTGCCCGTCTTCCCACCGTAAGCGGCAGAGGACACCGTGGGGTTTTAGTGGGTTAGAGTCCCACATAACTGCACTATTTTTCCGTGGTATTGCAGAAAGCATGAGCATTTCTCCACGATAAAAAAAAATTGTTGGCTATTGCATTAGAAGAAGAAGAAAATAATCACAAAATAAAGAAGAGGAAAAAAAAAATTTGGACTACAGCCGAAAGGATTCGATCGGATAAGACGACAGGCGAACGGAGCCGATCACGCGTCGTAACTCGTACCATACTTTCGGCTACGAAACACTGTGTACACGATTTAATACCGTTCAAAGATTGTAAAATCAGTTTCGATCCAATGCGATGCGAGCCGTTTAGTGGAAATCATCCTTTAGTGTGGACTCCACAAACTAAAAAATCATGAAGATACCTCTAAAAACTTTCTTTTTACAATAAAAACCATACTAATATACATACAATCATTCTGATTTTTTGTCAGATTATTCTACAAGCAACATACTAAAACAATACTATTTTTTTTTTTCCAAACAATAGATTTTTTGTAATTAAATAATTGCTTCATATATTGCAATAAATTACCAGCGTTGTGTCATCGCCCTTCTCTTTCTTTTCTATGCAGTGACCGCGCTTTAGGTCATGTAAGCCCCTTAATAAACGATTAGGTACTTATTTATTGTTATTGCGAGTGCGCTTGCTCTCGCTCTATGCAAACGCGTGTCTATGTGTGCGCGTGTTTTCACTCGTGGTATTGAGTAATAACCTTCTGTACCTGTCTATTATGTGACTTCCCACTGACAAGGAAAAACAAACAAAGGGAGTAAAGCCCCATAATAGCTATCAAGCGAACCGACTCAGTAAATATAACATGATAACTTTAAGAAATTGGTTCATAAAAAGTCATGTGAATTTGTTTATGGAAATATGATGGGTTACTTTGACTATTGAGTGTCACGAGTGTGTTGCGAGATTTTATAATTTGGCACATATTGATTGAAGCTTTCCGTCATAATTAATTTGAATGTTTTGTATTTTATCGTTTCGTTTCGTTACGATTTTTTCGTTTCGTTTTGTTTCATTTTGACGAGTTATACGAAAATAAATGTAGGGAACAGTAGATATTTTTTTTCGCGATTTCAGTTTTGGTCCCATAGTAAAAGTTGTTCATAATTATTAGTACATACAATGAACTCATATGAGGATGTTAAGTAATGTTTTATCAATAACCCTGTATACTAGTAATAAAGCTGAAGAGTTTGTTTGTTTGAAAAAATATTTTTGAATTTGATAGCCCAATTCTTGAAGGCTATAGGCTGTTTAACATCACGCTATGACTCTTAGAAGCAGAAAAAAGTCATAATGAACGCGAAGCGAAAGCGAGGTAGGTAATAGCTAGGGTCTGGCGATGCGAAGCGACGGTGTGGGTCGGGGGAAAAATAAATTTTACGCGGACGAAGTCGCGGACAGAAGCTAGTTATTGTATAAGATTTAGGTATACCCGGTTTTGGGCGAGACACGGGGCAAAACCATAAAAACATAATTATTTTAATGATGGTTTTGCTGTTCTTTATATTTAAGAAAAAAGTAATATTAAGAACAAAATATGTAATTTATTAAACAAACTTTTAAAATTGGATTTATATTCTTTCAAAATTGTGTTTTATTAAATGTTTGCCTTAGTGTCCTGATTTTACCTTACACTCCTATACCTACATACTTACCTTAAAACAGGACTTCAGGGGGCTATATAGGTACTATTACAACAATAACAAAAGTGAAAGAAGTCCCATAAAATATTTAGCAGTTAAGAGCTTAATGCCTAGTCCACCTACAACCATGAACGCTGAAAATTCTCGAAACGCTGAAAAATTCAGAAAGTTAAATAAACTGTGAAATATTTCGTGAAACTAGTTCCATTACCAAAGCGAAAGCTACACGTTATGTAGCGGTCAAAAGTTTAATGTTCTTTATGCTGAATTTGTTCGTTTGCTAAGGAAGGCGAGAATGGTCGCAGATTACTAGTGCCTATGGTTTCAAGATATGAAAAAAAATAATCTAGTGTTGCGCTTTCAGCTTCTCTTGACGAAATAAAAAAAAAGATCTCTGAACCATGTTGAATTTTGATTGATCGTGACAAATCTGTACTATTTACCGATTCCATATTTGTGTAATTGCGTGACTTGTTTCATATACAATAGAAGGTCATCATCATCGTCATTACCATTTCCGCCGAAAGACGTCCACTGCTGGACATTATTAAAGTTAAACATAGGTAAGCTAATGTTGTGTGCTTTTCCTTACTCAGATACTTTATCATACAATGAAAATAATTATATTTATAAGTTGAATAATACTATTCACAATCTGACATGTTGTCATAGAGACAAATTATTGTTTTTTGACACTAACAAGTTTGTTAGTGGTATTAAGTTAACTCAGAGAACTATATCTCTGTCTGGGGAATGTAGACATATGATTGCTATGTTGATAGCATATAATATTAACGAGGTTATAGCTAATATAACGAGTTCTAGTATTAGTGACGAGTCCGTGTTGCCTAGATATACTAACAACATGGTGATTAATTATGGATCGATATGTTGTACGAAGGAGGATCCACCACCACCACCACCACCACCTATAATACCAACATCCTTGGAGACTACTACCAGTCAGATAGGATATTCTCCTCCCGCTGGAACATACTCGGGCAATCCAGACTCTCCAGTTGTAGTTGTGGAGGTCACTCCGGATAACTATTTAAACTAGTCAGTGAGACAACAGAAGTTACCCCTTCAAATAACAAATTATTATTACAGAATAATAAAAAGGTATCTTCTGGCAATATAATTAATAATAATAAAAAACCAAAGGGAGTGCAACATATTTTAAAATTATTTAATCAGAATATCCAAGGTTGCGCTTCCAAATTATTGGAAATAGAATTGTTTTTGGAAAACACCAAGTTTGATGTCATTTGTTTAACAGAGCATTGGTTGAAAGATCATCAAGTAAAGTCAATTAATTATGAAAATTATTGTGTAGTTAGCCATTTCAGCCGAAAACGTATGATACATGGCGGATCATTAATATTACTTAAAAATTCTATTAAATCAAAAGAACGAAAAGACATAATCGGACTGTCTGTTGAACACACCATTGAATTGTCCTGTGTTGAGCTTGATAAGCATGTTATAGTATGTGTATACAGACCTCCAAGTTACCAGAATCTATCGGTGTTTGATTCTGTAATGGAAGATGTGTTAAAGAAACTTAGTACTAGTAGTAAGTCAATAATAGTATGTGGAGATTTTAATATTAATTTATTGGAAAATAACTCGAATACTGTCAGATTGTTAAGTCTTTTTAGGTCATTTGATTTGTCAAATGTTTTTATTGAACCAACCCGAGTGACAGCTTCTTCTGCCACTTGTATTGATAATGTTTTTTGTAATTGTGATTACTTACACAAAGAAATTGTAAATAAGTTGCCATCTGATCACAGTGGACAAAAAATAACATTTAGCTCCTACATGCCTTTACAAAAAATTCAAATAAGGTTTAGGACAATTACATGTAAAAAGTTAGAGAAATTAAATAATTCTTTGGCCAGTAAGTTATGTGATCAGAATTTTAATAATATAGGTGACCCAAATGAATTCTACGCCGAGTTCTTTTCAATATTAAACGCGCAGTTTAATGACACTTTTCCACTAAAAACTAAAAATATTCACACAAAGTTTTTATTTAGTGACTGGGCGACTCCAGGTATTCGTAAAAGCAGGGAAAAACTTTTTGAACTCTATGGCTTAAAGCAACATATGAATAATACAAACTTTCATCAGTATGTTGCAAAATATTCAAAAACTTTTAAAAGTGTGTGCCAAAAAGCTAAAGCTCTTTATATTAGCAATAAAATAAAATCAGCTGATGATAAAATAAAAACTACCTGGCAAATAATAAATAATGAAACAGGTAGGAAAAAACAGCCTAACACTGAATTTAATTTAGAGACTGCACATGGCCCCATCAACTCAGATGTAGAAATAGCTCAGGAATTTGAAAACTTTTTTTCTAATATTCCCCTTAAAACTACTGAAGCTTTAAATTCATCCCCCACGCTTTCTGCTGCCTTACTTAAAAAGAATGTAAAGGCATGCCCTTTGGAGTTTAGGTTTCAGCATACAAGCCCCCAGGCTGTTATAAAAGCTTTTAGAGATCTTAACATTAAATCAACAGAAGATCTCTGGGGAATGTCTGTAAAAGTATGTAGATCTTTCATCGAAACTATTGCACCCTATTTAGCTTTCATATTTAACACCAGTGTTGACCAAGGAGTCTTTCCGGATCTTATGAAACATAGTAAAGTAGTACCATTGTTCAAATCCGGTGATAGTAAAGATCCTAACAATTATAGACCTGTGTCAATTCTACCAGTTCTCAGTAAGGTGTTTGAAAAGTTGATGCTCAATCAAATGTTACGTCACTTTAATAAAAATTCCATCTTTCATGAACACCAGTACGGTTTCACCAAAGGGCGTTGCACTACTGACGCCGGTGTTACCCTTATAAAGAACATTTTTAACGCCTGGGAAGAAGCACAAGATGCCATTGGAATCTTTTGCGACCTCTCTAAGGCGTTCGATTGCGTAAACCACGAGACACTTCTGATGAAACTGGAGCACTATGGAATTAGAAAAGCAGCACTTGACTTGCTAAGATCATACCTGAAAGATAGAAAGGTTAAAGTTCAAGTAAACGGCGTAAACTCATTAGGGTCTGAAATGACAATGGGTGTTCCTCAAGGTTCGATATTGGGTCCATTCCTCTTTTTAGTTTACATCAATGATTTACCCCAATTACTTCAAAATCAACCGAAGATGGTGTTATTTGCAGATGACACATCATTAATCTTTAAAATAGACCGACGGTCACAAAATCTTGACGACGTGAATAACTCTATTCTTCAGGTCCAAGATTGGTTTACGGTAAATAATTTAGTACTTAATGAAAAAAAAACCAAATGCATTAGATTTAAATTACCGAATGTTAGAAGTAGCGAATGTGAAATCATATTGAATGGCCAAAAACTAGAATTTATTGATCAGACAGTTTTCCTAGGAATCACGCTAGACGAGAAATTACAATGGGGACCTCATATAACATCTATTGCGGGGCGGCTAAGCTCCGCCGCTTATGCTGTTAGAAAGATAAGACAGTTAACAGATGTAGAAACCGCGCGTTTGGTCTATTTTAGTTACTTCCACAGTATTATGTCATATGGCATTTTACTATGGGGTCGGGCTGCTGACATTGAATCCATTTTTATTTTACAAAAGAGAGCTGTCAGAGCCATTTACAATCTACGTCGTCGCGAATCTCTTAGGGAACTATTTAAAAAGGTTAATATCATGACGGTACCTTGCCAATTCATTTATGAAAATATTATGTATGTAAGAAAAAATCAACATCTTTTTAATAAAATAAGTGATAGGCATAATTTTAATACTAGAAATAAAGATAAATTAGATCAACCTTTTTTCAGATTATCGAAAGTACATACATCTTTTATGGGGTACTGTGTTAAATGCTACAACAAAATACCTTGTGACATATTGCAATTAAATGAAAGAAAATTTAAAACTCATATTAAAAGTACACTTTGTAAACAAGGATATTACAAATTAGAGGATTATATCCAAGATAAGAATGTTTGGAAACATGCTGGTCCTGCTCCATAGGACAATCTAAAAGTCTAGACAAAATCAAACTTGTTCCTAATTTAATTTATATGTATATTTTTAATTATGACATCTTATTCTAATTCAATTTTACAATCTGCGACTACAGTGGCTCACACACTTGTTAAAGTTCAACTACTTTTGCATTTTTTCATTTTTCTTTTTTTTTTAAATAACTTGTAAATATGTGAGCACCATGTATCTATCACTTATTTGATTTACCTGTCATTGCTTAATTTTTAATTCTTTTTACCTTTTGTGGTAGACTAATTTTATTATGGGTGCATCGTGTTCACATATAAATTTTATTATGTATACAAGACCTTGTAAAACATTTTTAAAAGAGTAACGGTGGAGTTTCTTGCCCATTCTTCTCCATACGAAAACTACCTTTTCGAATGGGCGACTAGAATCATTTCTATTTAGTTTTTTTTTGACGTTCAAAAGTGCCTTTAATGTGCCTATTTGAAATAAATGATTTGACTTTGACTTTGACTTTGACATAGGCGCCCCCCAAGCACCTCCACTTCGAATAGAAGGTATCTAAATAATAATAATTCCAGCCTATTATTGTCTCACCTGCAGGGCAAATGTCTCTTCTCATACAGAGAAGGCACAAGAATTGATCACCAGATTGCTCAAGACGGGCATTGATCAAATAAAACAGTATTTTTTTAACAATACCTTAAAATCCATTCTATTTAGTCTTGTATTTCAGTTTTGCTCCCGAACTATCACTGTCTAACCATTTGTTAATATGCTCTGCTGGTCCACTTACCGTATACGGTTGGCGACAAGCAGCTCGGCGATGTCGCGTCCAAGTCGCGAGTAGGCCGACTCGACGATCACCAGCACCTTCGCGTCGATGCGTAGACGCGCGTCCGACCGGTGGTCGCGCGCTGCCTGTTGCTGCGACGCGAGCAACGAGCATTGTGACAGCGGTCGCGGTACGCGGTCGCGCCACACCAGACTGGAAACAACCTTCCATTTTAATAATTGGAACGGTTTATTAACGAGGCAGAAGTTATCAATCACGGGAGGATTTATTTTCAGACAATCCTTAACAAAAATAAAGAAAACAATCGTGAAGATTTTCTATTAACGAAGAAAACAAACATGGCCATTATGTTCCCACTGCTGGGACACAGGCCTCCTCTGTGTGAGAGGGAGTGGGCCGTAATCCACGACGCGGGCCCAGCGCGGGTTGGTAGATGTCACGGTATATCTTCGAATTTTTGGTTCTAGGACGATGTTTTCTTTCACCGTTTTGAGAGCAGTGTCAGTTATTAAAAAACAAAAAAGGGTAACTAACCGGTCGGGAACGGTAAAAACGATCAGATTTTCTCAAGAATCTCCCAGCCGTGACATAGCATCATAAAAGGTAATCATCATTTAGATATCTACTGTTTAAGAGATAGCGAGACTGAAGTGCCTGTTATTATCAAAGCCATGTAAACTGTAAAAGCTATGTATTGTGTGCTCTAGACGCTGTATATTGTGTAACCATATCGCGACTATCTAAATAAAGATAAATGGACTTTCCTTGTAGTATGTATTTATTTTAAGATGATTCCCTATTTCGTCTCCTTATAGTGTATTTTCCTATTTATGACAAATATGGAATACAATACTCTTGTGTTATATTGTAACATCAATTTCGGTATAAAAGGTAAGAAAATTTTCATGAAAAAATTTCTAATAAAAAAGCCAAAATCAATTACTTTCCCGCACCTGAACAAATGAGCCGGCAATTAAAACCCAAGTTACACCATTTGCCTACTAAGTCACCCCCGAAACAAATTTTACGAGAAAATCAATCAAAGACTGCCAAACTTAAAGCTGCGTTCCAAGTAGGAGCCACATCAAAGCGCCATTAAGGTTTATCTCAATAGCGAAAAATAAATAAAGGCAGGAATTTGTGGAAATATTTTACCCGTAGGCGGTAGTGGTCCTGCGGCATCTTTGCTTTAATGAAAGCCACGCCTGAATCAACCGAGAGGAAACTTTAACGACGACGCTTACATGACATAGGTACCTACCGACCTTCTATTTTTTTTTTATCAGCCTATTACGTTCCCGCTGCTGTGTCACTCCTCCCTGTGAGAGGGAGTTGGCCAAAATCCCCAGTGCGAGTTGGCAGATGTCACAAGTCTTCGAAGTTTTGGTTCTAGGACATGCCGGATTCCTCACTATGTTTTCCTTCACCGTTTTGAGAGCAGTGGTGATGAAATTAAATACACCAAGTAAAGTTCCTGCCTGGGTTCGAACTCAGGACCTTATAACTCGTAAAGTCGGACCCGATGATTGAGTACAAATAATAATCATTATTTACCACTAAAATGTATTTACCTGCAATAAACTAACCAATTAAGTAGTCCTGATTAGCACCAATGTGGTTAGATTTGCATTCAAATTAGGAAGCTGAAAATTTTGACGATAAACTCGATAACGGGTTAATAGTAAATAAACGTTTATAAAACAATATGCCTTTAAATCAGCGAGTTGGCGGCCAGTTAGGGAAGCAGCTTCCATTAATTAGCTAGAACACAAGTTTTGCTATAAATCCAACTGAGTCGGCGAAACTTGCCGCCCCTGCCGCTCATCTCGAGCGATGTAATTTTAAGCCGATAAAATAAAATATTATGGGTCCTAGCTACACGCCATCTGCCCTAATTACATAAAATCACGTTATAAATTACTCTGAAATATTCGCCTCGTCCTAATTTTGCTGCGAAATGCTGTCAAACATAGGGCGACAAGGACTCTCGGCACAAAGTCAAACATCTTTAATACTTCCGCGAAGCAATTTCCTTTAGGTATTAAATGCCATTTTGATGCATAATGAATCCTCTGGTATTGAAATAAAAGATACACATTGTATATACCTATATGTGAACGAGTTCGGTGTTTCTAATCACATGTTTGTGTCACTTGAATTTGTTCTCGGGCGACCGGCAAAAGACCAGGAAAATGGAAATTTTCTGTACGGTACGTGTACTTTCACAACAAACAGATAAGAATAGGACGAGTTTATGCAAATACGTTTTCGTAAAATCTTGAGAGATATAAAACGAAAATGTCTCTAGCATGTCAAAGGGGTTTATAGAAGCGACCCTTTTAAAAATGAAAGTAGGTAAGAATTTTATGCATATGAAAAGAAGGAAAATTTTATGGCTGTAATGAAAACACTATCAAAACAATAAAGAGACTACATAAATACCACTTAGCTCCCAACTAATCCCAATAAATAACACCGTGACAACGACGAGCTGTCCGAATGCGATAATTTCATATTATTAATTCGTATCAGCTTCGTGTTTGCTCCCGATAGGGAGCAAATTGGATTTTATGCCAATGACGCATATTTTCAACTAGATTAATTAATTAAATTCGGGCGCGTTTCGCTTAAATTTTAATGAATATAATGTTATAATGAGAAAAGTTAACCATTCGATTGGATAAACTGTGTAAAACGATTAACTAATACATACCGCTGAAAACTCCAATTCAATCTTATTGGAAAGAATCGTCGAAACAATAAATCAGAAGTTGAGTATTGTAGCGTGCTTCGAGTGATTTAATTGTATTACCCAGTACCAGTACACAAAATACAGACACACAATCTACTTTTGCTTTCATGTTTACGTTGTTCATTAATTAAACTATAATATGATGCGCTTCAGTAAAGACGAATGTGAAACGTGAACATAGGCTATTGACTTACCTAGTGAGAGGTACTGTGACGTAATATGTATAGAAGAATATGGTGAGGACGGATAGCAGCATGACGCCGGCGACACACTTCCTCACATTGACGTGGCTTGCCAGCCAGAAGCAGCATCTCGGCGCTGACGTTTTGTGCGGATGTGCAAAATCAGCCCCACCGCACTCCAAAAGTGGCACGCGCACACCTCGACTTTCGCCCGCCATCCTTAACATCTATACACCACTATATTTACACACAAAAGTAACACTTAGGCCTCTAAGGATTTCACTATACAATGTTTCTATCTGGGAACCCTAACGGCTGCGTTTGTCCTTGGTGGTGACGTTTTCTGTCGCCACTTGCCGTGTTTCCACATTTCATAGTGCCGCGGAGGTGTATGGGATTGCGCGTGCGCGGGGAGGCTGGATGCGCGTACGCCGCGATTGACGGCCATCTCGAGCCGACAAACGCGTCCGTTCCCGGTTTAAAATGGCCGCCGACGCATTATGGCGGGTTGTGCTCATCACGCCGACGTCGTGCGCTCCTTGGGATAGAGCTCACGGCATCCGTCTCCACGACAGCTCAGGGTCTGCTACGCCTCGGCTCATCGGTGATATCTGCAACAATAGAATTACCAACTATTAGTGATGTGCGTGCGACTGGAACCCCCCTACAATATATTCGCTCTATCTGAATTATTCATCTGAGGTAAGTACCTATAATAAAAGTGCGCATTGCTGTACACCCCCACCCTATTTCAAGTTAAACAAATATCAAGTTTATTTCAATCATTTTTAAGTTGATTTCAGAGTGACTAGCACTATTGAAAAAGTTATAAAAATGTTTGAAGTTGTAGCGTAAACTAAACTTTATTGTAGGAATTAAAGTTATTTTTCCATTAATTCATATTTGTTTACATTTTTGGAAACTAAATCTCGAACGCAGGATAGGTACATTCGACCGCTCATCGGTGGTAACAGTCAAACCTCGAACTGGCCTAACGTACTACCCAAGGAGCTTCAATAGAATAATAGGCCAGCTTATACTGGTTGTGTTCCTTAGTACGTGCGGCTACTGTACAAATAAAGGCAATATCTAAGTAGGTACTACAATAAACGAAAACATTGCTGACAAAGCTTAAAATCTAAAGGGGTCAAATACTAATTTAGCAGATGACAACATACTTAATTGAGTCCTAGTTGTAATGTAAATCAGATACAACCTCCACAGATATTTTACTTGAGTTTCTACAATCCAGAACTCGATAAATATCAAAACGCCGAGACAAGAATATAAAATAGTCCCACTATAAACGGCGCTATCATTTATCCATGAAAACCGCCATTAATTACAAACGGACTAGTCGTAAATTTTAATTATAATAGAACAAGTGCTTGATTATAACTTTCCTTAGGGCCATAAGTTATTCTGCGAAGGTTTTATTGCTGCTAAAGACAGGAGCCGCGGGTTAGACCTATCATTTTCATGGTTATTATTCCAACACTTACTAATTAATATCTCGGTTCCAGATTAGGTAGTAACTGTAGTAGGTAATATGTTGAGATGTTAAAAGTAATTTTAACTAAAATGGAGTATTTTCTCCAGTTGGACCAAAGGACCGAATTTTGAAATACGCACACAAAGCTATACAAAAATAAATACACTATCAATTAGTAATATTTCGATTTATCTTTAACGTGTTTATTCAATTGTGAATACTGTGCTTGGACCGGCCGCTCCTATAAATCCCCTTTCGCATTATTTGAATGTAGGCTTACATTGAAACATTTCTTTGCAGTCCCGAAACAAATCCATTCAACCGTGAAATTGGACGAACAATCCTCAAAATCCTGAATTAAATTTGATCAAAAAGTTAAGTAATGATCGTGAAATCAGATTTATACAATAATGAAATGATCGACAAACGAGGTTTGTGGAGTACCGCGTTTTCTCAATTTGTTAATTTGAATACGTTATATGATAACTTATGACTCGGATAATGATTTGCCTGTAAAAAGGTAGCATGTATTGCATAATATGTACAACATACATGCACTTCATAAGAAAACGTTTAAAGAAAAGTTATCAATAGAGCCCTCCACTATCTCGGAAGTTTCACTTATCTTCTCAAAGTAGGATATCTCTGGGGAACGCCAGGGAAGGATGTTAGAAAATGCGTTCGCGTTTATTTATAGACAACGTAAAGAAATGGTACGGGCAAAGCCAGTTTATCGAACTCCAGCGGCCTTGATTACACGAAAAAAGTAACACTTTCATATTTTACTTTGGTGTCTGTTGATAAGAGAATTTTTATACGTCAGTCTTTGTGTTCAGTAAACGGACGAACCGTAATAGAGGGTCCCAGGCTTATGTGAATATTCTGCTATACTTACCTATTGTCCGAACACATGCTTTAGCTGTAATGAAATTTCATGTACGCGCTCGTTCTACTGTTTGAGAAATTTTTGTTTCGTTTGACTAAATTGTCTACGTAATTTTCCTGACAGTGTATGTCTATTTGGTAAGTAAAAGGGAGGTTTTCGGGCGGTCGCAGTGAGCGTCGGTGGAGCAGAGACGCGTACGGAATCCGTGATTGTGCGACCCTTTGAATATTAACTAGCAGATGACCCGCTCGTAACCGGGCCACGAATCTACAAGGCTACTCGAAAGGTTAATTCAAACTGCTCACTGTCGGGACGTGCTTTATTTCTTCGCCCCCGATAAATCGTAGGGACTGATGTAAATTGAAAAAGAATACCTATCTACATACTGTGCCGAGATTAGGAACATGTAGTACATTTCATGCTTCATCAGGTTGAAACAAATGTTTTTTAGTAGCCAATCTAACTGAATAACTTTAGAAACTTTAAATCGAATGAAAATTAAATTATTCTACAAGTATTCCACTGTAAAACCAGACCCAAGAAGTTTAAATCGAAATTACCGTCTTTTCCAGCTGCAAAAGATCCAACCCTTGTAAAATGTTATTTTTATGCGAAAATGAGAAGCTGCTTTAAAACAAAATTATTTAGAAACAAGAATGATTGCTGTGAAATGAGAAGAAGGCGAATAAAAAGTAGGGTAGTTAATTAAAGGGAACGTCCATTTAGAGCGTAGCTATGGCTCCCGACGATAAACTTTGCGTAACGATAAGTACAAGAAGCAACATCAAATAGGATCACAGGTGAAGTCTTTCAAAATATTTGTTATATCCCAGTTTTAATAACAGTACGTAACATGTTATAAAACTCTTGAAGAGTCTTCAAAGTTCAATACATCAAAGTCAAAGCATTTATTTCAAATAGTCACATAAAAGGCACTTTTGAACGTCAAATAATAACATCTAATAACAATATCTTGTTACGGGGGTTTACGAAATGGTATCAAAACTTTTTGCAGCTACTACAATAAGTAGAACTCCCCTAATCCAGAGTAGGTTATTATAATAAGTGTGTTTGTATGTGAAACCTGAGATTTACGAGACCGCGTATACCTAAAAGCACCACATTTAACGCTCACGAATATTACCCTCAATATAAATAAAGTGGTGTTATCTAAATGAAACACGGACGTGTATATCACTAGATAGAAACAAAGTGAGATAGTGATGCATTAATCTCATTAAGGGAATGACTGTAACGATCTGGACGGGTTACAGCAGTACGGGTAACGGGCGAAAACAATTATTAGTTAACCCTTGCCCCTTTCACGAAAGATAGCGGACCGAATTACCTATTAATGATTAGGGTTAGCTGGACTTTGTGTGAGATGACTGGCGTAATACGCGTTCTATAACACGCTGTATAAGCCAATTTGTGAAGAGAAAATGTAGGTTTTTTTATAAAAACCAACAATCGGTAACGCCAGATTAAGAGCTTAACTTTAATAAAGCATCCTGAAAGAAGGCGATTCTACCAAAGACTGATCCTTCTCACACATAATAACGTGAATAACAAAAGAAGCAGTGTAACTTATTTTCAAGACAAAAAATAAACGTATGTAGTGTTAGGGCCTTTATATCGGATCAAAAGACAATGGCCTCGCTCCAGAGATGAAGGGACAAACTTATTATAACTTTGCTCGTTCACCACACCTCGTCGTCACAGGGCCCGTTCAGAAAACTCGCATAATAATGCTACCACGAAACTCGCCTAACACGAAGATCAAACTTGGAAAATATTGAACTGTGAATCAGACGATACGCTGGAAATGACAGGGGTCTTTCGGATACCATTAGATATTTTCTCAAAGTGAACATCGTGGTATTACTTTCATCTTTGTGGTCCGAGTGGAATGACATGGCTATTATATGAAAACACCACCTCCGCCCCGCGGTTTTGCCCGCATAAGTTTCGATCCCGTGGGAATACCGGGATAAAATGTATCCATGTGTTAATCCTGGTTATAAACTATCTGTGTACCAAATTTCATCCAAATCCGTTTAGTAGTTTGTGCGTGAAGAAGTAAAAAATATACAAATACACTTACAAACTTTCGCCTTTATAATATTAGTGTGATTGAGTCATAGCTACTGTAAAACTGAAATATTTATCGGATATAAATCAAACTACATACAAAAATATTGACGCGGAAAAATGTGACGGTATCGAAACTAGAATAACGTTCGTTTGTTCTGTTATTTGTTTATCAAATCAAAATAGAAATATATCTATGACGCATTAGTAGTGAAATATACACATGGATTCAGTTCATTTAAAACGAGCTTTACTTTTTTGTAGATAAAAGCCGGAGTGGAGAGGCACGCAAGGCGTTGGAACATCGCAGAACCGTCGCCATTAGGCTACGGAGACGAAACCCACAATTCGCCCGCATATTTGGTCAAGATTAATTGCCCTTAACATCATCTGTCAACCCGAGGGACATTCCGTGGACATTTTGTTTGCTGTACAAATAGCTCAACATATTCGTGTTGTAGCACATTATTAATTGTACTGCGTCTGGCTTTTAATAGATATCTACATTTTATGGGGTATTAATGTTTCGAACATAACATACGATTTCGTGCTATCCGTTCAAACAAATACTTTGTGCCACAAAATAGTTATTATTGTAAGAAAGAATATTATAAGGAAACCAAAGTGCAAACACGCCGAAGCATCCATTACTTAGATAAAATATTGCATCATTGCGGTGGCTACTGCAGGTAATATTGAATTCGTTTTTGCAGAGAACGCAGAGGGTACGACTGAAGGAAAACAGAGTGTGCCGTTCCATAATTTATTTGTTGAATCTCTTACCTGGTTGTTTCATTTGCTAAATGCAAGTTGCAGGGCGAACAACAATCGAGCGCTAATTGTGATTCCACTAATTTGCATTGGCGCAACGACTTACCCGTGCTTGCCTGCCGCACCCGCCCAACTTCTCTATGGCAAACACGCTCACACCGTGTGCTACGGTTATTTATTCGGTATCCCACCAAATCTGATTAAAATTAAGGTTTCATATCGCAGCGCGCCTTCATTTAGATCTACTCTCATTTCATACGTTGTTTGCGTTTTAATTACCTACCCACATTGATCAGACTGCCTCAAAAGTTCCGCTCAAACTATTAATGGATTATCAAGTTCGCCTTTATTCTCACTTTAAAATCTTTTGATTAAGCAATTCTTAGAGAGCTTGTTGTTTGTGAATAAGTAGCTCCCTTGACTCTTGAGGTTTCTGAAAGTAACATCAACTACGAGTTAATATACTACGAGACTTAGGTACGTTTTTCTACTACACTAAAGAAAGCTTTCAAGCTGTTCATTCGCAAAAACAGTAATTCAATTGTACGTAACACTAAGCATTAATAACTCAAGTGCTATTTAATTGATCAAAGGCACCGTTTCGATATTGATTCCCCAAGTATAGGCAACTACAATAACCCATTCTAGTTTGCAAGGTAATGCAAGTTGCAAACAGGTATCTCCAATTAACGGAACATTGGCGCCATTAAATTCTTGTTATTGCCGAGTGTTCTCATGCATAATTAGTGGATTCACTTTACAGAAGTGGAAACGTAGTCTCGTAGTGCAGTGTTTTAAAATGTCTGCCTGTGACGTTTTTAATGTAAACAGCATTGCTTGCATTAAATTATGCAAGTGGCACTGGCTTTACACGATTACAGTAAATTTATGCAAGACATTATCCGAGGACAGCGGCGTCGCATAACAACGCCTTCAGTGTCCGAGCGCGCAGCTCCCGTCGGCGTCGCCTCCTTTATGAAAACCCTCACTATGATATATGGCTGTGTGCCGACACGATATTGCCTCCCTCGACGTCTTTTGTACGCAAACGTCACTATTTTTTATATCAGCCGGTCCTTCGGCCGGTGCAGATATCGGTTTGTGTTTTGGCAATCAATTAATTCGCTGGCATACTTAAAGCGACGTTATACCCGCTAATGACGACGGGTGGGGTGAGCGCGGGACGTGGACGCGTGATAATCTCCCGACCATTAGGCCCGACCACTCGCTCGCAAATCGTCCGCATATTTTGCCCAAGATTAATTGTTCTCGAATATCATCTATCACGGTGAGCTCTCTCGTGACCGTCGGCGGCAGTGCGTACGACGTTTTATTTAAGGCACAATAGGCCCCTAGAGCACCGCAGTTGAGGTAATTAAATTTTTGTTACAATAATGATACCGCTCCGTAAAAACACGTTAAGTATTTTGGTAGAAGGAAAAACGATTCGCTTGGAGCCATTGTGCTTTATGAAGGTGAAACGAGGGGTGGTAATTAGCCAAATGACTATTTAATTTTTAAGGAGGATTTAGAAAATGATAGGATTACCCATAGGCTGGGAAATGAATTTCTCATGTTCGCGAGACACAAGCGCCAGTAGACAGTGCGTAGGTAATTATGAAACCTTTAAGGCTATTTTTGGTTAATCCATAAATGAGTGGGTCAGATTTTATCGTAACATTCATTTACGAGTAGGTACCTACATAAGCTATACTATAAATCTAAAACATTCCAAATAATAATTTCGCGTAGACGAAAAAAGGCCGATTACGGACTCTCCCGAAACATAAATCCGTAGTTAAAAATACCCTTCGTCGAGTTTATTTCGTAACGGACAAGAACAAATTGAGTCAATCTTTTTTTGCCAGAGACGAAAAACCGAAACGGTTCGCATTACACCATTTTCAACATGTAAAGTTCGAATATCAATCAAGCCGACCTTTTTTCAATAAAGCTACCACAGGGATCCCTTCCGAACCAATTTTTCGAGTAATTTCACTCTTAGATACAGTGTCCATTGGCTTTCACTGACATTTTGTTTGTTTGCTTCTAACGAAACAATTTGTTTATGGAAGTTTTTCTGTGGGTCTCTTGTAACAGATTTTAGTCCCTAAAATACAATGCGTTTAAGATTTTACCAATTCCGTTGTTGTCATGCTTAATTGAATAATATACCTACTCGTAAGTAAGTATAAATAAGTAAGTATACTAAGTATGAAAAGACCAAGTAGTAGGTCTAATACGGCATAAGTACTTACTTATATCAATAATTTTATTAACTTAGTTTTCAAATCTACATACGAAAACGAAACAAAAGTTAACAACTTGCTATCTTTTTTAACAACCTTTGCAGTTTGGTGTCAATGACTGTTTACACACTTTGTTTACACCAGTTAGATAGCTAGATAACAAAGATAAAATGGTAACTTTATTATTTATAGTCACGCACGTTTTTCGGTTTTGTCAGTTATTCATATTGGACATGAAAAAATATGCCGCAAACCATTGCAAATTACAAAAAAACATTTAATTTATTCCTAAAAAGTTCTGCAGTCATATTTACGGTTCAAAGGACCGTAAGCCGCGAAAGGAGTTGATTAAAGAGCACCAACTGAGTGCGCGTGGCGACAATGAATATTCAGTGCATAAGCATAATACGGCCGCAATCTTAGTGCGCGCCGGCGTCGCTGTCTCGATTGCATCGCTGCCCATTTCTCATCTCAAATGGTAAGAGCAACGCCCGAACTACCTATTATACCGCCTTTTTTTCATAACTTTTCCTTATAAAGGATCAAACCAAAAGGACCAAATGTAACTCGCTCAAATCTAATCCGCTAAATGACATCGATCCCAGACAAATTGCGACCCGAAACAGGCTTCGACGTAATCATATCATCAAACACGACAGACTTGAATGAGATCCATCACCATTCCCAAGGATACCGATATGGAAACTTTGTACGCGTAAGGGATACAGCCTAGTTTTTTGTGGCCAAGTTTTACGATGCCAATATTTGCGGCCGCCCAAAGATATGCCTGTAAGTAACAGCATAATGCATGGCCGAGAAAGTGCTGACATCATATTACATGAACAGAATCTACATATTAGATAGCTAAACATCGTTTGATCGACAGATCCTCTGGTAAAATAAACATACAAACGCTATTTAATGTTTACTTATCTCTGAAAATGCGAACACATTTTGTGTCACGAACACGAGTCTAATGAGGATAGTTTGACCAGTATTTTATCTCTAAACAACATCGTTAGGGAGTAATAAGCTCGTGTGGAGATAAATACCAGGGTTAATACAGGGTTGACATAAATACCAATTAAACCCTTTGAACTCTCCCAGCATGTAGGTACAGCAGTTTCTTTGTCCATTATAGCTTGGTATTATGATTTATTGGAACATAATAATTGTGTCATGATCGTTTGAATTTGGTCAAATAATATAAAAACCCGTCGACGTGGTGACTCAACGATGGAGGCAATATGGAAAATCACAAACTAATGTGCGATGAAATCATAAAGCGGTCGCGTGCGACTACATTGTTCACTACCCGCCCGCCACAGAATTCAAGGACAAAACTGATTTAAGTATAAATGATACATTAATATAAACTATGTCTGTGAAATAAGAGAAGCCAAAAATAAAACCAAAACATAACAAAGCGGTTTAAAATTATCTTACCCTTTTTCGGTTGATTAAATTCGCAGACAGGATAAAGCAGTATTTACACACTTAATATTAACTATAATCGTTATATATTTAAAAGTTCTAAGTATATTAACAGCGTTATCTATCTATAAACACATCAAAATTTTAGATAACAAAGAGGAAGCAACACTTATTGTCACACATTTCGTACGCGAATAGTGAGTGAGATCGCGGCGCACGTCACACGTCCGACCTCGGTTGTGTCTGGGGGCATACTGACTCGACTCGAGTCTGAATTTTATTGGTGATACCGGAGCCGGAGGCAACCGGCGATATCAAAGCGGGCGGTCGGCCTGTAGGGCGGGCGCGGCTACGAGACCTCTACGCTACGCGCTACGAGGCCTACGCCAATTTTTTTTAAATAATATTTTATGAAGAAATAGGCAGGAAGATTGTATCATTGAATGCGAGTTTTAGATGAAACAGTCTCCTTATGGAATTGAGATACTCTCATGTTAACGGTGCGGATAAAACCGAAAGAAAGGAGCTGTATAAGGAAAACAAAATGTAGACAGCACTTAATAAAACGGCAAATTAACTCAGTAACCTCATTTTTCGCCAGCTAAAAGCTTTACTGTAAACACGGGTCTCGGAAAATTATTCACGGTGGAAAAATTAGGCGAGCTCCAACCGCGACAGTCCATCTATTCGCCGCCGACAACGTACGCTCACGCCCCGCGATACAAAGGCACGATCCGCCCCGATTAATACTAAGCACGCCAATAAATATTGATACTAGCTTCTTTGTCTTGCACGGAAGATTCGTTCCCTTTTATTAATGGGACACTCACGTTTGCCTGACAAATCGCGTACCTCAGATACGTTTTGGATTTCACGTTATTTTGCTTTTGGCGTTGGTTTGGGAAGGTTTATTGTATCGATACATTCACATTACTACGGTAATGTAAGCACATTTTGATGTTTTTTGTAATGTTCTTATTACCCACTTTAGAATTCGATGAAGAGATTTTCTTATTACTTTTTGTACATACCTTTATGGATTGAATTTTGGTAGTCAAGGAGTATTTAAGAATACGTTTCGTTATATTTTGAGTTAAAGTAATGTATAATCGAAGGCGTCTTTGAATGTCGAGAGACAGATCACCGAATGATAACATGCCACACGGTTTGTTATAAACTTATAATCCTCTTCTAATTAATATAATTATGAGGTTTTGGTGGAAGGTATAGACATGTCAATGCTGTGATGCGCAGTCACAAAAACTTTACACACCCTAATATTTAGTATTTGGAAAATATTATAAATAATTATGTGTCTAACCTTTGAGTCCTTCAGTCGTCACTATGGACGACCTATAGACTTCTAAGTATCTGGTTTTAAGAACAAAAGACCTTTAGACTCGTAGAACTGTTCTGCGTATTTACTATTTATAGAGAGCATGAATTTAGCATTCACATTAGTTATTGACTTAATTATAGTTTAGGACAAGGCTGTCTGGTGGTAGGTGAAAAAATACTTAAGGGAGTCACAGGGTCGATTTTGATGAAAACTGAAACTGAATGCAGTTTTAGTTCAAAATCAAATAATGATTTGGTTTTTGAAAAATCAATTGCTCTAGGTAGGAATCAAACATGTAGATTTAGAAAAAAACAAAGCCTGTGTTATTGCACTGTCCGATGGTGTCGTTGATAAGGATCAAATTTTGGGAAGTAATGACATACGGCAAAGTAGATGAGGATGTTTTTCAAATAACTGGTTTGCTTAGTGTCATAGTAAATTTTTGAAATAATCTACTTTGTTTATGGTGTACTCCGACGATGTTTTAATTTTGCTACATAACTTTTAATAATTACTATTAAGTGTTAGATATTTTCAAACTTCTGAATACCGTAAAATCTTTACAAAAGGGTCAGCTTCAAATTCAAATAGCAATTAAAGCTAGGTACTCAGTTCGTTGATTTAGAGATAAATGAAAAATTATAACCACTTTTGGGTACCTTTGTGCAAATCAATGAAATTTCGTCGTATTTGCTAAAAGGCTCCATCAATCTGTCAGATATTTATATATTCACTACCAGGACAAGTAAAACTATTGCACAGAATAACTTTTATTCGCCCTGAATATCCTTTTAAAAAAGGTCCAAATCTGAGTTTTCGAAATCGTCAGATTTAGGGAAAGCCCATAATTTCTTCATCCGATTTGCCTATTTAATTCATTATGGGTTAGGCCACACACGATCATACCAAAATCTACGGCTCTGAAGATCACTTTATATTTGGCCCTATTTTGAAATCTGAAAGTGGACTCCTCCCCACGGGGGTTTCCTATCAGAAACTTTTCTAATATATTTTCGGTGTTCTCTCATCATGCCGCACCTACTCAGCTATCAACTTTTCGCCCTACGTATGCTTGCTCAAAAACCCTCTGGGCTCCCTCTACCATGCGTTCGATTCTAGTATTGAGTCCATCAGTTTGGCAAGTGACAATAGCTAATTATTCGTATTTCGGTGTACCTTACCTAAGTAAGGTACACCGAAATACGAATAAGCTTGAGTTAAGGTGTAGGTATACATACGACAAGACTCAGTACCTATATGTCTGCATATAGCCACCCCTTCAAGAGAAAAAGGGAGGTGTATTAGTACATGTATTTCGAAGATACTTCGTTCTACTTTTTCCGCAACGTAAAAGGCGGGGAGGTACCATTGTGTTTTTCTTTTCCATTGTGTCCTGGATATTTTAAACACCTCTGCTAAGACTCCTGTCACGTAACGACCCGCGTTCATCATGGCGGCTGCGACCGGCACAAGTGGCGCTAGCAAGAACAGGCGTCCTGCACGCTACCGCCGTACTGTTGCCAGATGTCACCATTTTCTAGTACGTCCTGAACTCCTCATATGTGATGCAATCGTGATATAGGTACGGGAAAAACCTGAGGATAATGTTAAAAATCTAAAATGCTTGAGTTTTCTTCGGTATTATGGACTGCACAACTGCACACACAATCCAAATATTGAATAATAAATCCAGACTAATTAACCTCAGTAGTATTTTCAATTTGAATTCCAATTAAAGAACTCGTGCACCACCTTTAATAAAAGCCAAGCCCGAATTCAGCTTTATTGGAGTTGGCAACACTAATTACAGCTCACTCTCGGCTAACAGGCGAGAAAAGGCAAAAACGAAAAATGGTCCTTCTTCTTTTATTACTCTAGTCTTTTAAAATCGACTCTACGACAAATGTATGAAGATGAGAATGCCCGGAGGCCTTACTTTTTTATTGGTCATTAAATCCAACGAGGCCTCCGAGGAAACAATAAATCATCGATTTATCTATGTGATGACTATGTTGCTGTAATAAAATAGGCAATAAAATTGGCAAGTATCGATTACCCCTGATCGAGATTGCGGAATCGTAATCACTTGGTATTTGTAGGTTATAGCTACTTGTATTACTTAAGGTGAATGGGTAGTGGTAGACCGCGAAATTAAAATTTTCTTACGTTTTTTTTGCAATTTGCAGGTGTTTTTTTGCAGTGTCAGATTGTATCTTGATCAAATTATGATTCGCGACTATAACAGGTACATATTTAGAGAATTAGAATCGTTAATACATCTTTACCTATAAGTTAGATTTCCACCATAAGCACTTTTCCATAAGAGATTGGTTCATATGGTACAAATCTAACTTAGAAAGTTAGATTTGTACCAAAAAAACGTATGAAAATTTGAGTTTCGCGGTCTAACATCATTCACCTTAAGGGGCTTACATGACATAGAGCCCGGTCACTGTCGGACTGCATAGAAAAGAAACAGAAGCGCGATGACACAACGCTGATAATTTATTGTAAAATATGAAGCAATTATATAATTCCAAAAAATCTATTGTTTGGACTAAAAAATTAAAACACTAGTGCTTTAGTATGTTGCTTGTAGAATAATCTGACAAAAAATCAGAATGATTGTATGTATATATCATTATGGTTTTTATTGTGAAAAGAAAGTTTTTAGAGGTATCTTCATGCTTTTTAGGGTTCCGTACCCAAAGGGTAAAAACGGGACCCTATTACTAAGACTTTGCTGTCTGTCTGTCTGTCACCAGGCTGTATCTCAAGAACCGCGATAGCTAGACAGTGGAAATTTTCACAAATTAAGTATTTCTGTTGCCGCTATAACAACAAATACTAAAAATAAAATAAATATTTAAGGGGGCCTCCCATACAACAAACGCAAATGAAAATAAATATATGAATATGAATAATTAATTTAGAAATTCCTTGTAAATGTATAATGTCTGAAAACTTAATTTATTTGATGAAATATCAACTTTCGATTGAGGTTAACAATCCGCAACAAATGAACGTAATATTCTGTGTTGTTGTTCAATAAGAAAGAGAGCATGCGCAACATCAATTAAATGACAAAAAAACTGCAGATTACTCGCGTGGAAAAACACGCGTGTTGAAGAAAGTGATAAATGTATTAGCGGCGGGTACGTTTGTGGCAAGCAAGGATGGGTAACAGTGCTCGTGATGACCGCACGCTATCACCAGCGCGGGGGGCGGCACGAGCCATCCTCACGCGATGTACCGTCCGTACACTTCGCATTCATAATGTACCCCTCTCTTTCCCACATACAAACGGTGAACTCGTAAAATTTTACTTTTTTATTTTTATTGCACGTAGATAACATGGTAATGTATGATAGGCATGAATTATTTCCTTAGTTATTCCTCAGTAGCTTTCTTGCGCCTTCCTGGTTTTGACACAATAAATAGTTGCACATTCGTTATAATTTAATGAACTGAATTAAACCCTTCCGTTTTGTTTTATTTTCAGAAATTCTATTCGACTTTACAATGAAATTTCAAAAGACAAATTATAGGTAATAATAGTACTGACATCTTTGATTCTCGTACCGCTGCTTTCAAAAGACATGAAAGTACCTACTCTTACTTTTTACCCGACTGCACCAGAAGGATAGTTATGTTTTTCGAGTGTATGTATGAATATTTCTTTGGCACGCTCTGTAGCCTAATAACGGCTTGATCGATTTCAGCTTGAGAGGTGCCGTTAGATTAGTCTTCAATTGTGAGTGACACTGGGAAGAGTTTTTTTGTTTGAAAGCTCTAATCTCTGGAAGTATCGGTCGGCTTTATAAAAATATTTTTGCATTTGATAGCCCAATTCTTGACTAAGGCTATAGGCTATTAAACATCACGCTCGGACTCTTAGGGTCAGCACAGACCGAACTGCAAAATGCTCGCGCATGGTCGACCAAAATGTAGAATGCATACTCGAACACGCAGTCGGCTTGCTCGAGCATGGTCGAACATCAAATTTGGGTGTATTCAATTTTGCGAAGTATGATAAAAATCATAAGATATTTTTTTCAATAATCTCAGAAAATGCTCTGCTCTGCTCTTGGTGTGCGCTGACCCTTAGGAGTTTGCCAAAAAGAAAAAAAAGTCAGAAGTTTTCGCTAAACGAAAACGAAGTAGGTAGGTAATAGCGCAGGCAGGCGATGCGATGCAACGGGGTGGGTCGGGGGAACAAAAAATTTCACGCGGACGAAGTTGCGGGCAGAAGCTAGTAATTTACCTCTTAATCACCGCTAATGAGACACAATTGATTTTCTATTGTAATGGGCCGATGTCGTACCACGACAGGATTGAGTGGTTAATGTTGTTGTTGCTAGTCACGTAGGGTGATTACGCTTTGGGTGATAATCAGGTCGAAACCCACTTACTCCCTTCGAAGCATAATTAAATTTTAATATTTAAGGCTGTGCCGATAGGTCGTAATGAAATTCAGTCAGCGACATGACAAAGGTCAGCTCGGAGCCATCGCGTGATTAAACCCAAGAATTAACAGTGTATTATTTTCAACTGACTTTGTTACTCAATTGGGAAAACTATTATAAAAGTATTTTACGCCTGAGTAGAGATATGCCGTTGCCGGCAATATTGCCCGAAGTGGGAATATTGGTGGAAATATTGCCGGCAATATTGCCGGGAGTGGAAATATTTGGGAATATTGCTTAATTATAAGTCTGATTAACTACGGAAACTTTTTACAATACTTAAAATTAGCATTTAAAGGCCATAATCTACATTGTGTACAATAAAATATTTTTTTGGGTAAAATTGCCAATAATGCCGGCATTTTTGGCAATATTCCCGGTATTTTACCGGCAATATTGCCTATATTGCCATACACGGTAGTGACTATTAGAAATAACACATAAATATTGAGATTAGAATTGAAAATCGTTGTGTATTGAATAAAACTGGCCAAGTGCGAGTCGGACTCGCACACGAAGGGTTCCGTACCACAAGGCGAAAACACCGAAAAAAAACACGTTTGTTGTATGGGAACCCCCCTTAAATATTTGTTTTATTTTGTTTTTTATTTGTTGTTATAGCGGCAACAGAAATACATAATTTGTAAAAATTTCAACTGTCTAGCTATCGCGGTTCTTGAGATACAGCCTGGTCACAGACAGACGGACGGACGGACAAACGGACAGACAGCGAATTCTTACTAATAGGGTCCCGTTTTTAGGGTTCCGTAGCCAAATGGCAAAAAACGGAACCCTTATGGATTCGTCATGTCTGTCCGTCCGTATGTCACAGCCACTTTTTTCCGAAATTATAAGAACTATACTGTTGAAACTTGGTCAGTAGATGTATTCTGTGAACCGCATTAAGATTTTCACATAAAAAAAGAAAAAAACAATAAATTTTGGGGGTTCCCCATACTTAGAACTGAAACTCAAAAAATTTTTTTTTCATCAAACCCATACCTGTGGATACCTATGGATAGCTCTTTAAAAATGATATTGAGGTTTCTAATATAATATTTTTTTTAAATGAATAGTTTGCGTGAGAGACACTTCCAAAGTGGTAAAATGTGTGTCCCCCCACCTGTAACTTCTAAAATAAGAGAATTGGTTTGCACGAGATCTAATAAGTAGCTCGCCTGTGAAAATTTAAAAACATATGATGGTACGGAACCCTCGGTGCGCGAGTCCGACTCGCTCTTGCCCGGTTTTTTAACCCTTTGGGTACGGAACCCTAAAAAGGCATAAATTCGAAACATTTCTTTTAATGTTGTACTTGTTTTTCATATACATATAAAATACAGGTATAAGTATTTATGTATAATATTGGAAATAACAAAGTGTCAATCTTTACAAATATTTTATGATCGATATACTACACTAAATATAACTAAACGATGATTAAAATTGCAGTAATAATAAAATATATTGGTATTATTTGACAGGCAACTTTGGCAATATTGCCAATGTTGCCGGCAATATTGGTATTTTACCGGTAGCGGCAACATTGGGAATATTGCCGGCAGTGGCAATATTGCCACCAGGCACATCACTACGCCTGAGCGATATACCTACCTCCTTACAAAGGAGGCGGCTCCATTGCAAATATTCCATTTCTAGAGAAAGCTTTACGCGCAATAATTGAAAATGCATATTTAAATTGAGGAGAGCCTAGAGAGCATAACTGTTAGCAGGGAACATCCCCTAGACTGTCGTCGACAAGATAAAGTGGAGTATTCTAATAACAGCGTGAGAACTTGTAAACAACATGCATTAATGATGCAACGACTGATAGTTAACATACAAGTACAACGTTACATGCAACGTTCGAGATACTCCAAACATCCTTAAGTACTTACGAACTAGTAGTAATAAGATGAGAACCGAATGCGTATGCTCCAGCTTTAGTACTTACGTACAGAATTCGGGGAAAATTTGATTGTTCCAATGTTTGCGTAAGTTGTCTCATTATGTACTGAATATGTTCGTACATTATCAAAGTGACGTCTACTTAGCTTTTCAGCACAATAATAACAAACATTCGCTAGTACAGTCACGAGCATAAGTATGTATACACTTGGCTTTACTCAAAGACGATTTTCTCCTTTAGTTTTGAATGAAATTTTATGTTATTACGAACAAAGTATTTTCGAACCCATAGGTTTCTGTAAAGTGTTGTATTTCAACGTTG
Source organism: Oligia fasciuncula (assembly GCA_963082905.1). Classification (NCBI taxonomy): domain Eukaryota; kingdom Metazoa; phylum Arthropoda; class Insecta; order Lepidoptera; family Noctuidae; genus Oligia; species Oligia fasciuncula. The sequence continues at coordinate 7,730,401 of OY720392.1, forward strand.
CATACGTTATTTCACGAAAAAATCTACATTGAAAGTTGCCAAGTGTTGACATATTAGTGCTCGTGACTGTACAACACATCGTGATGACGGGCGGGCTCATATTCAACGCATCATGCTTTTAATGTGTCGCTCAATGGGTACGTCTGCTTCATCGCGCCCAAGTATAAAGTTTCATACACATATAACAACGTAGGCTTTTAGCCACCTTGCACTGAGCACCCGCTGTAGTAGGTTCATTTATGAAAAGCTTTCAGGTTCGACACGGTTAACGGGAAGCTCTATTCAAATCGCCTTTCCTTTCGACAAGCCTTTACATAAATCAAGTATTGAATAAACTAGTTTCTCTCGTAAAGATTTGTTCTCCAACAGCCAGTTGTCTATTTATTTTAGGTATTTTTCGGTCATAGTCTTTCATGGAAGCACCCACATTTACGGATATTAAATTATGTAGGGGTATACCTATGTTTTAGAGTACCTACTCCAAAAACATTTATACAGGGTTATTGGTAAAACATTAACAACCTCAGAGGTCATTGTTCATTATAAACAACTTTTACTATGGGAATAAATCTGAAATCGCGAAAAAAGAAATCTGCTGTTTCCTACATTTATGTTCGTACAACTCGTCAAAATGTAGGGGAACAGCTGTTTTTTTTGCGATTTCAGGTTTGGTTCCACAGTAAAAGAAGGTTGTTAATGTTTTAGCAATAACCCTGTATATTCGTACAAGGAAATTGAAACAGTTTTGCGCTCCCAAAAACAAAAGTAAATTAAAGAAAATATAAGGCGGATGGTTATAATAATATAACAGAAATGTCGTGATCCTAGGCTCTTGGGATTCGATCAAATGGCTAACATAACCTAGCACAAACTAACCTTAACAGAATCCCTGGAGTCTTTGTCAAGGTAGTCATATTGTGTAAGGGATTGGATCAAGATATTTTCTTATTTGTTCGGATCCCTGCGTCAGCGAAATAAACATTTTTTGTACAGGGATTAGTTGTGTGTGATCCCATGGACTAATACCACGTAAGGGTTTTGGCATGATATTATAAAATGTTTCGCGTCATCAGTCTACGTGGAATCTCTTTTTTATTTCGCTATGAGATTCTCTAAAGGGGTTGCTTTGACGTGAGCTGACGTTGTATTGTGTGGTTGGGGTAACGATTATTTTATCCATATCAATATGTCCACCTTTCTTCTTTATGTCTATTTTTTATGCTTTTGCATTTAATATAAAACGATTCTAATTTTGTTTGGATTCGTCTTCCTAGAAATACCTACACAACTTTGGAAAACTGATCTCCAACCGTAACCTCAATTCTCCTAACACAATTCAAATTCCTAGTGGAGTTTAAAGTAAAAATATTGTTTGAATCTACACAGCTGATTGGACGCCTGCGCAAATAGATAGGGCGGTCCAGCCGCAGCGGTGCTTAAGCTTCGGGGCGCGTTCGTGACGGAGGTAAGCAGCTCAGTCGAAGTGCTACCTAGATCTTCAGGAGCGTACAATGAAAAAGCTTTAACCTGAAATAAGACCAACAATGCTTATGTTTTCTTTGACAGGTTCCTTGGGTACGCGAAACAGAAAGTTATTTTGTAGCTCACTAGGACCATGGTACTTCTATGGGCTATTTATGTAACAGAAAACTGCTTCTTTCATTTTCATTACTTACTTGTAAAGTCTGAAATTGGAATTGGGAAATTGGTTTTTAAGCAAATATACCCTTCATCAATTTGCCCTGTTATAGCTATTTCATACAACTGTCAAAACATGACAGTTGTGATTTTCTGTATTCTGCTATCAATTAAATTTTCTGACTTTGCATGAAAATAGCTTTGAAGCTCTTGAGAAGATAGCTTGGTTAATATTGCGAAACAGCCAACTTGAAACAATATAATAGCCCATTTGATTCATGGCTTATTTGGGATTACTACTGTAGTATTCGTTTCTCTTTCACAGTCATAGAGCCATACTATGACTACCTACTTATTAAGAGGCGCAAACCCTGTTTTTTTTTTCTTCAGAAATGTTTTGTCTGGAAACAAAATCCGTCTTATTACAAAACGAGTTCTAATTTTATACCTAGCCTAAACCATCGAGACAGTTCCTGTATTTCGAACTTTATTCCAACAAAAGTATGCAAAATTGACAACTTAGACTGGTCTAATTTTACCTTTGTCGGATTACCTAGAGTTCGAAATAAAACAATGACTCGATGGTTTATATTTCGGTCTAAAGATGAACCTTGTTTTGTATTAAGGCCGAATGAGTTCTTTGTTCTCTTTTGAGTTCCTGCAAGTCATATACGGAGCGTTCATCTTTCCATATGCGCACTATATCATTATTCATACTCTAAACCTGAAACAGACTTTCGTATAAGACCTGCACCTGAGTTCGAGTACCTACAATGATTATTTTATTTTGAGGAGAATACCCCAAGTGACTTTGTATTTAATCTAGCAATATTGGTCGGTCGGAATTATATTCCGAGCGAGCGAAATTAAATGTCACAGTTGGTCGTAATGTAAGTGATTTTAATAAACAGCGTGCTTTATCACATTGTTAATATATGTTTGGTTTCAGCCGGTGGATGATAATCTGAGTACATGCGACTTGATTAAATTGTGGTTTTAATGTTACGCTAAACTGCGCGTACAGAAACAGGTACCTATATAGAATTCACCTCCTGACTCAAAGTGACGTAAGGAGTAAAACTTCAGGGTTCTTGTTTTTATTAGCCTTTAATGTCCCACTGCTGGGCAAAAACCTCCCTACTCGCTTTCCACCTCTCTCTGTCCAGAGCTGTCAAGGACCAATATTTGTTAAAGGAGTCAAGCTGATAATTTTGGGGAAATTCATGAAGAAAAACTTGATGTCAATGGATTGGTTGATCAGGCATCGAAAGGCATAAAAGCCCCCTTTCAAATTGCGGCTGTCGCTGAAAACCAGCGCTGGAGCTCTGTCTCAGATATAGCATTATGCTGAGCGATGGTCGTTTTGCGTGGATGTGACGAATATTTTCCCCAACTTGTTATTTTTTGTATTTGTTTCTTTTTTCTCTGAGTCATGTTTACCGCAAATAAAAGTACTTCCTTTCATTAAACAAGGACTTATTCGACTCTCAGATTTGCATTTTTAATAAAAAGCTTCCAAACAACGTACCCATCTACCAGAAATTTTTCAGAAAACATTGTATTAATTTCGAACAGGATAAATCGGTTTATTACTGCATGTATAAATGCACAAGATTTGTAGCGAACAAGAATTTTCCGAAGGCAAAACCCGTAGTAGAGTGCAACGGGTAAAACTTTTTTCATAAAAGTACAACGAGGCAGTGGGCTGCGAAGAAAGAGCGAACAAGTGAACAGTTGTCGAGGTTACTTATTATATTACTAACTTTTATAACTTCAACATTTTATATTATTTGCATTATTGCCAATACTTACCAAGTCAGTGGACTGAAATTGCGGCCCAAATAAAACGATAAATAAGATGATTTTATCAATATACGCTCAAATAAAATTTGATCTCTGTGTTAATATAATTTCATCTACCGAATCATATAACAGATCAAATGAAATTATTTGTGTTTTATTGGAAATGTATAAGGATAAAAAAATCGTTTAGATCGGATTGTAAAACGAGGCAGACAAACGTACATAAATAGAGAATAAATTCAACCAAGAAATGGAAGAGACAATGCCAAGAATTTAGAGGAAAGTTTTTTCATAAATGTGCAAGGAGCGAACAGCTGACGACTGGCTCCGGGCGCTGTCTCGCTGTAGGTACCCGACTTTCTGGCAAATGTGTTAAACGGGAAAGTATCTCGAGAATTCTATCCTTAGCCCGAGGCAATACGTATTACGGAAAAAAACTGTTAAATGTTCCGCCCGGAAGTCGAAAAAGATTTCATGAAAGCACATCTTCAAAAGGGAAGTTTTGTTATATTCAACCTGCTTTTTAATTTTTCATAAATGGTAATCTGTGCCATTAAGGGCGGTACGTTTCAAAGCTTTGGTTTACACATAAAAATGCACAGTTGAAATACGTTTGGGATAACAGCAACAGAATTGACTTTGATTGATGATGTATCTAACCTACGCTACGGATTGTAAAATGACTTGATGATTAATGATAAAAAACTGTCACAAAGTGTCACAGTTAGCGCAGCGATTCAGCTTAATGGGTTCGGATAAAAGGACCTGAAGAAATGCAATAGATAGATAAATAAAACATTTATTCAGAGCACACAAAAGATATAGCACTATTAAATGATAACAAATTACATGACTATAATAAAAAACAAGGTGCCAATATACTTATAGAAATATATGGAGACTATGGCATACTTCAAATCAAATAACGAATATATGCTGTGCGTCTCAAGGTTGCACCAAATTGGAGTCCAGCTCAGCATTTGTGTCAGGCAAATATCTACCTGACGCTGATATTCTGCTGAATCCCTGCAGTGACATACGGACGTCGAGCAGACTTATAGATATTTGTATATTTATATTTGTCAACAAAGATTGTGACACGTATAGCATATAGAATGCAATAAAAAGACCATTGCCCGTAACCTTTGTGGTACCTTTGGGACTTGTGCTTACGCTGTAAAGGGTTGACGGCGTAGGCGAAAAATGCACGGCTTCAACTTTCCATAAATAGGTTCTTGCGCGTTTGCAGTTACATTGGTTTTTCAATAATATTAGCATTTGTTGGGAGTTTTTGCCTACAAAATGTCGAGTTTTTAGCTTTCGGTAACAAACATTTAGTTCGCAATACCATTTTGGTATAAACCCGTTTCAAAGGCCAAGAATTCTCAAGTGGCTAAATATATCTTATACATGAACCAACACAAGAGCAACATTCAACACCAAACGAAGGTAACTAACCACCTATACTTAATTGGATTCGTTACCATTACAATAAACGGATTGTCGTGTCTAAACTAAATCAAACTTTGTTTCCGCCGGGAGTCGCCGTCTAGTTGCCGTCGTTACTGGGATATTGGGAACAAACTATAACCCATTTCGGTTCATTATCATACTACTGCTAGACTGCTTGCTACCAACAGACGAAACTGCGGAAGGAGCGCTTAAATTGCGCAACAGAGACAAGATATGAATAGTTCAAGTCTCGTTAAAAGTTTAACGTGCACTCTAATTACACTAGGTAAGGATATCAATCGACATTCTATTCTAAGAAACAAAAACTAGTTTATAGGGTTCCAATCGATTACATTTCCGACGAACTGCATGCACCAATTAAAATTCAAAGATGTAAAATTAAATGTCAGCCGCATTGTCAATGCGACATGCGTCCGAATTAATTATATTGCAAAAATGAGCCGCACAATTAATGAATAATACATGAACGTATCGTAGTCATCCATGTGCATCGGTGCAGCTACGATGACGGAGAGAGTGAACGGTGCGAAAGTGAAATCGTGTAAATGTCATATCTTCAGGCTGCTCAAGCGCTGAATAAAACTTCGACTTAGTGATCCTTGAACAGAAAATGACGCTCGCTTTTCTCAAATATTATGAAAAACACGAATTAAATGATGATTTCTATAGGAATCGTAAAATATTATAGCGCGGGGCATTAGACACAAATCTTGAACAGACGTCGCCACTTAAAATAAGCTGGCACGGTTTCAAGTGCCGCCAACCTGAATGCGAAGTATTCAGTTCATCAAAACCAGATGTTTCCGAGTCCTATGTAAACACGGACATTTACGCGGCACGTATGATTAAACATCATCCTATTATGAGTGTTTACGGAACTGTTTATAAAGTGAACACCAACATTTTAGTATCGATAGCAACCCATGTCATTGGTTCTGTAAATATAGGTGTTTATCAGTCCAGGAACGAACGGAGTTGGAATAATACCGGAAAATGTCTGTAGTATGGTACACATAATAATATAAGTTTTTAAGTAACTTGCATTAAGTATAAATATTTGCTTTAAGTTGTTCGTTTAAGTTTCCTGGAGCCTTGGGATAACCTTAGCTTTAACCTCAAAACAGTTGAGGTTACATCCATCATCAAATCGTTATAAATTTAATTCCATCACAAAGAAAAAACGAGTAAGCAATAAAAAGTTATGACTGCGACAGCTTTATTATTTTCCGATCGACATGATTACAGTGTAAAAACGAGTGTAATCCACGAGCTCGAAACAGTGAAATCGGAAATTATATTTCTCTGCCTTCATGATTCTGGAGGTTTCAAAATAGACAATTTGCGGAATGTTGATAAAAATTCTGTGCCCACGTTGAAGGGGTTCGACGACATTAAACGTTTTAATGTTATAAACAAAACAGTAGATGTTGGCGGCAGTCCAACTGGGCTGGGCGCCGGCGCTACCGTTAGCACTACGTCCCGTTCCAGATACACCTATTGCTCTATCGCCTAGTAGTTAACAAATTCTCTAATTAATCTAAATAATTGACGATACAAAATAAGCTAATTGTATTTTTTTGCGTTGCGTTTACGTTTTATTGTCGTTTTCCATATAAAGTACAAGATAACATAATTGACACAAATATAATTGTTTAATCCAAACGAAAACTGAAAACATGATCCCAAAATGCAATAAAGGTAGACCCCTTGCTTCTCTTTTCTTCGTCAAACAATTAAATTAAGAAATTAATCCGCAAAGAGGTTGCCTATTTATATTGTAAACTTGCCCAGTTTATTCTCGGCTTCAATTAAATCGTGGCTAAGCTCACAAGTTGCGCAGTTATAGAGGTACCTACTATTATCTGCATGAAATTTGACTCACAAACCGCAGCCTCCCCAGTGGTAGTGGGTCGACATAACTCGACCCAAGTTGAAAGCTTTAATTACGTGAACTGAGTTGTTCACGCAGGTGACTCCTTAATTACAGGGACGAAATTGAGCTGCCCATTCAACTGACACGTTTGCAAACGGATTATCATGACCTATATCCAAACCTTTTGTACAGATGCTCGTCATTATGAAAGCCTCCATTGTTGAGAGCACACACGTCAACAATGATGGTGATTTAAAAATAACTTGAATCGTGAATAATGAATGCGACACACAATAGTTGACAATGCAAGTATACCCACCCTGAAACAATGTGGTCTGCACTGCACTGGTGGTAAGCGTGGAGGTTTGAAATTATCCCACGAAAACGTACTACCGGGATAAAAATATATCCTATGTCCTAGCCCAGGTCATGGTCTTTGACATGACAAATGTCATCGAAATCCGTAAGATAACAGACAGGCAAAGTTACCTTCACATTTTATAATGATTAAGTATGGTTTAGATAGGTCAAGATCACACAGTATGATCATTCAAATATGATCTATACTTCAAGATCATTCAAATATGATCTATACTTCATTTGCTTTCTCTTTCTGTTTTGCAACTCTTCGATCCTAATTGAAAGTAACATTGATTATTGCTGCAAACTTCACAACTTTAGCGCTAACAAATTGCGTTAAGAATACTAATTAAAAAACTTAATATATTTACTTGTGAAGCCTTTGACGGCAGATTATCTAGAAAATTGCTTCGATTATTAAATTTTCGTCTTGTAATGAGGTTATCTTTCATTTGGTAAGCTTGGTAACTGCGTCAATGTGTCACATAATGAAGCGTCTGAAATTGAGAGTAGGTACGTGAAGCGATCGACGACACATTCACAAAAGATACAAAAGAGGATCAAGTTTTAAAAGGACTGCTATTATTGATCTACTATAACGGGCACATTTTGTATCTTTCGTGGATGAAAGATGGTCTATAAACTTTTCAGTAGTGCCTAGAGTCTAGTCCAAAATCTTGCAATATCTACTCATAGATGTCAACCACTTAATTAATTAAAGCCCTTCTTAGATAGAACAGTGGCTTTAAGTGGCATTATACTGTACGCATTTAACGGGTACGGAAATTTGCATTCAAACAGGCAACTGTTCCAACAAGTGAAACCGTTTTGGAGTTAACGACGCCGCTTTGCCGAGATAACAAACGGAATTGTTATGATTCAGGATCAGACTTTGATACTGTTAAAGACTCCGAATGTTTTGACTGCGAACATACCCGCAAAATATTTGATACGTTATTGACGGTTACCTATCATAAGTTCGAAAAATATTTGACCGAATTTCATTTCACCTAAAACTTTTCAACTATTTTCGTTTCGTTTTTTTTTACTTCATCGAAGTCACGTCTGCCACTGTCTCAGTTGACCTATTATCAGTTCCATTTTTTTCGTTACTCCGACGTTTCATTTGGTCGAAAAACTTTTTACCGTAGTTACACTTACCCGAAATAACATTTGTTCAAAGTAAGTATTGTGTTTCCGAACATTCATTATACCACTGTTTTAATTACCATATTTTCATTTCACCAAACGCCTAAAAAGTTTGTGCACACTATTTCATATATCAGCATGCAAACAAGGATGCTTGCTTCAAGCATGCAGCATACAAGCAGGCATGCAGCATGCAAGAAGGCATGCAGCGTGTAAGCAGGCATGCAGCGTGCAAGCAGGCATGCAGCATGCAAGCGGCATATGGCAGCTTAGCCAAGCTTTGACTAAGGTGTAGAGTTTGTGAAGTTAGGGCTTGTAGAGTTAGGGCGTGTAGGCTCTACATGAGATCTGATAACTTTTTGACAGTGCGAGCCACATGGTCTCGTCTTGGCAACATTTTACACGAAAATGTTTTTGGTATGATACATAATTACAGAATAATACAAATGAATTGCCTTTGCAATAATAATAACTATTCAATTACTTAACAGGTCACACTTTAAATTCAAACTACATTGCAGGATATAGAAACCAATAGACTGGCATAAATAAACAGATTACCTGCGCGTCCTAGAAAGGTCTCATCCAAACTAAGCGCTCAAATATTTACGGGATCAGCCTGATGCCCAGGTTAATGCCAGTCAGATTTCAGCCCGTATTTTTACACTAAGCTTCAAAATGCTTCATAGATCGCTGGCAAATCTTTGTGTAAACAAGACTATTAATAACAACTCTGTAGAAAGACTCGTACGAAAATATGATGGTGTATCAATAGTGCCACATAAACTAAATATATTGGGTATGGCCGTATGGGTACAGCTAGATGTGTCCCGCGACTTTTCCTCCATATAATGGTAGCAAATAGGCGCTCACATGTTTGCTATTCCGCCTACGTCTGCCTGTTTGAACAGCCAATTGACTCGTAGCAATACGTTTTGCTTTTGGTACGTACTTCTGGCTTGTACGCGCTTCAGCTTTAATACGAGCACTGCGACTTTTGATTTGTTACATTTTGTTTAAGGGGCTTACAGGACCTAAACGCAAAAAACGCAAGTTTTAGAAACAATAAAAGTAGATCGACTACAGTAAACAAAATCAGAAAAATATATGATATTCTTCAGGATATATGCTAGGTAGATAGTGTGTTGAAAACATAATACAACTAATTTCATACGATAGAAAAAAATCATGAAGATAGCTCTAAAAACACATACTTTTTTTTACAATAAAAACCATAGTAATAACAATCATTCTGATTTTTTGTCAGATTATTCTACAAGCGACATACTAAAACACTAGTGTTTTAATTTTTTAGTCCAAACAATAGATTTTTTGTAATTATTTTGTAATAAATTACTAGCGTTGTGTCATCGCGCTTCTCTTTCTTTTCTATGCAGTCCGACAGTGACCGTGCTTTAGGTCATGTAAGCCCCTTAATATTACAGAGTACCAATATTTAATTAATCGACTTCCAAAAAGGAGGAGGTTATTTCCATTTGACGTTTCGGGTTTGGTCTTTGGTAGTTGGGAAATATACAATGTGTAACTGAATTAATGCACATTATGAAAGTAGTTTGTTCAGAATCGTGTAGGTACTGAATCGATTTCTGTAAATTTTATAATATTTCATTTTTTATCCCAAAAATAATTAAAACTACGTAAATTACAGTTACTCTTCCGTTGAATAGTCAAAACTAAAATTAACGAAGTAGTAGCCTGACACGTGTGCGACAGTGCGACTATGTGCGTGCGTAGATTTGTAATGTGACTACAATTTTTTCCCACAATCAGTGTAACTAATTTAATCAATAAAAAAATGTTTTATACATAATAAAGTATCAGTATTATGAATATAACATATTAAATGGCGTGTTTTGTGGTGTGCGTTAATTCCGGGACGTCATGTTGTATACAACTAGCAATGGGCACTGAGTATACAATAGGCAAGCCATGACAAAATGTATTGCTTCCATACGGACCAGTGCACATTCACAAAGAAGGTAAAAAAAACGCATTTCATCAATACCTACTTAGAAACAGTTTGTCTGTGGTATGAGTACCTAAGTATTATTGGTAATATTGCTTGTAATAAAAACTTGTTCCTCTTTTAAAGTGTTAATTGGTTGTGCGTTGAAGTGTTACATTATCCATTCAGTTGATCAATTATACATTTAATAGTGTACATTTCAAGTATTCAATGATAAAAAAATATCTGTAATTCAATGTACGGTAAATACCAGAAACCGGTGCAACGAACAATACTCGCTCGATGAGTTGCGTGACATTTACCTTTCGTCGAATGTGTCACGTTTTCACGATAAATTCGATACTCCAATTTGTTTTGTTCTAATATTGCAGCCAGAAGGCATAAAGTTGATGTTTTATGCAGGCAAATTGTACAGTCAGCGTCAGAGAAATGGAACCCCCCCAAGACTTAAAGACTATCGCCCGAGCACGCTCGGGCCCGCCGTCGCTCGTCGCTCGAGCGACGCGGCGGGCGGGCGGCGGCGCGGCGGCGCTGGCGCGTCACGTGAGCCTTGAGCAGCTCCCTCCCCCGCCGCCGCACCAATCTCTGCCCGAGCGCATCCAACGGTCCGCCTCAGATATTATTTGCAAGTTTCATTCAAGTTTTTAATAATTCTTTAAGGTATTTTTTCGGCTTCCTTCTGGCCGAACCGTATACCAAGAATAACTTACAAAAAGACACTTTGCGTGCGATTAAGATACGAACCCGCATCACCAGGCGCCAGCCGATCATCGAGACCGTGTCTTATACTACTAGGCTATTGGCTCAGTTGTCAACCTCAACGAAAATTGGAATAGTATTACTCCTTATAACGAACAAGGTTATTAACGGTCTAATCTTCTAGATAATAAGGTTTAAATTTCAACTTTCGTTTTATATTTAATACCTTAGTTTTACAAAATGCAATACGCATTAACTCCTCAATTAACTAAAAGATAAGGTTGAAATTAGCATAGATTTCTTGTTTGGTTGAATATAATGTGTTGATTCCGATTGTTGCACTACCGTCATTTTACTTCAGAAACTTAACTGCTGTATGAACTGCGAGTTAAGGTTGAATTTAGAATACTTCTTCGCTTTATTTAGTAAACTGTGATTGAGGGTATAATTATTTTTTAAATGGTTTCGTTTTCGTGCCGATTCACTTGTGTGTAATTATCTTCGTCGTAATATTATCAAATTTATTAAGTTTTTGACAGTTGATTCTATTAACCGATGGTATGGTTTGATAAACAACTTTTTTGAAGGCTAAAATTGTTGTTATCTGGGAACAGGAACAAAGCATAAAGAAAATAGCACGAGTTATGGGCATAACGGTAAGATTTATGTTATACTTCCACATATTACCTATTTATTGTTGCAATAATGTTGCATTATTACTTACTAGTTGGATGTTTTTATGTATTTCTAATATTATATGTTTTTATGTATTTCTATTAAATTTCATTGCAGAGAAAAACAGTTCGTAGATGGATACAAAGGTATCAAGCGACGGGTGATGTGAAATGTGATCGCCAAGGCCAGAGAAAATACAAATGGAGCGACAACGTAATATTGTGAAAGTTCATTTAGTGGCACCCTTCAAAACTTCAAGAAGTGATAGACTGTGACATCCTCTCCGTTATTATAAGGCAATTTACTCGGCAGATTGATTGTGTAACGTATCTGATAAAATTGCGTTGGAACATAATATATGAGCAAGTGTTAATAATTCCCAAAATTTGTGGGATCATTATCTCGTAGTTAATCAAAAACAAACAACCTTTATAATTATTATCAATCCAGATAATCTGGTTTACAAGTAGTCTTGTAATGTATTAATAACGATGCACCATTTGACCTCACATATTTTTCTAATGTTGTGTTAAATAAGGGTTATTAGAAAATGTGATAAAAGAGAAAGATGTATATTGCTATACTATTATAGTTTAGCATGTTGATTCTTCCTCTGTAATTCACAGACACAAAGACAAAATTTCTTTTTTTTTAAAGGTTTTTTTCCGATAAGTAAGTATAAAAAAAAATCTGTTTTCACAACTTTAAATAAATAAATATTATTGTCGTTATGTTTCTATAAATATATATATAAACGAACCTTTATCTAATGTTAAACGTTCTAAACCTCATCCAGGGTATCTATTTTGTGTTTAGTTAATATTCTAAGTAAATAACCCCAATTTAACACAGATAGAAAACTGTATACTCAACCTGGAAGTGGATTCCATGAAGTCCTAGAAATGTAATTAGAAAAATAAATGAATATTGTTTATCAAAATGCCTAGCTTTTATTACAAACCTCCATTTGATTTCTTAAATAATAATTAACGAAAATCACCTAATAAAGAAACTAAAAAAAAGGGTAAATAAATAAATAAATAAAATAAAGGAAAAAGAAATCTTCTCATCCGCGGATTTGAACTCGTGACCACCGCATCGCCAAGCCGCAGTGTTAACCATTAGACCAACACGCCACTTACGTTACATTACGAAAAACTTAAATAGGTTTGATGTCAATACCAAGGGGGGGACCTTATTTGTGAAGCGAACTGTACACGATATGCTGCGGCATTGTATTTTAGTCAATTGCAAAATATAAATCTTTCAGTTTATAAGTAGTTGTGAGTAAAACTTGCCTTCTGATTTTAAACTTGTAAATTCCTAAAATAAATACTTAATCAATTTCAATCTCACACACGCTTCATTAGCTTGCTTGGTACAATCAAGTAATAACAGTGCAAATTGATATTAAAAACACTGAAAAACAACATCGTATTCCAAACAATGAACCCAGTCTGGGCTTTCATTAATTTTCAGGATTTTGGAGCGCAGGAGGGATTCGTATATGGACGCAGGTACTAAATTTTCACACAAATTAAAAAGGTTGTAGCGTCGAAGCCGCATTATTTCGACCCGTCCATCCCTCGTGAATCCAATTTGCGGCCCCGGACGCGACGTCTCTTGTAATGGGTTTTCGGCCTCGTTCTAAAAAGGCTCTTTACACATTTCAACTACCTCATAATACGCTATTAGCCGCTTGTTAACAAAACACGACCAGTGTTGATCTTTAATTACTTATTGAGGAAACCGGAATTGTAACAAAATAAGATTACGAACTTGATGGAGTTCATAAATTCAATTTCCTGCTAAAAGGGGAATAAATACAATGAGGTCGCAAGCTTACTCATATTTTTGTATTGGTAAACTTGAAGTGGTGTTGGTATAAATTCACATAACGCAACACATTTGGATGAAGCTCATTAAAAAAAAAGCTGATTTCCCCGCCGGTTTAATTACGCCCGGAAATTAAACGGGGAAGTTGTCCCGGAACGAATCAATGGAGAGAAAAATTCTTGATTGGACGGAGAAGTTTTTTAATAGGCGAGTTAATCAACAGGCGTATTTAGCAAGTGCTTCTGTAACATGCAACCGTAATCCAGAAATTACTTGAATAATATTTTTGAAAAGAATCAGTTATTTAGTATGTGGGAATTTTAATAAAGTAGGTAGAATGCTGTCTGAATGGAGTTTTATCGATTGTATTATTTGTAATTCTGTTTGGTCTGTATCTTAAAAAACATAAAACAGGAGTGAGCTCTAAATTTGAAAGATTTGACAGAGAGGAAGATGAGCAAACTGAAGTACCTTCCTTTTTTTTTTGATGGGAAATCATCAAATGACCTCTCCCGCTCTGGGCGGAGCGGACGGGAGTGTCAGACTCTTACTGACTAAAACCCACCCGTGTTCCTTCAGTTGCCTGAACGAGTTAAAAAGTGTATTTTTTATTTATATTTTAATCACCAAGAACTTAATCGTTTTCAAGTTTAATTTCGATCTGCACCCCTACACAAATGTTTATATACTGACATTAGTTATGAATACAATATTAAGAAATGAACAGAACAGTATCATAGTCATTTCGAAATCAGTTCTTATTAAAATTATATTACCTACACAGTAACCATCTAGCAGTTAATTACTTCTGAAGACAGCGTCACCAGGTTCGATTTTATTAAATGTTTCAAATGAGTAAACGTCCCGGGCTAGGTAATTCTGAGTGACAAACGAGCGGTTGAACACCGGCTGCCTCTCAGCCGAGTCCGTCACGTGCTCTCGGTAAATAAAATACGTTCAAGTAAGCTACCACAACCAAACTCGGGATGACAAATCTTATTCCGCATGCAAATTTCACGGTCTCGTCTTGAGCGACCTTTATGATGTTTATTCTACTGAATTATAATTTTTATTTTACTTAAGTATATTGTGTATTATATTATATTGCCCTGGTTAAAAACGGGGATATAATGAGACAGTTGGATGACAGGGTGCTTCGAGTTCACTATTACACGAATAGTTCATAAGTATTTTGTTTTTCAAGATGAAGAAGTGCTCTCAACTCTACTATCCTTGGGATGTCTTATTATAATATCAAATATATTTTTCGCGTGCTGTTCTTGTGGACTCAATCATGGATAGGGTTCATTCTTCACGTGGTCACGAAAGAGCGACTTATCCGAAAAGCGTGGACGCACGCTGAATCACAAAGTAGTAAATCAGTCCATTGTTGTGAACGACTGAATATTCAGTTACCCACGGCATTTTGGTGAATAACATTTGCATCTAGATAAGTCTGTGAAAGTGATCGCATGACCTATTCACGGGATTGTCTTGAAGAAAAATGTCTCCCAAAAGTTTCCTAGGTTAAACGTATCCTGTGAATTCGAAACGAATAGCAAGAAAAGAAGAAATAATAGAAACAAAAATGCTACTTTATCTTTAAGTGGGTTTGAATACATAGGTACTTAAAAATATATATTTAATGAGGTCCCTCGCCACGAGCAAGAGCTGTGGCTGCGAGACAGGGGTCCTCGTGCATTAGCGCGTAGGAACCTAATGTTTACTCTGCGTTACTTTGTGTTTGTCCAACAGGCTTTGTCGGCCCTGCCGCATCTCTAACCTGTTGGGCTCTTTGCATTTATCTATACACTCCAAACGAGTTTTCGTTCACGGTTCTAAACGGTTTCACTCATAGTTAAGTATGTTGTCATGCATGCGTCACTAAGTTGTTTAATGTTCCAACAAACTATTTCCTGAGTGGACTCTACAAAGTCAATAATTTGCCCCGTTTCGAATCCCCCAACGTAACCGGAGAAGTCTGCGACTGTGATGTTTTGAAAACGGAAATGTAATTTTAACTGTCAGTTAGCCTGACCCAAGCAACATGTCGCGGGGCAAGCGAATGTCCGCCTTTTATAACTCTGGATTGAAAACTAATCGCGTTAAGGATCGAAAAATGTCAATAGCTTGTTTTGATATCTCGTTCGAAGCTAAACTGAGTTTACTTTGGGTGTGAACACGGAATAAACTGGGATATAGGCGCGGGCGAGCCGGAAATCGTAGTCGTCGACGAACCATCATCGTGTCGTCGGATTGGCCCAACGCGGGGCCCTATATCCGCCGCGAAATGGAACGTGATTCCACTTCCAATATAGTGGGGGATGCAGCCCTACAGATTCACAGCAAGATGTCTGCGATGGGAATTGGCAATCCTTAAAACATTCGAGCAGTTTGTCTCTACAATGGAATATAGGTATTATTAAATCATCCATTCTATTGCACATTCCTCTCTGTAGGTAAGTAGGTACTTGCGTATTACATAATTTCATTTGAATACGGCGCATAAATCATAGAGTTCTCAAATACTACTAATGTCGATACTTAGGTCTTTTCAAATAATCGATAGCCAAGATATGAGATCGCGCGAAACTAAGTTTATGATTTATTGGATCCACCTCTGCGGGGTTTGGGTAAACAGAGATTCAAAGGGTGTGGTATAAATAGACAATTTGATTTATTTCAGGGTCGTTGACATAAATTTTCCCTTAAAAAATACATTAGATGAAACAATATCGAATGTATTTAAAAGCAGTGATATGAAAATGTACTTGGAAAAGGTTAATCATTGCATTTGATTTACGTGCATTTTATAAAGATGTGTCTGTAATAGATTTTTATGGCGTAAATGCATTGTGGTCTGAATATAATAGATAGAGGCTGACAATGGTTTAGTGTCACGTGCCTACTCGAATAATGGGCAAACAGCTGACATCACGCATGATACACGCCGTACTAATCGCTACTAGAGTTCATGTTTAGTGCTAAGCTGTGACCTAGAACACATGCAAGATATTGTATCATTAACAGTTAATGCGACATAGTTTATGGATATTACGCGATGATCAGAGAACGCTTACTATATCTACATGTACCCAGATGTGAAAATATACAAGATCTGTTTTAGTTATTATAAAGTAACGCTATCGGCATTCATCACACAGAACCTATGGTGAATTACATAATACTATTTCAAAGATCATTGTTGTCCGTGCTTGATTGTAGGTGTATCTAAGTAGGTAAGTCTGAATCAGAACCACAAAAATTCATAAAAACACAACAGAAAAACCTGAAATGACGTCTACGAAACCATACGATACACAAAGTCAAACCACAAGTGACAGTCTATAAAAGCATCATTTTATTCAATATATTTTTTAACAGGCAAGTTTTATTTGAAAATCTTTTAATAATAGCATGAATTCAGTATTTCGACAAGTTATTTATTTTCATGCCAGCAAAGAGCGAGATTTCATTAAACGAAGGTAATTGTTAACAATTTGAAGCGTTGTGTTCAATGAATCCGAGTTGAAAAGACGACAGATGTTTCCTCTCGAGAAACTTTAGTTTTAAGTTTTCAGCTAAAAGAATTCTTCGGGAGCAGCGATCTGATCGATCTTTGTTCACATTTTATGGAAAATTGTTTAACGATATTGGAGCTAAGACTGGGTATTGTTCAAAATTGGGAATAGTTTTTTTTTCTTCCTAATTGAAACACTTTTTAGTTTTGTTTAAAAATTAAACTGATTACAAACACTTTAAAGATTTTACGCGGATGGTTTTTCTTAGTTTTTTGGACAATTGTGAAGTCTTCCACACTGTGACGGCACGACCCTTCTTTCTCACTTGCTTACATTCAAACTGATCCGAACTGTACGTGTGGAGATTGTCAGGAGTAACAGAACCATTATACAATCACATAAACATTTGATAAAGTTAGACGTTGTCATTTAAATACAGCGGCTGATTTTCATTAACATAAATGTCAGTTCGTACAAAATAAATACAACAACCAAGTATAGTGTTTACGTTCGGAATGTCTAGGACACAATAAAATCCTTTCTCGGTTACATAAAATGTGGCGGAAATCGCTGGGTGGACGTCGCACCACGTCACAAGC
This sequence comes from Oligia fasciuncula, assembly GCA_963082905.1. Lineage (NCBI taxonomy): Eukaryota > Metazoa > Arthropoda > Insecta > Lepidoptera > Noctuidae > Oligia > Oligia fasciuncula. Next base: position 7,748,014 of record OY720392.1, read on the forward strand.
CGTCACTCCCCGAGCGAAGAAACACCCGAATTAAATTCCTGTCCTCGTCGCCAATGCGCATGTTGCGGCTCCCTAGCACAAATTTCGCTAGAACTATAACAAAACTGTAGAGGGATTTCTAAAATTAGGTACATTATTTAACTGTAGTGTGGCGCCTCGGCACGACTCGTTGTAAAGGAGAGCGGTCGTATCAAATTTCGCGCTAACGACTCGTTGTAGTTTGTAGTATAGCTGAAACAATCGTGGAGTGGAAAAGCGAGTTATGGACACAGTGAAGGGAGAGGACAGGCGAGTGCATTAAGATAAAGCGCGTTGGGCGGCAGCCAGAGCGTCTCAAGTGTCCGGTGGTGCCAAGACGGGCAACCGTCAGGCGCCGGGATGCAGCCACGCTCTATACTTCTTGCACCCGTCCCCGGCATAACAAACAATATTTTTTACTCAACGTTTCCCCCTACACAACATTCGCTTAAACTCTGCACGTAACATAGCCCGCAGTCAACTCCAATCTTTATTTGCATAAAGAAAGTCCACACTTGAACTTTTGTGTACTGTCTTTCCACGAACGTACGTTGTAGAAACAGCTGGCTTCCAGTATAATTTTACTAAATCATCTTGAGCACAGTCAAGTGTTACTCTCTCATAAATTCCGAGTCGCGTGTACCTACCTAGAAGATGGACGAATTTTAATTAAAGTCTCGGCGTAGTCAGCCTCATCTTATTAATAAAATATCAGATTCTTAAAACTAATGTAGCGTGGTTTTGCATTAATAAATCTTGTGGTTATGTAGCTGCATGTTTGAATGAATTATACTTTATAATAAGAAGGTTTTTATAAGAGTTTAAACTTCCCGGTAGTTACAAAGACAAACTGTCCAATGATAATTTAATGTCCAGATTTTAAAACATGAGAAACTTCTACGAAATCTTCGAGAGCAAATATGTCATCGAATGCAGTGTTTGCAAAGAGGCAGATCTTAACTTTCAAGACACGAAGCTCGATTAAATACAGAAGATAAATATGGAATAAACCAAGGGCTTGAGTAACTTCGATATCAATAAACGAAGTTCCCGAAAGCACAATAAACCGTTGAACCCTCTCACGGGTCGACATAGAGTGGAAGTCAGCAGTTTCTTTGAAGCGCATTCTTACTTGGAGGACAATAATGAATTCAGGCCCGAGGTGGCGCGGGGTGCGGGGACCGGGGTACTACAGCGTACTCGTACGGTCCACTTTGCACTTCCTCTCTTATAAAGCGATTAATGATAGTGCGACCTTTGAGGAGACTGACAATCAAAATAAGAAGGAAATAAAATCCAATCACGGAAACGACTTCAGACTTCCTCGCTACCGATGGAGTTCTAAAATTTTAACACTTTCAGTTAGTTTTGCTATTTGTGTTCCTGTTCCTCTTTGCTGGTTTCGTGTTTACAAATAGGTACCGTTCTATTTACCCAAAACATTTAAAATTGTGTAAGCCACTGAAAACTCTCTGAATGTTACTGAAACTACACATAAGTGAAAACCTCAGCCATTTGCAGTTGGCATAACGAATCATAAAAGCAAATGTTGCGGAACACTACGAATTTAAGGATATCTCTTTTTCGCTTATGAACTATCAACGTAGACATGTAAGGCTTGAGCTCGGGAAATACATTTCCTGGCTTATAAACATATTCGAGGAAAAGCGCTGAGGTAATACAAGCAGACGTACGGAATCATATTTTGATGGGGGAGGTACACTTCAGTGTTTACGTTTATCAGAAACGTGTGCCGGTAATAGAAGGCGGAGAAAGAGTGTCAACGAAATAAAATGTATAGTATAGAACAAATAAATAAAACTTTATTTCAGAATAGATCCATAATATTGTTAGTATTTTGGATAAATAGTGGATGATTTTTAATAAAAGAAATAAAAATAATTTCATGTTAACATTTTGTGAGACGTATTCGGAACACCACGTTGCGTTCCAAAACTGGATGTAGGAAAGTAGGCTGCCAGGCCCAAATGGGATTGGGCGGGTCACATTAGCCGAATTCACGATGACCTCTGGGCAAAAGTCTCCACACAATGGGTGCCTTCAGCGGGATTGTCCGAAAGGGTAACCGCTGGCCCGGAACATAAAGGGCTAAGGAAGGAACACGGGTGGTTTTTAGTGAGTAAGAGTCTGACACTCCCTTCCGCTCCACCCAGAGCGGGATTGATTTTTGACATTTGACATTTGATGATATCACATACGCAAAAAAAAAAAAAATGGGTGCCTGAGATGGATGGCGCCGCCGAGGCTGGCTAAAGAGATAGCGAGATGACCTGGACGCGTACCGCGAGGGCTGGTTCAAGGTGGCGTGGTAAAAAAGTTCCTGGAAGGATTTGGAGGAGCCCTTTGCCCAGCAGTGGGACAGAATAGGCTAACAAAAAAAAAGGACAGAAAGCGAGATTGCAATGGTTAACTAAGTTAAAGGGATTGATAAATTTTTGTTGCTAGACCACTACTACCGCGTAAATATAATATTAATAAATGAACTAAGTTACGTATTAGTACCTGCAGAAGAGCCACCGACATACTCTATGGGTATCATTTAAGCTATCACCAATTTAATTAGTTTTGTGTTTCTTAAATAATAGGGTTTGTCCTCCAAATAGTAGATCTGTCACCAAAATGTAGTCACCAAACAATGCAAAATCAGTTCCACAATAAATCACCTAAAATCCTGAGATATAAGGTCTATAATATTTTTTTTTTTAAATAATCTCTTTTTCCATATTTTTTTTCTTTAAAATTTAGTCGTTTCTGGCACTCGCCGGCCGCTGCCGCGGCACCGCTCGCTTCGCTCGCTCGGCTCGTGCGTAGGAGGTCACAGTTTTAACCTAACCTAACCTAAGCATTTTTTTTTAAATAATTAACCTCGTAACTAATTCGGTTCTCGATAATGTCCATTTCAAAAAAATTAAAATAGTAAGTTACAAATATTTTGTAATATTTGGTGCACGATCAGTATTTTTCGGGGAAGAATAATATTTTAGAAATGCATACATAGATGTACCTTTAGATTTTTGGTGAACACAAAAATATTATCCTTATTTAAGTAACAAAACTGTTATTATAAGAACGAAGTTTATATTCATGTAATGCAATATAATTTTATTGGTTATCGATCTCTTATTTTACACATATATTAACATTAATTTGATAATTCATACCTGGGAACAATTTTTGTTTATCTGAGAACGAAAATATTTCGTGGCGATAGATCTATTTATTAGGTGATACAACTTGATGACAAATATAAAGGATGACGGGCAAAAATGTATGGGACGCGTACCCACCGACCAATAACGACCAGACGTATGTCGTTAGAAAGCTCTTTTCATGACTATCATATGTTATTATGGGGGCTAGTCTCAATTCGTTGTGGGGAAAATGTTATAGTTACTTAAATTATATCTATTAAAATAAAAGTTGTTAGTTCCAGTTTCCCAGTTCCAGTTAAAAAAAATGTTTGTGTGTGTGTGTCTACTACGTCGAGCTACGCCGCACGGCGCCGCGCGGCGCACCTCACTGAATTGTGTACCTTTTTGTGTAGTAGATAAGGTCTATAATTGTATTGCTATCTTGAAAACTTTTCGTTTCTGAATCGCGGTGTCGAGATTCTCCGAGGGTTAATGACCTCCGCTAGTATATTTTATTTTGATGGAGAGAGAAAAACTGAACTAGTGGTGCATCTGTGGATTACGTCCTACCTTGGAATAGTCATCATACTTAACATTATAATGCTGAAAGTACATGGAAACCACACAAAAACTGTTTTTTTAGATATCAAGAATTAACAACTTTTATTTTAATAGATATAATTTAAGTAACTATAACATTTTCCCCACAACGAATTGAGACTAGCCCCCATAATAACAAATGATAGTCATGAAAAGAGCTTTCTAACGACATACGTCTGGTCGTTATTGGTCGGTGGGTACATTCCGCCCGTCATCCTTTTGGTGATAGAAAATATAGTTCCCATACTCTATACCGGTTGAAGGTTCTTAAAACTGCTCGCTTCTACAGGTAAAGTTATATACAAAAAAAAAAAAAAAAACTCCTAAAAAACAAACTGACAAGAGTGGCGAGGGCAGGTGCAGAGCGAGGGAATCGAATAAAAACTATTAAGTAGATAACGGCGTTTGTGCATTTCCACATTATCGAGTAAAATGGAATGTCGCCAACAATGCAATTAACTTTTTAAACGTTGGAAACTTTTAAAATAGACACCAAATGCGGTGATTTAGCTGCACCATCCATTTTAATCTACTAGTATATTTGCAAGGCTATTATTTCCTTTTGATAACGCTGTGTACTGTGTAGTGCAGATTCCATTAGATGAGAGTGTTGTTGTACCATTAGTCGTGACTTGGCATCGAGTTAGCTTGCTAATGTGCAATCAAATAGCGCCGCTGACGGCCACTTCATTATGCGTACGCTCTATGAATTCAAATCGACCGTGTAATTACTACAACAATGTCTTGTTTTGCGTATCTTTAACAAAAATCTTGATCACATGCGATTAGCCTAACTTCAATCGCCAATTGAACTTAGGTACCATAATTCGTTCCGAAAGGCAATTTTATAATATTCAGACTAACCGAAATGCAAATACGACCAAGTCATAATCATTTAAATAAATAAATACATAACAAATGCCAACTTTATAAATTGTGAATTATTTACGTAAAATAATTTCAACTCGGCACAGTAGGTAACGTAAAAGTTTTCCCAGATTAAGACAGAATTTCCACTTTTATTTGTTTAATGAGCAAACATAAACAAGAACTTGTTCAAAGGGTGGAAATGTCTCCGCTTAACCGCCGCGACCCGGATTTCGTGCCAAATATTTATTTTAATTACATCTCGGTTCCTTCAAAGCCTAAGTTAAATGTCTCTACCACCTCCCACGCCAATATTTCAAAATTAATTTACACATTTAACATTTGTCTCATTTTAGTTTTCGCGTTTCGGTTTGTTAACATAAATAGGTAAAATAGACGCAATAGTAGGTACCTACCTATCTATGGCCTATTTTCTGCTATTTCTCATTGCACTGAAAGAAAATTCTCAGTCACTGTAAAGAAAACTGTAGTGATTCAACGATCGCTTGAATAAACATTTGTTAAATGTAGTAAAAAGAAAATGGAACACCGCGAAGAAATAGTTGCCTGCGGACCATCGATGGAAGAGCTCCTTCGGGAATTACCGTAATATGACTAGCTCATAATGAGCTGGAGACCAGTTACAATAAAAAGAAGAGAATGGAACCTTTATGTGCATTGGCTGGGATCGTACAATCGGAAATGAACAGTCAAAGAGAACTTAATTAAAACTAACCGCGTGCCTCAGGGGACAATGGGTGTGCGAGACAACAAAGCGATGGGAGCCATCATAACTGCTGTCAGCCACAACCACTAAATACGGTCTTAGATTACTTCTCAATGAGTTTAGCACTAGCAGACTTGCCTGGGGAACTGAGAGGGGTCTGAATATCGAAATAACTCTAATTGTGCTCGGTTAGTTGAAAAGAAGATATGATATCTCCCGCCGCAACCTTTAGTAAACTGAGTAAGGATTACTTAAATAGTTGCAGATTACATCTAGCCACTATCGAAGGCACTGTTTGTATAGATATGTCGTTTGAGATCAACATCACTTGAGAGTAAATGGAGTCGAATATGCCACGACATCATGGCCTACCTATATGGGTCTAATATTACAAAATTGATAAAAATTACCTGTGTCTATAAAGCACGTCAAAAGAAACAGCAACAGCCTGACTTACTCCTCGTGTTAATTAAAAACTAATTAGCGCAAATTAAAAGTTTAGAGAAGAGATCGGGCGAGGAGACATCTGGTGATGACACCAAACGATGAATTTCTTACGGTTGCAAGGGCGCAAACTAAGAAAACACATCTGCGCATAAATTCTGAACACGTCCGGCTATATAAATTCATAACTTCGGAACGAACCGGAGACAGACGGTGCGCTGGGGCCTCTACGAATTTATTAAGTAAATAAATTAATTGAGCCAAAACGAACGTAACTGAATATTGAACAAACTGTTGCAGAATGTGACATCAAAAAGAGTTGTGGTGGTCCTGTAATTCTGGACAAGAGTTTTGATTATACAGCATGTATCAGAAAGGTGCGGTCAAATTTAAGGGTGTGTACAACAAACCATCAAATTGAACAACTTTCTCCTTGGGACCAACACCGTAATCACGAAAAAATAATCAACCGTCCCGTGGCGTATATCTAATTTGGATCGATTAGACAGTAAAGTTTACCACAACCACAAGTTTAAATATATACCTTTCTGATACACGCTGTATAAGTAGGTAAATTCTGTTTTACGTTTATTTTTGTTATACGTTTTCCTTTTTGTCCGCATTTTCAAATCAAAATTCTTTATCCAACAACAATGGACAAAAGGAATGAAAAACACAATGCAATACACAGCGGAACAAAAAATAACAAAATCAGATAAAAAGATTTGTTGTATCCTCAAAACAGAAAAGCTAGTTTTAGATACAACTGCTGTTACAGACCCAATTACACGAGCTTTATATCAACAAACATTTGTGAAGCATTAGTTGGCGTAGTGGCCCCGTCGTAGTGGCGTAGTGGCGAGGCATCCACTTTCCCAATAAACCACCCGGCTGAGTGCATAACGTGCCGAGATTACTTATAGCCCCGGAGCAAACCAAACAACAATATTTGTTGGTCCCAGACACCAGATTAATTTTTCCTGCGGCATTTTACTCAACGTTATCCATTAAAACGTTCCACAAAATAAACCGACAAACCGAACTTGAAGATTTTCATTTGATTGCTTTCACGTAGTAATGATTCGAGAGATTATATTAACGAAACTTTTTTATTACCACGAGGTTGTAATAAAAATGTAAAGGACATTTAATATATTCAGGGTTGTTTTCCTCGCCAGCGGCTATTTTGTACCTTTTATTTTGCCCGTAAAACTTTAGAGATTCAACTTTTCTATTTGTATTGTAGGCAACGCCTCCAACAGGTTGTAGCCATGTTGTTAGTTACTTCCGTAATTATAACAGAAACCAAACAATGGAACGCTGCAAAATGCTGTCTCTACATAAGTTAAAAGTATTGTTGTCTCGTTTTTAATGTGGCTTTTTAATACTAAGAGAACAAAGAGTTTCATATAATTATATAACAGCTACATGTTTTTGTAACAACGTTGATAATATAATTTACGGAAAATCGCGGGGTTACTTATCGGTGTATAAAAAGCAAAATTAAATTTTTTTAAATAACCCACGACGGTTAAATGTAATTAATAAAAAGGATAAAATAATTCAAAAACCCCCGACCCGACTTAAAGAATTGATGTAACGAGACTAAAACAGATAAATTCATATGGAAGCCGGGGGACCGTTCTGTGGAACACCTATTCTAAGAGGTCCCTCGACTGCCATATGAATTTATCTGTTTTAGTCTCCATACCGTCGTGGGTAAAAATAGGCTTCTCCGATTACAGTATTTAAAATGCATAAAACTGTGAATTCCGTTACAGGTAGATCTGTAGATGCACGGCAGTGTTTACTAAAGAAAGAAAAGAAAAAAGCTGTAGCCGATAGTGAGGTCAAAATGACAATCCAAGATGGCGGCTGCAAATATTTAAGAATTTACGCATCCGCCATCTTTGATTTTCATTTTGATCTCACTATCAGCTTCAGCGCCCTTGAAAACCATGAAAACTATCCCTCTCTCTTCGACTCTCTCTTTTAAATGTAATAAAAAGGCACATGGAGGGCTTAACGCGAATTTCGTTACGTGACGATTTCTCCAAGTTTACTCCTACCGCAACCTCCATTAATGGATTTAGTTCCAAAAAAAAATTAGAAAAGATCGGTAATCTTCAAGCTGATTGAGAGTTAGTAATTAACTTCTAAAGACGTCTTCATTCCGATTGAGGATGTTTGATTACACGTGCACAAAGATATTAAGAATGTATAGGAACAAGCAGAGAAATAAGGAAGACAATCCAACACTGAACGCTAATGGCACCTGATGACCTGATCCACCGCCGACGACGAAGCGACTAGTTAATAGTTATCAACGACTAGCTTTTGCCCGCGACTTCGTCCGCGTGAAATTTCTTGTACCCCCACCCCGTCGCGTCGCAACACTTCGTATTCGCTTACCGTTCACTCTGAGTTTTTTTCTTTTTGCTCGGCTCCTAAGGGTCATAGCGTGATGTTAAATAGCCTATAGCCTTCCTCAAGAATTGGGCTATCAAATGCAAAAAGAATTCAAATCTGACCGGTAGTTAAAGAGATTATCGCGTTCAAACAAACAAACTCTTCAGCTTTATTATTAGTATAGATAAAAAACTCTATGGCCCATAACTCCTTAATAGGTACCAACTCTTAACATCTTACACACGTGATAACTTTTAAACGAAATATCCGATTGAGATGAAACAAAAAGTATTTTACTTCTTCGTAAATACTCTTGATAACATAATGCTTAATTTCGATAAAGATTAATATTACGATACATATTTAACGTAGTTTTTTTTCTTCAGACGATTTAATAATTATTTTGAACACAAAATCGGTTATTGTGATTAAACCATGATAGCTGGATATATGTTGTCGCGGACTTTTTTGTAGGTCTTAATGGGCTCTACAAACCCGTAGTACATTATTTTGTTCTATTGTCAATAGTTTTTGCAGCGCACGCAAAAATAGGTTTTCGATTTTACACCTTGTGTTACAAAATAGCAATTTTATTACGGATCCCTAATTTTGAAGAAAAAAAATATAGCCTATAGCCTTCCTCGATAAATGGACTACCCAACACTAAAATAATCATTCAAATCGGACCAGTAGTTCCAGAGATTAGCGCGTTCAAACAAACAAACAAACAAACAAACAAACAAACTCTGCAGCTTTATAATATTAGTATAGATTTTCTCGTTCAAGAAAAGTACAAAAGATTGTAGATCCCGTGTAAGTAAAAGAGATTTATGTATGTATATTATTATATTAACACTCTCTTGGCGGGCCGAATACTCGCTGAGAGACTCACGCTTAGTACGTCATGCATATACCAGCGAGCAATCGCTCGTCGCGGTCGCGCACTCGCTGCTCTTTGCTCGCAAAATTGTTTTTAATTACTAGCTCGTTAATCGCCGGCGATAGGACAGGTGCCTATGAGGAAAACTGTTACACAAGTTGTTATTTGTGAATAAATTAACTTGGACAAGTGCTTTGGATCATGAAGTTGAAGTGAACAACTTCATAGTGGACAAAAGCCATAGTCACGAATGTCACGTACAAACAACAGGATATTTGGTAGGAATAGAAGAAAGAAGGAATAGAATTCAGCATAAACCAAGCATGACAGTCAAGCCGTTTCTTTAGGTATATGAGAGAGTTAAATAGAAAATAAATAACTAATCAGACAAAGAAAATGATGAAGCCTAATGATGATATAAGTTCAAACATGGTATTTAGGGGTTTAAATTTTCAATACATGATATTTTGCGTCGCTTGCAAATAAAGGAAAATGACCGTTCAAGTTATCCCCTTTGACGGGAAATCGGCACAAAGACTATGTAGGTAGGTATGTTAGAAAAGCTTTTCGTCATGTCATACACGAGTTATACGTATATCTTTCGCACGCTGACTAAAATACGAAAAAAGAACTAATTAGGCAAATTATTTGAATAAACATATTTGTAAAGGAGATTCTGATACCCAAGCTTATTAAATTGGACATTCAGTAATATCTATACTAATAATAAAGCTGAAGAGTTTGTTTGAGCCCAATTTTTGAGGAAGGCTATAAGGCTATTATTTAACATCACGCTGTAGAATTGGGCTATCGAATACAAAAAATTTTTTTTTCGAATCTGATAGTTTCAGGGATTAGCCCGTTCAAACAAACTCTTCAGCTTTATTATAAGTATAGATATAGATGACGAAAGTAGCGATAGACGCACAACTTCGCCCCATCACACGGTGAAACTTTCAGACGAATTAATAATTAAAAACATTGAACGATACGTTTCGAAAATTTTAACGAAGTCTATGCGGAAGACGTGAGATGGTAGTATTAATTTTCTCACAGAAGGTGGATAATAGCATTAAGACTATGAAACAATTAATTACGCAGGCAGGTGCAGCAAAGGTGTCCACATTATCCGTAATAATTAAATACGTAGTACGTTTTATTGTACGGTCAGCATACTAAAGCTACGGATTCCTAGAAGATCGGTGACCGCCACATGTGGTCGTAATGTCCAAATACAGAGCGTTTTTAGACACCTTAATGTCAAATACCGGTGGAAATGAGCGATTTTCATGACGTCCGTTATAAATATGACGGAAACGTTCTTCTAGGAAACCGTAGCTTTAGGGCGGATTTCACCACTGAAACTAAACGCGATCAGCTAACTACAAGAACTACGGACGCGTTCAAGAGCTGTCATTACCATCATTCTTGCGAAATATTGACACTGACAGCTCTTGAACGCAGTTTAAATGTGCTGATCGCGTTCTTTCCTTGGTCAAATTGGCTCTTACTTGATGTCCCCAAAACGGTGAACCTGGCATGTCTTAGAATCACAAATTCGAAGACATGTGACACCTACCAACGCGCATTGGGCCCGCGTGGTTGATTAAGGCCCACTCCCTTTCACCGAGAGGAGGCCTGTCCCAGCAGTGGGAACATTATAGGCAGATTATGATTATGATGATGCGACCTCCTCAAAGCTTAGCCATCAACATTATATCTGAACAATTTACATTTTTCTTGTAGGTTTTACACATTATATCTGAACAATTTATATTTTTCGTGTAGGTCATTTACATTTTTATAATCTTGTTCTGCTCTCTTTTAAAAAATTATATCATTAACATCAAAAAGGCCATTTTTAGTTGATTTATATTCTGTGTAAGTTTTCTTTAAAGAATATAGTAGATAGATAAATTTAATTAATTTTAAGTCTGTGTCATAAAGGTGGATCGATTAATTGTATTCGTCTCTATCCTAAAATACAATACCTAGAATTATAAGTGTAGGTAGGTACTTATTAGGTAGTTAAGTAATAAAAATAGAAAATATTTATTGTCCAGGAAATACAGTTAAAATTCTACCTAAACCTAGGTTACACTTACAATATATTATTTGCTAGTGAGCTCCAAACTAGACTGTTAGTCTGTATCTTGGGGCTCGGGGTACGAATTCCAGAGTGGAGACTGGAGAGGTGATTTGAGGTATAGTTTGGTACGTGTGTATGTATGTGTAATTTTTGAGTGGTGTGTGGGGGTGCGTGTGTGTGTGGTGTGTTTAGTGGCATGATGATTCGTCTATACTACTATTACAAAGAGGTGAACTTTGTGAGTTTGTATGTAGGGGGTAATCTTCGAAACTACTGATCCGATTCCGAAAATTCTTTCACTAATGAAAAGCTACAGTTATATTGCCGAGTAGTAGGAGCAGTAGAAGGATATATATATACATACATATATTTTATGTTAAAACAAGAAATTTCACATGACCGAAGTCGCGGGCAGGTTAGTCAGGTATAAAAAAGTCAATTGATTACATAAAGTATAATGAATTATGTTTTGAATTAAGTTTTAACGTCATAATTAGTAACAGGTGGGCCTCACCGATCATCTTATAATTTAATATATTATGTATGTAATATGAATCATTTAAGAAACATGTTCACATTTATTTATTCATAGGCAGGTCTCGCTTTGAGTCATCATGCCAGGTGTTCACACTCTTCCTATAAAATATAAGCAATCTTGTCTACTTTCAAACTATTTTTATATTCTGACATATTGTTTTTTTATCGTCACAGCAATCATTTTTGATGTTGTATTAAAACGACGAACATAAAAAGTTTATATGATATAATGTCAACATTTCATTTCGGTTGTAGTTTTCATGTGACTTTTCCTGCTGAAATAATACTACTAGAGCTATTATATACTATTCAGCCGCAGCAGAGGTAACCCGCTCCAGCGGTACTCCTTGAAATGGTTAGCTAACATCATGAAAAACCAAAGATTACAGATGAAATTCAATGAAATAGCACTAAAAGAATGTGCAAAGAGAAAATAACGTACAAATGTGGGTACACACAAAAACAAAGCACAAAATATGGATATTATCCGTGGTAACAATTGCGAGGACATTGTGTAATGGTCACATATGGCATGAACTCATTAACGCGCCGTAGCAGCAGCGCACCGAGCTAACTGCCGCAATCCAGGTCTTAACGGAAGGTAATTTACCATCTGCCATTTGTGGCCGGCTACCACCACTGTATCGGTTTTATGGAGCATATTATATGAAAAACGACAGTAAGCCTATGCTTAATTCCTATTCAGGTGACATGGAAACGTGTTTATTGGGTGTTTAGTTGTTACACTACTATACAGGGATGACTGCGAAACTAGAACCTAACAAAATCCCCAAGAGCATATTACAAATCACTAGAAAAGATGTACGACAACCTTTATCATCATTATCTGCCTAGCCTTTTGCCAACTATTTTGGGGTCGGCTTCCAGTCTTACCGAATTCAGCTGAATCTGCGTCTGACCTCGACAACCCAGTTACTGGGTAACGCTATACCCCATGGTAAGACTGGTTATCAGACTTTCTGGTTTCTGACGACCCGTAACGACTGTCAAAGATCCGCGAATGACAGCCGGGACGCCCGGGACCAACAGCTTAATGTGCTTTCCGAGGGATTGCGATGTAACCCATCCACGGACCGACCTCGGCAAACGTAACATAACCTGATCGCCAATCTTAACTTTAAAAAAGGTAGATACAATTAGAGAATGATAATGATGAGAAATAAGGACCAAAGTAACAAAAAAGAGTTACAAAAATTTACGTACAAAAACCAAAAAAATCACGTCGTGTATAAACGTAAACAGGCAATGTAGGACCAACATTGTCTCCACAACACTAACATGATAATGTAACCTGTTTCTCTATCTTAAAGAAGACAAATATTCTTTTTACGCACGTGTTGTCGTCCTAATAACTTATCTAGTTACCTGTGTCAGTGATAAATAGACAAGACACGACATTATCCCAAGATTCCGGTGCTGAATATTGTAAGCGTTAATTGTATTTTATGTGTTCAATTAGTAGGTTTTCGTACCTGCTACCTAATTGCGTAACACATTATCGAGTAATGATGCAGACTAGTGGGCTTCATTTTGATCCCAATTGGCTTCGTTTTAACCTTTTCGTATTGCGTAAACTCGTCTGAAGGGGAAGCCAACGGCTCTGTTTGAATCGCTATTAGAGTGAACGATACGTCATGAAAAACTGGGCAAAAGTCAATTTTTCGTATTGTGTAACTTTTTTGACAAGCTAGATTTGGCTTCAAACGTCAAATTAAAACCAACTGCAGTTGGTTTGAAAGAGAAGGCAGGCTTCTCGTCGTAATCATTTTCCGATCTACATATTTTAAGATTTAAACGCGTAATCCCCATAATTATTTCGAAAAAATGTAAGTGGTAGCCTTCCTGATAAATTGTGAATGTGATTTAGTGTAAAACCTCAATGATAAAACCATATTAATAGTATTTTAAAAATTAAGGCAGTGAGGTGAATTTAGTAAAATAATTGTAAAAGTTTTCTTCTGATATAAGTGCTTACAACCTAAATTATGCTTATTATGATATTTCAGAAACGAGGTACCTATATTGGTGGCATTTAAACGAAAGACAAATTCGTATCTCGTACCATAACAAACGTTAACTTATTATGCCAGAAGCGCAACCCATTCGAGGTTTTACTTCATTGGAAAAGGAATGACTAAAGAGGAAGAACAAATATAAAGCACACTATGAAGCAATATAAATCGATGGATTAAATCTATCCAAGGACTTCGACGAAAATACACACCATACATAGACCTACTTTTAAACATCATTGTTCAAGGTAATGTCAGTATTATTTTCTTTATAAGTGTTGAACATTGAATGGGCCCACTATAGGTATACCCTAACCTAACCTAAATGTTGTATCTTCCTAAGACGACCCACTGACCATCTTCAAAGATGTTACAAACTGTATATTGTTTGTCAGGTAATACCTACATTGTATAATATACCTAGATACATAGGGCACCATCAAACATTGGTAATATAATGACTTCAACTACTAATGACAAGACACAATTACTTTTTCTATTGTTACTGACCATAGTACCTATAGCTTAGCTTCATAAAAGACGAGGGGATGAATATTTACAATTATAACAACAAACTAAATTAAAGAAAGTAGGTATGTAGGTAAGTTAGGTAGGCAACTGAAAATATGTGTTTTCAATTATTGTTAAATATTATTAGTAAGAATATCTAAGTCAATTAATAAAAATGTATTCTGTCATAAACCTTAGGATGTCCGGTGTAAATCCTCAAAATCAATATCAGTCTCCTAGCACCACTATGGTAGGTAGTCTTGAAGGTTATTTTCTAAATATTCAACTATAATAATATGGAAGTACCATAATATTTATTTATAGTGTTTATTGTTACATTATTATGTGGAGCCCTTCAAAATACTCTAGCATTGTATTGGTTTTGTTTGATATCACAATTAGTAATGTGTGTAATATGTATCATAGGCCCATCCTCCTTTTTATCTATTACCTAATAAGTAAAAATACTTGCTGTATCTTTGTGTAGGTACTTTTTAGTCAAGTATGCTTCATCCATCAATAGAATTGTAGGCATCTTATTTGTGTTTATAGCAGTATATTACTGTTCTAATATGTACATAGATTTGAGCCTTTTAAATACTTTGTGGATGGTTGTAACATAATGAGGATTTACTTACTTAAATTCTTTTTTTATCTTTCAGGTGTCAGGCTCAACTACATCTTGCGCCACTGCTGGGCAAAGGCCTACTCTCCATCCACCCCTCTCTGTCGAGAGCTGCCAAGGACCTATCTTTATTAAAGGAGTCCAGCTTATCCCGCCATCTCCGTCTGGGCCTGCCGCTATTATTCAGGAAAAACTAACTTGTTCTCACAGGAAGCATTAGCCAGCAGTACATGGGAAGACATTAGATGCCAAATTCCACCAATCTATAGAATATAAATATTTGTTCCAATTTATTCTTGCCTCATGACCAAATATTCTATGCTAAATGTGAATAAATGCTATTGTCAGATAGGTTGTAATAATATAAATAAAACCAGTTTTTTTTTGTTTACCATATTTTGTCTTTCTATTTACCTATAAGTACCTAATGAATGACAGTTAATTTAGCTAAACACCACTATTTTCTAATTAGTATCACTATAATAATCACTTGATGTCTTTATTAAAAAAAGGCTTAGTAAGTATTCAACTTTATATTAAAGCTTACACTGTTATCAATTACATAATGGGTACATATGTTTATGTTGTCATGCAAGACTGAAGATTCAACAGTTTTTGAACAATCTTGAGTTTGTACTTGAGAAGTTTAGTAGTTGCTGAGCAGCAGTAGCAGTGGCCGAAGCGAACAGTAATGTATGTAATATGCTGCGTTCATTCATGTCTTCGTAGGTGAAACACCCCGAGAATTCTCCTGCAGTTTTAAAAGTGAGACAGTAAGGACACTGTCCGAGTTGAAATGCTCTTTTATATACAAAATCATCCTCAACCAGTCCCATTTGTTGTAAGTCATAACTGAAAATTAAAAACATATTGAAATCTTCATTGAATTCTCAAAGATTGTGTGTTTCGTTCTTATAGCAATTATGTGTACCTAAGAGGGGAGAAGGTTATGTTATGTGAGTTGTTGATTAAGTGTACCCGGCAGTCTACGACGAAAACCCATGTCCAGGGAGGTCGAAAGCTAATATAGTTCTATCCTTGATGATCATCGGTATCAAGGGTAAGTACTTAAACGAGCTACAATAATCTAATAATGAGATACGAACAACTTTTTCCTAGATATATTTGGTTACTTACTTTTATGATTATATTGACATATAACAGACTAAGGTGCTTTTCGCTATCGAGCAAAACAGCCTAAGTCTTAGTGCAGCCAGCTAAAACCTTGTCCTCTAATCTATCAGAGAACTTTACAAACGCATTCCTTCTACAAGAAACCACAACAAAAATGTTCCGAAACTATTTATCCCATGTTTCTGTATGAAAATAGTAAAAACAATTTAGTATGTTAAAAAACATAAAACAAGTATTAATTTAAACAACATTCAAGGTAAAACCAAACAAAGATTATTTGTATAATATGGTTTAAAAGTATCCTATTTTCATTATTTACTTTTATTACCACAGAGTAGTAGAGTACTTTTACCACAGAGTACTTTTACTAATTCCTCAGTGTCAGTGTTGCCAACTTTTCTCCCGATTCCACTAGAAGGCGCAATTTTTTTATATTATGTTTATTCTTATTAGCGACGTTCGATCGCCGTTATGGAGGTCCGTTTTAAGATTTGAGCATAACTTATTCACAGTACTTTTTTTTTAGCATCATCCTATTACAATATCATAAAATAATGAATTACTCAAGAAGTTAGTAGTATGTAATGTTGCTGTGGGATTTTTTTCGAAATTACTTACTTTCAAATCGGCAGTGGTTTCCGCATTTGAAAGAAATAAATCTTAAAACGTCAGTAGTTTGATGATTTATTTCTCACTTTCACAAGGTTTAAACAAAATATAAAACATGCCCATTATCGTGTTAATATAATATTTTCTCGAGGCAAAGTTAAAGTAGTTGATTGTATTGTTTTCTACAAATTGAATTAGTCTAACCACCAGCCACTGAAAGCAAAATTTTGTCCACCAGCACCCCACCCCTGTGTCCAAACCCCCAAGTTTAGTGGAACTCCCACTAAGTTGACAACACTGCTTTTTTACGATTTTATCGTTGGCCACAGATAACTAAAACGTGAAAAATAAAACGTTTCCTTACGTATTTCAATTATGGTAGTTTTTGGTAGAAAGTGTATTATAAATTGGTTTTTCATTTTTCGGCAATCATTGTACATTTTTATTTATATGCAGTAGTAGACCATCAGTTGTAATCAAAACAAAATTTAATTATAGCAAAATTATTTGGAAGCGAATAGTTCTTATATGAAGAAACAACACGCTTTCACCAAACAAATTCTGCCCGACAGTCGGTACACCTCTATACAATTATAGTCAATTGGGATGATATAGATTTCCACAATTCCGTTTACTGATATCGATTCAAACTGTAGTTGGCATAGTTTCGGAATTGTAATCAGAAAGAAAATGTTTTACGCAATTAGGCTGCTGGTTTGTGATGTTTTGAATTTTGCTCCAATCTCAACAAAGTAACCTTTGCTGTGTGTAATATATTACGATAATGTTATCCGTTTCGCGATTACGTCGTCGCTTTGAACGATGAATTCCTGTTAATTAGGAAGGTATAGGGGTAAATTACTGTGGTCTTGTCAAGCATAAAGATAAATTGATTGGACGGCATTATTTGGGGACTGTTAAGCTACGGTTTCATCCCTATTCATTATCATCATATAGCATCCAAAATTACCGGCGAAGGACGTCACTGAAACGTTATTTTTGAAAGTAAGTTGGTCTGTTTTCTAGAGTGTTTTGTTGGTATGTGTCCTAAAGCGTTTTTCGATACCGTGCGTGGCCGTCATGTGGCGGTCACCGCTTTTCTAGGAAACCGTAGCTTAACTCATTAGGTAAATACTGTAAGGTTGGGTCACTAACACACCTAAGGTCTATTCAAATGTATGTTTCTAATTGATGTTATTTCAAGTTAAACAAATATGAACTTTATTTTAGTGGTAAGTAATTAAGTTGATTTCAGAGTGACTAGCACCATTGAAAAAAATATAAAAATGTTTGAAGTTGTAGCGTAAACTGAACTTTATTGTGTAGTAATTAAAGTTAGTTACTATAAACTCATATTTGTTTAAGTTCACGTTTGGCAAATACTTAACTTACTTAACGCAGATTAGTTGGTATTTCGTGGTTGTCATAAGGCTGACTAGCTGAGACAATAATTAACGACGTGGGCCAATATTGTGGTAAGCGGGTTTGTGAGACCGGCGACACGTGTTTAATAAGATAAAGTAACGCGCCGCCGTGCCCCGGTAGAACAAAGGTGTGACGTCGATGTCGTCGCGAACAATACCTGCAACATGTTCACCGTATACTGTCCTCACCCACTTACTGTCCTGTTCAACTATGCATGTTACAATATAGGAACATCGTTACACGATATATTATGAAAACGACGTTTAAGGTTATCAATGTAGCCAATGTAGGTACAGTCCAAAAGAGTTTGGCAAGAAATTATTATAAGCATTCTAAATACTTACCTTAAACTAGCCAAAATTAAAATAAATTGCTTTATGTAGGTAGACTACGGGTTGCTACTGAGAATACCTGGAATACTTAATAACGCTTTGCTCTAGCCGGAGATCAGAGGGGCATTCTCGTAATTTTAAGAACATTCACAGTCTGATCTCAATCTGTCAAAAATACCCCTAAATTAGAGGTATTTTCGACAAGTTCTTGACATTGATTTGTCGATGAGATGAGATTGCGACTAGATTTTGAACGTTTTTTATTACGGGAATTGGCCTTCTGACCTAGGATCCCGCGCTAAGCAGTTGCGCATGAGACTCTATAGACCAATAAGGCACTTAATGATTACCCATTTCAACAGAATAATGCTGTAGCACTGAGATCAATTAACCTTTATCCAACTTTATCAATAAGCAAGCCTCTTTTTGCCCTACTGCTTAACTGAAATCCAAACTCGGGGAAGAAGGGGATTCATTTCAAATATTTATTTAGATGACGTCTACGTTTTAAGCATCCGAATAAAATATCAGCGGAGCCTTGAATTTGAAATTAAACCTTAATCCCTATACGAATAACGGCTGGTTTGGCATGCCGCTTCAGGTCAATGAAAGGCCCGACCTTAATAAATATGGATATAAATTAGAGCTCTCACTTTATACCAACAATACAAATTGTCAATAAGAATTTCTGCCGAATCCCTAATTACAGTTCATTACCGAATCGACAGGAGGGACGCAGTTTTTGGAATTCTAATTCGAACACTTGGACAATATCGTTTTATATGGATTATAAATAAATTCGTTTTGGGGCGGCATGACGACAGAACAGTTCTTTAAATTAATGATGTTCCATAAACTTTTGGTGAATAGACTCTTATTGACATACTTACCTATGGAAATAATTTAATTGATAATATGATTTGCGTGCCCATGTGACGGCAGAACATGGAGGACTCTTATAATAAAACATTTATATACTAAATACTCATGTTTGCAAACCAATAAATGATTTGATTTGATATTGATTTTGATATGGCATGAAAGGCTTTCATAAATTTTCCTGAAATATAAAAACGGAAACAAATAAGTATTCGAAATAAATGAGAATTTCCGTTTCCATAGCGTAAAAGTTACCAATTCGATTAGCACTGCTAAATCCCATGGGTCGAGAAGCCATTAAAAATTCAGCGGGTATCCTCGATTGTACTAAAACCTAAAGGTAAGTAGGTCGCAACGCGAATTGCAATGACGGTTGGGTAGTTTAGTATAACTAAAATCAATTCTGTATAGTATTTGACTTGAAGGTATTTGGTCCAAAGATATTTGCCTCCGCAGCCTCGTCACGACATTCCGTGCCCACAAACTCGGTGTATCGTGGTATTCCAAGTGTCAAGCCAGTTGACATTCGGAGCTCACTGCGAAAGGGGTCGACGGGGGACGACCTGTCACTAACCTTTAAGCGATTAAATAACTGGGTATTGTTCAGCGTAGATATTAAGGCAGACATGCTTTAGTCAAAACATGAGATACTTTGCTAATGATATATAGAGGGCAGACAATTCTAAATTCCAGAACACGAAGGGATTTTCTTCTTATTTTTTTTCTCTTTCTAAAAGTCCCTTACTAATATTCTTGGGTAAATTCCACCCGCGAAATATTTTATCGTCTCTTAGGTAAGGTAAATGAGTGAATAGATAGGTTTTCAAAGCACAATAAGACAAAAATATGCAAATCGCGTAGATAAACAGTAACAAAGGAGAAGTCAAAATATGTGGACATAAAATCGTAGGTACGTCTTGCAATAAAATTATGATAACAACTTACGATAAAGCTCCTTTGGAGAAATAAATTTCTAAAATATTGTTCTGTGACTCTTTGGCGTACCTGAAAAGAAAAACCATGAATATAAAGGGGTTTTGAAAGCAACAATTCCTTAGCATTACGGTCAAAACATAAAAAGATTATAACAAACGTGTATCCATGTTTAGTAGGCGCTATCGCGGACCACGAGAGGAACATATTTAACGCTCGAAGCTTATCTCAAACGAGGCAGGGTGCGGGAGGAGGCACGTGCTACAATATCGAGCCTATCTTTCTACTAATGGCCTACATGTGAAAGGTGAATAGCTCCATCCTAACGCAGAACGGGGGATAAGCTACTCCCAGACGAGGATAGATGACGATTTATTAAGTTATCTAATCTTTATGATACCGAGCGAGCACACTTTACACTAACATTAGCAGTAAATGGATAAACACAGGCACATAGGTACAACTCTAAAATGTTCACATTTACGTGAACATTTTAGATGAAATCTGAAGCGAAACAAAAACGGGTCGAGTTATGTTTAAGCAAAGCAAAAAGCATTAGAGGTGCGACCATCAATTACGTTCATGTTATACGAACGCCCGCTACCGTACAGTACGCGTCACTGATGTCCATTTACGATGAAACATGTTGGTCTAATTAATGGACACAGTCTATTATTGTGCGAACACCACGTGCCGAGCTTGCTCATGTATCGCGAATTCGCGATCTTTACTTATATAACTATCTCTCTATTTCGAATTTCGTGAAAACACGGTATAATACTGCGCTACTAAGAATATTTTAAATTGTCCATGACGTGTTTAAAAATAATTTGCGGTAAGTAAACTGAAAGTGGTCCAGTACAAGTCCTGTGTAACTGAATAATCTATCAAATAAGGAGTCATTTTAATTAAAACGTACCTCATCCATCGCTTTCCATCAAGCGAGATCGTGGTGAAGACTAAGAGCAGGCCGATTTCGCAATCAAAAAATACCTGTTGTGTGAAATCAATAACAAAATATGTGTTCTAAACTTTTCACTGATAGATTATGGGTGTTTGATAAAAAAAATCTCCTTATTTAATCTATTTCAGTGGCCTATGCCACTGAAATAGATTAAATAAGGAGATTTTTTTCTCGTTAGTCTCGTTAGTGTCGTTAGTGTTTCACATTTGGCACATGGTAAGCCCCATAACTATAATCCTAGGTACAGACCTAGGATTTCATTTCACTTATTGATATTTTCTTCGTAAATAAAGGCGAAGGTCGAACCTTCTCGTGATCGTAATGCTAGTTCAACTGTCGCCTTCACTCTGACATACTTTATACAAATAAATAATTTTAACTTGAATCTATAACATATATCCAGTTGAAATGTCAGACCGTTGCAAGTAGGTATTCGAAATGGAAACCACAGCTACAGTGGATTGGAGACTAAGATATTAATATAACTCTCTGGTACCTAAGCAAAAGGGGACATAAAACACAGTTGCTATTACGTTATAAGACACAAGAAATGCAGTTCATTCCGCATGCTGTCTACCTGAGCCATCTACTGCATGGTTAAGGATGGCATGTGTCGCACAGAACCGTATAGCCCACTACGCTTAAACCCATTTTATTGCCATGCTGTACATCTTATGCTGAAGATACTGAATATAACCATGGCTTTACAGTCCTGACTCGGAATTCAGAGCTCTTGAAATTACAAGGACTCTACGAGTTATCACTTCAATAAACGGAAATACTTGTTTGTGCTAGTCTTCTTAAACTTGCCGTTAGTAAATCTCGATTGCTGTTTTTAAAGGTAATTTACGGTGCTTATTCGTAAAAAATCCACCATTCAGTATCATTTCGAGCAAAACGTGGTAGGGTACCTAAGGCAAAAAATAATAAAGCCGTAGGTACTATAGAGTAATATGAATCATGCGGTCGGTTGGTGGGGTGATTGAAGACGACAAGGGCTTGGCTGTTGTCGGGCGGCTCGGGCGGCGGCGGCGAGGTGACGGACGGACCAGCGGCACCTGAGTCCGGCGACGAAGCGCCCCTAATGGCCTGTCGCTCGTCCATCCGCGCCCGTGATTGATCGACACACCCCGTGACGTGTGCACACACATCGCTTACATCGCCTCCACGATATCGCGCGTAATCCATCACCAATTCCAAATTTGTGCCATAAATATAAGTGCAAAAGTCAAATACCGTCTGCGGGTGCAGTCAGTCATAGAAATGCATAAGTCATTTGGTTTATTTCTGTACACAAAGAATATAATAATGCATAATCAGCTTTGCATGGCCATGATGTAGGTACAAGTTTCTGAGGTTGACCGCCCGCTTTTTTATGCACTGTAGCCTGTAAATTATGTAAAAAGTTAGGTAACATCATTTCGTTTACAGCAGTGCATTTAATAAATGCATTGTCATGACCTTAAGTTAGACAGGTGAGTCACGAGACTACAATGTTCCCACTGCTGGGACACAGGCCTCCTCTCTGTGAGGGAGTGGGGCGTAATCCACCACGCGGGCGTAGTGCGGGTTTGTACATTTCACATTTCTTCGAATTTTCTGTTCTAGGACATTCCGGTTTCTTCACGATGTTTTCCTTCACCGTTTTGAGAACAGTGGTGATGAAATAAATGACACAGTAAAGTAGCGTAAAGCGCCTGCACTGCATGGGTTCGAGCTCACCACCTATAACTTTTAAGGCGACTACATGACCTAAAGCACGGTCTTTGTCGGAGTGCATAGAAAAGAAAGAGAAGCGCGATGACACAACGCTGGTAATTTATTGCAAAATATGAAGCAATTATCTATTTACAAAAAATCTATTGTTTGGACAAAAAAATTAAAACACTAGTGCTTTAGTATGTTGCTTAAAGATGGGCGTGAATGATGGGCGTCCGGAGAATGAGGAAAAGCACTACTAACTTTTAAAATAAAAATGAAAATGTTCTAAAAAGTCCATATCTGGAAAACGTTTGAACAAATATTAAGACGGCGATCTCGTATTTCAGTAAGGAAAGTAGGAGACTAAATTTGTATTTTATTAGTAAAGTTTTCTGCTTTAACTACGGCGCGGCGAGATAAAATACACTTTGCCATGTGATTTTATAGTCCCGATCCTATGTAAATAGTCCTCTTTTTACATTAGGTAAATACTAGTACATTTTGAAAGCCAAATTAAGTTAAGTATACACTTAAAAGGGTTTGGTAGTTTGGGAAAACTCCTTCAAACAAAACTTAATACAAATAAAAGCCCACATCTTTAATTTGTTTGTTGTGTTCCAGAACACTTCACACTACCAGAAACTTGAATGAAAAACAAGCAAATTCTATTTGAACTATTAGGTAGTTAAACCTAAAACTTACCAAATGTTTTCAAAAATTAATCGATTATTTTACTACTTACCTACCTTTTTTTTTTAAGAAAGGTTAAATATCTAAACAAAAAAAAAACACATTAGGCCTGAGAAACAAAGCTGATAACGAGTTCTGCAGTAATAAGCGGCTTGCTCGAGTGGAAGTGATCAATTTTCTCAACAATTTCATCGTCATCTTGAATCTTTTCAGAGGCACAAAACATTTAGCCAATTCAGCGCACAGGGACCGACCGTGATAATAGAGCCTGTTGGCTGCGAGGGACAGTCATCGCAAACATAAGCCATTAGCGTATTGTTAGCGTCTTTTCAACCGTACCCTCCATTTTCGGGGTTTTTGTTGAGTTATATCTTCGAGTATCTATATCAAAATAAATTACATTTTGTCCCAACGGAAACTCGATACCTATTGGAAAATAAACAAAACAAAAAAGAAACACAAAAAGTTATTAAAGATCTTAAAGGACATCATTCATTTCGTAATCAAATTAAAGTGCCGTAGAGTTAGTTCCTTAGATACGGAAAGAAGCTCTAAGGTATTCATCCACTAGACGGGGATGAATTTTCAAAAATCCTACTCCTACTGTAAAAATTCATCGCCGGCGCAGCTGTTTAGGCTGTAGCAGTTTAGGCTGCAATAGACGATAAGATTGCATGAAAGTTCGTCATTTTTGCCTATGGGAAATCCCGCCGGGTACATGGCTTGCCAGATAAAATTCATAGCAGGATAGCAACTAGGATATTCAAGCAAGGCAAGCTTTTGAATTCTTGTACCTAAAATAATATATGCTGTGGTCGGTCAGAAGGCTGAAACGGGTATACCTATGTAGCCGCAAACTCATGAACAGGTCGCGTGCAGCCGACAGACGATAGCCACGAGATGCCGGCCATTCTCCTCTTTACAAAGCTCCCCTGATCTAATCAACGCAACAATACACCTCGGATAACTCCACAGTTGAGCTGGAAAATAAACCGCCCGCCACCCGTGCCAACACATCCGATATTTTAAATTACAAACAATATTATACGGCAGGGATACAAACGAGTCCATTGTAGGCCGTATGCGTCCGACAGCTGGTTTAGATAACGTGTGACCTCTCTAGAATAAAGCGTTTCACGAACGATTACACCAACAATGATGGCGTCCGCGCATCGGAAGCCTAAACAAAACGTTACAAGAAAAACGTGTTGATTATTGAAATAAATATTAAAACAACTTTAACGTTTGAATAAAAGAATCAGATACGCAGCAAGTTGTACAAACCAGAGCTTTCGTTTTTGATGTTACTGTGGGTTTGCTTCACTTGGTTGACTCACGGAAAACTGCTTACAGATCGATACATTTTCACTTTCAAATAGCCTTTAGTGTCCAGATATTAATGGGTTTTTAACATGCACGGGAGTGGCGGTTTGACGAGTCGTGTAGGCTTTTGTAAAAACTTTCAGTATGTACTAAATTAAACCATTAGTCATTAGGAGCTGTATGATGTCCGCCATGACTTAGACAAAAATCAAGCCATATGAACAACACACTTTGATTCCCAAAAATGTTTTCTGTCTGCTCTAGCTGATAGAACACCTGAATTTTCTTCAAATAAGTATGCAAATGAAAGCATTTGTAGTCGGAGTCGGGATCGCCTGAAAGCGTTAGAAACGGCTTACATTATGGGAGTCCGTCGTATTACTCAGGTGATGAGATACTGATACTGATGACTTAAACAACGTAAGTATCTCCTGGCGGCAGAATTCAATTGGTCTAATGTTGTAATTTCTGCACGGAGTTCAAAAAAGGTTAGCCATAACAGCTAGTTGCGCGCAAACAAAATGGAATGTGGCCCCTATGGATTAAAAAAAGAAAAAAGTGCCTATCTCCTTTTATTTATTTGAAAGACACTTCTCGAAAGCGTCAGAATTCAGGATGGCCTGTGAAATTCAAATTTTCTTATGTTTTTTGCAATTTGTGTGTCAATATCAGGTTGTTGTATGTTGATCTAAATATGATTCGCGGCAGTAACAAATATTTATTTATAGAATTATAATCATCAATACATTATTAAACGTAAGTCAATTTGAATTTCGCGGACTACCTTAGCGCAGCCTCCTTAGGATTCACAAAATACTTTAAATAAATGGTTTCAATTATACTAGACCACATGGAATTACTATGCGTGAAGTTCAAATTAATGGTCGCATTTATATAGCATTTAAAAGCCGATGACACGGCTGATTTACTGATCTAAAAGGTATTCCAAAAAGGTTCCAATGTTTTAGAGACCCCATCATTAAATGTGGGCGGAAGTGACGCCAAAGGTATCGTCAGGAAATGAAGCGGGGTCCAATTGACCAGTTTTAATGAAACCTTATACCCGTTGTTAATGAAATACCTGGATGTAGTGTAGTTTAGGTTATAAAAAATTAGGTAATAGATAAGTAGCTTAATTTTAATTACGATACATAATTAGGATTAATTAATATTTACTGGCGGTCAGTACCCGAATTGCGTAGCACACTATTGTTCACAAATCTGGAATATTTTGAAGGATAATTATTACTAATCCAATGCTCCATATGTTCGAACAATTTCTCTGCTCTACAACGTAAATAACGCAATGAATGTTGTTGAAGTGTCAAAATGAAAGCAATTACTACTGACAGTGCGTTACGCAATTACCCCGCTGGTACACTAAGGGCTGATGTTTCAATCGACAGATAATTCTTATTCGTGGAATAAAATTGAAGTCTGACAGATTTTGTATAGAAGAACTGTCAAAAATTCAAAATTATTTCTCGGATAAAATTATCTGGCGTTGGAAAATTCAGCCCTAAATGAACTATATTCAAATTGCTTAAGGTCCACAAAAATGGTTTTGCAGAGCATATAAATACCAAGACTTTTATACAAATAATATGACAGTGTTGGCGCCTTGGGATTGGATTGGCCTTCACTGTCCTTTGCAGTTATTTAGACTATGTAGGTACCTACTATTTTTACATAACTACAACACAACATAAAGGTCACACGCTAGTAGGTATAACTAGGACATTTGGATACTAGTATTAATAATCATAGACTACGAAAGAAATGAATCATAATAACACATGTAACAACCAAGGTCGACCAGTCATCATAGGCAATAGTCGCCGTAAACCTCAGTCAGCTAACACAATAGTTCCTGTTATTAGCTTCAAATAAATTCCTAATGGGTTAACCGACGCTTACAATTCCTCACGTTGAATCAAATTTAACGTGTGGCTGCTCCTAAAATTTTAAACTAAACCCAAACATGGTCAAGTTATTTAAACTCCTGCGATTTACCGATCTGATTTAATTCTCAGTCCAATAAATTCCTAAAGCGCCGTATGAAGTTGCCTTGGAAAGCATTTTGCAAATTGAAAACACGAGGAGAGGTTAGCAATAATGTTATTCAAGAATGTTTGGCTCAAATCATTTGCCCGAATTACAGGTTACTTTTAGGATGGGCTTTTCAGAAAATTCGACTAAATTAACAGCAAAAGTTATAGAAGAGCAAGATTGATCGAAAAAAGAAGGCGTTACTTCACGGGTAGGTTGAATGTGTGCGACAGCCGTGCAAGATGAACCGTGTTCTCGGAGAAACAAAGCCTCGCCTGATTTGATCATCGACCCGCCTCCAGAATTACCAACACCGTAATAAGATAACTTCAGCAAGAACTTTTTACATTACTCGGAGAAGGCACACAATTTCATTCGACTGCAATACTGTGTTCATTGACGCCGGATGTATGCGACATCTTTGCGAATGTTGCATTAATTTCGATGTCCTATTGTGTTATGCAATACAATCATCCCTGTCCGTTCCGGGCTCATGGTCTAGAGCTGTGAGATGTCCGACGTCACAAGCGGGTCGAGTGTGACTGACAAGCATGCGAGATAATGCGATCACTGCCTAAACAAAGCGACGGCGCCTGATTTAATCAACGATTCTATACGAAGATCCTATGTAAGCACCTATTCGGCCGGTGACAGATATAGTAACTGGGACGTGACGGTAATTCCTAATATAATTCCGACGTAATAAATTATGTATACGAGTAATAAATCGAACATAGTTTGAGTGTCGAATCCTAATTCGATTCGACATTTCTTTTAACATTTTTATGATAAAGATCGTAAAAGTTATGCAGTTACGTCAATATAAATTCAAGTACGGCCGCTTCAGTTTTTTTTTATTGAGTACATTAGGTATTGTACAAAAGCGTACCTAAGTCATTATCTAAAGGCTGTTTCACGAAGATAATTTGTTCTTGATTGAAATGGTGTAAGTGGAAGGCCAGAAAGACATTACGTGGGTCTTATGGGGCTGGAAGTTGGGTGATTTCTTTTAACTGGCGTCGCAGCGTCAGTTGGCGTCATAAGCGTGCCATCATGTAAAATGTTTATGACGTCGTCGGCAGGCGGAGAGGCGGCATGGCGGGCACGGTGGCAGAGGCGCGCAATTGAGACGTTACGTTGTTTAGCGTGCGGTTCTGTGGGGCCCGTAACGAGCGCACAACTTGCTTAATGCACGCGACAAATTACCCTCCGGAACACCCGACGAGAGGATGGGCCCCTTCTTAATTAACGTATTTTGTCACCTTATAAATTGTAAGGCAAACGGAATTGTGGCACACCTAGTTAGTTCACAAACAGACGGTAAGTAGTGGCGGCGTGCCTTCTGAGAATTTGGTGCCCTAAATTCATGCATAGATGTTGTGTATATGCACCAACTTTCGAAGAAACACACTTAGGGTCGAGTCACACGGTGCGGTGCGGCGCCGCACCGCACCGTGTGGCTCGACCCTTACTGTCTAAACACACTATGCCGAATTACGAATGCAATGCTATTTAACGGAATGTAATTTCGGCATAATGTGTCGTCAGTAATTCAAATAGCATTGCAGGCGTAATCATACCGAACTTCGGTCGCGTACCGTCGTCGGCATAGTGTGTTTAGACACTTGAACAAGTAAAATAGCTTACAACTGCCAGATTGTAAGAACTTACCTGGATTATTAGGATATTATGCTTTAAATATTAATTGTGACTTTATGATTTCTTTACTTAATTTGTTTTTCTATCCTATAGGCAACAAAAACAATGCACTAGAAATACATTTGAATGTAAAATAAAAAAAATCTCTATTATGTAGGTAGTCACATTTAAATCCAGACATGTTTATAATGTGAGGAAAAGCTCACTTTTAGCAAAAAATATTGTTTTTTTTTCTTACAGACAAATTAATTACTTAATTTAATACACATTCATTCTGTGACTCAAACATCCTAAAGGAGAATAACCAAATAATGCAAACCATAGAGGTCTAGGTTAGCTAGGCATTTGCCCAGCAGTGGGACACAATACCATCTAAGAAGAAAAGACAATAACTATAATGAACTATAATATAATAATAACTATAATGTCATGCCTTTTCTCCCTGAAGGGTTAAGCACAAGTGTCAGCACTTTTAGTACTTCCACATTTCACCACAGATCATTGGGTCCCATGAGAAAAGGGCCTAGACCTAATGCCATCAATTAAGTAAATTAGTTGCAAACAAAACATTCAAAAAGTGAACAAAAATTATGCTGTCCGCTTTCAATCAATTTATCAAACCAATTGTTGCTTGTGTTGTACACTATGTCGTGTTTAACTCAAAGTCACCTTCCAGTACAAAAAATTTACCACCAAAAAACTATCTCAAATGACTCATGTACTTACAGGTACACGAGTCATTTGAGTAATATAATATCTTACTTGCAGAACAATAGTATTATCAGATTTCTTTGTTTTTCTTTTATATTTTTATTATCTGTGTTGAGTAAAATTATTTAACTAAGGGCTGATTTTCCAATCATCTAATAACTTTATTCGAGGAATAATTTTGACAGTTCTTTAAAAAAAAACTGTCAAACGTCAATTTTATTTATCGAATACACATTATCTGGCGATTCAAAAGTCAGCCCTAAGTACAGAATAATAGCAATGGTAATTACATTATCTGTACAGCTTTAATAACTAACAAGTAACAATTTATTAACTTTAATATCATAGCAGTGTTGTTTTTTTTATAGATTTGTGTAAGTACATGACAAATAGAAATTATTTTGTCAATGATACATCAAGTACCAAGTAAGTCAGTGATTTTATACAACTTTTTTGACAAAGCTTTTGACTAAGCTTTAGCTTTAGCTCCAATGAAAAGGATATCAGAATTAAAACATGGCTGTTTTAAAAATTATAGGAATTTATGTTAATTTGGTGTAAAAAAAAAAACAATGGTTATGTTGTGACAAAAGCTACACACAGAGTGGATCCTACAACCAGATAAATTAAATATGTTGTACGACTTTCCTGTAATGCACTTTATCTACGAAATGAATCATACAAACTATTGTTTACATTGATGGATTACAAAAAAATAAAAAAAGACACGACAATTAACTTAAAATCAAAATACCCGAATCATAATAGACGGAAATACCTTTACAATAAACCAAAACCAAGGACAGGTAAAAAATATTATCAACTATACAAAAGTTTCATAAAAATAAAAGAAGTGAATGATGTTTGTACCTTTCAAAAAGCTTCCTCTACGATGATGGGAATCTTCAAAAATAACATACACTACAAAAACTGTTCAGTACTTTAGTCATATGAACACCGGTAGCACATCAAAATGCACATAAATAAATCGATTACTTTAATTTGTTTTCATTGTGATTTCCCATAGAACCGAAGAAAATGCGTCCTTTCAACCACTCAGTCCATCCACGACATTATTCAACTCTTACGTTTAGTTGTTCCTTTTGAGTTTCGACTGTCAAGATGTTTTCTTTCTGTCATTATTCTTTTATTTCGATTCAAGGTGGAAAAATATTTATCTGAAGCAACTGTTGGACTTATTTTTATAAAAAAAAGATACTGTTACTATTAGTCTTCAACATCCCACAGCTGGGCAAAAGCCACGACTTTGACTTTTTTGCTGCTCCCCATGACTTTTAGCTGTTTCGTTCCAGGGCTAATGTTGACTACTTATCGTTTTTATAAAAAGCATTTTATGTATTTTTATGTAACAGTTTTGTAATTTGTAGTCTTTAAAACCTTTTACATAACAGCACGAGTATGTAAACTAAACGGAAACCCTCTCTGTCAAAATTATATCGTTCAAAAATATTTTTGTTCAAATTCTAACTCACGAGTGTTTTGGAAAACTGTGGCAATAATATCAAACTCATAAAAACGCACATAACAACGAAGAAACTATGAAATCACTAACAAAATTCCTGAAAAACTTACTCGAGTCCGGTAACTGTGTGACTGTGTCTGTCAGGTGTCTGTCTGTCTGTTACCTTTTCACTCCTAAACCACTGAATAGATTTTGAATTCTATCAAAATCCGTTCAATGGCATCCTGGGGAAGGACATAGGCTACTTTTTTTCTGAAAATAATCATATAGGGTGTGATATAGATATAGTATAATAATCAGTAATACAACTTGTTAAGTTAGTATAATACCCAAATGTCAATATTTCATAAAATAGTCATTCTTGGGGATTACTTGGTCTTAGAGAGTTGTGTTGATGACTTTAATGATTATAATTCTGTAAATACATATTTGTTACGGCCGCGAATCATATTTTAATCAACGTACAGACGCCAGCACATCAAGCTACTACAATCTGTCAGATTTCTTTATAAGATTTTCAACTTTATTGCTACATGTTAAGGTTCAAGGTTGATTGCGAAAATGTGACAGTTTCGGGTAGCTTGACCTGCAGCTGGCGTCCGTACAACATAATACTGACCAGCAAATAACAAAAAAAGTAAAAAAAAAATGAATTTCGCGGGCTATCCTGACGCTTTCGCCATCGGTCCACCCAGTCAAAGTTATTACAAAATAAAGTCATAAAATTTCTTGGCTAACATAATTAGGTACGGTGTGCACCTACGGCGAGAGGAGTCCAGCAGTGCTATTCCGTTTTCTTTTTTCTCCCGGTGAAAACATGAGCGTGAGAACTGTCACCTGTCATCATTCCGTAAGGGTGTGTTCTGTTCTGTGATTCCGTACGACACTCACGCTCACCTCACCTTAGTTTTCACGGGGAGATTTTTACAGAATAATCAGTGGTTCGTCTTAGGAGCGGATCAGGGCGGATTTTCTTTCTAAAGAATTTAATATCTGTCTGTCCTTTTCACGCCTTAGCGGTTGAACGTATTTGGATGAAAGGTAATAAGATGGACGGCGCGGCATAGACGGCCATTACCAGGGTAACGGTTACGCGGCCTTGAAGCCGCGTCCAGTAAACTTGACGGTGTATGGCTACTTATCATGCATATATACCCATAGCCATACACCGTCAAGTTTACTGGACGCGGACGCGGCTTCAAGTTTGCTGCAAACTTGACGGTAAACTTGATCGTGAATGGCTCGCATTAGGACATAGGATAGTTTTTATTATCCTGGTAAGCGGTAGCACGTTCCCGTGGTATATAATTTCTGACCTCCACGTGGTCGAAAGCCGCGGGCCAAAGCTAGTATAATAATTTCAGAACTGAATCCTTGTGTCAAGACTCAAGTCACAACTGTCAAACTTGGATTTGGCATTTGGGAAGGATAATCAAACTAACCTAAAAGTGTTCTCTTCTGTCTATTATTTAATCGTAAAGATTTTAAAATGAATACTACGATTATAAGTAATTTGCTAAGAAGCACTATAACCCGATGTTTGCGCTCTCAGAATGCTATCAAAGTTGCAGCTTCCACAATCATGAGACGAGATGTACACACCACAAATCCTGTTAACGACTTAATGGAGTTTTTCGACGCCAAGAAAAATTGGTCAGAAACGAATATTAGAGTTGGTAGATCATGGAAGTTGGATGAATTGAGAATTAAATCGAATACAGATTTACACAAACTGTGGTATGTACTGTTAAAAGAACGGAATATGTTGTACACAATGGAGCATGAATGTAATGATAAAATGAGATTGTTTCCTAATCCTGAAAGAATCGACAAAGTTCAAGAATCAATGAATAATATAGAAACTGTTATAAGAGAAC
Organism: Oligia fasciuncula; assembly: GCA_963082905.1. Taxonomy (NCBI): domain Eukaryota; kingdom Metazoa; phylum Arthropoda; class Insecta; order Lepidoptera; family Noctuidae; genus Oligia; species Oligia fasciuncula. The sequence continues at coordinate 7,780,674 of OY720392.1, forward strand.
GCAACGTCGCTTATTACAAGCTTGAGACAGGAGAGACTGGAGAACGACCTGTTGATGATGTAGTGAACCTTTTTGGTTTACCAGAGAAGCATCAGAAGCGGGAATACTATATCCCCAAGTTTATGAACACACGTTGGGTGAGACCATACCTTGAAAATGGCTTTATAACCAGTGCAGCTGTCAAGAAGTTCTACAGACTGTACAAAGAAAAAGAGTATAATGTTGAAAGAAAAGCTCGCAATAGAGACTTCAGTCACGTGCAGCATTTACTGAAACGCTTCCCCAACATGAGTATGGAAGCATTGAAAGCAGAATACCCTGATGTTGATATTGAAAAAGCCAAGAGATCTAAGAAAGCTAGAGGACATTTTATGCCAAAATATTAATTAAACAATAATAGTGTAGTAACTTTTAGTTTTATTTATTCTTATACACATTATAGTAAAAGAAAATTTACTATTTTCTGCAATGATATGGATACCAGTACAACATAATTAAGATATAACATTAAAATTATTTAACATACCTATACAGAGTAATACTTAGCAACCCTTTTACAGCAATTGGTGGGTTCAAAAGTAGGATTTTTAAAGGTGTTTTACAATAAAATACTTATTCATAATAGGTATAGAAACAAGTAACAAATTGTAATGGACCTACACATCCATAATAATTTATATAAAAATAGTAAAAAAAAAAAATGAGAGATTGTTTCATTTTGTCTCCGCTAAAAGGGACTGGTTATCCCTCAACAACAATTAATTATGGCACTGCCAATATTTATATTTAACAAACTTACTGTAATCTGTGGTCCCAACCTCTTAAAGTACAACCATAGAGTAAGTAAACATGTAAACACATTACCTACACAACTTAAGATTACAAAGGGAAAATTCGTTAAACACATTTGTTTTTATTTTTTGCATCATTTCAGTCTAAAGACGTCTACTGCTGGACATAGGCCTCCCCCAAGCATCTTCATTGGACCTCGTTCTGAGCTTCCCGCATCCAGCGGATTTCTGCAGCCTTCACAAGGTCATCGGTCCACCTTGTGGGAGGCCTTCCAATGCCACGTCTTCTAGTATGCGGTCGTCACTTCAGAACATTTGTTTGTTAGCAACCTTAAACTAGAGGCAAGAATTGACAGAGTTTATGGCAGTTGTCCCACCGCTGGTGAGGAAGCGACTCACTATTGGTTACTTCCTCGTCCAAGAAACGTACAATAGATATACATTCCGGGTAAACAAAAGAGATGCAAATATTTATAGTTGGTCGCTGACTGTTCACACTGCCAGCCAGGACTCGCTGTACTGGTTTGTAGCTGAGCGACAAGAGCTATCAAAGATAATATTCGCGCAGCGTTACTTACTCAGCGATGGCGGTCAGAGCTCACGCCGAGAGACCAACCAGACAAACCCCTGTGGGACTAATTGCTACCGTGACGTCTGTGACGAACTTTATATAATTTACTATACCTAAGCATTGTTCTCATGTAAGTGACTTTGTGTCTTTTTTGAGAATAAATATCTTTAAACCTAACTACCCCGAGCGAGTGGTGCGAGTAATCGCCCGTCGCACTCGGACACTCGCTGATAGCCCAGCGACAAAACTATCGGAACTACACACTCGCTGCTCGGCAACTCGTTTTCAGTTACTAGTTCTCCTCGCTACTCGTTCATCGTCGGCGGCGGCGGCGGCGGCGCGGCGGTGGGACAACTGCTTACGAAGTTTAATAAATTGTGAGGGGAACAACATTATGCCTACCTTATTCTTGTTCTGTTTGTTATCTGTTGTTGTCTACCAAGCAATAAAATGCTTGGTTAGATACCTTGATTAAACCATTAAGACCATTTGCATAGGTACTGCAAGTGGCAATATAAATAAATGCCAGGTCAAGTGAACAGGCGTGTCTGTCTTGATGTCTGATCTCCCAGGACAGATTAGCAATGTATTAGAGCCCTTCTTGTTCAAAAACGTTCAAATGAACTGCACAAAAATGCAAATTATTATACAATTCAGCTTTTGTTGACTTGAAATAACATGCACTTTTATTAACTCTATTAGAGAATTTCGATAACGACATCTTCATCAGTTTGATCAAACAAAGTCCAACTGCAGATTTTTCTTTTATCCTAGCAGCAACTAACCTCTACAGTGTTGAAAGTAGTATAGTCTAGCATAGCTTGTATCTTAGTGAGCCACTTATCTTGCCACCTATAACAGCACAACTTTAGGCTATGATTACCATAGATAGGCTGGCCTGTTGGTCTAGTGGTCAGTGACTATGACTGCTATGCCGGAGGTCGTGGGTTCGATTCCCACCCAGGACAAATGTTTGTGTGATGAGCATGATCATTTGTTCTGTGTCTGGGTGTAATTTATCTATATATGTATGTATTTAGAAATATATAAGTATGTTTATCAGTTGTCTAGTACTCATAACACAAGCTCTGCTTAGCTTGAGACTAGACGGCGTTGTGTGATAGTTGTGGAATATATATATTATTATTATTATTATTATAGCTTAAAGTTGTGCTGTACTGTACCCTACAAATATTTATGCATCTATCACAGGTTCAACTTACTGTTCTAAGAGTTCTATATTTGTAAAAACTTCCAACATGTCTGGCAAATCACCACTGCTCTTCAAATCATGAAATAATATCTGTAGTTCCTTGATTGTCTTCATTGCATTCTTGTACTTCTTGATAAAATCTTCAGTGACATAATATGAGCTATTTTCTGGTAATGTTTCGCTATGTGCTTGATTTTCATCAGACACTTGTTCATTTAATTTATTCCATGTTTCCTCCACACTTTGTACATCATATGTATCTAAATAGGCTTCTAATGTTGTGTATTGAGTGTGAACAAGATGACTAAGGTCGAAATGGTCAGTAGTACTTAGTAACATATATTTTAATTCCTTTTCATCGAGTTTAGCATATTGTATTTTTTCCTCGCTCTCAGGAGTCATGCAATTTTTCATCACATAATTAAGTATTCTCTTTATTTTCTTGGGTTTAAAAAATAACTTCTTGGAGATTTCTATATTAGTATCATTTGGTGCATATTTTCCCAACTGGAAGTCTTTGATATTGTTAATTATGATGCTTATAATGCAGTCGTTATTTGTTTTGGTTAACTTCTTGATATGTAACATGCCAATGATATGTCTCATATATGCTGGTTCAATCCTTTCCAAAATCCTGTTGATGGATTCATGCGGCATTTCTGAAAATTATTTTTATTCTATTTATTTTAGAACACACCACCCGCCTACGAACACACCACCAATAAATAACCTGAGCAAAGTTAATAAAATTTATATGAGATCACATTGCTATCTTCTCTATACCAAATGAAAAAATAATCACATAAATTGCTACAGTTATCATGGAAAAATCCGGGAAGTACTTACACAAATAAAATATGTAGTTCCAGTACTAAGTATATTTTAAACTAACTTCAAAGGAAGGTAGAAGCTACATGCTCAGTTTTTTGAAGTTTGTTAAAAATATACTTTGAATTAAAGATCTTTTAAATCATAAAATGAGTATTGTCAACCTGTCGAGCTATTTTAAACCATGTGCGGTGCAACTAATACTGTTACATTGACCTAATCTGTAAATGCTATGGTATGTATAGGCCTTTGTACTAAAACACAAATAGTAGACTATGATTGACTAAACAAATGCAAGTAATGGACAGAATACTACCTAACAAATTAGATAGGTACAAACCTGAGATTATTTTGTAGAATTCATTTGCAAATCTTGTGCAATATTTTGATGTGTTTGGATAGTCACTGTTTGAGTCTTGCTCACAGATGTAAAATGTTTGAATCATTATATTTAGCCAGGTCTGAAACATAAAAAAAACAGCTTTTAATAAATTCATTATTAAAATTTCTAATTATTATATCTTTTAGATACCTTCAATAGTGCAATCAGGGTATTCTACAATAGCATTCAACTTTTGATGTTTTTAAATGGCTTCATGAATTTAATTAAGCACTTATTTACTCAAAGACTTACCGTAATAATTCTTATCATGGACTCTGGGTACTGTAGATGTATTAGATGCACAAAGAGCCTAATTATTTGCCTGCAGTTGGCCGTTACAGCCCCCGTGTACATTGGTTGCTCCCATAACAGAAATGCTATTAGAGGCTTATGCGACCCCATGATATGTCTCACTAAATTATTGGTGTACCTGAAAAATAATGTATCATTGAAATTCATTTTTGTTTGCATTATTCTATAGTGCCAAGCACCTCTTTTTGCTAAGTAGGTACTCTATGACATTATTTATCATAAAACAATTTTTTTTTCAGTATTTATTTATATCAGCAAAGTAGATCATTCTTTATACCTTAAGTGCCAAATCGCCAAATCAAACTGTAATAATTCTACAATACTTTCTAGCACAGCCATCAATCTTTCTATCCTGTCTGGTCTATTTAGAAGTTCAAAAATTTCAAATTTCTCTTTCTGCCAATGTAGACCTTTTAGACTTAGTTTCATTTCTTCTGGAATATGCTCACATTTATTAATTAAAGGGCCATCTTGGCTTTCAGAACTGATTTCATTCTCCAATCTACTCATGCAATACTTTACAACACCACACCTGTGTTCATATTGAACTCTGTTTGTATATGTCTTCTCCTTGAGATCCATGGGTGACATTAGGAAAGAGTTGTAACACTTCTTTAAACTTTTAATGCATGGTGGGTGAGTGCTAAAGTTTTGAGCCAATATCTGTTGGCATTTGTCTATGATGTGAGGCACTGTATGTTCAGACAACTTATCCTCATGGACATTCTGAAATGTAACAATATCAATGGTAAATTAATGAAAATCCAACACCAAAGTGGTGGTAATATTTTCATGTGCTTAATATTTGAAGAAATTAAATAAATTACAGGGAAGTAGGTGTATTTACCAACATAATCTCCACAATCTCTCTGAGTACATTTGCAGATAAATACTGTACAGGAGTTATGCACATTTGGCAAACTTCTAAAGCTTCATACCACATGTTATTCTTCATTTCTATTGTGAACGACTCTCCAGCATAATGTGGCATTACCTTGATGTCTATCTGAAACATAACAATGCCATAGTATTATTTCTAGAATTGAATACATTATAATATATGTCTTATCACATAACATTTAAAGATTTTATTAAGTATTTAATTCAAGATTTCATAGAAATCAACATGGTCATGCTCACTATGTTCACTGAATTCAATCTGGCTTTTGGAGGCATGAGAAGACAAGAAGTTCTTATTAAATTTGATTTCAGTATACACAACACTTGCTCTACGGCATATTGGTACTTACTCCAGTGCTATCATTATGTTTGCAAACCCTTTTCTTCATACAAGACGGAACATAGTATAATAACAACAATCTCGCGGGGTGATCGGCATAGGCTTTACAGGAGACTTGTCTGCAAGCTACGACGAAGTTTTTCTTCTTTCTAGCCTTTAGTTCATCTTCTTCGCTTTTAATAACTTTTGGACGCTTGCAAGCTATCTCTTCAGCATTACTTTCCCGCTTTAAATTGTTCTTTCGTGGAGACTGTTTAGCTTTTTTTCTTCTAGGACTCATTATTATATTCTCTGATTAGGTTATTGAGTTGGAATTTATCTAAGAAGAAGAAGAAGAGAAGTTATTTAAGAAGAATCAATTGAAATCGAGTTCGTAACGAAGCTATCATAACATTCGTTTATTTTATACGACAAAAATTAAGACGTTGACTGACTTCAAAACTTCAAACTTACTGAAGGAAGTGCAGAAAATGACTAAATTGACTTTAGTTTACTTTTTTTTCCTCAGTTCCTCACACTACTTACCCTGCGTTCCGAGTTGGGAAATAATCGATGTGAGCGTGCTTAAACCCGTACCGAATTAGCGTGAGCGCGATAACGATCGACGTCCCGTGAATCGTCATAGATGACGTCATGACATGCGCCATCTTCCGATAACGCCGACCATGCCCTAGAATAATATCACCGTGAGCGCTGTCAAAAATGTCAGTGTGTGTGTGAGAATGTGTCAGTGTGTGTTTTGTTTTGATTTGCATCTTATCATCTTCGATCAATAATAGTACTAGATGCCCGATAAGCGCTTCAAAAACGGCCCGAAAAATACAAGCACGAATACTTTTGTGTTCTTATTTCAAATTAGTATGGTCCAATCATAGCCAATGTTAAGACGTAAAAATGCCTCAGTGCACGTTCAAAAGTTGTGTAAATAACCACCGTAACACCAAGATTTTAAAAGGAATATCTTTTTTTCGGTAAGTTTTTATCATTAAATGTTTTTCATAAAATAGTAACACAATTAAATAGTAAATATAAATCAATTAGCAAATATTATGATTGTTTGGCCAATGTTTGCGATAACGCGCCAACTATTCCAACAAACATTGAAGCATTGGAATGTAATTCCAAGAACTACGTCTAGTTCCAAATTCGAGTAAGTACGAAATTGTCAACAAAATGTTTTTAACCTTATTGCTTAGAAGTTAAGTTTCATTTTAGAATAAATATTTTTGTACTTATTATAAAAATGACTTTTTATTTTCAAGTGACATTTTAAATTTATTGCTTCGATGACAGAAGGACTTAAATATTAATCATTTGCAAACGTAATTAAACTTTATGTGAGTGTGTTAAGGTTTATAATAATCTGAAGTTGTTAATATTATTAAACTTTTTTCTATAGTTCGTAGTAAGAAATACAATGTTTATGTGTGTGCAAACGTGGCCACTTTAGCGACTTATTTTTGTTCCTAATCATTCATCTAGTACTATTATTGATCGAAGCTTATCATAAAATTAAACTAACGTGGCATTTTCGAAATTATGCTTCTAGCTGATAGTCGCCACCTAACCAAAGAAGAAGAAATGTGGTGTTTATACAAAGAAATACTGTAATAATATCGTTTTTGCATTGAGTAAGCACTGTGAGCGCGCTCACGGGCGTTCCGAATTGTTGACAGCTCTCAGCTGTCATAATCGTGATATCTAAATCGGAACGCATGTGAGCGCTGTGAGCGATTATAGCTAATTCGGAAAGCGCCCTTACTTCCCACAGTTCCTACCATAGAGTAAGTAAACATGTAAACATATATAAAGGTGTGCTTACACGAGGGCAATAATTGCTCGGCGACACGAATGGACCGATCTGGAGCAATTAGTGGAGCAATATGGAGCAATTTCAATAAATTGCGGCAATTATTTCGGCGGTATTGCTTCAAATTGCTCCAGATATTTCATATCGCTCAATGTCGCAGATACGAATTGACGAATATCCAATGGGCTTGGAAATTCCAGGCAATTTTTGTATGTATCTCGTTCGCACTTGTTTGTTTTGCGGCTTGCCGTCTTGCTTCCGCGGGGAAGTCTGTTTCGTAATTAATGGGCTAACTTTATTCAAAAGTAATTCAAAGTCTGTTCGTAACATTCTATAAATAATATATCATCTAATTCTTTACACAATGAAAATTGCGGCCTCTTTGCTAAAAACGATCGCACCCAGATACGCCTATACCTTTTCTTTCTTTTTTGTTTTTGATTAATAATAAAAAAAGCGCTACAAGGCGCCGCAGCAAGAACAATGTCGTCCATAGCGAGCGAATACTGAAATGCTCGTGTAGGGACAGTATTGCCTAGTTGATGAAGTTGCGCCATATCGCTCAATATTGTATTGCGCAATATTGATGCTTGTTGCCGTTGCCGTAAATTGCTTGATGTAGTCGGGACGTCATAGTTGACGAGTATTGACTGGAATTGAGCAATTTTAGTTGCCCGTGTAAGCGCACCTTAAGAGACGGAACTTCCATAGAAAAAGTTGAAAAACGTCGCTTGTATGAAACGTGTACTAAAACTGAATACCAACAAAACAAAAATAACACCATAGACAGAGTAAACTATAGACTGCTGCATATCTTCTTTTTCATTCGCACAAGAAAAAGAGAAATATATTAACGTCAATGGCAAAGAAAAGAGACAGAGTAAGAATATTTCTGTCCCTTACTGCGTGTCGGCTAAGCACATCAATGTGCACAACAAGTTTGACGTTTATGAATGAAATATTACAAATTATGAATAAAAACTACCCCGCGATTAAACGGAAAATAAGATCTTTTACGTGCATAATTCAATAATAGTATATTTGCGCAACTATGAAAATGGTAAGGTGCAGTGTAATAAGCTGTAAAAATGATAGTATGATGAAGATTGCCGGAATTTTTTGTCCCTTTCGGTGACACGGATACCATGAGTCTATAGATTACTCTGTCTACGAATGAATAACACAGACTGCAGACATGACGTAAAGCTGCCAACATAATAACAAGATAGGGATGTACTAAACATGATAGAGTCGAATAGATGTCAAGGGGGAAGCTCTAAGGTGGCCCGCGAAATTCAAATTTTCTTACGTTTATTGCAATTTGCTGGTCAGTATTAAATTGTACGTTGATTAAAATATGATCCGCGGTCGTAACAAATATGTATTAACAGAATTATAATCATTAAAGTCATCAACACAACTCACTAAGACCATGTAATCCCCAAGAATGACTATTTCATGAAATCTTGACATTTGGGGATTACATAGTCTCAGAGAGTTGTGTTGATGACTTTAATGATTATAATTCTGTAAATACATATTTGTTACGACCGCGAATCATATTTTAATCAACGTACAACTTAATACTGATCAGCAAATTGCAAAAAACCTAAAAAAAAATTGAAATTCGCGGGCTACCCTGGCGCTTTCACCTTACGCCATTATGTTTAGTACACGTTTCATAGTTTCTTTTTTTATGTTGCGTCACACTGGTTCCTACTGTCATTTCCTTATTAAATGTTGCCACACTATCTCTACTAGTGATGTTATTAAAACGCAATGAAACATCGTTTAGTCCAATGAGGGATTTTCCTTTTTTTTTTTAGCTCTTCCCTAGTCGCTGGATAGATGGCGCTGACCTTGGTAAGTTACTGCAAGGAACGGAACTTCACATAATTTTTTGATTATTTCACTTGGATGTAATTTTGAGATCGTAAAACGAAAGCAAACGTAAGTGTCAGTAAACGAGCGTGTGTGCGCAATGTTTTTTTTCCAAGCGTTTTGGCTTTGGCATCTAGTAACGTAGTCAGTACAACGCCATCTACAGAGTTCTTGGAAACTATTTTTTTTTAATACTCAAAAAGAAAACCTCTCTGACCGTAAACAATCAAATATTCTTAGTATTGATCGGATAAAAACACAGGGTTTATTTTCAAAGACCAGCCAAATCAAACTGAACATCTTTCTCCTTTTGGTATCGTAATCGCGAAAAATTTACCAACTGTCCCATAGAAAACTGCACTAATAAATATTTGACTTTGACTTTGAATCGACCTAAACGTGACTACGAAACCGCTACAGGCGCTACTGAAAAGTAACACCACAGTATAAAGATATGATCTTTATACTGTGGTAACACTGTTAGTTTAGGTGAATCGCACTGCGCCTTGCTGGTGCTCCCTGCAAGACAGCCGTGGCCAGTGGGATACCAGGTGTCTCAGCGCTGGCTTGTCGTGGAGTGTCTGCTTGATTCTGTGTGCTTGATGAACTTGGAACGGTGTGCTCCATCACATTTGGATTTATAACAGGCGAGTCTTGAGTAGCCTGACAGGAGGACCAAATTGATGGTTGAGTTAGTTGAGGCGTAGGTGTGGATGGAGGCAATAGGCGAGAATGAGGTGTAGACGAAAGTGTTAGTGGGTGTCTAACAGGTGTTGACGAAGGTAATGGAGGAAGATCAGTAACAGCTGAACTGATTGGGGCTGCTAAGCGGGAACGCACATGATCTGCATGATATCTCCTCTCTACACCGTCTGGAGTGTACACAGCGTAAGAATATTTGTGCGTACGCCTTGATATTGTAGCAGGTACCTATCGGGATCCGTCTCGGGCGCGAACAAATACGCTGTCACCTGCTTTAAAAGATGGGGTTAGTTTCTCAGACTCAATATTTGCCTGTATCTGTTTGTGTTGCAGAGTTCTTTTAGGGTTAGGCCGCGCGTTGTCCAGAGCACAATGCAACCGACGCCCAAACAAAATTTCACCGGGGCTCTTACCGGTGACACTATGAGGTGTTATACGGTAGGAAAATAGGAAGTTTTCTAGCCTCCTTCTCAGGGTCATGCCATCGCTTGCACTTGATGACATTCTAGTTTTGAAAGTACGAACCAGGCGTTCTGCCAAGCCATTAGTCCTCGGATGATATGGAGATGACTTAATATGTAGGATACCCTTGTCTCTGCAATAATTTTGGAATTCCCGGGAGGTAAACTGTGTCCCGTTATCCGACACCAAGAATTGTGGAAATCCAAACGTTGAAAATATAGAGTCTAACTCTTCACACAGTTTGTTTGTAGTTATTTGGTTCATGGGCTTGATCTCAATCCATTTTGAGAGTGCATCTGCTAGAACAAACCAGTATTTTCCTTCAAATGGTCCCGCAAAATCGACATGAAGTCTTTCCCATGGGTTGTCAGGGACGGACCAGGAGTACACAGGCAATTCAGGGTTATTTGGCCGGTTTTCTTGGCATTTAAGACAGTATTTGATGTACTCTTCAATATCATCGTCGATCGATGGCCACCATACGTAAAAACGTGCGAGTGCTTTCATTGCACAAGTTCCTGGGTGTCCAGTGTGCAGATATTTCAATGTAGCCTTCCTGAGTGTATTAGGAATGACTATTCGACCCTGCCACATCAAAATCTTATTTTCGATGGACAATTCGGTGCGTTTCCGAGCATAAGGTTTTAAGATGTCTGAATATGAGTTTTCCCGCCAACCTGTCTTAATGTTCTCCGATATTTGTTTGAAAATAAGATCATTCCTTGACGCATCCCTTATTATTTCTTCTGTCAACGCTATATCTGAAAAACTATTATGTTGTAGTTGAGCTATTATTCTGTGTACCGTCAATTCTACACGGGACGGTCTCTCATCAGGATTGGGCATCCTGGAAAGATAGTCAGCTATAAAATTAAGTTGTCCTTTTGTGAAGACGATGTCATAGTCATAGCTACCAATGATCAAAGCCCAACGTATTAAGCGATTATTAACAAGCTTCGGTAAATTGCGCTGTGGGCCTAATACGTGAATCAAGGGTTTATGATCAGTGACGAGTGTGAATTTTGTGCCACGTAAGTATTGGTCAAACTTTTGGATGCCGAAAAATATGGCTAATGCTTCTCGATCAATAACTGAATATTTAGTTTCCGCTGATCTCAGCTTTCTTGACGCAAAAACGATAGGTTGAATTTGATCATTCGCTTTATGAAATAATACGGCACCCACACCCTTTTCCGAGGCGTCACACGCTAAAAACAACGGACGTTTCTCGTCAAAGGCCACAAGTGGTTTTGATTCACAAATCAGCATTTTAGCATTTTCAAAAGCTGTATTTTCTTTATCTGTCCATCGCCACTTTTGGCGCGCGCCAGTTAGTGTATGCAGGTCCGCGCAGAAGCTGTGCAGGTGAGGTATGAATTTCTCATAGAAATTTACGAGGCCAAGGAATGAGCGTAGTTCTTGAGCGTTAGTAGGCGGTGTCGCTTTTGTTATTGCTTCAATCTTCAATTTAGTTGGTCGTATTCCTTCCTTGCTGATAGTATGTCCTAGATACTCGATATCTGTTTGGAAGAATGAGCATTTTGTTAAATTGACTTTTAGGCCAGCCCGTTGTAATTTGTCAAACACAGTAGACAGCGTTTCGAGATGTTCAGTGTCATCCTTCCCTGTTAAGGCGATATCATCGAAGTAAATCGCTACGTTTGGTATACCACCGAGTAGTTCATCAAGGTAGTGTTGAAAAATCGAGGGTGCTGTTGATATTCCAAAAGGCATCCTATTGTATTGGTAATATCCTTTGTGAGTAGATATTGTCAGATACTTTTTCGACTCTGGGGCGATCTCGAATTGCAAGTACGCATCTTTTAAGTCGATTTTTGAAAACTTAACTCCGTTTGCAAGGTTTTGGCGTAACTGGTCAAATAGCGGGACTAGATGAGCGTGTGTTACCATGGCAGTGTTAATAGTACTGCGAAAGTCACCGCAAATTCTGATTTGACCATTTGTTTTGACCACGTTGACTGTGGGTGTTGCCCATTCCAAGGGGGTCATATTTGGATCAACTTTGGTAACTATTCCCTCGTCCACTAAACGCTGAAGTTCTCTTTCTATGTTTTTGCGCATAGCGAACTTAACGGGTCGGGCAGGGACGTGTTTAGGTATGGTACCATGTTTAATATGGATGTTAACGGCGTAATTTTTAACTTTTCCTAGTTTGTTGTCAAAAAGAGGCGAGAAAGTGTCTAATACCTGTTTAAGTGTTCTGGTATCTCGTTGAGTAGGCTTAACCGAATAGACCGGTTCTGGAAACGTCATGTCGTACATCTCGCTCCACTGGAGACCAAAAAGCATGGGGTTTGCGTCTTCCATAACTACAACGGGCAAAATTTTCTGTCTTCCAAGGATTTCAACTGTTACGTCTGTAAGTCCTTTTGGTTTGAGTTTGAGGTTCCCATAGGCACGTAGTTTCGGTGCCTTTGTTAAAGGGGGTGCTCCAATACGTTTCCAAAATTCTGTTCTAATGATGGAGTATACTGATCCCGGGTCCCAGTCCAACGTACATCTGACACCGTTGAGTGTGATGTCAATGCGCTTGCTGTCCTTGTTCCTTTTTCGTTCAATCTTGTAGACATCGTCACTATCGTATGAGCTTGTAGAAGGTTCTGATAAACACTCGTCGCTGTCAGTGTTCCTAATTTTATGTAATTTGTTTTCGTTTTTAATAGCTCGTTTTTTTCCTGACTTGGTGCTTGTCAAATATGCTCTCCCAGTCTTGATACAGCAATCTTCAAAATGCCCTTGCGTTTGACATTCCTTGCAAGTATGGTCTTTTGCCTTACAATCGCCCACCTTATGTCTATCATATGCACCGCATCGACGACACTGATCTAAACCAATCCTGCGTAAAAACGTACCCTGTTTCTTGAGATGCGCCATGTTGGTTTTTGTTCGGACTTTGTTAGCGGCAGCAGGAAAACCGACGTGAATGTCACCCTCAGCAAGCTCTCTAGACTGAGCTACTGCAAAGAACAGGGCCGTCTTTACCTATTGTGCAGGGTGTGCGTTGCACACGGGCGCAGCGGTCCTAGGGGGCGCCGAGCGCCGCTCGCTACGGAGCCCCACTCGCGTAAAAAGAGCTCCGCTTTGCATACATTTTGTATAGCATCTGGAGCTCTTCTTATATTTGTCGAGTTACACCAAAGCAAGTCGCGCCACAAGCGCGCGAGCGGCTTTTACAATATTACCTTTTTTTTTAACATGAAATAAACATTATTAACGATTATATTTGGTGTAGTAGCGAGTGTCGCATCGCTCGGCGGCACCTGTTTCAATGATTAGTTTGAAAACACGCCGACAATCATATTGCGAATAATGCGAATTCAACAGTTTTGGGATAGAAAATAAAGTACTAATTACCATGGACGAACGTCAAGCGCGCGGCATTTCTCAAAAGCGTGAGTAAGCGCCCCAGAGCCATAAGGCTCATCCGGGGCTACCGCACGATCTCGGGCGAGGCGGCAAGCCTCATTTCCGGACTGCCGCTATGGGATCTGGAGGCGATAGTCCTCGCGCGCGTATATGAGTGGCGCGCGGAGGCACTACGCCGGGGGGAAGTTCCGCTTCCGCGGAAAATCGCTGTGGAGCGGACGGATCTCCGGCGCGATCTCATAGCGGCATGGAAGAAGCGACTGTCGCAACCCAGCGCAGAGACCCCTCTTTGAGGAGTGGCTAGAGAGGCGCCACGGCGCCCTCACCTACCGCCTGACGCAGGTCCTCACCGGACACGGAAGTTTCGGGAGGTTCCTGCACATCATCAGGCGGGAGGAAACGCCCGGGTGTCACCATTGCCAGGATCGCCCAGAGGACACGGTGGAGCACACGGTGGAGGTCTGCCCCGCTTGGGCGGAGCACCGCCGTGTCCTCGTTGAGGCGATCGGCAGCGCCGGCGACCTCTCGCGTCCGGCCCTGGTGCAAGCCATGGTCCGGGGCGAGAGGGAGTGGGAGGCAGCCACCTCCTTCTGCGAAGCAGTCATGCTAGCGAAGGAGGTGGCGGGACGGATAAGGGAGAGAGCCTCCCGTCCCAGCCGCCGCGGGAGACGCTCCGGGCGTCGGGAGCCACGGGACGACTCCCGACCACCGTAGGCGCGGGCCTGCGGGCGGAGAGTAATGGGTAACTCACCGTCCGATCAGGACCAGGCCCGTGCCGGACGGCGCGTTGGTGTTCCACGCGCACCTCAAAAAGATGTCAGCATCGAGGAGGAGCCCCATAGGGCCGAAGCCTGGGGTGTGTAATGTTTGGTATAACAACAGATGGTCTAATTTCGTTTGACATAACTCTCTTATGATATAATTTTCATATGCTATAAAAACATTTAACCTAATGTCATATGATCGAATGTTATATTTGATATAATTTTCTTTTTCTCTAATTTCATTTAGTATAACGTTCATTTCATATAATTTTCATATTGTATAATGCTCCTTTTATATAACGTTCATTTGACCTAACATTCATATTAACTAATTTTCTGCCCTTCGCTCGCTCCAGCATTATATGTAAAGAATCGCTCTTGTGTTCTATGTGTGTGTGTTCTATTTCTGAGTGAAGGGTTTAAAATAACCAAACTTCGGCGTGCCCTTCGCTCGCTCTTGCATCCTATGTCGACGGAGCCCCGCTTCGCGGGGCCCCTATTTCTGTGTAAAGGGTTTAAAGTAACCTAACACAACCGAACCTCGGGGTGCCCTTCGCTCGCTCTTGCATCCTATGTCGTGTGTGTGTGTGTATGTCTTGTATCCTATGTGTATGTGTTGTGTGTGTAATATAATTAATTCAACGATATAGCCACAACATAACAAGTAAAAGAAGAAAACAAACATTTTTGCAAAAATAAAAGTAGATATTTCTAAATTATATTAAACGTTACTTATAGATTTTGAATATTATAGCAACTGAATATTATATTATGTGAATATTATTTCAAATGTGCATTATATAAACTGTTCATTATACCATAGGAAATTAGGTAAAATGTTCATTATACCATATGAAATTAGGTAAAAAGAAGTTATATCAATAATTCATTATGACCGTTGACCATTATATTAAATAAAAATTATATTAAACGAAATTAGGTCTTATGATCGTTAGAACTTTTGTTTCTATATCAAACGTGACACACCCCGAAGCCTGCCGGGTCAGCGGGATTGTCCGAAAGGGTTATCGCTGGCCCGGAACGATGATTTCCAAACAGAAAAAAAAAAAGCGTGGCGCGTGCCGCACTTTGTGTTCTACCGCTTGCTACACGTAATTTTGCGAAATAAGCCTTGGCGCAATGGATTAAGTTTTATATTTGAGTAAACATGTAAATATGTTTACTTCATATATGCGGTTTTTCTTTTGATTGAAATTGACCTAATAAGTAAGATTTAATTTTGATATTAGCTGAATTACTTGCCAGTCTGCCACAAGCACAACTGTTGCGAATTTCGACCGCGTCGGAGCACTCGTCAAAAATTACTACCAAATAAGTCTGAAAACAGAAAACATAAACTTGTGCTTTGTTTTTCTTGTCACTCTTTCCTTCCTAAAAATACTTTTTACCCGTGTACAGTGAGCCTCGCTCGCAGTGAGCTTCCCAAATTTGTCAAATGTTCCCAATTGATATTGAACTTTGTTTGATATGAGGTCGTAATTAGAATGAAGAAATTTCAAAATTTGGGTGTAACATAACATCTGTAAATAGACATGTTAACATGGGTACGTTTTGGCTTGTTAGGGTAAACAACAGAACACCCTGTATAATTCTAAATACATTCAACAGCACACCAAGGTATCCAAAACAGACGAATTTCTTCTTCATCTCCAAACAATAGAGTTTATTATCCATTGGGGAAATTTGACAGTTTGTGGTAACTTGATGTGTGTTGTATGTACTATATACCCATCCATTTTGACCGCGCGCTTACTAGGGGGCGCTTGGGTAATGTTTGCACACGGGCGCAACATGGGCTAGAGACGCCTCTGGCAAAGAATTTGGCAAATGTAACTTCCACAGTCTTTCCATCGTAATGTTCTTGTAGGTCGGGCCATTTCTGTTTCAGATCCACTTCTAGCTGCGGGTGGTTTATACCGGTCGCAAATCGATCACGCAGCAGACGTTCGAACAGGTCGTCCTTGTAGCCACAGTCGGTGGCGAGTTTCTTGAGCCTGTTAGCGTAGTGTTCCATAGTCTCATTGCAGTCTCTTACGCAATTCCAAAACTCAGCTAAAGCTTTGAATTTTGTTGTTTTAGGTCGATGTAAGTCGAGTAGTTTAAACTTTACGTCTTTGTAAATACTGTTTTCAAAATCGGGTATGAGTGCTACTTTTAGATCGTGGAAGACTTCTGGAGTTAAGCAAGAGAATAAAAGTTCTTTCCTGATGTCGTCTCCGCTTACGTCCCAGATATCGCATTTTTTTTCAAAAAAATCTAAAAAATATTCTACTGACGTAGTAGCAGGGTTAAATGTATCACACTTGAAATTTTTAATAATTGTAAGTTTGTTGTTGGGATTCGCCGAGCTGGCAGACTCCGTACCAGGTGTTGCTGGTGTAGGGGCCGCCGCTGTCGGTAGCTGTTGTTGTAACACGAGTTGTTGCAAAACGTCTGATATTTGCTGTTGTTGCCCCCGTTGAATTTGTATGAACTCTTTAAATTGTTCCGCGTTCATTTTAACTAGATACTTTAATCCTCGTCGCCAATGAAATATATTAATATCATCTTTAATGAATGTATTTATTGACGTAGGTAGTAGAAAATTAACAACTGAATATCATGACAATGACACAACCATAAAGCCAGGTATATATAACAGTTAGTATAATTGTAAAATGTCAAGATTTCATGAAATAGTCATTCAATGGGATTACTTGGTCATAAAGAGTTGTGTTGATGACTTTAATGATTATATTATTATGTAAATACATTACATATTTGTTACGGTCGCGAATCATATTTTAATCAACGTACAACTTAATACTGACCAGCAAATTAATTGAAATGTTTCTAGTTATTTACATAACTAGAAACATTTCAATTAAATTCTCACGCCACAAGCTAATTCTGGCGCGTGGCCAAAATCGGAACTAACACCGCCATTAAAAGGAAGCGCTAAGGTAGCCCGCGAAATTCAACTTTTCTTACGTTTTTTGCAATTTGGAAACATGTGGAACATGTGGAACAACCGATTGTATTTACTCTATATAACTGTGAATAAATGAATTTGAATTTGCAACCGCGGGGCGTTGCTATTTGCGTCATAAGTTCGAAAAGTGTGTATGCTCAACAACGTAAATACCGCAATGTATGTTATTGAACTGTCATAATGAAATCCATTGCTACTGATACCCCGCTGTTGTGGAGGTAAGTTATAGTCGGTCGCTCCTCCATGTTACATGCTGGTATTCCACCAACCTCCCGACTGTTGGGAAAAGGTTAGGTAGATGATTACTAGATGGATAGGAACATGCCTGTAGTTTAGGTATCTAGTTATATTCTTATCATAATTCTAAAATCAACAATGTGGTCCATCTTAACTTTCAGTAGGTAGACATGATTGTGGGTGGTACGCAAAATACGCGCATTGACATTAGGTACTGTAGGTACACATGGCTCACCCCCAATCTTGCGCCGCATGCCCTGTCATCTTCATACGTGAGGACCATAATGGCTGCGTCAGCGAACGGTATAGGTAGGTACGCGTTGCGGAATTTTGGGCGAAACAATAATAAAAGGAGTATAAAACTGGCCAAGTGAGAGTCGGACTCGCACACGAAGGGTTCCGTACCACAAGGCAAAAACACCGAAAAAAACACGTTTGTTGTATGGGAGCCCCCCTTTTAAATATTTATTTTTAGTATTTGTTGATATAGCGGCAACAGAAATACATAATTTGTGAAAATTTCAACCGTCTAACTACCACCAAACGGGGTGAATAGGAATGCAGGGGTGAATTGGGACAAAACTTTAAAATGGATTTTAGCGTTGAAATAATACAGTTTGTTCCCGAAAAGGACATTTAATCATTAATTATAATTCAATAAACACATTAGACTCTTTTTTGGCAACAAACTATATTATTTCAATGTTAAAATCGCTGTTAAAGTTTCGTCCCGATTCACCCCTGCATCCCTATTCACCCCATTTGACGGTATCGCAGTTCTTGAGATACAGCCTGGTGACAGACAGACGGACGGACGGACAGACAGCGAAGTCTTAGTAATAGGGTCCCGTTTTTTCTCCCTTTGGGTACGAACCCTAAAAACTACTTATATATTTTTTCGTGTTATTTTTGTCATCGACACGCTAAAAATAAGAGAAGTAGGTAGACATCTCCAATCTTTAGACTTCGGCATGTCACACCTAATAGAGTAATCCAATAGCTATGCAGGATATCTACCTAATAAATAAGACAATACTTTAGTGATTCAATGCAGTACTTCGAAAGCGATTGCCATCTTATTTTATGTATTCTCAAGTAATTAATAAAATAGGTATGTAATGTACCTACTACCGCTAAGTACTCGTAGCGGTATCTACAACGCCACACGCGAACAACGCGTCATACTGTATTACTGACGTCACGCAAAATCCTGCATCTCGCAAGCAGAGTTTACTGCGCAACTAGCATAGATACAACGGCCCGACATCAATCATCGGGCAGTTGCCCGCCAGACACAACACCCGTCTGCTCGGAGGATCCTCCCTTTTCTATGGAGTAGGTACTTGGCGATATTATCCTAATAAGAGTATTTTCAGAGAGGTCAAAGAAACCTCTTGGCCTAACTACCCAGGTATGCAGGTTCCCTCATATTCAATATACCTACTAAAATAAATAAAAAATTCCCAAGGTCTTCATTATAAACAAACAATTGCCCGCTGAAAGAAATCTATGCAACTTCATTGTAACGTTTGGCTGCGTACCCAGTGCCAAATATTGAAAATTATTGATTCATAGTTTGCTGCAACCGTAGTGTACAAGTTCACGATTGCACTTCATTCGAGTCGAGGTGACAGCTAGTATAAAACCACAACACTTGTGGTACAGTCATCAGTTCCGCAGGAATCATTGGGAGACCACCACGACACTACCTCCAGAATAATGGCTTTCATATACAAGGTATTTCATGTTTTTTTTTAAATTAATTACGATTCCATTTTCAGTTATCCAAGCTTATCTCCAAAGGTAGGAACTTTATTGATTATTATTTGAATAGGTATTGATCATAGTCACACTAATATTATAAAGGCGAAAGTTTGTGGGGGTGTGTGTGTGTGTTTATACGTTTGTTACTTCTTCACGCTCAAATGGCTGGACCAATTTTGATAAAATTTTGTATGGAGGTAGCTGACACCCTGGATTAACATAGATATACTTTTTATCCCGATATTCCCACGGGATCGAAACTCATGCGGGTGAAACCGCGGGGCGCAGCTAGTATATAATACAAACGACATCATTCAAGTGTCGAACATTTTATACCCAAAAATTAAAAAGATAGTACAATTTTCTTACGGGAAATAACATCTTGAGCATTTTTACAATTAGGTACAGCGAAAGCCTTAAAATTAACCCCGCCTGCTATTTGAGGATGAAAATGCCAAAAAAAAATTTTCTTTATCATGTGCTTTACCTATGTGTAACATAAGAAATACCAATTTTTAATTGAATTTAACATCTTGAACATGTTTTAACTATAAACTTGTTATTAAAATATGATTTTTGGCATTTTCAATCTCAACTATCAGCCGAGGGGTTAATGGTATGTTGTATTTATTAATAGCAAAAAATTCCCAACGGTCTCCAAATTAAACTGGTGAAAATCATTTCTCAAAAACAAAACAGCAACAACAATCTACCTATTTACAACACATTTTATTTAAATTTTATTACACTGAAGTTTAACCGCAGAAATCTTTTATAAAAAGTAAGTAGGTACCTACTCGCTTTTATGATGATTCAGAAGATATGAAATAGTGATAGATTTGTCTCTTCTCTGCGTACGAGATATTCCGTGAAAACTTAGGTGAAGTGAGTTTGTTTTTGCTTGGAATTGACACTATTGACAGCTCACTCCACGCTCACTTCACCTAAGTTTTCACAGTGAGATTTTTACAGAATAGCACCGCTGTTAGTAGTGTCAAACCCTAGTGGAATGACAAAACATTTCACTTAAGTTTTCAGGAATAAACAGGCTGAAACTGTGCGAGTGCTAGTGTGTGCTTCAAATAATTTTAATATTAAAATTGAAAAATAAGAATATAGATCAAAATAATGACGACCAATGGACCGCTTTATGGATGTGTGCCTATTGCGCTTAGAAGTCGGTTACACGCCAAACTCGAGATGCATTTTCAGAGAACGTCTGTATAAATAAACCTACAATCAAAAACAACAACAACAAAGAACAAATTGTTCTTATATATGTAGGTAAATAATTATGTAAATCTAGCTCCATGTGGCACCTACCTACTTTTGATGTTACCATAGATCACCTTATCCTATTTTCAAATAAAAATAACAATTAAACATCAATCAAATTAGTCTCGTGGACTTACTGCAAAAAAACTGTGCTCTCACTTTCTTCGTGGTCGATTATTTTTCATTGTCGCTATTGAGTAACGAGTTAATAGCTACTGACCGTGAAGGCCGCGGCTTTTTGTCACCAGCGAACTGGAAGTGGTGTCAATAAAATAAAGGAAAATGAACTCCCACGATCGATCGTCATCGCAATATACGCATCTCAATTGTTATTTATGGACTATTAACCGTTTCAAATTCATTTTTATTTTATTTTCTTATTTTATTTATTTGGCTCACCAACAATTGAATACACTGACACAAAGATATGAGATACATTCAATAGACTTATAGACTAGTGTACCAATTTCTTACAGGTAAGCACATCATGCATTACTAATTTATCGAGTGAAATTGAGCGCCTACTTAAAATAAGATGAGTTCTTATACTCGCCGAACATAATCAAATTCTAAATTAAAATCATAGGTAATTAAAATTAAAATCACATGCAATCAATGAAAAGTAAAAATAAAAATACATTAAAATCAAAACAATCAAAAACATCAATTTACGATCAAAATAATCATAAAATGAAAAGAAATTAAAATCATAAATAAAATCAAAATCATTATTTAAATTAAAATCACATGCAATCAAATCAAAAGTAAAAATACAATTAAATTAAAATCAAAACTGAAATAAAATCAATATTAAAATCAAAATTCATCTTTGTATTATGTCACCGTTTCTAATTATTCTTGTTTTGGTCAACGAAAAAAACAATATTACACTCAGAACGAGTGAAATATTATGTTCTTTAGTTCGTTAGTTGGTAGGTAGGTAAATAAGGTATTACGAACGCGTCCAATACTGCTGTGGCGGCATCCATATAGCCACATGCGAACTACGAATTACACTGCTGTCATGCAAAATTCTGCATCGCACAAGCAGATTTACCTCGCAACTGACATCAACCGTCGGGCAGTCACCCACCAGACACTTTTAAATGGAACAACTGCTTAGCTGACCTCCACAACCCAGTTACTAGTAACACGATATGTCTTCTATGTCACGATATGTACCTCCATATGTTGATATTAATTCTTCTTCCAGTTTCTCATACCGGTAGCGTTAGCAACAGCGGTGTTGTCAGGAAAACATGGGGGGTACTCATATAGCCGCTTCAGTGGGCCTGTCAGTGGTAAGATCGTGGAAGTCCAGGTGCCAGCAGCTGAGGGGATCCCGGCCCAGCAACACGCAGATTACGGCTACGACCACAAATCAGGACAAATTCACCCTGACACCGCTAAATACGAACATTTGAAGACTGTTGACTATGTGGTAAGGTTTTATCCACTCTTAAACAAAACTGATATTTAAGTAATTATGATAAGATCGTAATTACAATTATCAGCAGTGCAGTAGAGTACACTCTCTCTTCAGATTACAGCGCTTAATCTGCTTCTAAATTATTCCAGGCCAAACCTGACTACGCATACTCATACGGCGTAGAAGACCCTCATACCGGTAATCTTCAGAACCATAAGGAACATCGTGATGGCGACGTCGTCACGGGTGAATACTCACTGGTCGAACCTGATGGCTCCATCCGTCTTGTAAGATACACTGCCGACCCCAAGAATGGTTTCCAGGTAATTTTTATTTCAAAAGATTTACTTAAGTATCTGTATGCGCTCTAAAAGATTGGTAGGAAAAACGCAAAGTACTAGAACTAAAGATTCGCACCAGGCCCGCGTTGAGGATTACGGCCCACTGGCTTACACAGAGAGGAGGCCTGCGTGTGTCAGCAGTGGAAACGTTATAGTCTCGTGACTTACCTGTCTTAATGTCATGCCAATGCATTTATTAGATGCACTGCTGTAAACGAAATGATGTTACCTAACTTTTTACATAATTTACAGGCTACAGTGCATAAAAAAGCGGGCGGTCAACCTCAGAAACTTGTACATCATGGCCATGCAACGCAAGAAGATGACTCCAGAGAATACTAGTCCTGTTAGGTTGTTTTAGTTTATTGTTTTATACTTTGTTGACTATTTATTAGTTCCTTTTGTTCAATAAAAAGGAGTGATACAATTACTTGTCATATAATTTACAAATCCAAACAAATCTTAACTAATATTATTTTTTTTTGTTTTTCACTTGAATAATTTCTTCAACGAATCCACTGAGAATGGCATAACGACGGTGTGCGTCTTGTCTCCGGCGATCGTTTGTAATGCTTGTAAGTATCTTAACTGAAAAGTATCATAAATAGGTTAGAATTTACAATGGTTGAAGAACAATAGATGTCGAGTTTCAAATCGAGATCTAAATCATGATTGAAATGATACTGATCTTCCTCCCAAAGACTAATTTTATTGCAAACGAGCGGCCAGCTCTACTAATGTGGCGACATGTCACATTGAGATTTCTGTGCTAAATTCCAGTTAAATATCAGTGCTCATATAAACGAGCGGCGCGCGGCGTCGGCGGCTGTAGCCTTTGCCGTTGGCAATGTGCCGTCCGTGTATAATGTGTATAATTATGAGCACGTAAATTGATTAAGGCGAAAGCGCCAAGGAAGCCCGCGAAATTCTTTTTTTTTGGTTTTTTGGAATTTGCTGGTCAGTATTAAGTTGTAAGTTGATTAAAATATGATTCGCGGCCGTAACAAATATGTATTTACAGAATTATAATCATTAAAGTCATCAACACAACTCAAGAAGACCAAGTAATCCCACTGATTGACTATTTCATGAAATCTTGACATTTGGGGATTATATTAAAACTTCACAAGTTGTAGGTATTACTGATTCTAATGATTATAATTCTGTAAATACATATTTGTTACGGCCGCGAATCATATTTTAATCAACGTACAACTCAATACTGACCAGCAAATTACAAAAAACATAAGAAAATTTGAATTTCGTATACACGAGCGGCACATTGTCGCCGGCGCGGCAGCCGCCGATGCGGCGACGGCTGCAGTTAGACGCATCTACGCTGCCACTGACCAGTGTCTTTGGCAACTTCCCGCTTGTGTATATGAGCACTTAATCAATTTATACAATGAACCTTCTGGAATAAATTCACTTCTCATACTCTAGAAGTTCGTCTTTATGTTGTGCGTAGGGGACATATAGTCGCTTTTTATGCTCTAGTGCATAAAGTTTTTTTTTTTCTAAGACTAAGATAATCAGGCCAACCGCATTTACCGCACACATTGTAACGCACAATAAAACGTCGCAGATTAGTCGTTATTTTATGTCATTTGCTTTAATTTATATTACTTCCGTAATTTCTATCGTTAATTTAATTTAACCGGATGAAATAGTTGTCATTTAATATTTAAAAAACGCAAAGAAACGTTTTTATGACTTGGCAGTAGGTATGAGGTACCCAAGTCGAATATGTTGAAAATTAAGAAAAATCTTTAAATAAGTTTCGTGGCAGGAATTATGCTATTTTCTTCTTCAATTTTGCAACATTTTTAAACAGTGAAAAGTGATTTATGCCTGTTTCATTTCCTGGCAATCGAAGTGAAAAGCAGAGATTTATTTTATTATATTAAAGTACTATTATTTATTTATTAAATGTCTTGGGATAAAGTGGTTTATTTTATGCACTAGTTGTACAATCTGCTTATTCCCGGCGGCTCCAAATTAAAAAGCAATGGGAACAATGTTAGTATTATGTTATTTCAAACTAATAAAATTATGGAGCTCTTGGGAATCAATGTATGGAGTGAAATTGTTTGGAGAAGAATAGATTTGGAGTTCCTGGGAATAAGCCGTACAATCCATACTAATATTATAAATCGGAAAGTAATTCTGTCTGTCTGTCTGTATGTTACCTTTTCACGCCTAAACCACTGAACGGATTTCGATAAAATTTGGCAGAGAGATAGATTGCATCCCGGGGAAGGACATAGGATATTTTTTGTCGACATACCTCGCGGGCGAAGCCGCGGGCGGAAGCTAGTCTACTATAAAAACAATGTGAAAAACGAATCTAAATTCATTGTGTAGTTTAGAAGAACTAAGTGGGCGCACAGACAAGACACGAAAAGTGACTGGGTATTTACAGAGGTAGGCGAAAATGGAAACAAAATGCTACCAACCTGCATGCAATATGGATTATCCATAAGTAACGTAGTAGCTTTCTGGAGATTTTTAGTGGATTCTATTTCAGCTTTGGCTACAATGATTTTAGCATTCGCCATTCTATACGACTCAGCTTCTGTAGCCATTGCTCTTTGCAGTTGTAAGGGCAGGCATATATCCTTACTATGAGTAAGAAAAAGAAAAGATTTAATGAAACTTAGTATAGACTGAATATAAATATAAATATTCCACAACTATCACACAACGCCGTCTAGTCTCAAGCTAAGCAGAGCTTGTGTTATGAGTACTAGACAACTGATAAACATACTTATATATTTCTAAATACATACATATATAGATAAATTACACCCAGACACAGAACAAATGATCATGCTCATCACACAAACATTTGTCCTGGGTGGGAATCGAACCCACGACCTCCGGCATAGCAGTCATAGTCACTGACCACTAGACCAACAGGCCAGTCTAATGAGTCGAATGATTGGCTAATGGCCGATTTTTCAATCGTCAGATAACTTTCATCTGAGGAAAAAATATGGTTGTTTGACATACTTATTTTCTATACAAAAGCTATCAAATTTTTCTACAAAAAAACAACATAAGTAATCTAGCAGTCTATGATGTTTGTTTTTAAGCATGTTCCACTGTAGCGACTAAACTTCTGCCACTTACACATCAAATCCCATGATCTGTACTCCCCAGTTCAAGGTCAAATTCTTCATATTTTCAAAGACCTGAATGCTTACTGCGGGTCGATCGCAGAGGATGTCAGATAGTTTTCGCGTTCCAAGGGCATTGCGCAGAGTTGTAGCTGCTAAAAATTGTGTGGATATTCTATGTGAACAGAAAATTTTATTAGAAATGCACATCTGGTCCTCTCGTTCATTATTATTATTTTTTATTGGGCGTGGCTTCTCCTCTAGCTGCAGGCGATCCACCTTCGCCTGCAGCTGGCGCGTCTCGTCTGTGGCCGTGCGCTGCATCAGCTCGGTGACGATGCCGTGCATGCTCACAGCCCGGCGGCATTTGAGGGCCTTTTGGAAGGTCCCTTTCAGGTTCGAGGACTTGGGAGGCGACCTCCAGTACCAGTCCTTGTCCTGGAGCGCCATGCGCTCAAGCTCCGCCAGGGAGTGGTCGGCGTACAGCACTGTGGATGTGCCATAGCCAGCCCTCAACCTGGCGGCCCGCGCCTGCTACTCCCTGGCAGAGACCTTCTCCTCGAGGTCCTACTGCAGCTGCTCCCTCCTTGCCAGGCCTAACTGACGCTCGGCGTCCACCAGGCCCACATCGTGGGTGGGGTTCGAAGCAGTAGTCGAAGCTTTTTTTGACTTTGGCTTCTTCCTCGACTTGCCCACTGACTCCGAGGAGCCCTCGGACCCTGGCCTCAGTTAGGCCCGCTTCCGCTGGAGGCGGTCGTTTTCGGCCGCCGACGTGTCCATGACGGCCTCGTCGGAGTCCGAAAACTCCGCCCGCAGACTGGATAAGCTGGCCGCGGATGGTGCGCGGCCAGCTTCGGCGAGGTCCTTAGAAGGGCCATTTGCATTCTCGTCCTGGGAGGGACGAGCCGAGTTTAAAAATCGCCCGGAGGCGTCGTGCTTTGGTTTTGTTTTCGGCATACTTGCAGCCGTCCGCTTGTTCTTGCTGCAAGTCACAGAGCTCTTTAGCCGCCGGTCCGCCACTCCGTTACGGTGGTCAGACACGGCGTTGCCCGGGGGTTACTGCGTGGAAGTAAGCTCTGTGGGGGAACCCCCAGGACTATGTCTACCTAGGGCATCTCATACAGCTCGGTAGACACAACTTTGAGAAAGAAGACGACAGAAGGATCCATTTGGATTCTGCAGCGTTGTGCGAAAGCATATCATATAACCAATAAAGAACAAAGATAGAGATAGATCAGAAATGAGGATATGTTTTTTAGACTAAGCTAATTTGGGTGAGATTTGATACACTAACAAACTGGAGCAATATGTAGGGCTACAATTAATAAGTATTGTGTTGAAAAAAAAGGCTTGCTTCTTACTTATAATCAGCAATGTTAACAACCGCCCAAATTGGATCGTAAATCTTGTAGTAAACAACTGCATCCACGGCAACAGTCAAAGCATCTTTTGTTAAAGCCTGTTAAAAAGTTCGATAATAAAATAGTTTAATTATGTTGATAATTTTTGAGACTGCCTCGTTGGATAGTAGTCGCATGCATATCTTCTAAGCATAGGGTTCTAGCCTTTGGGATCAATTTTCAGGTCTGAAAAAGTGTTATCAGGGTTCTTCGTAGCTCTCCGAACTCTGCAGTTGCACCCTATTAATAGGGTCGCCCTTCTATTACATGGGACTTAAACCTAACTGACGAATTAAGAGTGCACCTCTCGGCCTGTGCCGGTAGCGATAAAAATCTACATCATATGGACGAAATAATTAATGAAAATTATAGAGATATCTCACCTCTTGAGGCGGTACTGCATAACAAATGATCCTCAAGTCTGTGAAATTAACGGTATCAACGCATGGCAGGTAGTGGATGAGACCAGGTCCATAGGGTACGCTGCTACGCAATTTTCCATTTCGAAGAATTACCGCTCGTTCAAACTGTCTCACTACCTGTACCGAACATGAAATCAGTTTGAAAAATAAATTACCAATATCCCTCGCAGACTAGAGCAGAGTTCGTTCTGTGCCTATAATGTACTTGATTGTCATAAAAAAATCGTCATGTGCCATCAGCGTGGGGAGCCTTGAGGGTTTTTGAACAAGCGTACGCAGGGCGAAAATTTGATAGCTGAGTGCGAAATGATGAAAGAACATCGCCAATATAAGTATTTGAAAAGTTTTAGAGAGGAGCCCCGTGGCCAGTCCGCACAGTCCACTTTCAGATTTTGAAAATAGTCAAAAAATGACGCGATTTTCAGAGCCGTTGATTTTGGTATGATCGTGTGCGGCTCAACCCTTGACTTAAATAGGCAAATCTTATGAAGAAATAGTGGTTTTCTCTAAATCTGACGACGTTGACCACTCAGATTTGGACAATTTCTTAAAAACAAGCGAAGAATGCGAAGGCCGCAGGTACCCGTTGGATGCGAGAAGCACAGAACCGGTCGAAGTGGAAGTGCTTGTTGGAGGCCTATGTCCAGCAGTGGACGTCTTTTGGCTGAAATGATGATGATGATTCAGGGCGAAAGTGTTACGACGTAAAAAAGTCGTTAAGTTAATTTATCGTTATTTTTAACTGGTAAGGCTTTCCATCTTTACTAGCCGATACCCGACACCTCTGAATATTTTGTTAATAGTTGAAAGGTCGTTGGATAGCGCATAAGAGGATGTTTCTCAAATAATTGGTTTGCTTAGTGTTACAGTACAATTTTGAAATCATGAACCATACCATTATCTTGATTTATACTATAAAAACTTGCAACATCGTGTTGAACATCGTTGATCGTTGATTTTGTTGCTTCAGGCAATGAGTGAGAGCATCTACATATTTAATTCAAAACGGAGATATGAATATTTTTATCTTACCACGAAGATAGCAAATAGCGAAAGGGGAAACGCCACAACAACAATAAAATACGACAGAAGCACAATGCATTTCTCTATGAATTTAACTCCTTCATCTGTAAAGGAAAAATTGTAAGTACATAGTCAGGTTCAAGGCGTTTGCATTGTCCACCGCTTTCATTCCAAATAATTGCGTAACACACCATCAATCTCAATCTGAATCATTTTGAAGGATATTGCTTCATAAGTTCGAAAAATGTGTCTTCTCAACAACGTACTTATACTTATACAACGCAATGAATGTTGTTGAACTGTCACAATGAAACTCATTGCTAATGATAGTTTATTACGCAATATTATCACACTATCCATCTATAATTTCTTATTAATTTATTATTATTACCTACTCTTAGAGCCAAATAAACTCATGCAATTTTTTATGGTTTATATTTGTACATACCGTCACCGTTATCAGCTTGATCTAAATTAAAGCCTTGGTATATTCTACATACGTTAGGATCTTTGTCTCGTTGTCCTCTTTCTCCATAATTTATAGGTTCTTGTTCAGAGGTTTCTGATATTTGCACTTTTGGTTTCGGAGACATAATTACATTTTTTGATTAATTTGTTTTATGTAAGTAAGCCAGAACGGATGAAACTCAGTGTAGACTGGTTATATTGTACTAGTCTTTGGACTGGTGTAGACAATTCTGAAAATATGACCACAGAGTACTTTTTGATAGACCGTTAAGTGACTAAGCAATGAAAGTGAACTGTCAAAGTGAAAAAAGTCGCTTTTTATTCATAGAGAATTCACTGAAACCTCAATTAAAACCTATAAGTGACATCATAGCAGATTACACACTCGCTCAATGGTGTCTCATGCACCTGTCCCCACCGCCGATCAAACAAAAAAATTTACAAAGATTGTAGGTCCTGTATAAGTAAAAGAAATGTGTATTAATAGTTGGTCGCTGATTGGTCACACTGGCGGCGAGTACTAGATTGCCGCAGCGACAAGAGCTATCGAAGAGAAAAGAAAGAAATAAAATACGTTTATTTACGGCAATCATGACGCATAAAAAGAGCAAAAATACACAAAAAAAAATAAGTTGGCGAAAAACATGCGTCACATCCACGCAAAACGGCCTTCGCTCAGCAAAATGCTAAGACCCTACGCGAGACAGAGGCCCAGCACTAGTTTTCAGCGACAACCGGCGTCGACGTGATGACGTCAACCAGTGCAGCATACGATTAGATATAAATAAAAAACCGGCCAAGTGCGAGTCGGACTCGCACACGAAGGGTTCCGTACCACAAGGCAAAAACATTGAAAAAAACACGTTTGTTGTATATTAAATAAATATTTAAGGGGGGCTCCCTTAAATATATTAAATAAATATTTAAGGGGGGCTCCCTTAAATATTTATTTTATTTTGTTTTTAGTATTTGTTGTTATAGCGGCAACAGAAATACATAATTTGTGAAAATTTCAACTGTCTAGCTATCGCGGTTCTTGAGATACAGCCTGGTGACAGACAGACGGACGGACGGACAGACGGACAGACAGCGAAGTCTTAGTAATAGGGTCCCGTTTTACCCCTTGGGTACGGAACCCTAAAAAGCAACCAAAATAAGAAATAAAATAAAAAAAACATTACAAAAGGATAGTAGGTATAGGTAGTACCTAAACATGAAAAATATATGAAGATCTTCATATATTTTTCATGTTTAGGTACTACCTATACTGAAGGAGATAAGAAAAAGAAGAAGAGAGTACTCGCTTAGGGATGCTCGTTTAGTGGGTAGAGGTTTAGGTGGTCTCATGCTTGGTGCATAGTAGGGTGGTGTAAGATTGCGCAATTTGCAACCAACCGCTCCTAAAATAAAAAATGTTAATCTTATCTGAGATCAATCATATATTTGTTTAACGTTATTATTATGGCAACAAATAAACATACTAATTGAAACAAAAAATAAATAATCTTCTTAGCAATTACACTAAAATCACAAATTGGGAATTGCGCAATTTTAAACACCCTCGTGTGTAAAATTGCGCGTTGAGATCGATAAGATTGCGCAACTATATTATTTGCAGAAATCACAAATAAAAACCCCGGAGCCATTGTAGTCTGAACAGCTTTCATGCCACCACTCCTTACACTTAATGCACTCGATCCAGTCTTCTTCTAAGGTCCTCAGGTGCTCGCAAAAACCTTCTTCTACCTCAGTCGAGAAAGTAGTATCAAATCTGCCTAGCTTTGCAGCACAATGTGGTTGTTGCAAACGGAATCGTAAAGTAGAGTCTGCCATCCCCAAAGATACAGCCACTGCTCTTTTGCTTTCACCATTATCAATTCGCCTACGAGCCTCCTTGATAGTCTCATCAGAACAAACCTGGCGTCGATTTTCCTTTCTCTTGTCGACATTCTAAAAAAAAAAGTATGCAATATAACCAATAAATATACCTAATCAACAAAATTGGAAACAAAAACATTTTTTTTTATATTTCTAACTACCAAAATATAGGGGCGTGTAAGATTGCGCACGCAATCTTACACGCACTCAAAGTGCGCAATTTTACACATTCGGATACCATTCTAAACATTGCGATACTACTGCCACCTCTTAGAAAAACACATGACATTAAAACTTGAGTGATCCTGCCGCGACAAAACGTTAACAAATTACTAAAATTACTTATATTGACAGTATAGTAACGCATTCATTTCGTCGAAAAATTAGATCAAAAGTGAATAAAAACTTTGTACTTACATATTTCTTGTGTTTTCCACTCATTCACAATTAATTTTTGGGAGCGCGTGCCTGTTGCGACAGGAAACAAAACACGAAGTTGGCTACGAAGTTCACTCCGTTGCCCTGCAGGGACGTATGCGCAATTTTATCGACCGCACAATCTTATACCACCCTACCCTACAGTGTGAGTCTTCATAATGTGCACATATTGAAATGAGGGAAACTAAGCTTAATTTTATCGACGGAAAAAAAATTAAAAAAAAAAAAAAAAATTTTTTTTAGCATTTTTAAAATTCTTGTTCGCTGCTGTGACCCCTGTGTAAACAATCGCCCTTAATTGAGAATTATGGTTTTTTTTAAACAAAAATCTGATATTTCTTCATAAATTTTTACAATAATAGGCTATTTGACTGGTTTCTGATAAACATCTCAGATTATTTAATGGTGTCTAACGAGCCCACAAAAACCTATTACTTCAAATTGAATAATGTATTTCTTTTAAAAAATAGTAAATAAAAATTTACTGTTTAAATAAGCCGCTAAAACGCTATCTTTAACAATATGGCGTCGTGACGTCACGATTCACGTAAACAAACGTTGAAACGGTCGAGATACTAGACAAAAGTCATCTGTTCTGTCAACGATAGACAGAAATTTACTAAATCATGACGTCATCTTAAGTTCAGCCAATCCAGACCGTTTTCGATTACGTGGCGCCAGATTTAAAAAGATGAAGTTTTTTCGGGATTTTTTTTATAAATAATACATTGTTTTGTAGTAAAATTAATGCAAATCGATTTTAAAAGCGATAATCGATACGAGTTTCAATAATTAGGACCTTATTTTTTACATTGTCAAATAGCCTATTGTAAAATTACTCAATAAAAGCCCCGATTACCTACCCTTTTTTATTACTTTAAATTTTTCTCCATCGTATCAGATTTCTAAACGTTTCTAACTCAATCACAACATTTCCTATCAACTGATAGAAAGGCCTTGCATTCACCATACTTTAGCAGGTAAAGATCCTTTTAAATATTTTTTTATTTTTTCAAATATTTTTTCCGTCGATAAAATTAAGCCACGTTTCCCTCATTTCGTTATGTGCATATTATGAAGACTCACACTGTATATGCATATAATAATATGACCTCCCTAATTCTCCTGAAAAAAAGCCCGTGCCTGAAAAGGCATTGAACCGGGCTGATGATGATGGTTTTGTGACGGTGCAGAGGAAGAAGCGCCGACAAAGAACCAACAAGAACCGCTACGGCACAGCTCCTATCAAGCCCGACATCCCTGTTCGAGCCGCCCAGCCGAACACTCACGTGTATATTTACCATTAAGGCCGAGGACATCGTCGAGTACGTGTGCCAAAGGACCAAGTACAGGCCGAGAGTCCAGTTTTTTTTTTTTTTTTTTTTTTTTTAATTACTAAATGGGCCCGCTCTTGACCCCGATCACGCCTGATGGTAAGCGATAGATGAGGTCTATGATGGAACGAGCATGCCCAGTTGCTTGAATCACACCGCAACGTCAACTTCAAGGCGTTCGTGGTGCGAGTACCTACATGCTACCTGCACCTCGTCATGGCAGAGGACTTTTGGCCGCAAGATGTAATATTCTGTCGTTTCCGGGGACAAGTACCACACGATCGCATAAAGACAGTGCTCGAGTGAAGTGAGTTTTACTGACTTAGTTTTAAGTTTATACACTAACACACATTGTATTATTATAATATATATGTTAGTCTGTAAGGTATTTATCTATAGGCCAAAGTAGGCTGAAAATAAAGGTTTTATTATTATTATATCAGCGAGTAATCGCTCGTTGCCGTCGACCACTCGCTTTTAGTTGCTAGCTCTACTCGCTTTTCGTTAAACACCGGCGGTGGTACAGGTGCCAGATCCACATGACCCACATGGCCCACAGGACCCACATGTTAGGAAGGGCTTAGGGCCTGTGCACACTACGTTTTTTAAACGCGCCGTTGACGCGCGTTTTAGAAACGTGCGTCGACGGCGCGCTTTTATCCTACAGAGCAGTGCCTGCTAGTATCTGACTCGCGTGCGTATCGCGTCTGTATCGCTACAAACGCGCGTCAACGGCGCGTTTAAAAAATGTGGTGTGCACAGACCCTTAGGGCCGAAGCCTGCCGGGTCAGCGAGATTGTCCGAAAGGGTTACCGCTGGCCCGGATCATAAAGGGCTAAGGAAGGACCACGGGTGGGTTTTAGTCAGTAAGAGTCTGACACTTTCCGCTCCACCCAGAGCGGGAGGGGTCATTTGATGATTTCCCATCCGAAAAAAAAAGGTGGGTCCTTTTTTTTTTGGGATGATTAGGCATAGGCAGCGCGGCTAAATATATGTATCTACCTAATGGAAATAAATATATATGAAGAGAAATTTGTTGCTACTTACCCTGCCCTTGCTTGTTTGCCTATTCTGATTGAAGTGATGATTGTTCATATTTTGATCGGCGGGTCGCTCAGCTGGTGTGGCCTACTATACGTACGGATATCGTAATTAGATTGAGCCGGGAGGGTAGGTCAGCCGGTCAGCCCGTTGGCTGACCTACCTTCTCCGCTCAATTCAGCTTTTAGTCCAGTCATTTGGTAGTTTTACCTGGAAAGTATAAGGTACCTACGGGTTTTTTGAAAATTAGTGATCGGCGTGGGCGCCAATGATACTAAGTAGCAAAGTGAATATTCAAAAAGAGCACGTCTAAATATATCAATTTTTTTTGCAGCATAGCGCTGTCCCACTGCAACTGGGCAAAATAAATAAAATCATCAATTTCAAAACTCCCGTAAAACTTTCCAGGTAATCCCCTGAGCACATTAATGTACTAAGTATTTAATGTGAAATGTAACTTAAGTTTTGCAGCTAAATTGTTGGGGTAGGTGGGGGGGGGTATCGAAACAACTATTATATTTAAAAAAAAATGTTTTTGCATTGTTTAACTGCATTACAGAGTTAGAAGTAACTTTAAAATAATTATGCTTGAGTTAGGAAATGCGGGCGGCAACTCATGGAGTACGTGTTCATTAAACCACGTGTGTTTATTGCCATTAGGTTGCCTAAAACCTACTCCCGATCTGCAGCAGGTGGGCAGGTACTCAAAATTATCGTGTGTTGAGTTTATGTTGTTATCAGTTAAAACTATCTATATTACGCTTTGAAAGGCGAATCGCTAGTTTAACACTTATAATTGGGGCTAAAAAACGGCCCCAATTATAAGTGTTAATGAAGCTTAAGATAGTATGTGCATTTTGTAATGTTTCTCTTAGGGTAGGTAAATAAAGATATGTGAAAGTGAAAAAAGAGTGACTGTACTGTCTTCAAATATATTCGTACACGACTCCAGTGACTAAACGGTTAACTGAACTGACTCGTTAACTAACCGCGTGTCCGGAGCCCATTGATCCAGGAGTATCAAGCGGGAAGGGAAAAATTACTGTCGTAGGCTGATTCGCAGCAATAGAATTCAATGTTTGCAGATACCGGAGCTGAAATTTAAGAATGTGTAAAGGAAACAGTCGGATATGGACATGAACTGCAGCGGCTTAAGCCATCAAAGTTCTTCGAGTTCAGTACAACAATGCATTCAGGATGCTGTTTGGGCTTCCACGCTTCTGCAGTGCGTCGGGAATGTTTGCTGATGCGCACACTGATGGCTTCGCAGCGATCAGATGTAAGCGTGTCGCGTCGCTGCTGCAGAGGGTCCGGGGCAGCTCGAACAGTCTCCTGAATGTGATTGCAGGGAAATTTGATTGCCCGCTCGTCCATTATTTGTCCAACCTGCATGTGTACTAACAGTTTTTTTTTAATATTTTACTAATAATTCCATAATGGATTTAAAATTCTGAAATAAAATGAGTATTATTATTAAGCCAAAACCACTGCTGGACGTAGGCCTCTCCAATATGGATATATATGTGTGAACCGATTGCCAGCTTATGTTGGCTGTCGACCCTTCTAAAACACACTATAAAGCCCAACATACACGGCACGATTGTATTGCCAATTTAATTAAAATGTAAAGGGACCTCCAGAGAGAGGAAACTCCTAACAATGCGGGCCGTGTCCAAAAGTACCGCTTTCTGGATCAAGCCCTTGATCCAGCTGCCCAACGAGAGCCTCCTCAGGTGTTGGTCGAAGCTCTTGGCTATTAGTCCATTGGCTGTCACGACTATCGGCACAATGATCGCTGAGTCCACATCCCACATGTCGACAACCTCGTGAGCCAAATCAAGATACTTGATTTGTTTATCTTTCTCGGCTTTCACGAGGTTCTCATCATGCGGGATGGTTATGTCAACAATCATTGCGCGCCGCTCTGATCGATCCACCACCACTATATCAGGCTTATTGGCAACAATAGTCTTGTCAGTGATGATGGATCGATCCCAATATAATGTGATATTATCATTTTCGAGAACTGGGTCGGGCACATACCTGTAGTACGGCACCTCCGATTCCACAAGGCTGTATTTCAGAGCAAGTTGCTGATGGATTTTCCTGG
Organism: Oligia fasciuncula; assembly: GCA_963082905.1. Taxonomy (NCBI): domain Eukaryota; kingdom Metazoa; phylum Arthropoda; class Insecta; order Lepidoptera; family Noctuidae; genus Oligia; species Oligia fasciuncula. The sequence continues at coordinate 7,816,288 of OY720392.1, forward strand.
CTACAAGGTTGTGTCTATGCAAGTACTCTCCGTTAGCTAGACGAGAACACCCGGAGATAATATGCCTGATTAATTCTCCCGGCCGGTGGCATGCCCGACAGATGTCAACCGTGCCGTCTTTGACAATAAATCTCCGGTAATTGTTCGTCATCATAACTTCGTCTATAATTGCACAGACAAAACCTTCAGTTTCTCCAAAGAGATCACCGGCACGCAGCCAGGCTACGGACGCTAGTAGATCGACATCGGGTCCATGTAGGGCCCGGAAAAAGCGTCCGTGAAGCTCCTTACTCTGCCATACGTCCATGCGATCATTAGTGTCAAGCACTACTGGCTTGCGTGCGCCAGTTCTTTTAAGCCAAGGAGAGCGGGGTGAGGCCTTTGTCCACGGCAACTACATCTCGATGCATCCCCACGTCGGTTTCTAGGAAATATTCCCTGAGACTGCATATCTCGCGATTGTGGAGGGTCTTAGCGTTTAAAAACCCTTGACCTCCACACTTTCGCGGGATATACAGCCTCATTACCGGTAAATAAATTAATCAATAAATTATTTTTATTAGTTGCATGCAAGGAGGCAGTCGCCTTCTTCTGCGAACACATCATGTCCCAGAAGGAGGCGGCTGAACGCGCGCGGGAGGAAGATTCTCTCGCGGCGCCGCTCCGAAGGCGTAGGAGGGGTCGAAGAAGACGTGTATGACAGTCATCTCCGACTCCTCGTGCGGGGGCACCCTCGCCTGTATTGCACAGGCTTCCACCAGCGCCGGACGGGAATGGCCAGGTGTTCCCGGCCATTCCCGTAGCACCCCAGCCGGGGGGACATGCGGGGCCCGCCAGCTAGGCGGGCATGCGCCGGGGGGGTTGTGGACGCAAAGGCTGAGCCAGATTCCCATGACCCCCCCATCAAGGCGATAAGGGAACACCGCTGAGTTTTAATGGGTATACTGCTACTCTGACAGGGAGTCCCACATACTCCGTCTCGTCCCCCGACGAGCGTAGAGATGCGTAATGTCATTTCTCAGCGACAAAAAAAAAAAGTAAATAAAAGAAGAAGTAGGATATATACACTACTGCACTGGGGACATGGCAAATTACTGATATATCTATTTACTAAAAAAAATATAGAACTATGATATAACTTTTGTTCTTTAAAATAATATTTACTAGCATAACAGGCGGATTTTCCATCATTATTTGGGAGGCTTCCTTGAGGTTTTCAGCAGCTTTGATTTCACCTTCTGCTTCAATTACTTTGGCTTTAGCTATGCGAGTACCCTCAGCTTCAGCCGCCATTGCTTTTTGGAGTTCAAAAGGTAAAAATACATCTTTTCTGGAATCAAATCATGGAATGGAAACTGTGGCTCCTTAAAATATATATAGATTAGATAAATATAGAAGCATAATGCGTCTTGGAAAGCATCATGGGATAATTTAATATCCGAAAATCAAGCTAAGCTATAAAAATATTAGTAACTACTCTAATACGTAAAGACGCTGTATAGTGAGAGGAAAAATACATTTCAACCCGTTCTATGATAACTCCCCATCTAACTGTGGTCTTGTCTATTGCCGTCCTGCACTTGAAACTTAAGGATTCCCGGCTTGTTAATAGATTATATAATGAGTGCCCCCCAAGTATATTTCTTATCGTAGCAATCGTTATTAACTCTGTAGCGTATCTGCAATTGAGAATTGTCGTTATTATGTAACTAAATAACAATCATTTCAGTTCTGATTGAAACAATTTTATAGTTTACCTGTTATCTTGGATGTTCAATAGACAATCAAGGGGCCTCTCAATGTGGAAGTAGATGACTGCATCGACTGTCACTGTTACTGAATCTTTTGTAAGAACCTGAAACGAAGAGTCTTTGCTTACTTTGAATTATACACCTACCGTTAAAGAAGCTCATCATTATCATAATTTCAGCTGAAAGACGTCCACTGCTAGACATAGGCCTCCCCCAAGCACCGCCACTTCGACCGGTTCTGTGCTCCTCGCATCCTGCGTGTTCCTGCAGCCTTCACAAGGTCATCAATGCACCTTGAGGCTTTCCAACGCTACATCTTCCGGTACGCGGTTACCACTACAGAACGTTTCAGCCCCATCGGCCATCTGAGGGGCAATTCTCGTAATTTTAACAACGTTCACAGTCTGATCTCAGTCTCAATTTGTCAAAAATACCTCTAATTTCTCTACATTTTTGACAAGTTTTTGACATTTTTTCGTCGCTAAGATGAGACTGCGACAAGATTTTGAATGTTTTCAATTACGAGAATTGGCCTTCTGTTCTGCGAGCAATGTGCCCTACCCACTGCTACTTAAGTTTGGCAATTCTTCTGGCTATGTCGGCTACCTTGGTTCTCCTGCGGAGATCTTCATTTCTGGTTCGATCACGTAGGAAAACTCCAAGTATAGCTTAAGAAACTCAATACATAATATTTAACTGATCTTTAAAACAACTGGACTGATTAAAAAAACGGCGAAAATCAAAACGAAGGCACCAGACAACATGTGATCCTTATTTTACTGTTGTAAACAAAACTTTACTTCTTGGGGTGGCAGGTTGAACGATTGAGTTCTAAGATCAATCATTTGAACGTGGTCTGTGCAGGGTATCACCCATATTATTCCTGGACCAGCTGGCGAATCTTCCCGAAGTCTGCCGAAGCGCAAAATAACTGCTCGTTTGTACTGTTTTACCACCTAAAACAATGTATACTTCTTAAAATACCATTGTCTAGCACTGGCAAACCTTTTTACTGGTTAAAATTTTCATGTGTATGTACTAGTATGTCTGTGGGTCTGTCAGAACTTGCTGACTAAAACCACACAGTATACCCCCACTGGCGCTGGCCAGGGAACTGTTTTCACAGTTCCACAGACGACATTAAATTTCGTTCAACGGTTGTGCGTTTGTCTGTTTACGGACTTTGAACCAGCTCCCTTAAGAAAGGTATGAGGAAGGTGTAAAGTTCACTCATCCTCTATAGAAAAGGGAGGATCCTTCGATCAGACGGGTGTCGTGTCTGGTGGGCAATTGCCTGACGATTGATGTCGGAATTTTGTATTTTTGCTAGTTTCGCGGTAAACTTCGCTTGCGCGATTCTGGATTTTGCGTGACGTCAGAGTGATGCGTAGTCGCATGTGCCTTTGTAGATGCAACACCCTAATTACGTAACCCATGAAATCGGTCAACACAAGAGATAAGTATGCAGAATCGTCCGATATAGTTGAAGTTTAGTAAGAAACCGATGGATGTTCTCGAATAAAATTTAATTTTATTAATAGAAAAACAAACAGCTCATCAGTCGACAACATCTATCGGTTTCTATAAAAACTTCAACTATATCCGACGATCCTGCATACTTATCTCTTTTGTTGACTGTACATAACGCAATGAATGTTGTTGAACTATCATAATGAAAGCCATTGCTACTGTTAGTGTGTTACGTAAACACCCCACTGTTTACGTTACTGCTTAGGTATGCAAATTGGAAAACGTGTACAGTCACGAGCATAAGTATGTATACAGTTGGCTTTATTCAAAGGCAATTTTCTCCTTTATTTTTGAATGAAATTTTTATGTTATTGCGAACATAGTATTTTCGAACCCATAGGTTTATGTAAAATGTCGTATTTCAACGTTGCATTCGTCATTTCATGAAAAAATCACAATTGAAAGTTGCCAAGTGTTGACATATTAGTGCTCGTGACTATATGTAGTTTTACAGCATGTGAATGAAATCAATTACTATGAAACAGTTAATATTGAACATTGTCAATGCCTTAGCCCTTACAATACATTAGTATTTGGAAGTAATAATAAATAAATAAAACTTACCATAAAACATAATAATAGCACCACTGGAAACAAGATGATTGCTAATAAAGCTACCATCCGAAATACTTTTTCTGCAGTAGATTCTTTTTGGTATCCTGAAAAAAATATTAGATATTTACACTAAAGTTAAACCAATACATTACTAAAACAGTGGGTACTAATTTTTCACAAAGTTAAAAGCAAAGATTAACGGGAATTTGCAGAATCATGTAGGTAATTTAGGCCTACATCTAATAAGACCGAAATGACTGATGTATTTCGAATCATTGTAATAAAATAACTGCAACTTAAGGTTTAGGTAGTACCTACTATGTATAGGTGGTACGGGTATGCTTGAAAGATCTGTTGTTGATTCTTGCGGCGCCGTCATACTGGGCATAATATTATGAGAACCAAATTAATAGCGAAAGAGTAAAATACACTAAAATATTGATCAATGTAAACACCAAACCAGCATTATACTTTTATTGTAGTCTTTGCACCAAACAACAATGGTATAATGACAAGTAACGTCAATCGAATTATGTTTCAGTCTATCAAAAAGTACTCTGTGGAATTCTGTCTTCATAAAAAGTTGCGTTCAATTTGGGAAAGAAATGAAATTAATAAAAATAATTTTCAAAATATTTATTAACGTTATCATTTGACTAATGTTAATTTGTTCAGTGATAGTTGATATATAATTTATAAATTGACTTGGTGGTGTGAGCTTGGTCCTGGTCCTCCCATGAATGATTTCAAGAAATCCATCGGAAACGGAAAAATTATTGTGGAATTCTTTTCAGCCGATATCGAACTGAGTGACTGGAGGTACCGCAACTGAAATAGATGGACATGATTTATTAAAGAAACTGCCTAACAAAGCCACTGACATATGCGTTTCAGAAGCTCGATTTAGAGGCCGTGGTTATCCACCGAATATGGGCAGCGCAGTACTATGTGGCGATTTTTGACCTCAGCCCATTGGAAGATGTCTTTTATCTGATAGCTGATCCAACCAGCTATGGTCTAGATCAGGGCTGTCCAAATCAGGTACCATCCCGGGCCAATACAAATTTCTGGATAGATTGGAGGACCGCACAAATAAATATCTTAACTTTTTTAAGAAATGCACCTTTACTACCTACCTTTAATGGGAGTGCATTGATGCCTAGGCTGTGCTAAAGAAATCCTGGGGATGGGAATCAATGAACTCATGAAAGTTTTTTCACAAACTCACTAACTAAGAAGTTTTTAAGCATCATTTTCCAAAAAATTTGAAGTTAGTTGGAGTTAGGTCTGATGAGTATTGTGGGTGACGAAGAGCTTCCAGTTGAAGCATCTGTGATTTTGACAAACTCCTTTGTGCGGTCTTTAACAAGCGTATGTAATCTTTAAGAAGTTGACTAAAGCCATTGACTTTTATTGGTTTCCTCTGTCACCCATCGTATTCGCCAGCCCATTCATCAACTTACTTTTAAAATGTTGTTTTTCGAAATTTAGATAACTTTATACACGGGTAAATTTCAACTCCGAAGCGTTGTGTCGATGACAAATAGGTACCTTTTAAGAGTTTATTGATTCCCGTCCCCTGAATTTCTAAAGAACGTCAAAATCAATGCACTTTCATTAAAATAGCAAAGGTGCATCGACCATAATAGCTAAAAAAAGTCGATTAACAAAAGTTTTCATACGTAGCACAAACTCAAGCCGCGGGCCGTGCTTCGGACAGCCTTGGCCTAGACAAGTATTATTTTTTACCTGCAATGCCATTGGATTATCTATCATAACAAGTGAAGCCTCCTTCAAGGCTTTAGACGCTTTTATTTCTCCTTCTGCTGCAATGATCTTAGCTCGAGCTTCACGATCTGCCTCGGCTTCTGCGGCCATCGCTCTTTGCAACTGCACAGGCAGTCTCACATCCTTTCTGGAAACAGTCAAACATTATAAATGCTTAAAGGATACATGACTTGAATTATAATAAAAGTGCCTAATTTTAGGGGTCCGATCTAGGTTACTTCTAGGTACAATACATATACTATACACTACCGTAAAGTCCGCGTGAGTCTAGAACTGCGAGCCCTTAGTCGACTGTTGTTAATTCTCAAAAACTTCAGTACGATAAAAAGCTCACTTTGCTAGGAGCAGATTTGCAGTCAATTTATAAAAAAACTAAATTCCACCCTCAGGCTATTACTGAGAATAGCTCCTTGGGGAGACAAAACGGAGAGACTGGAAATGGAAGTCAGTATTTGAGACATATGTATTCCTTCTTGAAAAGAGAATAACTGAATCTGAGGAATGAGGAATCAGGACTTAAAGATTGGCTTGGGCAACTGACTAATTTGTTGGGAGAAGTGCTTATGCTACTGCTACGGGTATATCCACATTCTCTTTTAAAGGAGAAATACATATGACTTTGACGTGATTCGTTTGTAAGGTATTCAAATACTGGCTTACATTTCGACCCTCTCCACTTCAACTCCCCAAGGATCAGTCGCTTCATCAAGGCTGGCTTGCATCATGTGACTTATTGCTTCTCTGTCTGACAGCAGCTGTGCCAAGTCTCGCATTCCAAGAACATTCCGGAGAGTCGTTGCAGCTAGAAGACGCGTTGATGCACTGGAAAACAAAATAAGCTTTGAAGCAAATGAAAGACTAAACCAACTCATCATTCGAATTGGTTTGTTAATTCCTAGTTTATTCCAATTATTCTGCTCGACTCCAGGATTTCAGGACTGGAAAGGTCGGACATGAAGATGTTCATGTCCGCTGCACGTCAGTGGTAACATCACCAGTATAAGCTAAGAAGGCCTATAGTTGAAAACCAGGTCCAATTGAAAACCAACGTCAGGCACTAGTTGTCTGGCATTTTTGCTGAACCGGGCCTATTTGACGCTGCCGTAAGGCACACTTTCCTGCTAATTTTTCACAACGCACTTTACACTGTTTTATTTGTTTTCTTTTTAATATATATTTTTTTTACTTGTAGTATAATAAATGTATTTTCTTTCTAATTCTATTGAAATTTCGTACACGCGTTTAACTGTATAGTCAACCACACACAAGTGGTAACAATTTGACATTGACATCGCCTTTATGTCGTAACACTAAGGACCACTGCGCTGTTGACTATATGTGTAAGTTTTGTATTTTTGTAACTCCGCGCCTTGTATTTTCTTTATATTCATGGATATTATCATAGTATATGCGCATAGATACAATGGCCTGATATGAATCATCGGGCAGTTGCCCGCCAGACACAACTCCCGTCTGGTCGGAGGATCCTCCCTTTTCTATAGAGAATGAGTTTTGAGCGCAGTGGTGATGAAATAATTTACACAAAGTAAAGCGAATATCAAATCTTCATGTATTTTTTTATAATTTAATTATGCTTGTGTGTTGTGCTATTTCATTTTTGTGCACAAAATCCTACTTTCTACTAATATTATAAACGCGTAAGTTTCTGAGGATTGATGGATGGATGGACGTTTGTTCCTTTTTCACGCAAAAACTACTCAACAGATTTAAATGAAATTTGACACACAGACAGTTTATTACCAGGATTAACACAATTTTTATCCCGATATTCCTGTGGGATCGAAACTTGTGCGGGTAAAACAGCGGAGCGCTGCTAATGGATGATATTATGTATCTATCTCAGGTGCTTTTTGGAATCAAAGAAAAAAACATGATAAAGGATGTACCTATAATCAGCAACCCGAACAACTGCATTCAGAGGTTCCTTGATCCGGTAGTAGACCACTGCGTCTACAGCCACTGTTACCGAATCTCGCGTTAAAACCTGAAACATTGAGTAAAGATTTTATTTAAGGTGGCCATTGAGGTTTGTTTCGGCCAGTTCTACTAAAAATTCTTTTGGATTGCAACATCATCAAGAAAGAAAATACTGGTCATAAGTCTTCTCTAAAGCGGATCTCACACTACAACGAACGGAACGCAGACAATGCGGGCCCGCGCGTGATTTTTTACATACAAATTTTGCTCTGTTTCCCGTCGCGTGCCGCGTTGAAGTGGGAGATCCGCCTTAGTATCGAAACGACATGTGCAAGTAGGTACCTATAAACATATTTACTAGGTAGGTACTTCAATATCAAACTCAATGTAATGGCAAAAAATATGATACCTACTGATCAGATAACAATATAAAGTTGTCTGATGATCACATAGTTCAAGCAACTTTAATAATTTGTCAACGTCATAAAGACCTAATCTAACTAAAACTAATAACTAACTAAAATTTAAGGCGTCGATAAATTCCTCAAATAATGTACACAAGAGACTGGCGGCATTGCCTCTGGCAAAGGTAAAAGCCAGCCCTTGGGTCAGGAAGTGTCAACCAGCCGTTTAGACATTTCGTTGAAGAAACCATGAGCACTCGAATCCCACGGTCATAAAGTACATAACTTAGCTGTTTCAGTAGGATTTAGCATAATTTCAAAACGATCATAACTCGTACATCTTGTAGTAAATTAGTAGGTAGATAAATGTAAATGAACGTGTTCGACTCGAACGAGAGGATGTAATTGTAACTGTAAGGCAGCTACTTGTGGAATGACATTTGCCAAGTTCAAATGTCGTGGGAATACACCGCTCTCCTAGCGACATCACGACGCCACGGCTGATTAATATTGTTAAAACATTACAACGAAGGAAATTAAAACTATTTGTGAAATAAGGCTGAGATGCACCCTTTCACTGTTCGCAAAGCAGTGTATGGTCTTGGGGCAGGAAAAGGTTAAAATAGTAATAATGTAATACACTGCTACAAGGTTCTTTTGGCGCTCGAATGGCGTTGACAGGGAGGAGCTGTTGGTAAAACATTCGTACAGTGTCAGTTAAAATATATTCAAAAAACAAGATGGCGTTGTTATATTATGCCGCGGGCGGAAGCTAGTTTAATATAAGTCTAACGTCGCCAACCAGTCGTATGCATGCGTGGTGATCAATGCTCGTGCCTTCTCTGTATAAGAAGAGGCCTTAGCCCGGCAGTAAGAGAGTAAGTATCAAAAAGTACTCTGTGTATTAGACCAATAGCGACATAAATGAACTATGACTTTCAGTCTATCAAAAAGTACTCTGTGACTGTGACACAAGGTAACTTCTCTTCTCCTAGTCTGTGTGTGACATAATCATGAGGAAGAATGACACATAATTTTTATTCATAATAAGAACACTTCAGTTTCAAGTGGCCTGTAATTAAAGAGGAAAATAATAATATGATAGGAGTTTGTATTAAATTATAGGTAATAAAATGTAAAGAGTAAAAACCAATGTAAAAATTAGACCAATAGCGACATAGTCGTATCGCGAAATGGGCAAAGTGAGACATAGACCTCCTAACGCTTATTTGAAATAACGTTTAGACACAACGCTTACTTACGTTATTATTTATAGGTATCTTTCATAAATAAACAAATGAACATACCTAATTAATGATCCAAAATGGTAGATTGAAGATGATTCACAAAGTACTGTGCATTCTCCAGAGGAACGCCAGCTATAAAATCTTATGCAATTTGTGTAAACAACGCCTCAGGGGCATGTAACAGTGCATTCAAGTGTTTAATATTACTTTTAAACGCTTTCATGAAAAATAATACTTACCTAAGTTACTTAATGATATCGTAACTCGTAAGTATAGGTTACAAAAACTAGGTAATACTGACTCAATTTTCAACTTAATTTAACAAAAACTGGGCTATGTTCATAATAGTCTGATTTCTTTTTTGCCTGCAAGCACCTGACTTAGTTGCTACACTCTTGATTTTGAAAACTTTGCTAGAGAATCTAGAATGCATGAACGCAGTGGTGGCCCAGTGGTAACGGCTGCAACTTACGAGTTATAGATCGTGGTTTCGAACCCAAGTAGGCACTTTACTTTGTGTAATTTATAACGTTGAAGGAAAACATCGTGAGGTAGCCGACATGTTCTAGAAGCAAAAAATCGAAGACATGACATCCACAAACACTGGGCCCGCGTGCTGGATTATGGCCCAGTCCTTCTCACAGAGAGGAGGGCTGTGTCCTAGCAGTGGGAATATTATAGGTTGATTATGTGTGTGTGTGTGTACCAGTATATAATTATCACGTTACTGTTCAATGTTAAATGCCCTAATTCTATCATTACGCCGCGCCGTCTAATCGTCGTTAATTCATCCGGTAAACAAAACGTATCCAGGTCAAAGAGGATGTCTGTTCCCGACAGAACAATGGACAAGTTAAAACCATCTGCCTTGCATCCTTCATGATATTGACCATAAACCGGGTCAAATCAAATGAGCTAGCAAAACTACACAGACGTGATGGATCGATATCTAAACATGATAAAACTAAAAAAACTGGCCAAGTGCGAGTCGGACTCGCACACGAAGGGTTCCGCACCACAAGGTAAAAACTCCGAAAAAAACACGTTTGTTGTATGGGAGACCCCCTTAAATATTTTTTTTTCTGTTTTTATTAGTATTTAATGATAAATGATTTTTATTTCTGTAAGTAGGTTTGTACAAACACTTTTACACGTCAATCATATTTTTTTTTTAAACTAGATGAGGTCGGCGTTTCCTAACTGACTATTCTGAGAAGAAAGGCCGAAACAAACTCAGAAGTCACAGTCTCTTTTAAAGTCCAGACAAAATCTTGGTCAGATCGTGTGAAGACCATGTAGATTGGTGTCTGAAATGGTCTTTTGAGGAAAGAACCACACAGATTGAGCGGACCTGTCCAATCAGTGCACGCATTTGTCAAAAATCGTGCAGCTCAACTCAGAACTTGAGGAGCTCAACGATTCGACGAACAATACCAAAGACAAGACATTTGGGTAGGCCGCATAAACTACTCAAACTGCCAGATCATGATTAAAACTAAGAAGGAAAAAAGAAATGACCCACATAGTCCTCACATTCACAATAATTAAATAAAAAATAATAATAAAAATTACTTACAAAGTAAATATTCATGTCATTGTCTAAATAAAATTCATCAATGTCAATGTGTATATAAAAAAAATCCGGACATAATCTTTGAGGACCATGTAGATTAGTGTCTGAAATGGTCTTTTGAGGAAAGAACCACACAGATTGAGCGGACCTGTCCAGTCAGTGCACGCATTTGTCAGTAACCGTGCAGCTCAACTCAGAACTTAAGGAGCTCAACGATTCGACGAACAATACCAAAGACAGGACATTTGGGTAGGCCGCATAAACTACTCAAACTGCCAGATCATGATTAAAACGAAGAGAGAAAAAACAAAAAATTACCCACATAGTCCTCACATTCACAATAATTAAAATCATATAATACTTTATACAGTAAATGTACATGTCATTATTTAAGTAAATAGATACTTAAAAAAAGAAAATTATTAAAGTGTAAATTAGAAAAATAAAAACAACATTCTAAACCTATTGGAGCAGCTCAATCCCAAGCCTTTTTGTCCTCAATATAGTCTTTTACAGTATAATAGGCTTTCTGACATAGTTTTCGCTTTATAAAAGATTTGAATTTATTAAGGCTTAGTTCTTGAATGTGGCTAGGAAGTTTATTATAAAAACGTATACATTGGCATCTAAACGAGCCACCTATTTTTTTGAGCCTTGTTGTTGGAACAACAAATTTGTGTTTGTTCCTAGTATTTATGTTATGGATATCACTGTATTTTTTAAACAGATTAATATTTTTATGTGCATACAAAAGATTATCATAAATGTACTGAGAAGGCACAGTCATTATATTAATCTCTTTAAATTTGTCTCTGAGGGAGTGTCTGGGACTTAATTTATAAATGGAACGAATTGCCCTTTTTTGTAAAATAAAAATTGTCTGAATATCGGCGGCATTTCCCCACAACAGAATACCGTACGACATCACACTATGAAAATAACTAAAGTATACTAAACGGGCTGTCTCTAAATCAGTTAAATCACGAATTTTCCTAACGGCATATGCTGCAGAGCTAAGCTTTTTTGACAATTTATCTATTTATCTATTTGTTGTTATAGTGGCAACAGAAATACATCATCTGTGAAAATTTCAACTTATAGCTATCACGGTTCATGAGATACAGCCTGGTGACAGACGGACAGACGGACAGCGGAGTAGAGTAAATAGCAATAGGGTCCCGTTTTACCCTTTGGGTACGGAACCCTACAAATTGTGTAAACTTCACAGATGTGATTAGTTTTGTTATCACATTTTCTCAACTCATACTTTTTTTTGCGTATGGGAAATCATCAAATGACCTCTCCCGCTCTGGGTGGAGCGGAAGGGAGTGTCAGACTCTTACTGACTAAAACCCACCCGTGTTCCTTCCTTAGCCTTTTATGTCTTCAAGTCAACAACAATCTACCACCAGCGGTCGTCGACCCCTAAGAAAAAAACATCAAATCTTTTTTATTCTTATTTCATCGTGTTTAGATATCCATACCCATCACGGCTGCAGAATTTCGCTAGCTAATTTAATTTGACTCTGTATTTACATATAGGAACGGCCTAAGATTTGTTTTTGAACACCGATAATTGGATCGCCCCGGTGATCGCCTTCGACGGCCTGCTATAAATACACTATGATTATGAGAACATACACATGGAAGTCAGTTTACTCAATATATTAAGTGCAAAACTAACAATGTTGATTGCAGGATTTCATAACATGGAGAATTATGACGGCGACTGAAATAAACCAGACCGACAACTGATAAGAACTGCTAAGGATCCTGAGTTGTTACAGAATCGATGTGCAATTGATGGCCGCTGTTTGATTCTGAAACTGTTGATTTATCATTATGATTTGTTTTATCTTTTTGTGTCCTCCTTTTGGTCTGTCTGCTACCGTGATTGCTGAAAGTTCTACTGTACCAATATTTGGTGGTGTCTGTGGGTCGCGTTAACTAATTGCACCTGCTTTTAGAATCCTGCAGAGAGATTACTACTCTGATTTTGCATCACTGTTCAAATCACAGTGATCTTTGTTCTCATTCCAATAAGATTGCTGTTAAGTTGCTGTCACTGGCAAGTCTGTCAAAATCATTGTGATCTTTATTCTCATTCCAATAAGGTTGCTGTTAAGTTGCTGTCACTGGCAAGTCTGTCAAAATCATTGTGACCTTTATTCTCGATACAATAAGGTTGCTGCTGTCAGAGGTAAAATAACTGTGTACGGATTGTAAGCCATAGTTAGTTTCTCTGGTCGAATGTGACGTAGAGATCTCACTGTTAGTACCTAGGTAAACCTTCAATGGATTGCTAATTAGGACGACTCCTAACGCGCAGCCATGAGCCATGATATATATTTAGAGGTCTTGATTCATTAACATCAGTGCTAGCAATGAACTTTTGCGTTAATTTATAAACTGATTAACGTTCCATCCATATAAAAGGCAAAAAAAAGGAAAGGATAGTGGAAGTACAGGAAGAAAGGGAAGAGGAAGGTAAAGGTGTTTTTCGGAATTCTGGAATTGCTTCTTACATTGTACAGACTCAGCACATCAAGCTACTACAATCTGTCACATTTCATTAATAGATTTTCAACTTTATCGCTAAATCATAAGGTTCAAGATTGATTGGGAAAATTTCACAGGTTCGGGTAGCTTGATGTGTTGGCGTCTGTACATTGCACTTCTGCATACAGCATTAGTTTATTAACATTAAAACAAACAGATGGTAGTTTCATTGGCATATATAACACAATACCAACCACGTAAATCTACGCTGCTTGCATCTTTCTAGAGCATGTAAAATTTTGCTTCAACAATAACGTAATTGTACCACGTGGCTGCCACTACACTGGCTCCAGTATGGCATTGGTATTGAAAATCGTTAACCCAGTTGTTTCACGCCATTCAGTTGGCTAACGATTAATTGATGTGGCTGTAAACTATCAATCAAAGTTTTACGACATGTAAAACAAACGTTTCTTGTAAACCAATTGTCTGGGAATCGACCTACTGATCAGTTACTATTTGTAGACAAGGGTGAGATACATCGTGGATTTTAGGATATAGGTATCATGGATTTTGGGATACATCAGCATTCGCATAATGTGGACCATCTGCGAATATTTTGTCATCGTTTTCATCTTCATTTTTCTGTCCATATACCAGTTTATTTAGGCTTGGCACAGCATCTAATTTTGTCTTCTTAAAATAGCTGTTATTTGTTATATAATCCATAATAACTAAAACTATAAAAAAATAAGAACAGAAAGAAAATAAGTTTATTTTCAGTAAACAAGACGCAGAGAAAGAACACAAACACAAAAAAGAACAAGTTAAGGGGAAATTCCAAAGAGCGGGAGGGGTCATTTGATGATATACCATCCGAAAAAAAAAAAAAAAAAACACCCAAAATCGGAGTAGGTGGCGAGAAATCGTGAGGCGAATCACATCAGCCCCTAAATAAGAAACTACATGAGGACCACGACCGCTCTGATAAGAGTGCTACGAAGAAGAAGAAGATATACCTATAAACTCATTATGTTGCTAGGGTTTTGGCAATTATTGCTAACGCTTACCAAATGGCATTGAACGGCTAATTGGCAAACACTTCCTCGATACTCAGCAAGGAAAACGAAAATGCAAAGAACTCCACTGAATCAATGTTAGGAGACATTTTTACTACAAAAACTCCAACCAAACTGCTGTATTCACCTACATAAATATTACTGAAAGATGTATATACTAACTAGATGCGTGGGCATAGGTTATTTATTTAAAGCATGGACGTGTTTATTTGTATTCTGAAAGCCACTGACCGGCAGCTCTTGGTCGTGCTATGGTTTTTACGTGCAGTTTTGAACATGTGGCGGGCCTGCCAGACACGTGATGGACGATATCAAAATGTTATGACCAGATGTCCGAGTAATACTAATACATTGGTTTTTTTAAGACCAATTTGTAAGCACGTCTTCACGACTCTTTTCATTGTCAGCGTAAATTCAGTCATTGTAATGAATATTTTTGTCAGTAAGTATCTAATAGAAATAGTTTTGCAAATTTCTAAATGACAAGATTGGAATAAAGAGTTGTCATAGTACCGAGGTTTTAAGGATAGAGTAGCTACAGCTGCTTGGAGAGACAAATTCACTTAAATGCTAAGATGATCAATGGATTTTGGTGGAAAGACACTTGCGACAGACATTTGCTGTTAAAAACAGAGTAGGTAATCGAATAATCCATACTAATAATAAAAGTGTGTCTGTCTGTCTGTTACCTCTCCGCTGAACCGATTTAGATGAAATTTGGTATAGTTCTGGGAAAGGACATAGGATAGTTTTATCCCGATATTCCCACGGGATCGACACTTATGCGGGTGCAACCGCGAGGCTCTGCTAGTGTCAAAAGGAAACATAATAACATAACATCATGCTTGGATTACCCAAGAGTTAGGCAGAGGCATACCTATAGTACATCTACATTTAGCCAGTTATGCAATAAGGGGCGACCCTTTCTACTGGGCACAAATCCAGACTCCAGGCTGCTACTGAAAAATTCCAGATTGAAAAACCCATTAACACTTTGCCCAACCTGGGAATCGAACCCAGCAATTTCATGCTCAGCAGTAGCGCTTACAACCATTAGGCCGATGGGGCAGTTGAATGGAAACATAATTGCAATAATAAAGTAGCCATTACTTTTGCTTATGACATTCAGATACACGGAAAACATAAAATCGAATCTATTACCATCGAAGTTACGTAATCAGCGGTAGAGTTAGGAATAAATTAAGTGCTATTACATAAATTCACTTCGCCCAGGCCCACAGTAATAGAGCAATTGATTAATTACCTGCTATTAATAGCAAACCAAACAGGTGCGAATCAAGGAAGATGATGATATTTTAGTTACTACAAAACATGCGATTTCATTTTAATTCGACGAACACCAGTGGGATCTGAACCCATCGCGCCACTCCCCATTGGATACTTACGCACTCTGGTAAGGAAATGTACCAGGGACCAACATCCTAAACTATGGGTGGACCAAGGTGAGTGCAGGCAGGCTAAGGAAGCACTCCCTATAAATTGATGGCCACCAAACGAAACAGATTCTCCGACTAACTAAACAACAGCTGCGTACAGTTACAGCAGCTTTAACTGGCGACGGGGCATTTAATAAACACCTCTTTGTCATAGGAGTCACAGACAGTCCGTTGTGCAGGGCCTGCATGGAGGACGACGAGACAGCAGCAATGTGCTTCTTAACTGCCCGGTAGTCGCCACGTACAGGGCAGAGCACTTCGGTGATCCAGGTACCCTCCGTGAGATGGTCAGCAACAGTCAAGTCAGCAGTCAAGGCGTCGCTGGCCTTCCTTGAGGAGCTGGGGTGGATCGATTAATCAATTTTACCAAACGTACGCAAAATACGCGCCTTGACGTGGAATTGCGAATACCAGCTCGAATAGCACCTTACATAATTAATTTAAAAAGATGTCAATATCGTGATACTGACGTTTTTTGGCGTGCAGAAGACAGGAAAGGCCTGAGCCATTGGCACAGAGGTATGCTTAGAGTTAGGATACGACCAGTTGCATTGCTTCACAATCAATATGCCTAGTCTTTTTCCAACTATGTCGGCTTCCAGTCTAACTGGACGTAGCTGAATACCAGTATTTTACTGGTATTCAGTTCAGCCGACTAATCAACGAAACTGGAGAGATAAATAAACTGACAAGTGATATGCGGACTCAACAAGAGAGTCCTCGTATCACGAGTTTCGTTGATTATAGTCACTTTCTCTGATTGGTCAGTTTTGCGGATTATACAGTTGCGTCAGTATCGTTGACCAGTGATACGAGGTCTCGTATCATATGAAACCTTAAGTTTTAATGCCGATGATTCCTAGCCAAACCTTCTAACTATAGGTAGGTACTTACTGTAAAAGTGTACAATCAATATAAAGACACACTACACTACACTTACTTCTTGAGGAGGCACGTCGAAGGAGACAGTTCGCAAATCCACTTTCCTATAAGTGTCGATGCAAGGAAGCACGAAGAACAGGCCAGGACCCCTTGCACCTCCTTTTCTTACCCGACCTAGCCGGAATATGACAGCTCGTTCAAACTCTTGGACCACCTGGAAATGAGATTCAAGCAGTTTTAAAGGTAAAATATAAAGAATTTAGTTTTATACAGGACTAAGAGAAGAAATTAAACCTGTAAAAAGTCCTGGAAAGTGAAAAGACTAATCGCAATATGCGTTGATTTTGATATAGGCTGGCAAAAGTGGAAAATAACTGCTTAATTTTTCCAATTACATTTCATAACCTGAAACTTATCCGTACAAACATTTAACCAAATCAAATTCCGATAAATAAATAATGAATCAGCACGTTTAGTCGTAAACTGTTTAGCGGCGAAGATCAATTAATTATTCTCACGTAAATAATCCCGAAAAAAGTTCTTCATATTAATAAAAGATTGCTGGATTTGAACCGATTAACACCGTAGGCGATGATTGACACTATGCATCAGAAATAGGGAGATATTGTTGTTTATTTACCTTGAAACATTCAAACAGTGAAAACGGGAAAGTGATGATCACAAGCAGGAACGATAGGAATGTTGCAAATCGCTCTATGCATCCCACCGAGTCTGGATTCGCTGTCACACAAAAAACATTTTATAAATTAATTAAAAATAAACAAAATCACCAATACCTACAACACTATTTTCAAATATCACGATTGATATCACGTAACTCCAATATCACAAATACACACGTATTTTAAAAAGACAATAATCTCGCAAAACTGAACAATCGGTTAATATGTGCGACGAAAGCGCGAATTATTTATTGTCAAGCCTCCTTGCAAGCTTCACTCTTACGTCAAGGTACTTACGCATTTGTATCGTGATAGCGCAAGAAGTACCCGTATCGCAATCTAAAATATTCAAATGATCAAAATTAGAGCTTATTTCATTTGTGGAGACCGCAGGCGCACTAAGTTTAGTGTTTACTCACGACTGGGCACGTTGTCACGCCTAGTGCTTATCGTTCTTAGCTCCGTGCGCATTTTGAGAGCCCGCCGAACCCTACTGTGTTATTATGTTATTGTAATATCGGAGGGAGGAGCAATAAATTCGCATTAACTGCGTTTTACTCGACTAACAATCGCGGACTGCGCTGACATACGGACTAACTTACTGTCAGAAGAGTCCAGCTGTTTACACGACCCAAAAACTACACTGATTCCAACTAAAAATATCAATTACAATGCGTTGTTCCACAACAATAAGAAAGCTATAAATCACCGTTGATAGCGTTTAGTGAAAATGTATTTACGTATTTCGAGGTAGCACTCCACTTCCCCCGAATCCTTGTCGTAGCAACCGAAATCCATGTGGTACGAGAGAGCGCGAAACGTTAACCGCATTGACCGGGTTGTCAATCGTGGTAAAGTGGTCGTGTCTTCAAACCGCTGTCTATATTGATACTAAGGTGAGACGCGCGGAAGATCAGGTTGTTGATAAAAATAAATAAATAACGCACTTTGAGCCATAACGATGGGCGGCGCGGGCGCACACCGGGCCGCGGTGCTCCAAATTGTGAGAATTAGGTATATTGAGGCGTTTCATGCGCCCCTGCACTAGATAAATTATAACAGGATGTTTGGATAATAAGTACGCGAATATCAGATTGTTTTACGACAGTGCGCGAGTCTGAAGACGAGTCATTAGGATAAGTACCAACTGATTTTATGTTTCGGATGTAAAAATGATGTTGAATGTCTATTTTCAGCATTCATCATCTGTAGGTACACCATTCGTTTTGTTTGGAACAGCTGGGTAATGCAATGTTGCCGTTATAAACTAAACAATATTTACATCGCAATTCAATTCGTTTATAATGATAATGATAATACTTTGTTTACTGATCGTAATGATTTATTACACTTAATCTTTAATTTCTAGACGTTTAAGTGCCCTATATATAGAAAAATACGGCTATATTCATTGACGAGCTTATAATACACATTGTTCAGCTGTCTCGCTAAATGTTGGTCATTGTATGGAGAAAGAATTTTTCCAGATCTTCTGGTGATGATTATTTTTCCGAGCGCCATTTTAATCAAAGACTACAATATGATGCTGATTTTAATAGCGAAAAGTGTTTCTTTTTATTTATTTCGCTACAATATGTACACTTTACCAATAAGGTTTGTTTTAGTCCTGTCAACGCCACTGAAAAATAATATCCAAGAACAATAATAATTATGGAGAGTTTAGCTCCAAACACAGCTGGCTGTAAAGCATTTTTATTTTTATCTTGAATATAGTATGACTAAAGACCGAGTTAGATAACGTATAATTTAAATAAGTAGTCACAATAATTAATTTTCACAGAAAATGTATGTCAAAATCAAAACTCATATAGTCAAACTAGGCTGAGATTAAAATCATTTATTTTTTGCCAACATGAGTAAGGGTATAAATTCAGCACTTTTCGAACGTCAAAATTACAAAAGACAGTCCCCCAAAACGCCCGACCTTCACCACTTCCTAGTTCTTTCGCTTTAAGTGGCGCAACAAACTCCCCAGCAGCGATCTCTGCATAAAAGTGTAACCTTATTTTGGTTTATTCCATGTTCAACCCCCCAATTTTTACCCTCGACCATGTTGAACTCCTAAATGTTGTCCATGTTCAACCCGTCATTGGTTGAACATGGACTTTTATTTTTGAATATCTTTAATCCACGTTCAACCCAATTTCCCAGTACGTGCACGCAGCACGCACTGAAAATTATATACTTTACCATAATATTACAATAATGCATATTTCCGTAACAGAGAACCAGACCAACATTCACGTGGAAAATATGAATTTTTGTTGTAAACCTGATGTAGGTCAGCTCTACCAAAGTCGGTCGATGTCCAACTCACACAACGCTATCTTTGATCTCAGTCTGACGTCTCCCGGTTTATGTACTAGAGCTATTTTTGTTCTTAAATATACTACAGTTTTACCTAAATGTAATGGGAAAATATTACCTAACAAATTGGCTAGTGAGGAAAGCACTGTAAATCACTGTAAATGAAATGAAAAACAACAAATTACAGGCGTGACCCAAGATTGAGTGCAGTGACGAGCAATTGGAGGGGCCTATATCCAGTAGTGGAATACTATAGGCTGCTGATTTAGATGCTCCTTTTCTCCTGGAAGTTATACCCCTCTTCTCTTTTTAAAACAAAAGCGAGTCGGACTCGCGCACCGAGGGTTCCGTACCATCATGTTTTTAAATTTTCATCGACGAAGCCTATATTTGTAAGAAAATTTTAACACTGCGCACTGCGGTGTAGAATATTGCAGTTTTAGGTCAGCGCCATCTCTTGACCGATAGTGGAAGTAATGTAACTTTTGTTGATGATTTCTGAAAAGTGTGCTATAGACATCGTTTTATTTTTCCTGTAATTTTTACATAAACTTCTATCACATAGAATTATTTCAGATTTTTCTCTTTGCAAACTTCGGAGATAAGGGGGAACAGTATATTTTTTTACATTTTTCATCAAAAGTCGAAAACTATGCGGCCTAAAAAAAAAGGATAAAAGTTTGTGAATGTGCAAACTGCGCTCTTTCATATTGATACCCCACATGCCCTAGTAGCCCAACTTCGAATTTTTCAGACCCCCTTTCAGTCCATTTTTATTTCTTTCTTATTTGCAAAATAGTTGGGCAAATTTCATCTAAAACTATTCCAAATTTCAAGTTGATAGCATTAGTAGTTCTTGAGATATCCAGCTGTGACAGACAGGCAGACAGACTGAGTCTCACCATACGGATTCCGTTTTACCATTTTGGTACGAAACCCTAAAAAGGAATGAGATCTGATCAATTCTCGTATTTTTAAGAACGTTCGCAGTCTCTCATCAGTCTGTCTCAATCTGTCAAAAATACACACATTTTTGAGAAGTTTTTGAGATTGAGACCGATTCGCTGAGATGAGATTGAGACTAGATTTTGAACGATTTAATAACGAGAATTGGCCTTCTGATTACCAATATCGTGCACTGCGGGAGGTGCTGGAGAACTGGTGTTGTGGCGCAACTTCGGAAAGGTAATCCACTCGGCCTATGGCTGCATTGGCTGCGATAGACCAAGTTGATTCCTCACGAAACATGGGCCCCTGCACATTGC
The DNA here is from genome assembly GCA_963082905.1 of Oligia fasciuncula. Lineage (NCBI taxonomy): Eukaryota > Metazoa > Arthropoda > Insecta > Lepidoptera > Noctuidae > Oligia > Oligia fasciuncula. The sequence goes on from OY720392.1 coordinate 7,837,267, forward strand.
CAGTCAAACCATGTTCCTTCATGAAATGAAATTCAAAAGGCGCATCAGGTTCTTAGCATTTACTTGAGGAACCCCGACAATTGCTCAACCAAGTGCTGAAGAAGCGGGTGATTGACCAGTGCCTACGACGATAAAGTAAAGCAGAACTGTATATATTATTATAGCATTTAAAGCATAATGAGCCTATAATGTTCCCACGACTGGGACACAGGCCACATCTCGGTGAGAGGGGTCCCATTACTAAACTTTATCCATATGCTATTTCTACGTCAAAGTTTACCGAGCTCAAGTCATTAGCACCGAATTTATTTACCGACTTAATTAATAAGGTTAGCGTACTAGTACTAGACGTCGGCCCCTAACAATAAATCTTTGTAATGTTTGAGATCAATAGTTCAACGGCTAGGTGTCGACTGGCGAGTAAGAGGTCGTGAGTTCGATCCCCACCTGTTTGTTACACGTGCCGTAAACGAACTAATTCTTGCTCAAGCATAATAATAATTGTTGCTAGCAAATAAAAAAGTAAGCATTTATTGTCTTGTTATTATCCTTCTATCCTCATCCCAGTCTATCAGAGAGCGGAGTCAGCGCTTTTAAGATCAGTCGTCATCTGTGTTTACCTCTTTCATAGCCGCAAAATTATCTTGTCTTGTGTAATTTATTAACCGGATTTAACGGATAATGATGACTTAGGGAAGTCATCATTGTCCGTTAAATAACAGACATCGCTGTATAAGGTGGGTATACAAATCTCGCAAACGATGTAAAAGTCAACTACCGGATTATAGTATGGCACCCTGCCAAGTAGGTAATCAGCTACTTGATTAGTACCGGGTTGGTTTCACAAACATTTTCTTTAAAAACATTAATGAAAACAATGGTTCCACATCATAAGTATGAATCACACATGACTGTGTCATTTTCTCATCGTCATGGTGTTCTCAGTTTTGATGGTACTAAGGCTTGTTTCACACGTACCACAACCACAACACGTCGGCGGGCGCTAATTTGTATGAAAATTAATAGTTAAATTCACACCAGTGGCAGAGGTTCCATACGATTCCTACCGGCTTCCCTTTGAAAAATGGCACAGTCAGTATTCTATAGACAAATAATATAATCATATTAAAAATATCTACTCCGAAAATTTACCCTCCGTTACTGATTCACACGGACCACATTTTGCCGCCGCGTGTGTGATACCGACCATGTCGCCGCCACGTCGCAACCACAACACAACCACCAGCAACATCGTGAACTACCGGCCGGCCACATCGCAAACCATTTTGTAGGTATCACAACGCAACCGCAATAAGCCGCAGCGACACTAGCACTATTCACATGTTACTGTGGTAACATGTGAATAGCACCACCTTTTGTTGCTGCTATGTGGTGCGGTGCCATTCACCAACCCACACTAGGCCCGCGTGGTGGATTACGGCCCACTCCCTCTCACCGAGAGGAGGCCTGTGTCCCAGCAGTGGGAACATTATAGGCTGATTATGATGATGATGATGTGGTGCGGTTGAGGTACGTGTGAATGGGCCCTATGCGCTCAATTTACTAAGTTCGTCTTAGACATCACTGACATTGGTGAAAGAAAACGTCGTGAAGAAACATAAAAAGAAAAATCCTAATCCATTGCTTCATAAGTTTGGAAAATTCGTCTGTTCGTAAATAACGCAATGAATGTTGTCGAATTGTCAAAATGAAAGTAACTGCAATAATAATTGTAAGTGTGATAGGCTCGGACTACACCAAAGCGGAGACGAGAGGAGATTCGAGGAGATTTGTTAGAAACAATCAATAGGATTTCGTTCTTCGCTTCGGTGTATGATCCCGCTGGACTTAGCAACAGGGTGGCGGGGACATCGATGTCCAAACTGTAATCATGAATTCAGCACATGATACAAGACAGAAATGATTACTTCCGTCTAGAATCCGAGCTATTCCGGTCTGATCCCCTGAACCACCTTCCACCCTCCCTCCTCGATCCCCTGCTAGTTCATCTTCTGTTTTAACCTCTGTCTTATCCACTATAAACTTTCTCATTCCGGATTGATCCACTTTTTCTTTTGTTTAAATTATTCCTGAAGGATCGTCAGCAACAAAAATAAGTACAGAGTTTATTGAAATACATCGTTCGTAATTCCTATTGTAACGGACACGTGTATGTTAGTATTGAGGAACAACGACTCTACATTTTCAAGTAAAAGTTGCGACATATGAAATGAATTCCTGAGATTTACCATACACCACGTATCTTTGATCAGCTACTTTGTAATCAGACCTAAACCTACACACACATATAGCTACCTTCTATTAAATACAAGTATGTACCCACCTACGTGTTTTCACAACGTCTAACGATACAATCGAGAATCGTGGGGATCAATCGGCTATTGTAAAATTTTCGCGTCCATTGTAATCGAGTAGCCTGTGAAGTATCTCTGCTCTGGAACAAACGCTTTTTTGGTAGCAAGAATGTCTATTATAACCAATTTGTTTAATGACTGAAAACTTATGTCAACGCCCTAGCTTGTATCTGGGTATAGATGTGGATAAGATAACTTTACTTAAGGTCGTTGTTGACTCGTATGCCAAGCGTGTTTTGAGCTTTGAAAATGCCGTTTTTATGGATCCGTACCCAACGGGGCCCTACCATCCGTCCGTCCGTCCGTCTTTCTGTCAGCCAGGTGTATCACATGAACTGAAAGGTAGATAGTTGAAGTGTTCACAGAGTTTGTATTTCTATTAAAACATCAATAAAAATAAAATAAAGTTAAAAATTTTATTTTTTCCTTTCCCTCTCCCCTTTAATTTTTAACTTTATTTTCATACAAGAAACTTGTTTTATACCTTGTTGTTGTGTACCATTTTTTGCATTGTGATACGGAACCCTTTGTGTGCGAGTCGAGAGTTTTTAAGCGATTCTGAAGAAGATAAACTTGATAAACTTCTAATCGTCTTATCGTGTTACCTACCAAAGTGCTCTCCTACAATTGCAATACTGCACTTCTGAATTGACTGTGACTTGTTAGTCATACCTTGCATCATTTTGCTGTTGGACAAGACTTCTTCCCATAACTTACACTAATCACTGGCATGTAGCTCGCCTATCAATTTCGTCTTTCAAAAAAGTCGGTTATTTGGATTTTAAAGTCGTGCCATACTAATTATGTCTATCTAAGAAAAAAGCGTGTTGTTTGGTTATAGAGCTATGATTAACAGGGTGGATAGCTTACACATCTTTCATAGAAAAGGGAGGATCCTCCGACTAGACGGGTGTTGTGTCTGGTGGGCAACTGCCCGATGATTGATGTCGGGACATTGTATAAATGCTAGTTGCGCGGTAAACTCTGTTTGCGCGATACAGGATTTTGCGTGACCTCAGTGTGTTGCGTAGTTCGCATGTGGCAATGTAGATGCCGCTACAAGGTGTAAGCAGATTTTTTAAATTGAAATTTCTTTGTGCTTCGACTTTACGATCTTTAATCTCATCTATGATAACGCGCACCCCAGTGGTCCAGCAGATTCAGTGACATAATAATGTCTCAATCACATCTAAAATCATATGTATCACTTACTTGCACTCAGCTTGTCAGGCTTTTTGCATAATTGCTGACAAGAAGCCATTCCACCGCATACGAGTGGGTACTATATAGTCACCTATTTCCGTCAGTCGCCAGGTTGCAATGCATGTTGATAAGCAGTTCATACACTCCACATGCATGTGTATCTGGGGTTTCTAAATTACTTGCTGTGTACAAGCCTGGCATACTGATCTGTGCATAGTAAAATACAAGGTTAGAAGGTTCAGAATATTTGTTTGTAGGAGCTAGCAATCAGACAGGGACAGTCAGGATTAGGATGTCTTCTCTACCTGCAGTCTTCGATTCATTATTTTACTGTACCTATAACCTTAAAAATTCCCACGCACAACGGACCGAATGAGAGTCTAAGTGCGGAAAAGGGAGTCCCATCATCATCATCAACCTTTAAAATTAACAAACCATGAATGGTTCTGCTGTGGAGTTTGTTGCGTAACTTCTTCTTCCTAGCTAAACCACTGGGAAGTAGTGAAGGGCAAGCGTTTCGGGGGACTGTCTTATGTAATTTTGACAGTCGAAAAGTGCTGATTTTCAGCCTAATTTTAATCAATTATTTTGGATTTTGAACAATTATTTTTTGAGTGCTGTAACTGGGATTGTAGCTTGAAGCCCAACTAAGGAATATATAAGGGACAGTTTTCATTTTCAAACTCAGCCCCTTCCCTACTTGGGATAAATAATTGTATTTGGAAAATACCTATGCAATTCTTTCTGTATGAAGTTATTCCTATTAAATTTTTGCCTACGTATTCTATACTTATTTTTAAACTCTGTTCGAAGTATAACTGCTTTCACGTATTTTGCATGAAGGTACACATATGAATCAGGATGCGTAACGAGTTTAACATATGTATTACAGGATATGTTTGGTATTTAGCCACCGGCGGCTAGTGTGCTGTTTGATAGCTCCTAGACTACTGTTTTTTGTCGCGTAGAACTAGAACTGATACCTAAAATATTAAATGCTTGCCATATTTTATGTAAGTATTAGATATGACACAATAGTCAACCTCAAAAAAATTTTAGGTAGCATTTCCATTAGTTATTTGGCCGACTATTGAGATTGGGATAATATGGAAAGGAAGATGATAATAATGCTTAGTTCTATTTTCTCTTTCTGTAGCTGACAAACATTAGGTTAGCAGATAGGCGCGGCCGGCGGCGACCTCTCGCATCCGGCCCTGGTTCAAACCATGGTCCGGGGCGAGAGGGAGAGGAAGGCAGTCACCTCCTTTTGCGAAGCAGTCATGCTAGCGGAGGAGGTGGCGGGAGCCGCGTGACGGCTCCCGGCCACCGTACGCGCGGGCCTGCGGACGGAGAGTAATGGGTAGCTCACCGTCCGATCAGGACCAGCGGTGCTATTCTGTAAAAATCTCACCGTGAAAACTTAAAACGCAAAACAAACTCACTTCACCTAAGTTTTCACGGTGAGATTTTTACAGAATCGACCGGCTGGCCTTGCCGGACGGCGCGTACATGTTCCACGCGCGCCTCAAAGAGATGTCAGCATTAATGTGTTAGGGCCGAAGTCTGCCGGGCCAGCAGGATTGTCCAAAAGGGTTACCGCTACCCCGGAACATAAAGGGCTAAGGAAAGAACACGGGTGGGTTTTAGTCAGTAAGAGTCTGACACTCCCCTCTGCTCCACCTAGAGCGGAAGGGTCATTGGATGATATCCCATCTACAAAAAAAAAGACAGGCGCGACGTGACTCTTGTGGTACAATTTCTATGAAAGCTTCATGGAAATTGTTCTACCGGAGTCGCGTCGCTCGTGTTCCCTGTCTGCGGGAGCCTCTTCAACAAACCTAGAAGGTTAATAAGCCAGTACATACCTACATTAAAGTTCTTTGAGATCATCATAATAATCTGTGTCTGAATGAGAAAAATAGGTCATTCGTGATCGTGTATGTAAATCATTGGATGTTTAATAAAATCTGTTAGTCAGGTCAGGAGTAGCCGTAGTAAGTACGCATTCATCCATCAATACATTCAAAATTGAATTTATGATTCTTTACCCTTATTTCGTTTTATATACATGTACTTATTATTATTTTAAGTCTGTTAGCTTATATAAATTGAATTTAGTTTTAATGTTTCTAACTTTCAGTAGCTGTAGCCACTTATAGCTAAAACTAAGTTGGAACACTATTTCACTCGTTACACGTTTATCTTCTCATGATAATTTGTCGCTCGCATAACTCTCATTTTTTGGGCTGATTTGGGTTGGGACAGCTACATTGTTTTATTCGTGATTCTTTACATTTTGTTGCCTTTCAAAATGGTTATATTTTGAGATCCAAATAACATTGTACGACAGTTAGTGAAAAATGTAAAGAATCACGAATAGAGGAACGTAGTTGTCCTAACTCGGATCAGCTAAAAATTAGAAAAATGAGATGGTACTTTTATTCATGCGAGCGACGAATTGATCCAACAATAATAATCGTTACAGCAATCTAGTTTGATTAAATATCTGTCAGAATGTACACATGGTAGTAAGTTGTTTCATATTGAATCGTGCATAATTCAGCTGCGCTTATTCAGATTGACTCGTATTTCAGCCTGCCAGGGCGAAACATCCTAATATACTTCGACACTGACGTCAGACCCACATTGTAACCGTTGTTATGTTAAACGTTGTTTTGATAACAGTTATTGTCAGTTGTATCGTTAGTGAGTTAAATGTTTCGGTACTCTGAAATAAAAACGTTAAAACAAAGTAGTTAATATTTTCGAAGCAATGTAGTAGTCATCGATTAAAGAAAAAGTCTTAAAAATCTAAAAAACTTGTCTTAGAAAAAAATATTTTCAGATCTTCCATACAAAGAAACAGATAACTTTATGTTCCAATTTGCTGGTTTTTTAAATCATTTTTTGCAATTTCCTGGGTTTTTATTACTTAGGTGAAAGGTTTTATGAAGATTCAGTTGACGCCTAGGCTACTTTCCTAAGCCTTTGCTTACACACATCCTAAGCCGCTTTCATCTACTTTAAGATTAACATAAGCTTATATAAAGCTAATTACCTACCATAATATTTATCGCAAATTATATAATTACAGCTTCTACACATACACATACATAAACTCCGTCTTCTGCCCATGTGAAGGTAAGCAGAAACTAGAGAACGCTACCTGCTACGATCCTTAGGTACATTATTCTAATACTGCTATAGCAAACATTTCATATAAAAACTAGTTAGTTACCATAATCAATCATTGGAAAATAGTTGTCAAGATTTTCTCTAGGTTGTTATTTAGGTTTTACGAGAGGTATTTAGATAAATACAACATTCCTTCGATATATTGAATGATAATAATTTTTTGTTTCGATGTTTGGTGTGACTTTATTGCGAAGTTGCCATACGTTGCTAAAGAGCTGTGTGAAGTAACAAGTACAAATAATTGTTCTAAAATTGATATTTATAGGTATGTGTTTAACCCCTCAGAAAGCAAGTTTATAATCGGATTTAACTGTCAGCTTAAAAGAGGCTTAATATTTTATTAATTAACACCATAATTGCGTAACTCACATTCCGAAAAAAAATTAACTTCTAAAGCTTCTCTGCAAGCTTTATCTTCCCACAACATCAAAGATTGCAGTCAGCAGACCATTAAATTGACTTTGCTGAATAAATGTGTCCAATACCATTGCTTCATATATGGGAAAGGCTTGCACTAGTTATTCAGTATTGCAATCTTTCAATTTTCTATGTACTAGTATATGAGTGCCAGATATATTACGGTCTCAGGTGATAATATTCACTCCTGAGCCGTTACCGGTTTGTCCGCTATTTAAGAAAAGTATAGTGTTCCAACCTGTTATTTAGGTAATTTATGAATAAGAACTTCTATAAGACATTTAGTCACCTAATTTCTGTTGAATTAGTATTATGTGTAACTAGCTTCTGCCCGCGACTTCATCCGCGTGAAATTTCACCCTCCCCCATTCACCCTCTTAGGGGAGGAATTTCGAAAAACTCTTTCTTAGTGGATACCTCCTCTTCACAAAGAACACACCCTCCAAATTTCATGTCTCTAGGACCAGCGATTTAGGCTGTGCGTTCAGTCGGTCATGACTTTGAATTTTATATACAACGTTATTTTTAGTATATGCGAAACCTGAATATAGTTTGTTGAGAATAAGTACCTAACTAAATCGATTCCAATAATTTTTACCCCATGTTATATTTTATTCCAAAAATATTTAAAAAAGGTTAAAAGTTGGACACCGAGCGACACTAAGTAGGTTATCCAATCTCCGCGCCGAACGGTTAGATGTCTAGGTACAATCATACATCAATGAGCGCAATTACGGCGCGGCGCGAGCGGCGCGGGTGAGCATGTTTTTGTACGGACAAACAGGTAACTTAACAGGCTTATAACTTTGTGATTTTTCGTGATTACATAAAAATACTAGACACGTGTTTCGGGTTTCGCATATAAGTACTAAAAATAATGTTGTTTATAAGATATTTTATTTTCTTTCTCTGATTGCCCCATGACATGTCCCATGCCATTCACTTATTTGTATTAGGCTGCTGTCGATGGGAGATGCCTATGTTTATCGTAATCAGCCTATAATGTCCCCACTGTTGGTACACCACAGGCCTCTTCTCTTTGAGAGGGAGTGGACAATAATCCACCACGCGTGCGGATGTGCGGATGTCACATGTTTTCGAATTTTTGGTTCTAGGACATACCGGTTTCCTCACAATGTTTTCCTTCACCGTTTTGAGAGCAGTGGTGATAAAATGATTAACACAAAGTAAAGCGCCTGTCTGGGATTGAACCCACGACCTACAACTCGTAAGTCGGGGCCATTGCCACTGGGCCACCACTGCTTGTCTATCTCAGCCTAATTTGAATAAATGACTTTGGATTTTGATTTCTCTCAGGCAGCGCCGCTACACCCTATCCTCCTCCTTCCGCATCCAGTCTGTCCCAGCCACCTTTTCTGATCTGATCTATCTAGCTGGGGGTCTCACACTACGCTTGCCGATACGTGGTCTCCACTCTAGGACTCGTCTCCTCCACCGGCCAATGTCCTTTAACAAACATGGCCAGCCCACTGCCACTTCAGTTCAGTGCCTTTACAACAATGCAAATCTAAAAACTTATAGTACACCGAGAAGTGCCTAAAGAATCATTTCATCACATACCAAGTAAGTATTAGTATTTAGTTAGGTAAGTAGGTACCGGCTTGATAGTGGTGTACTTAAGTACAAAATAAGTGTATTACATAACTTGATATTATTTCTTAGAAACATTAGGTAACTGAGCTTCGATTGTTATTGTATAATAATAGAAAGGGTTTCATACAAATAAACGATACCTATTGCTTACCATGTTCTAGATTTACAGGAATGCAGAACTAACTATTCGATCCTGAATCAATTGATCAGAATATCGAAGTTGGGGAAGTAAACGATTATGAAACCGATGGTAATTTTGAGGACGGCATTAAAACCATGTTTCCTTCGCAGATTATTTCCACTTTCGCAATAATTAGAAGTGAGTTACTGTTTTCTACCTTAAACGAAAACATCTCTGAACTTGCTACTTATCTTAACACAAATGACTTAATTGTATAAGCACGAAGGGACGATATATTCCGTAAAAAATCTCATCGTGAAAACTTAAGTGAAGTGAGCTTATAGAGAGCACGTCACAAGCGTCTAACCCTTTCTATCTATTCTGTAATAATCTCATCGTGAGAACTTAGGTGAAGTGAGCTTGAAGTGAGCTGTCAATAGTACCAATCCCTAGCATCAGGTGGGTGAAATGTTTGCAGAATAGACTGGCTAGCATCAGTTGAAATGCTCACATCACTAAGTTTTCATGTTGAGAGTTTTACGGAATATACGATGAGTGGTATCTACATACAGTGGCAATTACCCCGATTTTCTTTAATTGTTGCTAGAAGACGATTAACCACCAAAGGAGCTTTAATAGGAACTAAACCCCGACCTCATCGTCAGTAGTTAAAGACTTGTGTCGGTTTACTCTCAAAAAGGTATTAGACACTTAGCGTGTAAACAGGCAATTAGCCGTTAAATCCAAATCCCCCACACCTGTCTAAAGGCCGTCACACACGGTAGACATGGTACACTTTAATGCAATGAATGTACACCGTAATGCACAAAAAATGTATAATATTGTAGTTATTGCTTGGCAAAAACTTCCACACAATGAGTGCCAAAAGATGGACGGCGCCGCTAAGGCCGGCTCAGAAAGAGATGGCGAGATGACCTCGACGCGTACCGCGAGCGCTGGTCCGAGGTGGCGCGGGAAAAGAGTTCCTGGAATCATTTGGGGGAGGCCTTTGCCCAGCAGTGGGACAGTATAGGCTAACAAAAAAAAATAATAATAGCAAGACATCTTGCCATAAACCCTGCAGGAGCCAACACATGGCAACGTTAACGTTATATTGTAACATCCGAAATCACTGATCCCAAGCTAAACAGTCGGTTTATTATGTAAAAATCTCACGGTGAAAGCTCTCACCCAGAAGCTCAATTCACCCAGAGCTTGACGCGAGCTGTCATTCAATCTGATGCTAGGTATTGACACTATTGACAGCTCACTTCGCGCCTAAGTTTTCACGGTGAGATATTTACAGAAATGGTGGCTGCACTTAAATAATATACAGTTTATATGTCTACAACGTATACATTTTACTGTACACGTTCCACAGACAAATGTAGGAAAGATAATCCTACGTTACATTACCTGCTGCGTGTGAGATACTTTTAGGTTATGTTATAATGCACATCCTGGGATGTAATGTACATTATAGCTGCCGTGTGTGACAGGCTTAATGCGCCGGCGCAGCCACAAATTTAACTTGCTACACGGCCACGCATCTCGAGTGAGTACCTAGCCGCAATCTAGAGCGAATTTCAACATGAAAATACTATGCCGGAATAGTTAGTATGTTTTATTACTTTAATTCTATTTAGGAATATAGGTCTCATTTTCTATAGTATTTGGTTTATTACTTCGGCATAGATTTTTGTAGTAATATTAACATGTGTAGGACCATTTGACAGGACAAAATTCACATATTTGACAGGAACACCACTCTGCGTTCCGGAGACGTCGCGTCCGCAAGAAGGCTGTCAGGCTCTAACGTGCTTTCCGAGGCACCGAGGGCCTCGATATGTAATGGATGGTCCCACCCATTCACGAATCGACTACGGTAAGCGTAGCTTTACCTTCTATCAACTTATGTGACTGTTAATATTTAGCCACGAGCCACTGTTTTTTATTAATAGTAAACACAAAAAAAGTAACTAGATGCTGTTCCAAATCTACGGAGTATATACAGATAATTTAATTCACACGCCGTCTTACTTGCAAAAGATCAATTTCCGTTTGTTAACTAAATAAATAAACCCTTTTTCAAATAGAACTCGGGAACCTGTTGTCAGCATCCGCCGCTAAAATACCGTTTGTTAAGAATTTTAATGTTCGCGAGGAATGTGACAGACAGCTTCCTTTTAAGAAACTCTATGCAGAACAGAAATGACGTAAAACAGAGTTAGTACGGACAAAGATACACTTTGCATAAGAAGTGGTCCTAGACAGCGCAGCTCCGGCCGTGAGTGCTAAGATGCTGCTTTTGTAACAGACGGTAGAATTTCCGAATATACATACTCTGACCGGTGTAAGTCTTTATGAATATTAATAGTTTTAATGTTTGTTGCCTAAGTATGAGACCAGTGGTGGCCCAGTGGTAACAGCCGCGAATTACGAGTTGTAGGTCGTAGGTTCGAACCCAGACAGGGGCTTTACTTTCCTTGGACGCCACTCTGTCACAGCCTTACTTCACCTGTCATCACCTTGCCAGGTATCCTGCCCAACTCCATTTGAGTTCTATTATACGCTTTCCGACATCGAAGACCTTTAAAGCAGTTATGCAATGTGATGTGTCATGTGTGTCCTTTGCCAAAAATCTCGGTACTAACTAAAAGTGCCATTTTAAGCGCCCCTACGTTCTTGTCAACTTAGAAGCGATGTACTTAGTTAGTAATAAATAGCAAAGTCCTGAATAGTGAATCTATTATGTCACATATGTCTGATGTCTTCAATACAGCTTTTTGTATGGCTTCATTGGAATACGAAACGTTTGTTTATATTTTTAATACTGAACCAAATCCTTTTATTCTCGTTGGTAAATAATAATATCCATCAGACCACCACATGTTAAAACTAAATAGATTTACTATACAAATAAATTAAATTGAAGTGTCTGTGTGCACCTAATGTCAAGATGCAAACCGCTTTTCACTAAATGCACATGAAAGCAGTACTAACTTTTTAGTTTTTCTTGTCTGTCTGTTTGATCCGGCTAATCTCCGAAACGGCTAGACCGATTTTGATGAAATTTGGTATGGGAATACTTTGACGGAGAAGGACTTGGGCTACTTTTTATCGACATACCACGCGAGCGAGCAAAGGCGCGGGCGGAAGTTAGTATTCAAGACCTTGCCAGACACTCCGCTGCTCACAATACCATCATAGCTACTTATTGGAGTTACTTGGCTATCTACATATTATTGATACCATTTTTTAGAGGGGCCCTTGGCTAAATAATAACAGCCGCACAGGTCGATCGATCAGGTTAAACTACGCTTGCCGCGGCTGGTCTGTGGATGGGTGACCATCATTACATTACACACAATGACTTAACCTGCTTTCCGAGGTACGGAGGGGTCACGGCCCTCCGTACCTCGGAAAGCAGGTTAAGTCGTTAGTCCCGGCTGTCATTCGTGGATCTTTGACAGTCGTTACGGGTAGTCAGAAGCCCGAAAGTCTGACAACCAGTCTTACCAAGGGGTATCGTATTACCCAGTAACTGGGTTGTGGAGGTCAGATAGGCAGTCGCTCCATGCAAAATACTAGTATTCAGCTGCATCCGGCTATGCTGGAAGCATAATTGGGAAAAGGCTAGGCAGATGATAAGATATTGATATCATTTTAAAATCTGGGTCCCCATAGATAAGGAGTTTCAAAATCTAGGTGGGCTGGCCAATTTACCACTCGATAATTACTCTAGGCATCGTTATCAGTAACTTAAGGCTTAAATATGTTGTCGGTTCACACACGACTATGGCTATAGGTACATTATATAAGGCCTAATGTGTAGCAATTAGCTGAAACACACTTTCTAAACCTTTAAAGTATATAAAATCAGTGCAACTGGCGTGGGACTGTTCTGTGTCGTAATGAAATATTTACACTAAGCAATGACAGTTATATATCGGTCAAGATGTAGAACAAATGCTGCACGGCATTCTGCAATATCCTCCGTATCTACGAGTATGTATGTGTGATATCAACATTTTTCTGTGTAGGTAATAGTTTTAGAGGTGCGTATCGAAATCAGAAAACGGAACAGCTTTAAGTAAATTGTAGGAAAATATAATCAAAATATTGAACGTCTGATTCTGGTATTCAGCTGCATCCGCGGGGTAATTGAGTAACAATAGCAACGGCACTAACAATAGCAACGGCTTTCATTTTGACACATTAACAATAGCAACGGCTTTCATTTTGACACATTAACAACATTCATTGCGTTATTTACGTTGCTGAGCAGATAAACCTTTCGAACATATGGAGCAATGGATTAGCAATATCCTTTAAAATCATTCAGAGTGTGATTGATTGAAAGTGTATTACGAAATTTAGGGTGCAAGTTAGACTGGAAACCGGCTACAACATAATTGGGAGGCTGATGATAATTGATGGTGAGATTCGCAGGATTTGGTGTCCTACTTATTTCGAAAGCTATGGCTATTCCATTTCCAAAAATTAACCTCATGATACATAGCGTAGGTATCTAATAGTCCTGCCGGTCGATTCTGTAAAAATCTCACTGTGAAAACTTAAGTGAAGCGAGTTTGTTTTTGCTAGGAATTGACACTATTGATAGCTAGTGAGCTATCAATAGTGTCAATTCCTAGCAAAAACTCTCAATTTTTTTTTTTTTTTTTTTTGCGTTTAAACTTTACCTTGGTTAAAAAAAAGAATTGCTGTTCCATACATTTTGACCGCGTAGGTATTGCACTTTTCAATGAAACAGCTGTTTTTTTAGTTCATAATCATGTGCTGAATTCATGGTTACAATTTGCGCATCGATGTCCCTTTTATCCTGTACAGACGCCAGTACATCAAGCTACCGGAAAGTGTCAAATTATCCCAATCAACTTTAAACCTTATGCTTTAGCGATAAAGTTGAAAATCTATTAAATAAATTTAACAGATTAAAGTAGGTTGATGTGCTGGCGTCTGTACAATTTTGACATTCTAATAGTGCTAATACACAGCCTAATTTGATTATAATATAACTTTTGATTTTGATTTATACCTATTAATAGATATTATTTTAAACCAATGTGTCTAAAAGAAGCTATTGACTACTTTGTTGGCTTGCTGTTTCTTGAGGAATATTTCCGTAATGATAATAAACGATTCCAGGTATTACTTCAGGAATTTCAAGTATTATTTATGAACATAATTTAGATGTTTGCTGCAGCACTGTTTATTCTGCACGTGAAAATGCATGATCGATTGGTAGATCAATAAGCTTTATCCGAATTGTTACTCCAATTCTTCGATGGGATAACATTTGGTAATTTTATTACAATTGCTTGTGAGTCATTCTTAAATTAGAGGCATACTAAAACCAGCCACGCTGTATCTACCTACCAATTGTACTTTTTGGAAGATCTCCATAGTCCATATTATATTCAGTCACTCAACGTATTTTTCTTTTGAAAGTTCAAGCCAGTCAATAGCAAATGTTTTAAATGATAAACAATGAATGATGATTTTATTTCTGTAAGTAGGTTTGTACAAACACTTTAACACGTTGATATTTTAAAACTAGACGAGGTTGGCGTTTCCTATCTGATTACTCTGCTATGAAAGGCCAAAACAAATTCAGAGGTCAGTCTCTTCTAAAGTCCAGACATAATCTTGGTCAGAACATGTAAAACCATATAGATTGGTGTCTGAAATGGTCTTTTGGGGAAAGAACTACACAGATTGAGTGGACCTGTCCAGTCAGTGCACGCATTCGACAGTAATCATGCAGCTCAACTCAGAACTTAAGGAGCTCAACGCTAGAGAGCTCAAAGCTTAAGGCCATTTTAACAATTCATATATCTGCCTATTTGAAGTTTTTTTTCACTGCTAGCAGAACTTTTCTGTTAACTTTGATCTTAATATTGAAATTGACATATTTTATTTGATTGACCTAATTTTAGAATGATTACCTTGGATCCTTTCCAGAAACAAAAACCGTGGTCAAAAATCAGTTGTCTTGTATTACGACGTAGCCGTCAAAACAATCGAATGGTCTCAAGTGTATCTATGAATGTGTCCCCGTAGGTGCATCTAAGTCAGGTGCATAGAGTGGGGTCCTATATTTATAAGGCGCCTGCGCCGACTCAAGTTGCCGGGAGTGTGTTGTGTCGTTGTGCACCTCAGATACGAACATGCGGGTGAGTTGCGTCATTTAAAATTTTTGGAGGACTTTTATATTTTTTTTACATTTTTGAAACGGATTTTTTTTTCTTTGTTTTTATTATAACCATTAAAATATTTTTGTTTCAATACGGTTTGTTTGTATGAAATTATATTTTTTTTAAACTGTCATTTAATTCTTAACCATTTATAATTTGATTTTAGACCCCAATTAGTTTTATTTTTAATGCTTTAACAACCTTTTTGAGTTTTCTGACGCATTAAAAATAATCACTCTTCTTTGGCAAGAGTTGGCAACTGCAAATATTATAAGCTAAGTTTATTGTAAACTCTCCAAAATGAGAGCTTTTATGATGCAATACTCTAGCATCTCTCCTCTTAAGTAAACACGGAAACAGCCAAGAGATATAAATCATGTCCGTAGGCAACAAACAGGTTGGTATCTTGACATTAAACCTCTTTTGAAATCATTATATCAATTTTAAATCTAGCAACTTTTTACTATATCCAAGTCTATGTAAGGTGCCTTTGGCTAGGAATAAAATAAGGTGCCTTACTTCCTCCATATCAATCATGATCCTCATTATAAAACGGCTTATCTAAATATAATATTTCAAACAAAATAGCAAGTTTCAATTATTTTGCAACAAAGACTAGCTTTTTTGTTACGTAGTTTAGGTTAGATTTTTAAGAAAGCAAACTAGGTATTCCATTTTTGTGTTCTATGTTAGTGTACCGTAACGTGCGTGTTTCATGAACTTACTGTAGTCATCAAATTTGTTTTCTTTCTATCCGTTTGTTTTTAATTTTAAACTAGCTTCTGTCCGCGGCTTCGCCCGCGTGGTATATCGATAAAAACCATATAGCCTATGTCCATCCCCAGAGTTCAAAGTACCCCATACCAAATTTCATCAAACTGGGTCCAGCCATTTCAGAGATTAGTCGGAACAAACAGACAGATAATAAAAATAAATAAATTTTAAAGCTGTTATTTTGACATTATAAACAGACACTTTAATTTTATTTATTTGTGTTTGTATATTTGTATTAAGAAGATAGTTTATAAAATGAATAAACATACATTTTCGAATTTTTTAGAGGAAAGTACGAACTTCACGCGGACGAAGTCGCGGGTAGAAGCTAGTATGATATAAAAGCTTGTCGCAAGATTTACCTGTGTATATAAAAAAGAAACAAAATTACAAACTGTTTTTATGGATCCTAATTAATAATTAAGATCTAGGATAAGCATTACTGACATTTACTTTGATTTATTTTACTTGCCTCCTTTATCATTACCTTATTTTCTTCTAGATGTTTTTGGTATTTGCATGCGTGGGCGCAGCGGTGGCGGTGGCAGTGCCGGTGGAATATGGCGGGTATTACGCGCATGCGCCCGTCGCGGTACATGCACCAGTGGTCCATGCGGCCCCAGTGATCCATGCGGCCCCTTTGGTACATGCGGCCCCTGTGGTACATGCTGCCCCGGTAGTCCATGCCGTGCAGGCTGAGCCAATCGTAAGTGTTTAGTGAAACTTTAAAGCCCGGAATACACAAGCCTGTAACTTGCACAAAAGTATGCAAGTACCTTGCATGCCATTGTGGTACCTACTTATTAATCAGAAATTGTTATGGCACGTGACGGCATGCAAGCTACTTGCATACTTTTGTGCAAGTTATAAAGCCCGGAATACACATGCCTGTTACATGCGTAAAGTATGCAAGTAGCTTGCACGTTAGGCATGTCTATTCCGGGCTTAAAAAGTAGAACGTGTGCTGTGTGCAACAAATATTCTCACCCTTTGCCACTAGTATGGTCAATAGAATACAATGCGCACTATGGTGCCATGCCACCCCGCTGTTCGTTGTCTAGTCTACCTAACTTTTTGCTCAATACCTTCAACTAAGCCCACATTCGCATGGACGTAAAAATATCGCGGCGGGATTTTATTGCGCACTGGATTTACATCTCAGGAGTCTTTGGTCAACTGGACCCACTCGGAACTGGACCCACGGGTCCAGTTGACCAAAGACTCCATCTCAAGGGGATGGGATGTGCTCTGTTGGATTCTCAATGTTGGGCTCAGTAAATCAATCAACTCAGCCTATTGCAATCCACTGCTGGAGATAACACAGGCTGCGCCATAACACTCTGTCCTCCACCTTCCGCATCCAGTCTGTCCCAGCCACCATCTTTAGGTCGTCCGTCCATCTAGCTGGGGGGCGTCTCACACTACGCTTGCCGATACGCGGTCTCTACTCCAGGGCTCGTCTGCTCCACCTGCCATCGGTCCTTCAACAAAGATGGCCAGCCCACTGCCACAATTCAGTTTTCTTACTCTGTTCTCTTTGCTGGTTCGGCTCAAAAGAGCCGAACATCGAGAATCCAACAGAGCTCATCCCAGCGCGTCAAAAGAACACATCTGTTGGATTTTCAACTCTCGGCACTATGCAGTGCGTTGAAAATCCAGTGCGCGATAAAAAAACCGCCGCGGGATAAACGCGCCCGTGCTTACCTGGTGTACGAGCATCGGCACATGAAATGTATTGTTTTTTTTAGTATTTACCTTAACAAGCATTTGCTTATTCGCTGATTACTTGATTACTTTCGCTGACTAATGTATCGCGCCCACTACAAGTAACCTAATAAATCGATCAATCAAAAACGGACACAAAACAGTGATTTTATTTCCTGTATACATCCCGTGTGATTCGTATCCATCAACAGTCTACATGCTACATCTCCGTGTACGGACAAACTGCCCGTACACCTGGGCTAACATATTATTGGTTGAGCAGCCGTGCTCCTGACGGGATTTCCCATACGATACGATACGATATACGAAAATCTAGAGCAGAATTAGTACTTCAAGACCCAGCGGGCTTAGGCTATGTGTTGTCTGTGAGTGAATTTTAAGATTTTGATTAGAAAGAAAGAAAGAAAAAGATTAAATTAAGGGGGAAGCTCTAAGGTGGCCCGCGGAATTCAAATTTTCTTACGTTTTTTGCAATTTGCTGGTCAGTATTAAGTTGTACGTTGATTAAAATATGATTCGCGGTCGTAACAAATATGTATTTAAAGAATTATAATCATTAAAGTCATCAACACAACTCTCTAAGACCATGTAATCCCCAAGAATGACTATTTCATGAAATCTTGACATTTGGGGATTACCTGGTCTTAGAGAGTTGTGTTGATGACTTTAATGATTATAATTCTGTAAATACGTATTT
Source organism: Oligia fasciuncula (assembly GCA_963082905.1). Classification (NCBI taxonomy): domain Eukaryota; kingdom Metazoa; phylum Arthropoda; class Insecta; order Lepidoptera; family Noctuidae; genus Oligia; species Oligia fasciuncula. The sequence goes on from OY720392.1 coordinate 7,855,606, forward strand.
GTTACGACCGCGAATCATATTTTAATTAACGTACAACTTAATACTGACCAGCAAATTGCAAAAAACCTTAAAAAGAATTGAATTTCGCGGGCTACCCTGGCGCTTTCGCCTTAAGTAATAATAAGTAGTGATAATAAGTGTGTGTAGTGTACTAGTAGTTGTTTGTGTTTAGTAGTAATATTTTGTTTGATATTAAGTGGATTGATTGATGTATACGGTTCTCTTGGTCCACATTTTACAGAGTCCATTTCATTTACCTACGTGCATTAGTGCAGTAAGCATTGCGAATGCCGGCAGTAAGCTACTTGACACGTATGAGTCACCACCCTGAAATATCATCATGCCAACTAACTATTACCTTATTACTATTACCTTACCTTTTATTATTAACTATTTGTATACTTATGTTTGTTATTGCATCTGTTTGTTTCCCAAATAAAATAAATAAAATAAAATGCCTTTTCCATGTTGCGAAATCAATTAACTGTACCTGCAGTAAATGTGTTTAGGTTAGATAAATTTAGATAATAAGAAATAATTCAAGACTTGTCTTAAATGCTGGAAATGACACTTTCCAGTTTTCCATAGGAAACGCTAAATTCGAATAACCACTATTCGAATTTAGTGTTTCCTATGGAAAACTTGCTAACTGGTGTCGTTTCGTAAAAATAAAAAATAAATAATTTTGCATGACATGACATGACATAACATCACGCCTGTAATCCCCAAAGGGTTAAACAGAGGTGTACCTAATAGCACACCAACATTTCGCCAGTTATGTTTAAGTCCCATACGTAATAGGGACGAACCTGTTTCCATCAACCGGACACAAATCCAGACTCTGGGCTGCTACTGAGAAATTATTATTAGACAAACCCAGTAACACTTTGCCCGATTTGGAAATCGAAAGTGCTACTGCTCACTGCGCACTTGCGACCAGTACACAAACTAGGGAGTCAAAAATTACTTTTTAGAAACAGTGCCGCCTTGTGATAAATACATATAATCGACGTAATGTGTATGGTCATAAGCTTGCCTCGGTAAACATTAATCAGCCAGAAAGAGGTTCGTGCTACTTTCCACTCATCTTTCAAGCTTATACCTTACCTGTTTAGTTCCAAATAAGCTCAAATAGCACGATAACGGTAACATTGTAGCCATTTTGCTAGATAATCGTGCTAAAGGTACAGTAAACCAGTCGACAGTATTATCAGGGCTTACTTAACAGTGGCTACATAGGTCATACTTGAGCTTGTACCGATTACGGAGACTCTGTGTGATAAAATTGTCTGAGCATTGGCGCCAGTGTGGTACCTAGGTACCTATGTTACGTGTTAAGTGCTATTTAGCTATGTGAGCGATTAGAGTATAGGATTCTGTATCCTATTCACATTAGGCGATAGGTGGTTGAAAAATCTGTAAAGAAATTGAAAAGAAACAGTATTTTTTTTAGTTTTTTTTTTTTTTGCGATTTCAGGGTTGGTCCCATAGTAGAGGTTGTTCATGATGATGAGTGCAATGGCATCTTGAGGGGTTGTTAATGTTTTGCCAAATATAGATTTAAAAGTTTTGTAAGTATTTGTAAAGGCGTAAAGTCAAAGCTTCTCGCGAAAGTCTCGTCTGAAATTGAACTAAATTCGTCGGGAGGTACTTAAAAGTTGTTACCACACATCTTATGATAAGCTTACACGGCTTGGGAAAGAGTTTTGTGTTGAATTGCTGACCAAAGCTGATTAGAAGCGTCGAAATATATTTTTGATTTTTCCATTTAAGTACCTTAAAGTTTGTAAGGACCCTAAATACAATAAAATATTGCTGTTAAGTATACGTAAGGTTTTTTTTTTCGACTTCTAAAAAGGACCTCCTCCTTATTAGAAGTCGGTAAAAAAAAAACCTGTGTTCGGCTGTATGTATGTGTTATGTATGTTTATCATAATTGCATCAAGGAATGCTATTTTACTTTATTAATAAATGTTTCTGCATTAAATCTTTACCGTGGGCGTGTCAGGTGCTTCTGACTTTGGCCTGACGGTTCAATGTTAATTTTCGCAGTCCTATCCAAAGTACGCGTTCAACTACGGAGTGAAGGACCCACACACTGGCGACATCAAGTCGCAGCAGGAGGAGCGTGACGGCGACGTCGTTAAAGGTCAGTGTAGAAGGGTTTAACCTTTTGTTCGTAATTGCAATCTAAATAGTAGTGAACATGTGAATCATAAACTCTGTGTCCTTAATTGGATTCAGGTTACCTACCGTGGCTACTTGTATGTTGGAATCGAATGTATGATAGCGTATAATTTGGAGTGCAACGGATTGAAAGCTTGGAAAATATAATTTCCTTGGCTTAGACAATTTTCCCATTTCAGCTGTTTTAATTTGTGCACAACCATGTTTATTTTTGTTTGATGAAAGGTACTGTGTTCAAATATGGGTATGTTCACTCTTTCGTATTTTATTTTAGTAATGATTAGGTATAATAGACTCCCAAACATCTTGAACATGCGTGAAAAACTATAATGTGGATTGTGGAGACGGTTTAGGAACGTCTGGGGCGCGAGGGCACGTTTCCATGCAAATTGGCAGTTGGCACAATTTTTTCAAAAAATAGGCCGGCTATTATACCTAATCATTAGTAAAATATCACAAAGCTGTACTAATATTACTAGTCTTTAGTATCCCACTGTAGGGCAATGACCTCTTCTCAAACAGAGAAGACACGAGCATGGATCACCACGCTTGCTCAAGACTGTTTGGCGATTTCATACTTATGTCAAGATTAACGCAGAAAGTACTTACATATGAATTGCAAATGTCACATTTGCACTTGCCCGGATTTACCGGCCTTTACAGCTGAGACATCACGACCAAACCTGTACTTTATTCAATACTAAGCATAATTTATTTACTTCTTCAGGAAGCTACTCGCTAGTGGAGCCAGACGGTTCGACCCGGACAGTTGCGTACTCCGCGGATGACCACACCGGTTTCAACGCCGTCGTGCACAAATCCGGACACGCCGTTCATCCGGTAAGATTCATTAACTAACTTTTAAGTTACATAGTAATAGCGAAAGTAGATGGAGTAATCTGTGATGATAACGTACAGTGTAAAGGAGACTGATGATTTTAGATGCTTTTCGTCTAGCGGCCATTGCTGGATACATTGTTCAGGGCAATACATGTTAAATGTCTGTTAAGTGTCTTAGAACCTTGTGATGATTGTGGTACGTAAAGCTATTAATCAGACAGGGCTTAAAAGTAGCTCAATTAGCAGCTATAAAAATTTCAGCGTCTTGACAAAATTGGTTATCATTCGATTCAAGGGTTGAAAAGTCAGATATCATATTTAAAAAAAGAACTCATTTTAATGTAAGGTAGATACTACGTAACCTCGATAGCGCCATCTTTAACTTAGTCACAAGCTTCGATCAATAATAGTGTCACAAGCAACTTAAGCGATAGGTACCAATAAACTGGAGGTGAAAAAATTCACCATGTTGCCAGATAGCCATATAAGGAACTTATTTATTTGACTTTCTGTCGAGTCCCTTTTACAACACTTGTAAGGAGTTTTGGCAGCTTTCGGATCCTTTTATGATATGGTAAATATGTTTAATATATAATGTCTAATGCGTCTCGGAATATATGGTTTATCTCTAAATTATGGTGAAAACCGCATCTTAATCCGTTGCGTAGTTTAGAAGAACAACGTGGTCACACAGACAGACACGAAAACGGACTCTGTTTTATACTATTTATAGATATAGAAGACTCATCATGTCCGTAAGTCACTCCCTCATTTATAGAAGTATGATTTTTCACTGATAACAGTCATAGGCCAACATTACACAAACCCGATTTCTCTGCGATTGCAAGCCGACGGCGACTCTTGCGCAAACACTAATGGCGCGTGCGCTTATAAGGAAACGCCACAACTTGTGGATCTTGGTCAAACTACTCCGAATTTCCTAGATAACAACCGTTGGGCGTTCCAAGAAAAATGTCCGATAAATAGTTTAATGTTTTGCTCATTGATAAAACGGACTTCAAGACTTTAAGTGTATGGAATACCTTACCATTGCCACTTATGGTTTTTTACAGCTGGTCGATTTTTTCACCTATAGTCAGACTTTTAATTAGCTGCAGTAAAATGACAGCTTATGTGATACTTGAAAGACTGAAATTGGTGTATTTTTGTTTTTTCGCGGCCATCAACCAAATCTTGTTTTTCTAGTACAGCAGTGCGATTCTGTAACCATCTCACCGTGAAAACTTAGGTGAAGTGAGCGTGGAGTGAGCTGTCAATAGTGACAATTCCTAGCAAAAACAAACTCACATCACCTAAGTTTTCACGGTGAGATTTTTATTTATTTATTTATTATTTATTTATTAAAATCTCCCTACCACTATCATTACAGGTAACCCAATGCGATAGTGATAGAATCGACCGGCTGAATAGTGTAACAAACGAAACTTATTTGACATGCATATCTCTAAACTCAGTCCGAAATGAGTTATTAAGAAGTGTCATTTTACTGCAGCTAATTAAAAGTCAGACTATAGTTGCGACTCTGATTCTTTGCCTCGTTTATGTCTGGTTCGTATTTGCTTAAACGTTTGACTACGCCCTTTATAGGATTGTGGTGCAAGTCTATCGCAGTAAATGGCCATTTATTTCATCGCTTTACGTGGTAAGAATTCGTGATTGACGCGTGAGGTTATCTGCGGGCGAAGTTTGTTTATGAAAATATTTTAGGAACTATGTTGACTATTTTGTATGGTCATAAGGGACGTTGAACTATGGAATCAAAATAGGTACCTACTTCAAGTTACAAAAAAAACACCATATTTATTTATCGTATTGTATTTGTTCTTGATTTAAATGCTATGAAAATTATATAAATAAATAATAGTAGATACTTACCTGAATCAGTTTTTTTGTTTTTACACCGCAAAACAAATCAAACCACAACAGCTCTATTAGATACTTTAAAAACGTCAAAATGATGAATAAAGGAAATAAATATCGAAAGTAGTAAAAGAGTTAAACAGCTGTAAATAATCGATTACCATTGAAATGCAATGGTTGAGTAGCCACAACCTTGAACCGGCGACACAGCTCGCGCGCGCGCATAGAAATTATTTGGTCCACTACAACTTCGGAATTTACCGTTTCAAAATAGGTTCACGACTTTTTTTCTTTTGTAAATGTTTATGAAATCTCATGAAATTCCAATTTAACCTTGAGATTGAGTAGTCTGAACACTTTTAATGGGATATCCGGATAAAGGGTACCTTACACTTATCTTGGGTCTGCACAATTGTGTTATTACACTAGTGACAAGTTAAAGAAATTCCTAGAGCATAAAATAACTATGTGTAAAGTATCTTTACACATAGTTTATGCTATAGCCTTTACTATATTCAAGAGGTTATGAAGTTAAAAGAAAATACTTACTGAACTCCACCTAGTACCCTGTTTTATCCTTAGGTCCATAGCATTAGCATAGCATAATCAGCCTATAATGTTACCACTGCTGACACAGGTCTCCTCTCTTCGAGAGAGAGTGGGCTAATCTACCCTTTCTTTTATGAGGCACTCTTGCGCAAAATTTGCTTCCAGACCAGTGGTTTAGGCTGTGCGTGTTATCAGTGATTTTAAAATTTTGATACTTTTTTACAGACTTTTAAAAAAGAGGAGGCTCTCTATTTTTTTTTAACATTTTTATTTTTTTTCCAGCAACAAGTAGCGGTTGCGCACGCGGCTCCTATCCACTACGCGCCTGCGCCCATCGCAGTTGCTTCCTACGGCCACGGCTACGGGCTACACTAACCACCTACTTACTACCTAACGTTAACGACTCAAATACTCCGTAGATGTTATGTTAATACTGTATGTTAATGTTAAGGGTGGGTTTATGTTATGTGCACGCGCAGGGTTAGAACGGAGCCATTTGATGGTTTAGAATTCCGAAAATAAAGTTGCCGAGGCCATGTTGCTGATGATGACTAAGATTTTTTATTTACTGATGAATTTTGATTAACGACTAAGAATGATACTTTTAAGCAACACGGCTCGTTTTTTGACACAGTTTGGAAGCTAACATCAAACGCATTAAAAATGGGTATGATTATGAAAACTATAAATATTTGTGTGGAAGGATTATTTGAATAAGAGTTTGTGGATATTTATTCACATAAGTGAATAACTTGCCATTGTATATGAAGCATCTGAAGTACAATTATCGATATTTATGTAATTAAATCGCTTTAAATGCTTACATAATAGTGTTTAGAGATCACTTATAATTTATTTATGAATAAATAAGTCTTTTGTACCATTCATATTATTGTGTTTAAGTTTTTATTAGAAGTAGATCGTGTTTCTAAAACTGTTCAGTTTCATTTGCCATGATCTCAATATTTTGACATTGTATTTTGTTTTTACTAAAATCCTGTCAGTTTGAGAAAACACAATGTTTTCTAATAATATGTGTCATTTTGTAAGTATTAAATAGAATCACTTTATATAAAACGCCGTAGTTTTTTTTTATGTTTATCAATTAACAAGCAGGAAAGAGGAATGAATTTCAGAGTTGAAAACGCCAATGATAAGTGCCTCCTGCCCTTACTAACATACGGTGTTCAGACCTGGTCACTCATCGAGTCGCAATAGTTCCGTCTTGGGGTTTGCCAAAGAGCGACGGAACGCAGCATTCTGGGTGTGAGGCTGCCTTTTCACCAGAGATGATCGAGGATGCGTAGCGAGGGATTTGTGTGAAACTAACCAATACCAACACTAATTTAGTTCAAACTATAAAAATGAAGCGATGTTATTGGTTGATTTCACACACATCCCTCGCTACGCATCCTCGCTCATCTCTGTTGGAAAGGCAGCCTAAAAAGATAGGACAGAATTCGGAACACCACGCTACGTTCCAAAACGAGCGTACTGGATGTAGGAAAGAAGACTGCCAGCCTCAAATGGGATTGGCGGGTTACATCAGCCGCATGTACGATAACCGCTGGGCAAAAGACTCCACACAATGGGTGCTTGACGGACGGCACCACCGCAGCCGGCCCAGAGGCAAGAGATGACGAGATGACCTGGACGCGTACCGCGAGGGCTAGTTTGACGTGGCGCGGGAAAAGAGTTCCTGGAAGGATATTGGGAGGCCTTTGCGCAGCAGTGGGACAGTATAGGATAACAAAACAAAAAAACACTAACAAAACTTTCACCGAATAAAACTAAAGTATAGTGGAATCCGCTGGATGCGGGAAGCACAGAACCGGTTGAAGTGGCGGTGCTTGGGGAGGCCTATGTCCAGCAGTGGATGTATGCTCCTTTCCTAAGTGCTCCAACGACGGCACACGTCGCCGCTGACCCGTCGGCGACGGCGGCGGTCAATGCGGGTCGACTGCAGTTGCCTTTACTGTTGACGCATGCCGCTCCTGTAAATGAGCGCTTAAAGAAAAGTCTTACTAATTATGTGCAGTTGTGGACTGCTTTGATTACATTGATTCATCAAAAGGTGCAATATTATTTAAGTTGAAGGCGCATACAGCATAGAATAACGATGCTGACTCATAGCTATTAAAATGAAATATTAATCGTACACTAAGACAGTTAATAGCCAAGTGAACAAATAGTCCATTATCAATCACACACAAAGTTAAGTATCACTGTACGTCAATCTAAAGAAATAAGTATTAAACAGCTTAGTAAAGTCAGGTAAAATATTTATTAAGCAAATTGCTTACCAACTTAGATTGTCCGTATATTCAAATCACAATTGCAATTCTTTGGCAGTTGCATCAAGTGGCTATAACACGGCGAATTGACGTAGATTGACAATTTGCTTAACGATTCCCTGACTTTACAACAGAGTGCAGCGAACACTTTGGTCGAGGCTGTTAACAGCTGAATAAAAGTACTCGAGGATCGAGTTAAATGGCAACTCATTCGAGAGGACTACATCCACGAATTGACTTTTGCTTCTAAGATAATATGTCGGATTCCTCATCACGATGTTTTCCTTCACCGTTCTTGAGAGCAGAGGTGATGGAATAACTAACACAAAATAAAGCGCCTGTCTGGGTTCGAACCTACGACCTACAACTCGTAAGTCACGGACGTTACTACCTACTGGGCCACCACTGCTCCCCAACCATTTGTGCGCAGTGGAAATCCTCATGGACTATTTAATTTTAAAATATTGGCCAATAAAATTCTGATGTGTAGAGTGTCTTAAAAGATCTACTTACAGAAATAAACATTAACCCCTTTATTCATAAACATTGCTTAAAGTTAAGTAGAGATTAGCGATTGTTTAACCATACATTTTTGACGTTTAAATTTAAGCAACGTTTACAAATTCTCTCCCCTCCCTCCTCCCTTGATTTCATTTCGGGAAGCTTTTTCTCAATCTTAATAATATATATTCGTCCAAACAAGATCGAAGTTCAGTAACCCCATGTTGACTTTATTTAGAAATATTTAATTTACTAAGCTACGTCTTAATTTATTTGGTCGTTTACCACAAAACCAGTTTTTAATAGAAAAGCTGTTATTTTGACAAATGTCTTGTTTCCTTTATGTTATACTAGCGGCGCCCCGCGGTTTCACCCGAATAAGTGTCGATCTCGTGGGAATATCGAGATAAAAACTATCCTATGTCCTTTCCCGGGACTCAAACTATCTCTATACCAAATTTCATCTAAATCGGTAGCGAGGTAACATACAGACAGACAGACAGACAAACACACTTTCGCATTTATAATATTAGTATGGATAGTATAGTATGGAATTATATCCATACTAATATTATAAATTCGAAAGTAACTTTGTCTGTCTGTCTAGTTTTTATCCTGATATTCTATACCTATGCCGGTGAAACCGCGGGGCGCTGCTAGTATATTATGGATATACTAGCAGCGCCCCGCTGGTATAGTATGGATTCTAATCCGGAGTGGATAGTTAATCACTTTATCATCGAAGATATTTATCTTGTTTTGGTATTTTATGAGTCAATTCAGTGAGCATTACCTATTTGATTTTTATTGTTGTTTTTTTTAGTCTTTTCATGTGAAAGCCACATATAAGGTATCAGAATTCACACACGCCAAATATTACAGGAGAACTCTCTCTCTCAGGCCACTGCAAGGAAAGCAAAAAAAAAAAATGACGTGCCTTTATTCACCTCACACGTCTGAAAGTCATAAAACACCGTTTAACATGGCTGCTGATGATGTAGTTCTCTTAAAAACATAATATATTTTCTCAAGAGAGTAGACGCCAAAGCATTTGAGTTGTTCTGCGTGGGTGATTTACCTTTGAAGGAGCATTCCAAAACAGAAATTTTACGGTATCATACCTTTTACGCCAAATTGTCTTTTTATTGACCCCTTAACATTGTTAAGTATAGTTATTTTTTACCGAAAAACAATAAAAGTGCCGCTAAAGTATGAATTTAGGTTTGGTCACTTTATCAGTTGGTAAAATAAAGTGGTGCTTAAATGTTGGAGTCGTTAAAATTAATTTACAATGTCATTAAGTGAGAGAAATGAAATGTAAATCGAATTAATAATAATGACAGTGATTAAATTAAGTGATAGAATTAAAAATCAATGTCGTATTTAGGTGCATCGAACTTTTCTAATGAGCCATTTCTCTCAACTAACATCATTATAAAAATCATGTTTTTCGTTGGTCGTCGCGAATCTGCAAACCTTGTATGAGCATTTCTATTAAAATCAAATTTAATTTAATAGCTGCCATTCTTTGCAAAAGACAACTTCTATATAATTGATTCTAAAGTCATTTCCCATCATTGGATGTTATTTAACTAACTTTTATCGCGTAAAAGACGATACTGTCGTATCCTGTCGTACCTACTATGACATCACTGAAGCGAATACGGGCGAAATTGCCTTCACCCACTGACTTTATGAGCACTGTGCGTGGCCGTTGTTTTTTACAAAGAAAAAACTACTAAAAGGAGATGTGGATAAATATGTTCATTCATGTGAACGAAGCTCGCAACACTGTGCAGACTGTCCAAGTTTATATGTGAAATCGTGATTAATTTTGAGGAATATGGACGGTGTTTTCAAGGTAAGTTCCAACGTATATTGTACGAGGGGACAATTTGGTTGTCACTAAAGTAATTTTTTTATATATTATTGTTCATATTTTTACATGATCTGTGCTTTGGCACAAAATTTCACATTGACTATTAACATAATCATTATTAATGATTGTATTAAATATTAAATGTTAAGGTAAAATGTGAAGTTAAGTTAATTATATTTTAATTTTTTTGCATAGGTACGATAAAACATTAAATCCCTTTTTTTGTAAGACCACTAAAATTATGACGACCCAATATTACCCATTAATATTTTAAGGAGAAGGCATCACTACGCTCTATGATATTCCTTAGTGATCTTCGACTTCTTCTTGATAAATAATATTAAAAATACTATTATAATTAACAAAACTAAATTTACATTTAGCTATTTTTCTTAAGTTAAGGTCTCGCCTAAAAAAAGATAAATTATCGAACTTGATACAAAAACTACAATTAAAACTAATACCTACTTTTTGCGTTAAGCGTATCATATTAACGGACAGTTAACTAATTGTTAACATTACTCAAACTGACTTTAATAAAGACAAATGAGAGAGCTTTAACTCTTTGTTGGAAAATAAACGCACGCGAACCTTAAATACTGAGCATATCCTAAATCTCGTATCTGAAGATTTATTGATAACTAGCTGTGCCCCGCGGTTTCACCCGCGTAAATGTCGATCCCGTGGGAATATCAGGATAAAACGTAGCCTTTAAGTTAATCCAGGGTGTCAGCTACCTCCATACAAAATTTTATCAAAATTGGTCCAGCCATTTGAGCGTGAAGAAATAACAAACATAAACACACACACACACACTCACAAACTTTTGCCTTTATAATATTAGTGTAATTTAGGGGTTGTCTTGCAGTTAAATAATTTTGATAACTTATTAATATGGTTTTTGGTTTGGTTTGGTGTGGTTTGGTTTTTGTTTTATTTGGTGGTTTTTTTTTGGCTGCATCCGGTTAGACTGGAAGCCGACCCCAACAGAGTTGGGAAAAGGCTAGGCAGATGATGTGTGAACTTATTAATTTGGTCATTAAAGAATAAGTAGTAGTAGTCAGTAGCGAATTAAGCTACCCAGACATCAGGTATGTTTTACGATATTATCAAATCCTGGTATATATGCAATAAATGGTACCTACCTATGTGTTGGTAATACAGTATTATCACAAAGGAATACCACATGCACAATTATTAAACAGTCGATCGAATCCGGTTGTATGCTGCGAATAATTGAAGCAACATGTATCAACGTTCGCCCTTCGCACAGCTCTTTATTATTTTCTTTGCATTTTACGTATTGAGTGTTGTGGTGCGTAGGTGTGTCGAGCGGTGGACTGACACAAATATTCTAGTATGTAATCATTATTCAATAAAGGATTCCAATATTGATGAGAGTGCCTTTGCAACTTGCAACCACCTAGTCTATTCTAAAAAACACACGATGAAAACTTACGTAAAGTGAGCTGCTATTCCACTCGATGCTATGGTTTGGTATTTAAAACTAGATTCGGTGTGGTGAGTCATATTAAGGCACACGCTAGGAAATAATAATAATTTTAAAGGGTCGGAAGGCTATATATATTGACAGTTCACTTCATCCAAGTTTTCACAGTGAGATTCTTACAGAATTCTTAGATCGGCAGTTCCGATCGGTAGCCGTCCTCTAGAGGGTTCGTTCTATGTACTCCATAAAACTAATAATGAATTACTTAACGAAGCAGCACCTGATTTCGGTGCCAAAGAGAATATCCATCTTAGAAATTATATATACACTCTCAAATAATATTATAATATAATTATAATATTACTTGCTGCGCCCCGCGGTTTCACCCGCGTAAATGTCGATCCCGTGGGAATATCGGGGTAAAAAGTAGCCTAATGTTAATCCAGGGTGTCAGCTACCTCCATACATAATTTTATCAAAATTGGTCCAGCCGTTTGAGCGTGAAGAAGTAACAAACATATTAACACACAGACACACATTCACAAACTTTCGCCTTTATATAATATTAGTGTTATGTTATTGTTATTGCAGGTATTTCTGATGATGTCGATTCTGACACAGGCGTACACGGCTCGAAGGACTCCTAGGCTTACATTAGCAGAACATGGTTCCAATTACATTTTCAACAATTTTGATGGTAAGACGGTGAAAGCTCATAAAGTTTTTTTTAACTGAAATAGATTAATGTAACATCTGCTAACTTTTGTACAATTATCTACTAGCGTGTCGACGGGCACCGCTACACTACCTTGCCTAGTAATGTTCATTAGGTACTTTAAAAAATATCAGTGGAAACTCAAAAACCAATCTTTTTTTTTGTAATAGGTTTAATAACTACGAATCGCAATAAAGTTTATCTCCCCATCCCATGTTTGTGTTTTGCATGGCCTCCTATCAAAAAGTACTCTGTGATCACTGCCATAGATAAAATACTAATCACTGCATTTGTGATGGTCTCGAACCAAATAAAATTATGAAGCGTATATTAATTCTAAATTTGAAGTAATCTGTTTTTTAATTATCTTTGGTCAGTATTTATCGTAAAAAGTAGGTTGGATTCTCATTCAGACCTGAGTTGGTCTGATACAGTTTTTTGTTCCTTATAAGAAAGGAGGATCGTCAAATGTCTCAAAAATTTTAGGACAGTCTGTTATGACCGTTGTCTTGTAGTTACAACGGTTAAGGCCCTTATAAAAATCCATCCTGTAGATTTATATGAAAAGGATAATGCTCATGGATGTATGGAATGCCGTACCATGCTGCATCAAAGACAAACTTTGTTTTTTATAGATTACACGTCTTATCATAATATTAACTCCTACAAACATTCGTTTTGTAAACAAAACTCGGGTTTCGGAGATTTAAAAAAAAATCAAAATAACCTAAAAACTAGGTACCTACTTTATTTTGTTTGACACGTACGGTCATTATTGCGCTAAAAACAGCCTATTCTATTCTTGTTATTTTTAATTAATCTAGAATCCACAAAGTATAATTTTTTACATGTTTTTTGTAAGACATCATAGCACTTTCAAAATTCAAGGTCATATTATGTTATTTGAAACAAAACAATGTCAACACTTTTTTACTTTAAATTAAATTCCCTGTTCAAAAATCAAATCCCCGACGCGTAATGTCGTAAAAAATTATGAAAATAATTACTACAATATTTTGATCTTGATGCAAGAGACTTTTTGGTACGACTTTTGGTCATTCTCCTTTCAAGACAATTTTTTTTATATATTTCAGGCAGCCAACAAGTATCTTCCTTCAGTTACGATGTATCAGACCCAGCAACTGGCAACCATCAGTATCGATCTGAAGAGAGACACCCTAATGGAACAGTTATAGGGCGGTATGGCTACGTAGACCCTTACGGAAGACCAGTCAAATACAAATACATCGCTGATCAGTTCGGTTACAGGTAAACAGATTTTAGTATTATTGTAACAAGGATCATTAAAGAGATGATAAATTCACGCTAAGATAGCTTTTCTAATTATTTTATTGTAGTAGGTAACAATATGCAAAGAATTTAAAAATTCTCAGTGTTGTATAACATTAAAATCGACTGTCTAAATAAATTAGTAAAGAAAACGCTAATGTATTAGATGTTGCTATTTAATTTTTAAGTGCCTAAAAAAGGAAATAGCAATATACAGTACAGCGTAAGAATGGTAGAGTAAGCAACTATATTATTACGGTAGTCGTAGGTTATAATTCTCAGTGTGACTATATCTAAATCTTATCAAAGTTACAGAAGAATTTCAGAGTATCAATTTAATTATGTATCTTAAAATAATTAGTATGAAGCAAAAATAGCGCCTGTAATAAAAGTGAGAACATTGGTTTCGCTTCAGCGACTAAGACCGTAGACACACGTATCAAATTATTTCAGTCTGAATACATATTTCAAGGGTAGGTACTGAGAATCATTTAAAAATACTCTGTTTCATTCGAATCAGTTTGCTAATAGGTATGTAGGTATAATAATGATTATCATTATTAGGTAGGTACATTTTTATAAAACCCTAAAGTCAGCTCTTATTGTTGCAGTTGGTTGAACAAATAACGGTGGTAAAATTAAAAAAAGCTCTACAATATACCTCAAGGGTGTACAATGTATAATGTAGTTAGAATTTATAGCTTAATTAATTTCAGGGTATACTCCGACGTGATGACTCCACGACCTATACCAATGGCACTAGTACATGAACCAACGGAATCGTCCGTCACGTGGACGAGACCTCCTAAACCAAACAAGATAACAGGCCTGCACGATATTGTGACACAAGTGGGAACATTGTTCTCTAAAAGAATATAAAATTATAGAATTTCATATAAAATGATGATGAGTGAGCGGGGTGGCAGGGACGCGCAACCTGTTACCATGGGTTCATTACGTTATTCTGAACCCTCATGCGTTGAAATTTTCAGTCGGTTATTAAAAAAAAACTGTTCCATACATTTTGATCGAGTAAGTATTGCACTTTTCTATGAAATAACTGTTTTTTAGGTTTCCGTACCTCAAAAGAAAAAAACGGAACCCTTATACGGTCACTTTGTTGTCCATCTGTCTGTCTGTCAAGACCCTTTATCTCGGAATCGCGTGTAGGTATCGAGTTGAAATTAAAACCATATACTCAAGTCTGCGGTCCCTTGTAGCTGTGAAAAAATCAAACTTCTAGGTTAACGTAAAAAAAGATACGTCCGTTTATGCCGCAAAAAACTTATATTTCGACACTCTCAAGGGAATCAAAATGTATAGGGTACTTCCCGTTGACCTAGAATCATAAAATTTGGGAAAAGCAAGGTCATGTAGCACAAGTAAGGAAAAAATCCGAAAACCGCAATTTGTAGTTACCTACATAAAAAAAAAATCCGTGACTAACTGTTTACATACCTGCAACGTACGGAACCCTCGGTGCGCGAGTCCGACCCGCACTTGACCGTTTTTTTTTGATAACCAACGGAAAATTTCTACGCAACCTCCTAGCGTAGATTTTTTTCTAGAATCATTGCTGAATTCATTATTCCGGTTTGCGCGTCAATATCCTCTCTGCCACCCTGTAATGTCAAGAACCACAAAAGCAATCAATAATATAGTCCATCGTAGATGATAAGTACAGTCACGAGCAAAAGTATGTATACACTTGGCTTTATTCAAAGTCGATTTTCTCCTTTATTTTCGAATGAAATTTTATATTAGTAGGAACCTAGTATTTTCGAACTCGTAGGTATATATGTAAAGTGTCGTATTTCAACGTTGCATTCGTTATTTCGTGAAAAAATCGCAATTTCAAGTTGGCAAGTGTTGACATATTGGTGCTCGTGACTGTACATATTTAATACAATCATTTATTAATAAGTTGTTAATAAATTATTTATTGAACAAGAATGTTTGCTACTTTGTTTTATTTCATCGGGTCTTCTTTTGCGTTTCTATTACTTCTTTACAGAAAATAAATATTGGGAGTCCTACAGTCTTTGGAATACTTAGGATGCCAGCTGGGTCCTGCACCCTAATTGGGTAACACTATCAATTTCAATCTGAATCATTATGAAGGATATTGCTAATCCATTGCTTCAAATGTTCGAAAAATTTGTCTGCTCAATGTTGTTGAACTGTCAAAATGAAAGACATTACTATTAGTGTATTACGCAACTTCCCCGCTGGTCAAAAGGGTTCTTCCTCGACGGCATCGAGGAGGATTTTCCACCGGCCAACGCTTTATTTTTATTTATGATTTGCGATGCCGCTAGCAACTATCGGCGCACTCGTGCGGTGTGCCACCGGGGAAATGCGGAGCACGCCCTCGCTTGCGTTGCTTCTCCCCCTCGATCATAATATGTTAGCGCCAACCGCGCACTCCGGAAAATATGCGTGTGATTTTATGTATATGTTTATCATTTCTTATTATTGAGACTATAAATCTAGCAATATGTCACTATTTTTTTGCGGTTCAGAAAAGTAGTTTATAAAATCTAAGATGAAATAGTAAAGATAAAATGAATGATACCTCCTCAACCACAAAAGAAGTTAACAAGGCATGGAGGATAATGAAAAGAAACTAGAAAAATAAAGTTGGATTATGACATCTTGACAATCTGTAATGTAAAATATTTGTGTCAAACGGTGCCAAAAGTTTGTTTTTGATATTTTACTGAAATGAAGCGTATCCAAGTGCATAAAAGTTATTTGTGGAATGTCTATGTTTTTCCTTTGGTGTTCTTAACGGCCGTGGCATGTAAGTTACAAAAAAATCGAATTATGAAAAACACGTTTGATTCTGTTTAAACGTTTATAGGAACCGAATTCTAACCCAGTAACTGCATTGTGGAGGTCACAAAAGCAGTCGCTTCATGTAAAGTACTGGTATTCAGCTGCATCCAGTTCGACTGGAAGCCGACCCTAACATAGTTGAGAAAAAAGCTTGGCAGATTACGAGAAACCGAATTCTAGGTTTTGGATATTATTTCAACAGCTTCATAATAAATCTTAGGGTTCTCTCCGTATCATCATCTGCCTAGCCCGTTCCCAACTATGGCTTCCAGTCTAGCCGGATGCAGTTGATTAGAAGTTAATAGCCAGTATATGACCAAGAGCATCTGACTGTTATTTTAGATACCCTAAATTCTTTCATGGTCTGGCAGACCGCTAGCCAGGTAGGTTAGACGACCTACAGAAGATCGTGGGGAAGACCTATGGCACTAGCACAGACCAGGGAAGCAGAGCACAAAAAGGAGGAGGTGTATACTCAGCTGTGGGTGGAATATGGCTGCCAGTGATGATGATGAAATTCATACCTACAATTTATAATATTTCAGCCCGAGAGTCTGACAAGCAGTCTTACCAAGGGGCATCGTATTACCCAGTAACTGGGTTGTGGAGGTCAGATAGGCAGTCGCTCCATGTAAAATACTGGTATTCAGCTGCATCCGGTTAGACCGGAAGCCGACCCCAAAATAGTTGGGAAAAGAAGGGCAGATGATGATGATGAATTTGTAATATTTCACAGGCTATCCCATTCAGAAGACAGATTTAGAGTCGCGGCCCGAATTAGGGGAAGAAAAGCAGTTCCCCAATGGAACGACAATTGGTAAATACACATACATGGACAACAAAGGGAATCCTATCCAAGTGAAGTATTATGCTGACGATGCAAGCTATGGGTAAAATCCAATATTTTATTCAAAGTAATCAATCATAGTTTTTTGTTGGTCCGGATAGAGAAATAGTCAAAAGAAATTTCAATATTAAGAGTATTGTTGAGTTTATTGCTGTTATTAATTAAACATACTCTCGACTGGATGTAGTATACCAAGGTTACCATGGTAAGGAACATGGGGAAGTCCATGGGAAGTCGTATACGCTAGATGAAAGGCTAAAACTTCATGGTATAGTGGTGGATGTTAAATCAATTATTACCACTGCATTATAGAGAGCAGCGGGGCAATTGCGTAACACGTTATCAATCAGAATCGGTTTCATTATGACAGTTCAACAACATTCATTGCGTTATTTACGTGTTGAGCAGACAAATTTTTCGAAGTTCTGAAGCAATGGATTAGAAATTTGCTTCAAAATGATTCAGATTCCGACTGATAGTGTGTTACGCAATCAGGGTCTCTGTTCTGTTGTGTTTCGCTTAATTCGGTTTACAATCTGAACATGAGCGAGGTTATTTTCAAATGGTTCCTATTTTATTATTTCATCATCATCATCATTTCAGCCGAAAGACGTCCACTGCTGGACATAGGCCTCCCCCAAGCACTTCCACTTCGACCGGTTCCGTGCTTCTCGCATCCAACGGGTTCCTGATTTTATTATTTACTAGCTTTAAATTTTCTTTTTCGGTCTAGCTCTCAATCACCACTTGCAGAGTATAATGTGCTATAAATTTATTTTATTTTCAGGGTTGAGATGAAGAGCATCAAAGTGGTAGATACAACTGGCGAATCACATCCGAAGAATCCTAAGAATATCGTTCAGAATGCTCCGAATAGTATCGACATTGAATCTGATGTGAAAACGGCTGCAGATTTATTAAATACCAATAATTATCCCGTCTTAGAAGGTAGTTATAAATTTAAGAACCACGAATTTGCGAGTCCATACGAATTTTTGAACAAAGAAGTAAGTAAAACTAACCGTTATAAAGATGAGAAACCTAACCCCGATTATGACATTTTTTATCAAAATGATCTGAAGGGAGCCAAGAAATGTAGCAAAGAAAACGTTCGTGTGTATTTCGATAGTAAAGAAAATCGAAAGATGCGCAGTGTAGTCAACGAATTAGCTGAAGCTGACAAGTTTTGTGAACAATTTACCAATTAGATTACGATTAGCAATAAAAGATGTTTTTGGTTATAATGTATTTTATTAAATCATCCTATGAGACTAACTATAGCGGTTATCTGACCCTCGTGGTCGAAGAGGCGATTGATAGCAGATCCCTTGACTATGAGGCACTCGGATCTATCGTAGAGTAAAGAGGGATCCTGTTTGTCTCTTACATGAACAGCCTCACCAATGTAACAGTGTCCTCGTCTTTTGTCTTCTCCTAAAAGAGTTATCTAAAAAAATGGTAAACTAGAATTACAATAATATAATAGAATACACTTTATTAGGTACACCCTAACGATTCAAGGTATAAAAGGATACATTCACATAGTGACACGATGGGCGGTATTATCGGTAAAAGCGATCTCTTAAAAACAATCTTTGGATGGATTAAAGGGAGAAGGAGAGACAATATTGCAGATATTCAGTGGTGTGTGGTGTCTAGATATATTATGCTTTACGTATGTATTATGCTTTACTACAGATTTTTTTGGGAGATTTAAATTTTATAAAACGTAATTCTAATTAAATAATTAGAATGAATTTTGTAGTGTTTAACACTTCAGTATTTTATAATATAAAACTGGGTAGATCATGGAATGGGATAGTAATAAAGTTAGCCCAATTGACCTATAGAATGACCGTGTTTACTTACACTAAATACTCTCTCTGCATCATGTAATTGGCAGAGCCATAATAGAAAAACTTCATCCATATCGACCGCAGAACTACTAGTACAAGATTTGTAGTCGCTACCACTCCTGCTGAGGCATTCTGTACTATCCTGAAAGAGAGTATCTAATATTATTACATGTTCAGTTTTAATTTCTAGAACTAAAAAAAAACATCGTGTTCACTAGGGGACAAATGTCCCGTGAGACGTGTCGGTCGCTAGAGATGACGGAAGGAGTAGTTTCGTCACGTGAAATGTTTGGGGACATCGAGAACTACAATAAAAGGTCGTAAGACAAGACGTCTGGCGATGTTGGCGTTTTTATCTCCCAGTGACTAAACTACTTTTAACATAATGACGTAAGTTTCGGATACCCCTGAATCAGCTTCGTTTATTTTTTCGGTCTGCGTGTGAATACTCCTTGTGAAAATTGCCGATGGATCACATTTAACATTTGGCAATTTTAGAGAATTCGTCGGCAACCTCACAGACAATAGTAGTAATAATTTGTTGTCCTTCTTAGCATTACGAGCGGAAGCTGCTGATTCCATTTTTTTCTTAATTGTCTGGCTTGGTCTGAAATTATAAATTATGAGTTATTTTATAATATTTCATGAATTAAGGATTTTTATGTACGCATCAATCTATACATAATCAGTATAAGCTGACTTCTGATAGTACAAAAACCTGGAAATGTATAGCTTGTGTAGCCGTGTGTACTCAATGCTCAAAAGTACCTTTTTTGGGTTTCAATAATAAATGTAGAGACACATTGTATTTCCGTAGTAAAATTTGTAGATTTGAGGATAACCTCTTGAGGCGTCATGTCATCCAAAGTTGCTCTTGGGACTTTGGAGTGATCGAAAAGAAAATGTAACATGAATGAATCAATTGTCACAATTTTAGAGCAGATTGTTACTGGGCACACCACAGGCCTGAAACGAAAATTATTTTTTAGGGCCAGGGGCCGTATTATGACGTAATTAATGCCACCATTTTTCCAGTGTGACAGAGAGACGGAGCTATATAAGGCCGATAGCATCATCTCTTTTTTGCAATGAAATAATGATGCCATTAATAATACTCCATAGTACGGCCCCAGGATGGCCATACTATGTTGGTTATTAAATGTCCCGTTAAGCATTTTGACATGCGTACTGTGCAAAACCGTCCGGAAAAATGTTTAAAAAATGGGACATTTTAATAATTAACAGTTTTGTCCTGAATCTGCAGCCATACTTACAACTAAATTAAAATTTATTTTACCTTGGATCTTTGTCGCAGCTTTCCTCGTCGTCTTCTTCTTCTATGCTCTCAGTACTTTTTGAGAAATCTTCCATACTGGGGCTTACGCTTGTTTCTTGGAAGTTAGAATTTTTATATTCCATAATTGTTTCAATGCTTTTCTTCGGTTGAAGCTCCTGAAAATTTTCAAAAAATATTTAGTCGTTCTTCTTAAGCGGTTTATATGCTGCATTGTGACAAGTTTGTACCTTATAAATGAATAATGTATCGTCTTCTTTGCACGACTTCTTTACTTCGTCTTTTAATTCTGTATAGATTAAAAAGTAGTATTAATATAATCTCAAACGAAATAAATATGTTTAATTAAACTTGTACCTTGAGCATTAAGTTCACTTTCATGATCTCCACTTGCTAAATCTGTTGGTTTTCTATTGGATTTTTTTATTTGTAGTGGTGGGATTTCAGTATCAAGATCGAACTCTTTTTCAGATTCGTAGTCACCACCTTCGTTACCGCCTTTCATTTCAGCATCTATATTGCAAAATGTATATGCTAAATAAATTACAAAACTATCTTCTGTCGTCCTTCTTATAATAATTGTTATCAAAATTAATTCTGGTTTTTAATTTGTCGCAGAAAGTTACGATGAATTCGTGTTTTTCTTACCACAACGTTGACAGTTTTTGCAGATAATATGGCCGGACTCAAATGCATAAATGATAGACTTTGCCGTTGTTTTGCAAACTGAGCATTCAATTTGTTCCTTTTCCGTGGTCGATGTGTCAGAAGGCTTAAGGATAGGAACCTTAAAATGTAAAAATATAAATATTTTTACATTAAAAAAGCCCCAAGGGTATAAAAGCGATTGTTCTGCGCACCAATGTGCAGACTGGCTTGGAGACCTGAGCCTCTTATTCCCATATGCTAGTGTCGACTTGGGAAAAATTATTTTGTGTCAGTGTGCTTCGATAACATTGCATTCAATTACTATAGGTACAGTAATATAGTAAATGCTCTATTTTATATTATCTAACTTTAGTTTGCATGCAACAGTTCCATCATTGAGGCCTATTCTATCCAGATGCGACGAGTTAGAACTACAGATGAGGCAAAGTGGGCAACACATTTATGTTATTCAACATGTTCAATGAGTTTAAGGCTTAGCCAGGCTTGTTACTTAACAATACTGTTTTATTTATTTTTGTGGAGAGTAAAATATACAAAGTTACCAATGCTATCAATACTATACGCTACCAATCAACCATATTTATCTATACCAAAAATACTTAATTATTGCAATTTATTAAAACGACTGCCTTATTGATTTCTTATGCAGAATAACGTTTATTTTTTTCTTTTGTTACTTTTAAGTTTAGATCATCTTAAAAAAATTAAATTGCATGAAATATATCATCAATCATCCATTAAATAGCCCTGGGGCGTTTACGCTAGTTAGCTACTGCCCTGTGTTGTCGCCCATGGTCTCCCATTTGACGCTTCTATACAAGTAGTAAAAGCCTAGCGAAGTGGCTTGTTATTCCATTTGCTTACACATGCTAATACAATTCTTCACGTCACCACTCTTTATGTTTTGAACATAGGAATTTATTGATATGTAGCGAAAGTATACTATGCCTTTTAGCAGTATTGCCATGTATCGCCTTTGCATCCGGACGCTATGACGAAATAACATGCGCAAAACGAATACTAATATACAAAGAGATCTGATTAGTCTAGTACCGATTAAGGAAGATTACGTTACCTTCTTTAACATAGTTGAAAGAATTATAATAGTATAAATAAAGCGTTCTAAATCGTTAAATACGTGAGAATACTTTTTAAAACTGCTAGAAACATTGACAACAATTGACAAACTGTGGCATTGAAAAAATTACTGTCAGGTGTCATAGATGAATAAAAAAGATTAAAAACTATTAAAACCTTTTTGGTTGATCTAAAGAACTGTGAGCATTGACTTATATTAAATGCCTGTGACAGAGTGCCGTCTATATATGTTTACATGTTTACTTACTCTATGGTGCCGTCCAAGAACTGGAAGAAGAGGTGTCGGTCGTACGGTTATGGTACGGTGGCGAGATGGGCAGACGCCATTGTTGCCATTATTGCCAGCGCGGGAAAAACCCAGATGAGGCTGGCACAGGAGCGTGGGGATTGGTATAAAAAAAGGGAGGCCTATGCCCAGAGTGGGTGAAGTCGGGCTGTGGAATTGTGGATACTGATGAGGAATTAACTGATAAAGAGTTTGCTCCAAAATTGTGTCTATTAGCCGGTTTCCATGGCTGTTGCAAATGGCACCTTTAAGGGGTAAAATCAAGATGATGAGTAGGATATGATCATAGAATGACAAATATCTAACTAACTTGGATTTTAGAAACTATTGTACCTATAATTTCTATTACCAATAACTATGGAAATTATAGGTGGAGCAGAACCCTTCGGCGGTAGTAATAAAGTTGCAGAAAAAGTGTAATCACACAAGCAACTAGGTGAAGGAAGTCCCCACTCAGTAGTGCGGGAAACGATTCAAGACAATGATGATAATGAAGTTGCATTAAACAAAGTAAATAAACAGTAAAATGTTGAATATATATCCATGGAAATGAAAGGTGCAGCAGAGTTTTTCAGTGGTAGTGATGAAGCTGCAGAAAAACTGTAATCAGATAAGCAATAAGGTAAAGAAGTTCCCCACTCACTAGTGTGTGAAACGATTCAAGACAATGATGATAATGAAGTTGCATAAAACAAAGTAAGTAAACAGTCAAATGATTCATGCCCGGTACTCAACCAAGCAATGTGCTTACTGGCAGTAGCAGACTTTATTGCGGATGCCATTCATGCATTAGCGTACATGCATATTAAAGTTTCACATCTTTGTACTTTCCTGTTTGTTAGTTATTGTTTGAGCATAATATAAGTAATATTTATAAGTAATCATGATTCTGAAGAAATGCTGTAATTTCAATATCCACCTTGTTTGCCGTTTTTTTTTTATGTACCTACCTGCCTGCCGTTGTATGTATTCTTTTCATTAAATTCTGATTTAAGAATTAATTAGTGTAAAAAATACTATAGATTGGTTGACAGCTCAATCAAAATCACACGCAAGCAAAAGCTAATGTTAATAGGTAATAGGCAGGTGTTGAAAAAGCAGTCCTAATTATATTTTATTGACTTATTCCTTCGTGTCGAAAATTTTATAATCACCCTGTTTTACTGGCATATCTACATATCTGTTCTAGCATTTTTTGTAGGCGCTGGCAATAGACCAAACTCATTATAGGATCTAATTAAGCGAAAAACGAAGTGTGCGTTATGCCTGCCAATAACAGTGCAATAATATGTAATTGGAGAACATAAAATTAGGCACATAATATTAATGCATAGGACACAAAATACAGATAGGATTTATTTAGATGCTACCTAATTTCAAGGTGAAAAGCATCTACATTCTTTTGTTTTCTGTATGATGGCGTAAACACATTGATAATAGAGTGTATTACAAAACAAAGTCAACTAAGTGTGCTAGGCACCAAAGACTATAGTTGTATAAGTTGCCCGCATAACCAATAGATATCGTAATACGTTACATTTAATCATTATAAGGTACTTTTTTGGTAATACCGATTCGTAATTTGCAACTTTTTATTTGATTCAGATTTTGTAATAAAGTTCAGGTATTCTGGGGATTTCTGTTCCAAAACTTTTGTATTTGTGCTACAGACATAATTTTAGGAATCTGGAATGTACTGGGTATTATTTTTCTCTCATTCTGAAACCAATTGTTATATCTTGTCCATGTATTTCTTCACAAGGAGAAAATACCAATAAATGCTTGCAAATTTGTTCACAGTTTTATTGATTTATACACTAGCCCTTTTATAGACTATCATTCCTTCATTAACCGTTAGCTCAAATGCTCCTACACACAAAGCATCAGCTCTTATATCAGTTTCAAAGAACCAAGCAACTTCCTACCACAGGGAATCAATCCACCATGACAAATTGGTGCCTCCACCAATCTTGAACACAACATCAACATCATTGATTTACGTCATCCATAATATTTTCTGGCCACATAACGTGCATTACCTCCATTGTCACATAATTAGGTATAGGGAAAGTGGGCTAGCAATCGTGCATGGCTTACGTAAGTCTCCTTGCGTATTAGTGACATATTGCAATAGAAAAACCATGTAAAAGTTAAAATTTTCTTGAGCAAGACACCGTAAACATTGTGAATTGTTTCCCAAAAGGATTCTTCTTTGAACAAGTCACTTACATTAATCTAGAAATCGCCACTATCGTCATCCTATTGAACTCCAGTGCTGGATGTAGGGCTCTCGTCTCTAGTCTAGCAATGAAATTACTTATTACTAGAAATTTCATAGATTACCATGTATTTGTAATAGAATAGGATTGATGATACGTTAGTCTAGTAATCGTCACTGTCGTTAACCTATTGAAATCCACTGCTGGTTGTAGGCCTCTCCTATCGAGTCCAGCAATGACATTGTTTATTGCTAGATGTTTCTTAGATTACATGAATCAGTCAATGAATATCGGCATTTCTGACATTTGTTAGTTCAAGTGAGGTACTTACACACTACGCTCGGCGCAATACTTGATCCCTGCTGAATCTTATAACTTGCCATTCACAATGTATGTTGTCATCAGAAACTTGTAAATCCGAAGAGAAAACAATAATGTTATCATCGTTGATACATATTGTTCTTGTATAATCTACTTAGATCAATTTCTTTACATCAGGAAGCTTTCTTATAATGCTATCGTCTGCGGTTGTATTTTTGTTCGTGAACTGACGTAAGTGTATCAGACATCAATCGTTATTCAATACCTATCTACTTAGTACTAAGTTAATCGACATCGAGGTTTATATTGCTGTCCCATTCATTACTATAGGTAGTGAAAGAGAGGTCAGTTTCACGTCGATTCGTAATTGTTTCTTTGGGATGGTAATTCTAGTTTTTATGGCCGAGTAAATAGCGCAGCGCCTATTTATTGCATGCAGTGTTGATAACGGCTGGTCGCAATTGAATGTAATGAGAATATTTACTAAATGATAGGCGTGCTAGCGTGATATAACTCTTAGTTAGTAACGCGATAGTGCCTTATTAGATTTTATATTGATCATCGTTCGTTGTTGTAATTATATGATTAGGTAGAAACTAGGTATTTCATATAATGAATATGTATTAAATGTTTTTGTTTCTAGGCCTGTTTCTTTTTTAACATGATTTTATTGAATTACAAGTAACTTATGAAAACGCTACAGAATTACTTTTTTTTTAAAAACGTTGCCCCACACTAGGAATTTCTCCTGTATTGTGGGTGCGTTTACAAACTTTAAATTCACGTACACAAACAGCCAGACCCGGAACAACTACTTGTAGGTCATACAAATATTTGTTCTGTGCGGGAATCGAACCCGTGACACGCAGCGCAGCAGTCAATCGCTTAACCACTACGCCAACCGTGCCGTCATAATTACTTATATTTGTAATTGGCTGAAATGCAAGTAATCTAACTTAGCTCTGGATTCAGGGTCTTCTTATAAAAAAATAAAAAAAAGTAGACATAATTATATTAATAATTATGTCTACATTATTAGTCTGTAATTTTTTATGTTTGCACACGTTATTTAGTTTTATAGTAAACGTCTAGAAGCATTTTTAGCTTCAAATAGATTTTAGAGCTTCCAATAAGTATGACAAAATGTAATGTACCTACCTAATGTTATAAGATGATTTAACTTCTAAGTCAAATCATTTCTTTTCAGTAGACCAATACAAAGCACTATTGAAAGTCAGAAGTAAAGAAAATGTGAAAAAAAATTGTATTGCTTCTGGTTGCCCAAAGTTTTCAAAAGGTAGTTTCGTATGGAGAAATTAATACTTATTTATTTATTTATTTATTTATTATGGCACTCCAACGATTAGTTCACATAAACATTAACAGAAAGCTTAGCCTTATTATATACAGTACCTAGCTACAGTGAACTTATCACTTAAAGGTGTGCACAGCACTTAGGTACATAGTTTGCCTAATAGATTTACAAGGTTGGTACCTAATTAAAGTTATAAAAATAACAATAGGTATAATCAAATAAGTAGTATAAAATATAAATAATAATACTAAAAGTAATATAATACTAAAGTATAAATAATAATACTGTATTATTTCATAGCTAAAGTAATACGATTCAAATTAATATTATTGAAAATATAATATTAATTCTGTAGCTACTTTTAATAATTTTACCCCGGCCATGCGGCGTACCCACCACCCTAGCTTCCACACATATAAATCTATCGTGTAGTTTCACTCGCCACATTCGATACTCAGCCTTCGAACGAGTGCATCATTCGATTTTTTTGTTTTAAATCGATTAAGAATCGAGTGATCGTGTGCTGGTGTATTAATTAGAAACAGTGGTGTAAATTACAAGTACATCGAAAATGGCCTTCAAGGTAAGTCCTTAATTAATTAAAATATAAAAAAAAATGTTTTTTTTTTCGAAAAGTTTAATATTTTGTAGAGAAGGCTTGAATAAATATACTTTAATATCAATTATTAATAACAATACCTGTAAACTGTAAAAAAAAAAGTTGCTTTTAAGGTTCCATTTTATGCTGCTTGTGTAAAAAGAAATTCTGACTTCTAAATACATCATGGTTGGTTAAACCTCGTACCAATAAATTAAAAACTGTTTTTATCAGATTTAAATTTACACAAGTAGGTACGACACGAAGCTCGACTTCTTTTTTCTTCCAAAGCTCGTTCTAACTTTTAGAGCCATCTCACAATATTTACACATTAATAACGCTTTCTTCATAAAATAATGTGATACTCTTGGATTGCTTTAAATAAGTCCAAACTTGAAGACTGAAAGGGCTTCTCTAAATCAAAAGCCAAAGAGCCATTGCCAGTGCATTGGTTTTAGTATTTAAGTTTTGGTATTTAGTTTAAGTATTTAAATAATCCAAAAGCATCAGATGGGATCTTTAGGAGTAGGTAGTAGGTGCTGACCTGACCCTAAAGATACGCTATTCTGAATAACTATCAAATCTGCCAAATTGAGGAGCAGTGGTGGCCCAGTGGTAACAGCCGCGACTTACGAGTTAGGTCGTAGGTTCGAAGCCAGACAGGCGCTTCACTTTGTTTAAATTATTTCGTCACCACTGCTTTCAAAACGGTGAAGGAAAACATCGTGAGGAAAGCAGCATGTCCTAGAACCAAAATTTCAAAGATATTTGACATCTAATAACCCGACCTGGACCTGCATGGTGGATTATGGCCCACTTCCTCTCACAGAGAGGAGGTCTACGTCCCAGCAGTATGAACATTATAGGCTTATTATACTCCCATCTTTAAAGAAATCTCAAACAACATTTCTCTCATTTATTGAACTCGGAATCGAACTTCGCACTCGAAACCATGATTCCTATCACAACACCATTAAGGTAACTGCAACAAAAAAAAAATGGCTACACATAAGGTCATTACCTATTATTAGGTAGGTATATCTTCAAGTGAAAACAAAAGTGGTAGTTAGCATTGCAAACGCATAAGCAAAAACTTATTCTGGGTAACCATCAATGGAGTCTTGAAAGCGTGTGTGAGAAAATTGGTAAAAAGCGTAAGAACACACCATTGTTTCATGGAAGATGGCCCGAACCATCTGTTATGGATGCATTGTCCTCGAGTTCAGACTAATCGGTGACTGTGAAAAACTATTCGATTCATGCTTTGTTAGTGTTTATGTTTTGTTCTTAGGCTGCTCTGAAGAATTCGTACTGAGTTGATTTATTGTTATACATAAACTCAAGCCATGTTCCCATGAGGGTAGGCAGAGACTACGGAATACCACCTGCTCCTTCTCATGTATGTCCATACATGTCATACACGCACGCCGGTTGCGAGTGCTACGCACCTGACGTTTCTGGAGAACATCTGACCTTTCTGATTCATTGTCGTATTGCTTAAATTTGGTTTTTCTCTAGGACAAAGTAGACACTCGTGTTATCTATAGTGAGAATATTTTCAGGTTTTAAACAATTTTGTAACGTTTAACCTTTTGACCGCCACCGTCAAAAAATCAAATACGTGCTCTCGGCGTCTCTGTCCAGGGGGTCTACTCCGAAGCAGTTAACCACTGTAACCGCCGAATGTTCGGTCATTTTCTACTAGCATTAATTTCCTATATTGATTATTGGTCCCGACCAAACTGTGCCAATCCGAACCTTTTTAGAACCCTTTTTTTACCTTTTTTTTTTAATTCGTAGTAAGACAACAATATTTGAATCAGAAAATGACCGAACATTCGGCCGATACAGTAGTTAACCGCTTCGGAGTAGACCCCCTGTAGTCGAACCGTGGCGTGCTGGGCACATTTTGGTTTGTCATCAATACCATGACTGTGGCGGTTAAATAAAGGGGCATGTTAAGTGCTTATCTACATACTTTTGTGTCTATAATAGGACCAGATTAGGAACTGACTTTAGTAAAAAAATATAATTATGCCTTTCGCTTATTTTCAGGGTGGTTTTCTTGGCTAGAAATTTAATAGGACTCAACAGGGTTATTTCGTAATACACTTAAAACAAAGTCATTTATTTTAACAGTACAACAACATTCATTGGATTATTTACGTAGTTGAGCAGACAAATTTTTCAAATGTATGAAGCTATGGATTAGGAATTTCCCTCAAAATTCTTCGGATTAGGATTAAAAGTGTGTTACACCATTGAGGTGCTCAATATCTTCAAGTTTTCACTACAGTCAATCAACTCAGCCTATCGCAGTCCACTGATGGACATAGGCCTCTCCCAGGCTGCGCCACAACACCCTATCCTCCGCCTAACGCATCCAGTCCGTCCCAGCGTCCATCTAGCTGGGGAGGTGTCTCTCACTCCGCTTGCCAATACGCGGTCTCCACTTTATGACTCGTCTGCTCCACCGGCCATCGGTCCTTCGGCAAACATGGCCAGCCCACTGCCACTTCAGTTTACTGACTCTGCAAGATATGTCGGTTACTCCGCTTCTTTTCCGGATAACTTCATTCCTGATTAACCACAGTAACCATAATTAATTTACTCGAGAATCAAGACATTCTGAAAGTGACTACGATAATGTAAGAGTATCTAACAGCTTATACAAGACTATGCAACGACCATAACATTTTTTGAAAGCCTGCAATTTTCCATCAGATCTATTATTATGTTAACGTTAGTGTGTAATTAAGATAATTTAATTATAAAGTATGGTCGTAATTTGGATTTATATCAAAGAGGAAGGAAACTAAGCTCGGTTAGCTCAGCAGGTATTTATGAGTAGATTATGCTGCTGGAAGGAAGAATTAACTCTTATGTAAAAAATATTCATGAAGTTATTAAACTTAGGTAGGCACTAAATACTATCTAGTTATAGAGTAGTAACGATAGTTTTGAGGTAAATAACAAAGGTAAAACCACTTAGGTCCCATGTAATCCTAAACACACACACACACACCCCCACACATAAACCTATTGCCATCAACCGGGCGCAATTCCTGATTCCGGGCTGAGAAATTCCTGAAGGAAAGACCTAATTTTTTTTTTATTCCTTTGTGCCAAAATTTTATTTAATTAAAATTTTAACATTTCTATCTTCAATCATTTTCAGGTGGTGATCATAGCCCTGACGATAGTCGCGTGCGCACACGGACGGATGTTCTACAACCTGCGACCAATCAGGTTTGTCCATTCTGACCTGCAGCCGGCCGCGACGATCGTGCACCCAGAGCCTAAACACAGCTATGAACACCATCACATCTCGGAAGATGAACACGTAGATTATTATGTAAGTAACTAACAACACAACACTTATTTTCTCTGAAGGGTTTCAATTGTTATACAAGTAAGGCTAGGACAAAGAAACTGGGGCTGTCCAAATGCGCATTGGGTGGGTGGGATACCCACCCAATGCGCATTTGGACAGCCCCAGTTTAACCAATTGCGCGCATTGGGTGGGTGGGATCGTTAAAGTCGCGAGAAAGACCTGGATGAAGAGCACGCGGAACCCGGAAATATGTCAGAAGAAAGGGTAGATATGCCCAGCAATGGGTGATTCCGGGCTGAAATGACGATGATTTTGCTCTAAGCAAGTTTTATTCTTTAGGTACTAGAGGTAAGGTAAAATCTTTCCGTCGAACGAAAATTAAGTTAAAGGGCGTATATACAAAGCAGACTCAACTCCTTCAGTTACTAAAATACAGGGTGGCAGGGGACATCGGCGCGCAAACTGTAAACATGAATTCAGCACATGATTCTGGACCTTCGAGCATAAAATTTTTTCGTCAGTTATCAAAAAAAAATCTGCTGTTTTACAGAAAAATGCAATACCTACGCGGTCAAAATGTATGGAACAGCAATTTTTTTATAACCAAAGAAAAATATCAACGCAGGGGCTTGAGAATCATATACAGACGCCAGCACATCAAGCTACTACAATCTGTCAAAATTATTTAATAGATTTTCAACTTTATCTCTAAAACATAAAGGCTCAAAGTTGATTGGGAAAATTTGACAGTTTCGGGTAGCTTGATGTGGTGGCGTCTGTACCTACAGAATCCATGGTTACAGGTTCCACGTCGATGTCCCTGTCCTGTAGGAACTCGTTTTTTCCTTTCTTGAAACCGAACCCAGACCGAACAGACTGGAATTCAAAATCATAATCAAAATATTTTATTTCACATAAGCACTTATGAAACGTCAGAAGCTAGGTGCACGGTTCCAATTGGTCGTTTCCTATGGAGAAGAACCGTCAAGAAACTCCACGGTTACTCTTTTTAAAAATAATTGGCCTTTACAATATTTTCAAATTACAGTAGGTATGGGAGGATAGCGTAGGCCTGTCAACAAGTATCAGGTACTTGATAAAATAAAAAATGGTCTACAGATCTAAAGTCTACAAGGCCTACAAAGTCCTCACATTTACAAAATAAGAATCTATCAAAAGGATAAATAAATAAAAAATTGACATGTGAATCACTCACGTATCCTTATGTATCTATCAGCTTTAGTGTCAACAGTACACTTGTCAGTGGATTTATGTTACGCGTTAAAAACATGTCCAACAACATGTCATTTTATTCCTTATTTACTCGTAATTCATCGTCATTTCCTTAGAAGGTCATGTAGTTTTTTTTAAATAAAAAAACTGTTGATGTGTAATCCAGTATTACGAAAAATTTACAAGTGCACATGCAATAATGTTACGTCTAAGTATGTAACTGTTTCATTATTACCAAGCCAGTTCAAACATGGGTAAAAGTAAATACGAAAAAAGTGGAGTTAAGTAACGTTTGTTATAACACATTGTTCAGTGTTGTGTAAAATTTATCGATATATGATAGCAATCGTAATCGTTTTTGATTTAACTTCTTCGGAAGTAAGCACTTAACAATAACTTGCTATTTATGTTGTTAAATAATATTTGGAGTAATGTCTAATAGTTGAGAGTGAATAGGTTTCTTCTAGGCAACCGTGCACCACCGTTGACCATATTATAATAATATCAACATCAATAAAGTTTCTTTCAAATGCATGCCAATTGTTCCTTTCTGCAGGAATCAAACATTTCTATCAAAATCATGCCTATGTTTTATTTAGTAGGATTTGCTTAAGTACTAGCTTCCAGATGGTTTCAGTTTCTGAATATCAATTTCTCATCTGTGAACTTTGCATATAGGTACTATGTAGTTCTCATGTCCTAAAACGTAATATGATACTCAAACCAATGGTTTCTGTTACATTGCGTGCACCTTTTCTTCGACACAATATTGGTTTCCATTCAAAGAACCGTTCTGTACTAGTAATTTTTATGTTTAGCATAAACTTTCAAAAAGCACTCTAATTGTCGCTTTCCTTCCAGGTAAACATTCATGTCAAAATCATGCCATAACTATAATTATTATTATGTATTAGTATGATTCAGATTCCAGAAGGTTTCAATTTACGAATATCAATTTCTCACGTGTGAAGTTTGCATATAATATGTAAGTCTTATGTTCTACAACGTAATATGACACTTAAGCCAATGGTTTATGTTACGTTGAAAACACACTTTCTTTTACCTTGGTTTCCATTCACAGAACCGTTTCGTACAGACGCCAGTACATCAAGCTACCCGAAACTGTAAAATTTTCCCAATCACTTTTGAACCTTATGGTTTAGCGATAGAATTGAAAATCTAATAAAGAAATTTGACAGATTGTAGTAATTGGATGTGCTGGCGTCTGTACTAGTAATTGTTATGTTTTGCACAAAGATCACAAATCTTTGTGCAAAATGTGCCTTTTCTTGTTTACTTGTGGAGTTCTAAAAATAGAATAGAATATTATTTATTGTTGCTACAGATAGTTAAAAAATAAAGCTGGCCAAAATTAACGATGTGTCACTGTAACATACCGTTAGGCTATACTATAATAAGAAATAAATAAAAAGAATATTTTAACATGGTTAAACAGAAAACTAACCTATGTACAGTCAACAAAGGAGTTAAGTATACAGGAGCGTCGGATATAGTTGAAGTTTACTAAGAAACCGATGGATGTTCTGGACTGAAATTTAATTTAATAAATGAGCTGTTTGTTTTCTATTAATAAACTAAAATTTTATTCGAGAATATCCATCGGTTTCTTAGTAAACTTCAACAATATCCGACGCTCCTGTATACTTAACTCCTTTGTTGACTGTACCTATGTTCAAGAAATATGCTAAGTAATAAGGTGAAAGAAAGGAAAATAAGAAAAATAAATAAAGAATATCATATAGTTTTAATAACAGTTTGCAATATATTTTAAATCATACGTGGAATGATGACAGCTAATCAATAATTTTAACTGGCAAAGAGTAAAAACTATAATCATAAAATTATGCAAAGATAGTTTAAGTAATTGTAGGTAGTGAAGCTTGCATAATGTTACGAGATTTAATTCCTGTTAAATCACCATTATTATAGCAGGTAAAAGAAAATATCTTACGTAACCGTACGATTAACTAAATGCAAATGCGTGCTGAACATAAAATTTTATTTCTATAGATTACAAAATAATCATTTAATAGTAGATGTTTTTTTTATTAAATTCTATGAACTTTATGTTAACTATTAAACTCACATATCGTCAATAAAGAAACGAACCATGAAGCAAGCAGTAAACATCATACTTCTCTACTACCTAACTAGCTTCCTCAGTAACAATAGCTTGTTTGAAAGCTAAAACTAAGTATACGTAAAATAGTCACATAATTATTGTTATTTAAACGTACAACCATTTGTGAATGAGCAGGAATTGCGACAAGATCGCGCTTCCTGTGCGACGTTCCGCTTGTAGATGAACTCTGGGCGCGTGCGCAAGTAACCCTCGTGTGTGGTCCAAGTTATAAAATAAAGGTGAAAGGTGGTTTACAATAAAAGTAAACAAGTTATCATTGAATAAATCTAAGAGATTCAGAATAAAACAATTTTCTTTCTTTTTCTTTCTTTTTAGATGGAATAAGAGAAAATTTATACCACACCCAAAACACAAAACAAGTCTTTGAATATGCAAGCAGGACAAAAAATATTACATTATGAAAAACTCCTAGCTGAGTCTCGTGTGACCTCACTCACACGTTTTATGACTGTACCTACCAGAAAAGTTAGCGTTTAGTATATTAATGTAAACGTAAAGAAATCATATAGAAAAGGAGTAATTTAAATGCACTAAAATACAAGCCCTATCATCAAATCGTTCTCCGCTTATAAATTAACTAAACGTTATAGTATAAAACTGTTGCGCAATGGCACGTGGTTCAAACGGTTTCACTGCGCGCAACTTGTATGAACGACACTTCCGAGCACTTCCGAGTGTTTCCGAGTTCATATTTATATGCGGGCGAGATTCGACATTGGGGTTATGTAATATCATGGCTTTGATAGCCTGCTTTTAGGGGAAATTGCTTTGACCTGCATCTTTCTGTTTTAGCCGTGCGTCACGTATTATTGATTTGTTTTATTTCAGACCTTTTCTTCTGCGTTGTGTAATTGACGTGTAAGACTCGCTTTAAATTGAGCAATAGGTACTGACGATGGTCCAAAATACATAGAATCATTACTACCTACGTAAGAAGTAGGTAGTAATGATTCTATGTATTTTGGTCCTTAAAAACAACAATGTGGTACTTAATTGCTTTTCTCCGGTCTTCATAGAAATAATAAAACGCTCATGATTGTCTCACAACTTTCGCTCGTAAAGTTTTACCTGTAAAAATATTGCTTGTTTATTTCACTAATTTTTATTTTCCAGGCGTATCCGAAATATGTCTTCAAATATGGCGTGAATGACTTCCACAGTGGTGACATTAAGACTCATCATGAGAGTCGGGATGGCGATGTCGTTAAAGGTAAGATTTTTAATTTCCTATACTTCTTATGAGAGTGTCAATGGCAACTAAATTCCCAGAAGCACCCATAGTAATATATTGGCTTTTACAAATTTTACTTGATCGGATATAGGATTTTCATTTGTGGAAAACTTAGAAAGTTTGTGGTTAGGAATTATGAACTGGAAAATCATCTAAAACACTAGTAAATACCTACCCATGAAAATGCACAAAAAAATCAATTAAAACTACGCGACCACAGTATTTGATTAAAGTAAAACATGAAGTAATTCCTGGATCATGAGAATACAAAATAACATCCAACAGATACATTTTTAAGCCATAACTTTATTTTTACAATTTTCCTCCTAAGACCCAACAGTAGCTAACCAGAACCAACTTTCTTTCCAGGTCAATACACGGTGGTTGAACCCGACGGCTCCATCCGTACTGTGGACTACACCGCCGACAAGCACAATGGTTTCAACGCAGTGGTGCACAAGACCGCACCCTTGTCACCCCATGAGGCTGCTCATCTTCACCACTAAGCCTTTGAAGATGTAGGAGAACCAACTGGAGTTGCAATTGAAACTTTCTGTAGCCCAAAATATGCAGTGACAACTGTTCAGATGTAGAATCGGCAGAAATGGCAATTGACAAAGAAGGGTCAAAAAGAAGTCGGTTAAAAAAGTGTATTTATAATTTTCGAATATCCAAGCATTTTCTTAGTTTGACTAAACAGTTACCGTAATGAGAAAAAATGCTTTTACTCGTTCTTCATTTACGAGGCCATCGTCAAATGTTTCGGCATTTTCACTTTTATATATTGGGCGTAAGAAAGATAATCCTTTGAAGTTCATGTTGGTGTAACACTAAATAATGTCGGATACAAATATTGATTGCGTTTTCAATCAAGGCCAATTTTCGATGTTTTTATTACTGCCTTAGTTTTAATTGCTTACTTAATGATATTAGTATACTTGTAAAAAAAATTGTTATATGAAAGAGATAAGTCAAAACTCTCGATCTCTAAGTTATTTGATTGTTAAACCTTTCATTTATTTATTGTTATTGTTATATGTTTCCACAAGAAGTACCTGAATTATTATAGGTTAAAGTAATTATGGATGTTATGATAGAGGAAGTTTTTGTTGTTTATTACCTGTTTTCTTTTATAATGTTATTGTTTTTTATCTGTTTTCTTTTATAATGTTATTGTTGTGGGCTGATTTTTCAATTGACAGATAATTTTTATTTGTGGCATAAAATTGTCGTCTGATAAATTTTGTATCGAAGAACTGTCAAAAATTCAAAATTATTCTTCGGATAAAATTATATGGCGTTTGAAAAATCAGCCCTAAGAAGCAATTTTATCAAATAAATCGACGAATATTTAACATTGTTTGTTATTCTTTGTAGTTGAGACTTCCACACAAAACTATGCTCAAGGTGTGATACCAAATAAATAAATATTAAACTCCTTTATGCAGTTGTTCAGTCACTCAATTTAGCATTTAACATAATGTAGGTATAATTTTTATTTTTCGTTGGAATTATATT
This sequence comes from Oligia fasciuncula, assembly GCA_963082905.1. NCBI lineage: Eukaryota > Metazoa > Arthropoda > Insecta > Lepidoptera > Noctuidae > Oligia > Oligia fasciuncula. The sequence goes on from OY720392.1 coordinate 7,892,013, forward strand.
GATCAATAGTTGCAGCCTGTCCCTATGGATTAAGATTATTTACTCGTTGATAGAATACTCTTTTTTGTACACCATATCAAATCATATCAGAACCTTAGAGAGTTACATAGGGTAAAACTCGGATATTTATGGGTAATACAAATGGTGGTCGAAAAAGTGCTGGTCAAAACGAAGGATTGTAATCTCAACGCTTTTAAGTCCAGGTTAGCGTCTTTATAGACCGATTGCAACTTGCTTCTGATAATAACATGAAGAATTCACTTCTAAATACCCATTACCAGCATACCCAACCTTATAATTAAGTACAGTACCTTAAATTAAATAATAAGATTCAATTCAAAATTACAATAAATACCGTACCACCAGTGTGAGAAAAAACTGAAGGACTTTATCACAATGCTATGATACATAGTAGAATATGTAAGGATAAATCGTTTGTTAGTACCGTGGTTCTGTGTGAATAGAAACAATGGGTTATCAAGACGTTTGTGATAACAATGGCGCCCGTGGTTCTGTCCCCATGGACGTTGGTTTTTAGCGCACCATATATTATTATATACGTACGTGTGTGTGTAATTTACAGCCCAGGCCCCGGGTAGATGTCACATGTCTTCGAATTTTTTGTTCTAGGATACATTTGCCGGTTTCCTCACGATGTTTTCCTTCACCATTCTGAGAGCAGTTGTGATGAAATTATTTACACAAAGTAAAGCGCTTGCCGCCTGCCTGGGTAAGACAAGAACCTCCGACCTAAAACTCGTAAGTCGAAGCCATTCTCACTGGACAACCACTGCTTTTAGATGAAGAGTTTTACTTAGATGCATTCAATCATAACTTAAACCATTGTTAATTGTCTCTACTTTAGGTGGACGGTTGTTGATACTATGATCTAGTTTCAAAACATGTCCTGAAAGAGTATGTACGGGAGAAGAACAAGTCTTACAATCATATATATTCCTGCAAAGCTACCCAGAGATGACGATCACTGACGAGCACATGAGGTTTCTCACGCTAGGTGACGTGCGCAATGCAATGATGCATAGGATACAGAGTATATCGTTTAGCATTGGGTTGGTAAAGACCAAAAAGTTTCTCAATAATTATGTATGATTGCCCAAGATCATGAGTAAAACTTGGAAGGTAGGTAAGTAACCTACAACCTACATAATATGTTAGTCGCTGTTTGTATCTAAATCTTTGTCGAAATTCAGGTGTTCGTAATTACTTCATTAGCCCTTTGTTGTTAGCCACTTGAGAACACGAAACAAACGGACATTATGCTAATCCGCCATTTTGTTGTTGTTATCGTGAGGATAATCAAACGTTCAATGGCTCATCTATTAGCAGTGACGTTTCGTTTTAAACAAATGGTTTTTCTTCCGTTTCCTTATATTATTATATGTTGTGGTTTTCGGTTAGACGTTTTGTAACAACTTTGGTTGCAAAGAAAATGGTTGCTGTAGCATAGGTAATTTTCATTTCATATGCTTCTTCTATTGTTAATGCGCTGAAGAAGACAATGAGATGAACTAAATAACGAACGTTAAAAACTGTATTCTAATGGCCTACTTCAAATAAATGACTTGACTTTATAAATAAAATAATTGGATGGTTTGGGCGGTGGTAAGGTCACAGGACGACTGGTCACAGGAACAACTTGCGACCTACGGATGCCCCTCAAGTTAAAGGGGAAAATTTATAAGTCCGCGATAAGGCCTGTCGTACTTTATGAGTCTGAATGCTGGGCCGTGAAGAAGACGCATGGAAAAAGATTGCATGCAGCGGAGATGAGAATGTTGAGATGGATGTGTGGAGTGACGAGAATGGATAAAGTAAGAAATGAGTAAGTATATAAGAGGAAGTTTGAAAGTGGCGCCAGTGACAGAAAAGTTGAAAGGAAATCGTTTGGCTTAGTATGGGCATGTGACGAGAAGGGACGAAACGCATGTGACTAAAAGAGTGATGAATATACATGTTGATGGATGGAGAGGGAGAGGAAGGCCGAAGAAAAGATGGATGGATTGTGTGAGGAATGATATGAAAGAGAAGGGAGTGAATGATAGCGTGACGGTTGACAGGGGAGAATGGAAGAAGAAAACGTGTTGCGCCGATCCCAAGTAATATGGGATAAGGGCAGGAAGATGATGATGGGCGGTGGTAAGGGCGGCTGTTCTTGGCCAATAAGTACTACATCCTAAATCTACACCAGTGTATTAATAGGCATGCACTCACTATTTGCCTAATTCAAACAATACAATTACTTACGCAGCAGAGAAAAAGCGTGAAAGACACAGACAGGGGTGACCAACCTTGTTTGTTAAGTTCCATTGATTGAGCAGCGAATCTAATGCGTTATGCGAAGGTTCAAGTTTGATGAGAGGACTCTCCCATTGTTCCGATAAGGAAGCGTCAACCTTTGGAGAGTTGGTGGTGAACGTAGACAGAGTACTAACAACGACAAAGATTGGTCATAGTCTGACATTCTTTGTTTAGGTTTCGACAATTTGACACGGTGTGCTGTTTACAAGGAGTGTTTGTAATAGTAGGAAAATGTATGTAGGAAGTGCAATTTTACATTACTCAAAAAAAAATTAAGTTATTTTTGGGATATTTGGCAATAGCTTATGTAATCAAAAAACAAAAATAAGTAACCGGCTAAGCTAACAACACCAGCATAGCTGGCATAGCTTTGCTGGTGCCACGAGACAGCGCAGAGTAGACCGGGAAATCGGAAAACCAGGTGATGTAGTCGAGGCTATACCTATGTTAATGCAGACTGTCGTAGTATACACAGTAGTACCAATCAAACTCATCATAATCATATGCATATAGTCTTTTCCCAAATATGTTGGAGTCGGCTTCCAAACCCAATAAAACATATAGTACAAACAAAGTCTAGGGAAACAAGGGTATTCATAGTAATTAACAGGCAGTTCTGTATGTATATAATCTGCGGTGCTATTCTTTAAAAATCTCAACGTGAAAATTTAGGTGAAGTGAGCGTGGAGTGAGCTGTCAATAGTGTCAATTCCTAGCAAAAACAAACTCACTTCACCTAAGTTTTCACGGTGAGATTTTTACAGAATCGACCGGCTGGAATAGTTACGTTCTAAGGCAGCTGTCAAAAAACGAATAACCTAGTGGACAGAGTGTAGGTATAGATACTGTGTAGGTATACCTTTTCTCACTAATAAAGTTTCAAAGATCTCATATAAATTACTACGTAACGCACTATTAAGGCTGCACCGAGAGCTTATTATAATCACTAAAACGGAAAATAGTAGCCACTATTTTCCGTTTTAGTGATTATAATAAAACTAAAGAATGTAAAACTACCGTTTATAATAATATTAATGTATAATCTTGTGGAGCACAACTTAACGTGCTTATTTTCTGCATTTTCATTCTAAAATAAAAGAAATAACCAAACAAACGATGAGGGCGCCACTGTGCGCTCGGTGCAGTCTTAAGCCTTTTATAGCCCATCATAAAATTAATTAGTTAACACAAATTCTGAATACATAGATCATCAAACAGTTTCACACGAGATCAATAACCAAGATTTAGTTACTGGCCTGTATTGTAAAATGCATGTACCCAGGTTCTTATCTACTGCATGTGCTCATGCCTATAACCGGTACCTAATGAATGTTATGACACAGTCGCAGTTCCCACACTAATCAGTAGGGCTACTATCTAGCTTGAGAGTTTAGTAAAGACTAGCCAATTCTGTCCTGTGAAAAGTGTTTCGTTTTCGGTGATCATCATCATTGACAGGCTTTTTCCCGCGACAGCAGTCAATAAAAAAAAAAAAACCTTTAATTTCAGAGCCATAACGCCCATTCAGTTAGTATACAAACGTGATAAAAACTTCTATTATTACTTACATCTACCAGAAAATCAACTATATTTATTATTACACCTAATAAGTGGCATGTAAGCGTATCCAATGTCCAGTATGGGACTGTCCCACTCATCTTCTATAGCATTCAGGATGCTTGATGGCGTGAAAGCCATCTATTCCCGCCTCTGCGTACCTATAGGCTTCCTCCCTTTTGTGTCATGATTCCCTGGTATGTGCGAGTCTCATCCAAGACTTTATAGCCTTGTATCACCCACAGTCACTGATGAGTAGATGGACCTCCTTCCTTTAGTTTCATGATTCCCTGGTATGTGCGAGTCTCATCTGGCCAGCGTTTAAGGTTTTTTCGAAATGGAACTAGGTAATCCAAATAAATCGGTTCCCTAACCTTATATCTTCCTTCAAAGGAAAACTGAAGAATCTATTACATTTATTTATTCGTAGCTATTGTCGCATAGCCTTGCAAGTTGTTTAAACTTCCATGTTAATTTTGTTCTCATATTTAGGAGCCTCTACAATTTTGGTTTTGTCTTGTAAGTATCTACTTAATTCAGGGACAAGATTAATATTATAGTTTTGTAGACACGAGATTTAATTTAGTTTGGAACTCTGAATTTACTGCGTTGTTGTTCTGTGGTCGCAAGCATTCTACTGAGCATGTTGATGCTCAGCTATTCACAACCATCTGACAGGCTACCGAAAATTACACATTTCGATAAGCTGATTTGCCTTGCCACCGACAGAAAACAGCACTCGGAAGAAAGCGGTCGTTTATTTGAAATTTTCGGGTTTCTGACTTATTAACAGCATTTAGAGGACTCCTACGTTAACATTGAGTGATGTTCGATACGGTACAGAACCTACGGTTCAATTTCCGGAAAGGGTTGTGTTATTGGGTATTTTATCTATAAGTTCATAATAGCAGTCCGGAGTTTGGATTTGCTGCATTGGTCAATAAGTTTAGCAGACTTATCTGTGCCTCTACTATAGGCAGAAATATTGACAAAGTGAATTACAACACTAATATGTCTCAACCTCAAGGCATTCATGCAGGCGTTGTATTGTACGAAAATATTACGTGTAGGTGCATAATATTGATCTTGGCTTGCATACGTGAAGTTGCATCCAAAGAAATTCATTGTTTAGAAAACCAGAAACGATTAACCTGTAGCTTTAAGTAACTTACGTTCCTTATATTTTTATTTGGTGTCAAAGAAAAAACACTATAAAGTGAAAAATAACTATAATTTCGGAAGTCGGTGTCTTTGGATTTGTATTTTTGTTTTTTGCCACCGACTTCCGAAATTAAAGTTATTTTTCACTTTATAGTGTTTTTTGGAAGTCGGTTGTTTTTTTTGTAAAAAAGTTTTTATTTTTTACTTTTTAGAGGGTCAGTTTGTAATTTATCTAAGTTACAATAGCCTAATGTCAACTGCTGATCACCTTTTACAAAATATTGCTTTTGACGATGCGGGACGTTAACGGACGTTGAGGAGTTCTCCTAGTATTCCACTCTCCTAGATGATAATCCTGACTGCAGCATCAGGCCAGACTTATGTCAACATTGCATTGAACTTAAAATTTAGTCCTGTTTAAAATGAGCCCTTAAAATTAAAAAAACCTAACCTTAAAATTACAGCACCGTAGACGTGACTACGGTGCTGTAATTTTAAGGTTTGTACTTTTTCTGATGCTCCTGGCTTTAGCATCAGGTCTCTATGTATTTCGGTGTTCCTCATTAACAGTACGTTTATCCACACATCGAGCCCTTTTCAATGAGCCTAAACACAATATATCTGCTGTTAGTTGTCGAGGAGTTAGGTACTCGGCAGACTATCCTGACTGCAGCATCAGGTCATGACTTAATGATCATGAGACCAAATGTGGCAAATGCCCTATCAAACATCAAAACAATTTACTAAAACAGTCCTTGCCTGTTCGAGTAACTTCTTACTGTTAAGGAGTTGTACCTTCCATCATCAGCCCAGCTACCTGAGATGGTGACAACCATACGCAAATACACAAGATACTTCATAAAATATGCGAAATACACTAAGTGAGCCTATAAAATTTGAGGGTTGCCCTCGATTTCTCTAAGATCCCATCATCAGATCCTAACTTGGTGACAGTGGGACCACCTCAGAACTATCTACTTTCGAACAAAAAAAGAATTTTGAAAATCCGTCGACGATTGGCGGAGTATTCGATGAACAAACATATAAAAAAAAAAAAACAGCCGAACATAGTACCTCCTCCTTTTTGTGAAGTCGGTAAAAAGTAGCTAAGTATGTACCATATCGCACGGAAAGGGTAGTCGGTGGTTTTTTAGTACTTGCATTTCTCCCTACATTTCACCAAGTACGTTCGCAAGTAAATCCCTAATGTCATAATAAAGATTATTTCAGTTTTTGATGTATACACAATTCATTTCGTGTTTAAAAATGTTTCTGATTCTAAACATGCATATTTGCATAATCGGCCTATAATGTTCACACTGCTGGGACATATTCCTCCTCTCGGTGAGAGGGAGTGGGCCGAAATCGACCAAGTGGGCCCAGTGCGGCTTGGTAGATGTTACATGTCTTCGAATTTTTCGGTTCGGTTTCCTCACGATATTTCCTTCACCGTTTTGAGAGTTGATGAGATAATTTATACAAAGAAAAGCGCCTGTCTGGGTTTTGAATCCGTGGTTTGAACCTACGACCTACAATTCGTATTTCGAATAAGACTTTATGGGTCAATATCAACAAAGTGATTTTTTGTTCAATTTTGGTGGCGAATTTTTTTCTTCAGTTTTCGTGAAAAATAATGACCTGGTATAATAATAGAAAGTCAAAGCTGGAAGGATCTTCAAGAGGTCTGAGAATATCTCGATAACTTTTTGAGATATTTTAGTTCAAAGTCTAATGTGGCCACCAAAATTGAAAATCGCCCACCAAAATCGAAAGTGCCCACCAAAATTGAAAATCAGTGGCACCAAAATTGGATTAGAAGGTGAATCTGAAACAATGTGTAAGGTGGATATCTCGGGAAATATTATTTCAGCCTGTTCGGGATTGCTCTTTATTCTTGCTTTTCTTCTTGACCCCCTGTAACACAGGTTTTGCCTAGCACGGGGGTCATTGGTCATTTATTTTGGACCAGGATATTCGCATGCTTAAATTGTCACTCTGTATTTGTGTACTTACCTTTTTATGTCAAATAAAATGTATTATTTCCTTTATTCATTTACATAATCTTATTTTATTGTATTTTTAAATATTTCTAAAATATAAAATAAGTATAAAAAACATTTAAAAATATAAAAAAATTGCGATCTGCCGGTGTCGGGAGCAGGGTCCAAGCTACCGGTGGTTAGGGCTCCAGAGACAGGAACCTCCTCACAATGCGAGCCGTATCGAGGAGTACTGCCTCTGAATCAGGCCCTTGACCCAACCGCCTAACGAGAGCCTCGATAGATGTTAATCGAGGCTTTCGGCCATCAGTCCATTGGCCGATACGACAATCGGCACAATGATAGCCGAGCTCACATTCCACATGTCAACAACCTCGTGTGCCAAGTCGAGATATTTAATTTGCTTCTCTTTCTCAGCTTTCACGAGGTTCCCGTCACATGTAATGGTAACATCGACAATCATTATCTCGTCTATCACTACTATATCAGGTTTATTGGCAACAATAGTCCTGTCAGTAATGATAGACCGATCCCAGTACATTTTCAAGAACTGGATCGGGCACATACTTGTAGTACGGTATCTCAGAATCCACAAGTTTATATTTCAAAGCAAGTTGCTGGTGAATAATCCTAGCTACTTGGTTATGTCTGTGCAAGTACTCGCCGTTAGCCAGACGAGAACAACCAAATATAATATGTCTGATAGACTCACCCGGACAATGGCATGCCCGACACACGTCAACCATCCCGTCCTTCATAATATGTCTCCGGTAGTTATTCGTTAAGATAACTTCGTCCATAATTGCACAGACAAAACCTTCAGTTTCCCCGAAAAGGTCACCAAAACGTAGCCAGGATACGGACGCTAAGAAGTCTACACCGGGCTCATGAAGAGCCCGATAGAAGCGCCCGTGAAGCTCCTTGCTTTGCCATACCTTCTTGCGGTCATCAGTAGAAAGTACTACAGGTTTGCGCCAGTTCTCTTTAGCCATGGAGAGCGGGGTGAGCTCCTTGTCCACTGCGACCACATCACGGTGCATACCCACTTCGGCTTTTAAAAAATATTCCCTGAGACTGCACACCTCGCGGTTGTGGAGGGTCTTCGCATTTAAAAAGCCTCGACCCCCACACTTCCGCGGGATATACAGTCTCATCACCGATGATCGTGGGTGATGCATCCGGTTTGCGGTCAGTAGTGTACGGACTCTTCTATCCAGGGCGTCGAGTTTGGTCTGAGTCCATTTGAGTATGCCGAAAGAGTACATCAAAACCGGCATGACCCAACCATTGAAGGCGCGCACCTTATTTCCGCCCGAAAGAAGACTATTTAATACCTTCTTCAGGCGACAAAAGAAGCGCTCCTTCAACGATTGCTTCATGTCAGCATCGTTGATGCCTAACGCTTCCGACATACCCAAATACTTATAGCTTTCGGATGAGGAGAGGGATCTGAGGCTTATGGAATCGGAGAGTTGAATTCCCTCGGATTCCATAATCTCCCCTCGCTTTACATGCATGACTGCATTATTATTATTGTTATTATTTATTATTATTCTTCTTTCTGCCATTCTCTTTTTAAGCAGCCTCTCTTCGGTGGTCTGTTTTGGCATTCTAAAAAGCAACAAAATAAAAATATAATGATAAGAAACTTGGTCATTAGTAGGTCAAACTAAAACTCAAAGCATTTATTTCAATTAAACCATTAAAAGGCACTTTTAAATTGTCAAGGAGTCGGTCAGTCCGAAAATATGAAGCTATTTCTAAAAATATGAAGCTAGGTCCTTATAATAATAGACCACTTAGGTACTGCCAAGTAGGTACATAATATTTATTTATTTGCTAATCAAACTGACTTGCAACTTAAAAACTGGCTTTATATGTACAAACAATACTTACAGTATATACTTAAAACTTGGTGGCTAGTTTTCAATTTTGGTGTCGTGAAAACGCCACCAAAACCACCAAAATTGAGCCACCAACATTGAAACCAGATATAAAAAAAATCTTTAAAAATAGGGGTTTTAAGTTACAATTTATTTAATATCACTGATTTATGCGTAACCCAAATCACTACCTATAATGTGTACCTTACTATTAAAACACTTTAAAATTAACAGCAAATCGATCCACCAAAAATTGAACAATTCTTGTCCCCCGTGCCACCCAAGATGATACTTACGTTTTTGGTGGAAAATCAGAGCACTAATCACACACCTGTTACACGCAAGTGCCGGTGCATGACTGAGAGGTGTGAAATAATAAAACGCGATTGATCGCACACGCACGAAACTTCATTTTACAGTATGTTGAATATGTGCCACCAAAATTTTGATTTTTGCTTGGACAAACTTTGATCGAGTATCCTGTGCTTTTAAATTATATTTTCTAATACAGTTAATTGTTTTTAGATAATGTGTCATAAGCATACACTAACGAACTTGTTTATTTTTTATTGTATAGCAAATTGTTACTTTGGTGAATGCAATTATATCAAAAAATGGAGCTGGGACATGCCACCTAACTTGAATTACAAGGCGATTTTTTTTTTCCTGATTATTTAAATACACATTTATAAAAAAAAAATGTGGCCCTAATTGAACCAAGTTACGTAGTTCACTATAAAAAAAAATAAGAAACATCCTATCATTTAACACCTCGATTCTCAACGTGGACGCGTAAAATTTGCTGTGGGGATATTCACCCTTATGAAAGTTATTAAAATAATTTTAAGAATTTTATTAAAATCATCTCTATAACTGTACGTAAACGTAAGTCACCTAGGTTAACCCGATGAACGTGTTTTTTAAACAAAAAAAAACTAATAAAACATCATCTGGATCAGTTAAGCAATCTAATCTACATGCGACCTATTGTGGCGTGCGAAAATTTTCCCAATTAGCTGCGACGAAACGCTAAAGGAAACTTCATTTTCGGAAGGCTTTCGGTAGATAGGCGAACCAAGGCTGGCATCAAATAAGGCCACATATAAATGCCTGTGAACCCACCATTGTGGTATTCAAGGAGTTGACGCTGATCAAGACGGTTGTATCCCTACAGTGTGTGCTAAGTGTTTGGCATTATGTGTCGTTGTCCGTGCTTCGTTTTGGCTGTATGTTTTGGAGTGACGCTGGCTGCCCCAAGAATTGCGTTGCCCCCGGGACAGGTGTATCGTGCGCCTGGATATGGATATTATGTAAGATTTATTTTAATAATTATTTTCCTTTTTATTTTGAATGTCCAAAAAGTTTTGAGGTGGTGATTTCTTGGACACTAATAAGTATGTTACAAAATAGATTTCCATTTTTATTTATTTACCTAACTCATGCATTTATTTCATTTTACTATGATAATAAAATTACTTAATGTTTTTTGTAAAGACCTTATACAATATTTTGAAGTCGGACCAACCTGATATCGGGAAGAATGCTCTCATATCTAATTGCCAAAGTAATGAATAATTATGACTATGTTATTTTTCAGGATACGCCAAAATACGCCTTCAACTATGGTGTTGCAGATCATTCAACTGGTGATGTGAAGTCACAACATGAAACCAGAGATGGAGATGTAGTTAAAGGTATGAAGTTAGAATTTTAACTAATTTCTTTGATAGAAAGAAAGAAATATTTTTTTTTATTTGATCGCTAATTATGTTGTTAATTTAAAATCCTTAATTAATTAGAAATATTCTAAATTAAATATAATAAAATAGTAACGAAGAATTGTTGTCCGTTTGTCTGACTGAACAACCTGAATGAACAAATAGGTTACTTTTAATTTAGGTAGTACATTCCCGTGGGATATATTCCGACATCCATGCGGGCGATGCCGAGGGTAAAAGCTAGTTCAAAATAAATTAAGAAGAGCAAGAATTCTGAAGAGAAAACTAATAATGTACAGATAGATAAAGCAACATCTATAACTTGTGTTAGGCGTGAAGTAGAGCTGAACTTAAGGGGCTTACAGGACCTCAACACAAAAAACGCAAATTTTACAAACAATAAAAGTATATGATCGACTAAGTAAACAAAATCAGAAAAATATATGATATTCTTCAGGATATGATGCTAGGTAGATGGTGTGTTGAAAACATAATATAAATAATTTGATACTATAGAAAAAAATCATGAAGATATCTCTAAAAAAAATCTTTTTACAATAAAAACCATACTAATATACATACAATCATTATTATTTTTTGTCAGATTATTCTACAAACAACATATTAGAACACTAGTATTTTAATTTTTTAGTCCAAATAATAGATTTTTTGTAAATATCACATCGCTCTTCTCTTTCTTTTCTATGCAGTCCGACAAAGACCGCGCTTTAGGTCATGTTGTCGCCTTAATCATTGGACGTTTACCATCACTACAATGAAACTAATTTTGATTCTCTAGCGGTATCTTAAACTCGGGTAGGACTGGTCAACCGCGTGGAGATAAATATGTAGGTATATATCTCGATATTGACCACATAGGTATCAGCTCTCAAATTTCTTCCTTCTCATGACTAGTGGTAGGTGTGGTTGCTGTCCAATATGTCATAAATATTATAGGGTGTTATATTAGTAGGTAGGTACCTAATGAGTCTTATATTCCCAATGGTGGGACACAGGACTCCACTCTGTGAGAGGGAGTGGGCCGTAATCCACCACGCGGGCCCAGTGCGGGTTGGTAGAGGTCAAATGTCTTCGAAATTTTGGTCCTAGGATATGCCGGTTTCCTCACGATGTATTCCTTCACCGTTTTGAGAGCAGTGGTGATGAAATAATTTACACAAAGTAAAGCGCCTGACTGGGTTCGAACCTTATACGTCCTACTACACGTACAGTCACGAGCATAAGTATATAACTTTGGCTTTATTGAAAGGCGATTTTCTCCTTTGTTTTTGAATTAAATTTGATATTATTAGGAACATAGTATTTTGGAACCCACAGGTTTATGTAAAGTGTCGTATTTCAACGTTGCATTCGTTACCTATTTCCTGAAAAAATCGCAATTTAAAGTTGCCAAGTGTTGACATATTAGTGCTCGTGACTGTACATCGCGGCCGTTTCCAATGGGCCACCACAGCTCTGTTGCTAAACATGCATTAACTGATCACTAATAAAAAAAAACATATTATATCACAATAATAATGATCATCCCGGAAGACATAATCTTAAATCTTTGTGACCGTTATCACTAACATTGCAAACACGGATTATTATTCATGAAACGTTATCACCATTATTATCCATTGTGCGAAATCGTTTTTGGTACTGTATTCGATATCCGTGTACTGGATCGCTACCGTGGTACATCGATCATGTGCATACCACAGAATAGTGCAGAAGGTCGGCTCCATACAATGAGTGACAACAGTGACAATAGACGTTTGCACATACGTAATGCATATCAACAAAATTTATTTTTTACAAGCCGTGTGTCCAAGATATTCCATTGACAAAAATGACGAACTTCCGTACAAACTTTCATCCTCTATTTATTTATTTCATCATCTGCCTAGCCTTTTCTCAACTATGTTGTGGTCAGCTTCCAGTCTAACCGGATGCAGTTAAATACCGTTATTTTACATGGAGCGACTGCCTATCTGACCTCCACAACTCAGTTACTGGGTAATACGATAAGGACTCCAAGACTGGTTGTCAGCCTTTCGGGATTCTGACTACCCGTAACGACTGTCACAGATCTACGAATGACAGCCGGGACCAACGGCTTAACGTGATTACCGAGGCACGGTATGTAAAAAAAAGATGGTCACCCATCCACAGACCAACTGCCGCAAGCCTAATCGATCGGCCTGTGCGGCTGTTATTATTTAGCCACGAGCCCTCTATTTATTAAACCCATTTAGAGGATAAATTTAAAAAAATAAATAAAAATGATTAGTAGACTTTTGTAGGTATACCTAAGGAAGTCTTGTGCAAAAATTCACGCTTCTAGATCACGCGGTTTAGGCTGTGCGTGTCTGTCAGTGAAGTTGCCACATCAATCAACAATCACCAACGAAGCAACAACCAACCAATCATCTCAACCAAATGCCAGTCGAGACTTCGCGAGTGCGCTTGCACTCGCTGTCCATGAATCGTGTATGTGTGCGTGCATTTTCGCTCGATGTATGAAACCGACCTTCTGCACCCTATTCTGTGTCCATACAATGCACCCACAAATAACAGCTGATAGACATTATTATCTCCATGATGCATTGTTCTCAAATCTATGTCGCTATTAACGATACGTTGGCACACACAAACGCATGTGAAGTATGTAAAAACGGGTGAAAAACTAACGTTTCTCAAGCGATTTCCAAATTCGCATCTTTGTCTGAGGTCGCTGACCTGTGGTTGATATGAGTCAATGTATTATACACTGTAATTGATGTAATTGTCGTATAGCTTGCGCTTTCGATAAAGACTATAATGGTATGTGATTACTGACATGAGAATGACTCTTTGGTGCCACTTGGAGATATGTTTTTAATGAGCAACACGTTGTTGTGTGCGTAGTCATTAGCAAGCCACTTTTCTCGTATCTTACCCAGTGATTAGCTAGAGTTCAGTTTAGCAAGATACTTTGTTTACTACTGATGCAGATGATTCGATAATAATTGTGATGATTATTTCTTTACACTACTTGTGAGATTTACCTAGAAGCTTATGAGAAAATCTTCTGGCTTCTGGGTAAATCTCAGGATTTTAGTTTATTGTTAAGACGAGTTCGCGACCATTCCAGCAGCAATAACATTGAACTTGCCTTGGAATTGAACGCGATATCTGTACCTACAGTCACGAGCACCAATATGTCAACACTTGGCAACTTTAAATTGTGAGTATTTCACGAAATAATGAATGCAACGTTGAAATACGACACTTTACATATACCTCTAGGTTTGAAAATACTATGTTCCTACTAAAATAATATTTGATTCAAAAATAAAGGAGAAAATCGACTTTGAATAAAGTCAAGTGTATACATACTTTTGCTCGTGACTGTACATACACACACACTACACATATTTATTACATAAACTTTTTTCTCCTTTGGATCTATCCATTCCTCATTTAAAGGACATGGATTCGTAAGGCAGTTTCACCTGAAAGTCTGACAATCAGCCTTAATAAGGGGTATCGTAATACCTAGTAACTGGGTTGTGAAGGTCAGATAGGCAGTCACTCCATGTAAAATATTGGTATTCAGCTGGATCCGGTAAGACTGGAAGCCGACCCCAACATACATGTACTTGCGAAAAGGCTAGGAAGATGATGAGTAAGATTTAAAATGTAAAACACAGTTATTGCTATTTTCCAGGACAATACTCCCTCGTAGAGCCAGACGGTTCCATCCGTACAGTGGACTACACAGCTGACTCCATCCACGGCTTCAACGCGGTAGTGTCCAAGACTGGGCCGAACCTGCACGCTGCGCCGGCGCCGCCTCCCCAGCAAAGACAGCCGGTGTACTACCCAAAACAGATTCCTGTGCCTGTGGAAGTGCCTGAATATTATCCTCAACCGATTTACCCTTCAGCTGCACCATTTTGTAAGTATACTCGGCTGATAAATTAACTACTTTAAAGGCTGATTTTTCAAACGACGTCAACTGTTATCTGAAGAATAAAGCTGAAGAGTTTGTTTGAACGCGCTAATCTCTGGAACTACTCTGAAAGTCGGGCTTGAAGAAATATTTTTGTATTTGGTAGTCCAATTCTCGAGAAAGGCTAGATGCTACTTAACATGCATGCTAGGACCCTTGAAGCCGGGTAAAAAAAAAAGTCAGAAGGAACGCTGAGCGAAATACAATAGCACGGGCAGGCGATGCGATGCGACGGGGTGGATCGGGGAACAAGAAATTTCACGCGGACGAAATCGCCAGTAAAATAGTAAAATAATATGCTATCTACTACTAAATTATATTTGATCTATTTAGCATATTATTCGATTTTTTATGAGTCGTTATCTATAAAATTTCGTTGTTTGCCACCGACTTCCGAAATTAAAGTTATTTTTCACTCTGTTAGTGTCTTTCTTGGAAGTCGGTTGTTTTTTTTGTAAATAAGTTTTTATTTTTCACGTTTAAGTTGTACTTACCCGACACAGATTTGTATAACACTACTTGCTATGTAAATATCAATGACAGGAAGTCATTATAACATCATCAATATAAACTAAGTGGTAAAAATACGTATGATATGGGACCACCCATGAGGCATACCCTATCCATAAAAAAAAAAAAATTGAAATCGATTTACTATTGCCGGAGATATCGCGTAACAAACATAACATACCTACAGTCGAAATGAGAACCTCCTCCTTTTTGAAGTCGGTTAAAAATCATGCAAACATGCAAATCCTTTCTTTGATAGGCCCAATAGGCGTCTTTCGGCTGAAATGATGATGATGATGAAAGATTTCCAAGGGTTGTCAACTACGCGATCGAATATTTGATAGTTAAGTTCAGGATGTGATACAATATTATTTCAGCCTTCACACGCCTTACCAATAATTGACAAGAACTCATTACAAATTCAAATGTTCTAATCGTGTGAACTCATTACAAATTCAAATGTTCTAATATAAAATCGTGTTTCAGTGGGTCATTGTCATCGATAACGATCGTAGATCACTTCGATTTTATTCTTTATGGCTATCGCTGACATAACCTTAGTATCAACATAACGAATAAAAAATATCAGTGTTGAAGTGAGTACCGGATACGTGCAAACGTACACAACGCTATTATGTCTAATTAGTGCCAGTCCATGATTAGTAATCACATTGTGCGTTGGTCTATTGTCTGGTATCGCATAAAAAAGACGTTTTGTTCGTGCCCGGTCTGTTACTCTATGCGGATTGCGTCAATCTGGTAAAAACTGGAAACGTAACCCTAGATCTACAATGTTTTCTTTGAGCTGTCACCAAAGGGCCTTTGTTGATCATGGACCGGGCGTTACAGAATATTAGATTTTATAGCTACTATAGTCTGCTCCAAAGGTACCTGATGAAAGAGTAAATAAACCCTGTTCAAGTTCAATTCTTATACAATCATACACTAAAGGGAATTAGCGACACATTCATCTGTATTAAGAAGGTTACGACTTTATATTTCACCATTTTCAAATATTGTTTAAATAATATTAAGGTAATTTAGAATTAGAATTTCGAGTTTAAATACCTTTCCAAATAATCAAATCTAAGCACTCAATTTGTATGTGACATTACAAATTGGCATTCATGGGTACGTTTTCTGATTCATGTGTTTGCATTTTTATCAGATACTTTTGGAACAGAGGATACGGTTACCAATCCGCTTACTTAGAGTGTCGAGTGGCGTTACCAGTAATATCTACGTCCAGGCTTCAATAGGTGTTTTATTATGATGATAGAGTCGTCTGGTCTCACTTTTACATATTTTTGGGACAACCTTTATCAGGAGAAGGACAAGTCTACGTATAACCCGTCAATCTTTAAAGAAGAGGGAGTAGGTATCTTCTAGTCATGCTCGTTCGATCGTAGACCATTGGTTTCCATCAGACGAGATCGCATTGGGGTCAACAGCAGGCCCATTTCGCAATAAAAAAGTGGCACTCCAGGAGTGCCGACAGAAGTAAAAACAAAACACAAACAGAATACTTTGCCATCACTCACT
Source organism: Oligia fasciuncula (assembly GCA_963082905.1). Classification (NCBI taxonomy): domain Eukaryota; kingdom Metazoa; phylum Arthropoda; class Insecta; order Lepidoptera; family Noctuidae; genus Oligia; species Oligia fasciuncula. The sequence goes on from OY720392.1 coordinate 7,908,700, forward strand.
GACATATCGGATATACATTAAAACCGAGTACATCTCGAGGACAGCCGAACACATCTTAAGCGGGGTCGGTTACGGTAACAGTGGTGCGTGTTCAATCGTTTTTTCCCCATCTCAAGAAATACCCAACGCGCCAAAAGAAGTTTTCATTTCAATAAAAAGTCGTTTGTTGGATTCCTACTGCCTGATATTAAATAATGCCTACTTTTGGAGTCCTTCCTTTATGTGCTGCCCTTAGCATACCCAGTACAGGATTCCGAAATTTTTCGTTGTACCTATAAAATTATATATTGTACAATGTAATTAGTAAGTATATCCTTGGGAAATTACACCTGTGAAGATAATTTTCATCCAGCTATTAACTTATGCTATAAATTAAATATACTAATAATAAACATTATTTGTTTCTGTTTCAGATTTCTCCCAAGGAGATCCCCAGTTTGACTACGGTGGATTTGAGTTTGAACCACCATACCAGCCCAATAATTTGATAATTTAGAGCTGCTTATTTAGAAATAATAATAGATTTAAGAATAGTCCCACAGATTTACTTGTGAACTTAGGTTAGTAAATGGCCAGTATTAGTAGATATTATATTGTTGAGGATAGTGCAGTATAGTAATCTCAGTCATTCATAGATCCTATCAGTCGTTACGGTAGTCAGAAGCCGAAAGTCTGACAACCAGTCTTTCTTGGGAAGTCTGGTTGGACTGCTTGATAAGTCCCCCTAATTGGGTTCTACACCCCAATTCTGACAGGCAGTCGCTCCGTGTAAAGTACTGGTATTCAGCTGCTTCCAGTTAGACTGGAAGCCAACCCCAACTTGGTTGGGAAAACGCTAGGCAGATAAAGTATAGTAAATTGATAGTTTATCAACAGGGATTATTGCAGTCTATTGTTGGAAAAGCCTTTTCAACGTCTCGCAATTGTCTTCGCTTAGTTTGCATTATTCTATCAATCCTTCCATTTTGACAATGGATAGGTACTTAAATGTTATTAATAAAAAAATACTGCAGATTTCTATCGAATTAGGAATGGCAGAACCGGTTTTTAATTTCCAAATCGATTGAATGCATTATTGAACAATAAAATGTATAAGTTTAATATAAAGCCCAAGCATATAAGTAATACAATAAAATAAAATAACAACAATTGTATTTATTTATTAGAAAATATATTGCACTGTTCTTCAAGATATAATCGTTCGTTAGGTTATTCCGAAATTTTATCATTACAAATTCACAAAACAATAAAATTCAAGAAAAATTACTCTGTTTTAAATTCAACAAATTCTATTATTTATGTTTATTTATAAATAGGTACTAATTTGTCATTGATAGCAAAATATAATGTTCTAGTGAATGAATTATATAAATTTGTGTATACATATTCTTTTATGATTATAAGCTATTTAAGTTTGTAAATATAATATATTGTCTACTAATCTTCGATTAATAAAATTGATCGAAGTACGAAATGTATGGATGAGAAAAGTAATGTAAATAAAATTGCTTACAGATATGACTATTACTTAACTCGATTTTGTTTTATTTGAATAATAATAATTTAGGCAAGTCTGTAGAGAAGTGATGGCTCAGAAGAAACATCCGTGACTTACGATTTGTAGGTCGTAGGTTTGAACTTGGGTTCGAACCTACGACCTACAACCAAGGGCCTGCCTTGGGGCAGGACCTTTACGTTGTGTAGGTAATTAGTTCATCACCATTTTTCTCAAAACTGTGAATGAAAACATCGTGAAGGAACTGGCATGGCCTAGAACCAAAAATTCGAAGACATGTGGCATCCACCAACCCACACTGGGCCGGTGCGGCGGGTGGCGTGGTAAATTACGTACGGCTCGCGCCCTCTCACAGAGTGGAGGCCTGTGTCCTAGCAAATGATGTGATTAAAATGATTTGTAGGCAGTTTTAATGAATAAATGGTTTCCTAAAATGTATGTGCATCAAAGACTGGCCTTAAGGCAAGGTTTTCCGGGCCTGTAGGCCTTTGAAATGCTACCTCCGCCTCCGCCAAATGCAACGCGACGTTTTTATTATGTCCCAGCACTGGGAAATAAGCTGATTACATGTAGGTACACATTATTTTCTTATGTTGTTTGACGAAACTAAGGAGGTAGATTTTATTGATTATAGCAAGTTATATAACAATTTTCTTTTAAACTGGAGTTTATGTGCATAATTTTACTATTGTCGTAGGTATGCCTTATTCCTTCGTACTTTTTGCCAACCGACAGTTAACAGTGAACCACTTTTTCCTTACGCGACCAATAGTTTAGTCTTTATTATCAGGCACTGGGATTTCTACAGCGAGTACTGAAAGCGCCTATTTAATTATTTTGGTGAATATCTCAGTGGAAGTCATGCTATACGAAAACGATTAGGCGCTTACGCATATGTTTAGTTTATTCAGCGTAAGCGCACGTATTAAAGACTGTTTTTCTTAGGCGTCTTTGCAAATAAAGAAAAACAGCCACATGTAAGAATATTTCAATGACTCATCGTTAATATTCATTACCTATATTTTAATCCGTCGGAAAGTTTTAGGATAAAAGTTATTATTCATGATGGTAATAAATAAAGGCATTAAGACTATTTTGATACAAATTAAATGATTTATTACCTACGCATTCTAGAATCTATTACAATCTGAATAAATTACAATCTAATCTCTTCACCACCTTTGGTTGACTGGTAGAGAATGCCTAAGGCATTAAGTCCGCCTTTGTACCGTTTTTGTGTGCGAAAAGTTTAAATAAATAAATAAATATTTACTTATTTTACTAAGTATGTATACACAACAGATACGACATATGTTAGTATTGAGAACAAAGGTACTGTTTCTTGAACGTAAACTAAGCGTAGGTACCTACTTACTTATTTAACATAAGTTCCAAATAAATCAATTGAATGAGCAAACGTATTTAAATATCTGTTTGTGAACAAATAAATATCACATACTTACATTTTTATCTAAACTGCGTTATAAAAACACGAGAAAAAAACACTAATGGTTTGTTGAACGGTAGGTACCTATTAAATTAAATCAGCACGTAAACATTTTAAGAAAAGGTGAATGCCTAGTTTGCATTCAAAATAGACCTATTAGGCATTTTAGAATTTAATTAATAGGCTTAAATATTTGGTACATTCGAATAAATATTTATAGAATCTTAATTAAATTAAATGTGCATTATAATAATTTAATCTAATAGGAAGAGATAAACACGTGTAATGTTGAGAATTCAGTATTCAAGATCACATCGTGCATCGTGACTGTCAGGATTAGATCCGGTATGCGATCAAAAAGTCATCTTCAAATTTATAGGCGTACAGTGCAGTGCATTATAATATTAATTATAGTTTATTTGAGGTTGCTTTATTTTTCAGTGTTTAATTTCAGTTTGAACTTAAAAGTCATCCATACTAATATAATAAATTCGAAAGCAACAGACTGTCTATATGTTACCTTTTCACGCCTAACCACTGAACAGATTTAGATCAAATTTGGCAAGGACATAGGGACTTTTTGTCCAGGCAGCACGTTCCAGTTGGCATAATTTCCGAAACGCGGACAAAAGCTGGTTTTCCCTAAAACACTGCCTCTAATAGGCGCGTAGGTAGGTAGGTCTATCTGTTAGCCAAAAGTAGAGTCCAATCTATATCATTTCTATTTCCTTTCTCTCACATTTTTCTTTTTTCTGAAATACTATGTAGGTATCATCGTTTTTCTTACTTACCAATTATTGCTAGTTAAGGCTTTTGGCTCTAAGTAAAGACCAGAGGCCTCCTCCCTTTCTCCTCTCCTCCGTATCATGAATTGCATATTTAAGACGCTGCGCCCCACTGTTTCATCCGCATAAGTTTCGATCCCGTGGGAATATCGGGATAAAAACTATCCTATATCCTTTCCTGGGACTCACACTATCTCTATGCCAAATTTAATCTAAATCGGTTTAGCGGTTTAAGCGTGAAAAGGTAACATACAGACAGACAGACACACTTTCGCATTTGTAATATTAGTATGGATAAAATGGCATGTTGCCTATTATGCACTCGGAAATGTCTTTAATATTTTCAAGCCAGAAGTCAATTAACATTTTAAGACAATTTCCCGTTCATAGATAACTTATTAACCCATTAGCCATTATAAAACATCACGGGCTATAATGATGTATTTGTAAAGTTGCGATTAAAATGATTTGTAGACTGTTTTAATGAATTAGTGGTTTCGTAAAATTTATGTGTATCAATGACTGGTCTTACAGTTTCCTTAATTAATCAGATTAATGATTTCGGTATGGAAAACACCAAGTTACAACACATGCCAACTTTGTGCGTAGTTTTAAAACAAACAGTACTTTTTTAGAGGTATGAATGATTAGTGGTAATAATAGATTATTCACCTAGGGGTAAAAAAGTGTCACGTTTTTAGTTCAGATTCCAGAATCATTGATTAGAATCCTGAGTTTAGCGAGGGTTTCAAGCTCAAATCAAATCATTTATTGGTTTGTAAACAAGGGTATTTAGTACATATATGTTTTATAGATAATATAAGAGTCATCCATGTTCTACCGTCACATAGGGATGCATTTATTTTACATTAATTTAAAGAAATACTTTATATTAATTCGCGTTTAGCGTAGCATTGTGTATATTATAGATTCTATCGCAGGATGGCAGCTGGATGAGAGTGGTGGAAAATCGAGTTGAATGGCGTGCAGTAGGAGAGGCCTATGTCCAGCAGTGGACTGCTATAAGCTGACGATGATGATGTAGCATTGTCACTAAGGCCGAGGGAGAGAGCCTCCCGTCCCAGCCGCCGCGGGAGACGCTCCGGGCGTCGGGAGCCGCGCGACGACTCCCGGCCACCGTAGGCGCGGGCCTGCGGGCGGAGAGTAATGGGTAGCTCACCGTCCGATCAGGACCAGGCCCGTGCCGGACGGCGCGTACGTGTTCCACGCGCGCCTCAAAGAGATGTCAGCATCGAGGAGGGGCCCCATAGGGCCGAAGCCTGCCGGGTCAGCGGGATTGTCCGAAAGGGTTACCGCTGGCCCGGAACATAAAGGGCTAAGGAAGGAACACGGGTGGGTTTTAGTCAGTAAGAGTCTGACACTCCCTTCCGCTCCACCCAGAGCGGGAGGGGTCATTTGATGATTTCCCATCCGCAAAAAAAAAAAAAAAAAAAAAAAAGGCCGAGGACATCGTGGAGTACGTGTGCCAAAGGACCAAGTACACGCCGAGAGTGCAGTTGCTTGAATCGCGCCGCAACGTCAACTTCAAGGCATTCGTGGTGCCAGTACCTACATGCTACCTGCACCTCGTCATGGCAGAGGACTTTTGGCCGCAAGGTGTAATGTTCCGACGCTTCCGCGGACAAGTGCCACACGATCGCACAAACACAGTGCTCGAGTGAAGTGAGTTTTACTAACATAGTTTTAAGTTTCTAAACTAACACACATTGTGTTATTATAATATATGTATAAGGTGTAAAAAAATTAACCTTACAAACTTTAAGAGGTGCTTTAGACCATCGAACTGAACAACCTTCTCTATGGGACCAACTCTGAAATCACGAAAAAAAAAACAGCTGTTCCCTACATTTATGTTCGTATAACTCGTCAAAATGTAGGGAACAGCTGATTTTTTTTTCGTGATTTCAGAGTTGGTCCCATAGAGAAAGTTGTTCAGTTCGATGGTCTAAAGCACCTCTTAAAGTTTGTAAGGTTATTTTTTTTACACCCAGTATATGTATGTTAGTCTGTAAGGTATTTATCTATGGGCCAAAGTAGCCTGAAAATAAAGGTTTTATTATTATTTATTATTATTGTGTTACGAAATCAGAGCAAAATAAAATCTAACCAGATAATAGTGCAAGTAAGTGTAGGTATATTAAAATCGAATCAATACTATATAATAGCCCACGAGTACTCACGACTGTTTAAGCTCAATGATGCGAGAATGACTTGCGATAAACATCTGTTGAGCTTTTATTACTGTGTATAATTTTGATAATGCGATAACTCGTCATCACACCTGTAAATGCTGCGCAACGATATGACATCGAAAGATTGCTTATTTACCCGAGGGAAACTTGTATATTTTATCATCATTCTCGTATCCCAATTTGTTTGGAGAAAAAGAAATGTAAAAGTTTTTGAAAACCCGGATTTGTTTCAGAATATCTATAGCAACTGAATTGTTGTTCGATTTTTTTGTGTAAGTCTATACTGTCCCACTGCTGGGCAAAGGCCTCCCCCAAATCCATCCAATCTTTCCTTTACATTTTTAGTTTTAAGATGAGCGCTAATCCTGCCGACGAACTGTCACGTAGTTTGGCAGGTTTATGAAAGTGTTTGGTCCAAAATAAATGTTTATTTTTTATTATTCCAGGAACTCTGTATCTTATTAGATTTATGAAGAAAAAATAAGAAATAGCTGTCCCACACATCTCTACAATTTAGTTATGTGTAATTTAGTACATAGGTATCTAGGGAGCAGTGGTGGCCAAGTGGTAACAGCCGCGACTTACGAGTTGTAGGTCGTAGGTTCGAACCCAGACAGGCGTAAATTATTTCATCATTTACTTTGTGTAAATTATTTCATCACTACTGCTCTTAAAACGGTGAAGGAAAACATCGTGAGGAAACCGGCATGTCCTAGAACCAAAAATTCGAAGACATGTGACATCTGCCAACCCGTACTGGGCCCACGTGGTGGATTACGGCCCACTCCCTCTCACCGAGAGGAGGCCTGTGTCCCAGCAGTGGGAACATTATAGGCTGATTATGTTATTATGTTTAGTATCTAGGGTATGTGAAGTTTGAGTTCATAGCAGTATGATAGGATTGTTTTTACTCGCCAAGTACTTACCCATTGGCTAAGCTCTAGGTACTTTCTTTTTACCGGAAATAGTAAAAAGGCAGGGAAATCAGACGCAATACTTTCCGCAAAAGGAGTTCCATTTCTAGACAAGAAAGGCGCTATTATGTACGCTTCAAATATTGTTTCAAACCACTTTCTACCTACTTGATCAGATACGCCCAATAAACAATAGTTACTTTTGTTATACTAATGACATAAAGATGGCCATTTATAGTTCAGTTAAAATGTATGGGAAGTTGAAACAAATTACGTAAGACAGCACAGTATAACATTTCCCCTAACCTCATATTCAGTAACATGATTAGACACGAAAGGTTATAAGTAATCACACAAGCATGCGTTCCTCATTGTGTTAATATGTGTATACATTCTCCACTTATTTTTAGAGTCGGTCAAAAAATTACATCATATTGTAGGCTTACATTCGGCAACCGCCCAGTCTATCCCACATGATTTTGTGACTCACATTAAAAACTATGAGAACAGTTAGACCTTTTAAAAGTATTGCTATGACATCCAAAGATTCGAGTGCAATATCGGCACCTAATCGATTAGTCATAACAATTTATCTATAACGATGCAAGTTGATTGTCCGATTGCGTTTCAATTGAATTCCATCTCAGATCGCTACCGACTAAGTAATATTTGAATGTTGCGATAGTTTTTAATTTGTTTGTTGCAAAATTATCAAGATGTTTGCTTGCGTGATCGAGATTTTTCGTGGGAATTCGTGAGCTTCGAACCGTATGACCTGGAACGTTCTTTAAGACGAGTCATTCAAAAGGCTAATTATACTGTTGATAGGATTGATTAATTATGAGCTTCAACTTCGGTCAGTAATTTACTGTTTGACTGTTTAAAGAATGCAACAATCTTTATGAGCTTTTTTCTTATTTACGTCATAGAAGTTATCTTTCTTTAATGTGGAGCAAATATTTTAAAAACTATTGGATAATATTCCACAAGAACATAGTTTTATAGAAAAAAGACATTATGTTCGATTCGATATTAATTTGAGATCATCATTTCGCTTACTTTCAAAAACCAGAATGATACTTGCCAGAGGACTGATTACCTGTTATTTGTCTCTATCATCCTTTGTCTTGTGCTTCAAAGGTAACATTATAAGTTAATCAAACATACGTAACTTGGAGACGCTTCCTCTCTCTCACTTCCTTGTCGGACATTCCTTTAAGTCGGAGCCACACAGCTAGGAGCTTCGCCAAGCTTAGTGAGCAGCGTAGCTCGAACTTAGTCAAGTAGCGTGGCCTTTGCAAACTCCTACAAATATTAGAAGTGCTTCTTACCACTAGTAAAAACTAGTAACCACTTTTTTCATCATCAAATGCATTTTGACAAGAGTGATCAACCAACAAACCAACATGTATTAACCATAACATAATAATCCAGCCTAATGAACTTTACCTAGACTCGAACAGGAGTAGATCCTTTGCCTTACAGCAGGGTAACCTTTTCGCACTATAACAGAATGCATCAGCTTAACAATAACACAGTAGGCCGCGTTAAACCTTTAAACTCAGCAACTGTATTCAACAAAACCCCTCTGGGCACGTATAAACCTACCATCTATCTATCATGTAGCATCCACTATATAAAGTTCTTTAGATAATCTAGATAATACCAAATTATGGTACAGCCCAAGTTTACGGAGCCAATTACGATGATACCGATCGATCAATTGAACGTTCTTCTACCAATTATTGTTCGTTTGAGATCTGAAGGCATTATTTCTCGGTGAAGGTACAGAGGCCCTTGTTTTAAGAAAATGATTCATTGTTGTGGAACGGATGTTGCTAGATACTTTGTTCCAATTTTGGTAAGGCTTAAGCTGTGGTTGGATTTGTTAGAATCGATAAATCGAATCGATCTTTGTATGTTTAATTTTCTAAATCGTGCTAGGGAGTTTGGAATTGTCTTTACGCTCGTTGAAATGTGTTGTTACGATAGAAAATATTTATTGTCCAGGTAATACAGTAAGCAGGTTCATAGTTTAACAGCAAGTTGAGACGACATCAGTAGCTTAACATATTACCTACAGCTAGGTTACAATATATTATTTTCCAGTGAGCCCCAAACTAGTGTGGAGACTAGAGAGCTGAATTTTCAGGTATAAATAAATAAAAATAAAATATTTTATTTGAGACTAAGAAATACATGTTACAAACCAGTCATCATAAAATAAACACGAATGTATTGCCACAAAACTGATCCTCGCCCCCAAACTAGGCCTGGACCTGTATTTTGGGGGTCAAATAACAAACCAAATAAAGCATTTATTTCTATAATACAAGTAGGAAACTGTAAGTATTTCCTAAAGTTAAGGCGATCCACTATTTCTATAAATAAAAAAAATAAAAATGAGCATCAAAAATATCATTGAGTTTATTGACATCGGAAACGGATAGGTGCATAATTGCAGATTGAAATTGAATAAAGATAACTTAAAAGGAATTATACGTAAATAATTTATTTGATCGCATTAAGTTTGACAGGCGTTGAGCTTCCAACATGGAAGCTCAATGTCAGGCTACTTACGTTCGCAATCCGATATTTATAGCTCCTGATTTTTGTTTTCATTGATACATCGACAGATTTACACCAATCACTAGAAGTAATTAACCTAGACGATATAGATATCACACTAATATTATACGGGCGAAAGTTTGTGTGTGTGTGCTTATATGCTTGTTACTTCTTCACGCTCAAACGGCTAGACCAATTATGATAAACCTTTGTATGGAGGTAGCTGACAGGCTACTTTTATCCTGATATTCCCATGGGATCGACACTTATATGCGGGTGAAACCGCGGGGCGCAGCTATTTAAAAAATTTACATCTTACCAAAATTCAATAATGTGTACGGGGTGAGGGTTGCAGAATATTTAGTATCTTTTTATCTTAATTAACTTCCAGAAGACTTGAAGACGTTATACAAAACGAGATCTAAAAGTTATAAGTAGGTACAAATCAAAGCGTTTCCTTACACAAAATTTCTCCTATTGTATGTTTGTATTATATAAGTTATATAAATACATACATACATTAGGAGAAATTTTGTATAATATAACATTTTCGAAATATCTTATTTAAAAAAAGATAACTGGAAATCTCATAGAAACTTTAAAATCGGTCTAATTTGACTGTAACACTATTTTTCGAAAATGTTCTTAAGTAACTATTTACACCTTTGTATCCTCCTTATGCGTACAAAGTTTGATTAAAGTCGGTTTATTCATTTCGAAAAACAAGGGCTTGAATGTTTGTATGAAATGCCGTACGTACGTCGTAAACGCTCGTTGTTATACAATTATTGATATGAACGGCTCGCCAACATGCAGATAAACCCTGAGAGGTTTACGTTGTGTTGCTAAAACTAAATGTGAATTAGCTTAAAAAAACAATAGGTTAGTGGTTGCAAGCGCTACTGCTGAGCATGAGGTCCTGGGTTTGATTCTCAGATCAGGCAAAGTATTGTTGTTTTTCCATCTGGAATTTCTCAGTAGCAGTCTGGAGCCTGGTTTTGTGTCCTTGTGATGGCAATAGGCTCGTCCCCTATTACATGGGACTTTAACATAACCTGCGAACTTTAGAGTACAAAAAAAAAAATTGTTAAGTATTAAGTATTTTTATTTTTTTATGTGTATAATTAATGTACCTCTACCTTACCTTTTGGGGAAACGAGGCGTGATGTTATGTATGATAATGGTAAAATGAGTTAGCCACACTGCGGTAGATCAATGATCGATTGCATCTATTAAGATTAAAAACTATAATCCCAGCTTTACTACGCAGGTAGCGGTTTAAATGAGACATTAGATACGCTTTTGAAATCATATTTCAGAATGTCGAAACTCATAATTTCGCCAATAATGGCGGCGGGTACTTGGGTGTTCCTAGATTGAATTTGAACTTTAGTATCATGATGTGTAAACATGCAATTTCACAGAGCAATATAAATTAGACAGTTACCTAGTAGCTATGCACTAATACCTACTTTGTAGTCAGTAAAGGCTAGAGCTAGATTTACTAGTCTAATTGCGTAATAGAATGACATGCTTTGATTTTGGCAATCCAAAATGCATTGCACCATCTAAGTTCTAAAATCCAGATTCACCATAACCAAGGAAACGCAACAGATGTTGTGAACTGTCAAGAATAGAATAATTTTTATTATGTATATATAAATATAAGAAAAAAAAGCTAGTATCGAATATGTTGCGCAATTACGCAATGAATAATCCGAACCAGCCTGTCTCTTGCTACCCTCCCACGACGACGCCCTACCCCACAGGGTGTGCCCTTAGCGTGTAGTCGTTTGGTTTTGAAGTATTTTAAACCCTGGCGTATTCAGAATTAGAAGTCACGTACGTGTTCAGAATTATAAGTCTAGCCGACCCCGACGTGCTGCGACGAAAATAAATAAATTCTCAGAAGAATATTTACTTAATATTCTTAGCCAACTATCATTAGGACAGTTATATAATTATATATGATTAACTAGCTTCTGCCCGCGACTTCGTCCGCGTAAAATTTCTTGGTCCAACGACCCACCAACCCGTCCCATCACAATACTTTGTTTTCGCTTAACGTTCTTTCATACTTTTTGGTCGGCTCCTAAGAGTCCTAGCGTAATGTTAAATAGCCTTATAGCCTTTCTCAAGGATTTAGCTATCAAATGCAAAAATAATTTTTCAAATTCGACAGGCAGACATTCCAGAGATACGCGCGTTCAAACAAAGAAACTCTTCTGCTTTATTATAGGCTGCTACCACACCATGACAAACCATAGGGTCAAATCAATCTATCTAGCCATTTGCCAACTATATTGGGTTGACTATTACCGTAGGGTACCTAATGAGCATTAAAGGTTGTGGTAAAGAATGACAGCCGGATGTGAACCTAATAATTATATTCGTGATCTTAACACAGTGATTAATGCGACCATGATAATTTGGATCAAAATCAACAGTCATTTATTCAAAGTAGGTTGGGAATCACCACTTTTTGAACGTCAAAATTACATGAAACAGTCCCCGAAAACGCACACCCTTCACTAGTGATTTAACTGGGAACAAGAAGTGGCGCAACAAACTCCCCAACAGCACAGCGCTGTCAGTTCAGTTAGAAGAACATAATTCTATACAATAATAAGTAATTAACATTACGAAACACATAGCATTAAATTAAATTATTTGCCATATTATGTCCATATGTGTGTGTATGTATGTAGATAGATAGTATTTTGTAGATTGCTTACAGCTATTCAAACTTTGAGCTGTTCATTGGCTCAAATACGTAGGAAGCCTATTGCCAATCAGTGGTATTGTAGGCTACAGTAACAATAACAGCAAGTTGATATGGGAACTCATTATTATCCTCCTGCACTTATATACATTTTTTGGCGTGGTGTGTCTTCTATTTCTATGCATCTCTATCAGCCTTCATGCCAGTAGCCACCTCCTTGTCACCCATATCAACTTTCACACAATCCAACCCAATTGATATGAAAACTATCAATCAACAAGACGCAGTCACCAACAAACTCATAAACTTCCCTATTACGAGCAACTGTCCTTCACGGAAAAAATATAAAGTTTCGAAAGGGGACAGCCAGATTCGTCGTACATATTTATTGCAGTGCTGATATTTAAATAACACAAGTTAACATTGGTCCGCTATAAGCTGGGTTGGCCTTGACTTTTAGAGACTGCTTCCCAACGCTTCCGACGACGAAGAATAATAGACTTATGACATACGACGACGGTCCGGCTGATCGTTCTGTTAATAACTCAACTAAAACTAGTAGCTGTTTGGAAACGCGGCATTTGATGTGTCGAAACTATTTGGAGCAACTTTGTTTACTGGTTGTTGTATTGTGTTGTTTAATGCTGTTGGATTATCTTTGAGATGATGTACTTGTTCGCTTAAAGACTGGTTGGATTTTTGTACAGGAATCTTGCTCTACTTTTTGACCTTCTTTACCTATGTTTAAGACTTCATAACATTATGTTGACAGACTATTCAGTTTTATCCTGCAATAATTATAAATTCGACTCGCACAGACCAGGAAAGAATGGCATAAGTGGTAAAAGACCTAGTAGTATACTGGAACAACGCTGCCAATGGCGATAAAGATGGATTAAAAAATCATTGCTGATTGAAAACATTTCCATAACATCGGTTCTATCTCTCTCCTCAACTTGGTGGTGGGTCCGCCTACCTTATTTATCTCCTCCTCAATTTTCATGAATTACGTAGCTGCGTACCACCTAGCTATTTGCAAGATGATTTACCTGTCAGATAATGCCATATTTGACAAACAAGGTTCATTTGAATTTACTGCTACTAAGCTCTTAAAAGGATTCGTCGTTGATTTAAATGCAAGTTTTGCAAGTTATTAAATTAACATAATTCATAAATCGTACCATAACGGGTGTTTCATAACTAAACTAAGATGGAATTTAGGGATCAGTAAAACGTAGGCATCATATTATATTACTTCATTACTTCGAAAAAAAATCTCAAATTCAAAGAGTTGCTCTACATTTTGGATGGTTCTTCATTTTAATATGGATGAAAATAAATAATAATGGCAATAGTATTCGTTATTTCTTAGCCATGGATAAACTGCAACTTTAAGAGCGTTATAAGCTGATGTTGAAGAAAAATTCGTCATGAATTTGCGGTATTTACTTAGTAATATGGGATTGCTGTCATCTGTCGGTACAAAACCAAGCAGACTGGTGCAGCAGGAAGATTTTGCATGTTTTTTTTTTTTGAGATCGCATTCCCAGTTTCTTCATAATTTGGGTGTGTCATCGTCAGTAACAAGCTTGACTTTGGCATTCATCTATGTCCGGCAATTGACAAAAAATAGCCCTGTATTATTTCCTATTTGATAAGTACCTACATCCTTGATAGACATTATGGATTTCCCTCACATTAAAACTAAAGGTTCAAAAAAAGGAAAAACTGAATAACTTGCGTTCTCAGTATTAATTTACACGATTGTACCTACTTATTAACGACATATTCATGAATAGGGTTTTTAAATACTTACAATAATAGGATGCAGATAAGGATATCTGATACATGTATGAGTAGTTGCCATTTAAAGTTTAATAAACAATTTTATCAATGAATGCCTACACAATATGGGCACCTATTGTTGAATTATAATAACGGTATGAGCCCAAGTCCGGGTCAGGGATTTTTTCAGCATTTGAATTAAAATTTTTAGGCTGTGACAAATAAATGAATCATGCAACGCATAATGTTTGGTAGTAAGCTAAAAATATTTAAGATTTTCCGTGTGCGGGATTCCTAGAAAAGTATTTGGAAAGATAGGCCACCAAAAGGGCTCCCACACACATGCCTGTAGCTTGCACAAAAGTATGCAAGTAGCTGGCATGCCAGTATGGTATTCACCAATCACATGTTGTTATGGCACACGGCATGCAAGCTAACTGAATGCTATGATGACGTGCAGGCTACTTGCATACTTGTGCCAGCTACTGGCGTGTGTATCCTTAGCAAAAGAGCGAAGTAAACTGTGGAAAGAGAGCACTGAAAAAAATAATTTAATACTACAGCCTTCGATGACTACACCACATTACAGCGATTTCATTAAGACTTACTGACTTTATACAGTAAGAAGAAATGTTCGTAAAACAGTAAAAACCACCATTACTGTAATGTAAGTAAATTCAATGGTTTGAACGATATCGCCAAATAAATAAAACAGTTAATTTTGTAACCTTTTTGCTACTTAAAACGTTAAAGTTTACTGTGCCTCAAGCTTTAACTGTTTTCGGATCAGTAAAAAAAACTGCTTTGTACGTTAGGCTCATATGGAACTGTTTAAAGCAGTTCAGGTGAATGTTTTCTCATTTTTAAATACTGATTATTTGTTTCAGTGAGATATCCACCACCTCAAGACTTCTTAAAGCCCCAAGAACACTTGCCTCCCGATCGCGAACTGCAGTGGTCTATTTGGAAATCGCCGAATCGATTGCATACCCAAATAGGCCGCTACAAACTTATTCTGGAGAAATAGGGCATTATCGATTCATCCAAAATCCAGTGCGAGTCAAATGTCCGTTCGCCTGCACTCTTGACGACTTAAATAACGCATGTGACGCTGAAATGAACGTAGCCATCTATTGAGCCCAAACAGTATAAGCAACATAGATGTATAGTCGAAATGGAAAGAAGAAGACTTTGAAAGAAAAAATAAATTAATCTTTCCCGAACAATCTAATTTTCTTATTAAAGAAAGGTACACCTTTCATTCACCGCACCTTTCATTCGATGAAATATTAAACGTTACCAATGATTAAAGGTATCAATATTTGAGTAATAGAGATATATGTCTTGTAAGTAGGTTTATCATCCTAACTAATATTATAAATGCGAAAGTAAGTTTGTTTGTTACCTTTTCACCACGAAACCACTGAACCAATCATCCTGAAATTTTGCATATACGTTGTCTGGTGTACAGAAACGGAGATAGGATACCTTTCATCCCGAAAAAAGTGCTGTTCCCGAGGAAACCCATAATAACGTTATTATGATAATAGATAGCTCCACGTGTCTTTCGAATCAAAAACAGGACAATGTCTGTCAGGTCAGCTAGTATTAAATACATGTAAACCACAAAGCAGAGGAAACAATTTCACATTGACAGTATCTTTATATCGTAGCAGCACGGGCGATTTTCGTAGAGCAAATGTGTCACTGATTTGTGGACGACTGTAAATTACGTATGTGTCTGGTGTATGACCTAATATTTTATAAAACTTTAATACATAGACTTTAGTTAGGTATAGATATCATTCGATTAGTAAAGTTCTACTGAAGCTAGTATTAAATAACAACCTTTAAAATCGTTCCGTTAACTAGCAACAGTGGATTATTATTTCGAAATCTTGTATATTTCAATAATTCATAAGACATTTTAGACTGCTTTTGCATGCTAGTGGTGCTAAAAAGCCGAATTTGTCTAGACAAATGTGTCAAGTAGGATTCAATAAGCGTGTAGGTTGCCAAACGTGCAGGTGTGCATCAATAAAAATCCTATCACGAGCGCCGGGGTACGAGGTACGAGGCGAATTTTAAAGCGGATGGCGGCTAAAATGTTGTTTTACGTTCGTTGCGTTCTGATAACTTCATCATGCACGGGCTGTGCATGATGAAAAGGGCATTGGCCTTTCTTTCCTGTGCCAGCCTCATCCAGCTTCTACCCGCGATGTCGTCCGGCTATCTCGCCGCCGGACTAACTTACTTTATAATAATTCTATTAGGTGTTTTGTTTTGTTTCATGAATTTGTCAAAGCTTCAACTCGAAAGAGTAAGGTTAAGAGTCATTTACCCAAAATCTCTCTTTAGTCAGATTCGATAGCTATTTTCAAAGATTTTCGTTTGACGGATGGTACGTGTGTCTCGTTATCATCAGCCGTATTTTAATTACTGTGGGCGTACTATGGGTAGTGTTGGTTATTAATAATAATAATAAAAAAATAAAAAAGCGCAATAAAAAAACAGTTTGCAGTTCAAATCAGATAATAATTCTACGAGCAAAGGACATGGCCGGAATTTGTAGAGAGCTGTGCCCTAACAAAAAATATTCATGTACACTGACATACAGTACGTCATATTAAAGCTTACAGGTATGTCTTTACAATAGTTTAAGTTTTATGATCAGAGAAGAAGCGAGAGATACTATAGATAGGATACAAAAAAAAGTGCCTAGACATTTTGAATAGCAATCAATCCGAGTTTTATAGACGAAACAATTCGAGAAATGCAATATTATCAATGGTTATAAAGGCCGTTTCTTCACTAGTTGACGTGACATTTATTCACGTCGATATCAGTGAATATCAAATTCTTTACAAATGTATGAACTACTCTAAATGTCGGTGTTCCATACATATTACGCGTCGTGTCTGCTAGTGAAGAAAGAGCCGAAAATGAAAATACCAAATAAAACTTATTAGTAATCATTGATGTAGTCAGAAGCCCGAAAGTCTAACAACCAGTCTAAGGCCTCGCGGCGTAGAGCGTCGCGTGCGGCGTGGCGTCTCGCGGCGCGTCGTACGATTTTTCTGTTTACGGAGCGGCGGGCGGCGCGTCAAGTGCACAGATATAATATGTATGGAACACCGACATTTAGAGTAGTTCATACATTTTTATAGAATTAGATATTCACTGATATCGATGTGAATAAATGTCACGTCAACTAGTGAAGAAACGGCCTTTATAACCATTGATAATATTGCATTTCTCGAATTGTTTCTTCTATAAAACTCGGATTGATTGCTATTCAAAATGTCTAGGCACTTTTTTTTGTATCCTATCTATAGTATCTCTCGCTTCTTCTCTGATCATAAAACGTAAGTGGCACTTAGGTATCATCGCGCGCGTAAACACAAACGTATGGCAATATAAGACGTTGTTCATAGGGATGCGGGGCGGGAAGCATAGCGGTGCCCGCCACTGCGCCCGCGGCGAATTCTCAAGCGTGTAGCAAAGCATGCGGCGGGCAACGCTGCGGCGCACGCGGGATACTCAATCAAACCGACCAGTTTTAGGTTAGCGGAAGATGGGAGCGCACGTGTCGCAACTTGCAATACGTGAATACGTCTGCGTTCTGCAATTTCCAAATATGACTGACAGAAGATTCCGCCGCGGGCATCGCTTCATCGAGAATTGCCGCTGCGTGCGCCGCCGCGATAAACGCCGCGTGAGACGCGGCGGTACCAGCCAAAGACTACAAATAATGCTGGTGCCAGCCGCGGGCTCGGCTGCAAAAAACGCTCCATTTCAAGCAAACGCGTCTAAAATCGCTTCTCCGCAACCGCACTCATACAACGCCATATGTTTGAATTCAGTGCGGGCCGCGCCGCACAACGCAACGCGCAACGCCCCGCGTCTCCGTAAATGAGGCCTTACCAAGGGGTATCGTATTACCCAGTAACTGGGTTGGGATATTTCTGGATACTTCCTCATAGCGACTTGGCAAAAAATATACAATTGGATAGACAATAAAACACTAAAATAGCACTTGAATTTTTATTAAGTATCTAATTAAGTAGGTACGATAGACATTTACTTTTAAAATGTATAAGTAGCTACTTGTTTTACAGACATTTTAAGAAAAACATCAATAGGGTTATCATCAGCAGGGTTATCAGCTGGTGGTGGAGGTTCATGTGCGACAGTAGGATTAACAATTGGTGGAAGTGGAGGTGGTTCGGGCATTCCGGACAGCTTTATTTCTTCTAGTTCTTCAACCTGTCTGTATTATATTCATTTCGTTCGCGAACAAAGACACTAATTTCGCATAACACAACACTACGCCGCTCTAGCGACGCACCGCGCGATCTGCCCGCCTGGCTTCAAGACCGGGTCTGCGTTGCCGCGCCGCTACCCGCGCCGCCGCCGCCGCCGCCGCCCCCGCCCCGCAATCGCTGACTTCGAGACCGAGGCCTAACTGCGGCGTTTGAGTTGTTACAATATGCCTTCGCATTCGATTAGTGGCCACACTACAATTCAGGCACCTTAACATCATGAGCGTCAGAATCCAAATCGTAAACAAACAAGTTCAATATGCACAGCAGAATATTAACGTTAGAAGCGTAAACGAAAGTCCGTTAAACGATAGCGCAAAACTACAACAAAGAGTACTTTTTATATACGGAAAAACTAAACAGAGCACACGGCACTGAGTGACAGGTGACAGATGTAAAGAAAATAACTATGACGTTCGGATACACACTCTTTTATATAATTGTCGACGCATAATGCGTAACGTGATCAACATCATGGCACGGGCAACGGTAGCTCTAATAAAAATGATAACTGCGATAATCGTGAAAACGTTGACTTCTATAGGTATTTACTTTAGCAATAAGATTCTGGCAGCCGTGGGTGTTTTTTATTTTAGTCTGAGCTTCAAGCGTGCTACAGATATAGTGTTTGTCTTATGCATGTATCCAAACGCGTATGCAATTTGTATTGCATTACTAAAACCACAAAAAATCAATTAACACACATATTTTTTGCCATTTTTTGTCGCCTGTTCTAGAGAAGTGTAATTGTTTCGATTAATTTTAGTATATTTAAGAAGTAATTTTCATATATTAATAATTGCTGTACATTTATGTATTCTGATTGATTCTGAGGGCAGGATCCGGCCATGTCCTTTATCACACTAGCGAATCACACACTGTAGGTACCTACACGACACAACGATACGGAACGCGAGACAGTTTCTGAGCACATGTTGTCCGTACGATGTCCAATGTCCAAGAGAGCCGCTCCACCTCGCTGCTCGCTCTCCTCGACTCCCCACGAACTCAGAGTAGAGTCTGTCGAGAACACCAAATAGTCAAACGAATGACTTCTACATACATAAGTTCTTGTTCCTGGTTATGTGTTAATTACCAGTTTTTACTTATTTTTATAACTAAATGTATAAAAACCTGCTCAAGAAAAAAAAGCAGCATTTTATCCAACAAGAACTAGATCACCGAAGCTTCACTACTTCAGTCGTGTACAAATTGGCCGTGAGCCGTGATCGACGGCAGACGAGTCTTCAATTAGACGGTTATCCTGAGCCCGCGCCGCGCGCTGCGCGTGAGCAGGGCTACCGAACATAAATCATCTAATAATTGCATTTATGTGATGCCGTGAAGGTTGTATGCATATTATTAAATCATTGTACTTTAATGCTTCAGAACAAATTAGATAATGTAAATAGTGTTACGATTAATGATAGGATGTCTTTTGTTGTTATGATAATTGTGAATTATTGCATGTGTACATTGTACCTATTATATTTTGTGAATGTGAGAACGTTGCAGGCCATGCAGACCATTTTCTATTTATTAAGTACCTGGTACTTGTCGACAGGCCTACACTGTCCTCCCATACCTATTAGCACTCAAAGACTACAATATGATGCTGTTTAGCACTGTAATTTGGAAACATGTAAAAGCCAAAATCAAAATCAAAATCAAAATATTTTATTTCACATAAGCCTACATGGGCACTTATGAAACGTCAGAAGCTAGGTGCACGGTTCCAATTGGTCGTTTCCTATGGAGAAGAACCGGCAAGAAACTCCACGGTTACTCTTTTTAAAAATAATTGGCTTTTACAATATTTTCAAATTACAGTAGGTATGGGAGGATAGCGTAGGCCTGTCAACAAGTATCAGGTACTTGATAAAATAAAAAATGGTCTACAGATCTAAAGTCTACAAGGCCTACAAAGTCCTCACATTTACAAAACAAGAATCTATCAAAAGGATAAATAAAAAATAAAAACCTAATAAAACCTAGTGATATGATTACCATTACAACCACTAATAAAGAGATGGAAAAAATTTGAATTTTCTGTATATAATGTCAAGTAATAAAGAGATTATGTCAAAAAAGTAAATAAAGTAAAGTAAATAAAAAATGAACATCGTAATTTGAGAGCAGTTAATAGACATTTAAATAGTTAAGCCGTTATTGAGTAGCCAGGGAAGCCACATGTGCAGAAGGAATTATTGCCAAACTACCTTGTCTTCAACATAGTCTTTAATCTTATAATATGCTTTTTTGATAAGGACACGTTTGATGAAGGTTTTGAATTTTCCATCGCTAAGTTCTGTAACCGACTTTGGCAACTTGTTATAAAAACGGACGCCGTTTACAAGAAATGACTTGCTAGTTTTAGTTAATCTAAATTTAGGTAACACAATTTCATTTTTACTACGTGTATTTATATTGTGGAAATCGCTTCTTATTTTGAAGAGTCCTAAGTTTTTGCGAACATACAAAATACTTTCTAAAATATAAAGAGAAGGCAGAGTTAGTATATCAATTTCTTTGAATTTGTTTCTAAGAGACTCGCGAGGACCCATTTGATAGATTGCGCGGATTGCCCTCTTTTGTAAAATGAAAATTGAATCTACGTCAGCTGCCGATCCCCACAGCAGAACACCATAAGACATAATGCTGTGGAAATAAGCAAAGTATACTAACCTAGCTGTAGCTATATCTGTCAACTGCCTTATTTTTCTTACTGCATATGCAGCTGAACTTAATCTACCTGAGAGAGCTTTAATGTGTGCGCCCCATTGTAATTTTGAATCTAAAGTAATACCTAGAAATACAGTTTCCGTAACAGCGTCTAGTTTTTTGCCATCAAGTTCTAAATTCAGACCCACTTGAGGTACATTTGGTAATGAAAGAGCCAAAAAAGAGTAACCATGGAAACCACCAATTTGAACGTGACGTTTCATACATGCCATGGGATTACGTGAAATAAACCACCACCATCAGCCCACCCCACCCCATCCATCGCTTCCCATTAGTTATGATCCAGGTCAAGAACAGGCCCATTCAGCAATTTAAAAAAAAGTATTTGATTGATTGATTTATTTCCATTATGGGGCTTACGGGACCTAAACACAAAAAACGCAAGTTTTAGAAACAATAAAAGTATATGATCGACTACAGTAAACAAAATCGGACAAATATATGATATTCTTCAGGGTATATGCTAGGTACATAGTTTGTTGAAAACATATTACAACTAACTTGATACGATAGAAAAAAATCATGAAGATACCTCTAGAAACTTTCTTATTACAATAAAAACCATACTAATATACATACAATCATTCTGATTTCTTGTCAGATTATTTTACAAGCAACATACTAAAATACTAGTGTTTTAATCTTTTCGTCCAAATAATAGATTTTTTGTAAATAGATAATTACTTCATATTTTGCAATAAATTACCAGCGTTGTGTCATCGCGCTTTTCTTTCTTTTCTATGCATTCCGACAGTGACCGCACTTTAGGTCATGTAAGCCCCTTAAGAAAAGATCATAAAGTTACGCATGAATCCTTGAAGGGTTAGGCAGAGGTGCACTTATAGTAAACCCACATTTTGCCAGCTATGTTTAAGTCCCATGTAATCCCATATAATCTGTGCCTAGTTAATGGCCATAGAGTCGCTATTAAGAGCGAACTAATGTTTTTAAAGCTGGTAGTCTGACATATCCATGTATCCCAGACGTAGCACTTTGTGGAGAATCACTGCGAAGGGTTGACAAATTTAAATATCTAGGTCACTGGGTCACTGAAGACCTTAAAGATAATTGTGATATTGAAAGGGAACGTAGGTCGCTGGCTGTCCGTTGTAACATGCTGGCCCGCAGGTTTGCACGTTGTACGAAGGCAGTTAAAGTAACGCTTTTCAAAGCTTACTGTCAATCTTTCTACACGTGCAGCCTGTGGGCCAACTTCACTCAGAGGGCATACAGCGACCTACGCGTTCAATATAATAATGCACTGAGAGTACTGCTGCGGCTGCCGTGGCGATGTAGTGCGTCGGGGATGTTTGCAGATAATAATATTGATGGTTTTGCCGCTATTATTAGGAAAAGATGTGCATCCCTGATGTTTCGTGTTCTCGGCGGCACCAACAGTATTCTCAGTGTATTCGTAGATCGGTGGGATTCTCCGATGTTGCGGAGATGGATGCGGCTCCATGCCGAAATTTAATTGTATATTTTTATGTGTCTGTAACCAACTAACACTAGAACTTAAGTTAAAATTGTTACTAACCCTATGGACTCCGGTCTGAAATAAAAATATTCTATTCTATTCTATATTGCCATCAATCGGGCACGATTTCAGTCTCCAGGGTGCTACTGAGAAATGATTCAATGGTCCAGATGGATTCACTAGACCAATATACTTGGATTTGGTTACATGATGTGATGTGGTATCTAAGTGCAATGGATCTAGTGCAGCCGGTCGATTCTGTAAAAATCTCACCGTGAAAACTTAGGTGAAGTGAATTTGTTTTTGCTAGGAATTGACACTATTGACAGCTCACTCCACGCTCACTTCACCTAGTTTTCACGGTGAGATTTTTACAGAATAGCACCGCAGCATACATTGTCTTATCCAGAATGTGGTGAGGAGACGGTCAAAGTTTCTCCAAGGCAGAACTATTTGTTATTGACCCAATTTTCATCGATTCTCAGTGCGATGTAAATATCTGTTATGCTCATTATTATTATTATGTTTTAGAATAATAGTTCGACAAGCACCTAACAGCATTGGAATGCGACCTCGCGTTTATCGGAAATGTTCATCTTTTACAAAAGTTCACACGTTGCGCATCTTTTGAAATATTGCTAGTTAGGTATCATCCAGGATTCAAAGTTTATTGAACCTTTCCATTCGCCCTATATTTCGTAATGTTCAAGAATTTTAAAATGTAACAGTTTAAAACAGTAATTATTGGTCTATTATTTTAATCATTTGTTTATGTGGTGTTGCTGTAAGGCATATAATTTGTAAGACATAAAACCTTCGCCATTTCGAAGCTTTGTAACACCTATTCCGAAAGTTCACTTCGAACGTCTTTTACAAAACAGTAAATTTTTAGTTTCTGAAGAAAACCGCTTCCTTCCGGCTGTCTAAATACGGATCGTTTTTTGACATCTTCACACTAATTTTATAAAGGCGAAAGTTTGTGAGAGTGTGTGTGTTTTTATGTTTGTTACTTCTTCACGCTCAAACGGCTGGACCAATTTTGATAAAATTTTGTATGAAGGTAGCCGACACCATGGATTAACATACCTATAGGCTACTTTTTATCCCGATATTCCCATGGGATCGACATTTACGCGGGTGAAACCGCTGGGCACAGCTAGTAAATTATAAACGCGAAAGTTTGTGAGGATGGATGTTTGTTACTCTTTCACGCAAAAACTGCTGAACGGATCAGGATGAAATTTGGAACAAAACTCAAACTCAAAGCATTTATTTCAATTAAACCTTATACATGACATGCACTTTTGAATTGTCAAAATTAACTAGGTAGTCTGTCCGTTAGTCAGAAAGTTTAAGCTAGTACCTACAGGTATTACGTCTCAGTGTGATCAATTCCGACCTCCACGCGGGCGAAGACACTGGCAAAAGCTAGTATCAAATACTGGTGAAAATGATAGATCTTCATGACGGCCGTTATAATATGATGGAACCGCTTTTTCAGGAACCCGAAGCTTAACCAACTGCGATACATAATGGAACAATTTTTTTTAATCTTCACGGATTCCACATGGGTTATGATGTATAAAATATCTACTGCTGGCAGTCACATAAGGAGCAATGAATACAAAACAAAGTATTCCAAGATCACAGAAGGCATGCTTGATGAATCAATGGGTTTATCAAGTCCCGCAAATCAAAGGTCTAGGATTTTTAGTCACGGTTACGTAACCGTGTCGTCACATAACGCGTGCTGCATCAATAAGTAAATGAAAAGTTATACCAGAAATTATACAACTGAAAAACTGCCATGACATTTAAAATATATAAGGTAATTGCTAAATAAATATTCGAGTAAACTTTAACCGCACCGCAGTATATAAAAATAAATGCTAAACAAGTATCATAACTGTTATATTTCTACGATTATGTAAATAATTTGCAATAACTTTATTACGTATTTCGCACGCTGAATGATTTTGGCCTCGATCGAGAAAGATAACGCGTAAAAATGTTCAACTGAAAAAAGTTGGCAGTTTCTTCGCTCAAATACTTCAGAGAAATAAAATTTATTACATAGGTGCACTGCAGGTGCGACTGTTCCTGCCGGGTCAGCGGGACCTGCCGGGTCAGTGGGATTGTCCGAAAGGGTTACCGCTGGCCCGGAACATAAAGGGCTAAGGAAGGAACACGGGTGGGTTTTAGTCAGTAAGAGTCTGACACTCCCTTCCGCTCCACCCAGAGCTCGAGGGGTCATTTGATGATTTCCCAAACGCAAAAATAAGGTGCGACTGTTGAGTACCTATCTTGAGGGTCCTAGATTCGATTTTCATAAGTCGGGCAGAGCGTTTATGAGGTTTTCTATTTGGAATTTGTCAGTACTTAGCAGTATTATGATTGATTTGCCATCAACCACACATCTCTCTTATTGATCATCATCATCACCATTTATTTATTTTTCAAATCATAAAATCCACTACCTATGTTAGTACCTACGCAACTCAAACACTAGTGTTAGTGCATCCATAATAATTGTTAGTTATAAAGGTCTCAAAACTGTGTTAGTATTACACTACAGACTAAAGTTAACAATACGACGAGATCAGTTACATAAAATACCAAACAATGAATGCGTGTTATTGAATAGAACTTTCACATAACTAGTGGAATGTGGGTTCTATCTACCCTACGGAGAATAAAGGCGTAATGATCGAAATGTTATAAATAAAATAGGTACCTACTCAATTGAAAACCATGACATTGCAAACGGACATAATAGATAAGTATTTGTAGGTCTTAGCATATCACTACGCACTTAAATGAGCCGCTCCTCTTTGATGCCCATATAACTCTGCTTTTACTCACAAATAAGTATTAAGGGGCTTACATGGCCTAAAGCGCGGCCACTGTCGGACTGCATAGAAAAGAAAGGGAAGCGCTATGACACAACGCTGGTAATTTATTGCAAAATATGAAGCAATTATTTAATTTAATTTGATAAATGAGCTATTTGTTTTTCTATTAATTAAATAAAATTTTGTTCGAGAAAGTCCATCGGTTTCTTACTAAACTTCAACCTATATCCGACGATCCTGCATACGTATCTCTTTTGTTGACTGTACCTAAGCAGTGCCTTTTGTTTTTTCTTTATGTGCCCGATTTAACAAACACATAGTTACTATTTTTTCTTGAAATTACAACGCTTCCGAAGCTAAGTCATGTCAAAGAGTGGAGAACATACAAGAAAAATCAGAGACAATTATGTAATGAGAAAGAAATAATAAACACATGCTAACAAAATAATGTTTAAAGGTAGAAGAAAAAATATTATGTTTACAATAATGGTGACAGCCATGATATAAGTACGAAAGAACAATAGTAATGGCGTGCATGTAAGTACAGGTACCTTCTTGTGACATGATAATACTCATAATTACAATGCCATAACATTAACTCATTAGTAGGAACACGTTGATGAAGCTATAGCTATAGTCGCATAACAACGGCGCGGCATTGTGCCCGTCGACCTTGCGAAGTAAATACCAGTTTTTATATGCACATCGCTGTACTATGGTTAGATTTGTCGTACTAATGATAAAGATATTTTATTTTGCAAATATGGCTACAAGTCATGGTGGCATTATACATAATATAAATACAGAAACAGCCATATTTTGCCAATTACAAGGCATGTAAAAGTATAGAGATTACAATTAAAATACATATTTACTATTCCATTACATAATATAACTCTAGTTCATCATTCCCTAATAATTATCAATGTTCAACTATTCAATTCATTCAATACATAAAATAATAGTAATACTAGTGTTAGGCATTTGCAAATAATGGTGTACTTGAGACTTCTATACATATAATAATAAAGTCGCTTTTCGTCTCATTGTTCTTCTAAACTACGCAACAGATGTTGATGCGGTTTTCGGCATTATTTATCAGTGAATTTATTCGAGAAGGTTTATGTGTATATTACTAATTTTAAACTAACATAAAACAAAGATATTTCGATATTTTGTCAAGTCGTAAAAGTCGTGTGAAGCAGGGGCGCCCGCTTTACGTAGTTTGCTTTACGTAGTATTTTAAACCTTGGCAACACAGGATGGTGGAGTAATTTTGATGTATTGAGTCTTTAATCAGCCAAAAATCTCTGTTTCTAAATATAGCGAAAAACGTTGAGGCTTTATTTTTGGCACGACAAAAAAAAAAATGTTTATCACCCCTCGCTTTATCAATACTTATTCCAAAAGCAATAAACACATGTCTGTTTCTTGTGACTTTGAGAGGTGCCGCTTGTTGGCATTAACTAAATCTAATTACAGAATGAGACATAAATTGACGCCGCCATTTTTCACGGCTCTCAATATGCATATGAATTATGGTATTAGTGGAATTTATTTGCTGGATTTGTCAATAAAACTAATGAGTTGTAAATATATTATTATTTGTGTTCCAAAATATATACTTAGTCGTATTGATTCATTTGGTGACTTGATTGATTTGATCAGTATTAATCCCTAGCCCTGAAATTTCTTGTTCCCCCGACCCACCGCGTCGCATTGCATCACGCATCGCACCCGCCCACGTTATGACTTCGTTTTTGTTTAGCGTGATGTTAAATAGCCTTCCTCAAGAATAGGCAAAATAGAGTTTTTGATTTTGACTGATAGTTCCACAGATTAGCGCGTTTAAGGGGCTTACAGGACCTAAACGCAAAAAACGCAAGTTTTAGAAACAATAAAAGTATAATGATCGACTAGAGTAAACAAAATCAGAAAAATATATGATATTCTTCAGGATATATGCTATTTAGATAGTGTGATGAAAACATAATACCTACAACTAATTTGATACGATAGAAAAAAATCATGAAGATACCTCTAAAAACTTTCTTTTTACAAAAAAAAAAACCATATTATTATATATACAATCATTATGATTTTTAGTCAGATTATTCTACAAGCAACAAACTAAAGCACTAGAAATAGTTTTAATTGTTTAGTTCAAACAATAGGTATATTTTTTGTAAATAGATAATTGCTTCATATTATGCAATAAATTACCAGGGTTGTGACATCGCGCTTCTCTATCTTTTCTATGCAGTCCGACAAAGACGCGCTTTAGGTCATGCAAACAAAAAATCTCTTTAGCTTTATTATATTAGTATAGATTCGATAACTTTTTCTGATCATTAATTATCATAGGAAACAAAAAGTTATTGGTAGACTAAAATGGTGAACGGTAGTTATACCAATCGATCACGATTGGCAATAATTGTAACATACAATATACTATATAATTATTGATCTGTTAGCTAAAACAATTACTACTGGCTATAAAATCAAGAATAATATATTTTGCTACCTGTAAAAATAATGGGTATTTTTATTTTGAAATGATTGTGTTTCTAAGAGCTTCCGGGTTACTCAGGTAAAGATTTGTCCTAAGACTTTGAATATCACTGTGTTATTCCTTACTAGCTTTTGCCCACGTGGATTTCAGAAAGAATCCCACGGGCACGTAATATCGAGATTAAAAGAACCCTATAGGTATGTGTTAATCCAGGTTATAAACTATCTGTGTACTAAATTTTATCCAAATCCGTTTAGCCGTATTATTGCGCCAACCCGGAACATACATCCAGACAAAAATTCTAAAAACTATATTTTCGGCATTAGACTCTTAACAATCACTTTTTTTTTTTAAATATTCAATGTCCAGATTTGACTTCGATACTATATCATTACTAAGTTACTTACCAGGAATGTGGCCGAATGTTCTAAAATTGTCTTTAAATGCCAAAATATGAAGAAATTGGGAATCAAAATTATCACTTCTCGATCCTGGGATATACAACTATCAAGATCAGAGAGCTCAGCAGTCGCGCTTGCGACCCCGAGCGAAACACGATGCAAGTTTCATGCCAATGGCATAATAAAAGATCCAACGAGACAGGTAAGCCAATTGTTATTATGTCTGTGAGTTTCCTCACAGTAGCACTGTGAGGAACCTCACAGTGCGCGTCGATATAGTTTCAAAAGTCAAAAGTCAAATCATTTATTTCAAATAGGCACATTAAAGGCACTTTTGAACGTCAAAAAAAAAAAACTAAATAGAAATGATTCTAGTCGCCCATTCGAAAAGGTAGTTTTCGTATGGAGAAGAATGGGCAAGAAACTCCACCGTTACTCTTTTAAAAATGTTTTACAAGGTCTTGTATACATAATAAAAATTATATGTGAACACGATGCACCCATAATAAAATTAGTCTACCACAAAAGGTAAAAAGAATTAAAAATTAAGCAATGACAGGTAAATCAAATAAGTGATAGATACATGGTGCTCACATATTTACAAGTTATTAAAAAAAAAAAAGAAAAATGAAAAAATGCAAAAGTAGTTGAACTTTAACAAGTGTGTGAGCCACTGTAGTCGCAGATTGTAAAAATGAATTAGAATAAGATGTCATAATTAAAAAAATATATATAAATTAAATTAGGAACAAGTTTGATTTTGTCTAGACTTTTAGATTGTCCTATGGAGCAGGACCAGCATGTTTCCAAACATTCTTATCTTGGATATAATCCTCTAATTTGTAATATCCTTGTTTACAAAGTGTACTTTTAATATGAGTTTTAAATTTTCTTTCATTTAATTGCAATATAATATATATAGTATATATATAATATATAGTAGTATATGCAATATAATATATAGTAGTATAGTTCAATTGGATTTGTATTTGTAGAAAGAGAGAAGAAGAAAGAAATACTACTTGACTCACTTTTTATTGTTTTTGCCTCTAACATACATAATGACAATGTGATACTTATGTTTTATTTGCATGGTTACTAAAATACCAATTTTATCTGTTTTTTTATTTTATTTTATAGCTGTACTGTTGGTGTGCTTATTATAAATAAATAAATACAATAAAATTGGAGCAACAAATGACTTTTAGACGGTGCAACTTTTAGACGGTGCAACTTTTAGACGGTGCAACTTTTAGACGGTGCAACTTTTAGACGGTGCAACTTTTAGACGGTGCAACTTTTAGACGGTGCAACTTTTAGACGGTGCAACTTTTAGACGGTGCAACTTTTCCTGTTGCTCCAATTTGCAATTGCTGCGAAACAGGGACGGGTTGCTAAGTTAATCAATATGAAAGTATAGTTTGGAACACATATATATTTGCAACACATTAGTTTTAGGTATTAACAAATCCAGCATGCAATTGCAATAATAACATAATTCCTATGCATATTAAGAGTCGTAAAAATGGCGGTGTCAATTTATTTGTCTCATTCGATACTTAATTAGATTTAGATTCATGACAACAAGCGGCACCTCTCGAAGTCATAGGAAACAGAAATGTGTTTATTATTACATTATTTATTGCTTATAATTATTATACCATAAAGTTTGATCTAACGAGACAGCTTACCCAACTGATGTTATCTGAATGAGTTTCGCTTCAAACAGACGACGTAGACGCTCCTTAATTACAGTTCGAACAGTGCGCGTCAGGCTTCGTTCCGCAATCGTTACTTTTATTGCACATTTTTAATTTTATCCAATAAAGACGTGTACTTTTTCGTAACATAAAATTCAAAAGGTGAAATTTAATTTAGATATAAGTATGAGCTGTTTGTTTTCTATTAATAAAATAAAATTTTATTCGAGAACATCCATCGGTTTCTTACTAAACTTCAACGATATCCGACGATCCATACTTATCTCTTTTGTTGGCTGTACTTGATAAATCTCGTGATACATACACTTACAGTGTGTCATGGGACATCTACATATGCACAAACTGTAACCATGAATTTAGCATAGAAATTTCACAAAAAAAAATATTCCTTGTGCGTCGGTGTCCCTGCCCCTTAACAGTCACATTCAATACATTCGTATTTATAATTCCGTTCCTAACTACTTTACCAATACAAAGTTGTATGTATAAGGTTCTATTAACATCTGTTTGTACCTACGTGCATATTTGTGAATATAATAGATCCGAGACTGAATGATTGACAGTTAGCACACTGACTGCATTATGCACTGAAATTCCCCCTAGTTTTACTAGCAAAATTAACTATAAACAGGGAAGAGTAAGTTTTTAGAAGTTGGGGAACAGTTTTTAAGGATTTTTCGTCCGTCCCTGAGTAATGCTAACGTAGTTCCGGACAACAGCAATTTATCATCAACTAGCGACCCGCCCCTGCTTCGCACGGTTTTTATGACTTGAGAAATTCTAGATTTTATTACAACACTAGCTTCCACCCGCGACTTCGCCCGCGAGGTATGTCGATAAAAACTATCCTATGTCCTTCTCTGGGATGCAATTTATTTCTGCCTATCGAAATCCGTTCAGTGGTTTAGGAGTGAAAAGGTAACATTCAGACAGACAGACAGACAGAGTTACTTTCGAATTTATAATATTAGTATGGACGTAAGTTTAATGTAGGTATAGTATCCATTAGACACATAAACCTTCTAGAATAAATTATGTAAATTATGGTGAAAACCGCATCAAAATTTGTTGCGGAGTTGTCACATAGACTGACACGAAAAGAGACGTATTCCATACTAATTTTATAAATGCGAAAGTGTGTCTGTCTGTCTGTTACCTCTTTACGCTTAAACCGTTGAACCCACGGGATCGACACTTATGTGGGTGAAACTTCGGGGCGCTGCTAGTGATATAATATGTACAGAAATAAAACTGAATACCGTTCATATTTGTAGCGGTATCTACAACGCCACATGCGAACAACGCGTCATACTACGTCACGCAAATCCTACATCGCGCAACCAGAGTTTACCGCGCAATTAGCATAGACACAACGGCCCCGACATGAATCATGGGGCAGTTGCCCGCCAGACATAACACCTGTCTGGTCGGAGGATCCTCCCTTTTCTATGGAGGTTGAGTGAACCTTACACCCTGTTCCTCATACCTGGTGACCCCGACGTGATTTCGAAATTGCTAATTTGTAAATGGGACTTGAGGCCATGTAACTAAATCAGATAAATTGTTCTTGATTAATTACCAAGCTTTGGTCTAAATTTACCTTTTTCTAGGACCGTGACATTAAGACTAGGTGCATTAACTTTATATTATATTATCCTGGTCCATTAATTTACATTATGGGCGGTGGTAATGTCGATAATTACTAGATTTGTCGCAATCACCTATGTTGTGTAAGATATAAAATGAACTAAGGACTCATTTACACACCTAGTATTTGGTAAAGTTTACTTTATTAGGTAAAGTTTTGTGTTTAGAGTTTTTTTTAAATTATTTAGTTAATATTCCACTGCCAACATTTCAAGTTTTAGTCCAGAATAATAGGAGGGAAAATGGTTAGGCATACAAAACAGTTTCTTAATTATGAAGCTATCAATTATGTAGTGTAGGCCGTGTAGACTGTAGATTTGTAGACCATTTTTTTGTAGACCATTTGTTGACAGGCCTACACTGTCCTCCCAAACCTATTAATACTGTAATTGGAAAACATTATAACATTATAAATGTGGATGAGTTTATCGGCGCTACTTTCTAGTTTTTGTATAGTTTTAGTTATGTTAGAATTTAATTTTGTTATTTTTACCTGCCTAAATAAATTAATAATTATAAAAGTCAATTATAAAAAGTAATTGGCTTTTACAATGTTTTACTTTGGCTTTTACAAAGAGTAACCATGGAGTTTCTGATCAGCTCTTCTCCATAGAAAACGACCAATTGGAACCGTGCACCTAGCTTCTAACATTTCATAAGTGCTCGTGTAGGTTTATGTGAAATAAAATATTTAGACTGAGGAACTTTTTATCCAAATTATTACGAGATAATAAGAATAGAATAGAATGGAATATTCTTTATTATGTACACCATATAAATTACAGACTTAATAGACCATAGACCCATTTAGAACTATGAGTTGCTATTTTCGCTTTCAGTGCGAATGCTAAAAACGTGTAGATGAGTCCTACTAACACAGCTGTTCGAAGAAGATTGTTCAAGTGAGTCCAGGGCCTTATCGATAAATTCTATCATAGAATTTAAGCTTGCTCTATGTTACGACCTCAATTTCGTATTATATTTCGTGACAACCATAAAATGAATAGGTATATGCGAATGTACCGACTACATACACACTCATAACATGACTTTGAATCTAATTTTAGGTTGAATATCGATTAAAAGTTTATTAAGAATTCCATTTCAATTCAGTCTTACCAAGGGGTATCGTATTACCCAGTAACTGGGCTGTGGAGGTCAGATAGGCAGTCGCTTCTTATATAATATTGGCATTCAGCTGCATCCGGTGAGACTGGAAGCCGACCCCAACATGCTTGGGAAAAGGCTAGGCAGATGATGATATCAGTTACAAATACTCGTAGATAAAAATTACCTTCTTTTCAGGGTTCACTGTTGCAGGGTATGTAACTATGTAAAGGAAAAACTATTATAATGTAAAGCCGCGTAGCTGAGCAGCCTGACCATTGCTGCCCTCCCCCCAATGACGCACTAAGCCGAGGCCCGAACCCCACAGGGGGTGCCCTTAGTGTCGGTTCATTTAACGAAAAATCCTAGTTTGTAAGCCCTGGCTGGGGGCCTTAAAGTAATTTTTGGCCACCACAGGATAGTCCGGTTAAGCAGAAAGGCAACCGTCTAGAGTTGCATCTGCGAGTGGTCTTATCAAAAAAAAAAAAAAAAAAATGTTGGCTGGCCCGGAACATAAAGGGCTAAGGAAGGAACACGGGTGGGTTTTAGTCAGTAAGAGTCTGACACTCCCTTCCGCTCCACCCAGAGCGGGAGGGGTCATTTGATGATTTCCCATCCGCAAAAAAAAAAAAAAAAGGCGTACTAAAGCATGAAGATAATTGACGAACGTTTTTATTTGTGTAACATTCCTTAAATTGTCTATGTTGTTTGTAGTATTAGTATATAATCAATTAGATCTTATTGTAATGCCCTTAGGCACTATATTTATCCAATTTGTCTTGACTTGAGCTAAAATATGCATTAACCCAAAGAATGCTATCAAAACGTCACAAATGTAACTGACGCAAAACAATCCACAGACGTTAATATGAGAAATGCCATTAGACCAAATTGATATGTAATATTCATTAACTTTGAATTGCTAGCGTCTTGCTTCATCGATAAAATATACCAAAGTTGGTAAAATATTTCTTGCTAGTTATGTGAATCTTTGACGCAATACCTACAAGATGGGAACGTATTGGATTGATTTTCAATTTATTTCTCGGCCATGTTTTTACTGCGTTCGTGTCGTGAGTAGGTGTAGGGACGTGCTGGTGCGGATTGCTTCCTCACGAATTGGTGCGGTGTTGCTAGTGTAAAACACGTTTACACCTAAGATAGCGAGAGATGAGGCTCGATCGTGGATGAACTCCATAACTCGTTACAACATTGTTCATGGTTTTAAATTACTACAAATTTGCAGCTCCGACTGCAGCTGCAAACCCAGGTAAAGATATTGTATTATTGGAAATTAAAAGCCGTCTTTCGCAAAACTCTTACGGCCTTATTACAAAACAAGGTTTATATTTAGACGCAGGTTTAAATCGAGCCATTATTGAAATTCGAACTTAATTCCGACATTTTAAGTTCGTATTACAAAATTCACTACTTAGACCTGGTCCTAAATAAATAAACCTTGTTTTGTGATAAGGCCGTTAAAGTGTTACTTTGGGATCACTTTCAGTTGTTTTTATAAATGGAAGTGTTCGTTTCTGAAGGCATGTTTGAGAGGCTATATCCATCACTGATTTGTGATCAGCTACCTAAGTTGCTAAGCTAAGCTGGTAGTGGGATGTGGGTTACAGGCAGGGGCCAGTCCTAAAAACAATTAAGTGTAACTAACTCAAAGGATTTTTTGCTAACTTCTGAGTAGGTATCTATAAGCTTATCTGTGTTATAACAGACACAGAAAACTAACACAGAGCTGCTATTTTAATTAAAGATTAGTGTTACAAAATGATGATTGCAGAATTACTCTGAGGGGGGCACTACCACGGGAAGATAGTGCAGTTATGTGGGAGTCTAACCTACTAAAACTCCACGGTGTCCTTCTCTGCTGCTTACGGCGGGAACACGGGCGCTCAGCACTCATCCGAACCCGCCGCGGCTGTCCATCACCCGACCCTCCTCTGGGGAATACTCCCCATCACCGGTGCACCAGAACACATAGCACGCCGTGACCACCCCAGGGACCGAACCAGCACATGGGCGCCGGTGCACTTATAGTACACCCATAATATTGCCAGTTATGTTTAGAAGTCCCATGTAATAGGGGGCGAGCCTATTGCCATCAACCGGGCACAAATCCAGACTCTGAGCTGCTAATGAGAAATTCTGGATGAAAAAAAAATCCAGTAATAGGTACTTTGTCGGACTCGGGTATAGATCCCAGTACCTCATGCTCAGCAGTAGCGCTTGTGACCACTAGACCAACGAGGCAGCCGTCATTTTAGAGTACTCTTGAAATCAGTATTATTTCGACAATGAACCCTCTTATTGAACAGACGAGTAGTTTGCACACAGCTCCACCGGTTTAGAGTTTGGCCAAAATACATGGTGAGCTCTTTTATGGTCTTAAAAACCACCTAATGTTAAAATTCAATATATAGATATACATATTGATTGTATATATTATTTTATATACTATTATTATATTATATTATTTCCTTGCTCTTTGACAGAATTCCAGAGGGTGACACTTGGTATGTTGTCCACTGTGTAACTTGTGCTTTTACCTAGACCTGTTACTTGGGACTAGACAAATTTGCAATTCATGACCAGCTTATTGCTTATATTGTTAGCTTGGGTCTTACCTGTTAAAACAATATATATGTTAATGAATAAAATAAATAAATAAATAGTTTCTTGCGACTTCTGTTACTCTAAGCCGTTGCTATATATATTGAACTAGACTAAGGGTTCCGTATCTACAAACTTTAATAATATCTATAGTGTTGGTAATAAATTAGCTACTTAAACCACTCCTATTGTTAAGATAAACCGATTTAATTGGGTGTTTTCAATAGTAGTAGCACGGTTATAGGGTATAATTATTAACTGTTCAAACTTGATTTCTTGAGAACAATGCTAGTATGGATTACTTGATCATTGTTCTAATTTTTGCCTTGTTTAAAGGAGGGCTACCTAGGAGTTTCAGATCGTGATTACTTGATTCATTGTACTGTAGAGATTTGTTATGTATGCTAGCCTTAAAGTAACTCTGGCTGATAATGTTTGTTGTTGGGTTAAGATTAAAAAGTTAAGACGGATACGTTAGAGATTGATAGATGGTTTCTAGAGATAGAAGTAATTTTTATATTGTCCATGTTGAGTAAGATTATCTAAACCAATATATAGAGTTCAAACTTAACAACTCTTTTAATAATAACTGTGGAGATTCCGCTGGATCTTCACAGTACCTACCTAGGTATATTTTTTATGTTAATAGTTGAACCAAATTGCTAGATGTAAATGTGTTTTCCTATATAAACCATTTATTTCATTTCATACATACAAAAAACCCTTGTTATTTGGGGTGAGAAATTACCTATTAGCTACTTGTATATAATTGGAAAATCTGATCTTGTTGTTATGGTAATTTTATTCAACACTAGCTTATGCCCGCGACTTCGTTCGCGTGAAATTTCAACCTCTTAGGGGTGGAATTTAAAAAAAACCCTTTCTTAGTGGATACCTACTCTTCACAAAGAACAGACCCTCCAAATTTAATGTCTCTAGGACCAGCGGTGTAGGCTGTGCGCTGATATATATCAGTCAGTCAGTCAGGACTTTGAATTTTATATATTTAAGATGGCATGGCGCTCACCCATGAGATGGACTGACCAAATTAAACCCGAACTGGCCGATCTCTTGTATGAGTGCACTAAAAATACCAGAAATCGGAGTAGGTTGCGAGAAGTTGTGAGGCGAATCACATCAGCCCCTAGAGACGAAACTACATGAGGACCACGACCGCTCTGAAAGAGTGCTACGAAGAAAAAGAAGATATCATCTTCACATATAATTATGATATATAATTAATGTATACAAAATATTGGTTGGTTCAATAAATTATTATTATTAAAATAAATGATTTGACTTTGACTTTGCTCGAATACATATCACGCTAGATAAAATCCTGATCTGTGATGCAAAAACTGTCATATCAAGACAAAAAATAAATTAACAAAAAAGGATGAATGTTTCGATTGGCGTGACGAAACGAGAATATGATTGTATTGCTTGTAGATGTAGATATTTGTATTGCTTGTTGCAGTATGCTGGAAGTACTGATCAGCTATAGGCAAAAAGTATGACGGGATGGAAGATAAGATTGGCATGCGTGGCTGATTGGCGTGCGTGGGTGCGGGATGAAATTGAGCTGTAGATGATGGTGGCAGTCACGAAGGAAGATACCTATCTTGCCGAACGTTAATATATGCGTGAGGCCAAAGTTATAATAATTAAAACCAAACAAATACCCATAATTTAATCGTGTACTGTTAATGGCCATCAAAGAAGCAGTATTTGTGTAATAAGTCACGATTTTGCTCGCAAGTTTCGACACGGCGCGGGCGCATCCGAACTGTTGGCGAATGAAGCCCTAGCTGATGGCGAAACGCTACCTTGGATGCATCGGTTACGAAAGTAACACTTTGACCCTTTTGCATAAGTAGCGATAATTTCATTTAATTATTATTCGATGCACTATTGTGGCCTTAAATCTATGCTGATGCGTAGATGCATAATTTATGTGCTATAGTGTAATTAATTCTTTAGTGTGCACGAGCTAAACGACAATAGGTCAGGCTGTAATTAGCCAGGTTAATTGGTTGGTTCGGTTTTTATAGGCGTCTGCTGTCTACATAACACCTTTTGATATAATTAAGTGAAACTTATTGGTTGTTAAAATATCGTAAATAAACCAGTGTGCCGGTTTCCTCTAGATGTTTTCCTTTACCGTTTTGAGAGCAATGGTGATGAAATACGTAATTTACACAAAGTAATGCGCCTGTCTGGGTTCGTACTTACGACCTACAACTTGTAAGTCGCGGCCATTACCACTGGGCCACCAGTGCTCCCTGAATAACGGTTGTTAATTTATTATTAGTGCAGTAGGGAGTTAGTTGATTGGCCTCGGAGCTTCTGGTTGCAGGTTTAAGTATACACCAAAAACTTAACGTTCTTGTTCCGGGTCTACGATTTGTGTACCTATCTGATGTACGCCATACAGGGTGAGCGATATAGTTAAAGAAAACATAAAAAATAGGTACCCGTTTTAGGTTTTGTTATCACCCATTCGTTATTCTTCCCATTATAAATTATCAATTCTCCACGTGTCACGTAACTCGCGATAGTCTTCGCCTACTATCCTAGTTATGTCAGTCCAGCATTCACCTGGAAATGCTAGAGAACACTAACCGTAATGAAACAATTACTTCCTGGCCTTACTTGCACATTTTCTTTCCTTTCTCCCTTCGCGCATGTTATTCAAGTCATTAGAGTAGGTTACTGTAATATTTGTTTAGTTGCATGGTTTTGTTAATGCTTAGTTACTAGTAAATTAAAGGTCTCTCCATAAATTCTGCTATATTATAGTTTGATTCTAAGAACTTGTTAGTAATTAAAATTTCCATTCATCGCGGCAATGCTGCACGTCTTCTGAACACGTTTCCGGATGACAGCGATTCATGTGGATGAGTACTTCGACGCCTGTGTCCTTTTGTTTTTTTTTTTATTTGTCTATTCAGTCATTTAATTTAGTACCTAGTGCAAATAGTTAGTCACATACAGTCACGAGCACCAATATATCAACACTTGGCAACTTTAAATTGCGATTTTTTCAGGAAATAACGAATGCAACGTTGAAATACGACACTTTACATATATCTATGGGTTCGAAAATACTATGTTCCTACTAATATTAAATTTCATTAAAAAAAAAAAGGAGAAAATCGCTTTTGAATAAAGCGAAGTGTAGGTATACATACTTTTGCTCGTGACTGTACATATAATAGATAGATTATTAGAATGAGAATTTGTTTGTAATTTTTACACAGTAACTTCTGAACAAATTCAGTTGTAATTATGTACAGAGATAGAAATGTACATTTTCATAAAAAAATACCATAGAGGACGGAAGATAAAAACAAAAACCCAAAAACCCACTGTGGAGTAGGTATGTTTCCTGACCTAAGTACACATATAAATAAACAAGTAAAACAGTAACGGCAGCTAGATTGCTACTAATAAAAAAAAGTAAAATAATATAAAACTATTTATTCCAAGTCACGACTCCCTCAGTAAAAAAATAATTATGATATCAAATCCAATTAGTTTCGTTGAGGAAAAAACAGCTTTGACATTTAAAACTTTAAAGGATACGTAGAGGAATGTTAAAATTAAAACAGGAAAAAAAGGAGTAAGTAACATATTTGCACTTCTTGTGGTTTTATTTTACTTAAATGCATTGACGTCACACTGTGTACACGGATTTTGCCTATGTCATGTACCTAGATGTACTACATTCGTCATCATCACCGGCCTAGCCTTTTCCCAACTATGTTGAGGTCAGCTTCCAGTCTAACCGGATGTAGCTGAGTACCAGTATTTTACATGAAGCGACTGCCTATCTGACTTCCACAACCCAGTTACTGGGCAATACGATACCCCTTGCTAAGATTGGTTGTCAGACTTTCGGGCTTCTGACTACCCGTAACGACTGTGAAAGATCCACGAATAACAGCCGGGACCAACGGCTTAACGTGCTTTCCGAGGTACGGAGGGGTCTCGGTATGTAAAGATGGTCACCCATCCATTTACAACATTATTATATTTAAGTTATTATAATCCTGTAAAGACCTCTAATTCTTCCTATCTTGTATCAGGCTAAGAGGGACAAGTTCATGCAGTGGTAAAAAATAAAAATAAATCGCTACTAGACATAGCATTATGTACTTTGGAGGAGAACGCAAAGAATAATTGTCAAACTCAAATCATTTATTTTAATTAAACCATTTACAGGCACTTTTGAACTGTCAAGAAGTCGGTCAGTCAGAAAATATGAAGCTAGTTGCCCATTCCAAAGCGTAGGTATCTATGGAGAAGAACGGGCAAGAAACTCCATGGACACTCTTTTAAGTTATATTTTTACAAAAATATTAGTTACATCATTAATGTTGAATTTATAATTATAAGTATGTGAGAACGATGTAAAAAGACGTACGCGTTAAAATCGTCCAGAGTACAGCAAATACCAACAAAACAATCCAAAAATAAATAAATTAAAAATAAGCCGAGGCAGCTAAATCAAAATCAAAAAATCAAAATATTTTATTTCACATAAGCCTACATGGGCACTTATGAAACGTCAGAAGCTAGGTGCACGGTTCCAATTGGTCGTTTCCTAAGTGATGCCAGCCCCAACTGACGGCGCCCGTTCACCAACATGACGCATAGATCAGGACCATTCAGCTCAACCATTTCGAAGGGAGCTAAATGATCCAACACACACGCCACCGTCAGCGAGACATTTGTGTGAGCATGACATACCTACTATCAGCCGCCAGGGCACATTCAAGTCAATGAAAGACATACCTATTACCCGGTGTTAGGTCAGTTCTTGGTTATGTTTTTACAGATCTGCATGCAATCTGCGTCTTTATCTGCATTTTATTACTGTAGGATTAATATTCTATTTGTTTATTTTGTCAACATTCACACTGAATAAAAACAATCAGAGAATCGTTAGGGCTTCTGATTATCTGCGCTTGTCATAACTCTATGATTTCGCATAAAATCCATAGAAAGGTAAATGCAACCACATACTTTACTATTACCAACATGCCGTAATAAGGTAATGTGCCTCCGATTGTTGCGCATGCGAACAGGTTGAACAGATCCACAATTAGGAACAGCTAACTGAGATGTGAGCTAAGTTCTTACCAATCTGTAACATTACCTATAGAAGATAATGCCAGACATACATTGGCTCGTGAAAAATAAACACTGACTTCCTATATTTTGTTTCAGGAGTTGGACCTTTAGAACAACCGCTTAGAAAGGCGCACACGGAAAGAGAAGAAGAGGCAGATCAGCAGAACGTGGCACGGCGAGATAGTGGCATTGATTGGGCCGATACCCGTCGAGAGGGCTAAATTAATTAATTGATTAATAATATTTTTGAAGTGAAAACTCCTTTAAACGAGTTGGGCATTTTATGAGATGAAACAAATCATTGAACTCGCGCCACTGTTACCGTAAGCGTCACCGCGCGTGTTTTGTTTATAAGACGATTCAAAAAATACCCGCTTCGGATGTATTTGGTTGTCTTCGGGATATACTCGGTTTTAATGTAGGTATATCCATTATGTCAGTAAGTGATGGCAAAGTATTCTGTTTGTGTTTTGTTTTCACTTCTGTCGGCACTCCCGGAGTGCTACTGTTTTTTTTTTTAATATTAAATGTTTTTTTAATAAAGGCTTTTTAGTTATTATTAATCAGATAAGCATAATCAACCGTTTACGTTCCTGCAGCTGGGATACAGGCCTCCTCTCGGTGAGAGGGAGCAGGTTGTAATCCATCGGTAGGCCAGAACCTATATTATTTAAGTTCCTGTTCTTGTCAGCGTCTAAATAAGTTCAACTGAGAAGAAATTATCTCTCTGGTATGCTAACCCTGTCGCAACACAAAAATTGTACCTGTCTACTCAGAAACAGTGTGCCTATTTCAATGCAAATTAATATCTATAGTTAGTCCAAAAGTGTGTTTATTAGTGTTGCACACAATAGCGACTACCAATCTTTAGTCGCACCAAGTCACTTGATTGTAATAATCAACAATTTATCGATCCAAGTCATCTGGAATTTGACGTTTTCTAGATTGAATAATGATAGACAAAGACCGTTTGGTTTTCCTAACGAAATAGATTCATAATAGATAGGTAAATGTGCCTTATGCCTTGTCGAGGCGTGATCGAGTTGTTCATGACTTAAATTTAAAGTACAGCTTCAGAATTTGATGTTAAGAAACAAATCCGCTAAGCAACACTATGCTTGAAGTGTTGAAAGTGATAAGATTTAATAGATTGTGGAGCCGAATTAAGGCAACAGTAGATGGTTTTAATGGCCATGAAGAACGCATAATAACCATAACTCTAAACTGGTGGAGCTGTGTGCTCATCAAACTCAACTCATCTGTTTAATAATGCTCGGTGTCTCTAAACAAAAACGAATCGTTTTGCTTACCAAGGCTGGCATTTTGAATTGCCAAACTAAGCAATAAACAGATTCCTTTACGCCTAGAGGCTTTATAGGCGTATGTATTGGCATGGCTAGCTGACATATGGCGAAAATTTAATTGAGTGGTCTGTGTCTCGTAATGTTAATTACTTTGCATAACTACTATTATTGTATAGAATCAAGTTTTTCTAATTGAACAGACAGCTGTGCTGCTGGGGAGTTTGTTGCGTCACTTCTTCCCATCGAAAGCACTAGGAAGTGCTGACGGACGGTCGTTTTCGGGCTGTCTTATGCTTAAAGCTATGAGGTGTTTGCTTCACTATTGGTAAAGATACAAGAGTCTTTATTGTAACCAATAACAATTCGTAAATTATAGGAATTGGCCATAAGAGGATTTTTTGTCGAAACAAGATTGATTGCAAGAGTACTCTTAAATGGCGACTGCCTCGTAGATCTAGTGGTCGCAAGCGCTACCACTGAACATGAGGTCCTGGGTTCGATTCCCAAGTCGGCAAAGTGTTATTGGGTTTTTCTATGTGGAATTTATCAGATTGCCAGTCTCAGAAATTTATCAGACAGAGACTGCCAGTCTGGATTTGTGCTCAGTTGATAGCAATAGGGTCACCCCCTGTTATATGAGAATGAAACATAACTGGCGAAATGGGCACGTCTGCCCAACCTTTCGAAGAAATATGGCGTGTTTTTTTTTTGTTAGCTTATTATGTCCCTCTGCTTGGAAAAGGCCCTCCCCCAAATACCTCCAGAAACTCCTTTCCCGCGCCACCTCGAACCAGTCCTCACCGTACGCGTCCAGGTCATCTCGCCATCTCTTTCTGGGCCGGTCTCGGCGGCGCCGTCCATCTTCAGGCACCCATTCTGTGGAGATTTTTGCCCAGCTGTCATCGTGCATGCGGCTGATATGACCCGCCCCATCCCATTTGAGCCTGGCAGCCTTCTTTCCTACATCCAATAAGCCCGTTTTGGAATGCAGCGTGGTGTTCCGAATTCTGTCCTGTCTTGTAATACATAGAATGCTGCATTCCATCGCTCTTTGGCAAACTCCAAGGCGGAACTTTTGCGACTCGGTGAGCGACCAGCATCCTAATATTTGAATCATTTTGAAGCATATTGCTAATCCATTGCTCCATACGTTCGAAAAGTGTATCTGCTCAACGACGTAAATAACGCAATGAATGTTGTTGAACTGTCAAAATGAAACCCATTGCTACTGATAGTGTGTTACGCAATTGCCCTGCCGGGCAGTTATACGGGCAGGATACACATGAGGCGTGAATTTATGTGTCTAAAATGACGATTTGTGTGGGATAAGACGTGATCTGCCTTACCTATGGGTGGATTCTTATGATATCGACCTGCGGGACAATTGCGTAACACATTATCAATCGGAATCGGTTTCATTTTGACTGTTCAACAACATTAATTGCGTTATTTACGTGTTGAGCAGACAAATTTTTCGAACTTATGAAGCAATGGATTAGCAATTTGCTTCAAAATAATTCAGATTCCGATTGTTAGTGTGTTACGCAATAAGGGTGCTGTAGGAAATGTTTTAACATCGCCTATGATGAGCAGTGGTGGCCCAATGGTACTGGCCGCGACTTACGAGTATTAGGTCGTAGGTTCGAGACCAGACAGGCATTTTACAATACGACCGACGTAACTTGGCGGGCCTGAACTTTGCGCAGAAGGCTGCGCAGTAAGATTTTTTAGGAACCAAATGGTGACATGAGGCGAGTGCGAGTGAGAGAACATGCGCGAAAGTTCTTAGTGCCTATGTTCAGGGCCGCCAAGGTACGTCGGTCGTATCTTTGTGTAAATTATTTCATTTTTTTTAATTTTTTTTTTACTGCTCTCAAAACAAAACGGT
The DNA here is from genome assembly GCA_963082905.1 of Oligia fasciuncula. Classification (NCBI taxonomy): domain Eukaryota; kingdom Metazoa; phylum Arthropoda; class Insecta; order Lepidoptera; family Noctuidae; genus Oligia; species Oligia fasciuncula. The sequence goes on from OY720392.1 coordinate 7,952,381, forward strand.
GAAGGAAAACATCGTGAGGAAACGGCATATCTGCAAACCAAAAATTCGAAGCTATTTGACATCTACCAATCCGCACTGAGCACGCGTGGTGGATTACAGCCCACTCCCTCTCACCGAGAGAAGGCCAGTGTCCCAGCAGTGGGAACGTTATAGGCTGATTATACTATGCTCATTTATGCTTTGTACGTTTGTAATATAAGGACCTGTTACTTCTGGATTCTTGGTTAACTTGGGACACATTGCCCGTCGGGCCACCAAATAATTTTGAAAAGTTCGTGGTGATGGGCAAGGGAGATGGGAAAAGACCTCGCGGCCGGTTACCTAACCGCTGGTCAGACTAAGGAACCACACTGGACTCTCTGTTACGACCGCCCTGAGAGAACCTGAGAACCGAACGAAGGGAAAGAACATCGTTTGTACAGACGCCAGCACATCAAGCTACCCGAAACTGTAAAATTTTCTCAATCAACTTTGAACCTTATAGTTTACGGATAAAGTTGAAAATCTATTAAATAAATTTGACAGATTGTAGTAACTTTCAGGGACACGACCTTCAGTAATGAAGTACGCGACCAATAAGAAGTAGAGTAGCACTATTACCAGATGCATTACACAGACAAAGCTGAAATATTTTATCTAATGTCTAATTCCTTTTACTACTGGCTGGAGACATAAAACACTAGAATGACACAATCAGTTCGTATTCGATCCATATTCAAGATAACACGTGTCCCGACTTAATAAAGACGTTTGTAATCAGTCTATCGCACGTTTTTTTGACCAAAATGTTTCTTTATTTCCTTATAAGAGCGGCTATAACATTTGTTTTGGGGTATGCCTTGCATTGTTGAGTATGAAGGTGTGAAGAAACGACGTTTTGCAATTCAACCTTTAAATTAATGGGGCCATTTCAGTGGCGCATTTGTTTCAGATTTCCGATAAGCATGTTTTTATCAGGTGGACTTTTAAAGGCTATAAAACTACTGTTTACAGTTAGTACTTTATCGTCTATAATATTATGTTAAATCAGCTAAGTTGAGCTTATGTAGTATCAAATACGTGAAATAAAAATTGTTTTATTTTTAATGTGAGTTACTTGACCAAGAGATCATTCCGATCATAATCCATACTAATATTATAAATTCGAAAGTAACTCTGTCTGTCTGTATGTTACCTTTTCGCGCCTAAACCACTGAACGGATTTCGATAAAATTTAGCAAAGAGATAGATTGCATTCCGGGGAAGGACACAGTTTTTATCCCGATATTCCCACGGGATCGACACTTATGCTGGTGAAACCGCGGGGCGCGGCTACGATGTCTTCCTTCGCCGTTTTGAGAGCAATGGTCACGAAATTGAATACACAAAATAAAGTGCCTGCCTGAGTTCGAACTCACAACCTACAACTCGTAAGTCGGGGTCAATACCACTGCGTCACCACTCATTTTTATTCCGATCACTCATGCATAGTTCTAGCTTTTGTGTAATAAATAATTATTTTAAACTATCACATACATTACGTTACTTATCGTAAATAGAAAACGTTTGTCCTCTGTAGTCTCCTATAAATCTGACCAACACTTGATAATTGACCTTTATTTTTTATGCCCTTTTGAATGACGGGCTTTCATGACCTAAAACGTGGTCACTATCGGACTGCATAGAAAAGAAAGAGAAGCACGATGACACAACCCTGGTAATGTATTGCAAAATATGAAGCAATTATCTAATTACAAAAATCTCTTGTTTGGACTAAAAAATTAAAACACTAGTGGTTTAGTATGTTGCTTGTAGAATAATCTCACAAAAAAATCAGAATGATTGTATGAATATGAGTATGGTTTTTATTGTAAAAAGAAAGTTTTTAGAGGAGTCTTCATGATTTTTTTCTATCGTATCAAATTAGTGTTGGGTATTATGTATTCAACACACTATCTACCTAGCATATATCCTGAAGAATATCATATATTTTTTATGATTTTGTTTGCTTGCGTTTTTTTGCGTTTAGGTCTAACTATTAAAGATGAATTAACTACCTACTCTATTAGAGCCTATAAATCTTAAATTGGGTGACGTACTTAATCAAACTAAAGTTATTTTAAAGTTATTTTTCTGCCTTGAAAGGGCAGAATAAATAATTATTATGATTTATGCCTGGTGGCCCAGTAGTAACGGCCGTGACTTATGAGTTGTAGGTCGCGAGTTCGAACCCAACGAACTCACTACCACGCACGCACTTTACTTGAGTAAATTATTTCATCACCACTGCTCTTGAACCGGTGAAGCGAAACATCGTGAAGAAACCGGCATGTCCTAGAACCAAAATTTCGAAGACACCCGCACTGGTCCCACGTGGTGGATTATGGCCCGCTCCCTCTCTCAGAAAGAGGATGCCTGTGTTCCAGCAGTGGGAACATTATAGGTTGATTATGCTATAAATCTACATCTGCGATCTTCTCCCCAGTTTGATCCATTCAAATAAATTGTTTGCTGAGACAACTGGATTAAAATTGTGTACAACTGGCTTAAATGCAGACAATTTAATATAGTATGTCTATGCAACATCTCTGTCTATATAATAGTAACATTGTTAGCAGAAGGTGGGCGGACCATTGTCAGTGCCAAGTGCCAAGTAAACGGGTGAGCATTAAATGGGAGGCTCAAATTTGTCTGTCATTACAAGCTGTCATATTATCATACAATGACAATGAGCCGCCGTTCTGGGGAATTGAACGAGGTGCATGGTTTAGGCAGGGAGATAGACTTATTCTAGTCGCCCGCTTTCGTATTGGCCACGGTGAAAATATTTGCCAATTAGCAAGGTGCGACTATTCTAGGTATAGAACGCAGCCGTTGATTAGGCTCATGGAGTTTTTGAGACAGAATGACCTAGGTCTCTGTCACTCATACATATATGAGTGACAGAGATGTCGCTCTACTAACCCTAATATGTTATAAAACTCCGTTTGCAATATGGAGACAGTACTGGTTATGGTTTGGTACAAGGTTTTGTACATAATATCTTGTGGAAGTTCTGCAATTCATACGGAGAATTCTAAAGGGATAAACTGCTTAGAGAACCTACCTACCCCGGCTTTTGATATTTAAAATAATATTACGTCAGATCCTATGATATCTCCTGTGTCTCATAATTATAATTCACTTGGCTTGACTATTAGGTACCAGTGACTAAAATTATGTTTTACCTTGAGGGCCTATCGCAGTTGCTACCAGATACATTCCCGACCCATTTAGGGGTATATTACTGGGTTCCCTACTTGATTTCGAAAGTTGACGATTTGATTTTTATTATATCGAGCACGGTGTGTCGATAATTCAGTTGTAGAATAGAATAGAATACTCTTTATTATGTACGCTATATAATTTACAGATATAATTATAGAAACTGTACAAAGGGTGACACAATTGGCGGTCTTATCGCTAGCATTGATCATTTAAAGACAACCTGTGTGTTGTACGATGTTTTATTCCATCGATGCTTTATTGGTGCGATGTAACGTTTGTGCGAAAAACCCTACAGCGATTGCTCATTAGTTCGGTAATTTATTAGTTCGATAGTACGAGTATGTCGGTTCGAAACGCCTACTGTTGTCCGTGACATTTAATTAATAATCTTATTTTGCATTGTAGACGTTAAGGATTCCTTTTATAAAAAAAGTGTAATTCCTGGTTTATTATTTACATCAAGATACATTAATGAATTATATTTAAACATATTAAAATAATCCTAATCTACTTATATCTAAATAACTTAAATTAAATATAATTATACATAATGTAAATTATAATCTAAAAAATAAAATCAGAAAATAAATTGGCATACCTACACCTATTATTTTACTGTATAAAAATGTACTGGGGGTACTGGGTGAGAATTAAAAAAAAACTTAAGAGTGCCCCAGTTGCTTTCTTTTCCGTGCTTAACGAAATAGACGATTGAGGTCGAATCGCCGGATACCCTCAAAAAAAAAAAAAAAAAACTGTCATCAGTTTTGGCTTTTGAGGGTATCAGGCGATTGGCTAGCAACCGGTCACTGATATTGTCTACGTTATCTTTGGCCCATGCCAAAGCTAAACGTGCTGATTTTTTTACCCGTTTTCCTCATTTTTGGAAAATAGACGTGAAGATATGTATGGTATTTAATGTCTATCATCATGTCTTTTTAACGTCTATAATGCAAAATAAGGTTATTAATTATAGGTACCTATGTCGCGGACAACAGTAGGCGTTTCGAACCAACATACTATCGAACTAATAAATTACCAAATTAATCAGCAGTCGCTGTAGGGTTTTTCGCAACAGGATTTTTCGCACAAACGTTACATCGTCGCACCAATAAAGCATCGATGGAATAAAACATCGTACAACTGAATTATCGACACACTGTGTTCGATATAATAAAAATCGAATCATCAACTTTTGAAATCAAGTAGGGAACCCATATTACTAGCAGTAATCTACCTGATAAGGCTATTCGTTGATATTGCCGTAATTCGTTGATAAAAAACGCTAAGTCCAAGTTTCACTTGTGAGGCTGGTGTGAGTTTTTTCACTCACGTTCTATTGCGAGCGCGTTAGAATTTTATATGGAAAAAGGTTATAGCGCCACCTGGTGGTCTCTAGGAGAAACCTAATTTCCCATACAACATTCTAACGCGCTCGCAATCGAACTTGAGTCGAAAAAACTCACACTAAGGCCACAGTTTAGATTTTATAAAAAATCAGGACATCAGCTCCTAGCCTACATTGTTAGCTCGAAGGTTGTAATGACATCTCGTGATCCGACGCACGTAACAATTCGATTAAAAAGCTCTGTGTCTTCGATAAATAATATTGAAAGCTATCTTGATGGCATTTGGCCATGGCTTTTCTGTGTTTGGAGTCGTTACGACATGGCCGAAGATCGGGTGTATGAGTTATGACGTGTTAATGGCATATAAAGATCCGTAAATATTTGAGTCATATTGTCCAATAAATCTTTATCTGAGACCATGAAACACAGGCCATTTTTATATTGATGCATTATTATGCAATCAGTGTGAATTAATAATTTATTGGACTCGTCGGCGTATCCTCTTTATTTTCTTCATTTGATCATCATCATCATCATCATAATCAGCCTATAATGTTCCCACTGCTGGGACACAGGCCTCCTCTCTATGAGAGGGAGGAGAGCCTTCTTCATTTGATCGATAAATAATTATTAATCTATAGTTCTAGAGGTACACACAGCTCCTTTAACTAGTTACCCCACCAAAAGACATGTGCGTTCAAATCCGTGATAGGCCCAAGTTGGTTTTTGTATTTTGCAAAAACATTTTATTTTAAATAATGTATTGTTTTAGTGAATAAATAAGTTTAAGTAAGTATTTTTTTTTTAATTCTGTTTTTATTATTGTTTTTTTCAATAAAACAATACTTTTGCGACGACAAGCAACAATAATAGGGTTAACATTTACGACAATTTATTCATCGTCTAAATAGACTGGAGGTTTCAAGACCGCTTACCGTGCATAAGATTGGTAGTTCAAATCCTACATAGGCACGAAATGTGCTTTTTGTTCATTATATTATTTTGATATATTTTTCTATTTTGTTTTAAGTAAGTAGTAATTATTTATAAAATAAAGACTTAAAAAATCAAGAAAAATAAAATACTTTATTAATCATTTAATAATATTTATTATTGCTATTATTTAACAAAACTATGATCTTATTTTACAACAAACAGAACAACTATTTTAGTTCTCATAATATCAGAAATCATTTTAAAAAATAATTGATAAATAGTAGTCGTTTACTCTTCGCCATTTTAAGTGAACGTATACAAAGTTCTAACTTGAAGGTATGGATTAATTTTATAAAGACAACGTAAGTAAGTAAAATTAATGGATACCCTCAAATTATAACATCTTTCGATTAGACAGGGACCTAAAGATATAATGACTCAGCCGATAGTAGATAACAATTTCATCGCAATTCATATGGGCTCGCTGGCTAGTTCGTCAAACTGCCGGTATGAGTATGACGACGTTCGGTGATGCGATGGTTCGAATCCGAGTCAACACAATGGACTCTTTTTGAAGTATTCTTTAGATTATTCGTAAGGAATTCAATGTTGTAGCAGTGTAACATTTTAAAACTTGAGGGGTTAGGACATAGTGACGCTTTCTGTACATGATACAAAACAAAGTATCGTGAAAGCAAAGTGTCGTCAGCTTAGATTGTCTAAACTACGCAATGGATCTTGATGCTTTTTCACCATGATTTAAAGCATTTATTAGAAAGGTTATGTTTATAATACATTAATATTTAGCTTAGATTCCGCACAGGAACTTGGTAGCCCAGTGGTAACGATCGCGACTTTCGTGTCGGTCGTGGGTTCGAACCAAAGCAGGCACTATCACTGCTCTCAAAACCGTTAAGGAAAACATCGTGAGGAAATCGGCCCACTCCTTCTCACAGAGCAGCGGCCTGTGTCCCAGCAGTGGGAAGATTATAGGCTGATCACGCAGCATAGATATCTTGATATTCGGACATGTCACCCGTGCGAAGCAGGAGCTGGTCGCAAGTCTCACCTCATCTAAGATTTTTTTGACAGTAATCAAAAAATCATGGATTGTATTTTTACAACATAAAGGATTTGTGTATTCATGCACCGTGTCAGTTCATCATTTATTGTATCATGAATAGTCTGTGTTACATACGACCTATCGTTTACCATACGTTTCGAAACAGGATGACACAATGAAGAAATATGGTGGTCGGTGACCGAACGCTCGTAGGCGTCTTCCGGCTATAGGTAATCCTATTTCGACAGGCGGATGTGACATCACATTACCAGTAATTGTTCTAAGTGATAAATATCCAAGGTAATCCATACTTGATTCATTATGGTGTTCTATGGAGAAATGTCAAACGGTCTTTAGTTCTTGTGATTTTGCCTTCATTGTATTGGCTGCAGATTGTGAGGTTAAAAGGAAAGACACTCTTTCTCTGAAGTCGCGGGTGGATTAAATAGGGATTCGGAGATTATGTTAAGATTTTGAACAGATTGTCTTCAGATAGTTAATAATGAACGTAGTTATTGTGGTTACCAGTCAGTCTGTAAAGTATTGTGATAGTTCTAGCAATGCTATAGCTTAGTTACTATGCTAAGCCATAGCTTAGTTACTACGATGAATTGAACTCGTGCGTAGTTCGTCATAGTTCTAAAGCAACCCGTTTGGTAGGGGTACGTGAAGATTATTAATGTTTTAACGATTTATTTGGAAACTGAACATAAGCATCTGGTAGAAATTAATCACCAACGTGTTCACCAAATATGGTGATTATAACAATATAAATTGAACTTGCAATTTCATTATTGGAATTTGGAATTTCATTTGACTAATAACTTGTATGTGCGGTGCAAACTGTTAATATAAGTTTGCTATTAAAAAAAAAAAAAAGGCTACTTGGATGCTTATGCTTAGTGGTGAACACTTCCTACAGGTGATAAGTTAAGTAAATTGACTGTCTATCTATAAAACAGAAGTCGATTTATATTTCAGTTATAATATTGTCGAAGTTTCATCAGATTGAATAAGTGGTTTTAAAAAGTCTTTACTTGTAGGTAATGAATGTTGATTTTAAATTCACTGTGAATTATTCATGAATTTTTAAGTAATTGACTTATTTACGGAAGTATCTGATTGTTCTAAAGTTTATGTAAGGTCTGTGTTTTTGTCGACATCTTAAAATGATCAAATCAGATACGTTTCGATGTGGTGTAGTTACATGCTGATTATTATATTAAGCGCACGGATCGAATATCTTTGAGCGTCATTGATCTACTGATCGTCAACCCTCGATCGAGTTAATAATCAGTTTCCATAAAAAGGTTTTTTAAACTTATTAAGCATACCAGTCAGGTAGGTGTATTGAGCTAGCACTTATGCTCCAAAGAATTTGTACGAGTACGAAAATGAAACGAGTAAACAAAATGAAAATATTTTCTTCTAATTTGACTACCTATATGCAAATTTACTTAAGGGGAAAAGCGCTAAGGTAGCCCGCGAAATTAAAATTTCTTACGTTTTTTGCAATTTGCTGGTCAGTATGTACGTCGCAGTACGTTGATTAAAATATGATTCGCGACTGTATCATGTATTTACAGAATTATAATCATTAGAATCATTAGAAGCTTGTTAAGTTAGTATAATCCAAAAATGTCAGGATTTCATGAAATAGTCATTCTTTTTTTTTTTTTTTATTACTAATTATTATTCAGTGGGATTACTTGGTCTTAGAGAGTTGTGTTGATGACTTTAATGATTATAAGGGCTGAACGTGCTATGAACGGTGGTCAGCATGTTTTGTAAAACTTTTTTTTAATCCGTCACCTTGGAGCGGCGGTCATATTAAATTTAGTGTGATGTTACTAAATTTATCGTTTTCTACTGTTCAAGCCCTTTCATTTGATACCCATATTATGAGGATTGAAAAAAAAATGTAATCCGCCATCTTAGAGTGGCGGCCATATTGAATTTAGTGTAATTTTACTAACTTTATCGTTTTCTACTCTTCAATCCTTTTCATATGACACCCATAATAAAGGAATGAAAAAAATTTATATTCCGCCATCTTAGAGCGGCGGCCATATTGAATTTAGTGTAATGTTATTAACTTTATCATTTTCTACTTTTCAAGCCCTTTCATTTGATACCCATGTTAAGGGGGTTGAGAAAAAAGATGTAATCCGCCATCTTGGAGCGGCGGCCATATTGAAATTATTACAATATTGAGTATTGCACATTGTATTATTACCAGAACTAAAGGTGTATGCAAAATGTCAGCTCAATCGGAGACCAACAAATGGTCGAAAAATGGTTTGCAAATTTTTACAGACCACTTACATAGTAATATGTTTTTATACTGTGGTAATACATACATACATACGAACAGTGCAAGCTAAATAAAAGCTTGTAAAAACTAGCTGAACCAGCCAACTTCGTACCGCCTCAGAATCAATAAGAACGAATGTGTGGGAAAATTTAAATATTGTTTTTACGTGATTTTTTCCCATATTTTAATAGGTTCTCTGCTATTCGAGGCGGAGACAAATCGGTTTAGCCGTTCTTGAGTTATAAATGGTGTAACTAACCCGACTTTGTTTTATTTATATAGATAAATTATATAAATACATGTTTCTATGACATATTTAGACTTAGTTAATTAAAATCTCACCTGCGGCGATTTAATTGATTCAAAATAAATATAAACCACGTTGAAATCTCCATATCAAATAAAATTACTATTAGGCACATACGTTACACTCGTTGAAGCCTATTATCGATAATTGAATTATCAAGTACGGCCTCTTTCGTGTAATAAATCACTAGTGTCTACCGCAGGTCAACTAGTAAATAAACGTTTGATAAAATACACACGTGTTCGTGCGTAAATACATGTTTAACATATTATTATTCTAATACAAGGTAAGGACTTTCTCATTTACCCTCTATAAATAAATAACAAATTAGGAAAAGTACCGGCGAATTTTTCATTATTATGGATTTAATTTGTCTCTAATCTCTAAAGGTTGCTTGGTAAGTACAGACGTCGGTACATCAAGCTAGCCGAAACTGTCAAATTATCTCTATTAACTTTGAACCGTATGCTTTAGCGATAAAGTTGAAATTTATTAAAGAAATTTGACAGATTGTAGAAGCTTGATGTGCTGGCGTCTGTACGTACTTACTTAAAAAGGTATATCAAATCACTTCATTATCATCCTAGCCCGACCCACTGCTGGGCATCGGCCTCCCTTTTCTTCTCTCTGTGCTAGTCTCATCCAGGTTTTGCCCGCGATGGCAACAATGTCGTCCGCCCATTTCGCCGCCGGACGACCGACCTCTTCCAGTCCTATTAGACGTCACTCCGTCACAGTCTTACTCCACCTGTCATCACTGGGCCTTGCCAAGTGTCCTGCCTAATTCCAATTGAGTTCCTTAATACGATTTCCGATATCAAAGACCTTCGTACGTCTTCGTATCTCGTCCGAACTCTGTCTATTATTAGCCCCTACTAGATAAATGTAAAATTGATTAATATTTATAAAAACTTTTTTTTTTGGTCAGAGGGTCTTCTTAGGTTAAGTTTCCACACACCGTCCGGTTACCGGTTTTTCCTTAACCTAAAAACATTTTTATCGCAACTTTATTAACTACAATCACTGGAAGACCGGCAACGTTATTCAACGCAATGCTTTAAACCAATTAAATGGAACCCACCACAGTTCTGTCCAATTTACTATAACCAAACTGCAAAGAAGAATATAAAAATACATATAAACCAATATAATGTCTAAACCAAGACTGAAGGGTCACATTATACTGATTGCTCCACAAATCCGGTAGGTGTCAAAGTGATTGACGGCTCTGCAGGAGGGCGCCAAAAGCATTTTGACGTTCATTGCTTCTTTGATGGCAATACTTTTTGACAATTGTGAGAAAGAATGAAGCTGCATGTGGTTTATGAGGAGTAATGTAGTGCTTAATGGAGTTTAAATGATGTGCTTTTCAGAGTACTAGAGGCGTAAAATGAAGGGCAGATAAAGGGTTTTGGGCTGCCATTTATTTTCAAGAACTAGTAATCCGTGTGATATCTACCAACCCACACTGGGCCTGTGTGGTGGACTACGGCCCACTCCTCAAATAGATAAGGTCTGTGTGCCAGTAGTGGGAACGTTATATGCTGATTATGATGATGATGCTAAAATAATGGCTACAAGTGCAGTTAAGCATGACAACTGTTTTTTCTGAAGAAATATAATTAAAACTCCTTCATTCAATGAATAAAAACAAGTCCATATTTCACCTTATACACTTATTTCCCGACATACCCGTAAATGCTGTTTGTTCAGCTTAGACCTCAAGAACAAAGGAAAGGCACGGTCATTAACCCTTTCGATACACTAGGCACAAAACAAACGACTATCGTCCTCAGTACTAATCAACAATGTACGGTAACCTAGGAAGCGTTTTGCTTCTGAATGTTATTAATTGTTTGACATTCACCTTGAATTAGCTGCCGTTCTTCTTGCTCGATTTTAGTACATCGATGTTATGCGATAAACTGGTTTCTTTAATGCTAGGGCATGTGTACAGTGGGTGGTATAGTTGTGTTGAATCAATTGATAATTATAACAAATAAAACACGATGTAATTAGAAAATCTATATGGAAAACTGGTGGACAAGCTGCGTTGGCCCTATGGAAATGGCCGCGACATACGAGTTCTAGCCTTCGAATCGAACTAAGAATAATGAGTAGTATTATTTCATTACCACTGCTCTTAAAAAGCAAAAAAAAGGAAAGCATTGAGTGGAAACCGGAAAGTTCTAGAACCAAAAATTCGAAGACATCGGACACCCACCAACCCGCTCTGGGCCCGTGTGGTGTTGAATTACGGTGCTTCGTCCTGTCGTCGTCGCCTGTGGCTCAACTCATCATCATCATTTCAGCCGAAAGACGTCCACTACTGGACATAGGCCTCCCCCAAGCACCTCCACTTCGACTGTTTCTGTGCTTCTCGCATCAAACGCTTTCGTGCGGCCGTCACAAGGTCGTCGGTCCACCTTGTGGGAGGTCTTCCAACTCTACGTCTTCCGGTATGCGGTCGCCTCTCCAGAACCTTTCCGCCCCATCGGCCATCCGTTGTGCGAGCAATGTCCCTGCCCACTGCCACTAGCTCAACTGATTAAGGAAAACTGTAAAAATCTGTGGGAATTTATGTTAGTTCTGATCTCAACACTAAGATCGAGTATGTAGTTACGATTATTAACCATTAGGATAACTCTCACTTTCAATAAACTAGATATTATTTATCTATCTGTATTTGTTTGTCCTTCCCCTTTTTAATCCATCCAAAGGTTGTCTTTAAAAGATCGCTTTTAGCGATAAGACCGCCCATTGTGTCACCCTATGTAGGTACAGTTTCTATTTTTATGTCTGTAATTTATATGGTGTACATAATACAGAGTATTTATTCTATTCTATTAACTGTTTGATTTATGAAATATTTAACATGACTGTATTAACTTGGTAAAATACATGCAATAATCATACAAACAGGTTGTATTTACTCTGTAATAAAAACATTAATTTGAGCTAATTGATGTAAGTAAGTTACCTAACTATAACCAATAATTTTAATTTACGGATCTGGAACCGCAATTAACCTTTCAGTTGAATATAGATACTTACCTACTCAATTGATGCATTTGATTTTATGTATGTATCTACGTAAGTACTTATAATTTACGCAATTGGCACATTTTGAGGCTTATGCAACAAAGTATAGAAAAAACTAGAAGTCGGTTTTTTTTTTTGTATTTTTGTTTTTTTTTTCACTTTTTTGTTGTACCTAGCCCACACAAATTCATTTAAAACTACTTGCTATAAACAGTAAATATCAGAGACAGGAATTTATTAAAACATCATCAATATAAATAATGGAAAAAAATTAACTAACGCAAAAACTATTATCACTACTACTATCACCCCCTTAAGGCTTTGTATCATCATCTGCCTAGCCTTTTCCCAACTATGTTGGGGTCGGCTTCCAGTCTAACCGGATGCAGCTGAATACCAGTATTTTACATGGAGCGACTACCTATCTGACCTCCACAACCCATTTACTGGGTAATACGATACCCCTTGATAAGACTGGTTGTCAGACTTTCGGGCTTCTGACTACCCGTAACGACGTTACCCGGACGGCAGCCGGGACCAACGCCAACGGTTTAACGTGCTTTCCGAGGCACGGAGGGGTCTCGGTATGTAAAGATGGTCATCCATCCACAGACCAACCGCGGCAAGCGTAGCTTAACCTGATCGATCGACCTGTGAGGCTGTTATTATTTAGCCACGGGCCTCTCTCTCGGTATGTAAAGATGGTCACCCATCCACAGACCAACCGCGGCAAGCGTAGATTAAAGGCTTAAGGCTTTGTATCCAGCTTCCAAATACCCTATAAACATCTTTTCTGAAGTCGGTTAAAAAAGGACACGCGCGAGTGTTATAAAACGTGTACATTTTTCTTAACATAAGTTTCAAAATGTGCAAATTACCTAGAACATATTTCTGAAGTTGTCGTCTCTCCCGCAAATAAATCAACTCCGTACGAATCGCCCAAAGAAAAAAAAAATTAATGTGGCGATTCGCACGTTTCGAGCCGATGCGATGCAATAGGGTGGATCGGGGTTCCAATAAATTTCAGAATTTAAGAAGTCGCGGGCAGAAGCTATTAGAAGCTTACTTACCTATAATAAAAGATAATTCATATAAAAATAATATTTTCTAATGTCCCTTGTAAACACAGCCTACACCGCCGTTTATGGTGGACGCTATACATAACACATGACGAGTAGTTAACAAAGATAAACGAGGAAGTAGTGCGACCGCACTTTAAACACGACCAACAGGTTTGATATAAATCGAACACAAATGTTAAGTGCGACGACATTTTATTTGTAATGCTCTAGTTACTAAAATTCATAAAAAATGGCAGCAACAATGGTCTATACAGGGTGAAGGTTATTAATTTATTTGACATTTAAGAAAAATGTGCGGCTCCAACTTGCCCTGCGCGAGACATTCCAAACTGTCAATTTACTTAATATAGTTGATAAGTCATGCGTACCAGTGATTGTTTATTTTAAAGATCACAATACTTTAATCACAATGCTTAATTATTACAGAGATTGCAAGTCGTAGATACTAGTCTATCGCTGTTGAAGATATGTAACTCACTTTAACATATTTTTTTGGGCGGTAGTATCTCTCTTCATCATTATCTTCCTGCACTTCTCCTATGTTACTTGTAGTCTGCGTAACACGTTTTCTTCTTCTATCCTCCCTTGTCATTCATTTTTCTTTTTCCTTCCTCTCCCAGTAATCTTAACTAATATTATAAATGCGAAAGTAAGTTTGTTTGTTTGTAACGCTTTCACGCTAAAACTGCTAAACGAATTTTAATGAAATTTGGCTCACAGATAGACCATGACCTGGGAAATCAAACTGGCTACTTTTCATACTGAACTGCAGGCAAAACCTAGTATCTCTATAAAGCTTTTATCATCGCTCTAAGAATCTAAGGGACAGTACTTATTTTCCCACCATTTTCCACTAATCAATAAGTAATAAGGTTATAATAATAATATGTTACAACCAGCCCCATCAAAGTGAACAAGCCTATAGTCTAGTGGTCTAGGTATAGTGGCTGGCCTGTTGGTCTAGTGGTCAGTGACTATGACTGCTATGCCGGAGGTCGTGGGTTCGATTCCCACCCAGGACAAATGTTTGTGTGATGAGCATGATCATTTGTTCTGTGTCTGGGTGTAATTTATCTATATATGTATGTATTTAGAAATATATAAGTATGTTTATCAGTTGTCTAGTACTCATAACACAAGCTCTGCTTAGCTTGAGACTAGACGGCGTTGTGTGATACTGATAGTTGTGGAATATTATTTGTGGAATATTATTATAGTCATCTATCCGTCACTACGATTTGGTCTAGAACGGAGCTGCCTACTTGCAACTAGACCAATGAGGCAATTAAAATGCATACTTAATTATTCGATAAGTATAGACAAATTACTAACATAAAGTATCCGATAGGAGTTAAAGAGTTAGGTACATACATCATAAGGACTGCAGAATCTGAGCTTCAAGACGTCCAAAAAAGTATGATTATAATGGGAAATATTTAAATGTAGCTCTAAAAACTTTTTGCGCTTGGAGCTGTGGCCTACTACGCGCGAGCCGAATTGGTCGCAGGAACTAATCTAGGGCACTCCGACCAAATGGGTTAGGTTAGGTTAGAACTGTGACCAACCGCGTGTATATCAAATTTAGTCGCAGTTATTTGGCTATTTTTAGAACCCCAAAATAGGATTTCTTTTAAGTTCACAAAAAGAAGCGCGATCATTATATTGAGAGTGCACAATAATATGTTTAGTAGCGCAAATTGGGAATGGGAACAAATTTTTTGAGCTGTTATTTAAACATTCGAGATGTTATTATGATCAGTTGAAAAACATTTAAATGTCAGTTCTAAAAATAATTGAGCAGTCCAATAACTGAAAGAGCGGTAAGCTCCGTCGACATAGAATGCAAGAGCGAGTCAAGGGTACCCCGTGGTTCGGTTTGGTTAGGTTACTTTATACGCTTTTCACAGAAATAGGGGCGCCGCGAAGCAGGGCCCCTAAAATAATAAAAAAATCACAGAATAATTAATTACTTTACTCTTACCAAGGGGTATCGACTTACCTAGTTACTGGGTTGTGGAGATCAGATAGGCAGTCGTTCCATAGATAGATAGTCGTTCGTTAGACTGGGAGCCGACCTCAACATAGTTGAGAAAAGGCTAGGCAGATAGATAGCACTTATCCTAAATGAAAAGGTTACATACCATGAAGACATCGATCCATGAAATATTCGGAATGGAACTAATATTATATGCATAAATTTTTACGATTAAAATAAAAATTTATTGCATACAAATTTTGAAAGGAAACAAGTAATTTGTTGAAATTTCATGTGTTAGGTAACCAAGATTTCAATGGAGTAGGTAACATATATTCAATCAATTGGTTATGTCTGTTAATAGGTGTAATGATAAATTGATATGTGCGTTACTGAGGTAATTTCTTAACAAATTGGTTATGCTTTGGTCTGAATACGACGAAATTGATTTTTTTGTGAATAATGTTAGTAGTTTCCGTATTGATGATGTGTCAGATGTCAATGGACAAGATGTAAGTAGACGTATACAAATGAATTGTTAAACCCATGAACATATCGACTTCTGGCCGCCGCTGACTTATCTATCACAAGCGACATTTTTACAAAAAAATGGGATTATTATCTCAAACGATATACAAGGTGGGGACGACAATACAACAACAAATAAATTTCTTATTTTTAATGTCGTTCCTAGTTTGCATTCGAAAATTCAATCAAAGACATCCATCATCATCTGCCTAGCCTTTTCCCAACTATGTTGGGGTCGGCTTCCAGTCTAACCGGATGCAGCTGAAAATTAGTATTTTACATGGAAAACAAACACACAACACACTTAAACATATACTATCTATACATATAATAAAACAGTAACGAAAGAAAAACTGTACATTGAGAATTTTCGAGAAAAAATAAGTGGCTTTTGTTAGAAAAACGTAACTGATAACAAAAAGTGACTTTTTAGAATTTTTGTCTGTTTGTCTGTGTGTATGGTAAGGCTTCACGCCAAAACTACTGGATAGATTGAATTGAAATTCAGCAAAAATGATCTTTGTAAACCAAGGAAGGCTTTAGGCTACATATTATCACGCCGTATGTTATGGGAGGTAAGCAATATTGATTTTAAAAGGTTTTGGTTCGTAATTGAATGCACAAAATAATTGAATGCCCAAAGTGACATGTTATTTATTTAGTTAATAAAAATTTAACCCTGGAAACATAACAATCACGCTATTTTTATAAAGGAGCGGGGCAGTAATATTATAAATTGCAAGGGAACAGCTATTTCAACAATATGTCAACAGGGAATTTAGCGGTATGGTCAGGCGACCGTTTACTGCACTAAATGGTGCGAGTTCAAATCCCGTATTATTATTTTTTTTTAATCGTAAAATTCTTTTTTTTTTAGTTTTTGCATTTTTTATGTGCATTAGGAACGATACTGATAAGAAATCTGAGAACTATACATGTCCTATCTAATTGTATGGGGAGTTTCACACCAATGTTACTAAACAGATTGATTGGTGGTACGACAAGCTACACTATCATAAAGTCAACTCAAACTTTTGGTTCTAAGTTATATCTTACCAAGCACATTTGTTGTTTGTGGAGTTGACATCCAAAATTCCAAACGCAACAGCAACAGCGACAAAGGGCGCGTGCTTAAAGATTGCTCTTTAATCCTGTGGGATGAATGCACTATGGCGAACAGAAAAGCAGTAGAGGCGGTAAACAGGACTTTGCAGGACATCCGCAGGAACCAGCAAATGATGGGTGGCGTTACAGTTCTGTTAAGCGGCGATTTCCGACAAACGCTGCCTGTGGTGACGCGAGGAACTAGGGCTGATGAGGTGAATGCTTTGTTGAAATGCTCTTTCTTATGGCCACATATTCATAGGTTGCGCTTAACGATGAATATGAGAGCACAGCTTGGCGGGAATGTACACGCCCAAGAATTTTCTGATGTTCTCTTAAAATTGGGTGAGGGAACGCTACCAGTAGACGGTGGCCAGGTGGTTCTACCTGAGATACTTGGGAGAGTGGTGTCCACCTTAGAAGATTTGATACGCCTGGTGTACGGGGACATCAATAGGATACCGTACCAAGATAATTCTTGGGTGTGTGAACGAGCCATTTTAGCACCCAGAAACGACCAACCTTCAGCGGTCAATGAATGCATTCTCGCGGAAATTGAGGGAAATGAAGTGATCTACACTTCAATAAACACTGTTGTCGACCAAGATGACGCTACACATTACCCCGTAGAATTTCTCAATTTCCTCAGTGCAAGTGAACTACCAGCGCACACCATTAAGCTAAAGGTCGGTGTCCCAATTATGCTTCTTCGGAATCTCACTCCGCCGAAACTGTGCAATGGGACCCGGCTCAAAGTCGTCTCGCCGCAGATAAATATCATTGAGGCGGAAATTCTAACGGGTTGTGGTGTCGGCGAGACAGTGTTTATACCACGTATACCACCGATTCCCCACAATTACCCCTTTCTTTTTTCGTGTCAGACTCTTACTGAATAAAACCCACCCGTGTTCCTTCCTTAGCCCTTTATGTTCCGGGCCAGCGGTAACCCTTTCGGACAATCCCGCTGACCCGGCAGGCTTCAGCCCTATGGGGCCCCTCCTCGATGCTGACATCTCTTTTAGGCGCGCGTGGAACACGTATGCGCCGTCCGGCACGGGCCTGGTCCTGGTCGGACGGTGAGCTACCCATTACTCTCCGCCCGCAGGCCCGCGCCTACGGTGGCCGGGAGTCGTTCCGTGGCTCCCGACGCCCGGAGCGTCTCCCGCGGCGGCTGGGACGGGAGGCTCTCTCCCTGAGCCGTCCCGCCACCTCCTTCGCTAGCATGACTGCTTCGCAGAAGGAGGTGACTGTCTCCCACTCCCTCTCGCCCCGGACCATGGCTTGCACCAGGGCCGGACGCGAGAGGTCGCCGCCGCTGCCGATCGCCTCTACGAGGACACGGCGGTGCTCAGCCCAAGCGGGGCAGACCTCCACCGTGTGCTCCATCGTGTCTTCTGGGCGATCCTAGCAATGGTGACACCCGGCCACAATTACCCCTTTCAATTCAAGCGCGTGCAGTTTCCTGTGAGCGTGTGCTTCCCAATGACAATAAATAAGTCACAGGGCAGACACTGAAGGCTACGGGTGTCGACCTTAGGACGAGCTGCATCTCACACGGAAAACTGTACGTCGCTTGCTCCCGCGTCACCAGTCCTGACTCGCTGTATTTACAATATTGAATGAGACCGAGGGAAAAACAACGAACGTTGTTTACACAGAAGTGTTACAGTAAATTATAACACTTCTGTTATTCGACGTCTCCTAAATTTCCTATAACCTAACGTCTCTTACCAGTAAATTTACTACATAACTTTCAAATTTTGATTTTACTAAGCCAAACAGTTTTTGAGGGATCTAAGCTATAGTACAGTATGAGACGCATATTTTGAGTGTTTCTGTAAATCAACAAACTATCACTAATTTATTTTGGAAAATGGAACACCTGATGCAGAACCGCAACAGATCAGCTAAAGTATAAGAGATATGAAAATGGTGCCATAGCAAAAAATATTCCACGTGAAGAGCATTTTCTGCTTTGAGAATAAATTTGAAGATCTGGAACACCTGTTGTGGAACATCAAAGCCCAGCGACACTATAACATATAGGAATGACGTCTTAGCAAAAGTTTTTAGTCTGATGGGCATTTCCTGTTGACTTACAAAAATGAAAGATCTGAAACGTCTCGAATCGTCTCGTGCATCACGCTGTTTTCCTGTCCCCAGGCTCTTAGAATTCGACATCAGACGTTTCAGATCTTCGATTTTGACGACCCCGTTGTCGCTGGCATAAGCAACAGGATCCGCGTACGAAGTCGCGGGCAGAAGCTAGTTCTATATAAATAAATAAATTAGTGTCAGAATTGATTGAATACAGATGTTAATATAAACTTTTCTATTACCATTTACAAAATCGGCAATTCATGAATCATTTTTCAAAGACAAAGTCAAAGCATTTATTTCAAATAGGCACATAAAAGGCACTTTTGAACGTCAAAAATTACAATAAAAAAATAGAATTGATTCTAGTCGCCCATTCCAAAAGGTAGTTTTCGTATGGAGAACAATGGGCAAGAAACTCCACCGTTACTCTTTTAAACAGTTTTACAATATTTTGCATACATTAATTATATAATAATAATATGTGAAGACGATGCACCTAAAATAAAATTACTATACCACAATAGGTAAAAGAATTAAAAATGAAACCATGACATATAAATTAATTAATTATCTGATAGATACATGGTGCTCACATATTTACAAACATGGTAAAAGTAAACGATTTTCTTTTAAAATAATTTAAAAAATCAAGTTGTCAGGTTGTTGTTAACTATGTCAAGTAATATAAGCTTTTTGCAGCTTAATATGATGAAGATAGAATAAACCCGACTATCTATAATAATTTGTTTAGCATTAATTGGACGGAAACTAAACCCATCGGAAGTGATTTTAATGATATCTTCAGAAGAGATCTGCAGCTTATTTCCTGGTGCCATTTCCATTGTATGCAAGTATATAATTTGCATCGTGGGTCATTTAAAATGACATAAAAAGTATTCATTTTATTTTTCAATAGCCTTTAGAGCAGTTTGTTAATACTAATTTTATACTTCCTATTTAGTAAGACCAGTTTGTTTTTGGATATTGGTTACGCGAATCATTTCAGGTTACTTCATTATTAGGTAACGTCGTTTTGCACAGTACATATTTCAATCATTCTAGGCTATTATTTTTAATCGTAAAATTGCTATTTAACATTCTATCAACTCAGAATTTAGCAGTAAATGACTAAGACTCCACTGTCCGTCTGTCCGTCAGTCACCAAGCTGTATCTCATGAACCGTGATAGCTAGGCAGTTGAAATTTTTACAGATGATGTATTTCTTTTGCCGCTATAACAAAGAATACTAAAAACAGAATAAAATAAATATTTATGGGGGGCTCCCATACAACAAACGTGTTTTTTTCGGCGTTTTTGCCTTGTAGTACGGAACCCTTCGTGTGCGAGTCCGACTCGCACTTGGCCAGTTTTTACCGACTTCACAAAAAGGAGGAGGTACTATGTTCGGGTGTTTGTATGTTTTTTTTTTTTTTTTGTATGTTTGTTCATCGAATACTCCGCCAATTGTCGACGGATTTTCAAAATTCTTTTTTTGTTCGAAAGTAGATAGTTCTGAGCTGGTCCCATTGTCACCAAGTTAGGATCTGATGATGGGATCTTAGAGAACTCGAGGGCAACCCTCAAATTTTATAGGCTCACTTATTGTTGTATTGTATCTTGTGTATGGTTGTCACCATCTCAGGTAGCTGGGCTGATGATGGAAGGTACAACTCCTTAACAGTAAGAAGTTTCTCGAACAGGCAAGGACTGTTTTAGTAAATTGTTTTGATGTTTGATAGGGCATTTGCCACATTTGGTCTCATGATCATCAAGTCATGACCTGATGCTGCAGTCAGGATAGTCTGCAGAGTACCTAACTCCTCGACAACTAACAGCAGATATATCGTGTTTAGGCTCATTGAAAAGGGCTCGATGTGTGGATAAACGTACTGTTACTGAGGAACACCGAAGACCTGATGCTGAAGCCAGGAGCATCAGAAAAAGTACAAACCTTGAAATTACAGCACCGTAGTCGTGTTTGGGCTCATTTTAAACAGGACTAAATTTAAGTTCAATGCAATGTTGACATAAGTCTGGCCTGATGCTGCAGTCAGGATTATCAGCATCTAATCTAAAAACTAATAAAAGGAGAACTCCTCAACAATTAACGTCCCTGCATCGAGAAAAGGAATATTTTATAAAAAGGCGATTCGATGGGCAAGTTGACATTAGGCTATTGTAACTTAGATAAATTATAAATAGACCCACTAAAAAGCGAGAAATAAAAACTTTTTAACAAAAAAAAACCGACTTCGGTTCGGTTTTTTTTCCCTTTTAAACTACAATAAGTGGCATGCAGCTTGAGTAACTAGAAGGGATCTAAATAATTATTATTTTCAATGACTTAAGTGAAAGAAAGTGTGTACTTTCCTTCACTTAAATTATATTACTTATTTTATTTGGATAATGCTTGATGTGATTGGCTGTCAAAGAAAAGGTTTATTGCAAATTACTTTCCCTTACTAATTAATATCAAGAAAAATTGCTCGATCGTTTGAAAGAAGGTAGGTTTATTTTAATTCTATGAAATCGTGAGTTTTGTGGTATAGATTGGGAGAGGAAAAGTTTGAGCAATGTACGTCAACGTACTGAGTTAATCGGAATAAAAATATAGGTCTGTGCAACAACTGCTCTTTAGCCGCATCAGATTGTATGAAAAACCAGCCTACTTTAAAAAAGACTCCTGAAAAAGACGTGCCTTTTCCACATACATACATGCTTTTTTTAGACATAATTGATACCTACCCACCCATAGGGGTGGACCCCTTCCGCTCCATCCAGAGAGGGAGGGGTGATTTGATGATTTCCCACCCAAAAAAAAAAGGAAGGGGTAAAGGGACTAAGGTATCAATGTCTAGTAGTGGGTGGGCACAAAATGATCACAAATCCATCTGCCAAAGAATACACGTGACACCTACCAACCCGCACTGGGCCCGCGTGGTAGATTATAGCCCAATCCCTCTCGAAGAGAGGAGGCCTGTGTCCCAGCAGTGGGAACATCCTCGTGAAGAGCGGAGGCCTGTGTCCCAGCAGTGGGAACATTAAAGGCTGATTATGATGCCATATGCCAAATGAAATTGTCATAACAGCTTGAAAATCAGAGCTTGTAAAAGAAAAATGTGGATTATAACTGGTAGGTATGATTTTCTGAAATAATTATGATTGAAAGGTGGACCTTGATAATACTCATAAAAATCAATTACTTAATTCACGGCATATGTTTTCATTGACTTAAGTTTAAGTCATAAATATTAATATATTTCATGATTTATGGTTACTTAGATAATAGCTACGTTAGGAGGTCAGTGATACATCTTTCAATGTCGCTTATCTTGTTGACCAGTCTATATATGGCCAATAGGCCATATCATATTCTCATCAAGAAAGAATTGTTGTTATGTCTTAATAGGTTCTGAGTTATTAAGTTGGCAATAAAATAGAAGTTTAACTTCCTCTAATAAACGTAAAGAAAGCAAAAAGTTATAAAGTAGAAGTAGCGGGGTAATTGCGTAAAACAATAACGGTAGCAATGGCTTTCATTTTTATAATTCAACAACATTCATTGCGTTACGTTGTTGAACAGACAAATTTTTTGAACAAATGAAGCAATGGATTAGCAATATCCTTCAAAATGATTCAGATTCTGACTGAAAGTGTGTTACTTAATTAGGGTGGTATGGTCAATGTGGCGACGCTTGGGGGAGGCCTATGTCCAGCAGTGGAAGTTTTTTGGCTGATGATGATGATGAAAACCGAATTCCATTGCACAGTTTAATAAACACAAACTAATATTTGTTTTTAAAACAGATGAAAAAAAAACAGCGCATTATGAGGAAAGTTAATTTAAATTAAATTGCAGCTATTGCAGGTACCTGGATCAATTTTCATACATGACTGCATTTCCTTAGCAATATGCTAATTAAATATTATATGTTATTGGTACAGTACAGTCAACAAAGGAGTTAAGTATACAGGAGCGTCGGATATAGTTGAACTTTACTAAGAAACCGATGGATGTTCTGGACTGAAATTTAAATTAATAAATGAGCTGTTTGTTTTCTATTAATAAACTAAAATTTTATTCGAGAATATCCATCGGTTTCTTACTAAACTTCAACAATATCAGACGCTCCTGTATACTTAACTCCTTTGTTGACTGTACATATGTGCGCGTAGGCGAGCGCCCCTTTTTTCGTAGGAACGGTCAAAATTAGGTAAATAGGTACCGCTAGTTTAACTAACAAGTTGCCGACTTGCTTCATATTGTAAACGATTGCTTATCGGGCGCGCGCTAAAATTGATACTTTTTTTACGATTTTGGAAAAAAAAAAAACTCATACGACGATAATTCGTGTCTGTTTGAAGGCTTAAACTTAGTTTGCACAGACGATAATTACAGGATTTTTTTCAAGAATTTAGATTTTTAAATATAACAATTTATTATGATTATGTAACAGTTACTGCACCTCCTATTTCGATTTGTCGCAAGTTTTAAATTTCATCCGGTATACAATAATTAATTTTTAGCCTTACTGAAACTTCGGCTATCTTCCTCCACTGCGGCATTACCATTCTTGAACGTAACGTGAACTTTCAGAATGTAGGTATAACCGATAACGGAAAGCAGTTTTATGTAATGTGGAAGTGATTATATGGTCCATATGCTTAGCACCATATTTGTGACGTTAGAGGGCGTTGCAATCGCATGATAAAGTTACGCAGGTACGAAACCTATATTAGTACATAAACACATGTTTTGTTCAGCGGAAGACTAAGTGAATATGTAATTGATTTATTTAATGTTTTTGCTGCGTTGAAATTATGATAATGTAATCGGTTTAGTTTTTGTAGGTACTGAACCGACAAATATATTTCTATGAACATTATTGTATGGCCTATATTATGAAGTAGGTGGGTACCCATGTTGATGTTACTCGCATATAATTTAATAGATACTAATGTATTATTGAAGGCTAAATACTGTTATGTTTTTTTTGTTCGACGATGTCATAATTTCGGTATAATTTAAAGAAGATGGTTTGAACCGTGTTCATATTAACCTGTAGTCAAAATTAGTAACCTTAAATTGATGAAGATTATCTTCAAGTAGGTACAGTAGGTACACCTTATAAATATTAATACAATATGTATGTATGTAGGTACCTAACGAAAGATCTCTGGAATTGAGACACCCCAAATCGGATAGGTTAGGTTACAAGGGGATGGCGGGAGCTAGCGAGCGAGGGAAAGAAACATTTTTCATTCTCTAAAATTTTAATTTTTTTTAATTTCTAATTTTTCATTAAATTCGTCGGTGACTATACTGACTGTTGGTGTGGTATCTATGTTGGTGACAGTCCCATGGTCCTAACGGGTGAAGAGAGATGCGGGTAAAAACAAATGACGCTTACCTGACCTCACACTTGTAACCACTCCGCACCCACCCCAGGGTGGTGGACATCCATGAGGATTTCTACACGATAAAAAAAATGTCCCCCGTCATCCGCGTGAACTAGAGTCGGTCCAACGACAAAGTCGACCTTATAGTCGTCATTAGTAAAACCTACGATGTGCCAAACTCTATTGGTCACTCCTTTTTTTCAGATTTAATCGCGATAAGGACACAAAAAAAAAAAATGGGATTAACTGTCCCATTTATTCAACCGAACGTAAATATAATTAGATTAAGGCAGTTCAGGATCGATCAATCTCTCCCAACCCACCCGTTCATCAAGCAAGTCATACAGATAACATTATCAGTAATGAATTATAAACGATTTACATAACCACATACAGGCTGGTCGTTTTCCGGTAAGGCTGCGGTTACACGTAATCATTATTTAATCTATGTTAACTACGATTTATAGTTACCCCGTGTAAACTGTTATTAAATGGCTTGTAAACTCACGCGCAGGTCTATGCACGGATTAGTTTTTTTTGGATTTTAATTGATTGATGATTATAATGATTGGTAAACATAATTAAACACGCTTTCCAATACTTTTTTTGGATCGAAAGTTAGAGTAACGTGCCTATAATATATAACTACATTGACTTGATCCTTAGTCATAAGATTTTTTAGCTTTCATAATAACGAAACTTAAACTGCGGGGTAATTGCGTTACATACTATCAGTAGCAATGGCTTTCATTTTGACAGTTCAACAACAGTCATTGCGTTATTTACGCTATTGACCCGACAAATTTTTAGAACATATTATTAAGCAATAAATTCCCAATATCCTTCAAAGTGATTCAGATTGATAGTGTGTTACGCAATTAAGGTGCTGGGTTTAGTGTTTGATCATCATCTTCCTACTCTTCTCCTATGTTATTTGGGGTCGGCGTAACACAAAACTAGATGAGGTCGGCCATTCTTTCCTGTCTGCCATCCCTCTCATTCACTCCTTTTTCTTTCAAATCATCCCTCACATGAACATTTAAACATAAACAGTCTGTATTGTTCCCACTGCTGGGACACAGGCCTCCTCTCTCTGAGAGTAAATGGGCCGTAATCCACCACGCTGGCCAAATGCTTGTTTCTGTCCCTTTTTTTTTTGGTGGGAAATTATCAAATTACTTCTCCCGGAGGGCGTGTCAGACTTTTACTCACTGAAACCCATCCGTGTTCCTTCAGTTGCCTGTGCCAGGGGCCACGGTATCTCTTTCGAACAACCCGCGACCCTGGCAAGCAGCGGCCCTAGCGGATCCCGTCAGTTGGTGCTGACATCTCTTTGAGGCGCGACCCGGGCTTGGTCCTTACCAGACGGCGAGCTGCCCATTGCTCGCCGTCCGACAACCTCCCACGCCCTCTCGCTCCGTACCATGGCCTGGACTAGGGCCGGACGCTAGAGATCGCCGCAGCCGATTGCCGCCGTGAGGACGCGGCGGTGCTCTGCCCAAGCTGGGTAGACCTCCACCGTATGCTCCACCGTGTCCTCCGTGTGATCCACACAATGGTGACACCCGGGCGTTTCCTCCCGCCTTATCCGGAACAGGAACCTCCCGAAGCAGCCGTGTCCGGTAAGGACCTGCGTTAGGGTACTGTCCCTCTTCATCCATTATTTTTTCATAGAAAATGAAATGTACTGTCTTAGCTCTGTATTTCCATTGTACTCGGTAGTGTGATCAAGGCAAGCATATCAAGCTACAATGAAAACAAAGATCATTCACTTCAAGCGATTGTGTACCTTATGTATGTCTGTGTCAATAAGCTATTTTTATTTATTTACCTTATCTTCTTATTTTTATGCAACATGAACGTCACAGTGTGGGATTGACTTCCGTAAACAAGGATCCAGTTTCAGAAAAGAAACAAAATATAAGTTATTGAAACAAGAAAGGAACTTAGGTACTTTGTATCATTGAAGCCACTCAATGTTGTATTATTTTATTTTGGTTCAATGCTCGATGCAACAGTCACCATTGACCATTAAAGTCCATTATGATGATTTTACTATCTTGGTCAAATAGTCTCTTTCCAGGCAAGACAAAGCAAAGAAGTTGCAAGACGCACCGAAAATGCCTGGAAGAGCTATTGGGCCATGAAAGATCTACCCGCTTTGAACAGAGAGAAGTGGAAAAAGAGTACGGAGGGGCCTTTGCCCTGCTGTGGGACATCACAGGCTGATAATAATAAATATGATTATACATAGTTAATGTATTTGAAAAGCAACATGCTATGATGTTTATTTATTTATTTATATATACTTTACTGTACACCACAAAAATACATAACCTAGCCTTTCCCCAACTATGTTGGCGTCGGCTTTCAGTCTAACCGGATGCAGCTGAATACCAGTATTTTACATGGTTCGACTGCCTATCTGACCTCCACAACCCAGTTACTGGGTACATCCGTAATACCCCCTGGTTGTGAGACTTTCGGGCTTCCGGGACCCGTAACGACTGTCAAAGATCCACGAATGACAGCCAGAACCAACAGCTTAACGTGCTTTCCAAGGCACGAAGGGGTCTCGGTATGTAAAGATGGTCACCCATCCACAGACCAACCACGGCAAGCGTAGCTTAACCTAATCGATCGATCGACCTGTGCGGCTGTTATTATTTAGCCACGGACCCCAAAAAAAAAACATTAAACACTACAAAATATACAATGGGCGGCCTTATCGCTTTCTGCGATCAGTTCCAGACAACCTTGGAATGGACAGTGATTTTCCTGGAAATATACATATCAAAAATTATAGATACATAAATACATACACACTAAAAAGCAACGAAAATAAAAGAAGACTGTTTAGTCCAGTATCACAAAAGTCCTGTGCATCTGAGATTCGAAATCATACCTATTCTTAGCATTACAAGTAAGTGCTTCCAATTAGAGTACACCTAAAAGGCATCAGTGACCTATTAGCACATCCCTAAGGTGCGTTCGTAAACTAGAGTTGGGACCGGCCACCAATAAGGAGTGCGTTCTTGCCACGCACGTGGTAAGTCAAAGGCCACTATAGGGCAATAGTAGTGAAAGGTAACATCTCTAATTCCGTGTTCAAATAGATTCATGTTACGACATAAACATCGTTTATACGGACCACACTGCCGAAGAATTTTCCAGTAATTATTTTCTGTTATAAAATAGGGTTTAAATTATGACACCGCGTAGTGCACCGTGACAACCTATCCTCTAATTTAGTGGATACATGAATTTATATTGTATGACCTTAAGTATTTAATCTATGGAGAGAATTTTAGGATGATCGTAGCATACGCTTTCTAATAGCCATCGTATCTACTTTATGTTTCATAAATTATCTACTTTCAAGGGTTGATTTAATACCAAAGATTATTGTCATTCAGCTGAAAGACTACCTTATACTTCCCGCATCCGCAGATTTCCACGATCTGCATACAACACGTTGTCGCATGTCGGTCCTTCTTGGTCACAACTTTTTGGCTCTATCGGTCATCATCAGTTCTGCCAGGAAACGTGCGAGCAAAGGAGATAACTATTTTATCGTATACTAATTAAGAGGTAGGTACTACTATTATAAGAATAAAACATCAAAGGATATTAAAAACATCATCATGTACTAACTTATCATGAATTAAGAACCAATTCGCTCAGTTATAAACTTTAAACAGAGCGTTTACCGCATTTCATTAAAATTATCTAGACGTATCGTAAGTGGTTATAAACATCTTAAAACAGGCCTAATTAATTCATGCGTTTATTACTCAGTAAGACAGCTAAGTGAGTGTGAAAGTGCATTATCTAAAGTAAAAGAGAACGCAGTGATTTTTTTATCGAGTGGTAATGAAAGTTTAATCATTAGGTTAAAAAAAAATTTGAGAGAAATGTCATGCAATGATGTAAACGAAACTGCCCGATTTTTTGAAATGTTTACCATTATCGAGGTACTTATCTACATAAGCTGCAGTGTGCGTGTCTGCATAACTGCAGTTGAACTATAAAATTGAAGGCACACGAATTGGGTCTCTATTAATATGAAGGTAAAGGGATACGCGAGGCTGAGTAGATGAATTGATTGAAAGGAATAAAATTGCATAAAACAAAGGACCTTTACTTAAGCAACTAATCATAATCTCAAACTGTACCTTACAAACTACTCTTCTTTTAAAGTGTATGGCATACATTAGCCTGTCAATAAAAAAACAACTGTGCATCGAAACCATCAAAAAATTGAGGATATTTGCGTCAACAAACACATGCCTACTGTTATCGGTATCAAACAAACGCTCGGAGACATTGATGGACTATTTAGACACAATATCAATATCGTCAAAGTCAAGCTTTGTATTGACAAGTAGGTAGCGTTAATTGAGTTAGACATTTGTAGCTTTCATTATGATTAGGTATTGACGGCACGGTTGGCGCAGTGGTTAAGCGATTGACTGCTGCGCTGCGTGTCGCGGGTTCGATTCCCGCACGGAACAAATATTTGTATGACCTACAAGTAGTTGTTCCGGGTCTGGCTGTTTGTGTATGTGAGATTAAATGTTTGTAAACGCACCCACAATACAGGAGAAATTCCTAGTGTGGGGCAACGTTTAAAAAAAAAATGTATTTCGAAAGACCAATTATTCTACATAATTGCATAACAAACAATTTCCTAATTTTCAGTATTTCACTCTATATTAGCACTGTCAGTTGATAGCGTTAAAATTCTGTTTCCAACGTGGATAACAAATTTGATCAGTTTTACCAATAGGCCGGTAGCAATAAACAAAAAGAAAAGTTTATTTTTGAAAAACTGGTCGTTATACAAGATTATGGCTGTTCGACTGGTTTCTTTAAGTAAAAGGAACCCTGGAATAAATCTAGAGATTGTCTTTAGTCTTCAGATTTACTTAACTCTGAAATAAGTAGGACATCTGTCCATCTCATAAAGAACAAAAAACAATGTAAATAATTGTGTTATTATAAATGAACTATACTAGTATTAAAATCGTTGCTTTATAGGTCAGTGATACGTATAAACGTAAAAGATTAATTAGGAACAGTTATTATGACAATTCAAAATATATTTTTTTTTACTTAATTTGATCTAAATACTTTTTCGTGAAAATAAACGGTAAACTGAAAATGACTTCATTTTATTTTATTTACTTTTGTATGGTTTAGTATCAATTTAGGCAATAGGTAGGTATAAAATCATGCAGACCTGCAATCTGGATTCATAAACATTTTCATGAACTTATGATTCTGAAAGATGACTATAACTTCAAAGTGGCATTCGCGAAATGGTAATTTAAAAACCATTAAAATGGTGTTACAATTTTACTACCCGTCCTAAAATCTCACAAGTATTATAATTATGT
This sequence comes from Oligia fasciuncula, assembly GCA_963082905.1. Lineage (NCBI taxonomy): Eukaryota > Metazoa > Arthropoda > Insecta > Lepidoptera > Noctuidae > Oligia > Oligia fasciuncula. The sequence goes on from OY720392.1 coordinate 7,982,227, forward strand.
GTTTCTAAAACAATAAGCCCTTGCAACACGTTTATGGGCAAAAAAGCCGTAAAATATTGCAAAATTTAACTTTCGTCACTGAAATTTCAATACAATTGCATGGCTATCGAGCGATAGCGAATTTCACGATGTGCATGCTAAATTTAATATGCATTCGAAGCAACAGGGATGAATCGAGGACTGTTTCGAAAAACCATGTGTAAATGATTTAAACTTTTATCTGTAAAAAGGCATTTAGCGGCAATTTTTTGTCGTACATATATACTGAGTATATCCGTGGTAGCTATCGGTTATCAGGCGAGGCTCGGACGCGCGCGCGCGCAAACCAACAGTTGATGTTCGCGCGTCGAAAGGAAGACACATCCGCTAGCCGCCTAGCGCCCCTGTGTGACTTGTGATAATACATCGCGTGGTGATTACCGTACTACGGTGCTAACTCTAACGTGAAAGCCGGTGAATTTGATTGAAAGGGTGCGTGTGTTTTGTTATTTTTGCATACAATATTATGGTGGTATACAATCTTGAATGGTAGAGTCCTTGGAGTACGTATACTTAGTTTTAATGCATGCCATTTTTAAGCTGAAGCACGAACATCTGCAGAGCGTATTACCATTTTTAGCACGCGCTGCGACGACGGGTTATATTCATAAGGACGCACATGATAAATGTGTTTCTGTTTTTAGCTGTAAGACAGATTATGTATCGTAAGTGTGAATAGTTGTGTTAACAGTCTTAAGCTCTGTTTATTTGTTCTAAATAATCATGTTGTTGATATAATACAACAAACTTAAATGTCACCAAATAATCCTATATTTCAGTACTTCCGCTTATATTTTCATGTAGTTTTATGCTGAAGTGAGCAATTTTTTTTCTACGTTAAAAAAAATTACATAACTCACATTACGAGAAGGTATAATAAGCTTTCTCCGTATAAGTATAAAGTCATAAAAACGAATGCAAAATCGTGGTCCGTGACGAATATTTTATGCGAGACATCACAATACTTAATACCTCTATCTACATACTTAGTAATGCTATTAGCGGGGCACTGGACAATGTAATACGCACCTAGAGATTATAATAGAAGTCAAATGAAGATATCATTTAACTCATACATATTTAAACCATATTAAATATATAATTAAGTAATTCTCCTCGTGTGAAAAACACGTTTCGTATCTTTTGTAGCTCACTCATTTTCTAATTTCCATAGAATTTTACGGTATTTTATTAGGATAGTAAGTGATGCACCATTGACCTTCATTGCGGTTGTATGGTGAAGGTTACCGGACAGTCTTGATTCTTAGTCCGGTATTTCAAAGGGATTGTCCTCAAATAGGGTCAAAGCAAGGGAGACAGGAAGATAAAAGGGGAAGAAAATTTATATACCGACAGTGGCCTTCAAAAGTTAGTTGAAATTTTTCAAATGATAAGTCATAAGTTGAATTAGTCAATAAAACGTTATAATGTACAGTTCAAACATTTTGGAACTAGTATTTTAAATCATAATGAGCTGTACCACAGCTAAGTGGTAAAATGTCAAATAACTTTTGGGGTCACTCATGTATATCTTGTTCAGTTGTTTTTGTTCACAACCAGAAGAAGAACGACATACCTATATACTTTACGATCTTACTAAACTTTAATTACGCATGAAATGTTTTGCCAGCGAAGTTTAAATACAATATCCGAAACAAAGTCTTACCCAACTTTTATAATGAAAATAAAATAATAATAAAAACAAATTGATAATCATGATTTAAATTATTGCAAAAGATAATAAATTATAATTAATAACAGATTTTGCATATTTGATGGGTGAGCTTTCGGTTGATCACAGACTTGCGAAGGTCATGACCTCGCGAAACATTGCCATCTGCTTTTCTGACAGATCACGAAGACATTAAGTTTGAAGTTACTATTTGTCTTTAATGACCGAGATATTATAAAGATGTCGGTTTTATGAGCATTGAGAAATAAGGAACACGATTTATTTGATTGATATGAAACCTTCACTGAAGATCTGTCTTATGAATGTGAGTTTTGTGACAACCTCGGGGACATTGATTGGGAGGTCCAATTGTTATATAGGAATACAAGAAACAATGAGTAACTGCAGCATAATTTTGTCGCCTTAATCAAATATCGCCTACTTATGAATGGGGTATTTCATAACTATCCATGGAAAACTCTGGCTTTCTTTAGTCGCTTATAACGTTAGCAACTAAAGTATGGCCACATTTCATGTTTATGATCACAGTTCGATCTGTTTTGTTAACCGACTTCAAAAAAGTAGGAGATTTCTCAATTCGACCGTATATATTTTTCTTTATTCGAGTTAAATTATTTACAGACTACATTTATATACACACGACATTCATATACACACAAACTTCTGCCCGCAGCTTCGTCCGCGTTAAATTTCTGCCACCGACCTACCGCATCGCATTCTATCGGCCCGTACGCGTTATTATTTCGTTTTCAGATTTTTTTCTTTTTGCTCGGATCCTAAGCGTAGCATGATGGTAAATAGCTTAAAGAATCCTTAAGGCTTGGACTATCAAATGCAAAACGAAATTTAAAATCCGACTTTTAGTTCCAGAGATTAGTAATTAGTGCAAACAAAAAAACTCTTCAGCTTTATTATTAGTATATTATAGATATGTGATTCCATGTTTTTCTCTTGCTGAGTTGTAAAAAATGCACTTATGTGATTATTCACTTAAAATTATGCACAATCACTTTTTGTCGGATACAACTTTTTGCGTGATTTTCCGCCAAAAAACATCAAGTGCGTAGGATTATTGGCAATATCATATATCAGAAGTTCATAGTTTTTCATTCAAAGGATTAAAACTCAATGTAAATTTAAATTTATTCTAACATATAGATCTGGTTCATTCAACAACGTGAATTAATTAGCAAGTGCAAAGGAATATTTCGAACTGAATTGCAATTAGTAGATACCTATCACACAATGTCATTGTCAAAGCAGTTTACAGTTGTCGAGCAATTATATGAAAGGAAAATTTATGACATCGCCTCATACAGTTAATATTCTGTTCTCAAAAGTATCAAATGAAAGTGTAAACAAACCCTGTTTAGATTAAATTCCTTCGCAATCACTCAATAAAGGGATCTAGTTACGTATCTGTATTTATAAGGTTTTAACTGCTTAACTTACTACTTTTATTGTTAACTATTATTGTTTGAATAACATCGACGAAAATTGAGGTTATAAAATTAACCTTAATTGTGATATAAACTCATCTTTAAGGTGATTTAAAATGAGAATTTCGTGTTTCGGTATTCAAACAATTACATCAAAGCACTCAATTTGTAAGTGGTACTACAAATTGGCATCCATTTGTCTACATTTAAATCATATGCTTTTGGAACCAACTATATACATAATATCTGGGGGCACGGGAGTGCCCCCGCCAAGACGAGCCAAGCGAAGCGCAAGGGCACCTACCTTTTCTCGAAGCACTTCGTCGTATTTTTGAACCTTCTTAACTTGGGTTTGGCTTGGCCGTTTCGCTACCATCACATGGGCGTAAGGTGAAAAATGTATTCACTGTTCATTTCTTTTCTATTATACAATAGTTCTTGTAGTAACGAAGCGGCCAAGCCTCATATTTTGACTAAAGTGTAGAGTTTGTGAAGTTAGGGCGTGTAGAGTTAGAAGCTTGGCTCTACATGAGATCTGATAACTTTTTGGCAGTGTAAGCCATATGTGGTCTCGTCTTGGCAACATTTTACATGAAAATGTTTTTGGTGGGATCATATTGCAGTATCTTCTTCGATTTTCCTTCGTAGTTGATATCCCACCTTTATTGCATTTTTGTTGCTTTTTATAATTATAAAATCCGACTTTAAATTATAAGCTACCAGAAACGGTTGTCTGCAACATTGTGATTGATAAATGTCAATTCTACAATATGACACTGCTGTGACGGGCAATTAACAATTAAATTGTCTTATTTATCATCGTTCTACGCAGAACAATAACCCATTCTTTAAGTCGACTCATGTTATTTACTTGACTAGTCAACGATGCCAGCACAGCTTTGTTACTATTTTCTTTAACTTTTCATTCAACCAGAATCAACTTAGTCAAGATATCTGCAATTCTGAATCCAATCAATTGATTTGATTTCAGTGTCAAATTGGCACAAACTTTTTGTGTATTTGACACTTATTACTTCGAATCAAAGTTTATTCAGAATTTAACTAAAAGAAATCCGGAAATCGAAGAAATGGTTTCTCCATTTCCTCGATTTCCGGATTTACTATCGGAAAAAATGACTAACATCCATTCAAACTTTCATCCTCTATGTTTAACACCTTCAGGGTATAAACTATGAAAAATCCTTCCTTAGTTCTTACCTGGGTAATTATTATTAATCTTATGCAAATATTCACGCTTCTAGACACAGTGGTTTTAATGTGATTATAAGAAATTTTTAAGTAGATGTCAGGAGTAAAATAATTGACTCTTAGTGTTCTTAACGAAATCGGATTTGGACTGATTCTGGAGTAAATCTACTTCGTAGACATCTACAAAGTATGAACAAAAGCTGTGTTATAGAACCTACGGTTATGTTACCTTCTTGCTTATCAACTTCGTGTGTTGCTTCTGGCTTCCTCATTTCTTTTTCACGTTTTAATTCCGTACAATGCCTGTTCTTTTTATTATTTTTTACCTTCAGTACATTTGTAGAGTTATGCTATTTCTTCATTAACTTCTTGTTTGTGTTTTATTTTGTATGGTTTGAATGATTGATGAATGCTAACAAGTTTAGCTTATTGTTAATTGTATTGGCGTTGAAAACAACAAATCATCTTTCTTATAGGCTTGGCTTGTTTCCGTGTTTATTTTATTAGAATGCAGGTACTTACAGTTTTTCTTATGCACGCACCTGCTTCATCCTAAAGCAGAATCAGCTGCGGGGTAATTGCGTAACACACTATCATAGCATCATCATCATCGTAGCAATATTTTTTTTTTGTGGGAGGGGTAATCATCAAATGACTCTTACTGACTAAAACCTACCAAAACCCACCCGTGTTCCTTTCTTAGCCCTTTATGTTCCGGGGAAGCGGTAACCCTTTCGGACAATCCCGCTGCCCTTTCATCTTTACTGCTCTCAAAATAGTGAAGGAAAATATCGCGAGGAAACGTACGTAGCACTGGCTTCCATTTTGACGGTTCAACAACATTTAATGCGTTATTTACGATGTGAGCAGACAAATTGTTGGAACCTAAGAAGCAATGGATTACAAATATCCTTCAAAATGATTCAGTTTGTGTTTGATAGTGGGTAACTCTATTAGGGTGCAGGTTCTTATTCTTCAGAATGAAAAGGAAGTGTTTTACAGTATCGTTATTTAAAAAAAAAACAACCATTTATTATAGGAGACAAACATGATTTAATTGAATTTTGACAGAACTGTGTACCTACTGCACTTTTTATAGGTAGGTATGATCAAGGAAATATTGCAATTTTTTTCTGTTTTAATCAATTGGGTTATTGACTAGCCATACAATTTTAAGACTACCGGAGGGGACATACTACTGTAGAAAGACTGTCGTATATGAGGAGGCTCAACTCTATAACTCTAGAACCTAAAGCAATTAAGGAATCGAAATTACTTCCAACTTTTAAAAGGCAACCACCATGCGTTACCATGACATGGCATTTACCATGTTCTGAATAATGTTAGAATTGTATGTTTTTACTGTTTATTATACATGATTTTATTTTATCAACCAGCGAATCTGTCGCTTATCTTAATTGTTATGTTTTTCCTCATAAGAGTGAATAATTGTATTCTTTTTGAGCGAAATAAATTGTCTTAAATCGTAACTGTTATTAACAACAACAAAAAGTTTTTAAAACTAGATTAATTGAATAGGTACCATTACAGTTACCGGAAGATCTAGACTGACCTAAGTACCTACGTATTAGAATCGAGCCAGGTCAACTAATTAAAACATACCTATATACAAAACTAATAAAACATTATAGGTAATAACTCACATTATCCATCATTAGATCATTAATACTGTGATTGATAATAAAATTATCGTGCAGCCGTTAATGTACTGTAATTGCTATTTGAATTGATTTTAAACGTTCATTTGTTTTAAAAGGAACGCGTTTTTTACTCTCCAAGCGGTAATGACCAGAGGTGAGGGATGATTAGCTTCATAATCATATGGTTTATTAAACGTTCAAGCATCGTTGATCTTTCAACAGCCTTTCCTTATTAAACTTCAGTGGTGTGATAAATTTATGGCTTCTATTTACATAAGTAATGCCTACATTGATATTTACTGCAGTTACACTTCCCTACGAACCAGTAGGACCAGACATTATTTGTCAAGATTATGCTATAATGACCCCATTTCGCAGATTAATGATATTTTTCATAGCAATTAATAATGATTTTTATAGCAATAATGATATTGTTTATCTCCTTTTTGTATCGGTTAGACTATTCGGGCACACTGTATGTAGTCGTGTATACTATGTGTATAACGGGTATCTATGTGTATAATATTACCTGTATTATTTATTACAGTGGTTCTTCACTCACTCTTACATGGAGACCTGGCCAACCATAGCCTCCTGTTTCTATTACCGATTTGGAAGGCTACTATTTTTCATAATATAATCATTTAAAGTGTCCAATAAAGATAAACAAATGGTTTCTAAAATATAAAACTACATGTATTCCAACTAACAATAGTAATCTTTATAAATTTAACATTCTGAGAACTCACAACAAAACTATAAAATCGAGCGTAAAACCTCTAAAAAACCTTATGTAAAATCGTTTGAACAAATAAACGGCTTGTTCGTCTTGGCACTTACCATTCAATTGCAGCGGAGAAGGACGCTCAGATAAATTGAGCGTGACAGACATTTTTCATAGTGAACAAAAAAGGTAGTGAGTTCAATTATTAATGAAACGTACCTCAAGTACCTCATGGATTTAAAGACGGGCCTGTGGTCGACGATGCGTAGCGCCGCCGGACAGTCATGATATCATCAAATTGCTGTTTAATATACACAATTGTGCTTTTTTTGGTTTTTGGGGTTCAGTGTGTAAAAGTGCGTTTGGTGTAAAAGGTTTTTAGTCACAGGAATTTTTTGAAATGAAAACTTCTTTAGGCGCGTTGGGCATTTTTTGAGATGGGAAAAAAACCATTGAATTCACGACACTGTTAACGACACCGCGCTACATTCGGATGTGTTCGGCTGTCATCGGGATGTACTCGGTTTTAAATCCGATATGTCAGTGAGTGATGGCAAAGTATTCTGTTTTTGTTTTGTTTTCACTTCTGTCGGCACTCCCGGAGTGCCACTGTTTTTTTTCTCTAATAATTTAAAAATAGCCTTGGCCACCGTCGTTTCTAATAGGTTCTTCTACTAACTATAGAAGAATAAATGAGGCCTATAAGGCTAAGTTTGGTGCATGCAGTGGTAATGGGTTCGAACCCAGACAGATGCTTTATTATTATTATTATTATTATCCATTTATTTCAGGCATCAAGGCCCATATAAAACACATACAATACAATATGAATATAACTTAAAAATACCAAAAATACATACAACATTATAATTACACTAAAAAACTAACAAACTAAAGCACACGAAGCACCCTTCGGCCAGAACTCTTCCTTGAGGAACTTCTCGAGATGATGTGTCGGAACGCGTACCACGAACGACTTGAAGTTCGTGTTGTGACGCGACTCCAACTTCTCGACCCTCAAAGTCCAGTTGGTCTTCACACGCATGTACTCCACGATCTCCTCAACCTTCGTGGAGTGGTGCAGTCTGGACACGTACAGCTGTCTCGTCGGTATTGCTGGACGCAGCAGCATATTGGGTCCCGCCAGTGCGGTGCCGCACTGGTTCCGACAAAGAGGCTTCTTCTTCTTTCTCTTCTCCACCTTGATAAGGAATAAGTGGATTGGGTCTATATTGATTTAGCATTTTGGCAACATTCCGGCTATTAGGTAGGTACTTGTAGGTAATACCCACAAAATCTGTACTTAATATAAGAATATCAATTACAGATTTCGTGTTGATTTTTCCATTCGCGTTCTGTATTGCTCCTTTTTACAACAGAAAAAAATATTTTGCTAACTAAGAAATATTTAGGTAAAAAACCTAAATTTCACTGCTGAAAACTGAAACCAGATTATCTATACACTTATTGCATTTTATGAAGGTACTTACTAATGCACTTATAACAAAAAAACAATGTTTATTGTCTATCTGTCTGTTTGTTCCGGCTAATCTCCGAAATGGCTAGTTCTTTGAACCCTGGGAAAGGACATTACGCTACTTTTTATTATTGATATACCTCGCGGCGAAGGCGCGTTCGGAAACTATAGTTACAGCTATAAATCACGTTCAAATCATTAAAGCATTTTTACATCGTTAGGTATATAATTGAGACCTACATTTATGGCTCTAGGTTAGTAGGTAGTATGTTTACACAGACATTCATCATCTAACATCTAAATTAAAGTCATTACGTACATTTATTTCGTTACTATTGTTCTTATTTTCTCAACGTTTGTTTGCGGTCACAAGTCACTACCGGGTAACGTTTTATTAGTTTATTCGTGACTTAGAACATCAACGGAGTAATAAACATGTTATTTAAATGCATCACACTTATAATTACATTATTGTATGATAGAGAACAGATTTAGATGGTTATCTGAAGGTAATTTTTGACACGAGTGTTAATGGATCGTACCAACTCGGCTTTGCTTTGTTTATTAAGTCGAGTTTTGTAATAAACTTCTTTTGTTTTCATGCTACTTTTAATTAAACATCGCCGCTTATAATCCTCGAAAAGTTTCCTGGACTGTTGCATTAGATACCTACCTGTAGTGACACCGTCATTTCGCAAGTTATAGGACTTGACCACGTAATTGGGGTCGAGCCTATTGCCACCAATTTCAGATGGGAACTCAATAACACTTTGCCCGACCCGGGAATCGAATTATTTGTTTATTAATTCACTAGTCACAAAAACAAAGCAAGTAGACACATGATTTTCTTATCTATTGTCAGCATAGATCACTCCTATTTAGGAGTAAATCAAAAGAGGAGACCCCATTTTGATTTACGTGGAAATATTGGGATAAAAAGTACTATATGTCCTAATTCAGGTCATGGTATACCCACGAACCAAATTTCATCCAAATCCTTTCAGCCATTTTAGCGTGAAAGTGCAACACACAAACATACGAAAAATCTCTTTTTCTATATTATTTAGTTAAGATAATATTATTATTCGAGCATTTATAAGTATTAGGATTTCCTACACTTTCACGCTAAAATGGCTGAACGGATTTGGATGAAATTTGGCACATTGGTATACCATGACCTGGATTAGGACATAGAGTACTCTTTTTATCTCAATATTTCCACGAGATCGAGATTTATGCAGTTTAATACTACGGAACTCTTTTCAATTAAAAGCAGTCTGCGTTATTGAGCAGTCATTGTAGTTCATAATATTTGCATCGCTCTAGTTCGCTGTTTAATTCATTATTCCATACAAAAACACTGACATTAATTTACTTACTACATTCAACACTGAATTGAAACATTTATAATTGCTTCAGTGTGGTTAAGGAAATGTTCTTAATTATATTATTATTATTTTATTTTTTTTATTTCAAGGATTGACCGTAACCATTATAGTGGCAGTACCTAGAGAGACCGTACTGTATCTATTTTTTGGCTAATTGGAATATAAGCCAGGGTGGCAGGGACTTCGAAAAAACTGTAACCTGAATTTAGCACATGATCCTAGACCCTCTAGCGTAGAATATTTTGTTATGTTGTTACCTACGCGGTCAAAATGTATGAAACAGCGATTTTTTTTTTAACGCAGGGGTTTCAGAATTATGTACTAAATCCATGGAAACAGGTTGCGAGTCGATGTCCCTGCTACCCTGTATGTATTATTTCTCTATCTTTCTTTATTAATTCCAACTGTTTCAAGGGCTTAGAACAGTCGAAAAGAGCCTTGTTTCATATATTAAACATCGCTATTTCTTTGAGTTTTTTTTTATTAGGAATCCCGATTAATGTGTAGCGATATCTACAACGCCACTTGCGAACTGTGCGTCATAGATACTGATGTCACGCAATATCCTGCATCGCGCAAGCAGAGTTTACCGCGCAACTCATATAATGGTCCGACATGAATCAACGGGCAGTTGCCCGCCAGACACGACACCTGTCTAGTTGGAGAATCCTCCCATTACTATGGAGGATTAGTCAACTTTACATCCTGTTCCTCATACCTCTATAAATGTATAAAAAAATTAACATCAACACATTAATCTATAACGCAACTGCTTGATCTTTAGTCGCTGATAAGCTTTTCCAGTATTACCTACTGTTTAGTAGTTTCAGTCGTTTTTCAAGATTAGATATATATCCGTTACAGACTAGCTAGTCATTGCGTGTAGCAGCGTTGAGGTTTTTTGAAAACTCGGGTGTTTGATAGATTGCCGTGTTGGTGTTAGGATTTTTACAATGTAAAACGATGCGTTAGTCTAACGAGCAAATTATGTATTCGCCATCTTACATACAATATTCAATGAGAGGGGTGTGGGAACAATATTTTAAAATAAAACCAATCACGGTCGAGAGATTACAAGATGTCGCTATCAGTCCTCGATGTGCGTTTATAGAGCAGGATATTACAACACGGACTAAGTATATTACATAAAGCACGTTGCATTTATCATAAAAAAATAAGTAGGCACATAAATCTTTATTATATCATTATTTATTACAGTTAAGTCCACAGCAGGTTTAAAAATAAGATTCATTTCTTACTGTCGATGTGCAACCAAACTCATTAGATATTCTTAATGAGCACGTTACCGCTCAACACTCCATGTAAAGAACATAAATAGAAAGCTAATTATTTACATAATCCAATAAAAGTTAGGTTTACATACCTATGTACGTTTTTGGTTTACGTCATAAATATGCAATGAAAAATACTGGAGCATGAGAAATCTTTATAATATACTCATACTTTGACAAATTCAAATATTTTAGATACTTATTTCAACAATCTATTTTACATTTACTTTAGACGGAAATTGTATGTAGTGTGTTCCGTATCGGATAAAATTGTACGTAATATTTCTCTTAAAGTTTTTAAATATGCGCTGTCTGACTAATTTTTGGTGTAAATATTAAATATTGCATGTGTTAAACGTCTGGCTGGTTAGCATTTATAAGTAGTGTGCTAATTAATGATTTAATTTGCAATTAAGGAAAAATAAATTAAGCATGATATTGTAAACTAACCTTTATTCACGAGTTATCTGTCAATTATAGTACTTACTAATTCCACGGTTGTCATACAACGAATATGATGGGGATGCGCGCGGCCATTTATTTGGGTGAACTTAGGACAGGTCTTTTTATCTTAAAAATATACTTATAAATAAAGCAAGATGAAGTTGAGGAATAACAATCAAAATACCTACTATTGTTTTATCTTGAGTATATATGTTTTGTTTTAATTTTTTAATGATCTTATAAACAAAGCAAAAGTATCTAATTGATTAGATTGTCTATGTTCATTGTTGTTGTTCTTGAAAATTGTTTAGTTTTTCCTAGACTATTGGAAACTGGACCTTGTCTCATTTGTTAATTTGTTATGAGTTGATTTTGTCGACTCGAAAATAATCAAGAAGATTGCTTTTTATTTTTGTTAACCTATTTTGCCTCATTGCTGGGCAAAGGTCTCCCACATTCTTCTCCAAGTTTCCTTATCTCGTGCATTCTTCTGCCAATCGGCCAGGAACGAGTCCAAATCGTCACGCCAGCATTTCTTAGGCCTGCCTTGGCGACGACGCCCGTCTTCAGGCATTCACTTCGTGACGATCCTGGCCCATCTGTTTTAATGCATCCTATACCTACGTGTGACCTCCCAGTCTCATTTCAGCCTCGACTGTCTTGGAGCGTATTTTGGTGTTGTGAATTTGGTCAGTGAGTTTTTTACAAAAAAATAATACTATTAATGAATATACATCATGGAAAAAAAAAAATCTATTCTTTTCATGATCTTGATGATTGCATGACATTCATTCTAAACGCTTATTTTAAAGCTACAACACCATATTATTTCAAAAGTTATTCGATTTTATCATTTTGCGCTATATAAAAAGTTGTAAATGATTATTACAGTTCAATGACAATAACATACAATAGTTAGGTTCTCTGTAAGTAGGTAGGTAATATTGATTAGATTAAAGTACGTATTCCTTAGGATTGCGGAAGGTGGAGAGCCTGGTTCCTGACGCAACATGGGCGTGCTATTGATTCAGTCTGCCTAATTGATGATTTGCCTATATATAGGAGTGTTCGGCAATGGGCCAACTCTAGTCACTTTTTCTCACGTTTCTCGTTTAACGTAACTAAATTACGGAATGACACAAATGAATACTGAAGATGATAATTTGACATAACCTTTTGATCATGATCTTGATTTGATCTGACTGACTTGTTTCAAAATATACATAAAATAGCGATTTTATGCAGGTCTATCTTGTTTTTTCAACTTTTCTAAAAAGGACATTCACTAAACCCATGCTCAGTTACTAAGTAGATGTGTCTCAATGGCCAAAGCATGAGGCAACACTCACTAAACCCTTAGTTACTAAGCAGATGTGTCTCAATGGCCAAAACACGAGGCAACACTCACTAAACCCATGTTTAGTTACTAAGCAGATGTGTCTCAATGGCCAAAACACGAGGCAACACTCACTAAACCCATGCTTAGTTACTGAGCAGATGTGTCTCAACGGCCAATGGCCCCATGCGTACGTGTATAGCATACCTACATTATGCTCATTCGTCCTAGACTTAGCCTGGCATGTTGCCAAGAATTGATCGTCTGCTAATTAAGGAATCAACTAGTTTCTACAGTCAGACTATTGGCCTCAACCACAATTCTAATATTAACGTCTTGATGAGCAGATGTTAGTAGATGAAGGAGAGGAAATTATACACGGTGTAATTGAAATAACTGAAAACCTAAAAAGAGTTGCTGTAATAATCATTATAATCATTTTTTTACTATGGGAATTACATTGAAATCGTGGAAAAAAATCTGTTGCCATACATTTTGCGAACATGTATGGAATAGCAGTTATTTTTTATGAGTATAATTTCCCCTTTTCTGATATTCAGTTATTGCAATTACACCTTATTTCTATAGGTAAGTACATAGATGGAATTAAGAACCATGGACCCTTAGTTATTATAATGAAAGAGTTACTTAATAAAAAAAAAAAAAAAAAAAAAAAAAAAAAAAAAAAAAATGTATTTATTTCAGACCATTTAAATGTCCATATTTTGTTAGTATTAAGATAATTTAAAAAACTATGTTAGTCACGAGGAGATCAAATAATAATATGTATTAAAGTACCTATTTAATATAAAAATCGAAACAACAGACTGACTAAAAAATTGAAATTATTATTTTAAAATTATTCTTAAATAAATAATTGACAATAAATTAAAGTAAAATTGGAATTGAAATAAATAATTTTAAATGGACTAAAATGAAAATAAAATTGCAATAAGTGATTAAATTAAAATTATACAACGGAATCAGGTTACATGCAGCCTGATGAGCCTTCCCACAACTGCCGAATTTGGTCTGTCTGCAATCATCCTTAGGATTCCGTTGCCACTCCCTCGAATTCGGCGAATTAATGAGGCTGACTTTTTGCGCATTATAGCATAAAAGTCACTCACCCTCGCGTCGGCAAACATGCCCGATGCACTGCAAAATCGAGGTAGTCGCACCAGAATCCTAAAGGCGTTGTTATACTGCACTCTGAGAGCATTGTAGGCCCGCTGCGTGTAGTTGGTCCATAGGGCGCTGGTGTAAAAGCTTTGGCAGTAGGCTCTGAACAAAGTTATCTTTACCTGGGTTGTACACCTCGCAAACCTATGTACCAACATGTTAGCGCGCACCGACAATGCTCTCCGCTCTCTCTCAATATCTGCGTCATCATGCAGAGTTTCGGTCACAACATGCCCTAGATACCTAAACCGAGAGACCCGACTCAAAGATACCCCGTTGAGATACACTGGTGGTATATGCTCAGGTAGTTTATTATTACCTCTGATGAGCATATACTCACTTTTTCCAACGTTGTATCTTAAGCCGTGACGCTCAGCGTAGGCCTCACAGATACTTAACAGCTTCCTTAGACCTCCGACAGATGGACTCAGCAACACCATGTCGTCCGCGTAACTGATGTTATTGACGCAAACGTTATCTATATGACATCCGACATGGCTGTCGCTGAGCTCACCTATTAGCTGATTGACGTACAGATTAAAAAGTCTTGGAGAGGTCAGTCCCCCTTGCCTCACTCCACACTTAAGTGAATATTCTTCAGAATATACGTTTCCCCACTTGACAAAGTTTTTTTGGTGGTTATACCAAAAAGACAATATATTCGTGAGCTCGGTGGGAGCCCCGACCTCCCCAAGCTTAGTCCACAGCTTATTATAATCGACCAGGTCGAAGGCCTTCGATAGGTCAAGAAAGCAAGCATATATCGGTGTTTTCCTATCAACATAGTAAGCGATTGTGTGCTTTAGTGTCAATATAGCACTTTCAGTTGACAAAGTCTCACGAAATCCAAACTGGGCATCGTGTAGGTTAATAAACTTGCTGAGCTGAGCATCCAGAAGACCATCGAAGACCTTCGCCAAGACAGTAGCCAGGGAGATAGGCCTATAATTATTCTTGTCAGTTACATCACCAGTGACATTCTTTGCTATAGGCACAACAATAGTTTCCGTCATCTTAGATGGTAAGTACGAGTGACGTATGCAGAAAGTAAAGAACATAGCCAGTGCTCTAAATAAATGTTTACCCGCATGCTGCAGGTGCTCAATGCTGAGTCCGTCACTACCTGGAGATTTACCACGTTTCATGTTAATAATAATATTTTTCACCTCTTTAGCAGAAAACCCAATCGGGTTCTCACAGACAGTGACGGCCTCAACATCCGCGGCAACCGAGCTGTCGGCAAGCGGTGACTCAACTTTAAAATGATTTTTAAATAAGTTAGCTATATCTTTAGGCTCACTACACTCGCCTACAGTCACCGGCCTACTGACCCTTTCGTTCATCCTCTTCGTACCCTTCCAGAAAGCTCGAAAGTTTTTATCCCTAACGTGTGATGCTAATAGATCCATTTTAAGCTGGTCTTGGTGGTTTTGACAGAACTTCAGTCTAGATTTAAATATTTTCCGTGTGAAATACATGTTATCATGAATAGGCCCAGTTTCAGGTTTTCGATGCCTTACATACGTTTGATATGCCTGCCTAGCCTGACTATGAGCTTCTCTCACGTGTTTATTCCACCCCACTACCGGTTTGCCCTTTTTAAACTTTCTCACCTTCTTGCTTTGCACAGATGCCTCACATAAAATGTTAACAATGTCATTGTATAAATTGTCAATAATATATCTATGTTCTAAATTACTACACATACTATCTGCACAAACACAAAATTCATTGGGGAAGTCAAGGTCTTTAAGTTTACTATTACAAATGTCAAAATAAATTCCTATTTCGTCACTTTCTCTATCACCCCACAAAATGTCATTCGAAATCTTAATAATGATGCAATATCTATAATTATATCGGCGAAGCACTGCATTGACTTCGATTGACCCGTGTCACCTGTCATGTCTTAGTCAATGGTTGCAACACCTATGGAAGTATGGATACAATTGTCGGCATATCCCAAGTCATACATTATGTATGTGTTGTGTATATTATAGAGCCATTATACGCTCGCGCTAGGTTCGTCGCTGATCGTCAATAAAACTATCAAACATGGAGAAAACTGAAGAATATTAAGGTGCTGAATAAGGAATAATCACACGCACTTGTGATGACGTTGCTCACGTTACTCAGTTGGGGGAGGAGACGCGCATTCCACTAACCGGCAAACTTAGTACGAACAGTGAGTACCTATTTTCTGTCCTAGATACCGATGACACGCCACCAATTATTTGAAAACGTACATAACGATTAATGATTTCGTTACTTCCCTTTAATAACAGTTATTTTCCTGTCGGTGTCAATTACATTTCGAAGTATTCATGATACGATTTTCATTAATTTAGCATTTCGAAGGCAATATCAATCGTATTCATAGACTTGCGTAAATAAAATTTTAAGGAAATAATAATTACTATTAATAATGGTCATTTAGCTAATATCCATTTACTTTTGGAAATGTATCGAGGATATTGGGAACTTGCAGGATATCTTTGACAGCTAAAATTAATTTTGATTTAGATTTTCCACCGTGAATTTAAAAAAAATCTAAAGAAAAACATTAGAAATGAATTTTATGAAAACTCACATTAATAATATTATAATAGTCCTCTTCACTTCACTCCCTCTCACCGAGAGGAGGCCTGTGTCCCAGCAGTGGGAAAATTATAGGCTGATTGTGTGTTATGTATTAGTCTTCTTCCCCGTATCCGGCGACAGCGACCGAGACGAATTTTTATTCCTTTTGGAAGCTCTCTGATGACTTGCAAAACCAAAAGTTTTTTTAATCGATTTCGTGTATTATTAATTATGAACATAAATGTTTGCATGTCACAGTAATATGACTAAGTGTTAAGGATCCATAATAATATATAACAGTCCTAATTACGCCATCAGACGTTGCCAGAGCGGTCCATCCGTACCGAATTGGAAATCACCGGGACCGGACGGACTGCACAATTTTTGGCTGAAATGGCTAATTAGTTCACACACTTGCCTGGCATCTCAGTTCCAGTCATCCTTAGAGTCTGGGTCGCTACCGCAGTTTCTAACAACAGGCGTTACCCACCTGCTCCATACAGGTAGTCCCGCGGAACCCAAGAATTATAGACCGATCACGTGTTTGTCGACGGTTTATAAACTTCTTACATCTATTTTGAGAGCGAAAATTAATACACACATTGAGAGTAACTCGGTTATGTCTGCCTCTCAAAATGGATGTAGGAATGGGTCCCGCGGTACTAAGGAGCTACTCCTCATAGACATGGCCATTAGCCAACAGGTTCGTCGATCCCGCAAGGATCTGTCGACATGTTGGATAGATTACAAGAACGCCTACGACTCGGTGCCACATACATGGCTCATGAGGGTGCTGGAGTTGTACAAGATAGATGCAACTCTACGCACCTTCCTTGAGTCGTGTATGGGGCAATGGAAGACGGTCCTTCGTTATCCAGGATGTCAACAGATCCAGGGGAATGATGAGCCTGTATGGATTAAACGGGGAATATTTCAGGGCGACAGTTTGAGTCCACTTTGGTTTTGCTTAGCCCTGAATCCTCTAAGTACACTACTGGAGGATTCAGGTCTAGGCTATCGGTTGAAGAGAGGTGGTCAGGTCATATCTCACCTCCTTTACATGGATGATTTAAAACTCTTTGCCCCCAACAAATTGCGTCTGATGGAGCTACTGAAGGTAACTGAAACTTTCAGTAGCGCCATCAGGATGGAATTTGGTGTGGACAAATGTGCAGTCATGCATGTAAAGCGAGGGGAGATTATGGAATCCGAGGGAATTCAACTCTCCGATTCCATAAGCCTCAGATCCCTCTCCTCATCCGAAAGCTATAAGTATTTGGGTATGTCGGAAGCGTTAGGCATCAACGATGCTGACATGAAGCAATCGTTGAAGGAGCGCTTCTTTTGTCGCCTAAAGAAGGTATTAAATAGTCTTCTTTCGGGCGGAAATAAGGTGCGCGCCTTCAATGGTTGGGTCATGCCGGTTTTGATATACTCTTTCGGCATACTCAAATGGACTCAGATCGAACTCGACGCCCTGTATAGAAGAGTCCGTACACTACTGACCGCAAACCGGATGCATCACCCACGATCATCGGTGATGAGACTGTATATCCCGCGGAAGTGCGGGGGTCGAGGCTTTTTAAATGCGAAGACCCTCCACAACCGCGAAGTGTGCAGTCTCAGGGAATATTTTTTAAAAGCCGAAGTGGGTATGCACCGTGATGTGGTCGCAGTGGACAAGGGGCTCACCCCGCTCTCCATGGCTAGAGAGAACTGGCGCAAACCTGTAGTACTTTCTACTTATGACCGCAAGAAGGTATGGCACAGCAAGGAGCTTCACGGGCGCTTCTATCGGGCTCTTCATGAGCCCGGTGTAGACTTCTTAGCGTCCGTATACTGGCTACGTTTTGGTGACCTTTTCGGGGAAACTGAAGGTTTCGTCTGTGCAATTATGGACGAAGTTATCTTAACGAATAACTACCGGAGACATATTATGAAGGACGAGACGGTTGACGTGTGTCGGGCATGCCACCGTCCGGGTGAGTCTATCAGACATATTATCTCTGGTTGTTCTCGTCTGGCTAACGGCGAGTACTTGCACAGGCATAACCAAGTAGCTAGGATTATTCACCAGCAACCTGCTTTGAAATATAAACTTGTGGATTCTGAGGTATCGTACTACAAGTATGTGCCCGACCCAGTTCTTGAAAATTACCATGTCACACTGTACTGGGATCGGTCTATCATTACTGACAGGACTATTGTTGCCAATAAGCCTGATATAGTACTGATAGACTGATTAGCGCGCCGCACAATGATTGTCGATGTTACCATTCCACATGACGGGAACCTCGTGAAAGCTGAGAAGGAGAAGCAGATTAAATATTTCGACTTAGCACACGAGGTTGTTGACATGTGGAATGTGAGCTCAGCTATCATTGTACCGATTGTCGTATCGGCTAATGGACTGACGGCCGAAAGCCTCGATCAACCTCGATCCCCCCCGAAGCCTCGATCGATCTATCGAGGCTCTCGTTAGGCGGTTGGGTCACGGGCCTTATTCAGAAGGCAGTACTCCTCGATACGGCTCGCATTGTGAGGAGGTTCCTGTCTCTGGAGCCCTAACCACCGGTAGCTTGGACCCTACTCCCGACACCGGCGGATCGTTTTTTTTTTATAGGTATTTATTTTATATTTTAAGAAATATTTAAAAATGTAATAAGATGTGTAAATAGACAAATAAACGAAATAATAATATAAGACCGATATTGTAACAATACTTATTGCAAATAAACTGATTTGATTTGAAACCCGGTTACACCGTGAACCGAAGAGCTGATCAGCATCATTATATGTATATGAAGGCTTTTTTTTTTGTGGATAGGAAATCATCAAATGCCCCCTCCCGCTTTGGGTGGAGCGGAAGGGAGTGTCAGACTCTTACTGACTAAAACCCACCCGTGTTCCTTCCTTAGCCCTTTATGTTCCGGGCCAGCGGTAACCCTTTTGGACAATCCCGCTGACCCGGTAGGCTTCGGCCCTATGGGGCTCCTCCTCGATGCTGACATCTCTTTGAGGCGCGTGTGGAACACGTACGCGCCGGTACGGGCCTGGTCCTGATCGGACGGTGAGCTACCCTATACTCTCCGCCCGCAAGCCCGCGCCTGCGGTGGCCGGGAGTCGTCACGCGGCTCCCGACGCCCGACTAATTTACTTTATATATTATATGTATATGAAGGCTTTGGGCGACTTTTCCTCACAAGAAGTAGCAATTACGTCTTCACGATTATGATTTGTTTCAAAGCATTCAGTTGCTTTGCTTAGTGGGTCGAAGTGCGTCACCTTTCTCTATTTCGAGCAAGCTCCTGCCACGGACCAACTCTCAACTAAGTACATGAAGGGTAAATAATTCCAAAGTACTTGAAGCATCATCAAGTCTGACCATTAGACAACGAGTTATTATTGCAAAGTAAAGGTCGGCCTTTGATGTGGGTACCTACTGACACTCGACACCATAAAAAATCTACTTGAATATCTAATTACATGTGGTCACAAAAGGCCAAAAAGTTTCACTTGATCTTTAATGACATTCAAGTCAACACAACACTCAGAAATGAGTTGACATCATTATTGTTGCACGATAACCATTTATCATGGTCAAAGATTATCTCTCACTTCATCATCATCATCATTTCAGCCAAAAGACGTCCACTGCTGGACATAGGCCTCCAAGCACTTCCACTTCGACCGGTTCTGTGCTTCTCACTTACTCTTAACGTTTTCAACAATATATTCTAAAGATTATAGACACACCCACTCAGGGCTGACGAATCTTTGGCGTGAGTACCACGGATGCCACGCGACGGAAAATTCTGGGCTCGGCATTGCCTGTAGTATGAAATCAAAAGTACTTTTTTATATAACTACTAGCAGCGCCCCGTGGTTTCACCCGCATAAGTGTCGATCCCGCGGGAATATCGGGATAAAAAGTATCCTATGTGTTAATCTTTGTTATAAACTACCTGTGTGCCAAATTTCATCCAAATCCGTTCAGCCGTTTGTGCGTGAAAAAGTAAGAAACATACAAACACACTCACAAACTTTCGCCTTTATAATATTAGTGTGTTTTATGCAATACTGAACTACAGTGCATTGTGCCTGAAAATAAAGGTATTATTATTATTATTCATTATATAGCTATTAGTATTAGAATTCGTCCTTTATTAAGAAATAGCTTTTGCCCGCGACTTCATATGTTTGAAAGTCAACCACACTATAAAACACAGTAATGTCCTGTTGCACTCGGTTATAGACAGTTCTATTAGTTCTATTAGTGAAAGAATGAATGAATCGGATCACCACCCTAATTTCGTGACACAATCACAATTCGAATCATTTGAAGTTAGTGCGTATCCATTGTTTTATACGTTCGAAAAAATTGTCCGCTCAACAACGTAAATAGCACAATGAATGTTGTTGAACTGTCAAAATAAAATCCATTGCTACTAGTGTGTTACGAAATTACCTACTTCCAGAGATTACTTTTTACAAAGAAACAATTTTATCTCATTCATAATTTATGTGTAGATTTTTACGTGAGTGTTTGTTTTATTTGATGCTGCCTAACTTTTCCCAGATACTTCTATATAGCTCGTCTTGGCCAAAAGATTTTATATAAAGTGGTATGTAGGTGCACAACGGTTTGCCATCCCTAGTCTAGCCTAGTCTTGCACTTACGAAGCAGACAGTCGGCCCTTTGTACCCTGTATCTCATATCTGTCATCTATCTCAGCCGTTGAATAACTTCCTTGAACCATGTATGGTGTTAGTCGGGAAGCATTTCTCCATGTGTTATGTTACTTGTTTGTTAGTCACAAATGGGATTTTCCTTTTGGTCAAAATGTTACAAGTTACTTGGATTTATGTGTAATGAATGATGATTCAGTATCCGTGCTAGTTGTATCTGCGGGGTAATTGCGTAACGCACTAACAGTATAGCAGTGGCTTTCATCGAAAGTTCAACAACGTTCATTGCATTATTTACGTTGTTGAGCAGACAATTTTTTCGAACATATGAAGCAATGGATTAGTAATATCCTTCTAAATGATTCAGATTGTGATTGATAGTGTGTTACACAATCAAGGTGCTGGTTGAAGCTGGGACGGGTTATTTTGTTCAATCAAATTATTTTAGGATTACAAGTAAGACTTTACGCCTGGACAGCTTTTAACCCACTACAAAGCGCAAGTCCGATCCTGCATGGAGTATTGCAGCCACCTTTGGGATGGCTCAGCGAAACCACTTTGCCGCGCTTGACTCGGTGGAACGCAGAGCTAAGAGGCTCATTGGCGACGAAGAACTGGTGGATGCCAAGCTTCACAGCTTGGCTCATCGCCGCAAGGTTGCCTGCTTGTCGGTCTTCTACAGATTGTACTTCGGTGAGTGTGCCCAAGAACTCCACGACCTCATTCCACCGGCCCCCTTCTACCTTCGGACATCCAGACGCACTGCAAGTTACCATCCCTACCTAGTTGCTATTCCACCAATTCGCACTAAGCGTTTTCAAATGTCTTTTATAATGCGCACAGCAAAAGAGTGGAACTCTTTACCTGCGTCTGTGTTTCCGAGCTCATACAACCCGAATCTCTTCAAAGTAAGAGTGAAAAGGCTTCTTCTGGGTGAGCTCACTCCATCGTCGACTTTGTCTCTGTCAACTCTGACCTAGACTAGAGTCAAGAGCAAACATATTAAAAAAAAAAAAAAAAACTACTTAAAAGGATTAACCCAGCGATTTCATATAGTAAAGTGTCATATAAACGGCAATATGTGGTTTAACATTTCAAAAGACCACAAATATATTTTTCCTTCTATCGAGTATCGATTTTAAGAAAAAGCAATTTACCTTCGCACTGTTACTTTATTATTACTAACACTACCAAAAACACAGAGCAATTAACAAAAACAGTAGCCATCTAAAGGAGGTTAATAAACTAGGATTGAGCAAGTAATTCTCCGAAGTAGACGTACAAATACCGTTCTTCAAAATCTGTAATGCACGAATATTAAAATTAGCCTTTAGTTATTCAATGTAACTTGACCGTTTACGCCTATTAAATAAACGGCAGAAATCCGAGACGCTACTATTAAGGAGGTGTCGTAATAATCGTTTGTAATATTATATCTTTCAACTTTTATTGCGTTTGCTATAGGCTTCTGGTCAGGAACATTCAATTAGTCCTTATCAATGTCAAACGACTGGGTATTGAAATAACAATAGTCGTTTAAATTAAACGGAGTATTAAGATTAGTTGATTAGTTGATTAATCTTGATAGAAAAATGCATGTTTTTCATGAATATCAATCTGGTAAACATTCTCTTTTTATCACACGTGCACACACATACGCAGACGAAATATTCATACAGTAACACCTACACTAATCCCCATGACCATTACAATAATGTCATGAACGCCAACATCAAAATCAATTATAGGGGCTCAAGAAATTTTACATTGTTGTTGACAGCACAATTGCGGTGTTGAGTTCACTCCGATTATGAACGAAACGCACTTCAATCTTGCTCTCTTGGCCGCACGCGTTGCTTCATCTAAGTCTAATTCTTACATTCGGTGCGCAGCCCGAGCTCTTACACCTAATTCAGTTTCGACATCTCTTCCCGTGCGAACAAATGTCTTTTACGTTTTGCAATCATCTCTTTGATAGAATTATCTATATTGGTATTATCTTTATCACTGTCATCGGATATTGTCTAAATGCACACGGTATTGACCTTCATGCATTCTTTATTTCATAATTTGATACTTTGTCTGCATACTATAGTATCATATGATGTAATTCTAATTGTATCTTAACGTTGTTTTGTTTGCTATATATATGTAATATTCTATTTGGTGCACTTTTGCAGCTAGATAGACTAATCAAATTAATGTTTAGCCATCGATCATATTAGTGATCGATGTATTTAGCAGAGCTCAAAACAGATATGTACATATTTATGAATCACTTTTGCATTATATGTATGTATTCAAATGATTCTAGTAATGTGTTTTGTCTAGATGCAGTTTTGTCTAAAGATCATGGCAATTCTTGCAAAAAGAGGAAACAATAATAGCGTTAAATCAACATTGATTATTATTTGAAATGAATTTTACGGAAGCTGCAAACTCAAAATACTGATAGCCTGCGAGATATTACATGGATAATTATATCCATTATATCCATATAACAATTTTAAAGGACAGCAATAATTATATTGTTATTAGATATTAATTATCTACATCATAATATTTATATTAAATGCAAATGGTCATGAATTTCATAAATTAGCAATAAAATTGCAATAATGATTAAACTCCATTATTGATCGATGTTTTGAACTACATCGGTTAAATGGCTACTTCTTACGTAATTATGATGATCTTCAAATCGGTAATGATTGTAATAGGCCATCAAAAAGTAATAGACTTTGACTGTGATTACATGTTTACGAATTAATTTTCTTATACACGCTCTAATGATTTAATGATAGTCTTGGTGCTAAGCTGGGGTACGTATTTGAATATCGAAGATTAAAATACCGACTGTTAAAATATCGATGTTCGAAACATCGAAAATGGAAATATCGAACGATCATATAACCGAAAATTAAAATATCGAAAGTTTATATTATCGAATGGTTAAATATCCTACGTCCAATATATCTAAAATCTAAATATCTACAAAAGTTACATCGAAAGATCTAAATATCGAAATACAGATTATCGAACGTCCTAAATATCGATGGGTAATTATTTGAACATCGAAAATTAATATACCTACGTGTAAAAATGAGTTAATTTTCAACATTTAATACATTCATTCATTCACCCTAAAAATACGTACAAGTTAAAATATCGAACAAATTTTGATAAAGTAGTATGAGTGGAAAAAGGTTGCTTCTGCAACGTCTCCGGCGCTACGGGAAGTGCAACCCCTTCGCCCTTGCGTAACAAAGGATAGGCACCCATGTTCACCTCCGCAGCTTCGGCTTGCTGGTCGCCTCCGGCGACCAGCCTCAGCCGCTACGGTTCCCACGGGTGCCTATGCTTTGTTACAGCGGGCGGGGGTTGCCCTCCCTTCGCGCCTCCGGATTTTTATATACACTCTAGGGGTAACAGCCAAAAGACTATGGTAAATTCGGGGTGCCCCAATTCGGTTTTGGAACAATTTCGACCTATTTTATCCATGAAAATCAGTGTCCAGTGTACAAGCCTAGGTCAATCGTGAAGGTATTATTTAAATTAAAATATTTTCTTGAAAGTCAATATGTTGTGCAGGTTGTGCTACTAAAGTTAGTGACAGAAACGTATCGCTGCAAAACCGACTCCACGTAGTCTTGTCTGCCCTACCCCTAGAGTGTAATTTAGAATCGCGTAGTCGCGGAGGGGCGAGGCAGCCCGCGAGCTGAGGAGCAGGTGGTTTTAACACCCGCCGCCGCAGCTGAGGCTGGCCGGCGAAGCCGGCCAACAAGCCGAAGCTGCGGTGGTGGGCGTTTAGACCATCTGCGACGTTAAGCTCGCGTGGGACTGCCGGAGCCCTGCAGCGCCGGAGCCGTGACAGAAGCCATGCTTGCTTGCATGTTGCATGATTGCTGCATGCTTGTTTGCTAGATGGAAATCAGTTACTAGGTGGGTTACAAAAAAAAAAACAAGGAAAACCTCATGTAATGTAGGTACTTTAATTATTTTTACATAATAAAAACCCAAACGTAACGTAACGTAGATATTATGAACTTCGATGTATCAAATGTTGATATTTTGAACTTAGGCATAATGTCATTCGATATTTTGAATCATTCGAAATTTTAATCACTCGGCATTTCAATCTTCGACGTTTTAAGCGTAGGTATAACAATTTTCGACATTTTGATACAATCGATATTTAAATTTTCGATGTTTTGAACATCGATATTTTAACAGTCGATATTTTAATTTTCGATATTCAAATACGTACCCGCTAAGCTGTTTGATTTATGATATCTTGTCTTTTACGATTAACTTCCGCATGATCAATACCAAGTATTTGATCTTTATATTGGACATGTAATACTAATGTACTTATGCCTAAAGTTCGGGTATATATAATTATCCACTATAAATGCTTTAATAAAAAAAATTTAGGTACCTACCCTTATTAAGCAGATCTGAAACAAATTTATTCGATATTTTCAATTTCCTGCTTATTTATTTCAATGAAATATTCCAATCTGGAATATAATGTAGGTATATACATATATGCGAAATATGCACGTGTCTGAATTGAGTGTTTATATCTAAATTTCAATATTCTTGTCAAATTAGGTATAATTTTCCACTAATGACCGTCATTATAGCTCGCGAGCACGGGTCGTAACTTATGGATAATGATGATGGCATTCCATCGATACCTAGCCGTAATTCGATTGAATCTTCTTGAACATACAACCTTCTCGTGGTCTTTGACATCAGTTAATGTCATCAAGTCCAAGGTAGTTTTGAGTATGAGCTTGCGTGTCGGAATAATAAATAACTCGTTAAAGGTTTGTCAACACTTTAAGTATGTAAATGCAAATATTATCATGCTAAAGCAACTCTGAAATAAGGCGGTGCAATACCAGTCTGCCTTTTGCTGTCACGATAAGTATTTGTATGACATTTGTTCTGAATCATATTGCTTGTTTATACAAGCGCAAACAATCAAACCTCAGACAAATACATATTTAAGAGAGTGGCATCAAAAATATTTCGGTGAATGTTAGTGCACATGATTTATTTATTGAAATACGAAAGTAGTTTTAGCTATTGAAGACATATCAACAAAATAACAATGACGTAATTAAAGTGATAACAAATGATAAAAACCTAATGGATGACGAACATTGACCTACTCATCACATAATTGAGCTGAAAAGTTGGCATTAGTGAGCAGCATGAAAACGACAAACGTGCATGTTGATGCATATGAATTATATGTCGAAGACATTACAGGGGCAATTCTCGTATTTTGTCTGAAACAGTCAAAAATACCTCTAAATTTCCTATATTTTTGACAAGTTTTTGACATTAATTGTCGCTGAGATGAGATTGCGACTAGATTTTGAACGATTTTAATTGCCTTCAGGTATCCACACTAATTGAACGATCTTATTAGATACGATTAAGATAAAGAAAAAACAACAGACGATGATAACAATGACGTAATAGAAGTCATAACAAATGACATTCACTCAATAGAAGATACCCATCAGGCTCATTACATTGTGCCCAAATGCGCGCAATTTTTTGTCGCGTAACTTTCTTGGGCAATATATTCGAAGCCGACTACTGGCATAGTTTTGGCCGATCAATGAATGAATCTATAAACCGTTGTTAGCTGTTACATAAACCTCGATATTGTAATAGTGGAGTGCGATCGTAATTCAATCATTTCACGGTTAAGTGTTGTACTGCCATTGACCCAATTCAAGTAATTCTTGTTTTAGATTATTGATAAGGGCTTAAGTTGTTAAGTTGATTGAACTTTAGGTAACGTGTTTTGTGTAAATAATTTTTATATGCGTATCAACGTTAGATCTTTCTTCTTTTGTCACGCTATTATTCTGGTTAAAAATATCATGTTACTTTAAATGTCATGTTAGTTTAAAAAAGGCTTGTAACAATATTTGCAAATTTTTGTAGATGTGAGTTTTTATACATCTCCACTGGATCTGTAAATATGCTACTGTTTAAAAATCGTTTTAACCCGTAACTTCGAGGACTTTAAAAAAAAATTAAAATAGTGTTTGCCGACTTTAATTTATAAACAGGCATCCGATTAATTACTTATAATTCGCTATTAATAACTATTTTAGCATCTAAATGATCTAATTGACACAGCGGAGCCTTCGTAAATAATATCGTGTGCGTGTTAATTGGTAATGAGGTTGCAATTTGTATTCGAAACTGATCATTGGCAGTATTATCTATCACATTCATATAGGCAATATATATTCTGCAAACATTTAATGCCACGCTTTTGAGTATTCGAGTATTCGTGACCGGGGTTTCAAATAAACAGTAAAATTCAATTATTTAAGTACTCGTACATACAATTCTAAGCATTTGTTAGATATGTCTTCCAGAATACAATTATTTACGCAATTACGTACACTAATTGGTGTTCTGTCGTTAATTGACTTAATGACATCCAGACGGTAATTTGAATTTACAAGGTGTAATGCAAAATATTTGACGATGCTGCTGCAATTATGTTGTTTTTTGGTCTCGTCAGGTCTCGTCCCTCTGTTTATTCCAACTATTTTGTTATTCATTATTATGTCGTTGAACTTTTAAGAGCATCCGGAAACCGGTAAGCAGGATCTTTGGCGTAAAAATACCATGCTCAGGAGGTCATGCTAAAGGCCAACTCTTTTATGGAAATTAAGGCAGCGGAAATGCGGTCGGAGAGACTTTTGAAAAAGCCTAAGTAAAAAGTCATAATTCGAGGTTTGGTTCTCGCCTATTTCCTCCTCCAATATTAGACCAAATTAGGAGATATTTCATAAACTGAATAAGAAGGATATATACTGTGTCCCTACGTTTTAATTTTTTCATTAATAGTTGTCAAATTTGTACACAATGCCTCTGTTGACAGCGGTTTAAATCGGAAATTCTGAGCATTTTTTGACGGTTCTAGTGCTTATAAAAATAATGTATCATCAAAAAGGAAAACATATAGACATACAAGTAGTTAATATTTATTATTCTGTAAAAAATCATTGCTTTATGGTCATTAACCAGAAATAAAACAGGCGAGAGCGTGTCAATTGAGAAACGATCACCCGCATTTCCTTTTAAGAGACGGCACACATTTTTTAAAAAACGGTGGCGGAAAACATCGTGCGGAAAGCGGCAAGTCCAAGAACCAAAAATTCGAAGACATGTGACATCTACCAACTAGCATTGGGCCCGCGTGGTAGATTACAGCTCACTCCCAGTCGTAGAGAGGAGTCCTGTGTCCTAGCAGTGGGAACATTATATGCTGATATGACATATTTTGTGTAAGTCCTACTAACTATGGATTGGTTTCAACTAGAACATTCTAGGATTCTTGAAGATCCTTTATCTTCTAACTAAGAAAAAGAACCATTCTACAAAATAAGTCATGACATTATTCGTACATCGTGTGTAACACCGGATTACTTAACAGTCGGAATGTAACAGCTTGTTTTAATTCACTCATTGCACACAGCACCGCGTCTGCCCATTCTATGCTAATTGGAAGACGACACGCAAAATTGCTACAGACAGAAAGTGAATTTTCAATATAGCTATGGCAATGAGATAAACTTACATTATTTATGTAACTAAACTGATCCAAATAGTACTTTCTCCTTACATACTTCCTACATGGTTATCAGATGCTAAAGTAGTCTTTCTACAAGCTAGAAAGATGTTTATTGCAATTATGTAGTAACCGGCATCAACCGATCAATCTACTTAAATCATAAACATTTATAATACACATGAACATAGAAATCAACTTTTCCAACATTGGAATTTTCTGTCACTAGTTAACAAGAATTTGGGTTTAAACATCTAAATAATGAGAACAAAATTGGCGCTAAGGCAGTCTCATTAAAATGAGATAATTCTATACTTCACAAACAAAAACTTCCGGCTGAAGCATTCCTGCACTGACTACAGAACACTAAACAAATTATGACAATTGAAAGATTATACAAAGTTACTTCAGCTTTACATAACCGCCAAGCCTTTTGCGTGTAAACTGATGTACTCTTCTTGCGTCAATGGTACCGTGTAACCATAGTTCGGAAACCAAGTTGAATGGTTTTGGTCGAATTGTTGCAAAAGTCAGAGGTTACGCAAAAGTTACGGGTTAGATGAGGGATGGACGCGAAGTGCATGCGAAGCGAATTGCTTTTGGCGACGCGTGAGATTTTTTCTTTCGTAA
This sequence comes from Oligia fasciuncula, assembly GCA_963082905.1. Taxonomy (NCBI): domain Eukaryota; kingdom Metazoa; phylum Arthropoda; class Insecta; order Lepidoptera; family Noctuidae; genus Oligia; species Oligia fasciuncula. The sequence continues at coordinate 8,011,625 of OY720392.1, forward strand.
TTTTGATTTGGATGGTTGACCACTGACGACGTCGATTGGTAGTATGCATTATGATTAGATTGTTGTTGTCGTTCATGCAAATGTTTATGATGATAACTGATAGGGTCTAAAACAATTGGTGGGACTGACGAAGAAAAGAGGTTGTAGAATGTAGATGTCTGGTGGCTGACGATAATTTTAAACCGTATCTAGTGGAATTCCGTTAGAGTGAGTCAATCACAGAAGTAATAGTTTCAGTTCGAAAATAGGCCAGGATAATGATAACGAATTCGCAGTACAATTCAAACTACGCTCATTGAAGTTGTTGAGGCAATCACATAAATTAGTATCTTAAACACCGAGGTGAAAGTTCGATGGTCGCAATATTTCAATTATGCGGTCGCGTGCTGTACTGGCTCCACATAAAATATGATGAGCTGCGGTTCCTTGCGTCATTCTATTAAAAATGCTAATTCACTTCTACTTCTATTGTGTGCAGGATTTTGTTATAATATTTTGGATAGCAATTTCGTAAAATTTGTAAAATAAACAGCCTTGATATAGTGACCTCTTCAGATATCAAGTAAAAGGTGATTAGATTGCAATATTAGCGTTCGTAATTTAACTTGTGCTTTCACCTGTATATTTTCGTTTGTCTTACCTACCTATATTTATGCTGTCAGTGTCACACATTGGGCTATATTTTTAATTAAAGATACCTATTACAATCAAAACTATTTCTGGTTTGGTTTCGACACGTTGACAGGACGTCGTGATCAAAATCATGATGTGTCAGAGAGTTGCAAACAGTGAATGATGTTTTAAATAATGAATTTGAATGATGGTCAGGATATGATGAGTTGACAGGTCGCGATTAGCTATTGTGTGTGGTAGTACAGCGACCTCTTGGTGTGGGGTCATAACTTGAGCTAAATTTTGTAAGAAGAGACATGATTTAGACGTAAAAAAATTATACACCAAAGCTCGCAGCTTTTTTTTTTCTCTCCAGATTACGCGGTCACTGGTAAAATTTCTATAACACTAGCTTTTACCCGCGACTTCGTCCGCGTGAAATTTCACCCTCCCCTATTCACCCTCTTATGGGTGGAATTTTGAAAAACTTTTTGTAGTGGATACCTACTCTTCACAAAGAACACACTCCAAATTTCATGTCTATAGGACCAGCGGTTTAGGCTGTGCGTTGATATATCAGTCAGTCAGGACTTTGAATTTTTTTTATAATTATAAAAAAAAATATCAACCGCGATTCCAGAATATAACTAATGATGGCTTGTTAGTTTTCCGGGTTTGTTCTCTAACTATCAGCTTAGAAAGCACAAATAGATCAATAGGAAAACCAACAATTTCCACGCATTCAAAATAATATTCACTAGCGAGTATCGGGGAAAAAAGGCGGGTTCCAGAAGATACATAATTCTACCAACCAATTGCACGAAAATGAGTACGATGACCTTTAAAAGCTATCTCCAATTTCGGGGCTCAATTTCAAGTGAAATTATACACATCACGAAGACGCCAGAGAACACACGTAACTTACTCTTTGACCTCCATCGAAGAAGGTTGCGCAACTGATATTAACGATAGAGTTCCCATGTCAACGCTACAGCTCACCTATTTACTTGTACCTTATGTAATGCATGATGCGTGTCGTGCTTTACTTTCCTAAGCTTTGAAAGGAGTTAATCAAGACTGGTTGGTGAAGTTGAATTGAGGAAAATGTGGTTGAAACCAAAATAATTTAAACTAAACTAAAAGAACTGTGACTAATAGAATGATGTATATAAATGTTGATGGATGGAGATCAGAATAAGACCAAAGAAAAGATTGTGTTATTATGATATGAAAAAGAAAGGGGTGACTGATATCGTAACGGTTGACAAGGGAGAATAGAAGAAGAAAACGTTATGCGCCGACCCTAAGTAATATAGGATAAGTGCAGAAATATGATAAATGATGACTAAAGAGGCAAGGGCGAGGGGTATCGTGTTTCCCAGTAACTGGGTTGTAGAGGTCAGATAGGCAGTCGCTCCTTGTAAACTACTGTAATTAAGCTGCATCCAGTCAGATTGGAAGCCAATCACAACATAGTTGGGTAAAGACTTGGCAGATGATGATTGATGATTAAAGGTCGAGGCAAGACTTTAATGATTATATCAGTATTGTCTAACAAGAATGCATTGCAGTGCTATATTAGAACGACATACCAAACAGTTTACTGAACCGTCTAATGAGCTTGAAATCAAACGCGTGTTTTTAAAACATTCAATTGTACACGAATGATTATGACGTTTCCGAATACAGTACTAAAATGGCGATTGAATAAAAAAAATTGCTTAGCTAATTAATTCACGCTAATTATAAACTTGAAAAATTCACACACTATTCCTATTTTGTAAGTTTAATATAATTTACACATCGTGCTATAACTTGGGTTGTTTCTAAACAGTTCCCATTCTCGAGACATTTATTTTTTACGGTTTTAATTCACAAGTACTTGCAAAATTTAACCTTAAAAAGATTTATGGGTGTATCGTAGTTGAGATTAGTATCGGTTTTATTTGTTTTCTACTGCATCAGGGCGTTATGCAACAGTGGCTTGGCCGTGAACTCCCGCGCAGCGTGTGTCGGCGCCCTAATAATGTGTACCTTTAATTGCCGCCTTCCCGCTATTGTATTCGAATGTAACAACGTGCTAACGTATTATGTTAAAGTTTGTACAATCACACATATCGCATTGTGTTTGTAATTTATGTTATTCGGAATAGGAATTTACTCGGCTTTATTGTATGTGTATCGGTTTCCATGTGTGCGGGAATAGAAATACCTTCGCGGACACTGGCGTTGCACCACTTTTCAACCTTATTACTGAGGGCATAAGGGTGAAAAGTGGTCGACAAGTTGTAACATAAGGTCTATTCAAACGTATGTTTCCAATTGTTGTTATTTCAATTGGAATTAAGTTGATTTCAAAGTGACTAGCACTATTTAAAAAGTCATAAAAATGTTTGAAGTTGTAGCGTAAACTGAACTTTATTCTGTAGGACTTAAAGTTATTTTTCCAAATACTCATATTTGTTTACATGTTTAGCAAATTCGCGAATGGCGATTAGTTCAAAACAGCTAAAGATGAACAAATATTATTTGCCTGCCTCGTTGGTCTAGTGGTCGCAAGCGCTACTGCTGAGCGTGAGACCCTGGGTTCGATTTGGAGGTCGGGCAAAGTGTTATAGGATTTTTCCAATTTTTTTTTTAATTTGGGCCCGGAGGTTGGCAATATAGGCTCGCCCACTTTTACATAGAACTTTAACACACACAACTGACGAAATGTGGGTGTACTATTATATGTGGTTAAGTAATAACATCCGCACGGGTCGATCGATCAAGTTAAGTTATGCTTGCCGCGGTTGATCCGTGGATGGGTGACCATCTTTACATACCAAGACCCTCCGTGCCTCGGAAAGCACGATAAGCCGTTGGTCCCGAAAGTCTGACAACTAGTCTTACCAAGGGGTATCGTATTACCCAGTAACTTGGTTGTGGAGATCAGATAGGCAATCGCTCCATGTAAAATACAGGTATTCAGCTGCATCCGGTTAGACCAGAAGCCGACCCCAACATAGTTGGGAAAAGACTAGGCAGATCAATATTGATTTAATAAACAAAACAAAGAATAGGTACCTAGGTGTGATAATAATATGTTGAAATATTTAATTCTTAATGACATCAGCCCCAAATATGGTTGTTATTATTTGTGTACGTATAGAAAATGTAGAACAAGAGAAATAGTTGCCAATATTAAAACATGTTTTATTAGAGCATAAAAACAAAATGGGTTTTAAATTATGAATTATATTCTACCCTTGTCAACAGTTCGTAAATAAAGTAATTGTCATTTACAATGACTTTAATATTTAATTATTACTATATTAACAATTATTTTCCGGTCATAAAAGGTTGTTAGCTAAAATACTCGTTGTAACTGCTCGTTTACCATTTATATTATTATCTTATGTATTAAATCACTCATATCGAGTCCTTGAATATAAATATTTATATCCGGAAGCTATTCATTATTACTTACATAATCAGCCTATAATGTTCCCATCGCTGGGACACCGGCCTCCTTTTTGTGAAAGGGAGCGGGCCATAATCCACCACGCGGGCTCAGTTGGTGGATTAATTACTTACATGCAAGATATTAGATTAATTATTGCTTAGCACAAGCACATCAAAAATATTTTTATATGTACATACTTATAGTTGACTTTGCAATTGCTTTGCCATTTTGACAACAATTCCCAGAAAATTAAAATGTAGCTAAGGTTGAAACTGTCTAAGTGCTACATAGACGAATATACTTGTCATTTTAGGACAATTTCGAGTTTGACTATTCCAAAACCAATAGCTATAAAATGTAAGGACGTGTAAGAAGTGTTTGGAAAACTTTATTGAAAAAACAAAACTTACAGAACATAGGTACAGATTTTTACATGGCACGTGAGAACCTAAAATTCAATAATTATAATAATGCATTTCAATTCACACTGGAAGCTTAGGTACTATATCTATGACTAGCTGCTGCCTTCTGACTGCGTGAAATTTCTTGTTCCCCGGACCCACCCGGTCGCATAGCCCACGCTAATAATTCGTTTTTGCTTAGCGTTCTTTCTGACTTTTATTTCTTTTTGCTCGGCTCCTTACGGTCCTAGCGTGATGTTAAATAGCCATTAGTCTTCCTCAAGAATTGGGCTATCGAATACAAAAAGTTTTTTTTCAAACCCGACCAGTAGTCCAGAGATTAGCGCTTTCAAACATACAAACAAACAAAAAAATACTCTTTAGCTTTATTTTATTAGTACGTTAGTCAGTAGTTAGATACCTAATCATTTTCCTAGATTAATTCATGACACTTGTCCCCATGGTCTCGTTGATGTATAGTTTTTACTTAGTTCTCAGAACATTATAAGAACAAAAGAACACGTATTGGAACTTTTCTCACCTTTTCCCAAGCAATATTACCAATTTTGTAGGCATTGAAAAATAATGGAGTTATCGTCTCATTCTCAGCTCTCTATTGTATCGAGTTTTTATGAAGTTCTGACTTGTGGTTGGTTTTCCCTCAGTGATGTTTAAAATCATAGGAAACTTAGTAACTACTAAGAATTTACTTATTGAACATGCGTGCGTGTAACCTTCACACATTAGCTGCTGTCATTGCCAACAAATTAATTTTAATTGTAGTTTTTTTTCTAAATTTTATTCTCCTTAGAACACTTCAAGCATTTTTAACTTTTTCTTTTGTTTTAGAATATTATTTTCTTTGTTGGAAGCCAAATTGTGGTAAAAGTTAAAGATTCAAATCAACCCGTCTTAGGCTAGCAATGTTTATGCGACATAATTGATTTACAGGGAGCTACTTTTATTTTTTATATATAACGGGTGAAAAAAGACGCTTCACTAACTCGAGAGTCACTTAGACTCCCTGTCTGTCCTGGTATATTTTTTTGTACTGGAGCATACCTGGAAACCTTCTGATTACGGAGATAATGAAGGTCAAAGTTATACGTTTTTAATCTTGTTAGTCAACAAGGGACCAATATTCGCTGCCTAGTCACCCAACGTGTTAAGCTAGTGTTAGTTAGCTCACGCGGAAGTATTACAAATGCTTGGGTATCGTTTGCAATCTAGTGAGACGGCAATGTGTTGGTATAAGATCAGAAATAGAGCGTAAATCGTTATAGGTTGCTATAGTTCACCGGTTGCTGGCGCCATATTAACACGTACTGTTAGATCTGCCTTGTTTTGCAAGATAATGCAGCACCTTTTATGTACAGACAGCTGCAAAGTCATTGGGTATTTTTTTGCTGATTGGAAATCATCAAATGACCCCTCCCGCTCTGGGTGGAGCGGAAGGGAGTGTCAGACTCTTACTGACTAAAACCCACCCGTGTTCCTTCCTTAGCCCTTTATGTTCCGGGCCAACGGTAACCCTTTCGGACAATCCCGCTAACCCGGCAGGCTTCGGCCTTATGGGGCCCCTCCTCGATGCTGATGCTGAAGTCATTGGGTATCACTTATGCTTTATAATAGGCTACCAAAAGCTAGGGGATCGTAAGCTGATATGGCGTTGCAGTAAATGCAGAATGGCAGGCAATGCCCTACAACCTGTCTTGCCAGTGTCACCCACCCCCGTGCTGGAACCTGAGTCGGTTGTCCTGCAGGAAATTCGAGCGTTGTCTTTGAAGTTTGCCACACTGGAGAATATGAAAGAAGAAATCGTCGCATTGAGGAATGAATTTGCCGAGTTCAAAACAACCTTGTCCAACCAGTACAGCGAGGTTATGAAAGAAGTCTCTGGAAAACTGAATGATATGGAGCTACGTATTGTTAAGGTTGAGAAAGTCCAAGACCAAGTCGAACAACTGCAAGCCCGTTTGGATAAGTTGGAAGAAGACAATAATAATAAGGATCAATGGTCACGTATGAATAATATTGAAGTTAAGGGTGTGCCTCAGACAGGTAACGAGAACTTATTTGAAATAATAGCCAAAATTAGCGCTAAAGTCAATTACCCTATCACTAAAAATCAAATTAACTTCATCACACGAGTGCCGACTAGCGAGAAAGACCGTATAAAACCTATCATAGTCTGCTTCTGCCAACGTTACGTAAAAGAGGATTTCATAGCTGCTGCTAGGCACGAACTAAAGACCTCTCCCCTGACGCCAGATAAAATTGGAATGAGTGGCAACCATAAAATCTTTATAAATGACCACCTTACAATAAAAAACAAGATGTTGTTGTCTAAAACTAAGAAAACTTCAGCAGAAATGGATTTCCAATACGTTTGGGTCAAACATGCGAAGATACACGTAAGAAAAAACGATACATCGCCACCGCTGGTTGTCAAATCGGAGAAAGATCTGCTGAAAATTGTTTAAATTACTCACGATTAATACATATTACAACCGCTATTAGATTGCTATGTTTATATAAGTCTGTGTTTTGGCGTGTGTTTCCGAGGTGCGAATCAATGTTGTTTGAGAATCTTAGTCATATGTGTGCTAATTGCGTTTTCCTATTAGTTTTGTGTCGCTACACGGTGTGCCCAAGTAAGTCTATTCGATGTTATTTTTGCAATGTCACTTTTTATTATGCTAATTTAAACCTTTTATGTCGTCAATTACGGTACATTTTCTATTATGAACCGTCCCCAGTTATGACAAATTACTCCGAGGTGCTCTTATCTCTGTGCTGTTCGTCGCTTATTACTTTTTATGACAAGTGTTTTTATAATGTTATTTTTACTGCTCACTGTGTATTGCTGTGTCTATTATTTTACTTGACCACTACCCGCATTAGGCATTATAAAGGCTGCGACAATGACCTGCACTTTATCCTATCGGTATTTTTTATTTTATTAAGTTACTTGATTGTAGTTAAATGTAGTTATGGCTACGCTTAAAATCTACTACCAGAACGTGCGTGGTCTGCGTACGAAAACGAACTTTGTGTTTCGCGGAGTATGTCTCAGTTCCTACGATGTCATTATATTTACGGAGACGTGGCTAGATGATAGTTTTAACAACAGTGAATTATTTGATGGACGTTACCTCGTTTGGAGACGCGATCGAGACTACTCCCGAACCGGTCAGTTGCGTGGTGGTGGTGTACTGATAGCGGTGAAACATGATCTTACAATCGTTGAGAGGTTGGATTGGCGTAGTTCTGCGGAGGATATTTGGCTATCTTTAATCCTTAAAAGGTCCAAACCACAGGTTAGTTACAATTTGCATATTTGTGCACTTTACCTGTGCAAGGAGAATCTAGGTAATTCTCATAGTATTCAGTTGCGTAATTTCACAGATAGTCTCAACAACTTAATTCTGACTCATCCACTTGACAAGTTTTTGTTGGTGGGTGATTTTAATTTCGGTAATGACGTCGAGTGGTGTAATGGGGACATAGCTACCAATGGTGAGTTAATCCCGCAAAATATTTCTTCTCAGCATGTGACTCATTTCTTCGATACAATACAAACGTTCGCCTTGTCACAGTATAATGGTGAGCGGAACATTAACTGTAGACTACTTGATCTTGTATTCTGTAACGATACTGTGACTGTCTCGGGATGTACGGACCCCCTTGCTCTGCCTATTGATTTTCATCACAAGCCTTTAATTATTGAGACAAAATTTATTGAAATTCAAAAACTTGTCGACAGACCTAGGCAATGTTATATCTTCTCGAAGGGTAATTATGATGCTATTAAATCTGAACTTGATCTAATTAACTGGCCTCAGTTGTTACAATCAACGAGCTTGGAAGATGCCGTTGCTAATTTTTATAGTAAGCTATATGAGCTTAGGGATAGACACATACCTTTAAAATCGGTAAAACAGTCCTCTTATCCGCCTTGGTATACCCCAGCACTAATTAAAATTATTAGAGAAAAGCATAAGTATCATAAGAAATATAAACGATACAATAACATATCTGATTATCACTCGTTTTCATTACTGCGCACCAGAGTTTTTGAGTTGGAAAAAACCTGTTACGACAATTATATGACAAACATTGAGGCTTCTATTGTAAAAAATCCTAAATATTTCTGGACGTTCGTAAAAAGTAAGCGAAGGGCTGGCTCGTTCCCTAATGAGATGTTCTACCGTGAGACCTCTGTGAATACAGGACAAGATATTAGCAACCTCTTTGCTACCTATTTCCGGACCACCTTTTCAGAACCTGAACCAACGGCTGATGATGAACGTACTTCCAGTGTACAATGTAGTAATACTGCAATGTCTGTCAGCACAGTTGATATAAACCACTCGCGTGTTTTGAAGCTGCTGAAATCTTTAGATCTCAGTAAATCAGGTGGGCCTGACCTAATACCTCCTGTGTTCATAGTCGCTTGTGCTGATAGTCTTGTGGAACCCATTTCTATCTTGTTCAAGCGCTCTCTTTCCGAGGGTAAAGTTCCGAAGATTTGGAAGTCTGCTTTCGTCACTCCCGTCTTTAAAAAGGGCGATAAGGCCAATATTGAAAACTATCGCCCCATATCCAAAATTTGCCTTTTTTCTAAAATTCTCGAACGTATAGTTTATACCGATGTCTATGCGGCTTTCAAGTCAATTCTTGGCGAGGAACAGCACGGATTTGTTAGGAACCGCTCGACCACGTCTAACTTGCTCCTGTCACATGAGTTTATTACGAACGGCATGGCACAGCGACAGGTGGACGTGATTTATACCGACTATAGTAAGTGTTTTGACCGTATTGATCATTGCATGCTGCTAAAGAAGCTGTTTCTTGCCGGAATACACGGTGACCTGTACCGTTGGTTCTCCTCTTATGTAGAGAATAGAACACAGGCTGTCGTGCTTCAGGGCTACACCTCTGGTTGGAGTTCTGTCCCTTCAGGCGTCCCTCAAGGCTCTATTTTGGGTCCACTGTTGTTTATATTGTTCATTGCAGATATCAAACAGTGCTTTCGTCATTCGTATATTTTGCTTTATGCTGATGACATGAAGATTCATAAAGTAGTGCGAGACATGTCTGATGCATATCAGTTGCAAGATGACCTGCATAGGTTTGCAATATATTGTATCCGTAACAAACTTCAATTAAATGTCTCAAAATGCTTCCTCCTTACCTTCTCACGTTGTACTTCTCTGATAAATTTCAGTTACACCATTGACGGTCAGGTCATTAGCAGGCTAAATAGTATAAGAGATTTAGGGGTAATCATAGACAGCAAGCTTCTGTTTGATCAACATGTAAATAACATAGTTGCAAAGGCATCCAAAGCTCTGGGATTTATACTACGCACCACGGCCTGTTTCCGTTCTCTTAAACCGGTTAAGATCTTGTATTGTTCTTTCGTGCGCAGCCATTTAGAATACGCGTCTCAGGTTTGGAACCCGCAGTATGAGACTTATAAGTCCCGTATTGAAGCCGTCCAACGGAAATTTCTACGTTATCTAGATTATAGGGCTCAGCAATACTCAGTTGACTACGAGCACCGCTGCAAACGGTACCACTTCCTTCCTCTGGAGATGAGACGTTATATTGGAGACGTGAGTTTACTGTTGGGTATCGCAAATGGCCACATTGACTGTCCTGAACTCGTTGCTAATCTGTCATTACGCACGAATCTGATGGGATTACGTCAACGGCCAATATTAAATGTACCTTTTGCGATGACCAATTATAGGCGGAATGTTTTCTCTATAAGAAGCGCAGTTAGTTTCAATAGGCTTCCTAGGGACCTTAATGTCGACTTGTTCTGCACCAGTGTGGCGACCTTAAGACGGCTTTTGGCACAGTCTTTTTTTTTTCATAGATAGTTTACTAATCTACAAATTTTTTAATTACTATAATCTTAATAATTATATTAATTTGTATGTATTTTCTTTTTATCGACTATTTCTTTATCTATATGTGGAGGCTTGTTATTAGCGATTTTTCTTATATTATATTCTTTATTTCATTGGTTTGTTAGTCTGTAAGCCTTCTTTAAAATAAAATAAATAAATAAATAAATAAAACAGGGCTTCAATGCAGCCATCTGTAGATACTTGTACCTATTCAATTTATAAGATTTCGCGTCCCAGTTTTCTAATCGAGAATTACCAATTATAATTCCCACATGAACTTGTTTTTTAAATCTGCATATGCATTCTATTAATTTATTTCAGTCTGAAAGTGCCGGAAAAGTTGTGTGGAAATCGGTTATCATGGTATGGGGTTGTGATGCGGGGGAATGAGGAAAAGGTTTCCTGAGAAAATATCCCGAAAAGTTTTGAGTAGGAGAAGACCAAATAAACGATGGATGGACTGTGTAAAAGATGATACGGCTAGTACGGGTATGACTAGAAAAGTACGTCATCATCATCTGCCTAGCCTTTTCCCAACTATGTTCGGGTCGGCTTTCAGTCTAACCGGATGCAGCTGATTACCAGTATTTTACATGAAACGACTGCCTATCTGACCTCCACAACCTAGTTACTGGGTAATACGATACCCCTTGGTAAGACAGGTTGCCAGACTATCGGGCTTCTGACTATCCGTAACGACTGTCAAAGATCCACGAATGACAGCCGGGACCAACGGCTGAACGTGCTTTTCGAGGCATGGAGGTAAAGGTGGTCACCCATCCACAGATCAACCGTGGCAAGCGTAGCTTAACCTGTGCGGCTGTTATTATTTAGCCACGGGCTCATTATAGAGAAGTACGTATGGGAGAAACAGACATGTTGCGCCAACCCGAAATAAATTGGGATAAGGACGGGAGAATAATGATGCATTCAATTCATTCACTTTAGTTTACCTAGTTGCTCAGAATCTGTGTAAAACAGGTTTTTGTGTTAGGCAACACAGAAACAAAACTAAACAAATGGAGAAGTTACGTATGAAAAAATACTTCAAAACATTTGTACATTGTGATTTAATTACCAATTAGTCTTGTTAAATAAGACTAAATAACTAGAATCAACTGAAGTTACTCACCTACCTAGACATACCTACTTACAAATATTTGCTGAAACCCGTTACGAAGAATTAGGTTCGTAATTGAGCATAACTTGAAAACTAAAAGAAAACAAATAGAAGTAATAATAAGTTCTCTCTTGCATTAGTTGTTCAGTTGCTGTATGTTTTATGTAATAACATTATTTAACATTACCAACACACAATATAATATCACGCTTGTAATCCCCGAAGGGTTAACCAGATGTGTCCCTATAGTGGTGACTGTACGCCCACGTTTCGCCAGTTATGTAGGTATGTGTGTAGTTGTGTATTTAACATTACAACACGATAAAACTGTTGTTGAACAATTATAAATTATTGTTGTTCTTTTTTTTTAGAAAAAGGATTGTGGTAATATTCAGTCTTTTGTAACTCATTCAGTTTTAGCTCTTTTTTAGTAGGTAGCGATGTAGGTGGATAAGGAGAAGAATAACAATAAATTGATTAAATCACTAGCTTCTGCCCGCGACTTCGTCGAAAAAGTCATAAGATACATACAAAATTTTGTAATATCTTGATTTAAAAGAGTGTCGTTGAAGTTTCTTGCCCGTTCTTATACTTAGAGATCTACATACATACATACATGTTTTGGAATGGCTTCAACATTGACTAACTGACCCACTACTTGACAGTTCAAAAGTGCCTGTAAATGGTTTAATTGAATTATATGCTTTGGGTTGAATTTATCCACCAACTATCCAGTAAACCCGCTAGTCGTGAAATAATAAATAATAATCCTCTGATCAATTTTGGTCACGGTGGCCAATCCAAACAAAGATTAGCCGGGTTCACAGGAGATATTATAGTGCACAAGTGTGTGCACAAACACAGATGCACACTCTGTTCGTTTACTCTCATAGTCCGATGGGACGGCAATCCGACACGACCGGGGAGAGATCATGCGCAGGACCAACGGCTTTCCGTGCTTTCCGAGGCACGGGGCTATCACACCACCAACGTCCAAACTCTGGGCACACAGAGAAATTCCTAATGGAAAAACCCAATAACACTTTACCCGACCTGGGAATCGAACCCAGGAACCCATGCATAGAAGTCGCACTTGCGACCACGAGACCAAAGGGGCAATCAACGACAAAGTTAGTTGAAGATAACATATAAATGATTAAAGAAGCACATAATTACTTCCTTGTTTTTTCCGTCCGTTTATTTATACAGTTGAGTTAAAACAATAGCTTGTTATAAAACAATAAGAACAACTTTAATGATACGTGTTTAAGTTCAACTGTGTTACAGATAAGAGTTTTATCAAAATGATTTATGTTGTTAACATGGCCTTTGAAAAAACGTGATGTTTTACGAATATAACTTTGTTCCTTTTTATGTTACACTACATGGAAATACATAAACCATCTTGATTTTCAAAAAATATAGAACACTAAGTGAGTTTCCTGAAAAAAATGTGTTTTTATTTTGATTTTTTCGAAATCTCTACTACTTCTTCTTCTACTACTGCTTCGACAGGCAGTTCCGTTTAAAACTGATTACTAGTTACTACTAATCCAAAACATCACCAAACAGCACCCTATGCGTAACACACAACAAATCATAATCTGAATAATCTTGAAGGATATTGCTAATCCATTGCTTCATATATTCAAAAAATGTGTCTGCCCAACAACATACCTATGTAACGCAATGGATGTTGTAGAACTGTCAAAATAAAAGCCATTTTTACGTTAGTGTGATACCCCGCAGTTGATTTGATATGTTATTTAAATCAAACTGTTCGTTGTAAATATATATTACAAAAACGTACCTATAAAGACTTAATTTACCTAAAAGCGGTCACTTTAGATTTTACTATGCAAGCGTTTCTGAACTATAACCTTTAATATCCATTCACAGGCAGTTTTAATCAATCACACCACGTTCCACACGCTCACGTCATATAAATAAAGTAACTATTAAGTTAACTACCCTTAAAGAGCGAAACGATAAACTAGATTCACAAGAATAAAGATATAATCTACAATTTTACATATATTAAAGGAGATGTTAAATATTTATATGGACATTGAGCTGATTGCTACAATGTAGCACTTACGACAAGTAAAGCTACGTTTACAAAGGAACAACATTATGCTACGCTGCGGTACGCTGCATAATGTAGCGTGCGTAAGCTTGTTGCATGCTACAAAAGTCAATATCATGCCTCTAAATATTATAAACAAATCCAAGATATTATACAGACTGGCACCATCGACGTACAGACGCCAGCACATCAATCTACCCGAAACTGTCAAATTTTCCCAATAAACTTTGAACCTTATACTTCTGCAATAAAGTTGAAAATCTATTAGAGATTTGACAGATTGTAGTAGCTTGATGTGCTGGCGTCTGTACAAACTGTACCTAACCATGAATTCAGCACATGATTCTAGACCCCCTTTTTTTTTTTTTTGGCGTAGAAATTTTTCGACGGTTATCAAAAAAAGCATTAGCTGTTTCATAGAAAAGTGTAATTAAGTATTACCTACGCGGTCAAATTGTATGAAAAGATTTTTTTAATTAACCTAGAATTTTCCACGCAAGAGGTTCAGGTTACGGGTTGTCCTTTGATGTGCCTGTCACCCTCTATAGGTACATATTTCGACTCTTAGACATTGATGCACAAACTCAACTGCAGTTGGATACAAGTCGCGATAACTTGCAGATGTACGGTGATGCAGCTACAGGTAAACAGCCTACGCCACTATAACGTGCCACACTGTTTCAAGTTGTAGCTCGTGTAAACTAAGCTTAAGAACAACCTTGCAACTATAGATAAGGCTAGATGACCGTTAATAAAGCCATCATTTTACCAGTTCATTATTAATACCACTTATTCGATAAGATAAAAAATAAGGGTTTTTCCTTTTTCGTCTCGCATTTTGCAACCTAATCCAACAAAAGTGGATGTGTTAAGATAAGATGTGTTAAGATGGAAGTGTTAAGAGTGTGCCAAAATCAATGATCAGATTTATAAATAACTAGCTAACTAAAAAAATAACGAACTAACTCGCGGGCCGAACCGCGAGTTCGTTCGCGTGGACGTATATACAATACCTACCTATACTAAAATAACAGCCACATTTTTTTACAGCTTTTACTTCGTTTTCGCTTAGCGAAGAATAAGGTTATCAAAATGAAAATTATGACTTGTAGTTCCAGAGTTCTTCAGTTTTATTATTAGAATCGATGGATTAGGTATGTACAGTCAACAAAGGAGTTAAGTATACAGGAGCGTCGGATATTGTTGAAGTTTACTAAGAAACCGATGGATGTTCTGGACTGAAATTTCAATCAATATATTCATAGACATTAGCCACCCATGTAGAAGCAGTGTAAAAAGCAATCTTCATTTAGCAACTTCAAAAGCGTGCATAGATCGCACAATTTGCATGAACTTGTGGTGTAACGTCGATTCATCGAATGCCGAGCGCTTGCGACGATGACATACTCATTTAAATAACTGTTTATCCTTCTATAGGTCTAGTACCTACCTTATTTATGAAGCAAATTATGTTAACGAAGGAATACCAAGAAGGAAGACTATTTGAAAAATGTGGCTCTTTGTATGGACTGATGTCAAGAGCAATTGTAATGTGTTTAGAACTAATTTAATTACTGTCAAGATCTAATTGGTTGTTATACTTTAGTTTTATTTTTAGTTTTATTTGAGATTCTGAGTTATCCTTTTGTTTAATTCGTCAAATCATTTTGAGTTTTCATTGGTAGAACACGCTACAGACGACACCCGTCTTCAGGCACCCACTGGACTTTTGGGCTCGTTCCTAACTGAATGCACGGAGAAGGCACAGCATAATGAAGAGTGGAAAAATACTGGGGAGACCTTTGCCTAGCAGTTGAACAACATAGGTTCACAAAAAAAAGGGCAATAGTTTTAGGCATCGTCCTAATAGAACAAAAATGCGCGAAAATCCCGCGAGTAAGCGACGCGACCATGCGTGTTCGCGCGATAGCAAAAACTGGGTG
Source organism: Oligia fasciuncula (assembly GCA_963082905.1). NCBI lineage: Eukaryota > Metazoa > Arthropoda > Insecta > Lepidoptera > Noctuidae > Oligia > Oligia fasciuncula. Next base: position 8,027,153 of record OY720392.1, read on the forward strand.
TCCTAATAGAACGCGAATACTCGATCATCGCGCGAATTTACGACGCGAGCGACCACGTATTCGCTCGTTTGGCACTAGCACGGTCGGTACCAACAACCAACGGACGTCAGAGACGCTCAATTTTTGCTGTCGGGAAATATTTGGATGACCTATTTTATACATGTTCAAACATTTGAGTTGCGCGACCGCGTCGTGGGATTGTCAGTTAGGACACCTATTCGAGTTCAATATGTTGTAAAATTCGCGCGTACCTACGATGATCGCGCATTCGCGTGCTATTAGGACGATGCCTAAGAGTTACATAGGCCTTTTAGCACAGTATGGCTCTTGCAACACTTCAAGAGACAAGCCACTTCTTTTTTAAATACATTTAATGACAGCCTCCTTTTTTCTCTTGCGAGAAATTAATTAACAGTACAACAAAACGCTGAAACATTTAGCCAGTGGCATGATTAAAACATTGCCTAAATGTTTTTACACAGTAATTACTGTCATTAGAAACTGGCTGTAATTAAAACGTGAGTGACAGAAAAGAGGGTACATTACATTAGGTACTACATTTCAACTGTCGTGCGTGACCTAGGCCGTTCGCGTCAAGTATCTCATCAGTCACGCATACAGTACCTATACAGCACGTACGCACATATTGTTGTCAGTTAAAAATGGTCCTTATGTATGAATAAGACAAGCATAATGAAAGTGTCATAAGGATCACAAATATGAATAGCGGGAAGTACTGTATCAAACACTCGCTGGCATGTAGGTACAGACCGATTCGAACTTTATGGCGGATTGGATCATGAGGCGAGTCGCTACGCAGTTAGAAATTCACGTGTCAGCTAGGATGAGGGGTGAGGTACCAGCGAGTACCAAACAGTCACAAGTGAAACAAACCTGTAGAATAGACCTGACGAGCTAACCTTGTCCTGATCCGTGACGTCATCTGACAAATTGACGGACTATTTACATACATTAGTGCGTTCGAACATGGTTCGAACACATAAATGCACACACTTATATGTGTTGTGTTTAAGTTAATCTCGCGCAAGCGCAGCAGTCAGTGGGAGGTCGTTAACATTTAGATGCAATTTTTGTGTTTACGTAGTGTGTTGGTCTTGGAAGTAAAATATATCAATGGTACTTCAATAAGTAGGTAACCTTCGCGCGTATCATTATGCATTATACAGGACGCCCCGAATAATGAAGGTCAATTAACGTAATTAAAAACGTTCAAAATCTAGTCGCAACATCATCTCAGCGACAAAAACTTGTCAAAAATGTACGGAAATTATTGACAGATTGTGATTGAAATCATACTGTGAACGTTCTTAAAATTACAAGAATTGTCCTTCTGGTCTCACGTCACTATAATAATTATTTAATAATACTTGTACTATTATGTATTCTGTCCTCACGCGTAGTTTTGCAGTCATCATGCTACTGCACTTTACCTGGTTGTAAGCTTTAAGATTCGCTTGTAATATTAAGGTTTTTTTGCGCAAAATTTTGGCACGTGTTAGGTAATATAATACGAAGTCAATAACTCCAGTGACCCTATAAATAAAGCGTGGCTTATAAGATTACCTTATCGTTTCGCCCATTAATAAGGTTTCACGAGCCCACCTTGAACTTTTGCCACTGATTAGTTATAGGCAATAATGAATATCAATAAAATCAAGGACAACCTGTGCCTAAGTTATTGTAAAGACGAAGCAACCTAATGAGGGTTTGATTTATGAACTATCCAATTAAACCTTAATTAGTGTAGAAACTATTATTGTTACCGTGATTGCTTCATAGCAGTTTTGCCAATTCAGAGGTGCAGCCATGGTTCCTTTTTTTTGGTCAACATTTTTATCAATTCAAATCGTCATTCAATTATTCATCTTTGACATAAATGTTAGCATAATTGATAAGAATTCCTTTTTTAACAGTTCTCTGTCTATCGAACAATAACGAAGAGTTATTTATCACTTGAAAGTTGGAGCACAAGATTTTTTAAAGGTTGTAAAAAAAAATGAGGCTCCTTTAGCGTGAATAGTACCTACGAATTAATCACCCATAATTTACATTTCGACAAATGTATCTAATTTATTCTATAAAATGCTATTTCACCGCCAAATTATTTAAGTTTCAATAAATAATTATTTACTATTTTAGTATTTTAATTTTTAATAATAGGGTATCTAATCCTAATTTTTCGTAAAATGAAAACCAGCACCTTTACGAAAACTTTGGAAGCCGCCATCATGGATTCAGCCCCGAAAACTACACGACGACAAAAAAAAACATTTTTGCCTTACTGGCTTTTTGACTTTGACACTAGAGAACTTTTCTTTGCGAGAGTGCCTACCATACCTACCTAATTATTTTCATGTAGGTATATAATCGACAGTCTCGTCTTTCAATGTGCGCATAGCCTTAAACAAAACAAAGCCACACATGAAATCACTACGCACTTTTTAATAATATAAAATCGCAATCGCTGTCACGCTCAACACGCTGTCACGCAGAACAAAATATGTAACACCAACAGAGAAAGGGCGTGTATCATATTACCCTTCAAATACCCTTCCTTGTCCAACCCGTCCGTTACGTTACGTTACGTATCGCTTGCCATGTTACTACTCTTGGACATGTCGCATACATCGAGTTAAATTCAACATTTGATTAATCGCCTAGACAGCGTATAGCAGTATGACGGGTTTTAATATTACCCTAGAGCAGGGAAATATGTATAATATTATACTTAGCTCTTATGTTTTTATTAGGTCTTACTGCAGTATTAACAAATACTGTATGATATTTGTTTGTAATCAATCCTTCTTGAAGTTGATATTCAACCTCATTTTTTATTTAGTACATGGGCTAAACAGTAAATTCTATCTATGTAATTTTGACGTGACAACGTCTTAAATTAGGTTGCGACTGGGAGTCACTTATGAAAAAGTGTAACGCTCGGTAACGTTACGATGAGTCACCGAACGAGAGAGAGGCCCGCCGAATGCCTTGCGTCTCTCTCCCACTCAACTATGATCGGATGATCGGTCGTTGTCACGTAAAATCTTCGCCCGTAAAACCGACTTTACAGGCAACCATTTTTTTTTTTAAATTATGAATCGTTTATACGTCACATGGCATTTTTTTCATGGTAGAATTTCTCACTTGAAAAAACCTTGTGACAAGATACGTGGTATTTTTTGGCACGAACGCCAGTTTTTCTTGTTAAATTTTTATATTTTTTTTGATAATTCAAATATTCGGATTCTTTTTTAAAAGGAAAATTATACGTATTTTATTAGCGAAGTGTTTCGTTTCATTTATTTCGCTACACTACCTATGATTTAAATGAAAAGTATTAAAGTCTATTCAATTTCATTAATAAAAGATGGGCAACCCACAGAAGCTGCGCGCTGATGGAATATGTAGGTAAACGATAGCCGTTTGTTTATATTATTGTAGATTTTATATTTATCAATAAATTATGTACAGTTTATGAGTAGGCCCATATTTAGCCTTTTATATTAACGAGTTTTTAATTTAATGATGATAATTAATTATTAATAGATACGATATTTAACGATATTTAACCATTATAATAAAATATTTAATTAAATTAAATTGCAGCGTCTTTAGAATATAACGGTATGTGTGCAATCTATTGCCATTCAATTAAATACCACAAGTTTCTTGCAAAAACATTATACAAAGTTGATGGGTTGGGATTTATTGTTCACAATTGAATTGCCCATTAATAACGTTAACGAGTTTCCGACATAAGCTGTTAAATATTATAACGTGGAATACGTCTGGGAGTTATTTATTGAAGTTAACACCTTCTAGTTGGCAACAATATTGAGAAAGAGTCGGTAAATAATATAAAATAAATTAACTAAGCGAGTAAATTATTAGATACGTTTACTGTAAGCAATCCAATCACGTTAATAATTTAGTATGTTTTAACATTGTAACTATAGAATATAATCGATACTGTAAATGGCCTTATAGCGGAGAGTCTTGGAGGCTCTCATTACGCGGCTGGGTCAAGGGCTTGATTCAGAAACTAGTACTTCTGGACACGGCACGCATTGTGAGGAGGTTCCTTTCTCTAGAGCCCTGTGGCAGCCTAGACCCTGGTCCTGATGCCGATGGGCCACTATCCATACTGATATTATAAATGCGAAAGTGTGTCTGTATGTCTGTATGTTACCTCTTCACGCTTAAACTGCTGAACCGATGTAGATGAAATTTGGTATAGAGATAGTTTGAGTCCCGGGAAAGGACATAGGACATCGAAACTTACGTGGGTGAAACCGCCGGGCGCTGCTAGTTTTTTATATTTTTCAATGTTTCTATTTAAGTTTCTTATAAAAAATATTTTAAAATGTAAATAATAATATTAAAAAGAATAAATAAGTAATAATAATATCAAATATAATAATATGAAATAATTAAGTATAATATAATATTATTATTTTATATTATCATTTATATGATTATTATTATATAATAATATAAACGTAATAAAAATAATAATAATACCAGCCTATTATTGACCTACTGCAGGGCAAAAGCCTCTTCTCCTACAGAGAAGACATATAAGTATTCATCACCTATTATTCACCACGCTTGTTTTCGACGGGTTGGCCATTTCAAGTCCAGGTTCACCGTTGTCAGTAATGTCCAAGATAAACTTGGAAAGTACAGACGCCAATCTGTCAAATTTCTTTAATAAGTTTTCAACTTTATTGTTGAATCATAAGGTTCAAAGTCGATTGGGAAAAATTGACAGTTTCGGGTAGCTTGATGTGCTGGCCTCTGTACATTTATGAATTGCAAAACTCACATTGGTACTTGTGCAGATTTGAACCCACAACACCCTCTTGCATGAGAGGAGGCCTTAACCACTAGGCCATCACGACTTGAAATATCATAAAATATATTATAACTAGCTGCGCCCCGCATAAGTTTCGTTCTCGTGGGTAAAAGTAGCCTATAATTATGTTAATCCATGGTGTCAGCTCCTGGCTACCTCCATACAAATTTTATCAAAATGGGTCCAGCCATTTGCGTGAAGAAGTAACAAACATATACCTAAACCCTAAACACACACTCACAATCTTTCGCCTTTATAATATTAGTGTGATTAAATTAACAGATTATTCTTAATTTGTTTTTTTGACGTTTAACATTAATTACTTGACGTAAAACATTAAATCACAACCACTGTATAATTCCGTAGCGTAGGTAGTGGCAATGACATCTAATTGTAGTTATAAGCATCAGGAAGTCCATAATTAGTGGATTTTTCCACTTACACGTAACATGAGTATGAAGTAGTAATATAAAACTTAAAAAAAAACAACACATTGCAAGTCATCTTTATCTCTGTAGCGGTATCTACAACGCCACATGCAAACAACGCGTCATACTGACGTCACGAAAAATCCTGCATCTCACAAGCAGAGTTTACCGCGCAACTGGCATAGATACAACGGCCCGACATGAATCATCGGGCAGTTGCCCGGCAGACACAACACCCATGTGGTCGAAGGATCCTCCCTTTTCTATGGAGGATGAGTCCTCATACCTTTATATCTCTAAAAGGAAGAAGAAAAGTGCATGAGGTCCTGGGTTCGATCCTAGGTCGGACAAAGAGTTATTTGGTGTTTTCCATTAGGAGTTCCTCAGTCTGGATTTCAAGTGCCTGGTTGATGGCAAAAAGCTCGCCCCCTACTGCATGTGACTTAAACATAATTGGTAAACTGTGGCCTTACTATAGGTAAGTATTCCTCTGACTTACCCTTCGGAGATTGCAGCCGTGATATTATGTAATATATGCTATGTGACTTATAAAGAAAGGAACAGAATTTAATGTATTTTGTTACAACAATAAATGACTTCTGTATAGGAGCTAATTCAGTATTTTTTTAAACCATTTTACTTGTTTTGCAAAGACTTTAAGAAGAAAACTCATCTCACGCGTGCTCTATCATAACAATTTTCTTTCATCTTCTAAGCGTGTCGATGGCAATCACACCAGTCCCACAGTCCAGTTGGGCTACTTACAGTCAGCCCAGAATTTGACTACGAGCGTGGCCCCTTCAGTAGACCCCATCAACACCTTTCCTTAATATCTTCATCATTACTCTATATTTCTCTATTACAAAGTCTTAAGTCACAAACCTCCTACCCAATGATTGACAACACAGTTACTCCTATCACATTAATTCGATAAGGTGCAAAACTAGTTAGCAGCGACAGTTGCACTTCTATTCGTATTTCAAACCATTGAGTAACATTATGCGCACGAGTGGGTGGGACATTTACATTACCTGTCCTGACTAATGTTGGCTCTTTGTTATTTGACGCACTGTCAAGGCACAGCCAAGGAAACAGGCCAATTATTGCTGTAATGCTTCCTCGCGGTTAAGCGTGGTCTATACTCAAGGTAGATGGCAGTTTGATGCTAATGCGCACCAAAGCTCCGCGTAACTATTTTGTAAATGATAATACATACTTGTACACATACACAGTTACACACACAAAGTTAAGCTTTCTTCCCATAAGGTAAGCAGTATCTACAGAATGCCACCGGCTACGGTCCTTGCATACTCGTTTTGCTTCGTTGCCGTCCATACACCTGACTATGTATTCTGTAAAAATCTCATATTTCAATTTCATTGTGAATGTGAAGACGATGTGGGTCATTTTACATACTTATATATATTTTTTTATTATTCTCTCTGTTCTGTTAGTTTTTTTTTTCCATGGTCTGGCAGTTTGAGTAATTTATGTGGCCTACCCAAATGTCCTTTCTTTGGTATTGTTCGTCGAATCCTTGAGCTCCTTAAGTCTTGAGTTGAGCTGCACGATTTTTGACAAATGCGTGCACTGACTGGACAGGTCCTCTCAATCTGTGTGGTTCTTTCCTCAAAAGACCACCTCAGACATCGATCTACATGGTCTTCATATATCCTGACCAAGATTATGTCTGGACTTTAAAAGAGACTGTGACCTCTGAGTTTGTTTCGGCCTTTCTTCTCAGAGTAGTCAGATAGGAAACGCCGACTTCATCTAGTTAAAAAAAAAAAACATGATTGACGTGTAAAAGTGTTTGTACAAACCTACTTACAAAAAATAAAATCATTTCATTTCAAATCATTTCATTTCATTTCATAGTGAAAGTTTATTGTGAAGTGAGCTTGAAGTGAGATGTGAATAGTGTAAATCCCTAGCATCAGGTGGAATGACAGCTTACTTCAAGCTCACTTCACCTAAGTTTTCACGGTGAGATGTAGCATCAGGTGGAATGACAGCTCACTTCAAGCTCACTTCACCTAAGTTTTCACGGTGAGATGTAGGATCAGGTGGAATGACAGCTCACTTCACCTAAGTTTTCACGGTGAGATGTAGGATCAGGTGGAATGACAGCTCACTTCAAGCTCACTTCACCTAAGTTTTCACGGTGAGATGTTTACAAAACAGATCCGGTGGTCATACTCGCACGCCGGTTACCATAATACTGCACCTTAAAATATTTAGAGACGTCCTCATCATCAGCCTATAGCAGTCCACTGCTAGACATGGACCTCTCCTATTGCACGCCATTCAATTCGATTTTTGGCAACTCCACCACTTCTTTTCTCTCTCTCTTTAGAGACCTAATTTAACCCATTCCCTGTCCCGTGAATCACATATTGTGTCTACTTTGTGGACAGTGAACCTGTTAAAATAAACGTTATTTGATATTTAGGTTTTCTTTATCGTATCAGTAAAAGTTTACTGAATAAATGTTTTATCTGACTATCACTTCTTACAGTATTTTTCTGAAGATTTATAGCCCTTTATAGGTTGTGATTTATAATACTTTAAAACATGTAAAGGATATTATACCTACTGATAGTGTATTTGGTAAGACAGCTTGTTGTTAGACAAACTGCGTAGGCTGATAATGCACTTATATTCCTTATAAAAGACTCAATTTATTTCGGTATGTCAGAAATCCCATTGACACTCATAGGCATCGACAGTAAATGACAAATTATGATCGAGTTGAACTACTAATAATGGCCAATATCGCCACGATATTATGCAACTCTAGCTTTAAATAATGCGTTACTGTATACATTTCGCACACAGTGCAATTTCAATTCTACGTTTATGCACATAATGTAAATTATTCAGTGTCACGATAAAAATCTGCAATTCCCTACTACAATTAAATATGATTATGTATGTGCGTGCAATTCCTAAAGGAATGTTGCAGAGAAAACAATTGAATGACTATACTGATGGATTAAATCAATTATTTGATTTAATAAATGTCACTGTACCTCATTGACATAGTTTTGTAATTGTGTACCTACCTAGTTTTCATTGAATTTATTTGCCATTGTAACGTGGTTCACAAATTATGGTATTTATACAAATTATAAGACAGATCATTGATTTAATGGATGTGATGATTAAAAGATACATTTTAATTTATTAATAGGATAATGGTTATAAAGACTAGGTGATTCATAAAAATATGTTAGCCTGTATCATCCCACTTCTAGGCAAAGGCCTCATCCCATGATTTCCAGTCCCTGCAATCGAGTGTTACACAACATAGACCACTGCTCGTTTGGTACCACTTAAGGTAGGTATCAATTCAATATTAATAGCAGGTATTTTAAATGATAATGCGGTTATTATGTAAAAGCTCATCCTGTAAAGTACATCTACAATTACCGGTAAACCCTTACTTCCACAATACGCAAAACAATACTACCTACAAACCACTCTTGCGGTTACGAGGTATTTTAGAAAATTCCTCTTTAACCACAGACAGTTTCTCCTCACCGCAATGTAAATGGCACGCGTCGAATATCGAATTAATACAACCAATTGTAAATTACACGAGTTGGCAGCTAAAACCGTTTCACAATAACCTACGTACAAGGCATCGGGCTTTCCTGATTTATAGTGGAAAAGACGCCGCTTACAACCTATGTGTAATGTGTATACCAGCGAATTTATGACAAATTCCTACACACGTTTAGGGAAATAGACACCTCTATTTGGTAACTAAGCATAGCATTGACTAATAAACTTAATTTAATTTATTACATCTCGCCGCCCGATCGACGTTTGACATCGACTTGGCAACTTACGCGTAAACTGTAATCCAATCGGTAATTACGTATACTTATTTCATGTCACCACATTCTTAAGATTAGGCGTCGCGAATATAAATGTTTAATATTCGCTCAGAATGGACAGACTGGTTGATTTAACAAATTGACGCACGCATTCTGTTGTGCTGTGGGAATTGGAGAAAAACTTGTTGTAACTGCTGCTTGATAACCCAGAGAAGGCGTTGTTTTCTGCTGTGGGAACAAGGTTATTGTTGAAGATTATGGGGTTAGCAATATGGCAGGCAGACTTTTACATAGCCCATGCATTTAGAAAATGCATGGTACTGCGCATCAATTTAAAAACCCCAGAATATGACTAGGTAGTTACTGTGAGAGCTATACGAACTCTAAGTGTACCGGGAGGAGTCAATTGAACCACAGTTTGTCGTATCGTTCTACGTGTTTTTACATTTTTATCTTGTTTAGGTTAGGTACTCGTCTTACCTTGTCTTGTTGGCTTGACAGCCAAATCTGCCGCCTACTGTTTTGTATTCTAATCTTAAGCTAAATTAATTTTTGTCTCGTATTTGTTGCTAATAACTTTGAACGAGCTCGCAGAGATTGCATGTAAGCGCCAAATAAGTACAATATTGGCACCGATTCTGTTGTTTTCAAACTAAACTAAATTTAAGTTGAGGCATCTTTTTCTTTCTATTTCATTAAGACAAGAACAGAAGATTAATATTAGTTTAGTCCTGTCAAAATAAGATACTCCATAGACAACTTTATACAAGATCTTTAGTTTAGTTTGTGAACAACAGAATCGGCGCCATTATCTATAAGTTCCTACTTACGGATCAATAATATTGATTGATATAATTTATTTTAATCAGTGTCCATTGACCGTTGCCCGACTGAAAACTAGCATATATAATCTATTACATGCTCATTATTGTTCTCCTCGGACCAATGTCTCTTTTTCTTCCATACTTCATCATCTGGTAATCACCCCCTTTCTAACCATATCATCTTTCACACGGTCCATCCATCGTTTCTTTGGTATATCCCTACTCTTATAGCCCTCCACAATCACACTCAAAACTTTCCTAACGACAATTTACTCCCTTCTCCGTGTTACATGCCCAAGGGACAAATCAGTCATAAGTCGGTAAAAATCGTGATGATCAATGATAATGTGGGACTGTGGCTGTTCTCACTGATGTTTACAATCGATTCAGCTACTTAGCCCCCAAGGGAATAAGAGCGTGACCATTATAATTTCCATATCGTTAGTAATTAAATATAAAAAACAGTAATTTATTGCCTATCTTTACGCATAATGTTGGTCAAAGGTTGCATCACGAAATAATTGTATTTCTCATGTGTATGGTGTTATGGTGTACCAATTTTATTTTTATAATTGAGGTACGATCCTATGGCGGGACAAGGGTCGAGTCGATTGCAGATATATATATATATATATCCTATTGAATTCTAAATGTTCTAATGCAAAAACTCACAGAGACAAGAAACATGGCCATGAAGTTGTAGCGGAAACTGAACTTTATTGTGTAGTAGGATTGAAAGTTAATTTTCCATAAACTCATATTTGTTTACATTTTTGGCAAATAAATTGCGAATGCAGATTACTAAATAATGGACTTGTGAAAGTAATAACTCAAATAATTAAAATCATACTTTATGTTACACATATTGTTATAAATTAATGTCGCTTTTCGTCTCAGTTTGTGTGACCGCGTTGTTGATCTAAAGTACGGATCGGATTTGGATACGGTTTTGACCATCATTTAGGAAATTTATTCCGGAAGTTTTATGTGTAAAGAATTTTAGATGTTTAGTCAAGTCGTAAAAACCGTGCGAAGCAAAGGCGGAGTTAGTAATCTATAATCAAGATGAATGATATCGTAATCCATAAATCGTATTCGCGGTTTTTTTTTCAGTACGATATTTTTTCATTTAAGGTTTCTTAAATGCATCAGAGATTTATTGTTCAAATGTTGCATAAATTAGAACGTAATTATAATGTAACAGGAACTCGAAAGCAAAAAGTGTCTATCTGTTCTGGTCCAAACGTACAGTCACGAGCACTAATATGTCAACACTTGGCAACTTTAAATTGCGATTTTTTCACGAAATAACGAATGCAACGTTGAAATACAACATATTAGATATACCTATGGGTTCGAAAATACTATGTTCCTACTAATATAAAATTTCATTCAAAAATAAAGGAAAAAATCGCCTTTGAATAAAGCCAAGTGTATACATACTTTTGCTCGTGACTGTACATCCTCAAATACTTCAGGCACGTCTCGAGGCGTGAGGGTGACTCTATAAAGCGCCGTGTCGTAGAGTAGACTGGAAGGCACTGAACACGCTGACGCTCATCCATGAGATGGACTGGCCAAATTAAATCCGCAGTTGGCGATCCCTTGTATGAGCACTAAAAATACCAGAAACTAGGTGGCGAGATATCATGAGGCGAATCACATCAGCCCGTAGACAAGAAACTACATGAGGACCACAACCGCTCTGACAAGAGTGCCACGAAGAAGAAGAATTTATTATAACATATGATTTAGGTAAAAAAAAAAGTTTTAAGTAATGAATAATGCGATTTAACTGGCTATAATCTTTAGAATATCAAAATAATAATAGCCTCCTCGACCGATCTAGGTCACAGTGGCCAATCTCAACGGAGATTAGCCAGGTACGCAAGAGATATTATAGTGCACAAGTGTGTGCGTAAACATAGGTGAACACTCTGTTCCTTTACTCTCATAGTCCGATGGGACAGCAATCCGACACGACCGGGGAGAGATCACGCGCAGGACCAACGGCTTTACCTGCTCTCCGAAGCACGGGGTTATTAAACCGCCAACTTCCAAACTCCGGACTGTTACTAAGAAATTCCTAATGGAAAACCCAATAACACTTGGACCCCACACTCAGCAGTCGCGCTTGCAACCACATCAATAGGGCAGTTAAAACAACATCGAAAAAATACAACAAACAAATATCGAAATAATACAAGGTCTATAACTTATTGAATTATATATCATAATCAAAGTCGTGACTTGACTACAAATCGTAGTACTAATATCAAATTAACTGCTTACGTTATATTGTAATTGCTACTGCTCTTGAGCAAATATTAACAATTGGTGCGGAATAATATGATGCAAATTTAAGTTAATTTACTGTGTGGTAGGTAGTATTTATTGTGTTTTGTTTTTAAATTATTGCCTTATGCGAAATATTGACAACGGATCAGGTTTCAGTCCATCTACATGAAAGAATAAACACAGTGTTACGTTGTCCCCATCTTTTTTTCTACAAACAGTAAACTATACTCAAATCCATAGTAATTTACCAGCTGTTTTTTTTCTTACCGTGCGTCTGGACAAAAACACGGTTTATAAGGTGAACGAAGTAGAAGCCTATGGTACACAAATCTCTTTGTTTTTTTCCTAAAAAAAAAACGAATAAATCGACAAATAATTTAAAAAAATCAACTTCAACCTTTTCCACCCCTTCTCTATGCGCGGAAATTATCAATGAATTTGGAGCAACATTCATCAGTCCCTTGAATAAAGCCTAAAAAATTATAATAAAAAAATTTAAATCCATTATTTCAATTATAAAATCGAAAGTAACTCTGTCTGTATGTTATATTTTCACGCCTAGACCACTGATCGGATTTGGCAAAAAGATAGATGGCATCCTGGACATAGACTACTTTTGTCCCGGTAGCACATTCCCGTGGGAGAATTTTCGACATCCACGCGCGCGAATCCGCGGGCATAAGCTAGTTCAATAAAACAATAAAAAATGCAAATGGACGATGTGAAATTGTGTTATTCCAACATTATTAACTCTGACCTTACATAAGTAAAGAACCGTGTACGCATACCGTTTTTGAACGTTAAACATTTATTTATAAACATATTAAATACTTACTTTGATTAAATACATTAAAAGAAATTACAAGAAAGAATGATTCGTACTCACGTATATTGACTTTAATATTTCAACCACTGTAACGCTGAAATGCTTAACCTTTCAAGATGATAAAATTTATGAACCCCGATTCTCCTTTTTAAGTTCAATTTATGTAGTCGTAATGTATAAAACATATTTTTATTAAATGCTAAATGTAGGCCTTTATAAAATACGCCTGCGGTTGCTAAAAGCAAAAGCAGAATTGTGGCAATCACTGAACGTGTGTATTAAAAATTCAAAACATCCATGCGTATTCCTGGCACGAATTTGTGTCGAGCCGTGTGCCGAAATACGGACATTGGCACTCAATATTTTAACATTTTGGTGCAACGTACACAAACGTTAATACATTTTCCGCCATGTTACCGTATTGGTAACTGTGTTAGCATGAGTTTGTAATTTAGTCTTATCTATTTAGGTTTAAATTTGAAACTTTCGGTCGTTTTGCCTCGAAATAATCTATTAAGTTTTCAGGTTATGTAAAGCTAATGTTGCCATCAAGAACATTTGTTTATTGCAATCCATCAGAAGCATTATCAAGTTTAGTAACAATAAGCTATCTATCAGATCAATGGCAAAACAGTGTTCAGATTTTGATCTAGATCGTATCAGTTTATTGTATTGTATTGCACGGTTACCCTTTAGTCGTCTTGCAATTGATCATAGTTGTTAACTTCTCCGTAATTACGTTTAGCAACATGTTCATGTCACTTAGCATTCATAAGCTTCTCTATTTACGCAGTTTCATTGTAACCGACATCCTCAGCTGTTTCTTTATTTTCTTCATTATCATCACTTAAATCTAGCTTGTACACAGTTTTTTTCGCATCACCAGTGTCCATATCATTGTACGCACATTCCAAGACCTCATAGTGGTTGTTACTACTAACCTTATCAGATACAAAATGTTAACCGTGTCATCGCTAACTTCTATTGTAAGTCTTACAACATGGTCTGTTACCAGGTAGCTATAATAAATGCCAAGCTCTATTTACTGGTAGCATTGTGATGCGTGTGAGATACGCCAACTTGTTCACCTTTCTTCCTTTTAATATTTCAAAACAGCTTAAAATATAATAAAGTACCTACTTAGGCTTATTAAAACCTGTCATACAAGGTACGAGTACCTTTGTGAATAGCGTTTGCTCACCTGATTTTGTTTTGTAATCCGATGTTCATACTTTGCAATAAAATTTTGTTGATCGTCAAATTTTATTTGATCTTATAAACACTTATTTCTTCGTTATCTTTCCTCTTTTCTTTCATAATTTTTTATTGTGTTTAGTTCAATTTGTGAACTTCCTTATTCGAGGCACAATAAATACATTTTATTTTCTTTTATTTCTATTTGTGCGAGTAATCTTAATTATTTATTTCTAATATGCCGTGGTATCTGCTTCGGCTAGCATTGATGTTACATCCTCTATCATATTATCAACATTATTTATTCATTAACATTTTATACCATTATTAACTAACTTTTATTATACGTTGGACACGCTTCTTGGGTGCCAACAAATTCCTAGTAAAGTTCTTCCATGTAACTTCAGTAACATCTTTCGAAACTCAAAATATTTCTCATAATAATTACTGCAATTCACCGACTTAATCTGCGTACTATGTAAATTAATGTTTTCATAACAATATTTTTTGTAAGTACGCGGGCTGTTGATAGCTGTAATTTCTTGTCAAGTTGACAGGGTATAATTATTTGGACACTTGTTATTATATTGCAGGCGCGCGCTGTTCTCAATTTCTATATGGACTCGCATGTAATGATATCATCAACCGTTTTGTATGAATCACTGACAAATTGTACTAATTTATTTTAACGTTGTTACAGGGAGCAGAGACGAATGTCAAGGTAGTCAACACACAAACAAACAAACATGAGATTCTCGGCGAGGTTACAGGTATGTAAAACGGCTACACATTTTGATATCATCTAATCTAAATGAAGATCGTTTGCCCCTGAATGCTGCAAACCTATTTGCTCGTTAACAAACGGTTCAATCCATTTGATGCTCGACTTTAATAAATCCGTCCAGATGCTCTGATAACGGGCATTCGCACTTTATAATCGTAAGTTTGGAAATTCAAGGAGGTTGCAACAGTTGATGTGCTAACTTTACATAGACAATGGCGACCGGTACTAAAATGTGCAATTTGCTGGGCATTTAATAGATAAAGTTTAGTGAAAAAACTAGCTTTTATTTGCAACCACGTAATGTTGTGGTAAAAGATGTTCACGTGGGAACGATAAGCATTGAAGTAAGTGCGTCAAGGCCGTGAGATGGAGATGTATAATGTTGATTTAATGAAGTTGTCTTAATTAAAACGAAGTCGCTTGGCGGAAACTGGGTACGTTTGTATGAGAATGGGGTTTCGATCCTGATCTAATCAAATGTCTTATCTGCAATGCGTCGTTAAATTTATTTAAAAACTAGCTGTGCGTGCGACTTCGTTCATGTGCATGTCGGAAAACAAAATTTAATAATTTGCGGAACCCTCATTCTTTTTCACAAATAGAAGTAGCTTCAGTTATCTGCCAGCTAAAATCGAAAGACCCGTCAAAGGACTAACCTCCTTTGGAGCAAACAGACAGACAGTTTTTTTTTTGTTATATTCCATATTATTATACCTACTTTCTTATGCATTTAGTAAAAAACTGTTATTTTGACATTACAAACAGACACCTCAATTCTATTACTTCATACTTATATTATTATTATTCATATTAGTATATATTTACACATATTGCGATAAGATTTTAGGCCTAATGTAGAGTAGTATACATAAATTAAAATTAATGAGAATCGTCCTTGGCAAAAACTATTACACTTAAAGCCTTTATTATCGTATTTGGTAGAGCCTTTTTTATAGAAATAAGGAGGTTACCGAGATTGCATTATGCAATAGGTAATAATTTTCCTCTCTTCGCATATTATTACTAAGATGTCACCACCAAGGTGTCGCTACTTTGTAGTGCTATAATTTAACCATAAATATCGATCATTTTGAATTGGTAACTACGGTAATCGATGCAAGAACTGGTTTGTGCCTTTGACTGCCAAGCAACATTATTCAATGTCATTGGCAAGAAAACATGTCATTAAGTACTGAAGCATACAGCCATAATTATGCCATGTAATGTTATTCGATACGCTTGCCACTTAGCCCATCTTGGGTGCACTGCCCTGCACGTTTAAATGTAGGCACTGTGTTTAAGTTCTGTGGCTGTAAGTATTGGTTCAAAACAACCCTTGAATTCATTGAGGGAGAGATTATAGGTCTATCGTTTCAAACAAGATCAGATCAATAATTTCACTGAGATTTCATGGAATTTTCCCGAGTTTTCCAACTTTTCTCCAAACAACTTTTTTCCCTGAAGGGTTAAGTAGAGATGTATGTACAGAAAGCGTCACTATCTCCTAACCCCTCAAGTTTTAAAATGTTACACTGCTACAACATTGAATTCCTTACGAATAATCTAAAGAATACTTCAAAAAGAGTCCATTGTGTTGACTCGGATTCGAACCATCGTATCACCGAACGTCGTCATACTCATACCGGCAGTTTGACGAACTAGCCAGCGAGCCCATATGAATTGCGATGAAATTGTTATCTACTATCGGCTGAGTCATTATATCTTTAGGTCCCTGTCTAATCGAAAGATGTTATAATTTGAGGGTATCCATTAATTTTACTTACTTACGTTGTCTTTATAAAATTAATCCATACCTTCAAGTTAGAACTTTGTATACGTTCACTTAAAACGGCGAAGAGTAAACGACTACTATTTATCAATTATTTTTTTAAATGATTTCTGATTTTATGAGAACTAAAATAGTTGTTCTGTTTGTTGTAAAATAAGATCATAGTTTTGTTAAATAATAGCAATAATAAATATTAATAAATGATTAATAAAG
The DNA here is from genome assembly GCA_963082905.1 of Oligia fasciuncula. Classification (NCBI taxonomy): domain Eukaryota; kingdom Metazoa; phylum Arthropoda; class Insecta; order Lepidoptera; family Noctuidae; genus Oligia; species Oligia fasciuncula. The sequence goes on from OY720392.1 coordinate 8,044,227, forward strand.
TATTTTATTTTTCTTGATTTTTTAATTCTTTATAAATAATTACTACTTAAAACAAAATAGAAAAATATATCAAAATAATATAATGAACAATAAGCACATTTCGTGCCTATATAGGATTTGAACTTCCAATCTTATGCACGGTAAGCGGTCTTGAAACCTCCAGTCTATTTATACGATGAATAAGTTGTCGTAAATGTTAACCCTATTATTGTTGCTTGTCGTCGCAAAAGTATTGTTCTATTGAAAAAAACAATAATAAAAACAGAATTAAAAAAAAAATACTTACTTAAACTTATTTATTCACTAAAACAATACATTATTTAAAATAAAATGTTTTTGCAAAATACAAAAACCAACTTGGGCCTATCACGGATTTGAACGCACATGTCTTTTGGTGGGGTAACTACTTAATGCAGCTGTGTGTACCTATTTAGTACATCCACATTTCGTCGGCTATGTTTGATTCCCTTGTAATAAATGGGCGACCTAAGCCTATTGCCATCAACTCGGCACAAACCCAACCTCTGGGCTGCTACTGAGAAATTCCTGACGGAAAACCACAATAGCAATTTGTCCGACTTAGGAATTGAACCGAGAAAGTAACGCTCAGCAGCTTCGCTTGCGACCGCTAAACCAATAAGGCATTGATTTCATAAATCACTATCATTTAAGGTCATAAGCACACGTATCAAATCTGAAAGGGATCGTTACCGTATCAACTCGAGCCATTCAATATTCTTTGAATGAAACTCCCTACGCACACTAATCGGAATCGTAACATAATCGCCTCGCCTCGGGACAAGCTCACGAACCGCGGTGTGGTGCGTTACGACTCGTCGTCCCCGCACTTACGTCTCTCTGTATCCGAGCTTACGTCTATTCGTCCACCCTTGCCCCTCTCGCCCCTCCCGCTGCCTGCCTGCACCATCAACCACTGCTCAGCGAGCCGCAAGCGCGGCGTCGTCTAGCCGTAGCCGAGTCGACGTATCGGAGCTTCTGATCCGCTTTGGTTATGTGCTTACGTTAGGTTGACGCCTGTTTGACGCCGAGGCGAAAGGCTATATACGGTGACGATCCCTTTCCGAGTTGATATGTGTGCCTTATTTATTTAACCTTTAAACTATAACCTACAGCGACTTTTACTACCTAGCTGTCTTGGAGACAGAGCTCTGTGCTATATACCCACAGAGAAGTCAATCTTTATAAGATTCTCTGGCCTGTGTTTGAGAAAACCAAATAATGCTTGATGTCGAAAGACAAAGTTAATAAAGTAACAGGAAATCTTTACATAACATAATTATCTTACTCGTCAAATCTTAGTTCATCAAGATGTGATGTATCGTATTGTGTTGTTTTTATTACGATAATGAAACTTCGAAGAACGTAAAACTACGACGTAAACTTCCTTATAATTTAAAATAGAAGGTTGTACGCATACTGAATTGGTCTAATTAAATCATAGTCCACATTTAATTATGTATACTTATGCATATCTTGCCTCTAAATGTAACGATTATTTCTGAGTGAGTAATCTACTTTTGTGTAATATTTCATCACCACTGCTCTAAAACCGGTGAAGAAAAACATCGTGAGGAAACCGGCATGTCCTAAAACCAAAAATTCCAAGACATGCGACATCTACCTACCCGCACTGGGCCCGCGTGGTAGATTATGGCCCACTCCTTCTCACCGAGAGGAGGCCTGTGTCCTAGTAGTGGGAATATTAGGTATAGGCTGATTATGCTTATGCATGAGTAATCTACTGCGCTAATTAGTAAAGTTCATGTAATTTTGGGAATTCTTTTTATAAATTAGCTATTAAAGCCTTGTGAATATAAAACAATTTCACCAAAAGATAAAGTTTTCAGTTTCTGGATACCTATTCAAGAACCGACAGATAACTCCAAAAATGGAACAGTGTTTCTAAAGCCGGATTTAATTATCAACCAGAAACTTTAATTTGTCATCCGATTTTTGATAATTGAACATTGTTCCTCACCATAATAAAGAAACATAACTATAGCACCGTAGCTGCGTAGGTACAAAATAATTTGTTAAGTATGCAACACTTAAATAAATGTAGATGCTAACCATTTAAATAAATGAACCCAATAAGTTAGCTAACACGTTTTAGCACATTCAAAGGCGCCTACGCAACACGCGGAGCGACAATTGACGTGAGCCTACTTTATGGCTAAAGGCCTCTACTTTGGCCATAGACGACAACTATGCAAACAACTTGAAGTTTTATATTTGCATAAATCAGCATCGGTTTCTTTAATCCAGTGAGATTTCAATGTTCTATTGAATATGTATGATCAATAATATCATCAAGGTCTTCAGATATTATAATTTTACTTAGGAAGCAGTATTGCGAGAGTCGTCGAAATGAATATTATGCTAATGGGGTCATTAGTCTGATTAGTGATGAATATCCTAAAGTATTTTTTGTCCACAATTTATCAACGAAACCAAAACCTTTCTGGTTGTTACAGCTCTTAATTATGGTTGATTTTCTGTTTAGAATGAAGATGACGAAGACCTATAAAAATTTTTAATGTTCTCTAACAGCCTCTAAATCTTCCTTCTCTTCACAGGTGCTGACATGCCTGGTGCTGTACGCGTCAAGCGCACACGCAATCATGGTAAAGTACGGCACGAAAGGGGGTCCCATTGTACCCCCGACACCAGAGCCAGTTCCCCCTCCGCAACCCAATCGCGTTCCCGCGCCTGTTTGGGAGGAACGCTCCAATGACACGCCCGATCCTAATGCTCAATGGTAAATTTTATTAAATTTTTTTTATTCTGTTAATGTTATTGAGTGTCAAACAAGCTTATACCGACATCTCATCTGGTCATAACTGGCCACAGGCTATCATCTGCAATTCCAGAGAGATGGAAGATGTGTTGCTGTAAATGTCTCATGTGTATGTAATTTACACCGGCACTCCCCTCACGATAACCAGGCAGTTTACTGCATAATAGATTACCTAAACTAAGTATATTGGAAACACCCGTTATACTAACCACCAATTTCTTCCCCCAGGCGACCTCCCTTCTTCGTGCCCCAGCCGAGATACACCAACGTGATCTACAGCTCCCAGCCACCACCAGTACCACTCAACAACGCCCAACGCTTCGTCAACTCTTACATTCCCGTCAAACCTATTCTTCCAAGCCAGCATGGCCAAGCAAACCCGAATAGCCCACCGGCCATTCTCGGCAGCCAGAGCTTACCTGGCATCGGTCTCCGGTACTTCTTCCCCTCTTACCCAACGACGCAGAAGCCGGCGAGACAAGATGACGCTAAGCTCAATCAAATAGATGGTCAGGAGACTGTAGTGGCTGGAGCGGAGTCAGTTAGTGACTTCCAGTGGATATATGAGAAGGACGCAACGAGACGGAACATTAGGAATTCTTTGGAAGTGAGTAGAACCTTATTTGACACCGTAAAGGAATTAGTATAAATATCAATGGCTGTACAAATTAAAGGTACCTACCATAATAACGTAACTTTTGAATTTAAGTGGCATGTTTAGGTACAAAGTCCATTGCCTTAGGCTTATTATCGATATAAGTAATATATTGCCTTGATCTTGACTGCCCCGTTTCTGAGAAGTCGTCGTACAAAAAACTATAGGGTGAAGAACTGAGGCCATAAGAATTGTTATAGCGTAAAAAATAATAATTTGTTCTATCAATCTAACTATCAAGTTTTTGTTCTTCTGTGTTTTTTTCCGTCATGTATCTACAGATCAATAAGATTATTTCATGTCCATGATTCAGCAACGTTTTACAGATTACAAATATGATGGGTCCAGCTGACATTTTCTTTATTTCCAGGGCACAGCAAGAGCAGTATACCAATGGCCAGTCTACGTCCCCCCGCGGCATCACTAACGTTACTAAGTTCTTTACAACATATTAACCATGTTGTTAAATGAACGCCGTAGTAACTGTGATGATTATTGTTAGTACTAGATTAAGACAAAAGTGCCAGATGTATCTATGTTTATACAATACGGAAATCGTTGGTGGCTGTAGTATGGTACGGCCTTTATAACAGTTCGGAAAAAGAGTCCGGAGTTTTTTTAAATATTTATTGATGGTAAATTATGACACTGCCTGGTAGCGCGGTATTTTTTTTACACTGTGTAAATTAAGATTTTATGCTAAAAAAAAGATAAAATAAGGGCCATTGTGGCATTTCTTAGGTAAAAAATTTATGCCAGTATTTAATAATAAGTTCAAATTGAACCTAACTTAAATGAAAATTAATAAATGTTTACGTTTTTCAATGTGAAATTAATTTATTTTTCTATCTTCATACCGGTTTATGACTTTTTTTTCAATATTTTAACAAAGAAACTAGACTAAAACTCGTTTATAAAGGACCCTTATTAAAATTCAAATTGAGTCACGAGAATATTATGTGAAAATGTTTTCAAAATAGAGCATGTCTTTTGAAAATGAGAAACAGTGAATATATTTTCATTTACAACCATCCAAAAAGATATCCATAAGAGGTTGATGACGCGCAGGTAGCGTTTGCGCACTGCTCCTCTATTGTAAACACACTTACAGCAATCTAAGAACACGTGCAAGTAATGAAACTGTATGCAACATATTACTAGGAGATCTGTCGCACGTATCACGCACTCAACACCATTTACAAGCAGAACTCATGCTGTTTGTCCTTAACAGGCCAGATTGTATCATGCAACCCACAAAAGTTTTGAGTACGTGGTAATACCCCATACTAAACGATGGAGCCCTCGGAATCTTTCATTTCCTTTGATAGGAAGGTCCAAAATACATTCTTGAGCTTACAAGCATACTCTTTTGCGTCGATCATCAATTTGTATATTAAATCATTTAACATTAATTAAGGGCACAATATCCAAGCACGCGTGGACCTGAATGAGGGACGTACCCAAAACTTAAGTTGGCTTCATGATAACATCTGGTTCATTAAAGTCTAGCAACATGTATTCTGCAGCAATTGATTTTACTTGTTTTCTGTTGTAAACAGTTGGTTGTCTTGCATTCGATATAGTTTGCTGAGGTGTATTCATAATGTACTAGCAGTGATCCATCTCTCCCGACGTGAAATTAATCTGTTATAGAAATATCCTTTGTGTGGTTATAGTGAAAATTCCTAATGTTCCTTGTCTTTTAGTCTTTCTAGTCTTGAAATTATTTTTATATATTATGATTGGCCTAATTGGATTCTATTTGGATCTTATAAAGTTTCTTTTCGAACATTACAACTGTTTTCTTTTGGTTTTTATTTTTGTCTATACGATGTTGCAAGCTAAGCATAATCATTAAACAAAAAGTTCTGAATTAAATTTGTAAAGTGTTACATGCTGAAAACAAATACTCAACGATACAAATAATGCAGTTTAATTTATTTTGAACAGCATATGTTTCAAATAACAGTCTATTGTATAAACACCGGATTAAACGGAAAAGTTATGTCACAGTGGCCCCTAATTTGTTTTGACCTGAAACTGATCATGTAGGTATGATCAGATCATCAAAATATTTAAAATGAATCCTATGTTTTTAGCACGAGATCCTTATCATAGAAAAGTACACAAAGAAGAAATTAGCGGTTAAGTTTTTACGGTGACCTTACTTTGATTGTTTAACATTGTTCTCGTTCTTCATTAATTGCTTCGTTCTGTACAAAATACTCAGTCAGTTCCTAAAACAACTACAACAAAGTTATTTAAAAGGAACACATTAAAATTCTAAGCATCGTTTTGCCCTTCATACATGGCTAAGTCACCGCCATAAGTCATCGAGTAAAACGCAAGTATTCAAGTTCCTGTAAATTAAAGTTAAATACTGTTTGCTGCCAAGGTCAAATTTGTAAATAAGTTAAATGATATATATACATCTAAGAATGATATTGCCATTACGTAAATTATATTGTTCCGCGCTGACACATTTTATTTGATCGTTGGTGGAGTACTTTTGTCATCAAGCCATTAAAAGAGCGTTGACAACAAATACAAAATTAGTTTTTAAAAACACCGGCGTGATCATTAACTCAGAGAGTGTGACTGAAGTTCTTTGTTCATTGTCGTAAATCTCTATTGCGGTCTTTTGCTATTAAGACACTTAATTGTTCAGCATTTCTCGAACTTTCTTAAATCCATTAGGTAAGTTCAATCTCAACAATTTCCATCTAATGACGTTTGATAAAATCTTTCATAGTACCTACATTATTGTTATATATATTTAAACCTATTTTATGTAAAATGAAAGTAGCTTTCGTTTCGTTTTGTTATTTCCTTTTAACGATTTAAGTTACTGTATTGTTTTTGAATATGTATCACTTAGCTGTAATTATGCTTGTAAATATGTAAAATAAAGAAATATATAAACATTTATGTGATTTTTTTTATGTGGTTAGGTAATTTTGCTCTACATGGAATCAGGTTAGAGACTTACTTAATATTAAAGTGCAGTAAACTGACGAAACAATAGTGCATAAAGAAAAGAAAAGATGCAAAACAACACACTGTAAAAAGATGGGTAGGTAAAGCACGTATAGAATTCGCGTGTTATTGCATTACCACACGTAAGTAGCATTTTGTGTAATGATCTTTGAAGAATGCGCTCTTTACGTTATCACACCAATATTATAAAGGCGAAAGTTTGTGAATGTGTGTATGTGTGTGTGTGTGTGTATGTGTGGGGGTGTGTGTGTGTGTTTATATGTTTGTTACTTCTTCACGCTCAAGTGGCTGGACCAATTTTGATAAATTTTGGATTAACGTATAGACTATTTTTTATCCTGATATTCCCACGGAACCGAAACTTATGCGGGTGAAACCGCGTGGCGCTGCTAGTAGGTAATATTTACAACCATGTCAAGTGGGCGAGATAGCTACTGAACTAATGAAGACCTTCCAGTAAGACATGTGAATGTCAGATAAACATCACTGTGTCACTTGTACATCTTCCCACGCAAGTGTGTGGTAACTAGCAAATAATAATTGGCTAGCGAGCTGTCACCACTTACGCACAATTGCAGTCTTTAAACATACACACATAACCGCTTCTTGCGGTTTTGCGACACGGAGTAATTAAGTAATGGAGTGATGATCTTCGACAAATCTGCGAGATATTTATTGCTAATGACATGTCACTCAAGAATTTGCTGAATGATATGTCGCCGGGAAACGGAAAAACAATTGATTTATTTGTTCGCTAGATCCGATTAAAGGTAGAGCTCCATTTGATAACTAGTCTGTGCTATTCAAAATGCTGAGTCACTTTTAGTGTCACTAACGACGTCGCATTAAGCTTTACAATTCGACGAGTGAAAGGTAAAAATATAATCAATTATAAAGAAGTTATTACCTAAGTCTATGCATTATCTGAACTAATGAATAGCTCGTTCACTGTCAATCAAGGCAGATAGTTATCTTCAGACAAACCTTGAAATGCCTGCACAGTCACAATGAAATGATGAAATATTAAATATGAAATATTTTCCAAATGCTAGGTTATCAAGATAGTCAAATCATCTCAAGGATTACTGAAATCTGTCATTAGGTACTGCTGCGACACCTATCTTGGGATAAAATAATTTTGAAAGGAATGTAAGCAATTAAAGCGTTGGATGAGTCAACAGCAGTTTATACAATCATTTTCTTGGTATATCACCAAAATAATTTTTAAAACATTTTATAGCGTTGTGTGACCTAAACCCGTACATAAGTCACGCTTTTCTGCATGTTGATCTCAAGATTCCAACCATCCAACAGTGCATGAAACGCCTATCTAGGAGCCTAGTTTGTAAGCCCTGGCTGGGGGCCTTAAAGTAATTTTTGGCCACCACAGGATAGTCCGGTTAAGCAGAAAGGCAACCGTCTAGAGTTGCATCTGCGAGTGGTCATATCAAAAAAAAAAAAAATGACTTAAGTATTCCATTTTTACACAGAAAAGGGTGACTAAAGTGCAGGTTTAGGTCACACGAACTATAAAATATTATATGATACGTGTGACTTACCTAAGTAGTCTATTAATGCACGGTGTTTAGCAACCTCGCTACTACTTAAGTCACATGTATCGTAATGCACTATGCTAAAATTGTTTATTATTTATGTATCAAGAAACTGATTGGAATGATACAATCTTTATTGTGTTGGTAATGTGTTGACTCGTCACAATCAAGATCATTTTCATATTAAACTCAACCGCGGTGCGGATCACTAAGCAGTTAAAACAATTGCGTGACAAATAACGACACACTTTTGATACCAAGTTAAGTCACCAAGTTACACCTCATATGAGCTCAACTGTCACTAACGAGACACAATTACTTTTTCTATTGTTACCGAACTTAGGCTTGTCTAATAGATGAGGGGATAAGTTGAGTAAGTTGGGGTGTGTAAGACCGCACGAACAAAAACTTGTGCCATTTTATATTGTCAGCTTTAAAACATATTGGCAAATTAGCCAAGAATATCATTCATACGGTCTTATCCCAACGCCGAAATTACCCCAATACTTAACTCACACTGAAGCAAAAGTTACCTAAATAAGCCACCAATTATATGTGTGCCTTAAGCCAAAACCACGGAAACTTTTGACAACAATGCCGCGCCGTCAATAGATGAGCCATCCATCTTTCGTGACTCCGTGACACATGAAGAACTTCAATTTCGTAAACATCGTGATTCGTGACGATCGTTGCACAAATGATGCTTCCTGGTTTTTGATGATCTGCAATATGGATAAGCGATAGTGCTCTTAGTTAGATAAGTTGTTTCCTACTCGTTTAATTAATTTAAGTTTTTGGAAAATAAAGTTATTTGTGCGTCAGTCTGGGAGCTCATTTAAAATGAAAGCTAAAAGTTATTTCATTTGACTTTCAGTTACCGATTGCCGCGAGGTAATTGCGTAATACACTATCAGTAGCAATGGGTGTCATTTTGACAGTTCAACAACATTCATTGCGTTATTTACGTTGTTGAGTAGACAAATTTTTCGAACATATGGAGCAATGGATTAGCAATATCCTTCAAGATGATTCAGATTAAGTTTGATTGTGCGTTACGCAATTAGGGTGCCGGTTAAGAAACAAAAAAATTGTGTCAATAATTAGTTAAAGTCAAGATTTGCGTTTACTTGTTGTTGTGAATCGGCGGATGTTTTTTTTGATAACCGACGAAAAATTTTTACGCTAGATGGTCACATGTGCTGAATTAAGGGGATACCTCGAAAATCTAAATTCCTCAAAAACCTACTAAGTGAGCGAAAGTGATGCAATTACTTTTGAAACGCAAAAGAAGAGTGATGGCTATGTGTGTGTGCGCTCGTAATAAAACGACGTATGTGCCAAAACGAATTTAATCCTTTTTAAACAAAATAAATGAATTAAATTTAAAACTACTTTGACTAAACTTTGATATGATAATTCTCTATGTTTCAAAGTAAATTCCATTGAATAGCTCTTAAGCGTTACGCCGTGATATCGAAAAAAGTAAAAAAAAATATATAACTTTGCAATTTTTTTGTATCGAGAAACATTCATTGAATCGTGTTCCTTTTACATGACATGAGACTAGACCAAAAAGTCAAAAACACATACCAAAATGTTAAGCCCCTATTCCGCATACTTAACAAGTTACACGAAATAGAATACCTAATTTTTTTCAACATGTCACCATAATAATTACTGTTTACGCTAGATTTTGTCCATGTATAGATGTATAGATTATCACCCTGTATAGATTATCTTTAAAAAAAAAAACCAGTAACTAAACAGTAACAGGGTAAACAGTAGTGATGTTATGTTTATTTGTTGTTTTACTTATTCAAGTACCTAAATGCATCATTCATTCACAATATCACATAAATCGCACGTTTCCCGTAAGCGAAAAGCGCAATACAGCATACATAACTGTATTTAATAAGCGGTTACCTAATAAAAGGTTGCGTTCATTACAATGCATGTGGTGCCTTAAGGCGACCAGTGATTTATTACACTCGTAAAAATGTCAGTGCGAAGAGTTATGAAGATATTAATTATAATTAGGAATGAGTTGAAAGGTAAGGAATGAAGATGGAGACTATACTGTTTGTAGAGTGTGACGTCATAATTATGCTGACTGCTTGAGATATTTTCATGTAACATGCGCAAGTTCAGGCACTTATGCAGATTGTGTATATGGTACCGCGTCTTACGCGTTTCCAACATGTCTTTAGCATAATCAGCCTCCCCTGCTGAGACACAGACCTCCTCTCTATGAGAGGGAGTGGGCCGTAATCCACGACGCGAGCCCAGTGCAGGTTGGTAATATGTCACATATCTTCGTATTTTTAGTTCTAGGTAATGCCGGTTTACTCACGATGTTTTTCTTAACCGATTTGAGAGCAGTGGTATTGGAATAATTTACACAACGTAAAGCGCCTGTCTGGGTTCGAACCTACGACCTACAACTCGTAAGCCGCGGCCGTTACCACTGTGCCACCACTGCGCTACATATCTTTAGCATAATCAGCCTCCACTGCTGAGACACAAACATCCTCTCTATGAGGGGGAGTGGGCCGTAATCCACCACGCGGGCCCAGTGCAGGTTGGTTGGTACATATCTTCGAATTTTTAGTTCTAGATAATGCCGGTTTCATCACGATGTTTTTCTTAACCGTTTTGAGAGCAGTGGTATTGAAATAATTAACACAAAGTAAAACGCCTGTCTGGGTTCGAACCTACGACCTACAACTCGTAAGCCGCGGCCGTTATCACTGTGCCACCACTGCGCTACATGTATTTAATTGCTCAAACTACTTGCAATGCAAGTTATTTATTTTTGGTGATAGTTATAGAAGTTTGTTTAATTTTATTTCACGTTACATAATTGATGTGAACATTAACAGTAACATTAGGTATCTAGTTTAGCTGTGTTAAAGATTTTATTAGAAATAGCAAATTGTTTAAAAATTATTTCTACTAAAATCATTTGGTCCGCGCAAGCGCATGACGAGCAAGTTCACGTTAAAGTCAAGAGTTCGTCGTACAGTAAATCTATCAACAACAATAATAGATGTTCTGCATTGTTAGCAATACTTAGTGTTTCAGACAGAACATCACGATCTGTCGATCATCCGAGTTTTAGTTATGAAATTATTGTTACTACCAATAGAATGTAAATCATTAGATATTTTATCTATTTTTGTACAACTTGGCGAAAAAAACAATAGAGCACGCAACTTTATACTATAGGCCCACCGCTTAACTGGGACGTTGCCTGAGGTGCCTCCAAGTTACCAGAATCTATCGGTGTTTGATTCTGTAATGGAAGATGTGTTAAAGAAACTTAGTACTAGTAGTAAGTCAATAATAGTATGTGGAGATTTTAATATTAATTTATTGGAAAATAACTCGAATACTGTCAGATTGTTAAGTCTTTTTAGGTCATTTGATTTGTCAAATGTTTTTATTGAACCAACCCGAGTGACAGCTTCTTCTGCCACTTGTATTGATAATGTTTTTTGTAATTGTGATTACTTACACAAAGAAATTGTAAATAAGTTGCCATCTGATCACAGTGGACAAAAAATAACATTTAGCTCCTACATGCCTTTACAAAAAATTCAAATAAGGTTTAGGACAATTACATGTAAAAAGTTAGAGAAATTAAATAATTCTTTGGCCAGTAAGTTATGTGATCAGAATTTTAATAATATAGGTGACCCAAATGAATTCTACGCCGAGTTCTTTTCAATATTAAACGCGCAGTTTAATGACACTTTTCCACTAAAAACTAAAAATATTCACACAAAGTTTTTATTTAGTGACTGGGCGACTCCAGGTATTCGTAAAAGCAGGGAAAAACTTTTTGAACTCTATGGCTTAAAGCAACATATGAATAATACAAACTTTCATCAGTATGTTGCAAAATATTCAAAAACTTTTAAAAGTGTGTGCCAAAAAGCTAAAGCTCTTTATATTAGCAATAAAATAAAATCAGCTGATGATAAAATAAAAACTACCTGGCAAATAATAAATAATGAAACAGGTAGGAAAAAACAGCCTAACACTGAATTTAATTTAGAGACTGCACATGGCCCCATCAACTCAGATGTAGAAATAGCTCAGGAATTTGAAAACTTTTTTTCTAATATTCCCCTTAAAACTACTGAAGCTTTAAATTCATCCCCCACGCTTTCTGCTGCCTTACTTAAAAAGAATGTAAAGGCATGCCCTTTGGAGTTTAGGTTTCAGCATACAAGCCCCCAGGCTGTTATAAAAGCTTTTAGAGATCTTAACATTAAATCAACAGAAGATCTCTGGGGAATGTCTGTAAAAGTATGTAGATCTGTCATCGAAACTATTGCACCCTATTTAGCTTTCATATTTAACACCAGTGTTGACCAAGGAGTCTTTCCGGATCTTATGAAACATAGTAAAGTAGTACCATTGTTCAAATCCGGTGATAGTAAAGATCCTAACAATTATAGACCTGTGTCAATTCTACCAGTTCTCAGTAAGGTGTTTGAAAAGTTGATGCTCAATCAAATGTTACGTCACTTTAATAAAAATTCCATCTTTCATGAACACCAGTACGGTTTCACCAAAGGGCGTTGCACTACTGACGCCGGTGTTACCCTTATAAAGAACATTTTTAACGCCTGGGAAGAAGCACAAGATGCCATTGGAATCTTTTGCGACCTCTCTAAGGCGTTCGATTGCGTAAACCACGAGACACTTCTGATGAAACTGGAGCACTATGGAATTAGAAAAGCAGCACTTGACTTGCTAAGATCATACCTGAAAGATAGAAAGGTTAAAGTTCAAGTAAACGGCGTAAACTCATTAGGGTCTGAAATGACAATGGGTGTTCCTCAAGGTTCGATATTGGGTCCATTCCTCTTTTTAGTTTACATCAATGATTTACCCCAATTACTTCAAAATCAACCGAAGATGGTGTTATTTGCAGATGACACATCATTAATCTTTAAAATAGACCGACGGTCACAAAATCTTGACGACGTGAATAACTCTATTCTTCAGGTCCAAGATTGGTTTACGGTAAATAATTTAGTACTTAATGAAAAAAAAACCAAATGCATTAGATTTAAATTACCGAATGTTAGAAGTAGCGAATGTGAAATCATATTGAATGGCCAAAAACTAGAATTTATTGATCAGACAGTTTTCCTAGGAATCACGCTAGACGAGAAATTACAATGGGGACCTCATATAACATCTATTGCGGGGCGGCTAAGCTCCGCCGCTTATGCTGTTAGAAAGATAAGACAGTTAACAGATGTAGAAACCGCGCGTTTGGTCTATTTTAGTTACTTCCACAGTATTATGTCATATGGCATTTTACTATGGGGTCGGGCTGCTGACATTGAATCCATTTTTATTTTACAAAAGAGAGCTGTCAGAGCCATTTACAATCTACGTCGTCGCGAATCTCTTAGGGAACTATTTAAAAAGGTTAATATCATGACGGTACCTTGCCAATTCATTTATGAAAATATTATGTATGTAAGAAAAAATCAACATCTTTTTAATAAAATAAGTGATAGGCATAATTTTAATACTAGAAATAAAGATAAATTAGATCAACCTTTTTTCAGATTATCTAAAGTACATACATCTTTTATGGGGTACTGTGTTAAATGCTACAACAAAATACCTTGTGACATATTGCAATTAAATGAAAGAAAATTTAAAACTCATATTAAAAGTACACTTTGTAAACAAGGATATTACAAATTAGAGGATTATATCCAAGATAAGAATGTTTGGAAACATGCTGGTCCTGCTCCATAGGACAATCTAAAAGTCTAGACAAAATCAAACTTGTTCCTAATTTAATTTATATGTATATTTTTAATTATGACATCTTATTCTAATTCAATTTTACAATCTGCGACTACAGTGGCTCACACACTTGTTAAAGTTCAACTACTTTTGCATTTTTTCATTTTTTTTTTTTTTTTTAAATAACTTGTAAATATGTGAGCACCATGTATCTATCACTTATTTGATTTACCTGTCATTGCTTAATTTTTAATTCTTTTTACCTTTTGTGGTAGACTAATTTTATTATGGGTGCATCGTGTTCACATATAAATTTTATTATGTATACAAGACCTTGTAAAACATTTTTAAAAGAGTAACGGTGGAGTTTCTTGCCCATTCTTCTCCATACGAAAACTACCTTTTCGAATGGGCGACTAGAATCATTTCTATTTAGTTTTTTTTTGACGTTCAAAAGTGCCTTTAATGTGCCTATTTGAAATAAATGATTTGACTTTGACTTTGACTTTGACTTTGACTTTGTAGTAGTGCGGTGCGGGAGGGGTGTGGTGACGTGATGCGAGAGCTCAGTGATTCGTCATCTTGTGACAACACCCTTCCCGCACCGCGCAGCTACCTCAGGCAACGTTACAGTTAAGCAGTCGGCCTATTGGTAACATAACATCACGCCTGTTTTTCTCGAAGGGGCAGGTTTTTTCCACAAATCCCCATTGACGTCTCATAGAGTTATAATGGGGATGTGTGGACGTATTTTTTCCACAATAAAGATTATGAGCTCTATGAGATTTCAATGGGTATTTGTGGAAGAAACGTTCAGATACTCAATTGATGGAGTTTGTAAACGGGGATTAGTGGATCCCAGGCAGAGGTTTACCATAGTACCTACTACACAAATATTTCACCAATTATCGGTTAAAGTTATAGATGGTTAAAAAAAAAATTAAAACGTTTATTCTAAGCTCATAAAATTTTGACGGCGCAGCAAGTGGTGCCGCCTCGTTACGGTGGCGGCTGTCTTCTGATAACAGAGATCAGGGAGCTTCTGTCGTACCACATCCACGACGAACTGCTGTATTTCGGCAAGATCCTGATTATATTTAAGGTATAATTCTGACAAAATAATTATTCAAGCTACAAAAACAATTTACGTCGACTTGTTGTTACGTTGATTTTAGATTGTAGCCTTTTCTTCTGAGCCAATTTGTGTTACTTTAACTGTAAAGTTACACAAATTGGCTCACAAAATACTACTTACGACTACCAAATAAATAGCAAAACATAAAATAAACTTAATATAAAAGCTATTACTTGAAACAAGTTTGAACCTCCTAACCTTTGAGATTCGCGCCAAGCCGAGCCCTATCTCCGAACTGACTATAATACCTATGATTTTCACTAAACAACTATAATAAGTTGTCGTGGCTTACGGTTATTATCGTTTCCAGTAAGACGGTTAGACTCTCCTAGGGCTAATATGTCTTACCATTTCGAAACTGAACGTGAATGTAAGTACTCCATAAGTTTTGTCTAACTGCTTGATCCGTCAGCGACGAGAAATCTTTGAATCGTTCGGATTGTTGGATTTAAATGGAGAGATTTCGTGGTCTGCTCAGATACAGATAGACAGCGTACAGGGATCTCACAGAGAGGAAGCCTCAGCAGTGGTAACATTATAAATAAATAATAATACATTTTATTTCGTGCAAAAAGACTCATAGTGTTAGTAACAATATACTTACAAACTATGTTAGTAATACATTTACAAAACCAAAAACAGAAAACAGATTGTGATATCACTGCTTGCTGCACGGTGACAGGCCCAGCCGGAACCTTGCAGCAAATGTTCACAAACGCACAATCAAGCCTGCTTGCTATCATAGACAGGATGCTGTTGGCGCTGCCCCGTACCCTACGGACCAAGGATGCACACCGCTTCCGCATCACCGTGTAGAAACAGTCCACGTGAGCTTCAGCGAACATCCCTGATGCGCTGCAGTACCGGGGCAACCCCATCAACACCCTGAATGCATTATTGTATTGGACGCGAAGGGCGCCGTATGATTTTTGAGTATAATGAACCCACATACAGCAAGTGTAAAAAGACGTCCAGTAAGCACTAAATATAGTGCGCTTGACCTCTTTAGAGACACCCCTGAATCTGCAGGTAATCATGTTAGCCCTCACACACAGCGCCCTCCGCTCCCTGTCAATATCCTCATCGTCTTTGAGGCCAGTGGTCAATAAGCTGATTATACTATGTATAAGCTGATTAAAATTACTTACATATGATTAGTAATCTATATCTATACTGAAAGCTGAAGAGTTTTTTTGAACCCGCTTCTTTGGAACTACCGGTCGGATTTGAAAAATTATTTTTGCATTTTACAGATGAATTCTTGAGAAAGACTAAAGGCTATATAACGCGTGCCGCGCCAGGACGCGCTTCTCGCTAGGACTAGGAGTCGAGAAAAAAAATAAAAAGTACTAGCGCGGGCGGGTGATGCGGTGCGATGCGATGCGATGCGGTGCGGTGCGACGCGGTGGGTCGGGGGCACAATAAGTTTCGCAGACCGGCCCAGGAAGAGGTGGCGAGATGACCTAGACGCGTACCGCCAGGGTTGGTTAGAGGTGGCTCTAGAAAAGGATGCCTGGAAGGATTTAGGGGAGGCCCTGGCTTAGCAGTGGAACAGAACAAGTTAATTTAAAAAAAAATTACTTCCGTTCGAGGAATACAGGCTTGAATTCATGTATGTGTCATCACCATCTGCCTAGCCTTTTGCCAACTATGTTGAGGTCAGCTTCCAGTCTAACCGAATGCAGCTGAATACCAGTATTTTACATGGAGCGACTGCCTACCTGACCTCTACAACGCAATTACTGGGTAATACGATACCCCTTGGTAAGACTGGTTGTCAGACTTTCGGGCTTCTGACTACCCGTAACGACTGTCAAAGATCCACGAATGACAGCCGGGACCAACGGCTTAACGTGCTTTCCGAGACACGGAGAGGTCTCGGTATGTAAAGATGGTCACCCATCCACAAACAAACCGTGGCAAGCGTAGCTTAACCTGATCGTTTGACCTCTGGGGCTGTTTATTTAGCCACGGGCCCCTCCGGGAAGTTATGTATGTGTAAACACATACATAAGTGAGGTACATAGACACCTTTACCAGCGTCCATCAACCTTGTAACGTCAGCATGTCACTTAAAACATCTGTTTGTTCCTCGTTTATTCTGAAACGTAAGGTTAACATTAAATATCGGTACAAAAACGGTAAACGACAATATAATATGCCGTTGATATTTAACATTAAATTTTATCTTCCTGAGTTTATTTGTGAGAACGGTAATTGACATTGTTGATACATAACATCCTTCGTAAGTAATTGACTGTGTTAATCCCTTTCTTGGAGTCATTTCATTTCGATTCTTTATTTGTACGTTTTGTAATTTAAAAGTAGTTCTTGGTTTTATTATTCCGTATAAATATTGATGTTAAATAATTACTTATGTTTCGAATAAAGTAAGTAGCTATACTTACTTTATAGATTTTGAAATCTAGAGTTGTACGAGTTTGACGGCACGGTTGGCGCAGTGGTTAAGCGATTGACTGCTGCGCTGCGTGTCGCGGGTTCCATTCCCGCATGGAACAAATATTTGTATGACCTACAGGTAGTTGTTCCGGGTCTGGCTGTTTGTGTATGTGAGTTTATATGTTTGTAAACGCACCCACAATACAGGAGAAATTCCTAGTGTGAACCAATGTTTTTAATAAAAAAAAATATAAAAAGAGTTAATGGGCATTTTAACCACTACAGTTTGTGAGTAAAAATTACAAGTATATGGCGTGTATCAGAAAACCCTGGTCATATGTAAGAGTGTAGTAGAGACTATGAAACTTCAATACTTACTCAACCCAAATGTATGGGACGGCTGATTATTTATTCGCGATCACGACGTTGGTCCCATGGAGAAAGTGGTTCAGTTTGATGGTCTGAACATTTCTGATACACACTGTATTTGTGACTGACTCTAACCACCCGTTTGTATAGTTTAAAACATGTCAATCTAATTATGTGTAGACAGCAGCGATCGAGAGCAGTGGTGGCCGTGACTTATGAGCTGCACGGGTCGTAGGTTCGAACCCTGACAGGTGTTATACTATGTGCAATGCTCTTAAAATGGTAAAGGAAAACATCGTGAGGAAACCAGCATGACCTAGAACCAAAAATTCGAAGACATGACATGTGCCAACCCGCCTTGTGCCAGCGTGGTGGATTACAGCCCGCTCCTTCTCACGGAGAGGAGGTCTGTATACCAGCAGTGGGAATGTTATAGGCTATTTATGTTATTTTAGACAACCAATCCGAAATAATATTGTATGACTACAGACTTACCGATAGCAAACATTCAGAAACCAGAGTACGGGACAAGTCAAACTACTCCAAATACATAGTAATGCGGAATAAGCAAATGTGTTAAGATGAAGATTAGATAATATGACAACGACCAGGAACACTGCTTGCCATAGAAAGGAATGATCTAGTACCTACCCACCTACGCTTTTGGATTACGTCTTTGCAATACAGAGGCTAGATGAAAATATTTATGCATTTAGATCAGGAAAACATCAAATACTTAGGGCATACCCTATAAGTTAAACCCCAGTCAGTTGTTGGTACAGAGATACGATAATTATGAAAATGCATGGAGCCTCCTGTAGAACGCCCGTTTGTCATTTGTTTATTTTTTGGTTGGATGTTTTGGAATCGGACAAACAAAAAACAAATGAAATTGTTTGTTTCGTAAATAGAATATCAGCCGGTCGATTCTGTAAAAATCTCACCGTGAAAACTTAGTGAGTTGGTTTTTGCTAGGAATTGACACTATTGACCGCTCACTCCACGCTCACTTCACCTAAGTTTTCACGGTGAGATTTTTATAGAATAGCACTGTAGAACCACTTTTACACATGGCATATTTAAAAAAAAAACAAAGTAATAAGCGAGGTGGAGTAGACATTTCACTGACTACCCCTGAGAAGAAATGGCGAAACAAACTTAAGGGTCAAAACTCTTTTAACTCGCCGTAAATTAGGTTAGGTATCTTATACCCGACCGTTTATAAACAAACTGTGTCTGCAGATTGCGATATTTCTAGAATGACCCATATAGTCCTCACATTCACAATAACTGAAGTAAAAATAATACTTTACAAAGTAAATATTCATGACATTTTGTATGCAAAATTTATCAATGTCAACGTGTATACAACTGTTGGATACACTGCCCTTTGTTTTCCATCTTAATAAAAAATGTAACCTACCCATAATACGTAACACTTCAATGCAAAGTGATTGCTTCGTTGGTCTAGTGGTTGCAAAGGCTACTACTGCTGAACCGTGAGGTCTTGGATTCGATTTCCAGGTTGGTCAAAGTGTTATTGGGTTTTCTATCTAGAATTTCTAAGAAACAGCCCAGAATCTGGATTTGTGCCCGGTTGGTGCCGACTTAAACATACTGGCGAAATGTGGGTGTACTAAGTATAGGTACAAGTCTGCCCAACCCTTCCGGAAAGGAAGGCATGATGTTATGTTCAATGCAAAATCATAAACCCATACAGTACCTACACAGCTATTAAGTAAAGAATTACAAGAACTCAGCAATAGATTGCCAGACCATTATAACATTTTACTTTGCAATTAGAAATGACCTATAATTGCGTGGCTTTATAAGCATTTCTTGTTTCTTAACCCACTGAATTAGCTGCGGCAACAATGATTACCCACGAAATGTGAGGTAAAGTCTTTTAATTGGTGCCTTGCTTATTGGTTATTATATCTTAAATGGGCCAATCGTAACATTTTGTAAGGGTCTGGTTGTAAAGTTAATAGGCGGAGCGAATAGTAGCCAAACAAATTGATCGATATGGTTAATTTAAAAGGGATTAAGTTTGTACAATGTAAGTCAAGGTTCTGCTGACTTGCTAAGTGAACTTAATTCGGAACTTGCAACTTGTTTCGGAAGCGATCGCTGTTCGTATTTACGAGCCTCTAATGCGGTGATATAGCTTCAAGCTGTTTGGCCACTTTAAGTTCAACCGACCTTCTCATCATCTGCCTAGCCTTTTCCCAACTGTGTATGTTCGGGTCGGCTTCCAGTCCAACCGGATACAGCTGAACACTACTATTTAACATGGAGCGAATGCCTATCTGACCTCCACAACCCACTATCTTGGGTACGATACCCCTTGGTAAAACTAGTTGTCAGACTTTCGGGCTCAACAGACCTATTCTGTAATAGTACATTATGATACATGTGTGCTATGTTGATAATTATGCACGAGGCGATATTATCGCGCAAGCCGCAGGCGAGAGCGATAAGAAAGCCGAGTGTATATTGATTAATGCACACGCGTTTCATACGACGTTTTTCAACACACTTGCGAGGAAAAAAAACAGACTTGTATTGTTAAATATTAACTTGTATGGAAAATGGCGCGCTGGTTTTGTTTTCCCGCGCGCCGTGCTAGCCAGCACTAGCGATGCGCGCGCAACATTGACTCATTTTAAATATATTAATCTATGGCACAGACAAAACCGATACAGCCTATAGAAAAAATATAATAAACACAAACCTGAAAATTGCAAAAATCCTAAGAATTTCGCGGTCTACCACTGCGCATTCACCTTAAATTGTCTGTGGTCCCCTGCGAGTTCATTTTGCGACCAAGGACAAAACAGACTATTTAAAAAAAAATTGAAATATAGCCCGCGGATTTTTTCTTTCGGCATGAAGTATCTTTGGGCGCTTTCCGAATTAGCTATAATCGCTCACATCACAGCGCTCACATCATCTCCATGGACGTAATATTACGTCCATGCATCATCTCACATGCGTTCCGATTTATATATTACTATTATGACTGCTGAGAGCTGGCAAAAATTCGGAACACTCGTGAACGCGCTCACATGACAGTGCTTACACAATGTAAAAAAGATATTATTACAGTATTTCTTTGTATAAACACCACATTTCTTCTTCAGTTCTTCTTCTTTGGTTAGGTGGCGACTGTCAGCCAGAAGCACAATTTCAAAAATGCCACGTTAGTTTAATTTAAAGATGATGCAACTCAAAACAAAACACACACTGACACAACCTCATACACAAACTGTCATTTTTGACAGCGCTCACGGTGATATTATTCTAGGGCATGGTCGGCATTATCGCAAGATGGCGAATGTCATGACGTCATCTATGACGATTCACGGGACATCGTTATCGTTATCGCGCTCACGCTAATTCGGTTATTTCCCAATTCGGAACACATCGATTATTTCCCAATTCGGAACGCAGGGTTTGATGAGATTAAAAAAGCGCGCGTCTCCGACTAGTAAATAGTTATCTGTGGTATTACAGAACATGTGGATTAAAGTAAAGAAAAAGCACGCGTTCGTAATACACTCCATTATGGACCTAAAAGCGGTTCAATAAGAGCCACTTTACGAGCAAGTGTGTTGAAAAATTCTTAATGCGAAAACTTAATGCTATTGGCAACTCACTTCCTCTAAGTCTTCACGGTGAGATTTTTACAAAATATGTCGGCAGGCGTCTACTAACCGAGTTACTGCCTCACGCTGGCTATAATACCGCGCCTACCATCAAACCATGCTCCAGCCTCAAACCTCCGTTTCGGAATTCACAATTTATTAGCAGACTTCTCAGAATTACTAGCTGAGCGATTCGGCTTATTTTATATTATTACGTCTCATTAAAGTCATGCGGTCAAACGCTTAATTGGCCTACATTTTCAAGATAATCAGCAGCTATCCCATATCTTAACGCTAGAGTTGTGTGAGAAACGCGACGAGAACCGAGGTGGTTAGCAAGTGACGCGTCCAATGTGTCCATGTCATAATTATGTTCACTGATTGGTATTATTAGCTAGTATGTCCCTTGCATGGCAGGAATCCGTTTTTGTTCAATTATCACCATATAAAGTGTTAATTAAGTAAATTCTTCGGATAGTGTAGACAATTTTATTATTATTTATTTGTTCTATTTGTGAAGTAAAAAATCCGGTTCTCCTTTTCCTTGTCGATAGCCCCTGTGTGATCGTAGGTCAGGGTAATACCTATGACCTAAATAAAATATCTTACATTATTACCCACCTAACTACCTACCAGAGTAATCTAGCATTATTTCTAAGTTTAAGTTTGACATCTTGCTTTAATATGCACCTAATAGCGTCAGGCACTAATTGTCGGGCATTTTTGCTGAACTGGGCTTATTTGGCGTAGCCGCAGTTTTTCACAGTGGACACTTTTTACTTGTTTTCTTTTTTTAGTTGTTGTTGTGTGCCTTTTAGTCTGTGCTCATTAAATGTATTTTCTTTTTTGCTTTAACAGTTGACGGTAAAATATCGTGTTTCTAATTATGATTCCTAATTATCTGATCCTACTTGACTTGTGAATTCTCTCCAGGGGCAGGGAAACCTCTTTTCCCATGGGTAAAACTATGTTATTAAAAGAGTACAAAGCGAGTAAGTCGGATGGATATGCTTAGATAATAACAACGTTCATAAGAAAGATCCGGATTATGAAAACATTAACAGTTTTGAAAACTATAAAATATTGTTACGTGCGAATGGCGATATTGTTTTGAGAGTAAAAAACAATTTTATAACAAACTAGACGAACTTGACACTTGGTTACTGCAAGAGAAGACAGAACGGTGAAGTAAAACATCGTGAGGAAACGGGCACCAAACCAAAAATTCGAAGACATAGGTATGCCATTTACCAACTCGCACTGGGCCCGCGTGGTGGATTACGGCCCACTCCCTCTCACTGAGAGGAGGCGTGAGTCCCAGAAGTGGAAACTTTATAGGCTGATTTTATGTATGTATGGTGACTAGATCAAGGTAGGGTAGGAGACGGTGAGTAATAGAGGGCGAGACCTACGACGCAATGGGGTACCTAATCCTGTTAACGGGGTTGCTAATGGAAAATCCTCTGAAAATCCTGACCAGAAATGATGCACCTCAAACTCAAACTCAAACAGTCATGCTACCGCTACCTCGTCAGCAAACGTCAGAATATCAATACATTCACTGCTACCAAACTCGCTACAACAACGTCACACGACGTGACGTGCTGCTGACGTCAAACGCGTCATGTCGAACAGCCGAAAAGTTAGATTCACTTTCGCCGATTCACTTTCGTTGAGAGTGCAAGTGATCGTGACCTACCCCAAATTCGCGATGACGCGAATGACGTGTACCTATATGCGTCAATACTTTCGCGTCACATCACAGTACGAAAGTAAGAGTGAATTGCAACATTATAACCGAGTGGCTTACCTACTTTCGACGTCGAAACTGTTACTTTCGTTGTTACATTTTGGCAGTGTCCGTCGTTCGATGCGCTAGTACTGAAGCCACGAGAAAGAGAAATATTTGGCTTTCAATTTTCTTTCGTATTCTTTGTTTTTTTTAATAAGGGTGATTGACAGAATTTGGGTCAGTCAAAAAATCAGGATTTTTTCTCTTCTCTTTCATTCTTTGCCGCTGCTATTTGAGGTACAGTTTTCAAGATCGGACACGAAATTTCTATAAGAATTGAAAATAAATTTTGGGGTAAAAATGTATGTCTTATAAAACCAAACCATAATAATGATTTAATTATAGTACATATCACACCATTATTGCTTTTAAAGATAAAGATGGAACATAAATTAATACACAATGATTATGATAGCAGCAAAACAGTAATTTTCATAAATTAAAGCCAGTTTAATATTCGATATAATTCCATATAAATATGTATTATTTATTTAAACAGGTTTCATCCTCACTGACTCATCATTATGCATCGCACAGCCTTGACCCAGTAACAAATGACATTTATACAATAAGTACCTACTTATATTGTTTATATTATATTTTACAGGTTTTTAACCTTTTGACCGCCACAGTCATGTATAGATGACAAACCAAAATGTGCCCAGCACGCCACGGTTCGACTAGGTACATGACAGGCTTTCACGCCGAGGGCACGTATTTGATTTTTTGACGTGTGGCGATCAAAAGGTTAAATATGTACTTACATACTTCACGATATTTTTTAACATCGAATATCTGTTCACTTATATGTGTGTTTATTTATGTTTTCTGGTTGATAATAAATAAATAAATATTACTGACAACTTTTACCAAAATAATGTCCTATTTCCCCAAATAATCTTAAATACGTTACTTCATAATACGGGTTCTGTATTGGGTTTTGATTACTATTTTTACGTTATTTTAAGTTGATATACACAAGACATGTCATGTTATGCCATCAACACACACGCCATGAGGTTAATTTTTATGTTTTTATTTTCAGTTGTTAGGTCTTTGCATTGTCTGTTATTTAGGTACAGTCACATTCAAAATACGTTCGTCACCTGTTGTGTGTTCATTGTAAGATACAATCTGCATTACCGACTCAGCATTAATTATTGCGCCATAAAATTTTTGACACTTTGATTCTCAGGCCGAATAAAATTTTTGACACTGACAGATTCCGATGAAATAAAAAAAAGATTTATTTTTCATAAATTTGCCAAGCGAAACGGCGTAAGTTTGATGTCAACTCGACAGTGGTAAGACGTGCATGCTAATTTGATCTTTTTTTATCGAGAATTGAATATAGTTTTCTACGCAATAGTGTGCTCCATATCGTAACTCCAAAAGATATTATATGTCCTGACTTAAGGCGAAAGCGCTAGGGTAGCCCGCAAAATTCAAATTTTCTTACGTTTTTTGCAATTTGCTGGTCAGTAGGTAGGTATTAAGTTGTACGTTGATTAAAATATGAATTGCGACCGTAACACATAAGTATTTACAGAATTATAATCAATAAAGTTATCAACACAACTCTCTATGACCAAGTAATCCTATTGAATCACTATTTCATGAAATCTTGACATTTAGGATTATAATAACTTAACAAGTTGTATTACTGATTTTAATGATAGGTAATAATTCTGTGAATACATATTTGTTACAGTCGCGAATTGCGGGCTACCTTAGCGATTCCCCCTTAATAAAGGAAGGAATTTGAAGTTTCATAGACTATCTGTTTTAGGTTATGACAGAAAATAGTGTAGGAAATTGAAAACTTGCGCCAAAACGAAATATGAGGTTAATGTTAAGGAAATCTGCAATGTAATAAATGCGAAGGACTGCTCAAAGGTATTAAAAATATTCTTTCTAGATTGCAGTGAGATCTAAAAAAAAATCTATCCGAGTTGCCGTGTCTGGCCACACTGCTGTTAAACCCGCGATGGTTTGTGTGGTATGTTTAAAGGTTCAACAAATGCTTGTAAACTTTTTTTTATATTAATACACAATAAAAAAAATAACTGTTATACATATATTCATATTGTTATATTTTGGGGGAGGCCTATATCCAGCAGTGGACGTCTTTCCGCTGAAATGATGATGATGATGATATTCATAACAAATTGTCATTTCCCAAATCTAAATTCTTGTCGTCGAATCGTGTAAGTATCGTCTTAGATAGTGCAAACTAAGTTAAGCTTTCAAGTAGACATGAATTATTTATCGTCATTCCAGTAAAAAATATCAAAACAAATAAGAAAATTAAAGTATGAATTTTAGCGCGCGCTCTATAAGAAATCCATTTATCGCAGAGTTCACAACATAAAGGAAGTTGGCAACGTGTTGAACCAAAAGTATTTACCTAATTTTCATAGTTCCGACGAAAAAAAGCGACGTTGCCAAATTGCTCGCCTGCGCGTACGTACGTGCATCCTTATGTTAATGACATGCTCTAAATTCACTTTATATCACGTTGAATTAGATATTTTAATTTGGCGCACCTATTCAATTTAATCCTGTATATAGGTAATTATCATGTTCTTTGAATGTCCCTTTATGTGGTGAACGGAGATAACATTGCGAATTTTGGTGAACGCCAGTTCTACCTGTATTTAATCGACAGTTTAGCAACGATTGATAGGTTTCGTTCTGCGAGAATTACACACTTTTAAATAGGTTAGGTACATTTGTAACTTCAGACGTATATTAAACACTTGAATAAATCTTATGAGTGAGTAGATACAGGGTAACGGTTAATTTGATTTATTTCGGTGTAAAGCAAATTACATTTTCAACTAGCTTTTTCCCGCGGCTTCATCCGCGTGGATGTCGGAAAATATCGCACAAGAACGTACTACCGGGACTAAAAATAGCCTGCACCTTATTTGTGTTAAACCTGAGGAACAGTTCTTGTAATTTTGAGAACGTTCACAGTCTGATCTCAGTCCCAATCTGTCAAAAATACCATAAAATTTCCTATATTTTTGACAAGTTTTTGACATTAATTGTCGCTGAGATGAGATTGCGACTAGATTTTGAACGTTTTTAATTATGGAATTGGCCTTCTGGTGATAAACTAACTGCGTGACAAATTCGTTCAGATGTTTTTGCGCCAATCCGTAATATATCCAGACAACAAAAATGATAAAATCTATGTTTTCGACATTAGACTCGTTCCCAATCCTTGTAGCAATTCCTTTTTTTTTATTAATATTCAATGAACAGTTTGTTTTGACTTTGTTACTATTTTATTATATTATGTTATAGATATTGCCAAATATTTATAACATAATCTATTGAATATCTATAATATAATATGTTATAGAGATGCCAGCCAAACATTTGAAAACTGTAGCTGGGTCGAACGCCACATTAGAGTACCACAAAATATAACATCGAATTACCATCTTACAATCCACTAGAAGTGCATTCTACAAATCCATCAAGAATGCAAATTAATTCTCATTAAAATATCTCAGACACAATGAAAACAATACTATTATTTAAATAAACAATTCTCATCAACACAAAGCAATTAAATGACAATACGACGCCAATAAATCACATCCTCTACTAACTAACGTTAACTTTAATCTCAGTTTAATCTTCTGATGATCACGCGACAAGTTTAAAGGTACAATAGAAAATAGCCCAAGGTTTGCTTGTGGCGACTCTTGCATAACGCTACTTCATACAAGGCGTACTGATGGGCATTAATGCTCTAGGTCGAGGGTCACCAGCTTTTGAGAGAACAATGGACATCGTTTCGAATCGAGTTCGCAATGGTTTGTGGAGAAATTGTATTTGGCGGGTAGGTATTCAAAGTAGGACATTTATGTATTCAAAGTTGGACATTTATGAAGAAATGGGAAGTTTTGTTATGAAACGGGAAGTTAAAAAAAAACATATTTCAGCCATCACCAGGTTGAATATTTTTTATGTCCGAGAGCTGGAATGTTTTAAAGGACACTACACTAAAATTAAAACATTTAACTTTTATTAGATTGATATTACCGGTTGATAATAATGCCATCCAATTGAACCCATTTACAATTATGGTTAACTAGCTGCGCCCCGCGGTTTCACACGCATAAGTGTCGATCCCGTGGGAATATCGGGATAAAAAGTAGCCTATATGTTAATCCAGGCTGTCAGCTACCACCACACAAAATTTTATCAAAATTGGTCCAGCCTGAGCCAGTATGAGCGTGAAGAAGTAACTAACACATAAACACACAAACTCACAAACTTTCGCCTTTATAATATTAGTGCTTCTTTGGCACATCATGAGTCACCGTGTGGTGGCTCAATATGGATTAGAGTGGACTAAGTAAATAAGCTTGATTGAAAATAAATAGATACTATAATTATCATTTAAATAATTTAAATTTCTCTTATTTATGTGGTTTTAAAATATTCGTTTTAACACTACATAAAAGACATGATAAAATTATCACAAATATTCATAAACACACTTAACCACTCAACTCAGTTTACTCGTAAGTGTCCGTAAATAAATAAACCCGGCCCTCTGTCCCTCTATATGGTAAATGTTGGCCACCGAGCCATGAACAGTACTCGATGCGATGCGCTTGCGCCTAACCGGTCCGGTTACACGGCGGTTTTATTTACTCGTATAACTCAGTGCGAACTTTTACGATCTTTTTGAGATTTAACTTAACTTTTAATGGTCCATCTATTATGATTGTGCAGCTTATCGCTGTTATTAAATTTATGAATAAAAATAAATTATTCAATTCTTTATGAATTGCAGACTATAGATAAATTCGTTATTTTATACATGCGACGACATTCCATTTTCATCATAAATGAAATCCTCAATTTTATATGATTATTTTACCAGTATTGGCAGTGCGAGAGAGCAGTGGTGGCCCAGCGGTTACTGCCGCAACTTACGAGTTGTAGGTCGTAGGTTCGAACCCAGACAAGCGCTTTACTTTGTGTAAATAAAAAAAAAATATTGTGT
Organism: Oligia fasciuncula; assembly: GCA_963082905.1. Lineage (NCBI taxonomy): Eukaryota > Metazoa > Arthropoda > Insecta > Lepidoptera > Noctuidae > Oligia > Oligia fasciuncula. Next base: position 8,072,403 of record OY720392.1, read on the forward strand.
GGTGGTGATGAAATTATTTAAATAAATAATTTCATCACCACCGTTCTCAAAACGGTGAAGGAAAACATCGTGAGGAAATGTCCTAGAACTAAACATTCGAAGACATGTGACATCTACCAACGCGCCACCACGCGAAGCCACTGCAGGTGCAGAGGGAGTGCCCTCTAACCGAGAGGAGGCCTGTTTCCAGCAGCAGTTGCACCATTATACGTTGATTATGTTCGTGCTTTCTTGTTATCAAAAGTATATGGTAGCCTTACCTACTTTGTTTCCTAATTTCACAACTTAACAATTTATAAGCAATTTGTATGTTCATTCAAATTGACCTATTCTATATTCTAACTTGTGGTCCTGGCTGCCAATCGTAGATCTGTGACAGTCGTTAAGGCTAGTCAAACAAAAACTCTGACTATCAGTCTTACCTTGAGGTATCGTGTTACCCAGTAACTGGGTTGTGGAGGTCAGATAGGCAGCCACTTCATGTTAAATACTTGTATTCAGCTATATCCGCTTAGACTGGAAGCTGACCCCAGCATAGTTGGGAAGAGGCTAGGCAGATTGATACCTACGACAAATCCACAGAGTGCAAAGAAATAACGAAAGCCAAATGGAGTGTAAAGATATTCAAGGGGCGTTTCTTTCCACCTGGCATGTCTGTCATGACCTATTCAGACAGCTTGGATATATTGGCAAGCATTTACAACGATAATTGACTTTATCGAAATCAATTATCTTGATAAACTAAAAGACACTTGGCATGGACATGGGCGGTAGAGTAATGTTCTATACCTGAAATGTGGGTGTGATTATCTTTAAGTACTAAGGTCCGTATTACAGAAGGAAACTCAAGCATTGATCTGTTTAAAACTAGTTTTGAGTCAAGTTTTAATTTTAGAACTATCCTCAAGCATAGATTCATTGATTATTGTTCAGTCGACTTTGACTTTATTCTGATTTATTCTTCGTTAGTCCTGAAGTTTAGTCCCACATTCCATAAAAATCTTAGTTTGTCCCATATCCGTATTGAAGTTGTGCTTCGTCCCAAATTACAAGTACTTTAAAGGTACAGTCAACAAAAAAAAATAATAATATGTAGTTATTTGTGAAACAATAATTAAATATTTTATGAACTAGATCGTTACTCAGTTCGTAAATCGAACCCAAGCAGTAGATCTGTAATCACCCAAGTGTGGTCGAGACTGCGCTTGAGCATAGATTGTCATGACAATTTTGTTTGCGTTTTCGAGAATATAATTATTGTGGATTTGAAGTATTACTATCAAAATATTTGGAGAAGTAGATTATTACAATAGGTTTAATCCTAATTTATTCAACAATGATTAAAAGAATTTATACTAACAGGTTTTTTTCTAATAGACATATATTTTTTCGTCTTGCATTTTTATAGTGATACCGGTGAAGGTAGAATAATGGTAGAAATGTTAAAATAATTAGTAATGTAACATTTTATTTTTATTTATTTTGTCCTATTAAGCTGTTGACGACAGTTAAGTACTTACAAGTTTGCTACGCTGACGACACGCTGGTCCTGGCGCAGGGGAGGTCGCATCAGGCGGCGGCCGACGCGATGACACGCGGGGTTGCGATAGTCGTGGAGAGGATCCGGCAGTTGGGTCTCGAGGTGGCATTGCACAAGTCCGAGGCCATGTCGTTTCATGGGCCCCGGAACGCGCCACCGTCGGGATCCCAACTAACGGTAGGAGGGGTTCACATCGGCGTCGAGACAACGATGAGGTACCTGGGTCTCGTCCTCGACAGCCGGTGGAACTTCGTCGAGCATTTCCGACGTTTGGCCCCCAAACTGGAACGGGCCGGGGCCGCCTTTAAGCGGCTCTTGCCCAACCTGAGGGGGCCAAACGCCTCCTGCCGGAGGCTTTACGCGGGGGTCGTGCGGTCCATGGCCCTATACGGGGCCCCGGTGTGGGCGCGTTCACTGCGGCGGCGAGCCGCCCACTACCTGAACGCGCCCCAGAAGGTGGTAGCCGTAAGGCTTATCCGGGGCTACCGCACGATCTCTGGCGAGGCGGCAAGCCTCATTGGCGGACTGCCGCCATGGGATCTGGAGGCGATAGTCCTCGCGCGCGTGTATGAGTGGCGCGCGGAGGCACTAAGCCGGGGGGAAGTTCCGCTTCCGCGGCAAATCGCTGCGGAGCGGACTGAGCTCCGGCGCGATCTCATGGCGACATGGAAGGAACGACTGTCGCAACCCAGCGCAGGGCACGCCGCGATAGCGGCGATAAGACCCCTCTTTGAGGAGTGGCTAGAGAGGCACCACGGCGCCCTCACCTACCGCCTGACGCAGGTCCTCACCGGACACGGAAGCTTCGGGAGGTTCCTGCACATCATCAGGCGGGAGGAAACGCCCGGGTGTCACCATTGCCAGGATCGCCCAGAGGACACGGTGGAGCACACGGTGGAGGTCTGCCCCGCTTGGGCGGAGCACCGCCGTGTCCTCGTAGAGGCGATCGGCAGCGGCGGCGACCTCTCGCGCCCGGCCCTGGTGCAAGCCATGGTCCGGGGCGAGAGGGAGTGGGAGGCAGTCACCTCCTTCTGCGAAGCAGTCATGCTAGCGAAGGAGGTGGCGGGACGGCTCAGGGAGAGAGCCTCCCGTCCCAGCCGCCGCGGGAGACGCTCCGGGCGTCGGGAGCCGCGAGACGACTCCCGGCCACCGTAGGCGCGGGCCTGCGGGCGGAGAGTAATGGGTAGCTCACCGTCCGATCAGGACCAGGCCCGTGCCGGACGGCGCGTACGTGTTCCACGCGCGCCTCAAAGAGATGTCAGCATCGAGGAGGGCCGAAGCCTGCCGGGTCAGCGGGATTGTCCGAAAGGGTTACCACTAGCCCGGAACATAAAGGGCTAAGGAAGGAACACGGGTGGGTTTTAGTCAGTAAGAGTCTGACACTCCCTTCTGCTCCACCCAGAGCGGGAGGGGTCATTTGATGATTTCCCATCCGCAAAAAAAAAAAAAAAAAGTACTTACAAGACTAATTATTTTTTACCAAATACTTTAAACTTAGCTTCTGCCCGCTTAGCTCGCGTGGATGTCGGAAATTATCCCATAGGAACGTGCTACCGGGATAAGAAGTAGCCTATGTCCTTTCCTATGCCATCTATCTTCTTGCCAAATTTGATCGAAAACCGTTCAGTGATTTAGGCGTGAAAAGGTAACATACAGACAGAGTTATCCTCGTATCTAGTCCTAGCTTCCGCCCGAGGCTTCGCCTGCGAGGTATGTCGTTATAAACTATCCTATGTCCTTCCCAGGGATGCAATCTATATCTCTGCCAAATTTTATCGAAATCCGTTCAGTGGTGTAGGCGTGAAAAGGTAACAAGGTACAGACAGACATAGTTACTTTCGAATTTATAATATTAGTATGGATATTACAATAGATTTAAAGCCAAGTTAAGCGTTACGACGCGATACATACGAAAACTGTAAAAGTTTACTTGAATTAATGTTAAAAAATTAAAAACCATTATTACGCTTGCGTGGGAAACAAGAAACAAAATAAAGAGATCAAGAAGAGAAAGAAACATATACTTAATTACATTACACTTAACACAAATAGTATCCCCGCACGTAAGTCACTGCTTGAGGGTACATTTACATGTTTCTTAAGAGCCGCACTGTTGCAAGCACTACACGCAGTGAAGTAAGAGTGATGGCACGAAGCCTGATCAACAATACGGAGATGAGCCAACACTTTGTTAAAGCAAATTTGTTGTGAATCTTGCGATGTAGGTAATATTGGAGAGGTAGTTATTAGTAACTAGTGACCCGCTCCTGCTTGTCACTACAATATCGAGATATCTTAATTATTATACAATGTGGAGATAACAATACGTTATTTAATAAAAAATGTATGCATACCTAAGAGTATTTTGGTACTATCAAAGAAATCGCAGCATCGAAATTAAAAACTGGCCAGGCCACGAAGGGTTCCGTACCACAAGGCAAAAATACAAAAAAAAACGTTTGTTGTATGGGAGCTCCCCTTAAATATTCATTTTATTTTGTTTTTAGTATTTGTTTTTATAGCGGCAACAAAAATACATCATCTGTAAAAACTTCAACTGTCTAGCTATCACGGTTCATGAGATGCAGCCTGGTGACAGACGGACAGTGGAGTCTTAGTAATAGGGTTCCGTTTTTACCCTTTGGGTACGGAACACTAAAAAGTGATTTTTTCAAACCAACTAAAAGCTAAATGGGCCGACTATGGGTTAAGACTGGGAACGTCATTAGATATACGCAGTTTACATTTAAACCTTCCGGAATAAATTCTCTAAATAATAATGAAACCCGCATCAAAATTCGTTGCGTATTTTAGAAGAACCACATGGTCACACAGATAGACACGAAAACCCACTTTAATTTTATAATATGTACAGATATAGTTATATGATATTATATGAATTTAAAACAATATTGCTTTCGTTCGCCTAAATAACTATAAAATTACATTACAACAGCATTACTCAGTAGCAGCTCGGACTGTTCATAATGTCAATAGACTTGCCTACTGTTACATGGGACTTAAACACAACTGGTGAAATGTGGCTGTACCACCTCTGCCTACCCCTCCCAGAATACTGAATTAATGTTAATTTATAGTAAAATACATCAAGATTGAAATAAAAATCGTTAAGAATAAATTTTTATGTAGAAGAAATATTTAAAATATATAATATATGTAAAGATAACGAAGAAGGAAATCCATACTAATATTATAAATGCGAAAGTGTGTCTGTCTGTTACCTCGCTTTAACCACTGAACCGGTTTAGATGAAATTCGTTATAGAGATAGTTTGAGTCCCGGGAAAGGACATAGGAGTTTTTATCCCGATATTCCTATGGGATCGAAACTTATGCGGGTGAAACCACGGAGCACTGTTAGTTTTTATAAAGCAACGCGACATTAAAGTTGTTTATCATATTTTTTGATACGTAGCGTATCTGCGAATGCAGATATAAGTAGGAAGATTAACATTTAAGACGACTTTTGCGGAAAGAATAATATTAATTTCCGTAAACATTAAAATCAGATCAAGCTGTTGATTTTAATATCTTTATCGTAGGAAGTGATACGAGATTAAGTCAAGGGAAACAACATGCATCAGTCGCTCTATGTGCATTGTGCAACCATAAATATAAATTACCTTAGACCTGTCAAATGAAAAAAAAACAACTGACAATCAAAAAAAGTGTTAGCGAAATAGAATGAGTATGATTCAAGAATGATTGAAAGCGTGAGAACTGTCAGCTTGCTTCTGGCACTAACAATTATGAAAAGGCGAGATGTGACGAAGCGGAAGCAGATGTGCATTCCATTGAGATTCAATGATGTGAATGTTTGTGATTGTTTCTATGTTACTGCAATAGCTTGGTGGAGCGACGAACTTCGAAAAGTGGCTGGTAGTTCTGTTGGATGAGATAAGCCATCCAGGATAGAGTAAAATTTTAAGTTATTGGAGAAACCTAATGTCCAGCAGTGGACTGTAGGCTTCAAGGAAAAGTGAAAGAAAAACGTTTTTTTCAACAGACCTCTCATGTGTGTTGTTTATTATTTTTACGATAATTATCTTACCAGCTTAACTGATTGAAAGCTTGTCTGAAAAGATTCAAAATATCAATACTGTTGCAAAACAATATTTTAAAAGTAATCCATCTTTATCTCAGGCCAAGGACCTTAACTTTTTCAACCATTTCGCAATGAACTTATAACTAAGAGTGTACAGTTTAATTACTGTAATTGGTATCTTGGAACAGCTTTCAATGAATCAATCTCGGTTGGAGTCGTTTTTGTAATGTCAACAAACGATTAGTTAACTACATGATTATGTAGGAACTCATTTAAAATGGAAATTATAGTGTGCATGTGAATGACATGTGCAATTACTTAACTGGTTAAAAAAAGTATTCGCAAAACGGTGGTTATATCATTAATTATTCCTTACCTACACTCAAAATAATTGTAATTTTTCTTGAATAAAATAGGATTTTATTAAAAAAATACTTGAGAATGTATATGGCTAATGCATATAGAAAAACAGTTCAAAAGTCAACAAGTCTGTATTGCATTCAAAATTTTGCAAGCTTAAAAGCTTGCAATTTTTTTTAATTTACTCGAATACACAGAAAATTGTATCAAAATGTGAATTAAATCCCATTGCATACATTATTATGTGTAGGTACTACCAAATCTCGTGTAGTAACCACAACGCCTGGAGGGCTGGGCATTGCCTGAAGTATTGCATCGTAATATAAACGGGTAACACGGTCTCACCGTTAACTCATAATGCTTACAAAGCATCTTATGTTCAAGCAAGTTGTACTTGATTACTTTGCTGTTTTAAGTTATGCTGTGTTGCTGTTATGACCGCATGTTAACTTGCATGTTTTTGTAGCAATGTTCGGCTGGACAACCAATAGCAGTGGCCAATAAAAAAATCTGGATAATTTTGAGACGGGACGAGACGGATATAGTTTACTATATCTTTTGTTGTAAAGTAAAGAAATAGGACAAATGATGAAGGAAGTAAATGGAAGTTCTTTAAATATCAGTATGGCTAATAGAATGTAAAGAATTCCAAATGCTCACTTAGAAGTTATTGCAGTATTTATCGACACAAATGAAATAGAAACTTACACCTAAATCAATCATAATCGTTAAATGTGGACATGTGAATGTGAAGGATCTATCAAAGGATCTGCTGCGGCCGCTACAAGTCAAGATAGGTACACCGATAGTAGCTTTCAAAGGGTCTCATATGGAGAGGAGTGCGAGCCAATTCTCTATTCACTACAATTAAATACTTAGGACATTTACTTGAAATAAGTCCTAGAGCTGACTGTTGAAAATTTAACAAATCCCAAGTCACACTAACGCATACTGATTGAAGGCTAAAACTTTTCGTTTGTATAATTTGAGTCATATTCTACTCTTCTCCAATCGTTCCCTCATTGCCGAGTATCGTGGTTACCGGATTCCTTTAAACGGGTAATCTGCTTCCATCGAATCCAGTCCAAAGTTGCCATCACCACCTGCTGAAATTTGCTTGAGGACGTAGCTTCTTTTACTTGCTCATATTATTTATGGTTTAGTACGAATATGATTCATGCGTAGACAGGGACACATTTAGGTACAACTAATAGTTTCAAGGGTGGCAGCGTGAAGGCTGTTTAACGCATTAGTGTCACATTAGATACCCATTTTTACCTTCATCTTAATTCAGCGTAAATGTGGTGCAAAGTAGACAATGGTCCAATGGTCTATATCCAATACGTTCCGTATCCATTGTTTAGTACATGAAGAGATGCCAGACATTGAATAGACATAATGGTTTTCTCACGGTATATGTTCCACGTCATGCCACTTCCATCATATTTGTTTGGTTGCATCCTGCTGAACTTAACAGCAAACCATAGTAGTTATAGTACCAAAGTGGGCTAATAAAATCGATTACGATCGAATCATTCACCGCGTCGCAATCAAATTCCATATCTGCATCAATCCAAAACGATAGATTCCGCAGTTGGAATTTCAAATTACTCAAGTCCAACACACCGTCTATGGTCATTCACGATTTAAGCAGAAATATTCTTCGTGACAGATCAGTCTTTGATCGTAATTTGAAATGACCAATAAGTGAATAAGTGATACATGCTATAATCACAGTCTATACATTTTTATACTGTGCTATAATGTTGCTCGGGGTGATCATTATAAATTTGCATGACGTAGAACCAAAAGGGTTATTGTGAAACCAATCACGTTGCCACATTAAAAGCTCCTTGGTCCTAGAAGGTAACTCGAGTAATAGAAAAGGTGACAGTGAGAACAAAATTAGGACAGCTTATACAGACAAGAATTCTGATAACCTATCATTAGGTATATTACCTATCACATTATTATCACATCGACACACAACCATAAACCACCATAACCATAGATTCAGTACATTGAATTTCTGCATGGGATGTTAAATAGTAGATTATGCACCGAGGGGCTAAAGTTGTGTCTTATGTCACGGGCGTCATATTGAATCTCGAGCGCAATGAAGGATTCGGGATCTAACTCACGAGCGAAGCGAGGGAGTTAATACAAGAATCCTGAATGCAGCGAGGGATTCAAGCTAGCCCAAGGCAAAGACACCTTTAGCCCAGAGGAGGATACTCTACTTTTTACACCTACTGTGAGAAAATAATAGCCATAGTACGAAAAACAAAATAGAACTGGTTCCGAAATGGACTTGACGCCTTTCGTACTTTTCCATTTTTGGAAATTGTCGTAGGCTTTTATATAAGTTTCCTTTGACTTTTCCGGCAGTAAATCATTGGAAATATTATTAGCTTCGGTTGTAATGAATTCAGGAGTACAATAACTTTCATCACTCGACATTTTATAATACTTTGTTGATAAATTTAAAGTTTAAATGCCGAAAGTTCGCGCCTTTATTGCGTCTACCAATAAGTAGCCAAGACACGATCAATTCGATTTTCAAAAAAAAAGTCTCTTCTACGGTTTTGTCGTGTGTGTCTATTGATATCACTCTCATGGAAGTGGCGTTTGTGTAAACTAAGCTTTATACAGGGCTGGTAGAATGGTTTTGGATGATTGGCTGTATGCATTTTGAATTTAGAAGGTCATTGGAGACACTCGTGAAAATATAGTATTTTTGATAAAATGTGATAAATCGACTGTAGTTTATATAGGTTTTATTATTTATTTATTTATTCACAAAATCCACAGCAATCTTCGCGCAGTTTACTTAAAATAAATTAACTAATGTTACAGCCAATTACTATTACGGTATTACCTACGGCGCGGTACGGTATTTGTTATTATTAATGCCAGTTTTAATGTTATTCCATTCCTTTTAAAAAATGGTTCGTAGTTATCTAATTATCCTTACAATATTATGTCTTCGAAAACATGGCAACGATATGAAGAAGCAGTCGTTATGATTTTGTAGGAAATCGAGAATATCATCCACGCGTAGTAAGGGTATCGAGAATAGCTTTCCTCTTTCTGGCACCAAAGGGTGTTTGTTAGTACTATACTGCCAACTTTGCTGAGCATGTGAGATTCCAAATTCAAATCACATTATTGACCAGCGGGTCATAATGAAATCCAGTACAACATTATTGACCGGCTGTGCCCCCGGCCACTAATGACTCACTTTAGGTTAAGGTTGCTTGACATATAATTTGACATTTTCGAGCAGGTGGTGTGAAAAAAAATTTGCTGTTCAGTATATTTTGACCGCGTAGGTATTGCACTTTTCTACGAAAAAGAAGAGTTTTTTTTTTGTAACCGACGTAAAATTTCTACGCGCTAGAGAGTCTAGAATCGTGTTCATGATTACTGTTTGTACGTCGATACTACTAGCCTATATAGATACCAACAGTTATCGTATTCTGCTTCTATCTTAGATGCACAATGATCCAGAAAATAAAACATAAATCCCTACCGAGTTGGATTGACAAATAAAAGAACTGAGTCGTCATCAATTGCTTGTTATTTCTCAAGGAGTGTTAACTATAGAAAATTGGTTATTATTCAATTGTGTTCTATTGAATCAACGCGTTCAACTGGCATGTGACTGAGTGGAGCTGATGGATGCATCGTGGAAGTTTTATTGTATAACTTGCTAGCGGGAGAAGTGTAATATGATAATGGGGTTTAGGTACTAATGTAACTAATATCAACAAAATGGCAGTACCATCAGTTTGAATCGGATATTTCCCACAATATTTTACTTCAGTGTAATTATGTGTGTTTAAAAAGGAGGGGCTTGTGGCTAAGTAATAACACAGCCGCACGGGTCCACCGATCAGATTAAGCTACGCTTGCCGCGGGTGGTCCGTGGATGGGTGGCCGTCCCTCGGAAAGCACATAAAGACGTTGATTTTGACTGTCAAAGATAAACGAATGACAGTCGGGACCAACGTCTTAACGGTTACGGGTCGTCAGAAAACTGAAAGTCTGACAGCCAGTCTTACCAAGTGGTATTGTATTGGATGTTGTACTGGTACTCACCTGCATCCGATTAGACTGGAAGCCGACCCTAACATAGTTGGGAAAGGGCTAGGCAGGTGATGATATGTGTGTTTAAAAAAATTGTCATTTTAAAAATATGCCATTAGAAACAAAATCTAAACAAAAGTGAAGATGTTGGAAAGCAACCCACAGTTCCATTGGGCCCATGTTGGGGCTTACCTATTTATTCAAATGCTCAAATCTGCTTTATGTTAATCATATGTTATACTTGTTAGTACAAGTCCAAACAAACGTTAAGATAGCCTCGTACTTAGGCCAGACAAGAATGTGCACAACATTTCTCGCTAGTGTGAATCAGGTTTTACGCAGTCAGGACGAGCACCATAGATGTAACGTATTTGGAAGCGCTCGCTGACCTGCATTGTTGAATATTAAACACTAGGCGCCTTGTTTGGTAAATAGATTCCATTCTAGATAGTTGTAGCAGTTTACCAGTTAATTTGTGTTACAGATGAAGGAGAAAAATGTTATAACGATGTTGTTCAATGTTGACTTAGAAAATAATATTCGCGTTGTTAGTTGATATCGAAAACGGATACAGATAGTAGTCATTTTCTGATTATGAGCTAGGGCGCAGAATCTGGGGGCACGGGAGTGCCCCCGCCAAGACGAGCCAAGCGAAGCGCAAGGGCACTACCTACCTTTTCTCGAAGCACTTCGTCGTATTTTTGAACCTTCATAACTTGGGTTGGGATTATACCAGATAAACAAAATTTTCGGGATATGATGTCAGTAGTTGACTTATTAAACCTATAAAGTTTCAATTGCATAGCTCTTATACTTTAGATTTTATTGATAATCCCGATTTCGTCACTGACTCACTGATTCACTGATGATCATCAATATTCTAAGGGTCTTCCTGAAGTCCTAGAAATCTGAAATTTGGTATGTACGCTAGTAATAGTACACAAACAACAAAAAAACTCTAAAACTTGGAACTTTTACCCTCCAACCCCTTAAAATTTTTTAATGCTAGAGTTCTGAAAATTGATATAGGGACTCCTTGTTATAAATAATAAAATACGTATTTCAGGATTTTCAGTAAATGACCCACAAAAAATTTTTTTTTTCATAAGCATCTTGGCTTGGCCGTTTTGCTACCATCACATGGGCGTAAGGTGAAAAATTTATTCACTGTTCATTACTTTTCTGTTATACAATAGTTCTTGTAGTAACGAAACGACCAAGCCTCATATTTTGACTAAGGTGTAGAGTTTGTGAAGTTAGGGCGTGTAGAGACAGAAGCTTGGCTCTACATGAGATCTGATAACTTTTTGACAGTGCGAGCCATATGTGGTCTCGTCTTGGCAACATTTTACATGAAAATGTTTTTGGTGGGTCATAATTACCCAATCGAGTTTTTGTGATAAGGTGTTTATTTATTTGGATGTATATTTTATTCGGTTTCCACAAAAAGATTCTAAGGTCACTAAAAAGGAACCTACTATTTGGAATGGGCAACTTCAACTTTCTGACTAACCAACTCCCCATAGTTCAACAGTGCCTGAAAATCATTTTTTCGTTAGTTTGAGTTATCATCATCTGCCTAGCCTTTTTCCAACTATGTCGGGGTCGGCTTCCAGTCTTATCGAATGTAGCTAGATATCACTATTTTACATGGAGCGACTGCGTATCTGACCTCCACAACCTAGTTACTGGGTAATACGAAACCCCTTGGTAAGGTGGGTTGTCAGACATTCGGGCATCTGACAGCCGGAACCAATGGCTTAACGTGCTTTTCGAGGCACGGAAGGGTCTTGGTACGTAAAGATGGTCACCCATCCATAGACCAATCGTGGCAAGCGTAGCCGTGTGGCTGTTTTTACTTAGCCACAAGCCCCTCAAACAAACCTTCTTCTTCTAAGTTTGAGTTATGTAAAGTAAAAATCTCAACTAAGTAGCTGCACTTACGCTTCTCAATGGGAGAAAAGCAAGATGGAAAACATCTGCACGATGACGATGTCCGTTACATTTGACATCACTTAACCTGAAAGTGCGCTCAACATAAGTTTTTCCAGCCGTTACGTGTCTGTTGAGAAAATATCACATCCAATTATACCAATTACATTACATGCACAGGTACACCAGTATCATCTAATTTACTTTACAAATAATTTGGTTTCCACAGCAGTGAACGATAAATAATATAATTTATTATTTAAGTAGCTTAAATGCGAAATTTCATTTAGGGAGCAAGTATTGGCTTGCAAGATTCGTTTTGAAATCTCATAAATAGCTTTTGGTGGAGTGAAGTAAACATTTATTAGGTGAATAGCTATGATACTCGCTTTTAGTTTGATAATTTTCTGTATTGATCATAAGCAGTAATGGTTTTAGTTTTTCGATTAGCTTGTTCGGATTAAAACAAGTTTTATTGTCTTATTTTGTTACAGGGAGAAAGTATCGACCTACAATAAAATAAAATTATAACTACTTGTACTACACTTTACGTATTTATTCGTATGTGAGAAGTGTATGTTCTTTTAGATTAATTATAGAATCTTGGCCTCAACTGCAGATCATCATCATCATCACCATCATCAATAATCATCATAATCATCATCACCATCATCAATCATCACCATCATCAATCATCACCATCATCAATCATCACCATCATCAATCATCACCATCATCTATCATCATCAACAATCATCATCATCATAACGATCATCAATCATCACCATCATCAATAATCACCGTCATCAATCATCACCATCATCACCGTCATCAATCATCAACATCAACAATCTTCATCATCATCATTATCACGATCATCAATTATCACCATCATCAATCACCACCATCTTCAATCATCACCATCATCAATCATCACCGTCATCAATCATCACCATTATCAACAATCATCATCATCACGATCATCAATCATCACCATCTTCAATAATCACCATCATCAATCATCACCGTCATCAATCATCACCATCATCTATCATCATCAACAATCATCATCATCATCACGATTATCAATCATCGCCATCATCAATTATCACCGTCATCAATCATCACAATCATCTATCATCATCATTAACAATCATCACCATCATCAATCATCATCAACAATCATCATCATCATCATCACGATCGTCAATCATCACCGTCATCAATCATCACCGTCATCAATCATCACCATCATCTACCATCATCATCCACAATCATCATCAATCATCACCGTCATCAATCATCACCATCATCTATCATCATCAACAATCATCATCATCACCAATCATCACCATCATCAATCATCACCATCATCTATCATCATCAAAATAATCATCATCATCATCACCATCATCAATAATCATCATCATCATCGTCAGCCCGACTTCGCCCACTGCTGAGTACAGGCGTCTCTTTACATGTGCCAATCCCCACGCTCCTGTGCCAGCCCGCTTCAAATTCTAGCCGCCAAGGGGTAGTTCGCCGGTCGATTCTGTAAAAATCTCACCGTGAAAACTGATGTGAGCTTGTTTTTGCTAGGAATTGACACTATTGACAGCTCACTCCACGCTCACTTCACCTAAGTTTTCACAGTAAGATTTTTACAGAATAACACTGCAGGTAATTATAAAGTAACTATTTCCACTTTCTTCTTTCGGATTCAATGTTTTGGTGCTTAAAGCTTGCTAAAATTTGACCGGCTTTATATAAGTACCTACTATTGATATTTTTGACAAAATATTCTAATGTAAGTAATATTTATACTTAACTCACAGAATATATTGCTGCACCCTAATAGATGCTGATGTATTCAACGCTTAGCAGATTTATATAAGATAAGATATGTCATCATTCTCAGATTCAACACACGAGGATTTATTGGGTTGTACGTTTGCACCTAATATCGCGATAAACTCCATAGAAACGATAAGTTCAATCTATACATAATTTTATTCTAAATTCTATTTACGAACACTAGAATTTTAACATAAAATGCGGGCGTTCACAAGAGATCGAAAGATATCATGCCAATTGAAATAACTAGAAAAGGAATTTTATTACATTAAATAAAAACTTGCGAAAGATAACATTTATATGAACTCGTTTCGCCTTTTTAAAAGCCTATTATGTTTCGCTGAAATATGTAAATAGCAGTGACATTGAATGTACAGCTGACAATGAGGTAATTTGGTTTAAAATTGCATCATCAAGCGATCATGAAGTGAAGAATATTATAGCAGATTGACAATATGTAATTTATGATTATAGGTGAGTACGATTTTTCGCATTTATGTGAATCTGGATTTACACTAGGTGGCGCATCTGCCATGTTCCGCGCATAACATTTTAAAGTTATTATATTATGATCTATTAAATATTCCCTGATAAAAACGGTCACCTCGACAAAGGAGGTCCTTTTATCATGGTGACCGTTTTTTTAGGGTTCCGTATCGAAAGGGTAAAAACGGGACTCTATTACTAAGACTTCGCTGTCTGTCCGTCCGTCTGTTCGTCCATCCGTCTGTCTGTCACCAGGCTGTATCTCATGAACCGTGATAGCTAGACAGTTGAAATTTTCACAGATGATGTATTTCTGTTGCCGCCATAACAACAAATACTAAAAACATAATAAAATAAATATTTATGGGGGGCTCCCATACAACAATCGTGTTTTTTTCGGCGTTTTTGCCTCGTGGCACGGAATCCTTCGTGTGCGAGTCCAACTCGCACTTGGCCAGTCTTTATTGGTTAAAATTAAGATCTTCTAATGATGATCGTCTTTTTTGCTCAATGATCTTCTTTTAACTTTCTGATATTTTTTCAAACTATCTGTATGTTGTAATTGGTCGCAGTTACTAGGATATATGGGGCACATCTCATAAAGCCAATCAGAGAATAGACATATTACCGTTTCGATTAGTAAATACTTTTAGGAAATCAAAATACGAATTGATTGGGGATCGATCAAATACAAGCCGTTTTTATTATCCAAATATAAAACAGATGTGCAGAGCACAGATGGTATACACAGCTTAAGAAGTCTGATTATTTAGCCTCATTTGGTAAGCTTGCAACCCGATCCGTAATAATTAATGACACCTGGAAAATGTTCTTAGGCTAGGCAGATGGTGGCCAAGCCTAAAAATACTTGTAATAAATCAGTTTACTTAGAACAATATTAACTTATATGACTGGAATTATATTCACAGACTGACCCCTGGTTTCAATGCAATCTGAGGTCAAATCTCAATTCAACTTTTTAGTCAGGTGTTGTTATTTTAAATAATAAACAAATGTTAAAACAGCTTATTAACATATTGCTATTTGACAGCAGATTTACTGATTAGATTAGTCTTGAAATCGTTTGTTGAGTAGTATGACTTTTAACACTCAAAAGCGTCTGTAATTTATGAAAAATCTTATCTTACTGTGATTAACCTAGATTATTATCAGCTTGAGATATTATTAACATTGACATAATATAAACACCAATGCTCTCTTTTATCGATTTTTGCAATCATGACAGTTAACACATGTGATTGATGTCACCAGACTGGACCACTGTAAGTTACTGTCTGTTGTAAAGGACACTTGAAATTATTCACAAATAATTAGGTAGTGATTTCTGTGCAAATATGTATGCATAAATTTGCTATAACATTACTATTAGTAATAAAGATTAGTGCAATAAGTTCAATTACTATTAACATTTTATATGTGCCTAATCTAGAATTTACATGGAAACCCGATTGGTAAGTTTATGTTTTAAGTGATTTCCTCTTGTGGTGAGTTGTAAATCTCATTGCAGAAATCTTTTGATGACAAAATCACTTTTGAGAAAGGTCGTGGGAAAATACTACCCATGTTCTTTGCGCAATTACTACGAACTTCAGAAATAGTCGTACATGGTAGATAAGTTTCTATTCTGTATGTTAGTATATAGTAAAACAGCTGTTTACATAAATAATAGAAATAAGTTTAGAATAAAGGAAAACCCTTCGATGGCTCTTACAACTTGCCCTGAATACCAAGCGGCTGGTAACCCCACTTTAAGTAACCATACTTTGCGTCCACATCCAGTCCCAGAGAAAAGGCGCAAAGAATTGAGAACGAGACTCAGATTCCATAAAATGTTCAATCAGGAATTTTGATTGTAAGTTGAAATTCTGATTGACAAGTTTCAGTCGTCTGTACTAATAATAAAGCTGAAGTGTTTATTTATTGGACGAACTATCCGTTATATTTGAAAAATTCTTTTCGCTTTTGATAGTCCAATTCTTGAAGAAGGCTATAGGCTATTCTGCACCACACTAGGAGCTTCAGGAGCCGAGCAAAAACAAATAGTCTTTCGAACTATTTTGTTGAACGATAAGCGAAAACGAAGTAATAGCGCGAGCAGGCGATGCGATGCAATGGAGCGGGTCGGGGGATTCATCCATGGGTAAACCATTTAGGTGATTATAGAACATTGTCTTGCAATTGTTACTTTATGTCTATTTAGGGACAAGAGGCAAACTTTTGATGATTGCTTTAACGTTAGTTATTAAACTTCCACTATATTTTGATAAAGAATATTCCGCAATTTTACCACCTATATAACTAAATCACAAGACGACATAAACAGTTGAACATAGCTAATGGCTATAACGACGAAGGTTTTCTTAATTCCAAGGTAAGTGTGAAATCACACTCATCAACATTTAACCTACTTTCAGTGCAAAACATTCTAATCGTGAATTTATTCAATAAAGTAGGTGCATAGTGCGTATACAAAGCTACACTGTTTACATGTATGTAATTAGTTCTTGTTGCTAAGGAGCTTCAAGTTTTCATTTTAGAAAAATGATCGTTCGACTGCCTCGTTCGTCTAGTCGACACAAGTGCAACCTGTGCTAGTGCTGAACGGTTCGATTCCCAGGTTTGGTAAAAGGGTTATTGGTTCCGTTATGATTTTCTCAAAAGTAGCCCGGACCGGTTGACGGCAATAGAATCACCCCCAATAATAAAATAATATGAATATGGATATGAATGTGGGACTTAAACATGACTGGGGAAATATGGGTGAACTGTACAGCTCTGCCCAAACCTTTGGGATATACAGCCGTGCGATATGTTATGTTTACATCGATGTTTCATCCCTATCTAATGCCCAAATATCACGCTTACATTCTGTCCCCCTTACTAATAAACGTTGTATAGCGTCTGTATAGTTATACAACGCTTTGTCTTCTTCTTTCGAAAGTCAAATAACTGAAGACTGAAAGAGAGAAATCGGTGTGTAACTATTTATCCGATATAATACGTTTATTATTAAGGGAGTATATGTTATCTATATTATATTTTTATAAATGAAAGTCACTTTTCGTGTCTCTCTGTGTGACTGCGTTGTTTTTCTAAAGTACGCAACGGATTTTGATGCGGATTTTGATTCACAATCATTTACTTAGAGAATTCATTCCGGAAGGTGTATAATTAACTTTACATGTAATAAGGAAATCTCGAAGTTTTATCAAGTCGTAAAAACTGTGATCAAGGCGCAAAAACCAAAGCAGGGGCGGCTTGCTAGTATTTTATAATGACAACTGTTAATTCCTCCGAAAAAATAACAAACACCTCGTTTCTATGCATTTGCAAATTACAAATTCATAGAACCGCTTCAAGCTGTTCACTAGGTCAGGCCGGTCAGGGCTTGCAGACTGCATATTACACAAATATGATCTTTCTTTTAAGAACATCTTAGTTAATGAATAGCATCATCTTCCTGCCCTTATCCCATCTTACTTGGGGTCGGCGCAACACGTTTTCTTCTTCCATTCTCCCCTGTCAACCGTCACGCTATCATTAACTCCCTTCTCTTTCATATCATTCCCCACACAATCCATCCATCTTTTCTTCGGCCTTCCTCTCCCTCTCCATCCATCAACATGTATATTCATCACTCTTTTAGTCACATGCGTTTCATCCCTTCTCATCACATGCCCATACCAAGCCAAACGATTTCCTTTCAACTTTTCTGTCACTGGCGCCACTTTCAAACTTCCTCTTATAAACTCATTTCTTACTTTATCCATTCTCGTCACTCCACACATCTATCTCAACATTCTCATCTCCGCTGCATGCAATCTTTTTTCATCCGTCTTCTTCACAGCCCAGCATTCAGACCAGTAAAGTACGACAGGCCTTATCACGGACTTATAAATTATCCCCTTTAACTTGAGGGGCATCCGTGGGTCGCAAGTTGTTCCTGTGACCTGTCGCCATTTCATACATCCTGAGTTGATCCGGTGCGTTACGTCTCGGTCTACTTCGCCATCTCCTTGGACAAGCGACCCGAGGTACCGAAAGTCGGAGCAGATCGATAAGGGCGTTCCAGCGAGAGATATGGGTACAGGACTGGAGAGACCGACAAAATCGCAAAACAGGTACTCGGTTTTGGTCCGACTTACTCTCAGGCCAACGGTCTCGAGTCTTTCCCACCACACCTCCAATCTGCTCTGGACCTCTAAGCCGTTCTCGGCAACCAGCCCAATGTCATCGGCGAACAGCATACACCAGGGAGCCTCTTCTTGGATATCTGATGTAAGAGCATCCATTATCAGCACGAAGAGGTACGGGCTGAGAGCTGAACCCTGGTGCAAGCCGACAGCCACATCGAAGCTGCCAGTAGTGCCCACTGTAGACCGGACTTGGGTACTGCATCGACTGTACATCGCTCTAATCAACTGCACATACTTCCCTGGCACACCTTTCTCCTTCAGCGCCCACCACAAAACTTGACGAGGCACTCTGTCGTATGCCTTTTCGAAGTCAACAAATACCATGTGCAAGTTTTTATGCGCACCTCTGTATTTATCTTAGTTAATGAATAAATTTATTAAAAGAAACAGCTGAATCAACT
Source organism: Oligia fasciuncula (assembly GCA_963082905.1). NCBI lineage: Eukaryota > Metazoa > Arthropoda > Insecta > Lepidoptera > Noctuidae > Oligia > Oligia fasciuncula. The sequence continues at coordinate 8,091,347 of OY720392.1, forward strand.
AACTTCCTTCCTGAATAAAACTGCATATCTAAATATCTATTCGACTATCTGCCATCGTAAATCATAATTATGATCCTTGAGATTAAAGACGATTAATATACCACTACCTATTTACAATTCACACCGTGTGCCCGTTTTTTCTAATAACATTTACATAGATCAAGTGCATATTCTGATTAGTCAGAATCTGCCACCTGGTTCTTACGGGTCGTTTACACGACGAGAGTTTAAGAGGCGAGAATGTGCATAAAGCTGCGAGGAGCGGTCCTAGAAGAGCGATAGCCACTACATTTGTACGCAATGTCTACATACAGAGCATTTTTGGTCACCTTAGGGTGCGGGCGCGGGGCCCGGCGGCGCGGGAGCGAAGCGTTTCAAAACATATATTATATTTTTAAGGAACTGGCCTCACAGGCAGACGCGGCGCGGGCAGCGGCGTACGAGCAATGCGCACCAGTCTAGCGGTGACAGCAGTGTTTGTACATTTAATTTTTTGCTTTTTAACGACCGACGTTTCAAAATGTTGTAGGTACCAAAAAGAAGTTGTCGTCGCTGTTTATACATTTTGTTCGCGAACAAATACACTAATATGTAACATTTTGTTGATAACACAACACTATGCCGCTCTAGCGCCGCGCGATCTGCCCGCTGGCTTCGAGACCGGTGGGGCAATTACGTAACACACTATCAATCGGAATCGGTTTCATTTTGACAATTCAGCAACATTCATTGCTGTTGTTGTGTTATTTAATTTGTATCTTTTCTTTTATTATTATTATTTTCTTTTTTTTCTTTTTTGGTTTTATTGTTTGTCTAGTGGAATCACATATTTCCTGCCTGTTTAGTTGTATGATGCCACTATGTGGGTCCTGGTGACCTGTAATACAGGTTTTTTCTAAAACCTACTTCAGGCACCAGCTCTCACAATGTGAATTTATATAGTTCAAAACTGTAAAGTGCTACAAAAACATTGTGAGAGAAAACAAATAAACTTATTATTATTAATATTATTATTGCGCTATTTACGTGTTGAGCAGACACATTCATCGAACTTATGAAGCAATGGATTAGCAATTTGTTTCAAAATGATTCAGATTCCGATTGATAGTGTGTTACGCAATTAGGGTGCTGGTCTGCCTTGCCGCGCCGCTGCCCGCGCCGCCACCGCCACCCTGGCCCGCAATCGCAGACTTCCAGAAAAAAAATACACCGGTGAAAATGAGGGATCTCATGACGTCCGTTATAAATATGACGGAAACAATCTTCTAGGAAACCGTAGCTTAACAAGTTTACTGTCCAAAAAGTAGACACAATAGTTAAACAATCAACATGAATCATAATTATGAGATTCATGGGACAGAGAATGGGTTAAGTCTCATCGGCTAGAATCGCCAAACACAAGCGAGAAATAACAACTCGGGCGATTTTCTCGAACTAACATTCCGAAATTCGAAATACAAAATTTTTGTTTAGGCACACACGCTTTCAATTTTGAAAGACATGGCGATTCTTACCCTACGATATGGTACAGGACATATCGTCCCCGTAGAGCGAAAAGTCATTAAGTCGAAAAATGGTGTTTTCAGATTATGAGAATTGATATTAAATGAAAGAAGATAAGATAAGATGAATATTAAATGTAAGTGCAAGTCAAAGTTATAACGATTTTTATTTTCACGAACTTTAATTGTCATTATCTCTGACATTTCGCTCTACGGGGACGATATGTAGGTAAAGTCACGAGGATAAATACTAATTCAAAAGCAATTTTCTCGTGAAATAATGATTGTGACTTTGAGAAAAGACCTATTTCATAATTTTTTAAGTTTCGATAAGACTATGTTTGTAAGACCATAAAATTGATATCAACACTTTCGGAACAAAACTGGGTTGTGGAGGTCAGATAGGCAGTCGCTCCATATAAAATACTGGTATTCAGCTGCATCCGTTTTGAGTGGAAGCCGACTCCAAAATAATTGGGAAAAGGCTAGGCAGATGATGATGACTTTCGGAGAAAACGCTTTGAAATCTTCGTAATTATAAGATATTTTTGCTCGGCATGCTTGTGGTGACTGTACACGAGTCAATCGTTTTTAGGTATTTTATCGCTTTTGAGAAAAGAGTTCAAAGAGTTCCTGGAAGGATTTGGGGAGGCCTTTTCCCAACAGTGGGATAGTATAGGCTAAACAAAACAATCCTTTTGGATAATCGCCTGTATCGGTGTCTAAAAACTGTCTCCGTGTAAATAAGCCATAATATGCCTATCTAAAATGGTGTGCTATAATAATATCATGATGATGTAGTATATTACATACCTACATGGGCATAATTGTCGCTAGAAATACTTAAATATCAAGTTGTGTTCCATATTTATGTCGTAGAAGTTTATGTGAACAATGTTTAAATAAGATACTTTAGAAGCTTGTCGTGTTATAGGATTCCTTGAGCGTACTTATTATGATGGCATATTAGAGATTTCTTAATTAACTAAGCTCAGGCACGTGTTTTCTACAAGTTTATTGTGTTTTTTTTCTTTATTTTCATACTTACTTATTTGTATTTATATATACCCATAATAATACATTAATGTAAATTTACATTATTACTTACGATATTCCTGAAGGCTTAGACCCTTCAGAAATATCGTGAAATAAAGCATACTTTTTTACTTGAGCGCCATCTCGTGGAAAATACACAATACGTTATATCAATTTGCTAACGACAATCGTGTCTAGATGTAATGAAAGTTCAATGCCGCTGCAATGTCTGGTTGTCGTGCGTTAGCGCAGCTGAAGCTATACGTAGCCAAACATTTGTAGAAGTTCCGGAAAACCTCTATAGATGGCGCTGTTTACAACGTTTCATTTTGAATACTTACGAAAAGCACTCGCTTTTCGTAAGTATTCAGCCTTGGATAACAGCTTTGGGTAAGCCAAATAGGTATAATTAGAAATAAAAATTTACATGTGATTTTGTATAAACCTGACGGATTTTTTTAATTTCAAGTCAAAATACCGCTAAAACTCCAAATACGGTCTATTGATTTTTTCTGATTTACCAAGAAAAAAAAAACTGGCCAAGTGCGAGTCGGACTCGCACACGAAGGGTTCCGTACCACAAGGCAAAAACGCCGAAAAAAACACGTTTGTTGTATGGGAGCCCCCCCTTAAATATTTATTTTATTTTGTTTTTAGTATTTGTTGTTATAGCGGCAACCGAAATACATCATCTGTGAAAATTTCAACTGTCTAGCTATCACGGTTCATGAGATACAGCCTGGTGACGGACGGACGGACGGACAGCGAAGTCTTAGTAATAGGGTTCCATTTTTACCCTTTGGGTACGGAACCCTAAAAACGTATAGCCTGTTGATCTATATAAGAAGGTCAAATTCCTGTAATTAAAAACGTTAAAAATCTATTCGTAATATCATCTTAGCGACAATCAATGTCAAAAATGTAGGGAAGTAGAGGTATTTTTGACAGATTGAGAGTGAGATCAGTATGTAAGTGAATGCTGTAATAGTACTTGTACGTACTATAACGTCGAAGTAATTTAACTATTAAGAACTGCCTAACCCACAGCATAGTCAATATTTTCAATCGTCTCATTTTCAAGTGCCACAAAGCAATATATCACAAGTTATCGTTATGGGCCCATGTACCAATGACTCAGCACCAGTCCTCCATCGTCATGTCTTCAAACAAGGCTGTTGGTCACTCCGTGAGAACATAACTACTCACGCGTCACGCCCTACTTTCAATTTCATAGTGCTAATAACACATAGTGCGTAATACTGGTCAAAAGTACAAATTGAAGACCGAACAAGAGTCATATTTGGAGTACTTAATTAGGGATCTGGCTACATTTCAACATTCGATTGTAGAACCAGTACTGGCTTTCATTTCCGACCAGCTACCATCATAGCTTCAAATTAAAGACCAAAATTTCTTGCCTTACAAATATTGCCGTTTCTTCTAACCCTTTATTCATGCTTCAAATGCTTCTTTTTGTTCCACACAACATACAATTAACAAATTACTAATTTTGATAAAAACCGACAAATTCATGTGAGCGTAACATACAATCATTCGTATAAAATCATTGCCAATAACACAATAAAGATGTATGTACTTATGTAAGAAACACCCATTTAATAGTCTGCAATTGTGCGATACCCGTCGTGTACAATTCTAAGGAATTTTGTCACAGCGACACCCAAACGTACGGTCTGTTCAAAAAGTATCTGATGAAAATGTAAACAAATGTATCTGAAAACGTACATGTGGATGTCAATTTGTTGTGCCACTCACAAATTTGGTGCTTTGACTTCATTATTCGAGTACCTACTTAAACCCAAAAATTATTATTTTTAATTCACCATAAAGATGTTTTTCATTTGAAAATTGAGGTAAATTTTTTCACCTCAATTTTCTTCGTCGATTTTTAATTACAATTAAATAATGCCTTTCAAACCATAATTGTTGGAAATAGTGGTGAAATATAAAGTTGAAATCTTTAAAATACAGAGGAAAGTGATACTAATTTCCTTTAGTTAGTAGGTAATTGCGTAAGTAGTGAACCTGCATTGAGTTTTTTGACACATTTTAATACTTCTGGAACAGACAGTACTTACCTTATGTCACAACAGCCTATCAAATTCCAATATAAATAACTTTTTTGTCATAATTCTGATGTAAACACGTCCAAATAGTTTGTTACGCCAATTCCTATTTGGCCAACCTTGGCGGCCAAGTACGTGTGTCGATTATTTCACAGTTTTCTTTAGCCAAGAAGCACGTACCAATGTGATACATTTTTTTCAGTGGAATCTTGAATTTTGTAATCAATGTTGTGTCTGTAGGTACCGTGCTTAATGAGCTGTAGGAGGATCGTTTTTGTAGTTCAATGCTGATCAGCACTGTTTATTGCAGATCTGGATATCTAGACTTGTGGTTTAAAAAAACCAAACCTGCCTAAAAAATGCTAATGAAGAATTTACATAAGTTTCAGTAGAAATGAGACATTTTAGCTTTGTTTTTGGGATGGCAAGACGCATCTGCAACGCTTGTGGTATTGCTGACCGATTACCATTAGGCTTGTTTGCCATCCAGTCACATAAAAAATATGTATAAATTATTCAATGTCGGTTAATTAAAATTTTACACAAACCATTACTTGGAATAGCAGAAGATTTAACAAAAATTCGCGTAGATTCAAGATTTCCTCATTGAAATTAAATACTATTCGTTGATTGGTATAAATAGCAATCAATTGGTAATGATAGTTCGTACTCTCTTCTACAATAATAAAAAAGCGATTTCTTTAATATTTATCTATTTATTTAGCAATAATCGTTCTCCTGATGCATGTTTAGGCAAAAACTTATGGAGAGCTGATTTGAAAGCTCTAATTTGCAGATTCTGTTGAATATAATCTATCAAAACAATTTTTTTCATATCACAAATATCACTTTTTTAATAATAGAATACATTTTTGTTATTGCCTTATAAACAAAGAAAAAATTACTGGACCTAATTCACTAAACAAGTCTGAATATCTCCGAACTTCTACATCATTTATAACAAAATAGTCTTTAATAAATCATTGCGTAAACAATATCAATAAAAAAAACAAATATTGGTAATTAGATTTTTTAATAAATAAAATAAAAGTACTCTAAATTTCACTGCGCTGCGGATGCGCGCTCGCCCTGGCTGGAGGCCTTAATTTATTGAGGCATCCACAGGCAATCCTGGTTAAGAAGACGACAACCTCATAGGTTGAACTGCGAGATGCCATTTACAACCAATAAAATATTAGGTACCAAAATGTAAGGAGTTATTCCGGTCTGATCCCCTGAACCCTCCGACCCCCTCCACCCCCCAGAGGGCTCTTAACACTCAATTTTATCTACAAGCTGTTTATTACAATAATGATCAATAGTGCTCTTCACAATTACACATAATATAATGCCTACCTACATTCACATTTCACGATCACTCCAAATTCAATCGAATCGCTTAGTCGAATCGATACAACGCGATTGCCGATTAATTTGATGCACTGATTAGTATTGATGGTAGCTTTGTTCTTATCATCGGCTGCTCTAATGGAGGGTTTAGGTTCGAAGCGTTGCGGTGCTGCAATCGTTGCCTTGTTCTGATTCCGTAACCGGAATATCAGTGATTCTTATCGGATTTTCGATTGCTAACCGAAGAAGGCACTAATGACTAAGTGGTTGATAATCTATTTTTTTTTATTGGGCTGGTAGGGTCGGGTTTGAATTGAATTGGAATAGATCACCGCAGCATTTGGCTAATTCTCTTTGAAAAATCTACAGACATCATCAAAATGAGAATAAAAAGAAAGACTAATTATAATTAACAAATCGTAATCTAAACTAATTTAAGCAAAAAAAAAAAAAACGCCTTCAGTGTAGGTAATGTTTTGTGTAAGTTTTATATTATAAATAGGTAACTAGCAGCGCCCCGCGGTTTCACCCGCACAAGTGTCGATCCCGTGGGAATATCGGGATAAAAACCATCCTATATCCTTTCCCGGGACTCATACTATCTCTATACCAAATTTCATTTAAATCAGTTCAGCGGTTTAAGCGTGAAGAGGTAACAGACAGACAGACACACTTTCGCATTTTTAATATTAGTACGGATATCTATGATGGATTACTATAAAAAGGTACTTTTTTTTGCAGATGGGATATCATCAAATGACCCCCCTCCCGCTCTGGGTAGAGCGGAAGGGAGTGTCAGACTCTTACTGTAAGTAAGTAATCGTTTGTTTCCCGTCTCGGTCATTTCCGTTAGCAAACAATAAATCAAATAATAAAAATATCAATCTGTTCTGTACACATTAAAAGTCATTTGGATCAATCTAAAAGCGCAATAAAACCAATTAAAAATTTGTGAATTGCTATCGTAGAATGAAAAAAATAGCGTCTACACAGTCATGTATCTATGTGCGTATATTAAATTAGGTATGTGGTAAATATTACCCCAGTTACTGATAGGCATCGTTCAGCGGATCAATAGGTAAGTATTGTAGCTAAGTTTCGACACAATACTGAGTCAGACTACGAAGATGTTTCCAAGAAACTAGCATCTAGCTCAGTTGGTACTTTAATTAAAGAACGTACCTAAATGTAATAACTAGAAGCAATAAATATATTGGGATTACAGTAGTTAAGTAGGTACAATATATTGTTCGTGAGCGGCGTAACCCAATTTAAAATGAGCACTTTAAAGATTGGGCTAACGATATGATTAAATTAATTAATAAGAAACAAATCAATTACTGCATGTAATTTTATTTAGAACTAGCTTCCGCCCGCGGCTTCATTATCAAGGTATGTCGATAAAAACTATTCTATGTCCTTTCCCGGGATGCAGTCTATCTCTCTACCAAGTTTTATCGAAATCCGTTCAGTGGTTTAGGCGTGAAAAGCAGACAGACAGAGTTACTTTACAATTTATAATATTAGTATGGATATCTGTCTGGGGAAACTACAGCCTGCCTTTACGTTTTATCGTCTATTCACCCGTTATACATAATGGTATCGGGGTATCCTTAAAAATAGTCGAAATTTACGAATTGTGCGGTGTGTAAGTACTTATCACGTGGATACAACTACAACCTCGCAAACTGGGCCCATGTATGGTATCTCGACGGTACGGCTTCAGGGTGTGGATGTAGAGCTGTAGCGCAAACTATGTCCCATATACTATCCTGATCTCTGTGCCCCGAAACATACAGCCATACGACCTCTGAGCTGCTACCGACGATGTCGCGGAGGTGGAGAAGTTTTGGCCTAACAAAATCTAATACATTGTCGCGCTATCAACGGGACTGCGCACTATGCGATTATTACAGGCATTATTTCAGCCGGTCACTGGGTTCTCAAAGGACATTAGCAGCGTCAGAACGGGCCAAATATGTATAATGCATATTTGGCCCGTTGCATATATGTATAAAGCAAACATATTCAGTTTGTGCCTCTTTCCGAACAACCTGAAAACGACCACCAGGTGCCTACTTTATAAAACCGACATTCAAACGAAACAGACGACAATCTGACAACCCGACATTTTTACAAGTTTCTTTCATGCATTTTTTGCTTTATTAAACGTCAGACAGAGGAACCTTTTTGACGCAGCCGTGAGGCACGCACCATTGTTGTTGAAACATAATTTTTATTTTGTTAATTTTGTATTTTGTGTTTCACGAACTGTGTCAAAATAAACTTTTTTTCTTTCTTTCTTTCAAACAGCACCTGTCGTATAAATGTGTCAATTATCTTATTTTTGTTAAAAATGTCGCATTGTCAGTTATATTTAAGAAGGTAATAGTCTACTACTTCCATGTTTTTCTCATAAAGAGGTTCATCTATTGAATTTCCACTCAAAAAAGGACTGATTTACTATTTTTATGTGCAAAAGTATTTGCAGTCCCAGAAACACGTAACCAATGTCGTTATCGTCAATTGTGCGCACAATAACTCGAAATCACACAACGCTAATATTCATAACGCAACTGGCTAATGCAAACAACCGCATACTATTTCATCAATTATCTTCATTTTACCAACTTACACTTGCGGCTGGCTAAATGTAGAACTCAAACAAAATAGGCGCCGATGTTCGAGCTCCGAGGTTTATTGACGGCAAATGTAACTTTGTTAGAGCATATATGTAGAGATTTTAGGTTACCGGCGATATTTTGCATAGTTCCACTTATCTATCGCGTTTGCTTTTTTGCGTCAATTAACTAAAACATATTTGTAAGTATAAATTTTTATGACATTAGAACGTAAGTGTTTCCCGATGTGTGCGACGTCGCAACTTTTTTTTATTTTTTAAACGTTTCCCCACACTAGGAATTTCTCCTGTATTGTGGGTGCGCTTACAAACATTTAAACTCACATACACAAACACCCAGACCCGAAACAACTACTTGTAGGTCATACAAATATTTGTTCCGTGCGGGAATCGAACCCGCGACACGCAGCGCAGTAGTCAATGGCTTAACCACTACGCCAACCGTGCCGTCAAATTTTAATCCACTGGTAGGTAGGTAGCAATATTGTCGAGCCAAATTGTAAGAGAAATCATTTCTGAATAGGATTCGTAACTTTGAGATGCACGAGTAAGTATCTTATTGCTTGTCAACTTATCAGCGTTTGTCTACACTATGTACCTATTTACTGTCAAAATCTTTTGCATCGAAATGCGGGAACTCAGACTGAAAACAATAGAAATGCTTTGTGGATAACAGTTTGTAAGGATAGCCTTTTAAGGGAAAAGTCGTGAGCGATACATTTTAGTCGTATGTATTCGTATATAATGGTGCTTTTAAAAGTGGTTCAACAACAAAAAGTAGTACCTAATAAAATTTTACGATTTGCAATCAATAAAACTTAATGCATCCGTAAGAACTTAAAAATTGATTTATTGGATAGCCATGGTGATATTATTTCTATATGCATTTTGTTTTTTTGGCCACCCGACCTTGCTTCGCTTGCATCAATGGCGGCATGTTAAAATTTCGAGATTTTTTGGTACATCTAAGTCAAATATTATGCAGGGTGACATGGACATCGGCGCGTTACCTGTTACCACGGATTCGTGGATTCGTTCGCTAGTATATGATAATGGGCCCCCTCTGTTGAAATTTTTCCATACATTTTGAGTGATTACTTTTATATGAAACAGCAGATTTTTTTCGATAACCGACGCAACATTTCTACGCTAGGGTGTTTAGAATAATGTGCTGAATTCATGGTTACAGTTTGTGCGTCGAAGTCCATGCCATCCTGTATTATACATATAAACGTTACGGAATAAATAATAATAATGGTGGTGTAAACCGAATCCAAACACGGGCAGGCATGAAAAGCGACTGAGTTTTATAATATGTAGGTGTTGTTATCGATTTAAAGGTAATGTGTCTTGAGACATTGCTCCAATTCTGGTATAGTGTTTTGTTGACTGGAAGCCTATCTAAAACGTATTTTTAGCAACATGGCATTCAAATGATTATGATCGGAAGTTTATGAGGATATGACTAAGAAGTGTCGGCTATTAACTACCGCAACTTATAATTAAACATCCTTCATAGATATGTTAATATAGGTACCTAAGCATTGATACTATTACATCATTGAAATGGAATAATCTTATTTCCTACTGTATGTTCTGTCTGTCACAAGACTGTCACAAGACTGTAGTTCTAGAGGTTGCTCCAATCATTACGCTTTATTATATCGCTACGTTTATTGACATTTGTCTGCTTTATGTAAAGAGTATTTCTATCTATTTATCTTTAAGCTAATTCTAAGAAAGAAGACAATGCGTAGGTTCGTGTATTTTCTATTTAAACACATACCCCCTTAGAGCGGTTCTGCACTGCATCCGATCCGAATCCGAGTTCAATCCGAATTGCTCCCCCTGGGAGGCTTTTTGTCGTCTTTCGGCTGCAATGATGATGATGAAAATTATGCGAAACTTAAATCTCGAAAAATGTTTATTAAATCTAAAACTCTGATTGCAACATTACTCCGTTTATTAATAAAGGATTGATAAAGAGATCAACCCACAAAGATCGACCTTTCGACAGTCACTCCTCTGAAATCACTTCAGGTATCTGGCAAGTTCATCAAACAAATTGTTATCACGACTTAGATCAATGATCAATGCTATCTATCGTCTATTAAAACTAATGTTACAAATTGATGTTCTTTCAAGTTAGACAAATATCAACTTTATTTCTAAAGTTGATTTCAGAGTGACTAGCGCTATTGAAAAAGTTATAAAAATGTTTGAAGTTGTAGCGTAAACTGAATTTTATTGTGTAGGAATTGAAGTTACTTATCCATAAATTCATATTTGTTTACATTTTTGGAAAATAAAACGCGAATGCAGATTAGAACTTTATCAGTATTATCATCATCATCCACAGCCCGACTTTACCCACTGCTGAACCTAGGCCTCTGTTTTTATGTACCAATCCCCACGCTCCTGTGCTAGCCTGATCTAGAAATACTCATAGCCAATGTCATGTATTGGTCAAAGTTTGCCAGCCATCAACTAGCGTAATATAGGTAAGGCCAACACTGGCCAACAGTGCCAACATCCATTGTATTTAAGCAACAATTTTAATCAAGGGTTCCTGACTATAGTTACACTTGTAACCTCATTGAATATTAATACAAGCAATTCTATCTCGATACAATGTGCGTACGCAACTCAGCTTAATAATTATTAACTGCAATAAATGGCGCACCAAATAAACTATGTACGAGTATGTAGATCAATTTGTTCGATAGTCGAGGCACGTAACAATGTAGGTACCTAATATTGTGATCGACGCTTGCGGCTTCGGGATTTCGAAAAATATTAGTTGTAATAAGTTGGTAGTGTATGCAAGAACATGTACCTCTACCTTATTAGTTGTAAGTAGATACCTCGGTAGACAAAATATCATTTGTATGAGCTCAAAACTTTGGTAGCAGTATTCCTTTTTATGACTATCGTTTATACATATAAATTAAAGTCGATTTTCTTCAAAAGGTTCATTAGAAAACCAGTGTCAGACAGCATCTGTCTGGCATTAATGCTGAAATGAACCTTTTTGACGCAGCCGCGAGGCACACACTATTGTTGTTGAAACATTATTTTTATTTTGTATTTTGTGTTTCACGAACTGTGTCCAAATAAACTTTTTTCTTTCTTTTTTTTGTCGGTCAGTGTGATCGCGTTGTTCTTCTAAACTATCCGACGGATTTTGATGTTTTTGACCATCACTTAGAAAATTATTTTTAAAAGATTTACGTGGATAATACTTTAATATTAAACTATGGGCTGATTTTTCCAGCGACAGATAACTTTATCGGAGGAATAGTTTTTAATTTTTGACAGTTCTTCCATACACAAACTGCCAGACGTCAATTTTATTACACGAATAAAAATTTTGGGTCGATTGAAAAATCAGCCCACAAACGTAATAAAAAAATTCTAGATGTTTTGATAAGGCGTAAAAACCATGCAAAGCAGGGGTAGTTAGCCAGTACGGATATATACCACTTAGCGCAGATGTTTAGGTACAATACGAATTAGCTTTTTAATCTGCAACTACCTATACATTCCCATAGGTACATGTTTTCAGATGGAACTTGCCTAGAATCTATAGTAAGATCATGGTATTCTACGTCAAACGTTCAGCTTCAAGCGTAAACATTAATTTGCACTTCGAATTTTTTCACATTGTACCTAAAGTGTAACATTATGAAAGCAATTTAAGTAGGTATTTCAAGGAATTCCAAATAACTATGACCGTGACCTGATACATTTTGTCTTGTTCTTCCCACGCTGCAATAGTTTATTTATTTATTTATATTACAATTTATGTATACACAGTAAAATACATAGGGATATGAGATAATTATAATTTGAGTACAAAGGTACAGCAAACGGTACGGTAACGGGTAACGGTACGGTTATGGTACGGTAAGGTACAGGTTAAAGTTTTGTTAATTTCTGGATTAAAATTACTACCAATTATAAAATGTGATGTTATACTTGGTGTGACTATTTTCTTCAGGATTCGTTGTGTTATTAAGATATTTTCAACGCAGGCAAAAAAAAAAAAAATTTTGCAACAATACATATTTTCAAGGAACCCAACCATTCTATTCTGTAAAAATCTCACGTGAAGCTTTGGGTGAGGCGGGAGGAAACGCCCGGGTGTTACCAGTGCCAGGATCGCCCAGAGGACACGGTGGAGGTCCGCCCCGCTTGGGCGGAGCACCGCCGTGTCCTCGTAGAAGCGATCGCCAGCGGCGGCGACCTCTCGCGTCCGGCCCTGGTGCAAGCCATGGTCCGGAGCGAGAGGGAGTTCCCGGCAGTCACCTCCTTCTGCGAAGCAGTCATGCTAGCGAAGGAGGTGGCGGGATTGATGAGGGAGAGAGTCTCCCGTCCCAGCCGACGCGGGTCATTTGATGATTTCCCGACCAAATAAAAAAAATCCACCGCATCATTTTGATAAATTGATTAATTTTGTATTAAAAATGTTAAAATTCATGGGTCTTCCTTTTATTTCTGACACTATGCTACTTAGCAAAAAATAATCCTTATGATGAAGCCTGTCGAAAGATATTATTATATTATTTCGATCGGTATGATAAAGCTACAAGGTATTTTTTTTTCTCGTGTAGCGGGTTCGATTCTCGGTTCAACCATGTAATTATTTAAAAATCTATGAATGCAGTTTCAATTGTTTTTTTTTAATTAAAATAATGTCTTCTTTCAGTAAAATGTTCCATTTACAATATTCAAGGTCCTTTCCCTCCATGTGGAATAGCCGTGGGACGCCCTGTATAATGTATGTATATCTATTCATTCGCGAAATATTTTGAGAGATACCCTTATAGGTGGTAAAAAGCCATAGAAACAAAAAAAATATATTTAAGCATTAAGAAAGTTTTAATAATTTAAAATTACTTGACTTAAATAAATAAATTTTAATATATTAAGATTACTTGACATACACTTGCTCTTCTTATTTTTTCACATCCATTACGCTAGTTTCTACGTTGTATTTGCTATCATTTAAGCGGAGCAAATGTTTCATGCAAAATTTTTTCAGCAATTTTAAAATTGTAATAATTACGTAAATAAAACACTTAGATAAAATGTTTTTTTCGTTGATATGGCTTCTTTACCACCCTTAGGTTTTTCTCTTAAAATATTTCGTGTATGAATGGATAGACCTAAACATAGATATGAATAAGTTGGGACCCTTACGTAGATCCTGGGTTGCAGGATGATGATGAGATCATCAACCTGCAAGTTGGTGAGGAGATACCTCTTTACATCTCGTCAATTAATTGACTCTGTTGTGTATTTTTTTCAAATCTACTCAATCAATACTTAAACGGTTTCAAAATTAAATCTTCAATCATAAATACAAATTCAATGATCCCTAAAAAACACATTCCGATTTCTTCAAATTACTATCAATTCCTTCTTCATCCATATATCATAAACGTCTACATATTATAGTAAATAAACGAAAACCCTTGTCAACCTCATACATTGGTCTAAGAGACCGATACGAACGCCACACGACGCTACAGCCGCACACACCGATGGGGCAACAGAGCTGCTTCTTATAAATACAGTGGCCTGTTGAGACCTGTACCAGTGTCAGTTCAGCTCCTGTCGGCATCGCTGAAGAGGACCGAAAGTGACCTACCTGTGAAAATGCGTGCATTCCAGGTAAGTGCGGTGATTTGTGCTTCCTTTTTAAAGATCAGTTTAAGGGTTGATTTTCTTTTTCATTTTACGGTTAAATTTTATTACCGGATAATATTGATTGACCTCAATTGATTACGTTACTAGCTGACCCGAAAGACGTTATCTTGTCCAGAATTTAAAGTTCATAGAAACATCTATAGAGAAAATACTTTTAGTTTTTCCCCAAAGTTTACAATTTTCCAGGCAACTTCTAAATTTCTCTTTCCATAAAAACCTAGTCTAGACTATTACTATTTAAAACAAAAAAAAAAGCCAAATCAGCCCTGCCGTTCTCAAGTGATGCGCTTACCAACGAACATTTCATTTTTATTTACATACATAGATAGATTTAAATAGATCATGGTAAAGAAAAGTATTTTTATAGATATTTAAACATGAAATGATATGTCTGCGATCACAGAAATCGTGGAAAATGTTAGAGAAACAGTTGTTTAGCATTTTCCAACACATTAATTTTATATTAATTACCTAATTATTTGCAACAAATATGTTTAAAAAAATTATATAATGATGATACTCTAACAATTTATAACATAAAGATCTAATTGTTGTCCAGGTTTACTATTTCTATTCTAAAGTTTATGCACCAGACCTTGGGACCCTAAAAAGGCCACTTTGGCGGAATCATAAAAGGATAACATAATGAATCATAATGTGGCGAAGACAGTCACACTACGTAGGTATAATCAAAGAGTTAACTGAGAAAGCCTTCACCAATGGGATTAGATACGAACTTAACAGTTAACTGTTCATTATGATTCATAATGTTATCCTTTTACGATTCTGCCAAAGTGGCCTTTTTAGGCCCCTTGATCTCAAATTATCTGGGATTCATCATCGTTCTCCTGCCATTATCCCACTTTACTTGGGGTCAGCGCAATATGCCTTTTTCTTCTATACTTCTTCATTAGTCGCCATCTCAGTAGTCACCCCTTTCTAGCCGTATCTTTATTCTTTATGTATCTTTCACACAGTTCATCCATCGTTTCTTTGGTCCATACCTCAAATATCTGGGTTTGGCGAAGAATATCTTTTTATTCTATAAATCTGCCTGTACAACATCTCTATCAGCCACCGTCTTAGAATTCAGTGTGTTCTTGCTATACGAATGTGTTCTTGCTATCATTTCACACAGTTCATCTTATATAATAACAAACTATACAAATAAAAAATTAATAACATAACCTAACTAAAACTATGAACTAAGTTTAATATGACGTCGAAAATTCCTCCGCATCGCTGCTAATGTACCCGAGGGACTGGCAGCATTTCTTAGTTAATTTTGTATAAGAAGTTTATTCAGTATACGTAATACATAATTATATTAATAACAGCTATTAAGGATTGCCACTTTTGTTCCTAATATTCATTTATTTCCATTCAAAGATTCGCAAGAAAAAAATTGTCAAATGTTAGCTGCCCTTTGTAGGTTGTTTTCTCTTTCATTATGTATTTTTATTGGTAATCGAAGAGTTGAATTTACAAGTAAATTGTATAACCAAATTGGTATTCTTCAATAGTACGGGAAGCTTTCTAGTATTGCTTACATAAACTGTCACACAAAAAAAATATGAATTAGGTGGTCTAATATCCGATTCTGTCTGGGTTTTCACAATGCCTGAAACATATTTAAAACTATCAAGAAATATTGCTGAAAATTAAACTTATGTAATACTTTGAGCACCCGTAAAGTTAAATTGTAAAACCGTTTCGGTACATTTATTTAGTTATCAAACGACTTGAAAATTGTTATTTGAGTGACAAACACAGCTTACGACACGTCACAAAAAGCACGTATTCATCATCGTTACGGTATATTTAACAAACCTTGTTAGACGAATAAACGTAGCACGCGAAGTTATGGGAAATATCGATATTACAATGTGACAAACACGTAATCGGTTATGTGGTTATGGAAAAGTTATTTTTCTTCACGGTTTTTTTGCCACACGTTACGAACAGTATTCTAGTCAATACATTCGATGGAGTATGTTTTTTGCTTATACATAATTACTATGTTCATAATCATGGTGTATTGTTCTTCAATTGTCGTTTCCAAACATTCACATAACTTTAAGTTAGTATCTACCTACTTTCAATCATGTTTAGGCCAAAGCATTATGGAATACTAGCTGCGCCCGCGGTTTCACCCGCATAAGTTTCGATCCCGTGGAATATCGGGATAATAAATAGCCTTTATGTTAATCCAGGGTGTCAGCTACCTCCATACCAAATTTTATCAAAATTGGTCCAGCCGTTGGAGCGTGAAAAAGTAACAAACATATAAACACACACACACTCACAAACTTTCGCCTGTGACTACAAAATGATTTATTACTTAGCATTGAATAATCTTTATCAATCTATAGTTCACAATAAAATATGATAGATTCGAGTTCGCAGTTACAATTATTTCAGTATCAACTGAAATAATGTTGTTACTTAACTTGGTCAGATTGAGTAAAAACATGAACTGAAACTGAGTCTGACAAATTTTACTGAAAGTATTTTAAAACAGTTCTTGCTGTAATATTTCCTTTAATAGACGATAATTAACAAAGCTACGTGCATGATGTTATTGCATTTCACACAATGCAGGCGCAATTGGTTTTTGGTCTCTAAAATACCTCTCCGCTTTGCTGAAAGATCTGTTTGTTTTGATTCTTTTGTAAAGAATTTTCAGCTTATTCGTCTCCCTGCATAGCTCTGCTCACACGCTTATTTACCTACTGCTTAGAATAATCAGCCTATAATGTTCCCACTGCTGGGACACAGGCCCTCTCTCTCCGAGAAAAAGTGGTCTGTAACCTGCCTGCTGCCTTCGGCGCGTTGGTATTTGGCACATGTCTTCGAATTTTTAGTTCTAAGACATGCCGGTTTCCTCACAATGCTTTCCTTCACTGTTTTGAGACCTAAAACTTGCAAGTCACGGCCATTACTACTGGGCCACTACTGCTATATACCCACTGCTTGCTGGTGATTAATTAACTCAAAATATTTATAAGAGTAGCTAAAAAATGTTTGTAGGGTCCTAACCTAATCACAGATTTGACTTCAAAACTCATGGTTGCTTTACGCTCACAATGTCCCCCTTCTTCCTTTCTTGATAAAATTGTTGCCTTCTATATATCTTTTTTTCCGCTGGATGCTAGCAGCACAGTACTGGTCAATGTGGCGAAGCTTGGGAGAGGTCTATGTTCAGCAGGGGTCGTCTTTCAGCTAAAATGATGATTGTTGTTCGTAAATTTTATTAATTTTGTAGTACCTCCTGCACGATTCTCCAAAATCGAAACACGCGTAGCCACAACACCTGTAACACAGAGCATCATATAATACTACCTGTACTATTGATTAGTTCAAAACTTCCTGCGTTTGTTTTTGCTTGTCCTATTGTTCTAGATAATACCCATAATGTACAGTCACGAGCATAAGTATGTATACACTTGGCTTTGTTCAAAGGCGATTTTCTCCTTTATTTTTGAATGAAATTTTATATTATTAGAAACATAGTAGGTATTTTCGAACCCATAGGTTTATGTAAAGTGTCGTATTTCAACGTTGCATTCGTTATTTCGTGAAACAATCGTAATTGAAAGTGGCCAAGTGTTGACATATTAGTGCTCGTGACTGTACTAATATCAGTACATGATCGTGTGTAACAACATTGTTGTCCTCAGTTATGAATGAAATGAACCAAACATGACTTGTGGAACACTGACCTTAAATATAACTATTATAATTCGTGCGAATTTTCTTGATAGCAGTTCTATTGTTATTTGGTGCAATTTGATTGGTTTGTTTTATAATCCTTGTTAAGGTCAATGTTAGAGGATGTAATTATGAAGTGTTGTCTGAGTAGCTTATTTGTAAAAGCAAAGTTACATTATGCCTACTGAGTCGAACGAATTGAACAGGCGACTCGCACGACGAGAATGTTGAAGTGATTATCACATTAATTATTACAACGTTGATCCAAGATCTGTTAAAATAATAAAATAAACAATCATACTTAAAATAATAAAAAAAAACAAATAAATAAGCAGTGTTGCCAAGAAAAAAACCACCTCTGATACCAATACTGCCGTCATAAAGAAAAAGGGCACGACTAAGATTTTTTTCCAAAATTTAGTAAAAAAACTGGCATATGCGCCTTTTTTTTCTGATTCCAAACATGTATATAACTCAATTTTGAAAAAAATGTTAGTTGTGTCCTTTTTCTTTATGACGGCAGAATACATCTTCGTTTACTGACATGTGGAAGAGTCAACAGCGTGCTTATGGCAGGGACTATCTACCTACTTTTCCTAAGGAGGAGTTACGTGGTCCGAATCAACCTAAATACCAATATAAACGACAATTAAAAAAAGTTATGTTAAGCTTCGTTTACACTGCAAGTTTTTAAAACTGTAATAAGAACTAGCGGAGTAAACGAGAAGCCTGGAAGAAAAAGACATGTCGTGCCGACCCTAAATAAATTAAGATAAGGACAGGAGAATCATGAAGAGATTAAACGGTGCACGGTGCATAAATCTTCCTCAAGCATAATAAATTATTAATATTTCTACTACCTTATTCCAGGTTGTTGTATTCGTCGCAGTGTGTGCCGCTGCTAATGCCGGCTACATAGGCGCAGGCTACGGAGGTGGCCTATCAGGCTACAGCGGTGGATATGGAGGCTACAGCAGTGGCTACTACCCTGTATCAGATTACGGTGGACATAGCCAGGATTATTATGTAAGTACCATTACCATATAATATCAGACTTGTGAACTTTACTCCGGAATACAATACTTTACATTCATTACATTGCATTAGATTGTTTATTTTACATTACTGCCTGGTAATCAAATTTTTTATATTGTATAATAATTCCAATGGTTGTCTGATTATATTATTTATTTCAGTATAGTTAGCCGATACTTAAAGTTATGAGAAGTAATGTATTGGCTTGGCATGTATTCGATATTAATTAACCGATCTTTCAAGTTATTGAAAATAATAATTATTTATTTTGTCAACCCACCAATGGCCAAATGTAGCTAAATCTGGAGCAAAATTATTATGCATAAAATAATTGCAGTGAATGTATACCACTACTTAAATGGTTTGCCAGTAAAGCCAAAGCTATACCAACCTCTTTTGTTTACTTAAAACGCTCTAATAAATTCACAGATATAATGGTGATGTATTATAAAACGTCACAATATGCAAGCCTTATAATAATCTGTTACGAGTACTACACATGAAAACCCTACTTTATCTTTAAAGTCATAGGATTTAAACTACCTTGCATTCAAAGGTATAAGTCGTCACGCTTGTGATGTTTATACACCATGACGTCCCATACTTAGGGTTTGCATCACATTTGTCATTTGTATTGTGAAGTTTGAGGAAATTCGGATATGAGTCGCCTCATTACACTACTTGATGCCGGATATTAAGAATTTGGACTTACGAAATTGTAAGCGACCGCTGTCTGATTTGAAAGGGATTGTCCTATTTTAGCTTGATTTAATTGTCTTGATGTCTTTCCCAGCCAGTTCCTACTTAGAATATAATTTGAAATTGTTGATTGCACTTTCAGAATGACCGAGCTAAATATGTCATATTTTATATGCGACAAGTGTAGTCTAGGCAGGATTTCAAATTGTGTTTTTTTTTTATTCAATGCAAAATTTCACCAAACCCAGTATTAGTTGCATATTTTAATGGAGTTAGTAGCGATTGTTCTGTTTGATACGACATGAACATCATGAATAATAATCAATAACATATGCGTAAATAAAAAAAAATCTAAATATAAATGTGAAAAAAAAAATTGAGATATGTGCGTGACTTGGTTATCGCATAATGTTTAGACCTGTAATGGTAGTTAAATAAATGTTAATGGCATTTAAATAAATAATAAATAGTTCAAATATTTTTAATCATTTCAAGCGCGTTGATGTCTTTTACTCAGCGTTTTGAAGCTTCTAGTTCACTATGTTGCTCAAAAGACATTGACTTAATTTTTATATCTCTACTTCCTTATTGTTACATTATTTGTATCAATTTATACCAGTTATAATCACGCAGTAGAATATTTGGTATGATATTATTAGGTAAATATTAACAATAATCATGATTAGTGTAAAACTTAATCGGTAATTAGTATACGATCTAGGTTAATTTGTTATAACTTTTAATTTGGATTAATAAATAGTTATGGAAACTGATAAAACAGTCAATTTAATGTCGGGTGAAGTAGACCAATAATATATATCGTTATAATCGTGGTGAATGAAAACATCGTGAGGAAACCCGCATGTCTTAGAAACAAAAATTCGAAGACATGTCACATCTACAAACCTGCATTGGGCCTGCGTGGTGGATCATGGCCCACTCCCTCTCACTGAGAGGAGGCCTATGTTTCAGCAGGCAACCTTATAGGCTCATTATGCTAATCGAAACTTGACAACTTGACTTTTTTAATATTTTATGTTAATATTTGTTCAGGCACATCCGAAGTACTCATTCGACTACGCAGTAGCAGACCCTCACACCGGTGACCACAAGACGCAGTGGGAGACCCGAGATGGTGATGTTGTCAAAGGTATGTTAGATTTGTACCTATTTACTTTGCTAATAAAACAGAGACTGCAAATCCACAAACGTAAGGTAGGATTCCTTCAGGCTAGGTGGAGTGACGATCTCCGTTGGTAACAGCTAGATGAGAGTTGCCGAGATTCCATTGATAAAGTGTTTGGTTCTCAGTGAGCTAAAGAGGGGCCCGTGGCTAAATAATAACCGCCGCACAGGTCGATCGATCAGGTTGAGCTACGATTGCCGCAGTTGGACCCCTCCGGGCCTCGAAAAGCACGTTAAGCCGTTGGTCCCGGCTGTCATTCGTCGATCTTTGACAGTCGTTACAGGTAGTCAGAAGCCCGGAAGTCTGACAACCAGTCTTACCAAGGGGTATCGTATTACCAAGTAACTGGGTTGTGGAGGTCAGATAGGCAGTCGCTCCATGTAAAATACTGGTATTCAGCTGCATCCGGTTAGACTGGAAGCGGACCCCAACATAGTTGGGAAAAGGCTAGGCAGATGATGATGATCAAAATTCAGACTAGGAACAGAATTCCATGCAAAACCTATAGGGTTCTTCAACTTTTGATAGCAGGAGGATTACAACGGGGTTAAAGTCGACAAGAGTCTGTTGAACATGACTATCTATTCTGCCCTGACGCAGGGCATCTGTGAGGATTGCGACCAAAAAAAATATAAAGGGTCAGTATTTTATCATTAGGGTTCTTATTTTTCTTTGCTAAAAAGTTTTAACAGGATTTTTTTAACAGTTCGAACCCACATAACAAATAAATTGTTAGCTAGCGTAGGACGTAATTCTTTAATGTTACAATGTTATTAATGTTGCTATTTTGTCGCACTGACACAATTCGATTCCTCAGGTGCGTATTCCCTCGCCGAGCCCGATGGCACCACTCGTATCGTCGAGTACACCGCTGACAAACACAACGGCTTCAACGCCGTGGTCAAGCGCATCGGCCACGCGCATCACCCACAAAACTACAACACGCACAGCTCTGGCAGTTACTACTCCCACTACTAGATGGAGTTGTAAAACTCACCGCGTAGTTCCAACGCTACCCAATAGATGGCACTGATTTATGTTTTATCATTAACCTGAAAAATTCCGAAACCAGTGCCAGACTGTGATATTAACTTCGATGTATTATTTATAATATAATATGTACTTACCGAAATAGTTATCGCAAAGATAATTATTATTGTTAGTTTGTAAGGTGTATAAATTACGAGAAATCGTTGAATGTTTTGATACTGCGGGATGAAAAATAAAGAAAATATTTTTCTAGAAGTGTCTAAATTTTTTGTTCATTCATAAAGGAAAGTGATGAATTAAGCCGCTTTTCCTGCTCAAATTCATCATCGTTACAGGAGGAGTCCATGCATGAAACATTGTTGAGCGGTCATTAATAAATATTGCAAGGACGTTCACATGTAAGCGTCACAAACCGCAGCAATATGATTAAATCCTAAACTTCATCGCTTTAGTTCCACACGTCGTGATCAACACCAACATCTGACAAACGATCTTAAATTAACGCAAAGTTGATTTATATTACGCTTTGTAATCGAAACGACACTCGGAAAACGTAGAGACATTTGTCAATTTGCTGAAATTTACGGCCGCACGATTTCTACGCATGCAATGTGGAGGTGGTTTTAGTTATTGACGGATGACGCCGGCCAGTGTCGCCGCATCGCTGTTACGCTTCAATAGACTGAACACTGAATATCAGGATATTAGCCTAAAACTATGCTGAAGAAACGGCTATACTTCAGAAATGCCAATAAATTACTTTCTTTCGACTATTGTTTAGACTACAATGATAGATGTATGCACTTAACGCCAGTTTTTTTAAATATACAGTTACCTGTTACTGTGAGTTAACAATGTTATTAATCTAGTTCTAACATCGACTGTTTCTTTGTAAAGGCGATTATCGGGCTTATAATCTTTTCTGCCATTCCGGGTGTGCACCGGAAAAATGTCGAGGAAAAATTTCTTGAGTGAGTGCGAGTTTAATTTATTTTCTAGCTGGACATGGTGAATTAATTCGAAAGTAAAACTTGCAGAGAACGACTTAAATCTTTAGAGTTGCATTTTAATTTACATAGGCACTGAAGATTCGTTCGCATTCGGTTTGATCGGGCTCCTGTTTATTTGACTCCGAAAGAGAGTTGTGTAGTTGTGTGCGCAGTAGCGATTGTCTTTCAAATATCTATAGCTATACAAAAACCATGAAGTATGACGGACACGATTTTTTTTTTAATTTGGATGCAGCCTACAAAATCTTAGCTTATTTATTTACACGTATTTGGTTCTCCTAATGCAAGTTTCTAAAATACTTGTTACATAGTTTTTAGATAAGTAAACTTAAGTGTGAATTCTACTTCGTAAACCGAAAGCTATAACATGAAACTAAATGACTTCCATTGGCAATTTTGTAAACATAATATACCTTAGTAATTTACCTTCCATTTAGGAGATATTATTGCTCGACACTTTAGTAGAATATTTATAACTAGCGGCCCGCCCCAGCTTCGTACGGGTGCAATATTTTTTTTTATGTCCCAAATTTTCTTTCATACAAACCTTGTCCTGGCAATACCGAACACAACAAAAAAAGAAATATTCAATTTGGTGCAGTCATTCGGAAGTTATGTGCGTACAGACATTTCGGCGACTTTGTTTATGTAAGGACAAGGGAGCCTAAAAAGGCCACTTTGGCAGAATCATAAAGGGATTACATTATGAATCATAATGGACAGTTAACTGTTAAGTTAATCGTATCAAGTCACATTGGTGAAGGATTTTTTAGTTTTTTTTTGTCTCTGCTAAAATACCACTCAATCCAATCGAAATCCAATCCCAATCACTTTGATTAGACCTACGTAGTGCAGCGAAATAAAGAAAAACACGGACTGTCTTCGCCATATACTCGCCATTATATAATTCATAATGTTATCCTTTTATGATTCTGCCAAAGTGGCCTTTTTAGGCCCCTTGGATAGAACAGAATACTCTTTATTATGTACGCCATACGAATTACATACATAAATATAGAAATGTTATTATGGTGACAAACTGGGCGGTCTTATCGCTAAAAGCGATTTTTTAAAGACAACCTTTGGATTAACTTAAAGGAAGTTTTAACAATTATGGCGTGAGCAGTCCCATTCGAAACTAAAGCACCGTCAAGAGCTTTTAGTCACAAATGAAATGCTGCAAACATTCTACAGTTCTTACTTTCATTCACCAACTTTATGTCAAGGTCTACAATTAAAACCAGCTATGAATATCGCAATATAGTCAGATTACAATTAGCATTGCAAATTACGACACTTACGATAGTGCGTTACACGTAGCGACACTGACTGTCATGCCATCACAGCTGAAAGCGCTCGCTTTCCTTGATTTGCATGCCTAGTTGATTATGAAACAAGCTCATCATTGGTATTTATTGCAATTTCAGTTTTATCGATGGTCGCTGGCGTATCTTCATCATCATTAATAGACTTGCAAATCTACTGCAGTGTGTGCGTTCTTCCCTTATACCGTTATTATGCTTGTCCGAGTTTTTCCGACAAGTTCAATTGACCGTACGCGCCTTCAACCCTATTGTAGACCAAACTGTAATCAGTTCACTGAAAAAAAATCTCGGATTAGAATGCCAAAATTATTGGAGATTTATGTGTGGTGAAAACTACTGAACGTAGGTCAGTTACGGTCATACATCCCGTTCTCAGACTTTCGCATGTTAACTGTCTGAATATTTCTTTTGCTTTACCTGACATATTTAAATATCAGTAATAAAGCTAATTTTATCAACCATTTCATTTCGGAAACGGATTTAAGCAATGAAAGGTGATTTTATTAACACTAATTAAAGGTTTAATTTATGGCTTCTCTTTAATAAAGAGTAAGGTACAATTAGCAGATCGTTACCGGTAGCTGATCTACAATTAAATGTATCGCATCCTAGTTGTGTAATTATCACGTTTGCATGTGTGGGTGTGTGGGAGTATGTGTGTGTGTCGATTCACGCACGCCCGGGGGTGTTCCTGTGTGCGTTTATAAATAGGTAGGTGGTGGTTGCCGCGGCTCGTCTTTATCTAGCCTCAACCTTGAAATGGACAAGTTTATAGTTTTTATTTAATTTTTTTTCTTGTGTATTTGTTTTGTAATATCGTGACGTGACTTTATGTGGTGGTACACAATAATCATGGATAAAGCGCTTGTGATATTGGTACGTAATTCATTATTATTACTTTCATTGCGTAATAATAGTCAGTCAATTATAGTCGTTTGATTAGTTACTGAATTAAGTTTTGCTATTTAACTCTTGGTGACTAGCAATAATAATAATTTCTGTTTTATTTATTATCTCGGTTAACTGCTCAAGTATTTTATTTCTTAACTTGGTTAACTGCTCAAGTATTTACTGTATTCTAGTTTGGTAATAAAAAAATATTATGATGTTAAATAAGATTTTTACAACAAAAACTTTCATCATTTCTAGATCCTCTTGGCAAATTTGTTAGCAACCAATTGTCAAGAAGGCGAATTTGTGGAAGATACAATAGAAAAGACGTTGGACAAAGTGAGTACATCCATTTTTTAAATAAATCAGTTTTGTTTTTTTAATAAGTAGTATACGCAAGCTTACTTTACCTATATTTTTTCATAGTTTACATGATTTGTACCATGTTAAAAAAAAAGAAAAAAATTGAATGTGTAATGAAAAATAAAAACAAGAGAGTGAATTCGTGAATAGCTTATAACTTGCGAATAGCTTGTGGTAAACGGTTATTGTTTCTTTTGATTTGTTGATTGTTATTGGTTTAAGCTAAACCAATACGCTTACATTTTGTTATAATTTATAGCCATACGAAATCACCCTTTGGAAGGGGCGACTAGAATGTCAATTGTATTTTTTGTATGTTTTGACGTTCGAAAATGCTTTTTAAGTGTCTATTTGACATAAAAACTGTCTGAGTTCATTATGACGTGTAGCCATCGGTACCTCTCACCGTTTTACCATCAATAAAAAACTTTCGCAAATTATTCTAATTATATCATGTCTATTTTACATTAAGTAATCAACAATAAACCGATACTAATACGTTAGCCTTTAATAAAAAAATAATATTTATTGCGATCATAGACACGACAGCACGCGAGTTTCACTACAATACTCAAGCTATCAACTCACGCGCAAGTGAATCAAGTTCAATACTGGGCGTCGAAATTATAATTTTGTTTATAATTACATAGATTAATATCCAATTTTCTTTGCTAATTAATTCGATGTACCTACTTATATGCGCATTATAATCCTGTAATTTCTTTAAGAAATTAAATGGCTAATTAGCAGTTGTTAAGCGTGAAATAAAGCGTGAAGTCAATTTTTTTTATTGTGAATCCAATGTTAATAACAAGGAACAAACGTTTGTTCCTTGTTATTAACATTGGATTACATTTTCACAATAAAAAAAATTGTCATACTTGAGCTCCTACTAATAAGTGTGTGTCAAGTGTACAATTGTATTTATATGAGCATTGATCTAGACTTCACAGGCCACATACTTGTTGCACGTCAGAACTGAGGCAAACAAGGGAAAGATAAAATGTAAAACTTATTTAAATTACCTAAACATTAATATGTTCCGCGAATTATTCACCAGCTTTTTCCTGCGGTTTTGATAGATAGATAGAAAACTCTTTATTATTTACCTACGCCATAAAAATGACAGATCGGCGCGGTCTTATCCCCGCCTGGGTTTAAGATGAAAATTATCTTAAAGAAAAAATCTGTATTGTATGTCCTAACCCCTGGTCATGGCCTATCCGTGAGCCAAATTTCATCCAAATCCATTCAGCCGTTAAGGCGTGAACAGGTAACAGACATACACACAGACGGAGTTACTTTCGTATTTATAATACATATTAAGAGCTGAATTTTCCAACGCCAGATAATTTTATTCGAGGATAAATTTTAAATTTTTGACAGTTCTTCCATAAAAAATCTGTCAGACGTAATTTTATTCTACGAGTAAAAATTATCTGTCGATTTAAAAATCAGCCTTAAGTAAGATTTACATTTTATAGTTGTAGACAATATAACCACTAATTACTTAGCTATTCATAATAACAATAGGTACACTTGGCACTTTCTATTAAATGTTCTGTTCGCTCACAATTAAGATATGAATCAGTTATTGCATTTTAAATCTGTTATTATTTATCATCTAGCTCACATTCTCTTTCTATTATTAAATAGGATAAGCTCCTATAATTTATTGCATAATCAATTTGAATAATATAATTATGGAGATATAATCAATCATAATAGTCAGTGGTAGGTTCACAAAAATAGAACATGCATTAACTTTTCAAAAAGTATTTTTATAATTCGCATTTGTCTACTCTGATAATGAGATTAGCCAGAATAGGAAAGCTTTGAGGTCAGTCTACACATATTAGGGCACAAGGCACAAGGCAGACACTCAAACTCCGTCGTCGGCCCGGACACGGACGTCTGTGAACGGTCTCATATAAAATGTATTCCATCCATCTCTCCATTCCATCTCTTTATTAGTGGTTGTAATGGTAATCATATCACTAGGTTTTATTAGGTTTTTATTTTTTATTTATCCTTTTGATAAATTCTTATTTTGTAAATGTGAGGACTTTGTAGGCCTTGTAGACTTTAGATCTGTAGACCATTTTTTATTTTATCAAGTACCTGATACTTGTTGACAGGCCTTCGCTATCCTCCCATACCTACTGTAATTTGAAAATATTGTAAAAGCCAATTATTCTTAAAAAGAGTAACCGTGGAGTTTCTTGCCGGTTCTTCTCCATAGGAAGCGACCAATTGGAACCGTGCACCTAGCTTCTGACGTTTCATAAGTGCCCATGTAGGCTTATGTGAAATAAAATATTTTGATTTTGATATACACCTATATAGTTTTCGAGCCCCCGACGGAGCACGGTCCGTTCGCGTCCCGGGAATGGTCATGTTAGTACCTTTAAACTTGTTCGAGATCATTGAAGGGAATTATGGCATTCGTGACTGAACTGCATTCAAAGAATTTCAAAAATATCACTTAGATGAAAATTACTATTTGGCTTTGGAAATATATCAGTCCCTTTTCAGAAAACTTAACATACCAACACCTGACGTCAAGCTTTTCAGAATAATTATGTACATTTTAAGCCGAAATATCTAAGCAGTTCCAAAGCCTACTTAGATCTTGGGGTTTGTAGGTAATTGGAATTCCATGATATGACATGTGCACAATTAATCCCGATGTGCGGCCTTCCACATTCGCTGCCACCTGCACTAATTAGCCGTATCAATGAAATTCTAGCTCTAGATCTGGCAATTTTTTGCTCTAAAAATAGGTAGGCAACGTGCGCTTATCACTACGCTTGCGACATGAAAATACACACAAATACTCGTGTCGTAGGTACTATCGAAAGTGGTCGCTGAATGTCGAAACGAATGCGGCCGCGGTGTCTTGTTCACCCACTTTTCTCAAAGCAACACGACTAGTTGAACTGTTACACTGCTCTACTTGGCCGCTTTAATATTTTTTTTAATATTATGCAAATTATAATTGCGGGAGCGAGCAATACGAACGGTTGCTAATTAGTACGTTGTCACCGGATTTTTTACGTCGTAAAAGTTTCTTTACTTTCGATTTTGATGTAGTTATGCGCTTCAATTAGTTCAGTAATAGCGTTATCGATGACGGTTTCCATATCCGAGAATGTTCAGTTACATCAAGTTTTGCACGATCAATTAAAATAGCAATTTAATTCACGCCAAAACGCATGCTACACGTCTCCCATTTATCAAGAGAAGTGTGAATAATGAATATACAACAACAACGACCAAAAAAGTGAATCGTGTTCAGCGAATCGAAGCGGAAACCAACGAAAGTGAACGAGCCGTCATTGACATTGAGTAACAGCGCGCGATGCGCAAGCGCACCTGTCTGGTTCATCTTGAACTTGGCGAGAAGATGGCCGTCAACGAGTGACATTTATGCCGCCAATGTTTACAAACATCGCGAAACTTGTCTAGGGGTATTGATCTTATGATTCGTTGAATTTACATTTTGATGATTGTATTAATATGGAATTAGGTAAATCAAACTCAAGATGATTACATTAACTTCACATTTGACTTAGTTTACTTGGTGCTTATGTTTCAACACGCATTTTTAAATGTATACTACATTTGAATGAAAAATACTGTCATATAAAAATACCTTTGTATTTTGTAAGCACGTACCTATCTAGAACCATTTAGAACAATCTAACCTCAGTTGGGCAACCGCCAGTCGTGATCGAGAGTGATAAATGCCGCACGCGTTACGCCTAACGATTTGACGGACAGCCAGACATTAATACACTCACTCATTCTACCTGATTGTAATTACCCGCATACCTACGTTATGGAAACGATTAAAGCCCTCATCAGCTATTCAGAATATTAAACTGAAATGGCTGAACATGCAATCAATTGTCATAATGAGTAAAATACCGAATTATTACACGCGAGCTAGCGCTTCACACATTCTTCAAAGTTTTTTATCTATAGAAACATCACGACGTAATTGTAGTAGTTGTAAAAAATTGATCGTTGAATTAATGAGCGAATGCTTTGTTTTTTTTATTGTCAGGGAAAATCGACCTACTCGTTTAGCTATGGAGTGGCTGATGGGAAAACTGGAGATATCAAGAGCGTGTGGGAGTCAAGAGATGGTGACACTGTTAAAGGTAATATATATTCTTTTAAATAGATTTATATTATAAAAAAAACTTCAGATATGTGCTACTGCACTAATTACTCACTATAAAGACTCTTTTCTAGAATATTGGGGTAATCAAAATCAATAGTTAGCATATTATACCTAGAAATTACCTAACCCTCAAGTGCTTTCGTAATGTAGTACTTTCCAATTATGTAATTAACGTAAAACACTTTACTTGAGACAAAAAATCATGTACAAAATAAAACTTCATATAAAACAAAGATCATCCTCTCGAAACACGAAAAACTTCTAGCAGAGACTGCACAATCATGATTTCAAAGTATTTCTCTCATTTACAGGTCACTACAGTGTAGTCGAATCAGATGGCTCCACAAGAACCGTAGAATATTCTGCAGGACCGAACACAGGGTTTCAAGCCGTTGTTAACACTGAAAACCAAAGATTCGATTCTGAAGAAATAGGAAGAAGTATAATGGAAGAGAAAGCCATGCGAGATTACGACAAGTATTATGACTTTTCTGAAGATGCGGACGAGGACTACTATGAAAGAAGAAGGCCAACTAAAAAGCCTTACGAACCAGTGCGCAAGGAATATTCCAATAAGAAAAGAACAAAATATCCATCATATGCGGATCAGCCGTTAGATTCAGAACCAAGCGATTACACGCACAGTATTTCAATTAAACATCCACGCGATGAATACTCACAATTTGAACCACAAAGTCACGTTGGCTATAGTTCCGACCCGAATTGCAAAACCAAAACTAGAAAAGAAAGTCACAATAACAGAGACAATTTGTATTCCAACATTGTAGATCTAGAATTGAATAAGAAGTATCCACCATTTCCGTCAGATTCTTATAGAGATACTTACGACAAATACGCCGAACCGAGTTACGACTTTGATAGATACGTAACCAAACATTATGGCAATGGAAACTTTAAAGGGCATAAATACGATGATATTGATGTCAAACCTACATCAGTGAAATATACGTTTCCAGTGATACCCGATGTGCCTCCTCCCGAAAAGTACTTCCCAGATGAAGTTCCTTCCAGACCAAAAAAGAAGAGGCCTCATAAACCACGAGAACCAGAGCACCGCTTTCCAAGTGAAGATTTAAGTGACTATGTTTTAGTTCCTAAGAAGAAACTAAAGAAGCCAGCACCTACTGTTGAGCCCTACGATTACAGAGTGCCGGAGGATGAATACGAGCGTCCCCAGTATTTAAGTAACTACGACGATACGTCACAGGATGACAGGTACCCCAGTTCCACGCGAGGAGTAGCACCGAAGGAGGTTGTTCGAAAAGTTGTAAAGAAACGAAAACCCGTCATAAACCTGTTAGATATGTTCGATATTTAAGTTATTTGTTATAAATACAAATTAGATTATTTATACTTGTGTAACTATTCAGGCCAAAGCCGTGATAGATTAAAGTATTGATAGGATAAATTTAAATAGACTGAAGTGAATAAACCGAATTATTTATTGTTATTTTGTAACAAGTGACTTTTTCGCTGTAAGTCGTTGTTGGAGAAATCCAAATTGGAACCAAAGTTCGCTAAACTAATTGACTGAAACGTTTCTGTAAATTAAAATGCATTTTAAGTTTATATTTTACATTTAAAAGTGTTTTTTTTTACCTTTTTCCAGAAACCCACGGCTGGGCCTCCCCTTTTTCTTTCCAAACCTCCCAGTATTGTGTGATCTCTGACTATGTTGGCCCTACAAACGTTATCATGGATTCAGTACATCATTTTAAACCATTTATTTATTTGGTTATTTAAAAAAAATTTGCTCTTCCATACATTTTCACAGCGTAGCTACTTTTCTATGAAACAGCAGTTTTTTTTTATAACCGACAAAAAGTTTTTGCGCTAGGGAGTCTAAAATCATGTGCTGATTTCATGGTTACAGTTTGCGCGTCAATATTATCCTGTAAAGAAATTATTTAGGGAATTTAAAAAAAAAATATCTCTCAAATATGTACTCTCGACACAGAGCTCGCTTTCATAAATAACGCAGCTCCTAATCATTGATAGATTCTAGAAATCGATAAAAAATAATATGTAATAAATGGGCCTGAAATCGAAATTTTAAAACATGCATTACGCATACAGTACGTGTTGCGCAAAGCGGTCTCACAATGATAGTGAAAGTCCAAAGCCTCGGAAACTGGAGCGAGTGGGAGTGTCGGTGCCGTATTACCTCACAAGGACGTTCGGAGATATTTTTATAAGTAGCAACACACGATATTCCTATACCAAGAATATTAATTAGGTCAGTTTGTGTAGGCACCAGACCAGACGGCCGTGGCTTTGTCTTGATGCCGAAAGGTACTTACTTTCGTTTTTATTTGATCCTTTATGTAAGTGTTATAATGTAATGGTTTCTTCAAAAATCTTGTAGCAAATCTGACGAACATATTACAGCAATATTTAAAATTGGCAAATACCGTATAGAATAGGGTTAATCATATTATATTTATTTACAGCTCAAGGAATCTATGTAAGGAAGGACAATTAACGCGATTTCTATCAAGAGACTTATTTTAGATCATACTTAAAAGGCAGGGAGGATGCTTTATCATCATCATCAGTCAGCTATTGCAGTACACTGTTCCCATCGCATGCTATAAGGCTGAGTCTTCAGCTCTCAGGCGACTGCTAGCTATCTGCATCACTCCATTTAGACTGAGGGTGTCCGTCACTGAGGAGTATTAGCTGTAGAAACAGCAGTTCCCAAATGTCGATTTAGGTACTATATGTAGCAAATGTGTCTTTCTTATGTAGCTTTTGCATAAAAAGTCTTTAACAACTTAACCTTTACCTTTAAATTTAAAAATTACATATGCAATTTGATGCATTTTATGCGCGTGAATTACGAGTCCTTGTACAAATTAGCAATTTTAATTTGCACGAAGCTTCAATTTTCTTCGGTGCTGCAATATGATTTGTTCACAAGCTACGCCAAGTGCAAGCTTTTCCCTTGGGAAAAATATGGCAGAAAGAGCCCAGTAACCAATTAATTTACAATATTTGTCAATCATCAAATTGGTCCAGTCCTTAATAAGTAATACGAGAGCAAGGTGCTCCGAATATGATCAAAGTGTGACATTAATGTCCCACGATTTACGCGTACTGTTATGTTTTATTTTAGTTGCACATGCCGTTCACCAGTGGCAGCCATGACACCGTCGGCATTGTCGCAATGCGCCCGCGCTGTGCCACGCGCCGCGCACGCGCGGTAGGTACATGTCCCTAATCAGGGCTCAGAGAAAGGTTTCCGCTATGGTAATTGAAACGTCATAGGTATCGATGCTCAGGTATATGGCAAGTGATGGATTCACGTATGAGATTGAATTGGACCTATTGCTGTTTTGCGTTTTCAAGTTTTCTTTTAAATCGTCACATGCAGAAATGTAAACGGCCGAGAACTGCAGATGCATTTAAAACCAGAATAAAACCAATAAGGAACTTACGAAAGTACAGGTAAATTGCACTTTAAAATATCTTTTACAGAACATTACATAAAAGAGTTCAAAAGAATATATGTTTACCACCAAGAAGTCGATCGCTACGACACTTTTATCAATATCTACATTTATATATTTACAATACATGTATTTTCATTCGTGCCTTACGTATGAAAATACATGTATTGTAACTATATAACTCAACAAAACTATAGAGACTAACTTATCGTTTATTAAATAAAACAAGTAACCCAACGTAGCAGTCGCCGGGTTAGGTTTCTAATTTTACCGAAAATGAGAACTAAGTTTGGCAAAAAATGTTAACTTTTGTAGGAACACAATTATATAACAAAATACCCCCATGTATAAAAAAGTTGCACTCATTCAATGCATTCAAAACTCAATTAGCATCATCTGCCTAGCCTTTTCCAAACTATGTTGGGGGGTCGGCTCCCAGTGTAACCGGATGCAGCTGAATCATCATCATCATCAGCCTATAGCAGTCTACTGCTGGACATAGGCCTCTCCTATTGCACGTCATTCAAATCAATTTTCGGCAGCTCTCATCCAGCTGCTACTAGCAATCCTGCGAAGATCCTCGCTCCAGCTAGCCTGAGGGCGTCCCACTTTACGTTTATCGATTCGCGGTCTCCACTCAAAAACACGTCTACCCTAACGGTCATCGGTTCAGCTTGCTTATTCTGCAGCTGAATACCAGCATTAAATTAGCGGCATATTTAACTAAATATAACACCCTTCCTAAAATGAATGCATTGGATGGGTGTATCTTAATTGCTACAGTGACGTCTGTAACGAACTTTATATACTTTATACAATAAGCATTGTTCTCATGTTTTTAAATAAATATCTTTAAACTTAGACAAGTCAGTAGTCATTCCACCATGTGTTCAGGTGATAAGGTTGAGGTTTGTTTGATAGAATTTTGAATGAAACGACGTGTGATGTATGCAAAGATCTATTGGACACTGCTTATGAACTAACGAATGAGTAACTTGAATACATGAATGTATAGATAGCTATAGCGACAGTTTTTTAACCGAACATACCGCCCACCAAAAGGGCTTATAGGCCTTTTCTAACATAAATAAAAATCAAGCCGCTTTACATTACAATGTAACAGGTACCCAATTGAAACATGCAACTTGAACAGGTACAAATTATAAGTTATGAATGATTACCTACTAAATTTACTATAAAACTTAAAATAATGATTTGAAATTCAGGTAACTATTTTCAAGCAATAAAAGCGCTGCCCAGTTACCTAATAAAGGTGCAATAAAAACCTGCGGAATCTAAAAGACATAAACTAAAATTATGGCCAATCATAGCAAGTTAATAACTGAGTAACTATTAAATCCTTATTATAATACCTTTAAATTAAACGCTTGACCAAATATTGAAAATAATTACCTACTTGCTCTACTTCATAAATTGATTGTCGTGAGAAACAGGTTTCGTGGCTAAATCTGTTGATATCATCTGAATTGGGTTGTGGTCCAAACGTATAAGGTCGGTAAAAACTTAGACAACATTAGGACAGTTGTCTTGTCAATTAATCATAGCATTTGATATAGCTTGTAGAGCTCTACTTACTACAGCGAATAAAAATGCTTGGAAAAATTCTTCTTAATTTTACCAAGCCTGTGTCTACAAAAAATTTTATCAGTCTTGACTGCTGATTCTGAGTATGCCACGATAATTATTAAACATAAACAATTTTTTTAGGAACCCCTATGTAATCCTGTTGCATTCAGTTCCAAATTGCTTACTTCTTCGATTCAAACACAATTTTCCTCAGTAAAGAATATTTTTGAGTACAACCAATATGTTTAGTACCTCATAAATTGTTGAGGGTCATTCCGGGGCAAACTAATTAATAAAAGCAAGAGATTGTGAATTCTTTGACACTTCACCTACATCCTGTTAGTTGAAAACACATAGATAACGTGTGTGGTTTGAACTGAATACATAAGCAATTTTGATTAATTTTCGAGCAATACTACAATTTCTGAAGGAATGTGGACACTAATTGCCATACACGAACTGGAGCAGGCGATATGAGTTGAAATATTATCAGAAAATCATTCGCCTTATTATTGTAAAAAGTAACTTGACAGCTTTAATTAATGCATTCACTTTATCTGGAGGCGGAAAGGTTTTTACTTTCAAGTAGGCACTTTACAAAAGTGCGATTATGTCCAGTTTTTATTCATCATTGTTTAGATTGGAAACATTATTTTAATTGGCTGGAACATACATTTCTGATCCTATCATTGTTAAGATTGGAAACATTATTTTAATTGGTTGGAAAATACGTTTTTGATCCTATCATTAATAGTTAGTATGTATGCGTTTTTCTGTATCGACTAATACATATTTCTTCTGCATTTACGTGTAATGTACTCTTTAGTCCTGCATTCTTATTTTTTGTAAAGTCATTGAGTATTAGATGGCTTTAGAGAAAAAAAACTGAATGATAAGTGACGACTTCTACTTGCAATGACCAACATTCGTACTTTTAATGATGGACTTTATCAATCAATCAACTGCTTTATATCAAGAACTTATTCAACTAGTAGGTAGTTCATTTAAAATATAATTATGAAACAAAAAATTGTGTGCCTACTGTTTCAACCGACAAACGGGGTGGGACAAATGTCTAGCATTGATCCGTTCAATGATTACCGATTTCCTTTTACAGCAATCACGGGCTATAAAACATTCTTATACACTGCTATACCTATGAACGTATAATCAAAGATTAAACCTCGGCTGGTTAAGCTGTATGTAGACTTAGCTAAGACTCTCTCTCTCTATTAAACAGACAATGATTTCGCATCATCATCAACACGACAGTGCTCAGTAAACGCGCTCACATGCAACACATAGTCAAAGTTGTCTTTATTTATTTATTATTATTTATTTATTTATTCAAAATTTCGTAAATAACATCATAACAGCTAAAACGCCAAAGCAATGTTACTACCACAAAGATACACATACAACTAACTTACATTGAGTAGGTAGTAGGTACCCCAAAAATACAATTAAAAATACAAACATAAATATAATTTAAAATACAATAAAAAAAATATTAATAAAAAATTCAAATAGAATACAATTAAAATACAAATCCAAATACCATTAAAATACAATTAAAAATACAAATACCATTAAAAAATAATTAAAAATACGATCTACTGAAAACCTTGGTTTTGATACAAGCCAAAACTATATGGTCTTTGATTGATAAAACTGTTTAGTGTGCGCAATGTCTTAGAGTAGTTAGATAGCCATAAAAAGTTAATTAAGCAGTAATCAGATACTTTAAGACTGTACTTTTTTCCTCTTTACGTTTAAATGTTCTAGTAGATAGTATTCTGTCTAGTATTTCAAATATTGCAAGAATGTTAACAGCTGTCGCTTGATCCTGGGCACTTAAATAAATTACATCGCTTAGATACGTACTCTACGGTGTAAAGATTTGCATTAACAAGTTGAAAGACTTCCTGTTTCTTCACATACCTACTCATTTGCAAATGAAGTAAATTTGTATAACGATAATACAGGGTGATTGGAAGATGGGTGCAAAGCTTTAAGGCGATGATAGTACAGGCAATTCAGAACCATTTAAGCCATGGTTGTCTTAGACGAAGTCTTACTACTTTTTTTTTACCAATTTCTTAAGATTTTTTTCGAAAATTCCCAAAGTTTTAACTAAACTATTTATTTATGGCCAAATTGAATGATAAACGAATTCATTTTTATTGTATTTAATTAAAGTAATGTGTAAGCAATCTAGCAAAACATATTTTAGGCCTCTGTGTCGTTAGATATTTTTTTTACAGATATTTAAAGTTCATAACAAATTTTAAAATTTATAAATACTTTTTGTAAACCTTATTTTAAAAATCACGGAGCGTGCTTTTTTTGTTCAAACCTTTTTGAAAACATACTTGATAATCGCTCTTTCTTTTGAGGTAACATTAACGCAGATATCTTACATATTATTGAAATTAGGACCTGAAAACCAATTTAAGGGAGAAATTTTAAATTTTAGGCAGTCTAAATAAAACAACATTTGAATTAAATTTATTTATGTTTCATGGTCAAAATGTTGTCCGTGATTCCCAATACAAGCACGGCTCCGTCTTCTCACTTCTGTTGTTGTTATTTTCAACATCATCTCCAGCTTCATTGTTTCAAACTCTGAATTCATTCTCTCTATCAGTTCTTCTCTCGTGTTTATTTCAACATTCGTATACACTAGCTCCTTGGCCCGGCCCCACACGAAAAAGTCCAGCAGGGTCAGATCTGGTGAGCGAGCGGGCCAAGTGATGGGTCCATCTCTGCCAATCCAGCTGTCAGGAAAACAATTACTTAAGTGTTCCCTTACATTTAACATCCAATGCGTTGGACAGCCGTCTTGCTGAAAGATGACTGTACTGTCTCTTGCGAATATCGGGATACCGGTTTCCTCTATCAGCTCTGGTAAATCCACTTGTAGAAAGTGCAAATCATTTTCACCATTGAAAGTCTCCGGTAAGAAGTGGGGCCCAATCAACGTCCTGCATATTACTCCAGCCTCCAGAATTTCCTCTGAAACGACACCTGCTTCTTAAAATGTGGATGGTTGTCTTTGGCGGCCCATTCATGAAGGTTATGAAAGTTTTTAATGCCCTCCCTAGAAAACTTTAATTTGAAATCAATCTTGTGGACGGATGAAAGCAAATTTTCTAGGGAGGGCATTACAAACTTTCATAACCCACACAACACATGGGGAACACTTAAATAATTGCTTTCCTGACAGCTGGATTGGCAGAGATGGACCCATCCCTTGGCCCGCTCGCTCACCAGATCTGACCCTGCTGGACTTTTTCGTGTGGGGCCGGGCCAAGGAGCTGGTGTATACGAATGTTGAAATAAACACGAGAGAAGAACTGACAGAGAGAATGAATTCAGAGTTTGAAACAATGAAGCTGGAGATATGATGTTGAAAATAACAACAATAGAAGTGAGAAGACGGAGCCGTGCTTGTATTAGGAATCACGGACAACATTTTGACCATGAAACATAAATAAATTTAATTCAAATGTTGTTTTATTTAGACTGCCTAAAATTTAAAATTTCTCCCTTAAATTGGTTTTTAGGTCCTAATTTCAATAATTTGTAAGATATCTGCGTAAATGTTACCTCAAAAGAAAGAGCGATTATCAAGCATGTTTTCAAAAAGGTTTGAACAAAAAAAGCACGCTCCGTGATTTTTGAAATAAGGTTTACAAAAAGTATTTATAAATTTTAAAATTTGTTATGAACTTTAAATATCTGTAAAAAAAATGTCTAACGACACAGAGGCCTAAAACATGTTTTGCTAGATTGCTTACACATTAATGTAATTAAATAAAATAAAAATGAATTCGTTTATCATTTAATTTGGCCATAAATAAATAGTTTAGTTAAAACTTTAGGAATTTTTGAAAAAAATCTTAAGAAATTGGTAAAAAAAAAGTGGTAAGACTTCGTCTAAGACAACCATGGCTTAAATGGTTCTAAATTGTCTGTACTATCTTGGCCTTAAAGCTTTGCACCCATCTTCCAATCACCCTGTATAATTTTAACAAACTGTTTTCTTCGTTATGTGTTCAACATTTATGGATATGTTTGCTATCGGCGTTTAATTTTAATTATTATGCGTAAATTGTGCGTATTGTACTTTTCTTTCATGTTTAAAGATTTAAATTATGGATTCGCCTTCCGTGTCTAAATATAGTCCGTTTCTCGTTATGACACCTTTGACATACACAATGTCGCAGAGACTTGACTTGATTTTCATGTTAATGTCAATATTACTGTCACTTTTACACGTCATATCGTACGAAAAAGTGCTCACTGTCACTGTTAGTTGTTCGTACGAAATTGTTGTCCCTACACAGTAGGGACAACTGAAATATACTTATCATCACAATCATGAGCCATTTACACATTTTTTTTCCAAGTATTCACTTCAATATCTATTTCCGGGAAGGAATACTGCTGTTAGAGAAGCGCTACACCAAGTGCCATGAAGTCAAGGGAGATTAAGAAGAAAAATAAAATCATTTTTTTACTGAAAATCAGTCTTTCATTGTCAGGTCGAGAACTTTTCACCTTACCCTCGTATTTACTTACAATGTTGTATTGAATCAGAATTGTGACTTCATCAGCTGCCTAGCCTTTTCCCAACTATGTTGGAGTCGGCTTCCAATCTAACCGGATGCAGCTGAACACCAGTATTTTACATGGAGCGACTGCCTATCTGACCTCCACAACCCAGTTATGGGTAATACGATACACCTTGGTAAGACTGGTTATTAGACTTTCGGGCTTCTGACTACCTGTAACGACTGTCAAATATCCAGGAATGACAGCCGGGACCAACGGCTTAACGTGCTATCCGAGGCACGGAAATGCCTCGGAGGACTGTGACTTAATATTTGTTAATTACTAAAGTCCGTTGTCAGGTATTTCATCAGCTTTAAACTGTCAGTTATATTATCCGCTGTTGCAAGACATAATCTTGTTCCTGTGGAAACCTGATAGATCGACCAAATTGAGATTAAGTTACAGGTCAGACCACAGTATATTGAGCATGTAGGATTATAAAGTACCCCAGAAACCATATATTTAACATGGCACTACTTTATAAACAATTTTTTTATACATAATAGGTACAGACGCCAGCACATCATGGTACTACAATTTGTCAAATTTCTGTAATAGATTTTCAACTTTATCGCTAATGCATAAGGTTCAAAGTTGATTGGGAAAATTTGACAGTTTTGGGTACACAACAGGCTGCCTTGTTTGTGTATTGGTCGCAAATGCTACTGCTGAGCATAAAGGTCATGGGTTCGATTTCCAGCTCGGGCAAAGCCTTATTGGGTTTTCCATCAGGATTTTCTCAGTAGTAGCCCGGAGTCTGGATTTGTGCCCGGTTGATGGCAATAGACTCGCCCCCAAATACATGGGACTTAAACATAACTGGCGAAATATAGGTGTGTTATAGGCAAACCTCTGCCTAGCCCTAGGGGAATTACAAGCGTGATGTTATGTTTATGTATGTATGTACTTACATACCGGTCCCTGCTATATATTCCGAGAGTGTATTCTTCTCCGAATATATAGCAAGGACCGGTATTCCGCTTAAATATCTTAATTAAAGCACTTGATGCAGTCAAATAGCGATAGATCGCGCTACTGGTCTCATTTGGATTCATTTGAAGGTGAAGCGCAATCAACCGAACATTCATACTTTCATTGAATCGTGTTGTGTTGAGATATCGATACCTATCACGTCTACAGAGTTAACACAAAATAAAAGGTTTTTTCCCCAAGTGACTACACTAACCAGCGGTCGATGGTCCCACAGAAAATCATCAAATTAATTGCTTTTGTTATCATGTTTAGATATTGATACCCATCACGTCTGCCGAGTTTTGCTAGCTAATTTAATTTTACCCTGTCATCATCTGCCTAGCCTTTTCCCAACTATGTTGGGGTCGGCTTCCAGTCTAACCGGATGCAGCCGAATACCAGTATTTTACATGGAGCGACTGCCTAACTGACCTCCACAACCCAGTTACTGGGTAATGATACACCTTGGTAGGTAACACTGGTTGTCAGACTTTCGGGCTTCTGACTACCCGTAACGACTGTCAAAGATCCACGACAACCGGGACTTTTTTTTATTTTTCCCTGTATAACTTCGTTATGACTACTAGCTGACATGCATTGTACTGTCATAGTACCAGTTTTTATCCGTATTCGTAAATCGTAAGATTCATTCGCTTCGGAATAGTTTAACGAAATTGCTTAGAGTAAGTCTAGCGTAAAAAATATCAACATCTATGTTTGCAGTAAAAACTTTAAAAATATGTCGAAATGATGATAATATATGAGTGAAATTGAAATGATAATTCATGCAAGCGATCGATAAATGCAAAAGAAATACATTTACATATTTCTTTGCTCATTCATCATCATTTCAGCCAAAAGACGTCCACTGCTGGACATAGGCCTCCCCCAAGCACTTCCACTTCGACCGGTTCTGTGCTTCTCGCATCCAACGGGTTCCTGCGGCCTTCACAAGGTCGTCGGTCCACCTTGTGGGAGGCCTTCCAACGCTACGTCTTCCGGTACGTGGTCGCCACTCCAGAACCTTTCGGCCCCATCGGCCATCTGTTCTGCGAGCAATGTGCCCTGCCCACTGCCACTTAATTTCTTTGCTACGTTTACTTAATTTATTTGTATAATTTCCATACTTGGGGATTGCAGAATAATAATTTTAGGTGTGCTATCTATTGCAGGCCAAGTGTTCATTTTGCATACAACGGTAGAGGAAAAGCAGTTTTTATAATAATGATGAATGAAGCTTGGGCGGAGCACCGCCGTGTCCTCGTAGAGGCGATCGGCAGCGGCGGCGACCTCTCGCGCCCGGCCCTGGTGCAAGCCATGGTCCGGGGCGAGAGGGAGTGGGACGCAGTCACCTCCTTCTGCGAAGCAGTCATGCTAGCGAAGGCTCAGGCTCAGGGAGAGAGCCTCCCGTCCCAGCCGCCGCGGGAGACGCTCCGGGCGTCGGGAGCCGCGCGACGACTCCCGGCCACCGTAGGCGCGGGCCTGCGGGCGGAGAGTAATGGGTAGCTCTCCGTCCGATCAGGACCAGGCCCGTGCCGGACGGCGCGTACGTGTTCCACGCGCGCCTCAAAGAGATGTCAGCATCGAGGAGGGGCCCCATAGGGCCGAAGCCTGCCGGGTCAGCGGGATTGTCCGAAAGGGTTACCGCTGGCCCGGAACATAAAGGGCTAAGGAAGGAACACGGGTGGGTTTTAGTCAGTAAGAGTCTGACACTCCCTTCCGCTCCACCCAGAGCGGGAGGGGTCATTTGAAGATTTCCCATCCGCAAAAAAAAAAAAAAAGTGACAGAAGTGGCAGATAGTCCGTCCGAAGCCCAGTGCTACCCATATCCGCAACTGATGTGAAATACCTTGAAGATTCTAACTTGTAAATGTTCTAGGTATTGTGTATTTATTTTATTTTTTAATTTGTTTTGTTTATCTTATTGTGTACTGCACTGGTTGACGTCATTACGTCAATGCCGGCTGTCGCTGAAAACCAGCGCTGGGGCCCTGTCTCGCATAGGGTCGCATTATGCTGAGCGATAACAATTTTGCGTCGATGTGACGCAAATATTCCCCAACTTTTTTTGTGTTTGTGTTCTTTATTTGCGTCATGTTTACCCCAATCACCCCAAATAAACTTTTTTTTCCTTTATTTTTTCCATTTGTAACAAGGATATGCCATCTGATAAATATTTCTTAAGACTCTTCGTTATAGAGACGCCATCAAGCTTTTGGCCTCGTATAGGACTTTGTTTAATTTACCTTTTGTTACTTTTTTTTTTTAAATAACTTGGATTTTTATTTTATTGTGTTTAGTTTAGTTTGTGATCTTCCTGTACGAGTCGCAATAAATACTTTTTCTTTCTTTTCTTTCATTATTAGGAAATTTTGACAGTTTCGGGTACCTTGATGTACTGGCGTCTGTACATTGTTATCATCTTTTTTTTTTATTCCTCTTGTGGGTTTTATTATTGTCCGTAGGTTTGTCTGTGGCATCACAGTAGGCCGTACGTAGTATCTCTGTGTAGTCTGTGGTGCCCTATCAGAATTCCAGCACTTCGGTATTTAATTTTTAAATAACGTAGATTATGCTGTGGCCTCAAAAAGGCCTTTTTTTTTCGTCTTCATGATTTTGTTTTGTAGTTTTTTTTCTTATTCAGTACTTAAAGAGCTCTTTCCAATTAACTTACATACCTAATAGTGTTGCAACTCCGGTATCAAAAACAGGCCTACGAATAATAAAGTCGTGCCTAAGTGACAAGTTGACACCTTGAATTACGATATCTATAATGAGATTGATACGCGTGAATTATATTGTTGCTTATAATAATAGATTATGAACTAGACTTTGAAAGCCGTCGTGCATTGTGATTAAGAATCTGAAAATATAATTTAGCAATTCATAATTTTGTTCGCACTTTCTGAAAGTAGAAACGGA
Organism: Oligia fasciuncula; assembly: GCA_963082905.1. Lineage (NCBI taxonomy): Eukaryota > Metazoa > Arthropoda > Insecta > Lepidoptera > Noctuidae > Oligia > Oligia fasciuncula. The sequence goes on from OY720392.1 coordinate 8,134,641, forward strand.
GTGGCATTGATTTTTCTTGATTATATCCTTGGTTTAAATCCAAACAATGAAACCCCAATTTTTTTTTTTATGTAAAAACTATGGAACTCCACTTGTTTTTTTGCTTCATAATCATCACGGATATTTCACGGATTGACGAGTGTAGAATATTGTTACAAAAAAAAAAGAGGAATCCCTATTAAATCCTAATTCTTTCAAACTTAAATAAAAATATTTCACAGCCAGTGCACGGTTCAAATTGGTCGCTACCACGGAGACGAGCCGGCAAGAAACTCCACGGATACACTTTTAAATATATTTCGATTTTACAATGTTTTCAAATTACAGGGTTAACAGGTATGGGAGGACAGTGTAGGCCTGTCAACAAGTCCTAACAAAATAGAAAATTGTCTACAAATCTTTTGTCGACAAGGCTTACAACGTTCTCACTTCTTCTTTAGTAGCCTATTACGACATTTGAATGTCGTAATAGGTTATAAGGGTGGTTTGGGTGTCGTATAGGGTATATGTAAAAATGGTGACTAATTTAAAATCTTGAATTTCTAACTAAGCAATATTATATCGTAAAACTCGATTGCACCAACCACTGTAATCTGTCGGCTGCAAAAGACTAAAATATGACCTGTAATAATTATCATGCATTTAAATTACGCTTACGTACTAATTACAAATACTAGCATATCACCTAATGAAACTTAATATATCAAATAGATCACCTGTTACACATTATTGCATTTACTATTAATTATTTAGTTACTGACTGTTATAGTGATAGATCGATTCGTGATGGTAGCATTTAATTAAAATGTATTATGCATATGTGCTAAGGACATGTTAGGCGAGGTCTTGTTGATACTTTGGGCCTGTTTTTATGGTTTTATGCTAATTTGTCGAAACTAAAGGACATATTTCCGGTTGCAACACTTTGTTTTAAGTACTGTTTGGGAGTATAAACTATTTCTTCGAGGATTTTGTCAATAGCTATTATTATTTATCATTTATTCTCTCTTTACAAAGCTGACTTAGAGTTAATGGTACAAAAAAATGTCTGAGCTGTATGCACCATCGGTACGCACAACCTAAAATTGATAAACGAATGTTGAAGAATGATGTCACAAACCAGGCAATCAGAAGCTTGAAAGTCCCCAACAATAATTGTTCGCCAAGTGGTTGGTCTACTCTTCGTGTGTACTTAGGGCTGGCCTATGTTTAAGCCAAAGGAACGCCATTCAATGTGGCAATGCTGCCAGCTTTTTGGGCACTGTTCCCAGTGACAGCGATGTGGACGATTTTTTTGATGCCCAGTGAGATGTACCCTTTTTTACCCTGTAACCAGATCCAGTTACCCAGGTAACTGGATCTGGTAACATTTAGCACATGATTCTGAACCCCCGTGCGTTGAATTTTTTCGTCGGTTATTTAAAAATAATGCTTTTCCATACATTTTGACCGCGTAGCTATTGCACTTTTCTGTGAAACAGCTGTTTTTTTATAACCGACAAAACTCTAGTGTTCTAGAATCATATGCTGAATTCATGGTTATACTCGTAGTTTGCGCAGCCACCCTGTATACTTACATATAACATTATAAAGATGCTTGTATAATGTACATAGAAAATAACCATATGAACAGGTGGACGTCTTTTCGTGTACAGTAGATAATATGCGGCCAAGTCAGTTCTGAATTGGAATGAAATGGGATGATTTGTAGAGATAAGTTGAGTTGGAAATGACGAATAACCACTCACCCACAGATACTCAAACTCATGTCCAATCTAACCAAACTATCATGAATCTGTCAATATATCCATGAGTGGGCATTGACAGGCTACCTTACTGGTATCAGTCACAACTGTTGCAATACTAGCATTATTTCGGGACATACACAATACATTGCCTAATTTGCCTACAAATTGAATGCTCATACATAAATTCCTTCAGAACAACAGTCTATTTCTCAAAGCATACAAGGTTTCGGCATAGCCATGCAGGCATGCTATTGATTTACAAATATTTCGCGAGTAATTCGATATTTCTCTCAAGGAATCGAGTTAACATAATATGAGAGTGGGTGCCAAAGCGCCCATATTTGATGAATGGCTTGCACAACTTAACACTACGTCGGATACTGTACAAAATAACTTAATTATAGGGTAATTTCTACTAAAGGTACTGGAATGAAGGATGTTAGTTCAGAAATACCGTGATATAAATGGTCATAATTATTATAGATTTGTCGATGAAAATGAATTATGAGATGTCCTTAAAAAATAAATCATGTTTAAACACATGCCTCTGACATTGCAGATGTTCATCAATCAATCAACTCAGCCTATCGCAGTCCACTGCTGGACATAGGCCTTACTCAGGCATCACAACACCCTGTGCTCCACCTTCCACATCCAGTCTGTCCCAGCTACCTTCTTAAGGTCGGCGGTTCATCTAGCTGGGAGGCGTCCCAAAATACGCTTGCAATACGCGGTCTCCAGTCTAGGACTCATCTACTCCACCGGCCATCGGTCCTTAGACAAACATGGCCGGCCCACTGCCACATCAGTTTGCTTACTCTGCAGGCTAGACGATGTCCATATATCAACGTAATTACCACCTTATTACAAAATTAATAAGATAAAAGGAATAAGTTGCATTGTATTATTATTAATATTGCCACTTAGCCTTTTTCCTCTCTTCTATTTCTCTGTGTCCGACAGGGGGTCCGTATTGATGTTTTACTTTGTTAAATACCATCTAAGTAGGGGAAGTACGTCCAAATGACACATACGGACAAAATTACACACCGGGCTTTTTTCGAAATTGGTGGTCTACAATGCTGCAGTTGTCATAACATCATGTGAAGAAGGCCATGTTGGCATACCTGTCATGTTTTTAGCGCCATTGTCTCAGTCACGCCCGCGCCGGTGTAACTGGTACGAATGCGTTTTAGGTGCGTAAAAGTTTTTTTGTTTTGATGGAGTTAGTCTCATTTTTGGCGAGTTTTAAGTGGTTTTTATTACATATTTTGATGTAAATTGAAGTAGTGTAGCATTATACTGCATTATATATAAGAACGAATTTAAAAAAAAATCTCAAGTTTATAGAAATTATGACTTAGTTATTGTATTGATAACATGTGGGCCAAAATGACATACATTCGGGGCAAAACGACATATCAATGTCGCTCAGACAACGATAATGATCTCAAAAAGTAGTCAGAAAAACGAAGAAGACAGGTACAGAAGGCTCATTACGATGAGGCCTAGGATGTAGAAGATTTTCCAGCTGCGTCGAACGGTCCACGATGATGACTGTGCATGCAAATGCATGCACAACAGTAAATACTGTAACGACCCCTTTTCCCGTCCCAATCCTGGCTATGGTATGACATTGTTCTCTTTGGGCTCATACATCATGTGCTGATGTACCCAAGAAGACTAAAAACTTCGTCCTTAGAATATGTACATACTTCATTATTTGCGTGTTTAATATGTATGTCATTTTGTCCATACTACATGGAGAAAATGAATTTCCTTAGAAGTTGTGGTTAATTTTAATTATATTTTTTATAGAGTTCCTATTCAGTTACAAGTTTACGTTAGTTTTTAGTTTTAATATTGATAATTGGTTCATTAGAACCAAATATGAATATTAAAACTAAAAACTGATTTTAACTGCGTTAACTAAAAAAAATATGATAAAAATATTTAAAAAATATATGAATAAAAAACAAAACCGTATGTCATTTTGGACGTATACTTCCCCTAATACATAAGGAATGCAATAAAGAATTGAGTATTGAGTATGTGTGTGTGGTGACATTGGAAAGTTGCAGTAACAACATATAATATAAGCTTGTAATAAAGCCTAGTTTGTCCAAACATGCAGACCAAAACCGAAATTATAATTCACTGTAGATTAGACAGTAGGTTAATGATCATTACTTGGTTATCTTTATCTTGGTTATGGTTATCTTTAACCCCAAGTAGAAAAACCCAGTACCTAAAACTTTTCTAAACCCGGGAATCGAACACAGTAACTCATTTTCAGCAGTAGTGCTTGCAACTACTAAACCAACGAGGCGGTTTTATTACTTAAGATAAATACTAACGGCAATATAAACGTCATAATAATATGTTATATGCTGTCACTGGTTTGTGTCGAAATATAAGGAAAACAGCTATTTAACAAAATGGTAGCTAGGTTATTGACTGGCGACAGTAAACATAATAGTTTATATCTTAATCTTACAACACTTCACTCATAATATCACGCGACTTGTCCAAACATTATCTTTTCTTCATCAACTGCACGATACCACACAGCCAAGTATGCAAAACAATTTCACAAGACTAAATCTTCATCACGTATGCATATAAGTGTAAAAACTCGTTCAACTTGCAACATGCTGTGTAAACTGGCGCATTTAGTGGGTAGGTAAGTATACACCGGTCTGGTTGCCCGTGTTGCCCAATGAGGCTTGAGATAACCGCGGCGAGGTCAATGATCTCGGATAGATGAGTCACAGCCACTTGACATCCGAGACTATGCGGTAGACGCTCACACCCCGATTTAAGGCGCGGTTTCACTGTGCGAGCTGCTTTATAAATTGTACAGACGCCAGCACATCAAGCTACTACCATCTGTCAAATTTATTTAATAGATTTTCAACTTTATCGCTAAAGGTTCAAAGTTGATTGGGAAAATTTGTCATTTTCGGGTAGCTTGATATGCTGGCGTCTGTGCGTGGGGATTTTGCCATTAATAAGTAACATAATGGCGCAGAGAGCAGTGGTGGTCAAGTGGTAATGGCCGCGACTTACGAGTAAGTCGTAGGTTCGAACCCAGTCAGGCGCTTTACTTTGTGTAAATTATGTATTTCATCACCACTGCTCTCAAAATGGCAAATAAAAACATCGTGAGGAAACCGGCATGTCCTAGAACCAAAAATTCGAAGACATGTGACATCTGCCAACCCGCACTGGGCCCGCGCGGTGGATTACGGCCCACTCCCTCTCACCGAGAGGAGGCCTGTGTCCCAGCAGTGGGAACATTATAGGCTGATGATGATGATGATGATAATGGCGCAGTGGTGGCTCAGTGGTCACAACATCCCTATTTTTTTTGGTTAGCCTGCGCTCTCTCAGTCCTGGACAAAGGCCTCCCTCTACGCATTCTGTCGTACGCGAGCTCGTGAGTCCTCCTTCCAGTTTTGCCAGAATTTTCATCAACTTTCTTAATAAAAAAAAAAGCGGCCGAAGAAGTGCCAGTCGGACTCGCACACGAAGGATTTCGTACCACAAGGAACGCTGCAAAAAATTACGCCTTTAATGTTTTACTTTATATTAGTTTTATTATTTGTTGTTATAGCGGCAATATAAATACACACTCTGTAAAAAATTTCGGTCGTACCTTTGGTGCCTACCTGGGTACCTTTTTGGTACAGAGACCTAAAAACTACGAACTATAAAACCGACAAAGGAACTACTCCTTAATAAATGCAGCGCGGTTTGCTAGGTCTAATTTTAATTCAGTATTAACTAGTTTGAGATCTATTTTCGGACTATGCTAATACAAATGTCTTTGTAGTGATTCATTGCCTATTATTATCTGAATCAAATTCCACGTTTACTTAGGTGCACTTTTTATCGTAATTTTTTTAAACAATTTCATGTGTACCGAATTTCTTCTATGCCCTTTACTTATTATTAGTCATAAGATTAAAATTTCACAATTTTTGTTTATAACCAGGATACCTTTGCGCTGTTTTTTTTTTTAGATTGCAATTTTTTTTTGTTATTTTCTTTAAAGGGTTTCTTGTTTCGTAAAGCCATTATGAAACCACTTGTTTAAAAGTTATATCTCAATACAGTCATGCCTTCAGTACACCACACTTCACACTAATATTATAAAGGCGAAAGTTTGTGAGTGTGTATGTGTGGGGGTGTGTTTATATGTTTGTTACTTCTTCACGCTCAAACGGCTGGACCAATTTTTATAAAATTTTGTATGGCGGTAGCTGACACCCTGGATTAACATATAGGCTACTTTTTATCCCGATATCCCACGGGATCGACATTTACGCGGGTCAAATCGCGGGGCGCAGCTAGTTACCAAATAAAACGTCGTAAGCGCATCCCATAACAAGATAAGCGGGGGCGTCTAGAATGCCTTTATGTCAAGCGCACATGCATTATCATTATCATATCGTAGTATCGAGGCTTTTAACTTGTCTTACATGTCAGATGCATGTTAATGCCGTTGAAACAGCTTCGTTGCGTCGGCACTTTTCATGGAGGTAATTTAGCATTTGTTAATATTTACAAAGGGCAGACCTTTTTTACAATTTACGGCTCCTGCCGTAAATTGTTAAAAAATTTCTGCCTTTAAAATAATAAAAAATTAAGGACGAAGCCTCCTGGCTTCGTCCTTAATTTTTTATTATTTTTTGTTATTAGTTAGTTAAAATCAAAATTTGATTTATAACAATAGAAATTCAATTGTCTCATTAGCCACAGTTGAGCTATTAAGCCAATTTGTTTGGGGTCAGCGTAACATCTTTTTTTTTTGTTTGAAGTATTTAAGTAAGATAATATTTTGTTTTTTTTTTCCTTTATTTTAACATGTGTCCATTATAAAGAGTATTCTATCTACGAGTATCTATCTATTAAAATGACCTATTGATTGAAATAAAATTCTGCTTTTCTGCCTCATCTCCAGAAACTATATTGCACAGGCAGTTTAGCAATGCACCTAGAGATAAGTTATTTCATAGATAATTGTAACGGTAAGCAATTAGTAATTGGTTTCCAGAGCTAATTCTCAAATAATTCGAAAGGTATGTATCGATAAATAATAGTTCGACACAAACTTCGCCTAATTCGGCTCGACTCTTGTAAGACAATGCATAACGAACACATAGTAACCAAAATTGACAATCTGAGCAATTTTCCCATGGCCTTATGTATGGTCACAAAGAGTTCATGCTTCAATTATGGCCAGGCGACATTTGGGACACACCCGTTTTAGACACAAAAGTTTTTCAGCAAGCCACGAATTGGTTGTGATATCGAAGATAATAAATGTTACATGTGTCCTATAAATATTTCATATGAGTAGACTAGTTTTTCTGTTAGTGCCATATTTTATAGTAGGTGACTAGCTGTGCCCGCGATTTCGTTCGCGTGCAAATTGGATGTCATGGGTTATTTTGCGCGGAACCCTATATCTTTTCGAATTATAAAAGTAGCCTAAGTTACTCCTTATATCATCAGCTATCTTTTTAAAAGCTGTTTTTTTTTATACGTACCGTATATACTTTCATAGGCATTTAGTAAAAAGCTTCTATTTTGATATTACAAACAAACACTACAATTTTATTTATTTTTACATATTATAGATTTAACTGACTTTACGTGTGTTTGAGAGCAGTGGTGGCCAAGTGGTAACGGCCGCGACTTACGAGTTGTAGGTCGTAGGTTCGAACCCAGTCAGGCGCTTTACTTTGTGTAAATTATTTCATCACCACTGCTCTCAAAACGGTGAAGAAAACATCGTGAGGAAACTGGCATGTCCTAGAACCAAAAATTCGAAGACATGTGCCATCTGCCAATCCGCACTTGGATTACCGCGCGGTGGATTACGGCCCACTCCCTCTCACCGAGAGGAGGCCTGTGTCCCAGCAGTGGGAAAATTATAGGCTGATTATGATGATGGTAACAGAAATCTCATGCAGCAAAGCATTTCACCTTCCTACACATTTCAAGATTGACACAAAGAAATGAGATGATAACGTAGCCTTATGAATAATAAAGCTGCATGTGTTACGGAAAAATGTCAGAAGAAGCGACTTGAACAAGTAGATAAATGTACTGAGCGCCATGGCGATCCATGTTTGATGTTACACACAGTCTTTCATCACATCCTATTTACGGTAGATGACTCTCGGCGATTATTTCTCCCAAGGTACTAAGAAGTACAAAATAAAGAAAACTATTGGTAGTATGAAAACTAGAAGAATCAACGCAGCCTATTTGTGCATATTCCAGGAGGCCTAAAAAGGCTACTTTGGCAGAATCATAAAAGGATAACATTATGAATCTTATTAGACAGTTAACTGTTAAGTTAATCTTATAAAATCCCATTGGTGAAGGATTTTTCAGTTATTTTTTTTTTGTCTGTGCTAAAACACCAATCAATCCAATCCAAATCCAATCCCAATCTCTTTGATTACACCTACGTAGAGCAGCGAAAAAAATAAAACACTGACTGTCTTCGCCATATTATGATTCATAATGTTATCATTTTATGATTCCGCCAAAGTGGGCTTTTTAGGCCCCCAGGTGTGCTGCTGTACTTAGAACTATGGAAGTTTTTGATTTGACATTAAGGCGCCTTTAGGCTTAAAATTTATCGACAAAATGTCAATAACTTAGGAAAATTTACAACCTAGCGAATTCATTCAAAATCCGTAATTTAACAGAACCAATCATTTCAAAAACGGCAGAAGTAGGTAGCTGAATAAAATTGATTGTCTAGAAGACAATAATTCAATAAAGTACCTACGTGTTTCAGATTAATTTATTTTGTACTGAATATTGTAGATACAACTATGTGGCACTATAAATGTATTTATTTACTATTCTGATACCAATTCTTAGCGCAGAACTTATGGTCGTAAGAATTGTATGGATACGATATACTATTTTGTTTGAGTAAAATTTGGCACTGTTATTTTCAGGCGACATTTGTGAGGAAATTACGTAAAAGGTTTTTCCAATGATTGAGTAATGAATTATCTTCACTACCCTTGGTTGACATGTAAAGAATGCCTAAGGCATTAAGTCCGCCTTTGTACCTTGTAGTGTGCGAGAAGTTTGAATAAATAAATAAAAATATTAATTAATTAATTAATTACTAAATGAATGTTATACAATGCTTGTTATACAATATACAAAACCTACCTTTTGCTAGCCAAACATTTTGTCGAAACAACCTGTGTGTAGGTACTTGCTTGATGAGACGGTTTGCTTCACGGTAAGGAGACTGGTCGTCGGCAGATTCATTATCAAACAATATGACTTAGGTATCCCTGCGTGTATGAAGAGCGACTATCTTCTTCACTGTAAGCTTATAGAAGTTCAAGGTTTAATTTGGTCTTGATCTTCTTCTTCGTGTCACTGGCACTTTTCTCAGATCTTGTTGGTCCCTAAACCATCTCCGGACTCAAGTGGGACGATATAACTCCAACCTGGTAAAGTGGGGCGGAACGGCAGCAGGGTGTAGATGTGGTGTCGCAAACTATGCATTTTGTCTTGATGACACTGAATAATGACTTTGTCTTGCAGTCTCCAAACTTTTGTTTTTTTTTCTTGCTTCCGATATGTGCCTTTCTCACCTTACCTCTGCGATAACAATATCAGGATCAGCTGTAGGATTGGAGTCTTTTAAACTTTTAGACTATTGAAAACAAAAGGCAGCGTATCCAGTACATGCCACTGATCTAGTTTGCGGCAGCGCCCACCGCCACATACATGTAGCTACATACAGTTTCCTGCGACACGCCCGAGTGAGACCCTAGCCTGTATCTATAGGACATACAGCCTCTATATAAACGCTCGCTATCTTAGAATTCGGCACACAGCAAGCCCTAGTGCTTAGAGTGACGTACAGTTTGAACTTAGACAAAACTTAAACACAATGTTCGCTAAGGTAAAGTGATTTTGAGTTTATGAGTGGTTCGTGACACTAGTGGTAATTTTTGGTGGTTTTGTGAGCTGGTGGTATAGTTTTTGATTCCTGCAATACATTGGGTCCTGAGTTCCAATAAAAAAATTGTTGGAGTAAACGTAAAAAGTTTCTGGGGGAAACCATACTTTGATTTGATGGGGTCCATCTAAGAGTTGGTTTGAAGCCATTTTACACGAATCAAAATAATCTGAATGTTAAACTACCCCAGATTGCGTGAAAACGAGATTGGTAGTAAAAAAAAAACACTTTTCAGTTTTCAAAAGAAATGTCAGCTTACACAAGTTCAGTTATCAGAAAGGGTCAACATTGTAAACAGCATAAAAATCTTATTGCATTAATTAGTAATGATTATTTTGATATACATATAAAAGTGTTAGACAGGGAAGAAAATTAATCCCAAAATACACTTTTTTCTGAAACAGCAAAGTAGCATCTTATGGTTTTTAAATCACTTTGGTTTATTGACATTAGATACCTCTTCCTGCCACAGGTGTTATTTGCATGCACGTTGGTAGGCGTTGCGCGCGCAGGTCTACTCGCGGGTGGCCACGGAGCGCTGTCAACACAGAGCATTGTGCTCGGCGCCCCTGCCCTTGCGCATGGCTATGGCGGTCTCGGAGCGCTACGCGGATACGCTGCGGCCGCGCCGGCCATTGCGGCACCCGCTTTGGGATATGGATTAGGTATGGTTTAGATTAAGGTACCTAGTACTTGGTTTTTTAGTGTGAAAGATAAATGATTTCCTGTAACAGCATAGTTTTATGGAAGCGTAAAATAACTGCCTTGATTAATAGAAGTTGGTATGTTAAAAGATGGAATTATGCTTGGAGACGGATAATATTACCATCATTGTCCATTGTGACTATTTAGTTTTGAGTTTTGACACCTTAGATAAAGTTTGTGTACCTATTCTCTTGTTAGTAGTTACCTGTCAAACTTAATTTAAATTCTGCTGACTGGTTGTGATATTATTACTCCCAGAAGCGATCATTGTTTTTCCTGTTCCATTGTAGTAGGCTCTTCCTGTACCTAAATTTGGAGTACTATGTATGTGTGATGACGTCAGGTCGCTTGCAGGTCACGGCGCCGTCGTTGCGCACGCGCCGGTATACCGCACAGCCCTGGCGCACGCCGCTGCCCCTGTTGAGATTTATGTGAGTTTTTATTATATTTACATTACTAATCCCGCTCCGACCCTTGCTCCAGCCAACCCGCGCCGCTGAGCCTGTAGATAATTTATTAAAGATAGCCCATAAGCCGCTGACAACCTCACATGTTGACATTGCGAGATGCTATGAAGAAAAAAAACTTATTACAAGTATTTAATGGAATTTCAAACTCAAACTCAAAGCATTTATTTCAATTAAACCAATTACAGGCACTTTTGAATTGTCAAGAGGTCGGTCAGTCAGAAAGATGAAGCTAGTTACTAGTAAGTGCCTGTGATTGGTTTAAAGTGCCACATGGCTGCTTTCTGCATAACACGGTCCAGTTGCCCATTCCAAAGCATAGGTACCTATGGAGAAGAACAGGCAAGAAACTCCATGGACACTCTTTTAAATCAAAATAATATAGTCATAAAGTCTTGTTTACATCATTCATGTTAAAAATTATGCATGTGAGAACGATGCAGAACATTAAAAGCGTCCGTAATGAAAAGACGAAAAAAAACAATTCAAATATTAAATTAAATTAAAATAAGCCATGGCAGCAAACAAATTACCAGTATGTGTTATAGTGGTTGTTGGTTATTTGTTTAATTTATATTGGAAGTGGAATAAGGCTAAATACAGGAGAGGTAAGGTCAGGGCTACAAAATACAGGGTAACAGGGATATTGACAACCACAAACTGTTACCACGCATTCAATTTTTCAAATTTTTCGTTGGTTATTACAAAAAAAAAAAACTGTTATTTATTTTTTTTGATAATGGATGAAAAATTGCATGGTTTCAATTCATGGTTTCAGTTTGCGCGTTTGTGCCAGCCTGTATAATTTAGATTTTCTAATAGTAAAAATTGTGGTATTTGTGTAGTAAACAACGGAAACAAGAAGTTGTGATTTAGTAGTTGCAGGAGTCGTTTCGAATAGGATCACATAATAAAGTTTAACAGTTTTTCTATTACTCATTTAATTGCGTGTTCTTGCAGTAAAAATATTGTAAAAGTATTGAGTTATAGCTTAATAAATAATACTTCCTTGGATATAAACGTCATTTATAACTTACGGAATCACGTTAAAATTATTAATTGTTGGAGCAATATAAAGAGACCTGAAATATACATAAATAACAAAACGCGTTTGATATATTGGCCAAACTACCATGTTTTCACTAAAATCTAACACGCATAAATTTCATGTTCCAAGAATTAAAGACTTTTGATAAATTATTAAATGCCTTTTCCTACTTGGTTGAGTCTAGTTAACGAGCATCATAATTACCTATAGCTTGCATAGACCCTTAAGAAATTGTAAAAATACCTCCCTAATGAATTACAGGCCCACCCCCGCTACCAGTTCAATTACGGCGTCGCTGACGGCCACACCGGTGATCAGAAGAGCCAATGGGAAGCGCGCGACGGTGACGTTGTGAAGGGCCAGTACTCCCTCGTCGAACCCGACGGCACCGTGCGCACTGTCAACTACTCTGCTGATGACCATAATGGGTAAGGAGGAATTCTTCTTCTTAGCATTATCTTAGTACTTACCCCAAATGAGTCAGCCCAAACTTTAGCAAGTTTAGCGTTACCAGTAGCTTCCTTTAGCTCCACTAACGTACTGTAAAGGTATCAAGGCACGCAGGTCATGATATTAGGTGTCCCATCATTGGTGAAAAGAGGAATTTAAATCACACTAATGTTATAAAAGCGAAAGTTTGTGAGTGTATGTGTGTGTGTTTATATGTTAGTTACTTCTTCACGCTCAAGCGGCTGGGCCAATTTTGATAAAATTTGGTATGGAGGTAGCTGACACCCTGGATTTGTTAATCCAGGGTGTCAGCTACCTCCATAGGATACTTTTTATCCCGATATTACCACGGGATCGACACTTATGCAGGTGAAACCGCGGGGTGCAGCTAGTACTACGTATATTTTTAAGGGAACTGCCTCATTGGTATAATTATGGGAGTGAGTTCCTGGGTTCAATCACCAGGACAGTCAAATAAGATAACGGAGTGTTCCAGTAAGTTGCTATCAGATGCAAAGTTCATACAACCAGTTGTATAATGGTTACTAGCAATAGTCCTGTCCCAGTTATTTTACTTCCGACAGCAGCAACCTTATGGTAATAACATTAAAGATCACTGTGTGATTTTGACAGTAATGCTAAATCAGAGGTAGAAATAAAAAACTGTGAAAGGACTGTACTTACTAATTAGATTAGAGCGATGCGAATGCATTAGGAATGTCAACTAGTGTTTAGTTGGCCTGAAAAACAATTGCATGGCGAATAAATGTTAAAACATGTTGTCAATATTTCAATCTATTAAATGTGTCACATGGATTCAAATCTTTTTCCAGATTCAACGCGGTAGTAAGCAGGACTGGCCACGCGGCGCACCCCGCGGCCCACGCTGTAGTCGCCGCCCCGGCCCTCGGCCACGGCCATCTCCTCCACGGCTAGGCCCACCCCAACGCTAGGCCTAGACCAACACCGACGACACCTATTTATTACTACGTAGCTTAAGCACGGACGGAATGCGACAACGAAAGAGCATCGTACAATGAACGGCTTCCAGACATGTATGCTTACAACCTAATTGTTTCATAATTTGTATAGGGACTTAGGCCCAAATTAGCATAGAACTTTTTACATTTTCATTCATCTATTTTTACAACGCATTAGAACCTTTTGTATTATATTTTCTTGTAGTGTGTAAGTATTTCGTGTTTTTTTTTATTTTTGAACTTCATACATTTTGTGAAACGTTAGACGATTGCTTGCGGGGGTGCTGTGCAGAAACTTTGGTTTTTGTGACTGATAATGAATAATGTAAATTAAATATAATATTTTGTCATTTATCACTGTTATTTTATTGATGACGTGAAGTTAAGGACTGGAGGTTTCCTTGTAATCTAGACAACATATAATTTGAAAGCAATTCACTATAAGTTTGTTAACTTCATTATAACTAGCTGGTACACATGTGTACCCCAAGCGGCACAAAGGTCATTGGGCGTAATCTGAACCGGTTTGTGAAAACTTGGCGTACAAAAACCAAACTAGATATAACTTGTTAAGTTATACCCCACTTTTAATTTCATGTACTTTTTTTAATTAACTTTGGGAGTAAATAATTAACAGGTCAATAAAAAATCGATGTTTATACCGGCCGTAACTCATTAGGAAACTCTGGTACGGGATATACAGCGGCTGTATCCCACGGACGAGCAAACTCTGTCAGAAGCTTGCCGCGTTGAAAGTTTTTATTTTGCCCAATACAAAAATGACACATGATAACAGTAATAATTAATGGCGCAAGATAATTAAAAGTTAATAATAATGCGTGATACCACAGAATACCAGCGTGGTACCATCTTGAGAGGAACAGACAAGTTCTTGAAATAGTTTGCTTATTACTTGTTTCTCATGCTTTGCTTGGCAAAACTTAGTCCTGGGAAGTTTATCTAAACGTTTTATACACAAGAACAAGGTCATTTGGTTTAAAATAATATGCTTAATAGCAAGCATTCGATTAAAATTCAGAAGTTTTTACCAGATTAGGTCACACAATACAATAACCATACACAACGTGCAACACCTTAATGCATCAAGGAGATTAGAAGACGAGTAAAGCTGTACCTACTTGATAAGTGAACTGTGGTTTAGCATTTTAAGAAATCCTTCCATAACTTTCATTAGCAAAATTTCTGAGAAAATAAATGAATACACTGGTTACAGAACAGGTGGTAAAAGTGGAAGGAACCTGTTTTCAGCTTGAACACGTAACGATAAACTGTCGCAAAGGAAAGATTTTACGCACTTTTTTTCGAGTATAAAAAGGCTCCTTGTTTCTGAAATTATATCATTCAATTAATAAGTGCATAACAACACATACACGCACGATGATCTCCAAAGTGAGTAGCTTTTTGGATTTACAAATAAAAATATTGTGATGAAGCATTGTGAATGTATTTAAAAAAAACTTATCAGTTTACATTTAAAAGTGACACTCCGTCTTCGCTTTCCTTTGTTAAACTAATATGGTTACTGATATAGATCACAATAAAAACTGCCTCTTCCAGGAATAGTCGCCAGTTGACAAGTGAATCTTGAGTCTTATCACAAACAATTCCACTACTTCGTTGGAGTTTACTTTCTGTTCATTAGCATTAATTCAGGTAAGTCAAGTTAATAATAAACACCTATGCTTCTTCCAGATTGTCTTCGCCCTAACTGTAGCAGCGGTGTTCGCTCAAGACCACCATGGTCACGAACACGGCCACGCTTACTCCTCCCAGTCCATCCACATCTCCCACGGACATGAGGGTTCCCACGGACATCAGGGTGGTTCCCAAGGTCATCACGAAATTTCCCAAGGACTTCACGAAATTGGCCAAGGTTATCAAGAAATCTCCCATGGACATCACGAAATTGCCCAAGGTCATCAAGAAATTTCCCATGGACATCACGAAATTGCCCAAGGTCACCACGGTGGGGAACACATCATTCATCAGCAACCCATCCAGTACGTCCCCATAGCCGTGCACCACCAGGCTCCAGTTGCCATCCATCACGAAGCTCCAGCTGTACACAATGTTGAGTCTGCTCAACATGAGAAGAAGGAACACCACGTTGATTATTATGTAAGTAGAATATTTTTGTTATTTCTCTGCAGGCTTACTGCTGACATTTTTTAGATCAATCCAATCGATTTTGCTTTGGCTACAAAGCCAATGCAAAACTAGAAGATGTCAACTTTAAGCTTGCACATGAAAACATTCGCCATAAACTTAGCAAATTCAAAAGCATTCTCCTTAACAAATAGTAAATAAGGTAATTTAAAAACCATATAAAATATTTAGATATTTGTTTTTACTGAATCATTTCACGGTTAGGTTACCTGAAGATCATCAACCGTCAAATTATGATGCAATCACTGGTCAGCTCATTTGAACTAAAAAACAGCATTGTGCGTTGTGCAATGACCCTAATAAGCTCGTTCTTGATACAAGTTAATCACTTTGGTAAATTATTTTTATTTTAGGATTTTTTGTTTGAGTAATATATTAAAACCGATTTTAACAATAGTCTCCAGCCAATTTGGTTTTGCTTAGTTTGCTAGCTGATGAGCTTTTTGTTCTTTCATTATTAGTATCACGTCAATCTGCCAGACGAATTTTGATAAGATTTCACTGCTGCATGACTTAGAATTAGGGTATCATATTGAGTTTAATTTTGTCGTGGCATCACCACATACTTTGTAGAATACTTTACACCTAATCTCACAGCACACACAGCAATATGCTGAGCGATGGCCGTTTTGCGTGGATGTGACTCATATTTTCCCCTAAGTTGATATTTTTTTTGTTTGCGTTTTTTTTTAGTCATGTTTTACTGCAAATACCTAAACGTATTTTCTATCTTTCGTTATTTTTTAATATAATTTAAAAATGTGGATAATGTTTCGCATGACTTTAAATCTTTTCTGTTACTACTGCATCACTCCTATCTATTATCCTTTAGACATCTAACAACTGTTCAACACCCCTCACACCTTCCAAATTTAATATTTCATACCAATCTCTTTCAGGCCCACCCTAAATACGAGTACGAATACAAAATCCAGGACCCTCACACCGGTGACAACAAGTACCAGCACGAGTCCCGCGACGGTGAGAATGTTAAGGGCGTCTACAGCCTGCACGACTCCGATGGCTCCATCCGCACCGTTGAGTACTCCGCCGATAAGCACAATGGGTATGAAGAAATCTTGATTTTTTCTTAGAACGTTCTAAGTAGTGTAGCATTTATAGATTATTTTTATACATTCTATATTGCTATTCTAGATTCAATTTTATAACACAGTCAAATCATTTTCGATTATCGATGAATCAAGTTAATTATTCTTGCATTCAAACTCAAGCACGAAGTCATTCGAGATACGACAGTTCAATTTGGTACAACAAGATTAGAAAAGTTTTTCAACTACAACTGCTTTCGTCGGCTGACACAACCCTTCATTTTTTTATCGTTTTTCTCTTATTTGAGTTCGGAAGACCATGTCTTCTTCTTGGGACAGACTGTAGTATTAAAATAATGCTAAAATCCTCTATATTATTTGTATACTTCTTTATTTCTACACCTGCTCTATATTTTGACTTTGTGCAACTATGTATTATGTTCTATGCCATTTCACTAATAAACAATTGTCTTCTCATTTCAGCTTCAACGCGGTAGTAAAGACTGAAACCAAGCACGGACATGAGCAGCAGTACCATCACTAAGAACTTCATCAGTAACACGTTATCTTTTGTATTTTGTTATAACCGTTAAATATATCTAGTCTAATGTGTTTAATTAATTGGCTATGTTTTATTTTTTATTCCACTCTGTTCTTAACGTTAGCAATTGAAGTTACTTACTCATGACCGACATTATTAGAAATCGTTTGATATAATGTTTACATTTCAAACAGTTACTACGTTTAATCATTCTAACGGAAACGTGATGATCCATTCGTGCTCAAGAACCATACAGAAATATTGTTCACGTCTTATCTAAAAACGTCCATACTTACCAAAGGTTTTCAAAAGGATTTTAATTTATCTGATAAATGATCCTTCTCAACTTTATATTTTCCATAAACACTGGAGCTGTATTACGTAGAGCCTTTAATAAGGTATCTAGAAATGGCAAGCGAAAATGATTTGCTAGTACACCGGTTCTTACATCCTGTTATATAACTTCCTTTATGATGAATGGCTGCTTCCTTTCACACGTTCCTAAACAAACATATCTCTGTCAAATTGTATAATATAAAATGATTGATATAAACAAGAATGATCTTGTTCGAGATCTAAGCCATCAAATGTCTAAAATGATTAATCTCAAATCATTATTATTATGAGTACATAAGGTACTTGTATAATAATAATTTCTAAACTGGCCGTCACATCCCGCAATCGTATGCCCACAGCCTTAGTTATCTAGTAGGTCAATTAAAACAATATAAACATATTATGTTTATATTATGTACTACTACTACTACCACCCCACCTACCTACTAGATAACTAAGGCTGTGGGCAGATTGAGTCAAGACCGTTTTAATTCTATTGCTCCATGAAACGAAAACAGTTTTATAGTCAAAGGTTGTCAATATGTGTAGAAAAATCAAGAAAGCAAAAGAAAAGGAAGAAGAAGCGTTAATACAAGATAAACGGGTTCTGTCTGTGATAGACAAAACTGTTTTGTTTGTAGCGTGTACACTACTCTTACAAACTGACGTATTTACCATAATAACAAATGGCAAGTATATTCTTGTGAATAGTTAATCATTATGTAACGGCTGGTAAGAGTATATTGTTGTAACCCCTTGATTAAATTTCTTTGTTATGATTTCTTTTGATTGAATTTAATGTAACACAGTAAATTATATATTTGCAATGAGATTTTGATTGTGCAGTTGCATGCAATAGTAATAAATTAAAATTATAGCCTTGCTATGTAAATAATAAAAACTTTTATTGCTAGGTTATTTATTATTTCAATGATTACGAAACACATTGGCTTGCTTTAAACTAAACCATCTCAGCCAAATAAAATCTGGCTATATCCTATTTTCTTAAATTAGCCGTTTCTAAAGAAGAGTATGAAAATTAAAACCACGATAAATACATCAAAATATTAAATAAACTTTATTAAGATTAATATAGGCAAGTACACATCTAGTAACAATAAAAACTATAAAACAACAGGACAACTTGATCAGTCTTGTCTTAGTTGTGATGATGGCTCTCAATCTGCACATGATGGCCAGGGGCGGAGTGCTTCACGACGGCGTTGAATCTGCAGAAGAAACAGGTGTTGAATATAATTATATAAGTTATCTTTACGATATAGGCAATACAACAGGTGATGATACGAAATAGAAAGCCAAAACAATACGATTGAAGGCAGTGCGTGACTCGATGCATAAAGCGGGTAAAAATGAAGTCTCACCTGTCGAGACGCTCAATTTCATGCAAAATAGGAACTGAATGTTGATTGGATTTGAATTTAATATTATGCTTTGTAGAACATAAATCTAGATGAGATCTTATTCGGACAGTGAAACAATGACTTGTAAATTGCTTCAGGCTATATTGTATATTGTTCGTTGGAACTTTAATTTGCTTGGACGAGAATCGTAAAAGCTTACCCGGTGTGTTTGTCAGAACTGTATTCAACAGTCCTGATAGATCCATCAGCTTCCTGAAGACTGTACACTCCCTTGACAACGTCACCATCACGGAACTCATGCTGGAACTTGTTGTCTCCAGTATGAGGGTCCTCCACACTATACTCATACTGGTACTTAGGATACGCCTGGAATATTATGACATTTAGATTTAATAAGGACCATTTAAATGCGGCTCTTCAACTACCGCGGTTTAAACGGTTCAACTTGTGATTGGAATAAATGAATAGAAAGTTACAATAAAACTGCGAGTCGGAAATAAGTGTTTTATATTCTAATAATGTTGGGCACTTACGTAATAGTCGATGGGCTCATCGTGGGAATCGTGAGCGTGGACTTCGTGGTGCGCAGGTACTGCGTGATGGACAGGTACTTCGTGATGAGCAGGAGCAGCATGGTGAACTGGGACAGTGTGATGAACGGGGGCAGCGTGGTGACTTGGAGCTGGGTGATGAACACCTGTGTGGAGCTGGGCTCCGTTGTGGAAGCTCAAGCCTTCATAGGCGTTGTTAGCACCGTGTTGGTAGTTCGGGCTTTCGTGTTCATGGGCGTGTTGAGGTTGAGCGTGATCGTGCTGAATGTGGGACTGGTGATGACTGACTTCATGCTGCACTTGAGCGGGAGCGAAATGAACGGACTGGTAATGTTGAGCTGGAGCCTCGTGGTGAGCTGGTGCCTGCTCGTGTGCTGGCACTTCTTCCTCCTGTACGTACTGGTACACTGGGGCAACATGTTCATTGTGAGACTCCTGGGACTCTCCCTGGCCAGCAAGCGCCGCGTGATGGACGATGCTCTGCAAAGAATAGGCATGTCCATGCCCATGGCCTTCAGGAGCGGCATTGTACTGAACCTCTTGGGAACCTTCTTGTTGCTCGTGAACCCTAATCGGGACATGTTCATAATGTTGCCTATACTCCTGGGCCGGCTCATGATGGTTTCTCAGAGTATATCCATGTTCCTCGCATAAAATCACGGCGACAAAAGTGAGCACTAGCACCTAAAACAACAGAAAAATCGATAATTTATGATTATAACAAATATCAAATGTATTGTTAACTTATAAGATGTCACACACGCACTTTAGCAAACATTTTGTTCTTTCTCCTATGACTTCCGTGGTAGAACTGATGAATTAACATAGTCATTAGCTCAATATATACCGGAGACGTTACGAGAGAGTATTGAATCAATTTGCTGCCGCTCGGGGCGTCATGATTGTAACCCACGGCGCGCGCGGATCTATGACGTAATTTACGTAACCAATGTGAAGGTTGTCAATCTGCTAAATTAGAACACCACACTTTTGACAATAGTACCTACCTATTATTGCCTTACTGACAATGATACATGAAATTAGTATGAACTATATAGTACAACTAATAATACGGCTCGTTCCCTTTCTCAGAGAGGAGAGCACCTGCAGTAAGAACAAAACAGGCTATGTTATTACCTATTTATAATTTAAAACCTTTAAATCCAACAGTAAAATCTAAATGTCAATCTAGGATATTAGATTTTTGTCACAGGGCACTCTAATTTAGATAGAGAAATCTCTTTAGTTAGTATTCTAGAATAGTTGCTCGCTTCCTACTTTTTGAAATTCGAATAAAAATACGATTTCACTGTTAAAATTATGGCTTGAAGTTGTTAATATAAACCTAATCACGATTGTAGGTACCTACTTACGTACTGCGTTGGTTAAATTAACCGTAATAATGTCAACTGTTAGTAATGAGCTTTTTCAGATGCTTTAGGTAACCAAAGATATTGTGGTGACAAAGGGAATATTTTTTTGGGATATTGGCGTGTGCTAACTGAATTATAGAGCAGTGGTGGCCCAGTGGTAACAGTCGCGACTTACGAGTTGTAGGTCGTAGGTTCGAACCCAAACAGGCGCTTTACTTTGTGTAAATTATTCCATCACCACTGCTCTCAAAACGGTGAAGGAAAACATCGTGAGGAAACCGGCATGTCCTAGAACCAAAAATTCGAAGACGTGACATCTACCAACCCGTACTGGGCCCGCGTGGTGGATTACAGCCCACTCCCTCTCACTGAGAGGAGGCCTGTGTCCTAGCAGTGGGAACGTTATAGGCTGACTATGTAACTGTAACATAATGTTAATTACTTACTATTGTAGAATCAAGTTCTTCTAATTGAACAGACAGCTGCTTCTGGGGAGTTTGTTGCGTCATTTCTTCTTCCAAGCTAAAGCACTAGGAAGTGGTGAAGGCCGGACGTTTTAGGGAACTGTCTTATGTAATTTCGACGTTTAAAAAGTGCTGATAACTAGGTGAGGCCTAGTTAGATTAAATTACTTGATATTAATTTAATTTTCTTTGACAACTTTTAACAGGACTTACTGGGAAGAGACAAGATCATTATCTGGGGGCCTAAAAAGGCCACTTTGGCAGAATCATAAAAGGATAACATTATGAATCTCATCATAATGATATTATTAACATTTTTTTTTTTCATTTTTATCATCTCTGATATCATTACGATATCTTCAATCACAGCAAATGTAGTTTGAAGCTAAATTCTAACTCCTTGCAGTCGTTAAAATTGTTCAACTAAAAAAAAACATAATTGCTCATATATAATATGACCATGATATTGAACTTACGGTAACCGTCATATTGCGAGCATATGCAGATAAGTCAATCTGAATTAATATCTACTCGTTGACTAAGATACCTGCCGGCTAATGATACAGACTTTATGGTGCTACTAAGAACCATGAAAAGGTCTCGATGGAAATACTGCCATCATCCCATTAATCCATAGAGGCTAATCCATGATAATCTCCTAGTCAAAATGTTTTACAAGCCGGATGTGCCTTAGTAGGTAACCTGTGTGCTGACTGTACACATCGGAATCCGGTTAGACCTCACATAATTATGTACGGTTAGTTATCTAAGACCATTAGTAGTTCAAAGTAGTAGAGCATTCGTAGTTCATCTTTATGAATCAGTGTGTAGATAGAGTTATTATGTTTACCTACATCTATACATATAATAAAATCATAACGGAGTGAAAACTGTACATTAATTAAGTTTTACGAGGTTTTTGAACGATTCTTATGCCGAAAATATGCTTTTTAGAATGTTTGTCTACTAGATAGATTTTGTTCTAATTTTGCATAGATATCCCTATAAGTCTGGTCAGTCTGTAGGCCATAAACAATGACGCCATAAAAAAAACGAAAAACTTCGGAAGCAACGGAAATTGTTAATGCGGGTATTGACTTTAGGACGAGTTGCTTTTCACACGAACAGCTGTACGTCGCATCTTCTCCCCTGATTGAGTGTATATTTTGGCTGCTCAGACTAAAACTATAAACGTAGTATACAGGGAAGTTTTATAAAAATGTTATGTATTTTAGTGTAGTCTACAACACCACATACGAACTACGCGTCATACAGTAGTAGCAGGAACAGGTACAGGTGCAGTAGTATATTGTGTTGTCTTACAACTTCCACGCGAACGAAGTCGCGAGCAGAAGTTAGTCCATAATATTCGGGTGGCAGCTTGAAAAAATCAACCTAGGTAAACTAGAAACAAACATTATTACAAAATATTTTATGACATTACAGGGAAAATTACTGGAGCAATTGGTTTTACCGACTTATATCTATAACGTCAAACTTAAAAATGAGCCACTGTGATCAGTCGATCATGGTAAATAACCTGTTTTTATAATGGATCAGTTCAAAGACTCGTCCCTCGTGACAGCGGAAAGTGACCTCAACGGTGTCATTGCCACACGTTTTTTTTAAATTAAAATCAGGTGAACTGACTATTTACGCATAGAAGTCTTCATTGTGTAACCATGAACCACATTGAAGTACCGCGTTTTGTGTTTCACAACATCCTTTATAGCGTAGTTCTGATTTCATTTTCTTTATCTACAATTATTTAATTATCAATTATTCTGTTATTTTAATTGATTTTATATTTGTTTTAACCGGATAGTAATTAATCTGGTACTTGGACATCATCATCAGTTGCTATTTGAAATAACTTCCAATTTGTAATACCAGTGACCCCCCCTGTGTACCTGTGTGTGTGTGTTTGTTTGTATTTGTTGTGTTTGTGTATGTTTTTTGTTTGTCTGTTTGTGTTTTTTGCCTACCTACTACGGTATATTGATACCTTCCTTATTGCTTAGTTTACATACTTTATTATGTAGGTACATATATGTAACAAGCGATGCGACTAACTTTCTATGATGTAAGTTTAATACGGATTTCTTCTACTTATCTTAAGAATCTGTGTCACCGATGCATACAGATTATTATTGCCTTTTACCTATTTGTAGAGTTTATGACATCATGGTCTATTTGTCACACTTCGACAAATTGAAAACTTTTATTGGAGGTCCTTCGTATGAATAAAATATTAGTGTATCTTTAAGGTTATAAATATTTATTTAACAGCTTAAATTAATGAACACAGTATACGAATTGACTATTTAGTGGTGGTAATGATGTTCGTGCTTGAAGTGGCCTTCGTGTGACACCTCAGCGTTGAATCTGACAAAGACAAAAAAAGTACTTATAAAAGTGTTTAAAATAATATTACCCTAATGTTTTCCTCTTTAGTCATCCCCTATTTTTGGGAACACCAAACAAATTATGGATGGATTGTGTGAAAGATGATATGGATAGAAAGGGGGTGACTTCTGAGATGGCTATTAATAAATAAGTTTGGAATATGCGTGTTTTCAAAAGTGTATTTGAGACAAGGCAAGGATAAGATAGGAGGAAATAAGGAGTACCTAAATATGGAAGAAATTAAATAGGAGATAATAAATAGGAGCTTACCCAGCCTTCTTGTCAGAGGTGTACTTGACCGTCCTGATGGAGCCGTCAGCCTCGTGCAGGCTGTACACACCCTTAACGACGTCACCGTCGCGGGATTCATGCTGGTATTTCTTGTCACCGGTGTGAGGGTCCTCTACTTTGTACTCGTATTCGTATTTAGGATGGGCCTGAAATTGGAACAAACACATTTTATAAAATAGGAAAAACACTGTTTTTCTGATTTACTAAAGTTTTGATCAAGTCTTTGAACCAATTAATTTTAACAGTCAAATTCCATGATGGTAGATTCGATTGAATAGGTTTCTAAAAAGAGGAAATTATTATCTAAATGATCATTATTACAATGGGACAGAGTAATTTGTGTCTTCAACTTACATAGTAGTCAACATGGTGTTCATGATGCTGCCCCTTATGCGATTCCTTGTGGTGGGTTTCCTGATGATGAGTTTTCTTAAGCTGGATTTCATTATGTTCCTGATGAGAAGCCTGTTGAACCACATGAACAGGAACAACAGGAACATACTTGTATTGAGCTACAGGGGTTTCGACAGCAGCTACTTCATGAACGGGAGCGGGTTCTTTGGAAGGAACGAAGTAATGAATAGGAGCTCCTATTTGGTGAATTTGTTCATGACCGTGGCCATGGCTATCGTGACGGACTATGCTTTGGGATGAGACTGCATGACCATGTTTAGGAGCAGCCTGGACTAAATGGACTTCGTGGGTTTGAATTGGGGCTCTGTGTTCTTCTTCGTGGTGGTGGTATTCCACTTTCTTTGGTGTCTCGTGTCGTGTCTCGTGCTGGACTACTGTTTTGAGGGAGATAGTGTGGTGGTGATGGTCCTGGCAGTATGCTGCCGCCATAAGGACGAGTAGTGCTAGGATCTGAAATAAATTAATGTCAAATGATTATTTTTTATGAAATTAGAAATAATTGAGAAGGTTGATTTATTAACTGTTCTATGTTTGATTCATTAATTTGATGAAATCACTGCTTTAACGGACTTATAAATCAGGATCTGTAGGTATTCGGCCTTATAAGCAATGATAGACATTGTATGACAGGAAGTCATTGTATTAGCACTAGCAGTTACAACAAATAGACTAGACGTGCTTGAATTCTAGATGTGTTCATCGTATAATTTTAACATCGGAATAATTTATTGACCTGTCATGAATGAAATGTTAAGATAGGTACCTAGTACTAGACGTTACGAAAAATAAACGTAAACGATTTCAATCATAATCTAGTTAAGCTGTAGGTTTGATTTGAGAAAGTGAAGATGTTCCTTTAGATTTTAGATTATATTGCTAAAGAAAGTAAAAGAAAGAATCACTTTCACCAATATTATATTATAATAACGTTATACCTTCGTATACATTGTGCTGCTGTGCCCACAAAAGCTGTTGCAAATATGATACTGAATCCCAAGGAAACTCAAGATTTTATACTCAAAAATAATTCGAAACAAAACAAGTTTGCACAAATTGGGAACTACTTTATAATTATGTGCAAATTACGCATACCACTGAAAAACTGGTTCACGTATGTAATTTGAGATCAAAATCATGACGCTTTACGCAAGTATTCATTTCTTCAGTACCTACCCAAGGTACCCAATCCGTCATCGAAAGCAAAGGTTCGGACAGTTTAAACGAGTTCTTGAAAGCTTTTGTAAACACTTTTAACCTTCGTCAAATTATGTAATTGCCAATAAAACTGAATTACGATGGTTGGCTATGAAATTGTATTTTTAAAGGTTTTATCATATTATTTTAAAGTGGGAAATTATCTAAATTACATTTGGCATAGGTAAATGCTGTATTTCCAACGTTCGCTAAAATGCAAGCGCTAAGTGAAGCAAGCACTAGGCATGGACCAACGATACCTTCATATTGTAATTTTGAATGTTGAAATAAACGATTTTACTTTATCTAGTATTTTCAAATGATATTTTTGCATTAGCATTGCATTAATTATGCATTTAGATAATAAATATCAAAAAGAATTCTAGCTTATGAGGCGACCCTCTTAAACGAGAATATTCAGGCAGGTTGTCATACATCTTCCTAACGTGTCGAAGTCGATGGCAATCTTTATGGTGAACTAAATGAAGTCGGTCCAGAAATCGGCTACGAGTTTGGCGCCATCAGTAGCGTCTATCAATTTCTGTAATGTACAGACAACAGGACACGCAGGACACGATATTAAGTGTCCCATCGTTTGTGGAACAGCACCTCATTACTTCAGGGCAAAGCCATCTATGAATCTTTACCATCCATCATACATGACTGTCGACATGTACGTCGTGAAATCTGAATACAATAATCATTAGCCCCCTTGTAGGTTTAAATGATTGTAAGGCTTCAGCCGAAATCTGGAATTACGCATACGTGTAAACGTTAACGGTAAAAATGTAGAAGAGTAAATATAAATAGGTTAATAACTTGTAGTTCGGTGATTAATAGTAATATCAACCAATATACTACATAGCTTTACAAAATAAAAGCTTCGAACTATAGCATATTCTTCATCACACATTATGAAAGCTTATCGTTGCTGAATGCATTGCATCCACGCACAAAAACGACGTCGTTCATAGCAACATTTGCGTTAATTAATTCTTGATCAGTTTTTTAATAAGAAAACTGCTGCAACTGATTATCTCTTAGCTCGTTTTTTGTTCAAATATATTTGTGTCAATAATACACTGATCTTGCGCAATTTACTTATAACAAACTGTGGCAATGTCACTGCAAGGCGTAAGTGGTCATTCTGAACAAACGCTTTTACGAAATTCATTGCTAATACCGTATACTGAAGTTCGTGAATAATTTGTACTGCTTGTTCATACCTTAGAGTGAAATCTATTTACCTTGGCTGCTTTTGTTATTGATATAAAAGACGTTGAATTTGATCATTATGTATCAGTTCACTATTGGTCTTAGTATCATTAGCATTACAACTAATAAAATCTATTTACCTACCCAAAAATGTTCTCAAAGGTAAACATATTTTCCATACCTACCTACGTGTTATTAAGTGAAGTGCCTTGTGTTAGTTTTGTGCGAAAATGTTCAGTGATATGTATATCTCGCCTAATGCCTACATGGTTTATACCATAGGTCAATTTGTCTCCTCTCCACTCTAAAAATCATATATTAGTTGGGAAACGTTTGCACCAGAAACAGGACGGGTGCCTATGAATGTTCTTCCTTGGTTTTGTCCCAACTATGAGGTACTAATGGAAAATCGTAATGCCTACCATTTTCCGTAAAAATGTTATCTATTGGAAAACTGTCTAACCGTGTCTTGTATGGCGCTACTCATAAGTTCATAGCACACAAAGAGGATTGTTCTTGCTTACCTAAGTTCCTGACTAACACTTATGACTTGAATGTTTAAGAAAATAAACACGAGGCATACCTAATGACTATTTTTACGAAACCAGCTACATATTTAAGAACTTAGATTCCCTTTGCTACTAATTTCCCCAATCATTTCCATTCCAGGTATTTTGTCTCGTAGCTGCCGTAGCTTTCCTGGAAGCTGTCTATGGTCACGGCCATGGCTTCTCCTCCCAGTACATCCATCGTCATGATGGACCAGCAGAGGTGGTCCATGTCCATGGCCACGATGGCGGGCATGGTGGATACGGTCATGGCCACGGACATGATGGTGGTCATGGACATGACGGTGGACATGGACACGCCGTCGATTATTATGTAAGTCAAAGTCTGCAAAGCTCTAAACCTTTGCTTAAAAAAATAGCCATGGCGTATGCATGGTTATTTTTATCAGTTTTTACTGAATGTTATTTTTGGCGGACCTCCCGGGTCAGGACCTCAACATCATTCACCATCATCATTCTACGGCTTTTATCCGAATTCATTTAGAGACGGCGCAGCATGTCATCTTCTTCCGTGCGTCTTTATCGTCACCTCAGTAGGTCAGACTCTCAATTTGGTCAATATTTATTTCTTACTTTACTACTACTGGTGAACCAAGAAGTACTATGCCTGGATGCTAATATCTGCCTATAGTTTTATCTGTATTGATAGTAAAATATTCTTGTAAAATTCCAGGCCTACCCCAAATATGAATTCGGTTACAAAGTAGAGGACCCTCACACCGGTGACATCAAGTCGCAGCACGAGCACCGCGACGGTGACGTCGTCAAGGGTTACTACGCGCTGCACCAGCCTGATGGCTCCGTCAGACATGTTGAATACCACGGTGACAAGCACACTGGGTAAGTTGACACACTACATGAAGAATATTAAAACTATGACAGGAATGTTCATACCTAACTTAGAATAGGGCTTAAAGGTATACCTACCATAGTAGAGGCTTTTTCGAACACTTAACATATAAACATGTATCCATGCATAAGTGTATTGTTATCGTCATCAATATAAAAGCTTGGAAACAAGCTGTATCTAACCTAGTTTATGGAGTTGTCAATATAGTGACTTGTGATGTCATGAGAGCACAGCAACACGCTATGGTCGCTGTGTGCTTAAGGACTTTCAAACGTAAAAATATATGGTTAGGCTGGGTTAAGCAGACGTTAACCATTACTTAACTTGAAGCAACGTTTATAAATAACCCGTATGCTGTTTTCTGTCTCTTAAATCTTCTTTACCTGACTTTTCTCTATGGACAGAAATAACCATGAAGTATCTATGACTAACTTTTTCTCTCCTTCCAGGTTCCACGCGGACGTGAAGCATAGCACCCACCACGTTGTTCCCCACCACGGTCACCACTATTAAGCCATTGCTGATTCAAAACTGTGATATTAAACTACCGTTACTGTTACGTACCTACTGTGATCTAATGTTTATTTGTTGGTGAATTTTTAGTTTTTGATACATATTACACGTTTTAATATTTATTTATTATTTTTATTTTCTTCCTTCCCAGTTTACTAATACAATGTCACTTTCAAATTTTAAATTTACTTCCTAATAATCATAATTTGTACAAGAATAGATTGGACCGTGACCCCCAAACTAACTTTATTAATATAATAATTTAACTTACTTTGAATGATCATAATACGCTAGTAATATATGTCAATGGATCATAATAATTATTCCTGTTAGTAAGACCTTTTAAGATTACCACCTCCTATTAGGAATTATTCAGTAATATAAGCAATAGTTTTATTATTTAATTAGTAAAACAATAATAAAAGTCCTGCAATCAGTTTCTGAGAAACGTAAAAAATTAAATCAATTTAGCACATGAAACTTAATAACCACACAATGTCTCAAATATAATATTATAATGAGAAAACTGAACAAGATCTATTACGAATTTGCATAAAAAATCAGGTCATTCCATTGTATGAAAATCAGTCCAAAGCCATGTGGTTACATTGTGCCAATGACAGCTGCTTATGACCGAATTAATTTCGCGTGGCCATGACCAAACCAAACCGCACTTTGTGGTTCAAAAAGTTACTGTACATTTTAGTCACTTTCTTACATAAAAATATGACTAGATTATATGTACAAACAATGTGTTGTTTGTTTTAATTTTTAGAAGTTCCTTCTTTTACAGTAACTTTTTAGCAGTGGAAGTCCAATTAGGAAAAAGAAAACACAAAATTGAAAAACGAAATTATTGGCAATGATAATCGTTAACTTACTAAGTTACTAAGGATATTTTACCAATGAAACGGAACTCGAATAGCGCAATCACATCTAAACCGCATTCAAAAGCTGTCATTCAATATTCCACAACAATGCACTGAGATCTCTTGAACGCGGCTTAGATGTGTAACTACGAATAATAAAAAGCCGAACAAGATCGACATGGGATCCTTATTAAATATCAATCAAAGAATTTTATTTGTCTACAGTTGTTTTTTTATCATGCTCACTTGCTTTTTCAATTCACTTTAGAGATTGACAGAATAGTCGACATTGACTTTGGTCGACATATAAAAAAAAATTTTTTGAACGCGATCAGCATGCTGACCAACCGACGATAAAGTGACAGTTAGATAAGAAGCCGCATTTTCTTGTTTTGTTACTGTTGTTAAATCATAGGTCACGGATAAAGTAAACTAATGAACCGTTACTTGCAGCGAATCAGTTACTCTCAAGGTGACCTGAAAACATTGACACCTCGTTTGTAAACTGACTGCCTCGATCGACTAGTGGTTGCATGGTAGTCGGTCAGCCATATAATTGTATTTCTTCATTAGGAATATCTCAGTAGCAGCCAACCTGGAGTCAGGATTTGTGCGCATTACTGGCAAAAGGCTCGCTCCCTATGACTCCCAAATTGTGGATGTACCTATAATTAAAAAGGTATTGGTACCTACATAGCATAATAATATCTATAGTTTTAACCAACATTTCGCATAAGTCTAGGCTACAGGTGTGATGAATGAAGAAAGTATTGAGTGAAGAGTTGGGACAACAAAACAACCTGATTGAAATAAAGGGTTCTTTAAAACGAATTAGTATATGAAATTATTTTCATTTTATTTAAATTTTGAGCCGCAGTATAATTGGTAATTCTATATTTTCATTAAATAAATGTCAATGCACTGAGAAAGTAACGGTCTTATTCATAATAAGTTATAGAACATCTAAAGTCTTGCTAATGTCTCGTTGTCAAAAATTGTTATTCATAATCGCATTTTAGCACTAAAACGTTCTATAAACCTCCTATAAAGTTATGAAACCCAGAACCCTACTATAACAGTACTATAAGGAAAAAAAATGGCCGACTCTATACCAGCTGATAGAAAATGACGTTTGACCTATGTAACATTTGCAGTTGTATTTAATTTAAGTTACACTTCTGTTATAACCAATTTAGTTTATTATTATATACCTACAATGCAAAATAAAAGCGAGGAAAAATATAACGAAACACATAATTCGTCAAATCCACGATAAACTTACGAATCTGCAGAAAATGCATTTTACAGGGAATGATAAGTTTTTGTTAGTAACAGGTTTAGAGGTACCGTGGTACGTGGTATATTTGGTTTGGTTTGTTTGGAAAGATTTAATCGAAAAGTAGTATTTTTATTACGGTACCTGTTACTAAAAAAACTTATCATTGATGTTTGTTTTCAAAACGCTCCCCTGTAAAATGCATTTTCTGCAGATTCGTAAGTTTGCCGTGGATGTGATGAATAGCAACGAGAATTACTGTGGGACGCTGCTGCTTTGGGCTGTGGAAACAACGCTTTCAATGTCTTTTACATGGCATACATGCAAACTAAGAAATGTGAAAACAACCATAGTGGCTAGAGCAGTACTTTACAATATTGCAGTTGACCATGGAGAGTAGTAATATCAATGAATATCATTCAAAGTCACCCCAAGAAGTTGCAAGGGGAAATGCAAATGCTATTTTACAAACTTTTCAGGAAACATTCCGCCGAGGTAGCCTCACTTTACCGGGTTAGAGGTACATCTTCCCACTTGTGTCCGGAGACGGTTCAGGGACTTCCGTGTGGATCATGTAGGTTTACACCCTGCAGGGAGATGCTCCAGTAGGTTGTGAAGCTATGTCGCATGCTCCGCCTCCTGTTCTACCCTATGTGTCCCAAAACATGCAGTCAAAGTGACCTCTGCGCTGCCACTGACAACATTGTGGAAGTGGCAAAGTTTTGGGCCAACAAGATCTAAAATACAGTCGTCCCCGCGACACAAAGAAGATAAAGAGGAGACATTTTAGCGAATATTGCATTAATAAAAAGCTTATAAACATATAATTATCAGTTTAATTAATTTATTTTTATAATACTCTAAACTTTAATTCAGCTTCTAGAACTTGTGCTAGCAGAATAACATTTTTAAAATGTTTCTTTTTCATTTGCCATCTATGCCACCTCTTCTCTTTATTATTTGTTGTGAAGCACCATTCTTCCTACTGTCCTGAAATACAAAATTAATGTTATAATTCTTTCTCTTCATCAAACGAAGCTCTTGACATGCTTACTAAGGAACTTTGTAACTTATAAGTAAATTGGATAGGCACCTAATTCGTAAATCATGCCAGGCCGCCTTTTTCCCCTTTTTCGCGTTGGTGTCAGTCAGTATGTGTTTTTATTTTCTATCTTCTTCTTAGTGTGCCCAGAATTCGGCTACTTGTTTGGTGCCATCACCAGCGTCCACCTTCATTTTCTATTAAGGAAACTCTCTCTCTGACCAATTCTTCCAAAAGATCTAAGGAAAAGCAAAAGTAAGAATAAGTATAAGAAATTAAGAATGTTTACAAAACAAAACTTACTTTGAACACATTTTAGTTGTAACAGTACAAACCTTATCGTCCTCCAACCAAAACGAGTATTCACTTTACCCTTTCTTGGAACTAGTCCCGGTCTTACTTCAATTTCTTTTAAATACAAAAAAATATTCAAAGGTTTTCATTCATTGACAAAAACTATGTTATGACGTTAACGCGGCAAAACTGTCGAAACCGTAGACAGTAAATTAGTTTTCCGTACGTCATAATGTCTATGGTCACAATTATTCGGTGCGTAGACAGATATTCTCGTTTGACGACTCAATATGTTGGCCAATTTGTTGGATGACTTCAATAAAATGGCAACATTTATATTTATATTGAAGTTATAGGACGTTTTAGTTATCGAACGTTTATGAAGCGTTTATGAATACAAAATTTTATCGAACGTTTTAAAGGCTTAATGAGCATTTTAACTAATGTGTGTTTTAAACCTTCTATAAGCTTTTTTTATGAATAAGACCGTAAGTGTTTAATTACAGCACTAAAACATACTCCTACTCAAGGTCGGCTCAGATTACCAAAAACTGACATATGCAGCAAACTGGTTGGGCGTTTACACGTATTGCGAAAAAAATTATTACTGTCCCTTTAATATATTTACGTATAAAAATAAAATTTAAACACTGGGAGATTATCAGTCACAGTTCAGTACTTCAAGAGTTAAGAACACAAACCTTCAAAATGTACAAGGTATCAAAAAAGTTTTTTAACATAAAAGATCTTATGTAACAAAACTGTCTTCATACTTATTATATTTATATTTTTCATTTGCACAGATTCTCCTAGTCGCCGCTGTGATCGCGATGGCCGTTGCCCGGCCGCAAAACGGTCATGATCACCACCACGGTCACGGTCACGCTACCTCGTCACAGAGCATCGTACTGCACCAAACTCACGAGACCAAACACGAGCCCACCCACCATGAGGAGCACCACGAAGAGGAACATGAAGAGCAGCACAAGAACCACGAGGAGCATCATTACGAGGATCACCACGAGGAACATCACGGTCACGCCTCCTCATCACAGAGCATCAAGCAGCACCACGGACACGCCACCGAGAAACACGTCGAGTACTATGTATGATTACGTTCCAACCGAAAATGTTCATATCGTTTGGTTTATATTATTAGCCGTGGTGAAACTAATTTGGAAACATTCTTTGATGCAGGCTCATCCTAAGTACGAGTTCGCGTACAAGGTTGTGGATCCTCACACCGGTGACAAGAAGTCTCAGCACGAGGCGCGCGACGGTGACGTCGTGAAGGGCGTGTACAGCCTGCACCAGCCTGACGGCACCATCAGGATCGTCGAATACCACTCTGACAAGAAGACTGGGTAAGGGAGAAATGATACAGAATGCCGTTAAAAAAAAACTGAGTAAACTAAATTTACTAATTATTTTCCGTGTCTACAGATTTAACGCCAACGTTAACATCAAGGGTCACGCCGTACACATTGTTCCTGAACATCATCATCATCACTGATCTCTATTCAAACCTGTTGAAAATCTTAGTCTGTTGCAACTTATACTTTAAGATTGTTGATAAATTGTGCCTCAAAGAATGTACATTGTAAATATTTAAATTAAATACGTTTTAACTACCTAAAATGTCTTTGTTTTTAAATTATTTATAATCTATACGCTTTTCCCCTTTATGGAAGCTGCCAGTCTTCTTGGACAAAATAGACCAAATTATTCGTAGCATACTAACATACATTTTAAATGTAGCCTTGGACAATCGTAAATGGCTGTAAGCGCCACAATCTATACGTTTTGGTGGCTCCGCGTCTGCAAAATTACCAGTATTATCTTACGCGTTCCTGCCCTCTGTCCATAGCACTGAAAAGTTGACCGGGAAAATTTTAGCCTCCTCTGGTTGACTCTGAAGTGCCGTGCTTTACTGCCGCGCTGAACGCTTGGAAAGTGGCTTTCCCGGATACAGATCGGCCCGTCAACCCATCTTCCCAGAGGCAGTGTAATGAGCCTCTCTGCATATTGGTACGGTGAGCGTCCCGCCTGCTGGTTGTGGGTGAATTTGAGTCGTTCCTCTGACTTCAGGCGCTACGGTCACCCAATATAGTGTAGCGAAATAAAAATTAAAATTCACCATAACACGTGTGGGTAATAATTTTGAGCTTTTTTTTTTCAAAAATTGATAAGTTATTCAATTATTAAAAAATAGTTGCGTCAGCACTTAATTTAGTTATTTAATTATTAAAAAATTGTTGCGACAGCACTTAATTTGGAGAATGCGAGAAAACTTAAGGTACATGAATGGTACCTAAATCATATATGTTTTTCGAACCTAAGAATCGATTGCAATTGGTTTTTTGTTTGTCATTACTAAATTACGTAAACTTTCCAATGAATAATATCTTATAAGTCGCAGGTGATACGATGATCATGTGTCTTAAGCTCCATGGGTAATAAGCGGCTGAATAGTCCGATACCCGGGACAAGGGCCGAAAGAATCCCTTTTTGGTTCGACAAATAAAATGGAGTTTTACTCCAGAGTAAAGGCCAAAACTTCCGCTGAGAGTGCAAATAAGGGAAAGCACATACCAATTACTGTATAAAGTATTATATGATTTTGATTATTGTGAATGTGAGGACTATGTGGGTAATTTTTTGTTTTTTCTCTCTTCGTTTTAATCATGATCTGGCAGTTTGAGTAGTTTATGCGGCCTACCCAAATGTCCTGTCTTTGGTATTGTTCGTCGAATCGTTGAGCTCCTTAAGTTCTGAGTTGAGCTGCACGGTTACTGACAAATGCGTGCACTGACTGGACAGGTCCGCTCAATCTGTGTGGTTCTTTCCTCAAAAGACCATTTCAGACACTAATCTACATGGTCCTCAAAGATTATGTTCGGATTTTTTATATACACATTGACATTGATGAATTTTATTTAGAAAATGACATGAATATTTACTTTGTAAGTAATTTTTATTATTATTTTTTATTTAATTATTGTGAATGTGAGGACTATGTGGGTCATTTCTTTTTCCTTCTTAGTTTTAATCATGATCTGGCAGTTTGAGTAGTTTATGCGGCCTACCCAAATGTCCTGTCTTTGGTATTGTTCGTCGAATCGTTGAGCTCCTCAAGTTCTGAGTTGAGCTGCACGATTTTTGACAAATGCGTGCACTGATTGGACAGGTCCGCTCAATCTGTGTGGTTCTTTCCTCAAAAGACCATTTCAGACACCAATCTACATGGTCTTCACACGATCTGACCAAGATTTTGTCTGGACTTTAAAAGAGACTGTGACTTCTGAGTTTGTTTCGGCCTTTCTTCTCAGAATAGTCAGTTAGGAAACGCCGACCTCATCTAGTTTAAAAAAAAATATGATTGACGTGTAAAAGTGTTTGTACAAACCTACTTACAGAAATAAAAATCATTTATCATTTATAATTTCGTAGAGTATCGTATATTATTATTGCAGATTACAAGCATGAAAATTGGTGGTGCAAATTATAAGGCACAATTTAAAATTATTATTCGAAAATTCATAGGGTTCGACTGGATTTAGAACATATTTTCAGCAACTGACTTTTCTTCCATTAATCGAATGAATTGCTTGTTAACGTAAAAATTCGAAAAGTTCAGAATGAAAATTGATGGCCAGTCTCATGACCTAAAAAAAGAAAGGTAACCGCAGAGGTCACGCTGCAATAGCTACTGTGCTGGGTGACATCACTTTCCAGCTCGCTACTTGTCTGCGTTTGGGCGCTCCTTACGTGGCTCCGAATTGCTGCTAATGCGATGAAGGTGTCGACTGCCTCGGCCACCATGATCTATCCTGCAGTCCTGCAGGCCGGACAGCATGGCATGGCAGCAGTAAAGACATCATCCGTCGTGCTCTCGTCACCGTGCCAGCTGTTTTAGAACCCAATGGCTGGCTGAAAGATTTTGTCGAGTCTTGCTCTCAGAACTTTTTCAACAAGCAATCAATCCATGAAATACTTATAAAATGGCTAAAGTGCATAGATAAAAATAGTACTTATATGCTTTGATTGATTAAATATATAATTTCCTAAGTTTTTTATCTTTTTGCTTTTTTTCCATATAAAACGCCAATTTCTTATGTAAGGACCTATTTTACTTATTGGTATTCCATTGGCAATGTTAACTAAATGGATTTGCAAGTAATCATTGTCTTCATGTTAATAATTACGTATTCTGCATACGCGATTTATTTGCCAAAAATGTATACAAAATTAAGAGCTTATGGAAAAATAACTTTAAATCCTACACAATAAAGTTCAATTTACGCTACAACTTCAAGCAAGCAAGTGAAATCAACATAATTAACATTAAAACAAAGTTAATAATTATCTGTCTTGAAATAATATTAATCACACCAATATTATA
Organism: Oligia fasciuncula; assembly: GCA_963082905.1. Classification (NCBI taxonomy): domain Eukaryota; kingdom Metazoa; phylum Arthropoda; class Insecta; order Lepidoptera; family Noctuidae; genus Oligia; species Oligia fasciuncula. Next base: position 8,171,271 of record OY720392.1, read on the forward strand.
AAGGCGAAAGTTTGTGAGTGTGTGTGTGTGTTTATATGTTTGTTACTTCTTCACGCTCAAAAGGCTGGACCCAGGTGAGCAGTCATGCTAGCGAAGGAGGTGGCGGGACGGCTCAGGGAGAGAGCCTCCCGTCCCAGCCGCCGCGGGAGACGCTCCGGGCGTCGGGAGCCGCGCGACGACTCCCGGCCACCGTAGGCGCGGGCCTGCGGGCGGAGAGTAATGGGTAGCTCACCGTCCGATCAGGACCAGGCCCGTGCCGGACGGCGCGTACGTGTTCCACGCGCGCCTCAAAGAGATGTCAGCATCGAGGAGGGGCCCCATAGGGCCGAAGCCTGCCGGGTCAGCGGGATTGTCCGAAAGGGTTACCGCTGGCCCGGAACATAAAGGGCTAAGGAAGGAACACGGGTGGGTTTTAGTCAGTAAGAGTCTGACACTCCCTTCCGCTCCACCCAGAGCGGGAGGGGTCATTTGATGATTTCCCATCCGCAAAAAAAAAAAAAAAAAAAAAAAAAAAAAAAAAGGTGACACCTTTGATTAACTTATGGGGTACTTTTTATCCCGATATTCCCACGGGATCGACATTTACGCGGGTTTTTTTTTTAATCATTTATACAAAAGAATACAGGACTATTCATAAAATAGCAACCAAAAACCACAGAGGTTTAAACTTGTGCTATCATCAGTCTATCTCAATATCGAACTACGTAAACAATGAAGCATTTTATATGTATGCGTTATAGTCGATACAGTTAATAACATCTTTTGATAATTAGGTACATTACGTTTGATACATAAGTTTGAATAGACTTAAGTTATTTCGATAAATCTGATATACTTTTAAAATAATTGAAATACTTACTAAATTGTAGGTAGAAAAGACATCGACGCGCAACCTGTTACCATGGATTCAGTAGGTATACATGACTCTGCACTGAAAAGTTCAACTCAGGGGGAGTTGAATTTTTTGCCGGTTATTAAAAAAAAATGGCGGTTCCATATATTTTGGTCGCGTAAGTATTGCACTTTTTATGAAACAGCAGTTTTTTGTGACGTCTTGAAACATGAGGTTTCGATTTGCGCGCGGGTCGATGCACCCTGGGAGGGTTTCGACTACGATTTTCCCAGTTACTGTATTTTTCTACGATTGTATTTCCCGAAGAAAGCGGTAGTTCGGGGTATTAAGTAGGTATGAACTTAAATAATAGTAAGTACACGCACATGTTACTTGTTACATAAACGTCAACTGGAGGTCTCGTTACTAAGTACCGGGCACAAATCAAAGCGGGTGACAGAATTTAGAACTGAACAGACTAAAACACAAACATAAATTAGGTGGTATAAACGTATTTATTTTAAATATTTACAATGAATCACATTCTTTGAGGCTCAATAAATCAACAATCAACAATCTTAAATATGAGGTTCAACAATCAGGTTCAAATAGTCAGGTTCAGTGCTGATGATGATGTTCAGGAACAATGTGTACGGCATGACCCTCGATCTTTACGTTGGCGTTGAATCTGTTACCACCGAAAAAACAATAATAATTAGTAGGTACATCAATTCAGGTGACTCTTTTTTTTATGCGGCATTCAGTTTGACTTTCTTACCCAGTTTTCTTGTCAGCATGGTACTCGACGATCCTGATAGTACCATCAGGCTGGTGCAGGCTGTATACGCCCTTCACGACGTGGCCATCACGAACTTCATGCTGAGATTTCTTGTCGCCGGTGTGAGGGTCCTCCACTTTGTACGCGAACTCGTATTTGGGATGAGCCTGTAAAATAAGTGACGGTTAGTAATGTTATCCTAAAGAAATAGCAATATTCAGCTGTTTAAGGATTGTCATCATACATAGTACTCGACGTGTTTCTCGGTGGCGTGTCCGTGGTGCTGCTTGATGCTCTGTAATGAGGAGGCGTGACCGTGGTGTTCCTCGAGTTGATGCTCCTCGTGGTTCTTGAGCTGCCCTTCATGTTGCTCCTCGTGGTGCTCCTCGTGGTACTCCTCATGGTGGGCAGGCTCGTGTTTGGTGTCGTGAGTTTGGTGCAGTACGATGCTCTGTGAAGAGAAAGCGTGACCGTGACCGTGGTGTTCCTCGTGATGATGCTCCTCGCGGTTCTTGAGCTGCCCTTCATGTTGCTCCTCGTGGTACTCCTCATGGTGGGCGGGCTCGTGTTTGGTGTCGTGAGCTTGGTGCAGTACGATGCTCTGTGACGAGATAGCGTGACCGTGACCGTGGTGTTCCTCGTGATGATGCACCTCGTGGTTCTTTAGCTGCCCTTCATGTTGCTCCTCGTGGTATTCCTCGTGGTGGGCGGGCTCGTGTTTGGTGTCGTGAGCTTGGTGCAGTACGATGCTCTGTGACGAGATAGCGTGACCGTGACCGTGGTGTTCCTCGTGATGATGCACCTCGTGGTTCTTTAGCTGCCCTTCATGTTGCTCCTCGTGGTATTCCTCGTGGTGGGCGGGCTCGTGTTTGGTGTCGTGAGCTTGGTGCAGTACGATGCTCTGTGACGAGATAGCGTGACCGTGACCGTGGTGGTAATTGTGACCATGTCCTTCTTGCGGCCGCGCGGCGACCATCACGACCAAAGCAGCGATAAGAATGATCTGTGCAAAAGAAATATAATTAGTAAAATATGTGATGAACGAAGCCTTTTGAATTTGACTGAAAATCATTAATTGGGATTGCCTTCGTTTTTGAGCTCGTCTTAAGTGTTTTTGTTTAGTTTATAGTATAGGTACGTTTATCGGACCTAAATTACAGTTAAATTAAAGAGTTATAATGAAGTAGTACCTTATACATTTTGAATGAATGTATGCTTTACTCGAGGAGTGCCAAATAGTGACTGATAATCCCTCAGTACATAATTTTTCTTTTTATACAGATTATTAAAGGGACATTGATACAGTTTTACGTAACACTCACAAGCACCCAACCAGTTTACTGAGTATGTCATTTTTTGGCAAATTACGCCGACCTTGAGTAATTAAAAACTTTACTTTCATAGGGCTAATTTTTCAATCGACAGTTATTGTTTATTCATGGAATAATATTCAAGTCTGACTGTATATTTTGTATGGAAGAACTGGCAACAATTCAAAATGATTCCTCTGATAAAATTGTCTGGCGTTGGAAAAATCTGCCCTTAGTGCATTGACATTCATTCAATAAAATGCAGTTCTACTAAGTTACTTTTACGAAACTTACTTAAGTAATAATTATGTAAAAAATTTTTAATTAAAACTTTTGTTAGTATTTAACAACATTTTGGTATCGCGTTAAACATTTTTGAAAAAATGTATGCTGTCTAGGCTAGGTATTTGTTTTAGAAAACATTCTAACCGTGGCTTATTGCTTGCATTGTTTGTGATTCCGTCTTGAAAAACATCTGCTGCTGATTAAAATAAATATAAAATAAAAATGTATGACCAATTCCGTTTCTTGAAATGATTGCATTACAGGCGTGAAACTTAAAACGTCTATATGGGTTTTGTCAGTTTTTGAACCATCAACTAGTGGTCAGAAATGCATCCTTCTGGCAAGGTACCCATCAATATCTAGATTTTATACAATAGAATAGAATAGAATAGAAATACTCTTTATTATGTACACCAAATAAATTACAGACATAAAAATAGAAACTGTACATAGGGTGACACAATGGGCGGTCTTATCGCTAAAAGCGATCTTTTAAAGACAACCTTTGGATGGATTAAAAAGGGGAAGGACAGACAAATACTGTAGGTAGTCTGTGGTGTACCTATTACATAACATAATACAATAAAACATACATAACGTATATTATACTAATCTAAATAAATATATACATATAATAATAAACATGAAACAGGAGCAAAGAAATTATGATGATGACGTTTAAGGAGAGAGGAAGTGCAATATACGTAAAATGACTACAAAACTATGCAGCTTTTTGTCAGCATGAATTTCGAATTCAGGCTTGCTTGGACATCATGTGCGAACTGTAACCATGAATTTAGCACATGATTTTAGACCCCCTAGCGTAAAAAAATTTCGTCGGTTATCATTTAAAAAATCTGCTGTTTCATAAAAAGAGCCTACGCGTAATTACGAGTACGCGTCTTAACGTACGGAACAGCTGATGGTACATTTTAATGCAGGGGGGTCAGAATCATGAATCTTCTACTGAAACCAAGGTAGCATGTCGCGCGTTTATGTCCCTGCCACCCTGTTTGCACTTAATAACCCCAATTCAAACTAAAAGAGGTTGGACTCGGAAAAGAAAGTCGGCTTACTTCCTATCCTACCTCAGGGTTAAAGCACAAAACCAAATATCTAAATCATGCGTAGTCTAACTAGTTAACATATTTTTAATAATTATAATGGGAACTTGATCGAATGATGTGTTACAAGCGACTCTGGAACGATGATTAAAGCAATGCATTATTGACTGGACAGGGTTAGGGCTCTAAATTATCGACGTTCTGTTTTTTGCACGATTAGGAACAAAACCTTTTCTTGGACACGTCGTTCTTTTTACGCGGCGTATGTGATCCTTCATACAACTATACAGTGTGAGTCTTCATAATTTGCATAATCGAAATGCTAAACTAAGCTTAATTTTATCGACGGAAAAAATATTTAAAAAAATAAAAAATTTGTAGCATTTTTATTAAAATTCTTGTTCGCTGCTGTGACCCCCTCTGTGTAAACAATCGCCCTCAATTGAGAATTATGGTTTTTTTTAAACAAAAATCTGATATTTTTTCATCAATTTTTACAATAATTGTAAAATTACTCAATAAAAGCCCCGATTACCTACCCTTTTTTATTACTTCAAATTATTCTCCATTGTATCAGATTTCTAAACGTAAAAATACCATGTTTATAACTCAATCACAACATTCCCTATCAACTGTTAAAGAAAGGCCTTGCAATCACCATACTTTAGCAGGTAAAGTACCTTTTATTTTTTATTTTTTTTTCAAATATAAGTATTGGTATCGCTATATTTCTCCTGTAAAATACGATTATATTATTCTACTGGTTTTGATCCCTGCTGATGTCAGTCTGTTGTTGTGTAATATGTTCATTGAGGAACACCCGTTGTGTCATCGAGTTATAAATGGTTTTTAGGGTTCCGTATTAGTCATCAGACGGACGGACATGGCGAAACTACAAGGGTTCCTACCCTTATAGTTTCGCCATATCCGTCCGTCTGTCTGCCCGCGACTTAGAGACTCTTAGTACTGGAAACTGTAATTTTGTATGGGATACATAATCATGCGGACAAAGTGGTTAAAAAAAATCTTGAAAAATAAATAATTTTTGGTCTTCTTTAAATTTTTCCAATTGTTTATTTATTATGCTGTGCCTTCTTCCGCCAATCGGTTAAGAATGAGTACATTATTATATTGTATTTGTAATATTATCTACATTACAATAATGTAATGATAACTGTACATTATAATAATTGTATTGTCATCTAGTCTGGTCTTAATTTATGTTACTAGTTGCTTATTTGGTGGCCACAAATGAAATGAACATCTCTAAAATAAATGTGATTAATTAATTTTTCTTGTACGTCATTTAAAAGCCATCATATTGATAGGTACACTATTAGGAAATGATATAGGCAAAAAAAAAACCGAATTTGATGTTTCATTTGTTGGAAAATCCCTTCAAAAGCCACGATTATCACATGTCAATTAGTGCGCCGAACTACTCTGACAAGTTGCGAAACTTTATAATATGCTAATTATACATTTATACTTAACAATAAAATAACGGAAACGCTTAATTGAAAAACGTTGACCGTCTAATGTAATAAATTTACCTACGCTTTTTTTAAATAAATAAGCGTCTTTTTTGCTGTCTGGCCATTTCTCAAAGTTGATCGTAGTAACTAAACTAGGACACCTGTTAGGTTAGAATTGTGACCAACCATGCTCAAGCCGAGTTAGTCGCACTAACTAAACTAGGGCACCCCGACCAAAGGGTTAGGTTTCGTTACAAAAGGGGCCCACCACACGCGATCTGGGGCCCTAAAAAGGCCACTTTGACAGAATCATAAAAGGATAACATTATGAATCATAATATGGCAAAGACAGTCCGTGTTTTTCTTTTTTTCGCTGCACTACGTAGGTAATCAAAGAGATTGGGATTGGATTTGGATTGGATTGATTGGTATTTTCGCACAGACAAAATAAAAACAGTGAAAAATCCTTCACCGATGGGATTTGATAAGATTAACTTAACAGTTAACTGTCCACTAAGATTCATAATGTTATACTTTTATGATTCTGCCAAAGTGGCCTTTTTAGGCCCCCAGAGCAACTGAAGCGAGTGGTGCCGCAGAAGCAGCGTTACATCCAAATTAAACGCAGTTATTTTGCCAACTGCGATTGCGCGACACCATAATGGAAATTATTTGTGGCTCACAAAAAAAGCACATTTGTTAACTATTAATATTTATAGGAAATCAAAATGGAAACATTTTGGGTCCGATTAAATACCATATGCCATAGAATAATTGCGATCGTTGGTAGGTTTTATTTATGTTGCCTACACTTTGTTTTCTTGGGGATAAGAGCTAAGTTTATTCGATACCATTATTTTAACGTGCATGTTGCCAGGAAGTTAGAAATACGACATAGTAGGTAGCTTAACAGTATTTATTTAAATATTTACAATACATTCTTTGAGGCTCATTTAACAACAATCTTAAAGTATGAGGTTCAACAGAAAAGTTTTCTAACAATCAGAATCAAATACAGGATCAGTGGTGATGATGGTGTTCGGGAACAATGTGCACGGCGTGGCCTTCAATTTTCACGTTTGCGTTGAATCTGTAGACAGGCAGATAGCAATTAGTAAATTCACTTTACTTAGATTTTTTAAGTGGTTTTCTACCATTTCTCCCTTACCCAGTTTTCTTATCAGCGTGGTACTCGACGGTCCTGACCGAGCCGTCAGGCTGGTGCAGGCTGTACACACCCTTCACGACGTCGCCGTCGCGCGCCTCGTGTTGAGATTTTTTGTCGCCAGTGTGGGGATCCACTACCTTGTACGCGAACTCGTACTTAGGATGAGCCTGTAAGAAATTTTAAAGAGTTAGTGACGTTATAGCTAAATTATGAATAAACTAAATTATATGAACATTTTTTTTTGGAATGTCATCATACATAGTACTCGACGTGTTTTTCGGTGGCGTGTCCGTGGTGCTGCTTGAGGCTCTGTGATGAGGAGGCGTGACCGTGGTGTTCCTCGTGATGATGCTCCTCATGGTTCTTGTATTGCTCCTCGTGTTCCTCCTCGTGGTGCTCCTCATGGTGTTCCTCATGGTGGGCGGGCTCGTGTTTGGTGTCGTGAGTTTGGTGCAGTACTATGCTCTGTGACGAGATAGCGTGACCGTGATGTTGATCGTGACCGTGTTGCGGCCGGGCAGCGACCATCGCGATCACAGCGGCGACTAGGATGATCTATGCAAAAGAAAAATAAATATTAAACATCGAGACTTGACTGAAACTGTATTAAATTCTTGTTGAAATTTTTCTATTATTGTTTATTTTTTGTCTAATAAGTATCAATTGTATAATTGTGGCGGTTTTTAAGTATATAGCACATACCTTGTACATTTTTAAGGTTTTTATTCTTTACTCTTGAAGTAATGAACAGTGACTGATAATCTTCCTGTTCATAACTTTTCTTTTTATAAATTTTCAAGGGACAGTGAGAGAATTTTTCGCAACAAGTTTAAACCCCCGTCAGTCTGCTTCGTATGCAAGATTTTGGATTATACGCTAACCTTGAGTACAGTTTTATAACTTACGTGAATGAACTCATAACTTTGTTGGTCAGAATTAACTTACATTCATTGAAAACTTTTACCAAACTGGTTTGACATGTATGTTCCTACACTGCACTTTTTATTTGTATAAAAAGAAACATTATGTGCTTTTAGGGTATCAGTCACAGCTTGATTTTACAGGAGTAATCAATTCAAACCATCGAAATGTACAAGGTACAACTATTACTAATATGAGGCGATATAATCATAATCATTCATTGTCATCGTTATGTTGCTCTTATTCCAATTTATTTGGTGTTGGCGCGGCAATTTTCTTTTTCTTCCATACTTCTCTCTTAGAATGAATATAATGTAATACACAATAAATTGTTTGTTGAACAATTTCAAACGAGTTAAATTTTTACTATAATTTAATACGAATTTACATTTCACAGATTATCCTAGTCACCGCTTTAATCGCGACGGTCGCTGCGCGACCGCAAGACGGTCATGGTCACGATCACCACCACGGTCACGGTCACGCTATTTCATCACAGAGCATCGTACTGCACCAAACTCACGAGCCCGCCCACCATGAGGAGCACCACGAGGAGAAACATGAAGAGCAGTACAGTAACCACGAGGAGCATCACCACGAGGAACACCACGGTCACGCCTCCTCATCACAGAGCATCAAGCAGCACCACGGACACGCCACCGAGAAACACGTCGAGTACTATGTATGATAATATCCAAATTAATTATAATTTTCTGGTTCTTCACAATTAGAAACAATGATACTAAGTATAAAAAAAATTGTAGTCTCATCCCAAGTACGAATTCGCGTACAAAGTGGAGGACCCTCACACCGGCGACAAGAAATCTCAGCATGAATCTCGTGATGGCCACGTCGTGAAGGGAGTGTACAGCCTGCACCAGCCCGATGGTACCATCAGGATCGTCGAGTACCATGCTGACAAGAAGACTGGGTAAGTGTGCATACTCGATCAACTTCTTCGACGCTGTGACTACATATTCCAAGATTTTGATTTCTAATATCTCATTATCCTTTTCAGATTCAACGCCAACGTGAAGTACGTGGGTCACGCCAAACACATTGTTCCTGAACATCATCATCATCACTAATTCTAACTCTTGTCGTTAAATTTACCTTTACTATTAATTGTTGAACCTAATGTCTAAGCAGTTATTGTTATGTTTTAAGTATCAAGATGTGATGGCAATATATATTATTCTCGTAGATACCTACTTTTTGTTCTTATTTCCATGTTTCTTGGACTTTATCTATATCATTTTGTCTCATCCCAGAGCAAAACTCAGAAACCCCTAGCTGGATCCTGATACGATAATAACTCATTATATTGTAAGCTTGAAAATTATTTGTTCAAAAAAAAGTGGCTGGGAAATCATCGATGTCCTAGACTGGCCCCCACAGTCGTGCGATGCTATCTTGAATAAAAATGTTTGGACGTTTATAAATCTTAATATGTGTGTAAAAAAATATACAATCATATTCGCCGAAAATAAGTCGAAAAATGCCTCAAAAATGGCACGTGATTAAAGTCAAGGAAGAGTCTATTCACCGCGAATTGATCACAAAGCATTCTGAACCACATTTGTTATTTTATTATTGTTAAATGTCCAAGTCAATTTTATCAATTATTTTTTTACCGGACATGCTCTAGCGTACATAATATAATGAATCAATTACACATTTGGTCCTTGAAACATTAAAATTATCCATGACAACAACAACAAACTACAACAGCAGCAGCAGCTTGTTTTTAGCAACTCAGTGTATTCCGCCGGCAGCATTATCATTGTGAATCATCTACTGGAACTGACTATCAAACATACACAAAGGCATAAAGGTTCTGCTTCTGTAAATCAAAGTCATAATCCACGGTCTCAATGATAGTTCTGCTATTTTATCTGACGAAGCGACACGCGCTCTACTTGTGTGTAACAATTAGTATACAAACACGCTGGGAATGTGAGTGTTAGCGCAGGAGCTTTCGGTACCGTCCCAGACAATAGCCAAGTGTGTGTGTGTGTGATATGAGCTGTTGCTACTAACAGCGTGTTTGTACACTTTGTTACAACAAGTAAAGTGCGTGTCGATTCTTGACACAAAACGACTGTAATTTAAAAAGTTGGAATACAGGAGATTTTTTGGTCCATCGGCGGCAAATTGGTGTCATAGGAAACGGCGTTTTGCAAGCTATATTATAATATAACTTTTTTTTTTAAGCCAAAAATTTAACCGAGGATATAGAGTAAATGCATATTTTTAAACAAAAATGTATATTTTAACAAAATCAAAAAAATGTGATCAATAGCGTTAGAAATTATAACTCGGTAAAATTATTTCTCTACTGTGTTCCGTGCTGTAAAAGACAAAAGTAAATATGAAAGTAATTAGTGGCTGCAGATAGACGAGCTCTCATAACTTTTTCACCATTCTCCTTTGCACCAATTGTATGCGTTCATGTTTCTCTATCTGCTGGGGAGTTCGTTGCACCGCTTCTTCTTCCCAGTGAAAGCACTAGGAAATGGTGAAGGGACAGTCCCTTCACCATTTCCTAGTGCTTTCACTGGGACTTATGTAATTTTGACGTTAGAAAAGTGCTTATTACAGCTGAAAAAATGAATTTTGATTTTGATTTTCTATGTCGGAAAAATTCACTGCGACAAGTTTGAATCTCCGCTAGATCCCTAGTTGCGATGTTGAGCTTGAGACGTAAGTTATCTGTGATGATTCAAATCATTATACGTTATATTTATAAGTGTTATACTTGTTTGACGCAGTGATCAGATTTGATTTATGTTAAGACTTCATATTATTATGAACATAATACTAAAGTAACCAAACTGAGTAATTTATTATTAACTAGTTATTAATGAATATAAACGTGCATTAGGCTCGCCTCCATTACTTGACTTGAAATAACTTGCCAAATGGTACTATAGATGGATATACCTCTGCATAACCCTTCGACAGGAGTGTTGTTAAGAAAAAAAAACATAAACGCACGTTTATTACGTGCATTTATAATGTTTTTTTTGTTGCGGGTTTAGACTATTTATCGAATCGTACTATCGAATCGTAATTCCGTTCTAAAAAAAAATACATGTAATTACATGATTATGGCACAATTTTTAATCGACCGTTATTTTTTATTCGTAGAATAAAATTGACGTCTGACAGATTTTTTTATGGAAGAACTGTCAAAAATATCTGGTGTTGGAAAAATCAGCCCATAGCCAAATTACCCGTAAGTTGCATTTTTTTTATTGCTGAATGGGCCTGCTCTTGACCTCAATCACGCCTGATGGAAAGCGATGGATGAGGTATATGATGGAACGAGCGTGCCCAGAAGATGCCTAAGGCACTGCAAGCCAAGCCATGGTCCGGGGCGAGAGGGAGTGGGAGGCAGTCACCTCCTTCTGCGAAGCAGTCATGCTAGCGAAGGAGGTGGCGGGACGGCTCAGGGAGAGAGCCTCCCGTCCCAGCCGCCACGGGAGACGCTCCGGGCATCGGGAGCCGCGCGACGACTCCCGGCCACCGTAAGCGCGGGCCTGCGGGCGGAGAGTAATGGGTAGCTCACCGTCCGATCAGGACCAGGCCCGTGCCGGACGGCGCGTACGTGTTCCACGCGCGCCTCAAAGAGATGTCAGCATCGAGGAGGGGCCCCATAGGGCCGAAGCCTGCCGGGTCAGCGGGATTGTCCGAAAGGGTTACCGCTGGCCCGGAACATAAAGGGCTAAGGAAAGAACACGGGTGGGTTTTAGTCAGTAAGAGTCTGACACTCCCTTCCGCTCCACCCAGAGCGGGAGGGGTCATTTGATGATTTCCCATCCGCAAAAAAAAAAAAGGCACTGGAACTCCCATGCATAGACAACACAGCAGGCTGTTTTCGCCGGACTCCGGTGGGAGAGTGGTCGCAAACCAGGCGGGCGCATTTAAATAACTTACGTTTTCAACAAATGTTCCAAAAATCCCAATGTAGCCAAAAATTCGTAATGTAACTTATTAATTGAATGAATGTCAATGTCCTCCGTAAAAGAAAGTAAGTATCAATTAACATGAATTTAATACTTTACTCAAGGTCAGCTTTACTTTTTTTGGTAAACTGGTCTGTCAAGTTTACAACTTATTTCGAAAAACTGTATCACAGGCCCTTTAATATGTATAAAAAGAGAATTTATGTACAAAGAGGTTATCATTCACTGTTCAATACTCCAACAGTAAAGAATACAAAATATCAATATGTACAAGGTATAATTTCAACATCTAACAATAAGTAACTTTAAAAAAAAAATATGTTATCATCAGAAATCTGAAACAGCTGTTGTAATTAATGATTTACCCATCTTTGTTACACAGATCATCCTCGTCGCCGCTGTGATCGCGATGGCCGCTGCCCGGCCGCAAGACGGTCACGATCACCACCACGGTCACGGTCACGCTATCTCGTCACAGAGCATCGTACTGCACCAAACTCACGAGAACAAACATGAACCCGCACACCATGAAGAATACCACGAGGAGCACCACGAGGAGAAACATGAAGAGCAGCACGAGAACCACGAGGAGCTTCATCACGAACACCACCACGGTCACGCCTCCTCATTACAGAGCATCAAACAGCACCACGGGCACGCCACCGAGAAACACGTCGAGTACTATGTATGATGATGTTCCAAAAAAAATGTTCATATCCTTTAGTTTATGCATAATTTAGCTATAACGTCACTAACTCTGTAAAATTTCTCACAGGCTCATCCTAAGTACGAGTTCGCGTACAAGGTAGTGGATCCCCACACTGGCGACAAGAAATCCCAACACGAGGCGCGAGACGGTGACGTCGTGAAGGGTGTGTACAGCCTGCACCAGCCTGATGGCACCATCAGGATCGTTGAGTATCACGCTGACAAGAAAACTGGGTAAGTGTGCATTGTCTTAACTTAATCTGAGTTTTAATTACATTCCAAGTAAGTACCCCCTAAATTTCTCATTATTCTTTTCAGATTCAACGCCAACGTGAAGTACGTGGGTCACGCCGAACACATTGTTCCTGAACATCCTCATCATCACTGATTCTAACTCTGGTTGTTAAATTACTTTTACTATTGTTGAACCTAATGTCTAAGCAGTTATTGTTATGTTTTGTGTGACAAGATGTGATTGTAAATAATAATTGAAGTCAATATATATTTATTTTTGTACTTACTTACTGTTTCTTTTTCCATCTTTCTTGTTTTTTTTTTCATTTTTTCACCAGGGCAAAAATTCCCTAAGAGGTTAGGCAATTTTAAATGATAAGGAAGCACCAACCGACAATTATCCCTGTATGCACTATGCAAGTTCATCCAAGGACAACGCTCGGTTTGTGCAGGACTATTGCAGAACATGGGAATAAATATATCGGGCTATGGGTTTGGGTTGGCTATAGTGGATTGGTAACCTTAAACTATGGAGGGACTATCTCCCCTGCCTGACATTCACAGATATAATGCACCCGTATGTTGCACCTGCCATGTTTTGTCTCTGCATCACCCTAAGTCTCATCAAACAATAGTCTGGAAAAATCTGTAATGTTTAAAATAAATCTACTGTTCCCTACATTTTGATCTTGTATTAGTAGTGATAACACTTTTTTGACATATTTCAGAGTTGCTGCGGTAGTAAATGTGGTTCATTCTCATGAGTACTGCACTCCATTAAAATTTGTCCCTTCTATTACCTGCCATACAAAACAATCAATTAATAGCGCAAAACAAGATCACTTTTCGTGTCGATCTGTGTGTGCCATAGATATAAGAAAGAAGTTTTTTTTTACATTTCTATGGTATGTGCGCTTAGTTCTTCTAAACTATACAAATAATTTTAGTGCAGTTTTCACCATGTTTTCACCATTTAGACAATGAATTCCGGAAGGTGTAAATACAGTTTAATATTTAACTAAGATGTCGTCACGCCAGGTAAAGAGGTCGTACCTGTACAGAGCAGGCATTATTAACTGTTATAGTTTATCCGCTCAAAAAGTGACAGTGCACCTAAATACTGTGGAGGAATTTAGTGTGTCTAATTTAAATTCTTCATGTAATTTTACCTATTTCAATGCATTGATTGAGATGGCAATATTTCTTGCGAATGAACGCCGGTGGCGGCATATTGTAAGATACGTGCGTGGTTGTTTTCAAAACGCAGCAGTATTCAAGCAGATGGACTTTTCTAGTATTGTCTTTAAATGTATTAAGCACATTACAAAAAAAATATACAAACGTTTATTTTATTAACATACTTCTATGAATGAACGAACATCTCATAACCTCATTATTGCCTTAGACCAAAACGAATGACCTGTTAAGTAAGAGACAGACTAACTATGAAAGATTGTCCACTTATGTTTAATATCACTATTTCGATTTTTCCGGTTTTCATTTATTCTAAGTGTTGAAAACCGAATAAGAAATGAATAGTGGAAAAGGCGATACCGAAATGTACCATCTTACAGGATTTTCTACTGTCATTACCATAGAGATCAAACTGTTTTGAAAATGACGATAAAGAATAAGTATAAAGAGCAGCAGAAGTCTAGAACGAGGAATAGGAAGAAAAACCGACTTATTTTTACATAAGCTGTTAAAAATCGACTTGGCAACAAATATGGTTTATATAATTAACGGCTTCTTTGAGTATAGACACATCATTTTATAAGCAAAACACAACATGTCGAACAGTAGTTTGCGCTTTACTTGACAATTTTTGAGCCGTATATTTCGAAAACCATTGGTCATACGAGAATCTTAGAAGGAAGGAAGGAACTTTGAATAACTTAAATTGTCGTAAAACCAATATTATTGGAACCTTTGACAGTCGATTTTTTTTCGCACACGATATTTGCGGGACTTTCCACTTATCTGTTGAAAAATCAAAATTTTATATATTATAACAATAGAAATTCAATTGTGTGTCACAGTTGAGCTACTACAGTTCTAATGGCGGACATAAATCTTAACTAGGATTTATTTCGTTCCACAAATTTATTTTCTTGGGCTATAGTGCGTTATTTAGAGTTATTCCGGTCTGATCCCCTGAACTAATACTCTAACACTAAAAATAACTAATTTGAACACAAAAAATATTTCTAATGATAAATCGTAAAATTACTAAGGGCGAATTTCACCAAAAAAACTGAATTTAACCATATTCAAGAGTGTCATTGTCAATATATTCTACAACAGTGATGACACTGACAGCTCTTGATCGGTTCGGCTTCCGTTTAGATGTACAACATGTATTGTAGGCTACAAATGTGATGAATAAAGAAAGTATTGAGGGTAGGTAGGACAACACAATAGTCTGAATAATAAAGTAAGTAAAAGTAAAAATTCCTTTATTTTCCACATTAATCAAACACACTACAGACATTATTAAAATAAATAGAGTGGACTGGAGCCTAAACTAGGGCAGCCCTGTATTTCAGGACTCCAGGTCTTCCACCCGCGGCGAGTAAGTTGGTACAATTAATAATGAATGACAACTAGAGGTGTAATTAATATATATTGTGTGTGTTTGTGTGAGCGCGTGTGTGTGTTGTGAGTATGTTCGTGTGTGGATTCGTTGAAAAAATTATACTATGAAAAATAATGTTTTTATATCCTTTTAATTTTAAGCCCGTTGGTCATAGTATATTTTCATATAATAAATGTCAATGCACTGAGAAAGTAAGCATTTTATTACGGCACTAAAACATGCTCTTACTCAAGGTCGGCTCACATTACCAAAAGCAGCAAACTGGTTGGGCGTTTAAACATATTGCGAAAAAAAATTATCACTGTCCCTTTAATATGATAACGTATAAAAAGAAAAAATAAACACTGGGAGATTATCAGTCACAGTTCGGTACTTCAAGAGTTAAGAACACAGAACTTCAAAATGTATAAGGTACGTGCTTCCCACCTAAAAACCGTCAAAATTGTAAAACTGGTGTCAATTTTATTAATAACAAATAACCTATGCTAGAAAAAAGTTTCAACAAAAAGTTCTTATGTTACAAAAATGTCTTCATTCAGCTTCATTGAGTTATGAATTATTTTTCACAGATTTTCCTAGTCGCCGCTGTGATCGCTATGGTCGTTGCCCGGCCGCAAAACGGTCTGAATGATCACCACCACGGTCACGGTCACGCTATTTCGTCACAGAGCATCGTACTGCACAAAACTCACGAAACCAAACACGAGCCCGCTCACCATGAGGAGCACCACGAGGACCACCACGGGGAGTACCACGAGGAGGAACACGAAGAG
Source organism: Oligia fasciuncula (assembly GCA_963082905.1). Classification (NCBI taxonomy): domain Eukaryota; kingdom Metazoa; phylum Arthropoda; class Insecta; order Lepidoptera; family Noctuidae; genus Oligia; species Oligia fasciuncula. Next base: position 8,187,383 of record OY720392.1, read on the forward strand.
CAGCACAGAAACCAAGAGGAACATCATCTCGAGGAACACCACGGTCACGCCTCCTCATCACAGAGCATCAAGCAGCACCACGGACACGCCACCGAGAAACACGTCGAGTACTATGTATGATATCGTTCTAAACAAAAATGTTCATATGCTTTGGTTTATATTATTAGGCGTAACGTAACTAACTCGGAAACGTTTGATACAGGCTCATCCTAAGTACGAGTTCGCGTACAAGGTTGTGGATCCTCACACCGGTGACAAGAAGTCTCAGCACGAGGCGCGCGACGGTGACGTCGTGAAGGGCGTGTACAGCCTGCACCAGCCCGACGGCACCATCAGGATTGTCAAGTACCACGCTGACAAAAAGACTGGGTAAGGAAGAAATCGCACTCAATGCTGTAAAAAAATCGAATTAACTGAATTTACTAATTATTATTTTTCCCTTGTCTGCAGATTTAACGCCAACGTTGAAATCAAGGGTCACGCCGTACACATTGTTCCCGAACATCATCATCATCACTGATATCTATTGAAACCTGTTGAAAATATTTCCTGTTGAAACTTATACTTTAAGATTGTTGATAATTGAGTCTCATTGAGTTGAGTATTGAGTCATTGTAAATATTTAAAATAAACACGTTTTTACTAATTACAACATTACTTTTTATTTTAAAATATTTTTTATGATTAAATAATTATTATTTTGTAACAAGAGAAGACGCAATCGCAATCGCGTTCGCGTTAAGTCGCCCACGTAGGACGCCGCGTTAGTTTTTGATCTATCTAATTTACGAGTATTTGGCTGTACTGCGTATGCTATGATTCCTTATGAAAGACGCAAGAAACTAGATGCCAAAAGTAAAAGGTACATTTTTACTGGTTACTGTAATGAGTCGAAAGGTTATCGATTGGCAGATCCAGATAATCCGTCTAAATGTATTAAGTCTAGAGATGTTCAATTTTTAGAGGATAAAATGTACAAGGATTTAGAATACAATCAGGAAACTAGTGCTGATGATTGTCAAGAAGATCTCAGTAGTCATGATAGTAATAGCGCGACTACCGAGATGATCAGTAATAAAATTGAACTACAATCACCACCACGACCACGTGAATCTGGTCTATTATATCTGTCTATAAATATCTGATTCTAATTCTTCTCCTGGTGATAATCATTCAGATGTTACTTGGACTCCTGATATGGCTTCAGATGTGTCAACGAGTGAGTACGAAGATTTAGAAGACGCAACTGATGAAGCGGCCATGACAATCATGACTCACGGTAATGAACCGTTGACTATTGACGAGGCGTTGTCTGGACCTGAAAGTGAACTCTGGAAGAAAGCGATCATAGATGAGTATGAGTCATTTGAAAAGAATAAGGCTTGGATTTTGACATCATTACCTGCAGGAAAGAAAGCGGTAAAATGTAAATGGGTTTTCAAGAAGAAGATGGGAACTGATGGTCAACTATTACGCCATAAAGCTCGTCTTGTTGCAAAAGGCTTTACCCAAAAGTATGGAGTAGACTACAAGGAAACCTACTCACCTGTGGTAAGATATTCTACAATACGTACCTTACTTGCCCTGGCAGTTAACTTAGACATGCACGTGGATCACATGGATGTCAAAACGGCGGTTTTGAATGGGGATTTGAAAGAAGCTGTGTATATGGAGCCGCCAGATGGGTTTAAAGTAAAAGGGAAGGAAAACTATGTTTTTAAATTGAATAAAGCAATATATAGGCTGAAGCAAGCATCGAAGGCTTGGTATGATAAGATAGATAATGCTATAACTGACCTCCAGTTCAGAAAATCTCTCAGCGAACCATGTGTTTACATAAAATCTGATGACAAAGGCAATCTTATAATTTTGGCACTAAATAAATATTTATTGGCGCTTTTATTAGAAGTTTTTTGAATGAATGTTTGGGTAAATATTTTTCTGTAACATTGTATAACGACAGTCAGTCAGCTCAAAAACTATGTAACTTGGTTTAAAGACTGTTTAGTTTAAGGGCAGGTGTTAGTAAGTATAAACCAAACAGAATAAGGATGTTATAAAAAAGTTGCATTTATTTCCCACTAGGTGGCGCGTTTTTCTTACTCCCCTTTTTGTTAAGATTATACTGCCCCTTTCTGTCTTGTAATTTGTCACGGTATTGTCGATCACAATAAATCTATTGTTCTGCATTCAATCCTGGTTTATTTTACCCTTAACCCATCACCGTACCATAGTACTCGACATGTTTCTCGGTGGCGTGTCCGTGATGCTGCTTGATGCTCCATGATGAGGAGGCGTTACCGTGGTGTTCCTCATGGTGATGCTCCTCTTGGTTCTTTTGCTGCTATGACAGTGAGACCATTTTCAGTAATAAGCTTGAACCTCTAATCAGTTCGTTTCGTATGCAAGATTTTGAATCTTAAGCTAAATAAGAAATTACAATTAAATGGGGACCTCATAATTATAACATCTCTTGCAGGGCAGCTAAGCTCGGCCGCTTATGCTGTTAGAAAGACAGCACATGTAATATATTATGTTGAAACCGCGAGTTTGATCTAGTTTAGCTACTTTCGCAGCATTTTTTATTTTGCTAAGAGAGCTTTCTGAGCCATATAGAATTTACGTCGCCGCAAAGCTCTCAGGGAACTATTTAAAATTATTAATATTATGACGGTACAGTCAACAGCAAAAGTAGATGATCAAAATCAGAAATTCAATAGGAGTCAAAACTGATCACGAATATATGGCAGCTGTACTAGTAGTAAATGTTTGGTATAATTTACAATCACATACTTTTGAATCACTTCGACGCCACCACACAGTTCTGACGCGAACTCCGTTAGTATTGAATTTCTGATTTTGATCATCTACTTTTGCTGTTGACTGTACCTTGTTAATTCATTTAAGAAAATGCTATGTAATGTAAGGAAATATCTATATCATTTAATAAAGATAATGATAGACATCATTTTAATACTAGAAATAAAGATAAAATAGATCAACCTGTTTTCAGTTTATCTAAAGTACATACAGCTTTTATGAGGTACAGTCAACAGCAAAAGTAGATGATCAAAATCAGAAATTCAATACCTACTAATGAACGGAGTTTGCGTTAGAACTCTGCCACACAGCCACACAGTCTCTGCACATAGCTCAACAACAACAACAGCAACAGCTCTGCCATACAGTTCTGACGCGAACTCCGTTAATTAGTATTGAATTTCTGATTTTGATCATCTACTTTTGCTGTTGACTGTACTGTGGGTAGGTAAATGTTACAACAAAGTACAGACAAGTATCAAGCTACCCGAAACTGCAAAATTTTCCCAATCAACTTTGAACCTTATGGTTTAGCGACAAAGTTGAAAATCTATTTAAAAAATTTGACAGATTGAAGTAGCTTGATGAGCTGGCGTCTGTACCTTGTGATACATTGCAATTTAATTAAATAAAGTGTTAAACTCATATTAAAATGTACACTTCATAAATAAGCATTATGCATATTACAAATCAAAGGATTATATATCAAAGATAAGAATGCTTAGAATGGCATGCTGGTCTTGCTCCACAGGACAATCTAGAGTCTTGACAAAATCAAACTGGTTGCTAATTTAATTGTATACTTAATTTTTTTTTGAGATTGATATATAATTATTTATAACTCACACACTATTATATTTATTAAGTGTTAAAATTTTAGGAAAATCGTCTACTTTTACAATGCCTGTAAATAGGTCAGCACCATGTATCTATCACATAATTAATTTATCAGTCATTATTTATAATTATTTTACGAATTCTGATAAAGTAATTTTATTCTAGGTGTATCGACATCATATTAATGATATTATTATTAATGTAATACAAAATATTTTAAAAGATTAACTGTAAAGTTTCTTACCCACTCTTCTCCATACAAAACTATCTTTTGGAAAGGGCAATTAGAATCAATTTAAATTCTTGCTAACGACGCTTGCTTTATTTTGACGTTCAAAAGTGCCTTTTAAATGCCGGTTTAAAATAAATTAATTGTCTTTTACTTTGATTAACCTTGAGTAAAGTTATATTACTTACGCGAATTGACTCGTAACTCTCTATATCACAATAAACTTGCATTCATTAAACTTTTGGTAAACTGGTTTAACATTTTTTGAACGAATTACGAAAACTTGTAGTAGGTAGGTCTGTACTTACGCAGTACTTTTGATTTGTATAAAAAGAAAAATTATGTGCCATTATATTATCAGTCACAGTTGGATTTTACAAGAGTAAACAGCCCAAATCATCAAAATGTACAAGGTACAATTGTCACCAATAATTCATACAATAACTGCCTAATGTAGGCGATAGAATAGAATAAAATACTCTAAATACTCTTTATTATGTACACCATAAATATGACAGATATAAATGTAGAAATTTTACAAGTGGCGACAGAATGGGCGGTCCTATCGCTAAGAGCGATATATTAAGGACAACCTTTGGATGGATTTAGAGATAAAGGAGAGAAAGAATCATAATGATTCATTGTCATCGTTCTCTTACCCTTATTCCAATTTATTTGAGGTTGTCGCAGCATGTCTTTTTCTTCCATAAGTCTTGTTTAGAATAAATCGAATATAGCATAATCAGCCTAAAATATTCCCACTGGTGGGATACAGGCCTCCTCTCTGTGAGAAGGAATGGGCCGTAAGCCAGCAGCGGGCCCAGTGCGAGTTGGTAGATCATAATAATAGAATGTTATAACAATCAATTATTTGTATTCAGTCGAACAAATACGAAAAATCATAGATACGAATAATTTCAATCAAGTTCTAATTTTTACTATAAATTAACACGTATTTACATTTCCCAGATTATCCTAGTTGCCGCTGTTATCGCGATGGTCGCTGCGCGGCCGCAAAACGGTCATGGTCACGATCACCACCACGGTCACGGTCACGCTATCTCGTCACAGAGCATCGTGCTGCACCAAACTCACGACACCAAACACGAGCCTGCCCACCACGAGGAGCGCCACGAGGAGCACCACGAGGCGGAACACGTGGAGCAATACAAGAACCACGAGGAGCAATACAAGAACCGCGAGGAACAGCACGGTCACGCCTCCTCATCACAGAGCATTAAGCAGCACCACGGACACGCTACCGAGAAACACGTCGAGTACTATGTAAGATAATATCCGAATTAACTAAATAATCTTCTGCTTCTTCACAGTTAGAAACAATGATGCTAAGTATGAAATTTGTTGCAGTCTCATCCCAAGTACGAATTCGCGTACAAAGTAGAGGACCCTCACACCGGTGACAAGAAGTCTCAGCATGAATCTCGTGATGGCCACGTCGTGAAGGGCGTGTACAGCCTGCACCAGCCTGATGGCACTATCAGAATCGTTGAGTACCACGCTGACAAGAAAACTGGGTAAGTGTGCACTCTCTTAACTTAACCTTAGCTTTAATGACATGCCAAGCAAGTACCCTCTAAATATCTTATTGTTCTCTTCAGATTCAACGCCAACGTGAAGTACGTGGGTCACGCCGAACACATTGTTCCTGAACATCATCATCATCACTGATTCTAACTCTGGTTGTTAAATTACCTTAACTATTGTTGAACCTTATGTCTAAGCAGTTATTGTTATGTTTTGTGTGTAAATAATAATCGAAGTAAATATATTTATTTTTGTATTACTTTTACACCTATTTCTTTTTCCACGTTTCTTGCTTTATGTTGTGAGTTTGTCTTCAATTATATAATACGGTTTCACCATTTTATTCGGTTGAACGTCAAACTCCCAGAAGCCCTTCTTGAATACTCCTTTTTTATAATATTACCTACAAGGAGTCAGTGCCCGACACTAAATATAATCTTATAATATTGGTTGTTTGACAAAAACACTGAATGCAGTTCATGGGCGCATGCGTAAATTTAAAACTAGTTTATATTTATTATATTTGCAATGGGCTCGCCCTCTATTACATGGGAGTTAAATGTATCGGGCGACATGTTGGTTTGCTTACTACAGGTGTGCAGTGTCAAGTTACTACAATCTGTCAAATTTCTTTAATAGATTTTCAACTTTATCGCTAAATTATAAGGTTCAAAGTTGATTGGGAAAATTTTACAGTTTCGGGTAGCTTGATGTGCTGGCGTCTGTACTTCTAGTACACCAACACGTCCCCCAATACATCCTCCGCCTAACCCTTTTGAGAATAGAGGCGTGATGATGTTAAATAATATGTTATATCTACACTATGTCAGACAAAAAAGGGACACAAAAAAAATTGCCATTCTATATATTTTGATCGTGTTAGTAATAGTAGTGATGACATTATATGTATTTCAGAGTTGGTCTGATAGTATATTCGTCCGCATCGAAACTTGAAACTTGGAACGAATTTCCAAGTTTCCTTAAATAATAATAAAATGTATTTATTTTCTCCCACAAGTTTCAAGATGTACCTACACAGTTTATATTTCATAAAAGTTTGAAGATGGGAGACAGAAGCCCATACTAAGTAAAACCTGTGCTACGGGTCTCCTGGTCTCCTTATCTCGAATATATTCTAGAGAGCTCTGTTAAGGACAAAGTCAAAGTCAAGTCAAACTCAAATCATTTATTTCAAATAGGCACATTAAAGGCACTTTCGAACGTCCAAAATTACAGTAAAATTGAATTGATTTTAGTCTACATAATCTTTTGCATGTTAAGGATGGTTCATAAAAAAGGGATGTGAAACCGGTAAAAAACCGATTTAGGTTGGCGAGCCGTTAACATCAACGTTCCGCTAACGTTTTCTGAAATCTGTTATAGTAACATCAAAGAATGAATGAACTGATTCAACATGTGATGGACCAGCTAATTGCAACAGAGAATAATTCAATAATAAGGCCGCTCATCTACAAATAAAAACAAATGTGATAACTTTTGTGTGTATCTAGGATGATCTGTAACAAATAAGTTTTATAAAGCTTTATAAAACATTTATAAAGCTTATTCAAAGTTCATTGCCAAAATAATTAAAAATGTTTTCCGCATAAATTTGATAAACAATTTAATGTCACAAAACTATTTATTGGCCCTTCCACAAATACGTATATGTAACGTTAGTACATGTAACATCCTAAAAATCAGAAACCCATTAATAAGTTTTCAGTAACTATTGTCTTTCAAACTGTGTGCCCGATAGGATTTCTTATCGGCAACTTCTCTTCTTAATCGAAAGTCTGAGAACCAGTCTTACCAAGGGGTATCGTATTACCCAGTAACTGGGTTGTGGAGGTCAGATAGACAGTCGCTCCATGTAAAATAATGATATTCAGCTGCTTCCGGTTAGACTGGAAGCCGAGCCCAGCATAGTTGGGAAAAGGCTGGGCAGATTATGATGGAACTTCTCTTCTTGATGAGCCTTAGGGGATGCGATATCAAAAAACGATGATGCAACTAACTTCTACTTGTCTGGACGCTTTTAAAACGGGCCATACAGCTACAATGTTATTGTAAGTATAGGGCCCGCGCTGTACCAACTTCCACGTTTATAAATGACGAATTTTTTTATAGTTAGGATGTATTTTTGAGATTCCTTTCTTCGTCCTCATTTTCGATATTAGTATAAAAGTGTTTTGCAAAATTTCATACTTTTGTACCACATTTGAGACACTCATCTACTACCGACAGTTTTCATAATACCTAATAAACAATTTACATGCTAATAGTAAATATTAAAATTACATCACATACCTACATACATAATCAGGCTATAATGTACCCACTGTTGGTACACATGCCTCCTCTCTGTAAGAGAGGAGGGGGAGAGAGGGGGTGGGCCGTATTCTACCACGTGGGCCCAGTGCGGGTTGGTAAGATTAAAATTACATAAATATAATACGTTAAAACCAAGCAATAGTTTTATTATTGTTAATAGTTAGTAATTGTGAGAATAAAAAACATTAATTCGATATTTGGTAAAATGCATGTCAAAGTCTACATTAAAAAAAATACAAATTAAAGGGTGATCCCTTTCGAAATTCAATATTTTATACAGAAGAATGAAGAAATATCTTTATCTCCAACAAAGGATGAATCAGCGTGTGAGTAAAAAAACGTTTGTACAAAAAAAAAACAATCGAGTTCGAAACCAAAGACACCGACTTCCGAAGTTAAAGTTATTTTTCACTTTGTAGTGTCATTTTTGGAAGTCGGTTGTTTTTTTTTTTTTGTAAAAAGTTTTTACTTTTCCCTTTTAGTTGTACCTCACACAAATTCGTATAACACTACTTGTATATATTTTAGTGTTCAATTTCAAAATAGGCTGTGTTAGAATTTTTTTTTTATCGGTTTACAATAATTGCCGAAGATATCACTTAATATACATACAAAAAAAAAATGCAATCGAATTGAGAACCTCCTCCTTTTTACCGACTTCAAAAAAAAGGAGGTTATCAATTCGATACGTATGTATGTAATATTATTGGAATTGCATTATATTCACATATGATGATCTATTAAGGCTTCCAAACAAATATACAAAATTTCATAGACGTATGTATGTATGTATGTATGTATGTTTGTCCACGCATATCTCCGGAACTATTAATCGGATCGTGACCATTTTTTTTATTGGCTTACATTTTCTTCAACTTAGGGAACAGTGCAAGTTTCATCAAGATCGATTCAGTAATTTTCAAGATATGGACTAATACGTGTAAGTGTGACGGCCTGGCTTATTGATAAGAGCTACGGGTGTAGTGTCAAAGGGAAAACATCTCAAAACCTTGGTCAAATACTAGTGCAAAAACTAAAAATTACGAAATAAAAAGTAATTTAAAAAAATTAAACCGACTTCAAAAAGAAATTAACTCAAAATTATGAAATAACTTTAATTTCGGAAGTCGGTGGCATAAAACTAAAATACAGATCCCAAGACACCGACTTCCGAAATTAAAGTTATTTCATAATTTTGAGTTAATTTCTTTTTGAAGTCGATTTAATTTTTTTTAATTACTTTTTTGAAGTCGGTTATGTAAAGGTACGGTCCTTATAGCCACAATGCATCACATGACAATTCCACTAAGCCACCACTGAAAAGTCATCAGAAAGCAAACGACGCAATTTCGATTACTAGAATTTTTATTTTTTTCTTGAAGCGATTTTGATAAAATTTCTATGGGACCAATCTGAAATTAAATCCTTTCAAATAAAAAAAGAATTTTGCAAATCGGCTACCGGAGCTCTGAGGCATTTTTTTTAAGTCAACAGAATTGATAAGCTCCTCCTTTTTTTTGAAATCGGTTAAAAAGAAAATCATCTTAATAATCCTAAAATATTGGAATGACAGCAATTCAGTTTTATCTACAATCCTTACCTGAGGGCCTGGACAAGTGGCAATCCAAGCGTTTCGTATTAATAAAACGATTTTCAACAGAATTTATATAATAAGCTACTCAACAAGAGGGCCCTGGAAATGTATTGGGACATTGTTAACCCAATACATTTGTGCCTTTCCCATCATCATTATCGCTGAAAAAACATGTCATTGCCCTCTGGATGTGTTATGTATGGGTCCGTATTCTGCATCTCAAACGAATAATGGTCCTAATTAATTTACCTGCTTTTACCTAATTCGACTCAGAATTCTTTGTTTTGTCAAAGGATTTTTTTTCTTTTTGATTCTTAGTACATTTATTCATTTAGACAGGTAAAAATAACAAAATTAAATTCTAAAACTAAAACTATACAGAAACTAGAAAAAAGCGTCGAAAAACTCATCCGCATCGCTGTCGACTGGTAATGTACCCAAGAGACTGGCGGCATTACCACGTTGTATGGCGATGCTTAGCCTCTGGCCAAGGTACAAGCCAGCCCTTGGGTCACGGGAAGTGTCAACCAGCCGTTTCTAATTAATTATATCTTTAAGGTTTAATCCCATGTTGCTATTCAAATAGGACTCAGTTAAGGTATTTTCATGTTATTTCCATGGTTCATATTATATCTATAAACTTAACTTCTTGACTCTTGTGTGGTTACCTAGGGTGAGCCGTAAATTGAAGTTACATAAAAAAACAAAGAAAATAAAGTAAATTCAAAAATAAAAACGTAATTGATTATCATCGAAATAATATACTCAGCTCAATGAGATGTGGCTACATAAAACCAAGCCAATATAACTTTTGATTGAATGAATGTCAATGTCCTGCGTAAACAAAAGTACTTTCTTTTTCGTGCAAGGGCTAATTAACGTGGATTTAATACTTTACTCAAGGTCAGTTTTACTTATTTTTATGGCAAACTGGCCTGTCAAGCGCACAACGTATTGCGAAAAACTGTATCACAGACCCTTTAATGTGTATAAAAAGAGAATTTTTGTCCAAAGAGGATATCAGTCACTGTTCGATACTTCAAGAGTAAAGAATACTCATAAAATATCAATATGTACAAGGTACGACTTGAAACAACCGTAAAATAAAATATTTTTTGCAATAACTAAATCTAATATGTGGATAAGATTAATAAACTAATTATTTTTGAACAGATATTCCTAGTCGCCGCTGTGATTGCGATGGTCGCTGCACGGCCGCAAGAAGGCCATGGTTACGATCACCAGCACGGTCACGGTCACGCTATCTCGTCACAGAGCATTGTGCTGCACCAAACTCACGACACCAAACACGAGCCCGCCCACCACGAGGAGCGCCACGAGGAGCACCACGACGAGGAATACGTGGAGCAATACAAGAACCACGAGCAGCATCAACTCGAGGAACACCACGGTCACGCCTCCTCATCACAGAGCATCAAACAGCACCACGGACACGCCACCGAGAAACACGTCGAGTACTATGTATGATAATATCCAAAATTATAATCTTCTGCCTCTTCACAGTTAGAAACAATGCAGCAATGATGCTAAGTATGAAATTTGTTGCAGTCTCATCCCAAGTACGAATTCGCATACAAAGTTGAGGACCCTCACACCGGTGACAAGAAATCTCAGCATGAAGTTCGTGATGGCCACGTCGTGAAGGGCGTGTACAGCCTGCACCAGCCTGATGGCACCATCAGGATCGTCGAGTACCACGCTGACAAGAAAACTGGGTGAGTATTCAAATATACATCATTTAAACCAAGCTGTACCGGTTGTTATGCCTGGAAATGAGTCATAATACTTTATTTTCGTATTTACAGATTCAACGCCAACGTGAAGTACGTGGGTCACGCCAAACACATTGTTCCCGAACATCAACATCATCACTGATTATCCTATAAATCTCATTGTTAAATAACTTTATTGTTGAACCAGTATATCTTTAATTGTTGATTATTATGTTCTAAGCTGTGTGTTGTACAATATTAAATTAATTGATTATTGAATCTCACCTACATTGGTTTCATTTCAACGAATTATTTAGCATAGTTTATTTTAACTCATTGAAATTACGATTAATCGCTTCGTTTTTTTGGCCACTAATCAAAATGAAATTAACCATGATTCGATTCATGTTTGTGCAATTAGTTATTATATTTTTCATGTAACTGATTTTCATAAATGGTATGAGTTTATCGCCGAACTTCCTGGTATTCTTACTCCAATGGTATTTCGAGAAAGTATTATTAATATATTGTACTTTTAGATAGTGCAGGATCACGAATAATTAACATCGTAACAAAAATCTTACTCAAGTCACAGTACAGCATTTCGACAAAGGGTGTTGGACTGGGGCACCTACCTTCTTTATAATTCTTAAATTAACTTCTTCCAGGTAGATACAATATAAGTCTTTGTGTAAGTATATAAGTCTTTATTTTAGTTACAAGTTTTTTCACAGCGAATCGATACTGATTATCGTCAAATAAAATTTCAGTTATGAAAAGAACTAACGAATGACTTATGTATGCTCGTGGTGCTGGGGATGGGTCTCAGATATGTTTGCCCAGTTTAATTCATTAATTCTCGCCGGAACTTGAAACAATCGAAAACTCGTTTAGAGAAAAAATTTTTAGGTCTTAGTCACTTCTAAGACCTAAAAAATTTTTCTCCATATTTTAAACATATATAGAAGTACAAGTTTTTTATTAATAAGTTAAAATATGTTGTCATGGGGAAGCCGATCTTAACACTAATATATTAACATTATTAGGAAAACCATTATTTTTCTGCCTAGGGTATTTAAGGAACAGTCTATGTCTGATACAATTTTCGTTTGCTAATTAAGTTAATATTAGTGTTAAAAGATCGGCTTTCCCATATGATCAGGTCAAGCTCAGGTTAAGGTTATGTTCTTTTAAGGTACCTTCAACAAAGCTCCCGGGTTTGTTTCTCACATCGATAATTATTGTTGACGTCAGAATTTAGATAATCGCACGTGGGGAAACTGTCTCTCAAGTAAGTGAAATATCTAAGCTACTATGTTTAGTCCAAGCTAACAATTAACATAATTATGTGCATACACGGCATACAGGGTTATTGGTAAAACACCAGAAACCTCTTAAGAGGTCATTGTACTCATCATTATGAACAACTTTTACTATGGGACCAAACCTGAAATCGCGAAAAAAAAATCAGCTGTTCCCTACATTTTGACGAGTAATACGAACATAAATGTAGGGAACAGCTGATTTTTTTTTCTCGATTTCAGGTTTGGTCCCATAGTAAAAGTTGTTCATAATGATGAGTAGAATGACCTTTTAAGAGGTTGCTGGTGTTTTACCAATAACCCTGTATACTGCTAGTAACTCCAAGTAGTAATCGATCGATTTCTGAGAGCCGCACGCCAACCAGCACTGGGCTCGCGTGATAGATGTCCACTCCCTCTCGAATAGAGGAGGCATGTGTCCTAGCAGTGGAAACATTATAGGCTGATTATGCATGATTGTGAATAATATCCACTGTCCAGTATGATGATCACGTTGGGGTCACCAGTATAGAGGTATGAGGAACAGGGTGTAAAGTTCACTCATACTCTATAGAAAAGGGAGGATCCTCCGACCAGACGGGTGTTGTGTCTGGCGGGCAACTGCCCAATTATTCATGTCGGGCCGTTGTATCTATGCTAGTTGCGAGGTAAACTCTGCTTGCGAGATGCAGGATTTTGCGTGACGTCAGTATGACGCGTTGTAGATACCGCTACACCGTAAATAAGTATGATCGAGAAATATCAAATAAGTAAGTGGGTATTTGTTTAAAATAATTAAAAGTACTCAAACAAAATCCCCCTCCCTCTGAATCCCTCTCACTGAGAGGAGGCTTGTGTCCCAGCAGTGGGAACATTATAGGCTGATTATGATGATGACTCAACCAAAAAGCGTTCCACGCTTTTGTTCAATTAAACATTGGATATAAAAGAAGTGACAAGCTTACTAATAACAAGTATTATCTGGTATCCATATGGTACCTAGGTTATCATCCACCACATTTTTAGGGTTCCGTACCTCAAAAGGAAAAACGAATCACTTCGTTGTCCGTGTGTCCGTCTGTCAAGACCCTTTTTCTCAGAAAAGTTATCAAGTTGAAATTAATATCAAACACTCAAGGCTGCAATCCCTTGAAGCAGTGAAATAATCAAACTTCTAAGTCAACACAATCAAAAGATACGAAATTTGTAATTACATACCAACAAATTTGTAGGACACCCTCTGTGCGCGATTCCCGACTCGTACTTGACCGGTTTTTTATTTTTGGGGCGTGATGACAGATTGATGATTAAACTACGTAGACAGAGTAATCTATAGACTCATGGTATCCGTGTCACCGAAAGGGACAAAACATTCCGGCAATGTTCATCATACTATAATTTTTACAGCTTATTACACTGCACCTTAGCATTTTCACAGTTGCGCAAATGTACTATTATTGAATTATGCACGAAAAAGATCTTATTTTCCGTTTAATCGCGGTGTAGCTTTTATTATTTCATTCATAATTTTTATTAATTCATTCATAAACGTCAAACTTGTTGTGCACATTGATGTGCTTAGCCGACACGCAGTAAGGGACAGAAATACTCTTACTCTGTCTCTTTTCTTTGCTAGTGACGTTAATATATTTCTCTTTTTCTTGTGCGAATGAAAAAGAAGATATGCAGCAGTCTATAGTTTGCTCTGTCTACGTTAAACTACATATATTTCATTTTTGAGGGGTTTACTAGTGACGATTGAAGAGTTCCACTCTCCACCTCCTGGCTCCATCATGAGATCAGTTATAAGAAACCAAATTATGGTATTGTCATCCAAACGACAATAAGAAGTAGAAAATTTATAGTGATATAGTCATTTGTTTTACAAGCTAATAAAAGCGTGCTAGAAATGAATATGAACTTAATTTAAAAAACAATTCATTCTTTTGTAAGTCCCTTCACATTTTTTTAATTGTAGAAGCCATCATGTATTTAGGAAAGAATTATAAGATGAACATTAATTGAACATACAAATGTCCTTATCAAAAAAGCATATTATAAGATTAAAGACTATGTTGAAGACAAGGTAGTTTGGCAATAGTTCCTTCTGCACATGTGGCTTCCCTGACTCCTCATTAACGGCTTAGCTATTTAAATGTCTATTAACTGCTCTCAAATTACGATGTTCATTTTTTATTTACTTTACTTTATTTACATACTTTTTTGACATAATCTCTTTATTACTTGACATTATATACAGACAATTCAAATTTTTCATCTCTATAATAGTGGTTGTAATGGGAATCATATCACTAGGTTTTATTAGGTTTTTATTTTTTATTTATCCTTTTGATAGATTCTTATTTTGTAAATGTGAGGACTTTGTAGGCCTTGTAGACTTTAGATCTGTAGACCATTTTTTATTTTATCAAGTACCTGATACTTGTTGACAGGCCTACGCTATCCTCCCATACCTACTGTAATTTGAAAATATTGTAAAAGCCAATTATTTTTAAAAAGAGTAACCGTGGAGTTTCTTGCCGGTTCTTCTCCATAGGAAACGACCAATTGGAACCGTGCACCTAGCTTCTGACGTTTCATAAGTGCCCATGTAGGCTTATGTGAAATAAAATATTTTGATTTTGATTTTGAAATGTGTATATCTAATTTTGATGAATGTCAATGCCCTGCCTTAAAGAAAGAAAATAATAATATATCAAGGACAGATCAACTTTCCGAAATAAAACCCATGCAGCAAACTGGTTCAAAATTTTTGTAGCGTATTACGAAAAACAGTGCAAACCCTATAATCAACTGTATAAAAAGAAAAATTATGTGCTGGGACAGTATCAGTCACCATTCAGTACTCCAAGAGTAAAGAATACAAATTATCACAATGTACAAGGTAATATTTAAAAATCATACATAACATTACAGCCGTTAAAAGCTGTCATAAGCATTGCAATAAAAACAAACTATTCTCTACTAGTTTCTAAAATAAAAATTCTAAAAATAAAATTGTCTTGCACAGATCATCCTAATCGCTGCTGTCGTTGCGGTTGCCGCCGCGCGGCCACAAGAGGGTCACGGTCACGAGCACCACCACGGTCACGCCTCCTCATCACAGAGCCTTAAGCAGCACCACGGACACGCCACCGAGAAACACGTCGAATACTATGTACGATCATTGTTCGAATCATAATATTATAGTGTTTTCCTTTCCCCTGGTAAAGATTTTGCTAACCATCATCTTGTCTTACATACAGTCTCATCCCAAATACGAGTTCGCGTACAAAGTAGAGGACCCTCACACCGGTGACAAGAAGTCTCAGCATGAATCTCGTGATGGCCACGTCGTAAAGGGAGTGTACAGCCTGCACCAGCCTGATGGCACCATCAGGATCGTCGAGTACCACGCTGACAAGAAAACTGGGTGAGTCTTCACATACACATCATTTAAATCAAGATGTACCGAATAATATGCCTGGAAACGTGTGATTTAACTTTATTTTCGTTTTTACAGATTCAACGCCAACGTGAAGTACGTGGGTCATGCTAAACACATTGTACCTGAACATCATCTTCATCACTGATTTATTGTACGGATCTGATTGTTACCTTAGTCTTTAATGTTAATTGTTTTGTTCTTACTTAGCTGTTTGTGTTTGTGTTGTGCTGTTTGTGTTTGTGTTGTTAGCTGCATTAAGTAGTTACCCCACCAAAAGACATGTGCGTTCAAATCCGTGATAGGCCCAAGTTGGTTTTTGTATTTTGCAAAAACATTTTATTTTAAATAATGTATTGTTTTAGTGAATAAATAAGTTTAAGTAAGTATTTTTTTTTAAATTCTGTTTTTATTATTGTTTTTTTCAATAAAACAATACTTTTGCGACGACAAGCAACAATAATAGGGTTAACATTTACGACAACTTATTCATCGTCTAAATGGACTGGAGGTTTCAAGACCGCTTACCGTGCATAAGATTGGAAGTTCAAATCCTATATAGGCACGAAATGTGCTTTTTGTTCATTATATTATTTTGATATATTTTTCTATTTTGTTTTAAGTAGTAATTATTTATAAAGAATTAAAAAATCAAGAAAAATAAAATACTTTATTAATCATTTATTATTGCTATTATTTAACAAAACTATGATCTTATTTTACAACAAACAGAACAACTATTTTAGTTCTCATAAAATCAGAAATCATTTAAAAAAATAATTGATAAATAGTAGTCGTTTACTCTTCGCCGTTTTAAGTGAACGTATACAAAGTTCTAACTTGAAGGTATGGATTAATTTTATAAAGACAACGTAAGTAAGTAAAATTAATGGATACCCTCAAATTATAACATCTTTCGATTAGACAGGGACCTAAAGATATAATGACTCAGCCGATAGTAGATAACAATTTCATCGCAATTCGTATGGGCTCGCTGGCTAGTTCGTCAAACTGCCGGTATGAGTATGACGACGTTCGGTGATGCGATGGTTCGAATCCGAGTCAACACAATGGACTCTTTTTGAAGTAGTTCTTTAGATTATTCGTAAGGAATTCAATGTTGTAGCAGTGTAACATTTTAAAACTTGAGGGGTTAGGACATAGTGACGCTTTCTGTACATATTAAATTAATTAATTATTCAATGACACCTGAATTGTTTTCCTGTAAAGGTTTATTTAACAGTATCTTAATACCTGATGTACCAAACCCTTAGAATAGAATACCTTTTTGGTTTTAAGAAGTCTTTTTAACAAGATTGCTGCCCAGAGAACCGACACATAATAACTGCGCAATGATTTTCTTTTTGATTGATGATTTGCGGTCTCTGAAGTCACGGCAAAAAGTTTGGCAAAAACACCAAATCAATGCAAAGGAGACGGCGATAAAGTATTCACATTCCCATTTCTCGGGGCTTCTCAGCAAGAGTCTGGAGATGGCAAAAATACTAGACGTTAATACGCTTAGCTTAGATAATAACTCATTAGAACATCACAAAACATTGTGCGACTAGCATCAATTCTATTTTATTGTAAATTTTAACGTTCAAAAGTGCCTTTTCTTTTTATTAAGCTTCCGCCCGCGACACCGTCCGCGTGCTCCCCCCATTCACCCTCTTAGGGGTGGAATTTCAAAAAATCCTTTCTTAGCGGATGCCTACGTCATAACATCTACCTGCATGCCAAATTTCAGCCCGATCCCTCCAGTGGTTTGGGCTGTGCGTTGATAGATCACTATGTCAGTCAGTCAGTTACCTTTGAGTTTTATATATTCAGATTTGCTTTGAGTTTGATTTCGATCGACAGAAATTAATAAAAACTTTTGTCCAACTCACCAAATACAAATACAAATACAAAATACAAATACAAAATGTTTTTATTCATGAAATTTGTTACAACAATGGGTGGTTGTGTTTGGGGACTCCTTTTAAGCAATTATTGCCTGTGTTAGGAGGCCCCGCTCTTCCATAGCAAAATATTTACAACAGTAACAAATATGTGGGTAATTAGACTTATGCTTAATTACTTATTTCTATTGATAATATATATATATATATTTTTATTTATAAAAAAGGATAAAGAAAAAAAGGAAAAAGTAAAATAATAAAAACAAGAAAAAAAAAATTGTGTAAGAGTGTGTGTGTGATGAGTGTGAGTGTGCGTGTGTGGGGGGTGTGTGTGTGCGTGAGTGTGGGGGTGCGTGTGTGTGTGTGTGTTTTTTTTTTTTTTTTTTTTTTAACTGCCTGTTTTTGTGAGATTGTATGTATGTGTGTAACAATTGAGTAATGTATTATTATAATGTATCTTGCTATTTAAATGGTTACAGAAAACACAACACTGAAAAAAAATCAGCTGATCCCTACATTTATGTTCGTATAACTCGTCAAAATGTAGGGAATAGCTGATTTATTTTCGCGATTTCAGGTTTGGTCCCGTAGTAATTTTTTTTCATAATGATGAGTACAATGACCTCTTAAGAGACTGTTAAAGTTTTACCAATAACCCTATATAATATGAAAACAGAAAAATAAAAAGAGATAAATGAAAAATAAGGTCCTGTAACAGGCCAAAAGGCATCCATTCTATCTGTAATGTCAGCCACCGACAAAGCCGCTGTAGGTACAGCTTAGTGAGACGAGGGTACTCTGATGAGCCAAAGTGCAACTGTAAAGCCAAATTACAAACAATGCTTCACCTCATGTAATTTGTGGAATTCCACTTGTAATTCTAAGGATACATGCGAAACCACTGCTAATAAGAGCATTGGTGGCCATGTGGTAACGGTCGTGATTTACGAGTTGTAGGTCGTAGGTTCGAACCAGGCAGGCCCTTTACTTTCTGTAATCACCACTGCTCTCTAAACGATGAAGACATTGCGAGGAAACAGGCATGTCTTAGAACCAAAAATTCGAAGACTTGTGACATTTATCAACCCGCACTGGGCCCGCGTGGTGGATTACGGCCCACCCCCTTACACCGAGAGGAGGCCTGTGTCCCAGCAGGCTGATTATGCTACGCTTATTATAATTATGCTGCTAATACTGTGGATGCTGCTGAGTGTTGGTCAAGGAAAGAGAAAAAAAAACTTTCTTACATCTATGGGTCCAGCTAATGTATGGACAGTCAACAAAAGAGATAAGTATGCAGGATCGTCGGATATAGTTGAAGTTTGATAAGAAACCGATGGCTGTTCTCGAATAAAATTTTATTTCATTTATAGAAAACAAACAGCTCATTTATCAAATAAAATTTCAGTCGACAACATGACATCGGTTTCTTACTAAACTTCAACTATATCCGACGATCCTGCATACTTATCTCTTATGTTGACTGTACATAGATAACAGCGATGACAAAGGCTAAATATAACTGCGCCGCGTTAAAGACTGGCAGTGGTAACGGTCGTGATTTACGAAGTTGTAGGCGTAGTTGTTACCCAGACAGGCGCTTTACTTGGACAAATTATTTCATCACTACTGCTCTCAAAAAGGTGTAGGAAAACATCGTGAAGAAATTGGTGTATCCTAGAACCAAAAATTCGAAGACATGTGACATCTGCCTATCCGCACTGGATCCGCGTGGTGGTTTATAGCCCACTCCCTCTCACAGGAAGTAGGCCTGTGACCCAGCAGGGGAAACATCATAGGCTGATAATGCAATAAAGGCTTCTACAGGGATCAAGTGTCTTGACTTGGCACATAAGGTTGGTAACATAATTATTATGTGATGTGCATTCAGTGCTCATTACGCTAAAAGTGGTAATGGACTGTTTAAATTGCCAAGAACAACGACCAACACCTTATAAAACTTTAATTATGCAGTTGGATTAAGTACACTGGCTTTTTTTTTAAGGTGTGATATCATCGAATGACCCCTCCCGCTCTGGGTGGAGCGGAAGGGAGTGTCAGAATCTTACTGACTAAAACCCACCCGTGTTCCTTCCTTAGCCGTTTATGTTCCGAGGTAGCGGTAATCCTTTCGGACAATCCCGCTGCCCCGGCAGGCTTCGGCCCTTCACTGTTTCTGACATCTCCCTGAGGCGCGCGTGGAACACGTACGCGCCGTCCGGCACGGGCCTGGTCATACATAGTACACTGGCTTGTGTTAGAATTAGGTAAGTCAAAACAACAAAATAGACAGAAGACTTATTTCCCAAGCTGTTCATACTTGCTTGGTTTTAGTACACTTTTAAAGACATTTAGAAATAAGTAAAACAACGCTTTTTAAGGATACAGTGATCCTTGCTCTGTATTCCTATAAGAACAAAAAGGATAATTAACTCAAAGAAGGCCAGCCTTGCTTTCCGAAACAAGATATATGCTGTAAACTGGTCGAACATTTTTTGAACTGATTGCGAAAATCTGTATCACAGACCCTTTAGTAGAGTGTATAAAACGAAAAATTATGCACTGGGATACTATCAGTCACCATTCAGAACTCCAAGAGTAAGGAATATAAATCAAACAAAATGTACAAGGTATTATTTTGAAAGACATTAAAACCAGCCAATAGACAATCATTGCTAAAATTAGAATAGATTGTCTAAAGTCATGCAAGAGATAAAATCTGTTTTATATTACAAATTGCAAGACAATAAAAATTCATTATCAACTTTTCCACAGATCATCCTAGTCGCTGCTGTCGCTGTGGTTGCCGCCGCGCGGCCACAAGAGGGTCACGGTCACGAGCACCTCCACGGTCACGCCTCCTCATCACAGAGCATCAAGCAGCATCACGGACACGCCACCGAGAAACACGTCGAGTACTATGTATGATGACATTCCAATAATAATGTTTAATTTTGATTTATTTTAGGAATGTTTTTGCTAATCAATACTTATCTTACAGTCTCATCCCAAATACGAGTTCGCATACAAAGTGGAAGACCCTCACACCGGCGACAAGAAATCTCAGCATGAAATTCGTGACGGCCACGTCGTGAAGGGCGTGTACAGCCTGCACCAGCCCGATGGTACCATCAGGATTGTCGAGTACCACGCTGATAAGAAAACTGGGTGAGTATACATTCATTTAAACCAAGATACGTATTGAATAAATTTATTGTTGAAATATGTCAATAAATGTTATTTTTGTTTTTTACAGATTCAACGCCAACGTAAAGTACGTGGGTCACGCTAAACACATTGTGCCTGAACAGCATCACCATCACTGATTTATTCTACGGATCTGATTGTTACCTTAGTTTATTGTTGATCCCCCAAGTTTTAATTGTTAATTGTTGTGTTCTTAGCTGTAAGTTGTACATATTAAATTAATTGATTATTCAGTCTCACCCAAATTGTTTTCCTGTAATGTTCTATTTACTCTATCTGATCTATTCTGTAAAAATCTCACCGTGAAAACTTAGGTACAGTGAGCTGTCGATAGTATCAATCGCTAGCATCAAGTGGAATGGCAGTTCACTTCAAGCTCACTTTACCTAAGTATACCGCCTGATGTAACAAATATGGATTAATATTTAATTTTGGGTTTACTTAAGCTTCTATAATGCTGTAAAGCTGCCCAGAGAGCCGATAAATAGATTCGCAATGATTTTTAATGATTTACGACCTTGAAACTCAGAACACAGACTAAACGTATTATCATTAGAACATTGAACAGCAAACATTAATGAAACGACTTTTGACTAACTCACCAAATATGGATTTAAATCAAAATAGCTTACTGAAAACACAACACGACAAGGGGGCCTAAAAAGGCCACTTTGGCAGAATCATAAACGTATTTTGCTTTTTTTCGTTGCAAGAGATTGGGATTGGATTTGGATTGGTATTTAAGCACAGACAAAAAAAAATAACTGAAAAATCCTTCACCAATGGGATTTGATACGAATAACCAGTTAACTGTCTATTATGATTTATAATGATTTGATGAATTCCTTTTATGATTCTGCAAAAGTGGCCTTTTTAGGCCCCAAGATATCTGTGTAAAGTCATCTCTTTAAAAAAAAATCTTTAATTCATGTACTGACTCACAACGCACAGCCTAAACCGATTTTACATATATAGCAAAAGTAAGCAGTAAGGAAGGATGTTTGAAAATTCATCCCCCAAAGGGGTTAAATAAGAGATAAAACTTTATCATTTTTGCCGATACAAAATCAAAGTACGTGTGCAAAAAAAATCTTAGATGAAATTCATTGTATAATGCATGGTCATGACATGGTCAAATGAAGGTCTCAAAAAGTAAACATTCCACATGATAGTAATGCAGGATAACGAATACAAATAAGCAAAGACATAACCATTTCATAATGGAGGCAGCCTAGATAAACAATGAGCCAACACCAGCTAAGGACCACCACTTAAGACTACCGAATATTTTGATTCTTATAATACCTATGTATATTCCACAGAAAAGAAACCCGCCTGGGATGACACCGTTACTTTGTCCGTTTATAAAATTCTAGCCAGAGGACGTACAAATATTGAACACAAAATCTGATGAAAATTCAATTGCGGAAAAAACGCGACTTAATAATATTAGGTCATGTTGAGGCAGATTGCAATGTAAGATTTTTTGGTACTATGATACTTTCCACATACGTATAACATGCGCTGTAATTGCTTAGTTATATTGACGATGAACTCAGATTACTATGTAAAGTCAGCCCATCCAAGTAAAATAGAAATCTCTTAACCTACTACGAAACTAGATATGCCTCTGTAGGTATACATCATAGTCAGATGGGAGTCCTACGATGAGCAAAAGTGCCACAATGGACCCACATTATAAACAATGCCTTACGTCCTGACCTGCTCTTTGTGCAATTCCATCATACCGACTATGAAGGACTTGTGCTACCACTGCTGACTGATACTTTCGCTATGACTGAATTTTTTGTCGAAGCTTAATTAGTAGGTATAGAGTTCTAAAAGACTCTTTATACGATACTTTATAAGTTCTCTATTCTTCGTTCCAAATCACAAGTAGCGGACGCTAGCCGCACAGCTGCTGGACTAAAGTGGAACTGGGCTGGCCATTGGGCTGGCCATCTCTGTCGCGTTTCAGAGCAGCAATATGCAAAAGCCAGTGGATCCCCAATGGCAGGAAACAACTGCGTGGCAGGCCTAGAAAGAGTTGGCGGGATGAGCTGGACTCCTTCTTAAAGGATTGGCCCACAATCGCAGTAGACCGGGAAAAGTGGAAAGAGGGAAGGGAGGCCTTTGCTCGGCAGTAGGACCATACAGGCTTATATTAAATAAAAAATATTTAATTGGAATAATCCACACGACGTAGAAATTAATGAACCTAAATAAAATGAATGGATGAATACTACTTTTGTCATTTGACTCAGTTCCAAAGAGCCAATTAAAGCCAATAATAAAATGTGTGATGTGTGTATGTGACACTCACCTTTAGAACTATCATTAGAATAAAAGTGGCGTTGTCCGTACAATGGCTGTGAAAACCACGGATGATGAGTTCAAACCTTTTGGAAACATCAAAAGAAATATGTTTACTTGGAAACTGAAACGTTGAAGAGGCTTTTATAACGCAGAAAGACTAAAATCATGCTTGTACATTATTATATTAACAGAAGTAAGTCATAATATCCGAAAAATCATAATAGACAACGTACACTATTCGTACACTTGTCTTAACCAGGTTAGACGCTCCAAGATACAGACATAATATGTATATGCATGAACTAACGCCTTTTTCTCATGGCAGAAACTACCGAACGCCACCAGCTACGATCCTCACATACTCATTTTACTTCGAAATATTATTTAGAAAGAAGTTATACATTTTGAAGGATGCGATGATCCTTCTTATATGGTTAATTCCGGTGAATATTAATGACATCCTATACAAAAAGAAGTAAAGTGACTTTATCCGAAGGTCAGCTTTACTTTGCCAGGTCAGCGGGATTGTCCGAAAGGGTTACCGCTGGCCCGGAACATAAAGGGCTAAGGAAGGAACACGGGTGGGTTTTAGTCAGTAAGAGTCTGACACTCCCTTCCTCTCCACCCAGAGCGGGAGGGGTCATTTGATGATTTCCCATCCACAAAAAAAAGGGCTACTATGAGCTGAACGAGCCAGATAACCCATCAGACATGTTGAGTATCACGCAGACAAGCATAGTGAGTAAGTTAACTGGAAAGAAAAATTAGGGAACGCTGACGGTAGAAACACTATCGGCTTACTTACTACTTCATTACTACTGAAATTCAATTTGTTTTCTATTAATAGATAACATTAAATTTTATTCGAGAATATCCACCGGTTTCTTACTAACAATTTGTTTTCTATTAATAGATAACATTAAATTTTATTCGAGAATATCCACCGGTTTCTTACTAAACTTCAACTATATCCGACGATCCTGCATACTTATCTCTTTTGTTGACTGTACATGTCTGGTCATAGTAAAAAAATTTTTAACAAAAAAAAACCGACTTCCAAAAAAACACTACAAAGTGAAAAATAACTTTAATTTCGGAAGTCGGTGTCTTTGGATCTGTACCTATTTTAGTTTTTGCCACCGACTTCCGAAATGAAAGTTATTTTTCACTTTGTAGTGTTTTTTCGGAAGTCGGTTTTTTTTTGTTAAAAAGTTTTTATTTCTCGCTTTTAAGTGGGTCTGTTTATAATGTGTCTAAGTTACAATAGCCTAATGTCAACTTGCCCAACGCCTTTTACAAAATATTGCTTTGCCCGATGCAGGGACGTTAATTGTTGAGGACTTCTCCTAGTATTCCACCATCAGCTCCATTTCGCCATTCGCATTGTGACGAGCATAAATTGCTTAGCAACCACATAAAAGTAATCGAATCGCAACCCGTGAAATACCTACTTATTATTAAGTAGTTCCGTTGACCATCTGTGGTCTTCTTCATCAGTTCCACTTCACCAAATGGTGGTTTCCAAGAGCAAATGCATGAGTTACTGTAAAAAATACCCAAATCGCTATAGGTGTCCCTATAATATTTGAGGAGTTCCCTCAATTCCTCGTGGATCCCATCATCAGAACTGGATTTTGATAAAAATGGGACCAATCTGGAAGTATATCCTTTTAAATAAAAAAAGAATTTTCCAAATCGGATTATAAATGACGGCGTACTGAGGTAACAAACATAAAAAAAAAAACAAAAAACATACAACCGAATTGAGAACCTCCTCCTTTTTTTGAAGTCGGTTAAAAAATATTGTGTTTCTTTAATTTACAACTTTTAAAAAGATCAAAAGCTATGATCTGATTCATGGACGGAATAAAGTTTAATCAAGCCAAACATGCAGTTTTTACACTTATAACGAAATTTTTGCTACCTTACTGCCAGGTAAAACAACAAGAAAATTCTCAACCAAAACCAAATCAAAATGGTTCTAAAATATAAGACAAATAAAATATGAGACTTCGTTCTAAAAGTAAGAAAAAGAGTTGTAAGATTGTTGTGAATACCTAGTAATGACTTTAACAACTCAAGGATTTTGAAGATAGTGGAGGTATTGTTTTTTTTTTGGTAGCCTAGTTTGTGTCCCACTGCTGGGCAAAGGCCTCCCCTTTTTCCTTCCAAACCTCGCTGTCTTGTGCGATCTCTGGCCATGTTGGCCCTGCGAATGTTATTAGGTATTGTTTTAAAAAGGAAATATGTCTTAGTCATTTATTCATTTACATACGAGTATATTCACAGATCATAATACAAATCAACAACAGTAGGAACTAATTTAATAACAACAAGGTTGGACTAGAAGAATCAGTGATGATGATGATGTTCAGGAACAATGTGCTTGGCGTGACCGACATACTTTACGTTGGCGTTGAATCTGTTAGAACAAAAAAGAATAATAAGTGAACATTTTTGGGATAAACGTTGTAGCTGAGTACAAAATTGAATGATCGTGTACGCTTACCCAGTCTTCTTGTCAGCGTGGTACTCGACGATCCTGATGGTGCCATCAGGCTGGTGCAGGCTGTACACACCCTTCACGACGTGGCCGTCACGAGATTCATGCTGAGACTTCTTGTCACCGGTGTGAGGGTCCTCAACTTTGTACGCGAACTCGTATTTGGGATGAGACTGTAAGACAAGTGTTGGTTAGCAAAATCATTCCGAAAAGGAATCATAATTAAATATTATGATTGGATCGGTTTCATACGTAGTACTCGACGTGTTTCTCGGTGGCGTGACCGTGGTGCTGCTTGAGGCTCTGTGATGAGGAGGCGTGACCGTGGTGGTGCTCGTGACCGTGACCCTCTTGTGGCCGCGCGGCGGCAACAGCAACGATAGCAGCGATGAGGATGATCTATTCATACAAAAGAAGATTAATTGACTAAGAATGTATGTTAGCTACTATGATAATTATACCCAAATTCTATGAATGAGTATGTCTGTTAATGAATCGGTTTATGTCAATAGTAAACACCTAATTATTAATTACCTTGGTAAACATTTTTAGTTGTTTCTTTTAGTTTGTTTACTTGTAAAGCTGGTAGATAAGTGATGTTGAAGAAAAGAAATTCGCGATTTTATATAGACCGAAAAAGCAAGTTTAAGATAAAAAGCTGAAGTGTGACGTTTTTATTGCAAACCAAGTTTATTACCGAACTTGTTGAATTTGTGAATGCTCTGTATTAAAGCTAGTTGACCTCGTGCGATGTGAGGTAATTTTTTGATAATAAGTAGATAATGTGTCAACTAACAAAATCAAGTTTCACAAAGTCTTTCATTATTAGGGTAGTTACCGAATGCAAACAAATAGATATGTAACAGTAGATGTGAGATGGCATAATGTAAAAAGGCGAGCAAAAAAAAAACAAAAAGGAGGGAGGCGCTACGTACATTTCCTCGAAGCGTTTTGTCGTATTTTCAAACCCTACACGAAAAACATTTCATGTAAAGTAGGTTGCCAAAACCCACATAACGCTTTCACTGTTAAAAAGTTATCAGATTTAATGTAGGAGCCAAGCTCTTATATCTACAAGGCCTAACCCTAAAAAAAATAGATATTGGTAAAAAAATATGGCTTGGCCAGCAAGCCATACATTTTGACAAAGATGTTATCATAATGAGCGTTAGGGAGAAGCATAATTATGAGGGTAAATTTTTTATTTTATTGAGGGGCCCAAGGCTAAATAATAACAGCCACACAGGTCGATCGATCAGGTTAAGCTATGCTTGCCGCGGTTGATATGTGAATAGGTGACCATCTTTACATACCGTGACCCCTCCGTGCCTCGGAAAGCACGTTAAGCTGTTGGTCCCGGCTGTCATTCGTGGCTCTTTGACAGTCGTTACGGGTAGTCATAAGCCCGAAAGTCTGACAACCAGTCATACCAAGGGGTATCGTATTACCCAGTAACTGGGTTGTGGAGGTCAGATAGGTAGTCGCTCCATGTAAAATACTGGTATTCTGCTGCACCCGGTTAGACTGAAAGCCGACCCCAACATAGTTGGGAAAAGGCTAGGCAGATGATGATGAATTTTTATTTTGTTGTAAGTAAGCCTTGTTTTTGTAACAACTTAGTAAGTGGTACTATGCCAAAAAAGTGGTATTATTTTAACATGAATTTCATTCGCCGGCATCAAGAATACAATATGAGACAAAGCTTCTTTAGAACATCTATATTTATTGGCCATATTGAGACCTATAAAGGAATACTATCGTAAAGAATTCCGCATGTGGTATTTGCTTTATGTAAAGAAAGAAACTTTTAACTTAATGAATTAATTAATTTCGTTCTTACCTAACTTTGTCAAGGATACCAAGCTTTTATTCAAAGCACGTTCGTTATCAGCACTCAGCAGGTTTTGAACATAACTTGCTTGTTTTATTAAACTTTATTATCAACTTTAAACTGGATTTCGCACTTCATATAAAAACAACCAATATCTTTTTTGAATTATCAGTTATCTCTCAACTTTTACATCAAGTAAACGTAGAAACAAACAATATGTTCACAAAGGTAAAATAATCTTTTTACTAGGTTAAATGGTCAAAAAGGTCAAATGGAAACCTCACTTCACATTTTTTGCTATTTCAATAGATCCTCCTCCTCACCGTCGCAGTGGCAGCGGTCGCCGCACAAGACCACCACGAGCACCACCACGGTCACGCCTCCTCGTCACAGAGCATCAAGCAGCACCACGGACACGCCACCGAGAAACACGTCGAGTACTATGTATGATGATGTTCCAAAGATAAATAGAATTTGGCTTATTTAAATTAAGAATGATGTTGTTAACCGTCACGTTATGTCTTACAGTCTCATCCTAAGTACGAGTTCGCGTACAATGTGGAGGACCCTCACACCGGTGACAAGAAATCTCAGCATGAATCTCGTGACGGTCACGTCGTGAAGGGCGTGTACAGCCTGCACCAGCCTGATGGCACCATCAGAATCGTAGAATACCACGCCGACAAGAAGACTGGGTAAGCGTAAAAAAATATTCAATTTTAGATCTTACTGGAACGTTTATTCTCAGAAATGTATTTCATCCTTTTTTGTTTTTACAGATTCAACGCCAACGTGAAGTACGTGGGTCACGCTAAACACACTGTTCCTGATCATCATCATCATCACTGATTTTTCTGTTTCGACCTCATTGTTATTAAATTAGTTCCTACTGTTGTTGATTTGTATTATATTATGTGAATATAAGATATGTAAAAAATCTATATTGGTTTAATTTACCAAAAATAACAAAACGTTCCATTTAATTTTTGACTCGCATTAATAAATTATAAATTATTTTAATTCTGTTAGTAGATTTTCACAAATACTTTTAGACGTCAATCATATTTTAACATCTAGATGAGGTCGGCGTTTCCTATCTGACTACTCTGAGAAGAAAGGCCGAAACAAATTCAGAGGTCACAGTCGTATTTAAAGTCCAGACATAATCTCGATCAAATCATGTGAAGACCATGTAGATCGATGTCTGAAATGGTATTTTAAGGAAAGAACCACACAGATTGAGTAGACCTGTCCAGTCAGTGCACGCATTTGTCAGTAATCGTGCAGCTCAACCCAAAACTTAAGGAGCTCAACGATTTGACAAACAATATCATAGAGAGGACATTTGGGTAGGCCACATAAATTACTCAAACTGCCAGACCATGGCCAAACTAAGAGAACAGAGAGAAAAGAAAAAAAATACCCACATTCACAATAATTTAAAGTAATATAATATTTTATAAAGTAAGCAAATGTCATTGTATATTATAAAATTCATTAATGTCAATGCATAACAAAAACATTCAGTATGTAAAATTAGAAGCAGCTCAATCTCAAACCTTTTTGTCCTCAATATAATCTTTAACGGTATAAAAAAAGGCTTTCTGGCACAACTTACGTGATAGTAAGTGGGTTACTAAATTCTTACCCATTTACTAATAAACGTATTATAACAGATGAATAGTTACACACCGATTTCTCTCTTTCAGTCGTCAGTCATTTAACTTTCGAAAGAAGAAGACAAAGCGTTGTGTAACTATACAGATGCTATTCAACGTTTATTAGTAACGGTGTTAGTATATAATATTTCAAACAATATTTGCAAAGGAAGCCTACCAGTATCTTAAAGGTCATCATCATCATCATCCACAGCCCAACTTCACCCACTTCTGAGCACAGGCCTCTGTTTTCTTGTGCATCTCCAAGCTCCTGTGCCGGCCTCATCCAAGTTCTACCCCCGACGGCAACAATATCGTCTGCCTACCTCGCCGCCGGACGATCGACACTTCGTCTTCCAGTCTTTAGGTAGAATGCCGCAAAAGTAATGACATAATTTACTTCCACAATATTTTTTTATCATTAACCAGAAAGAAAACAGGCGAGAGCGTTTCCATGGAGAAACGACCACCCGTATTTCCTCTTATGGATAAGGTATGCCTTAGAGGTGGTCCCATAGGTATAAATTTTTATATTATCGAACCACCTGGACCATTTGGTAGTCGTTTGTTGAAAAACTACCCAAGAAAAGTTAATCAAATGATTAACTTTGCTTGGGTAGTTTTTGAGTTTATACTTTTTGTGAATAATGTTAATTGATACTTAATTATATTTATTGCTTTTCACAATTTATTTATTATTTATTATTTTTGGATCACCGCCCGGATCTATGCATATTTGTTATGCACATTTTCACGTTTGCATTGCATTCCCTAAGACGACCCACTGACCATTTGCTTCACTTTTTTCAAGACGGCTGGCGATAAATTCACTACCTACTTCTTTTTTGATGGTCTCTTTTAGGGCCACCAAGAGCTTGTGCAAAGTCACAGAAATTAATTGTTTACCAAATTAACTACAAACTAAATAGCCTGTATATTCAAATCGCAACTGTCATTCTTTGTCAGTTGCACGAATCGTGATAAACAATTTCCCTGACGTGTCTTCGAAACCCAATAGAAGAAGTTTTTAGCGGAAATCCTGCGGGTCACTGCAAATCGCCGAATCGAGAGAGTTCCGCCTTTCTTCTTTTTCTTTCAAGTGCACAAAGTCATTTGCAAATGGGAGAAATCATTGTGGCACCACATTAATTATTGCTCCTATCATTGCTATGCCAGGGGACGTACTACACGTAAGTATTTTCTTTGTATGAGTTACATAGCGGATTTAACATAATTTCACATTTCAGATAAACGATAAAATCACAATATTATTGTGATTTTAAAAATACAACTTCTCTTATAATTTAAATTTGTGAGGATATTCCTTACATTATCCAATTGTGTTTATCTAAAAGTAAACATATAATTTTCCATGAGTGTACCAAACTGACGAATTAAGGAAACAGACAAACACGAAAAACTGTCGAGTTGACGCAACTGTCTAATCCGCAAAATGATCAGTCTAGGTAGCGAATTTATAATGGTCTTGTTGAATAATAAATAAAGTAAACACGAACAACTTGGTTGGGCAGAGAAGAATAAAGTAAAGATACCTTAAGAAATAATCTGCCTATAATGTTACCACTGCTGGGACACATGCCTCCTTCCTGTAAAAGGGGGGTGAACCGTAATCTACCACGTGGACCCAGTGCGGTTTGGATACTCTATTTTAATTATTTAATACGTTCAGTAACACAATTGTACAGAGGTGGACTTAGTGCCATAGGCAAGCATCATGGATCAAGTCGGTTTCTTTTGTTTGTTTGTTTGTTTGCGATTTAAAAATATAACGCTACAATCTTTTTCTACATGTATACGCGTGTAAGTATAATATGTAATGGGTTTACTTTGTTAGTTTCTTATTTGTAGTAAATTGAATAGAAATAAAGACACAAAATTATTATTTCTTAATCATTTATATTCATTATAACAATTATATCACAATTTAACATCAATAACAGTCATATCTAATAACAATAGGGTTCATAATACTAGAATCAGTGAGAATGTTGATGTTCAGGAACAATGTGTTTAGCGTGACCCACGTACTTAACGTTTGCGTTGAATCTATGAAAACAAAAAAGGATCTTTTAGTATGACATTTCTTAGAATAAACGTTGCAACTGAGTCTAAAATTGAAAGCTTGGTAAGCACGCTTACCCGCTCTTCTTGTCAGCGTGGTACTCGACGATCCTGATGGTACCATCAGGCTGGTGCAGGCTGTACACACCCTTCACGACGTGGCCATCACGAGATTCATGCTGAGATTTCTTATCGCCGGTGTGAGGGTCCTCCACTTTGTACGCGAACTCGTACTTCGGATGAGACTGTAAGATAAGTGTTGATTAGCAAAATCATTCAAAAAAATTAAAATGAGATATTATTATTGGAACGTTTTCATACATAGTACTCGACGTGTTTCTCGGTGGCGTGTCCGTGGTGCTGCTTGAGGCTCTGTGATGAGGAGGCGTGACCGTGGTGGTGCTCGTGACCGTGACCCTCTTGTGGCCGCGCGGCGGCAACCACAACGACAGCAGCGACTAGGATGATCTGTTGGAAAAATAGAAGAATAATTCAATAAGAATTCTTATAGCTACTAGGCTAGTCATTTAAAACATCGTATCGGTCGCAAAAAATTGCACTGTACCTACTGATTTTTGGGATGTTGTTAGAATACCAATAGTGTAAAAGCTTCAAAAGACTCTGCGGTGCATTTTATTTTTATTGTTTAATTTTTTCATAACGTGGTGAAGAAACCCAATATCTATGAATAGGTGTTTGATATTAATTGAATCAATTGATATAATAAAATATTAATTACCTTGGTAAACATTTTTAGTGTTTTCTTTAAGTTTGCTTGTAAAGCTGGCAGATAACTGATGATGAAGAAAATAAATTCGTGATTTTATATAGACCGAAAAAGCAAGTTTGAGATAAGAAAGCTAAAGAAAGAATTACAAAGCAAGTTTATCACCGATCTTGTTGAATTTGTAAATGCTCTGATTTAAAGCCAGTTGACCTCGTGTGATGTCAGACCTTTTTTTTAAATAAATGCTGTTGTTCATTCATTCATAGGTATAATCACAAAATAAAAAATAGGTTTGCGTTTTTAGCACCAATAATACCTAAACTAGTAACCCTTACTAAAATAAAAAGCTCGCTTTAGTGAAGAAAGTAAATTAATTAATTTTGTCCTTGCCTAACTTTGTCAAGGATACCAAGCTTTTAATCATAGCACGTTCGTAATCACCACCCAGCAGGTTTTGAACAAAACTTGCTTGTTTTATTAAACTTTATTGTCATCGTTAAACTTGATTTCACACTTTATATAAAAACACCGAATTTCTTTTCTGAATTATCACTTATCACTCAACTTTTACAGCAAATCAACGTAAAGACAAACAATATGTTCACAAAGGTAAAAAAAATATTTCACTAGGTAAACATATTTTATAAAACAAAAATATCAAATGTAAAAATCACTTCACATCTTTTGCCATTTCAATAGATCCTCCTCCTCACCGTCGCAGTGGCAGCGGTCGCCGCACAAGATCACCACGAGCACCACCACGGTCACGCCTCCTCATCACAGAGCATCAAGCAGCACCACGGACACGCCACCGAGAAACACGTCGAGTACTATGTATGATGACGTTCCAATCCCTTACAGAATTTGACTTATTTAAATTAGGAATGATGTTGCTAACCGTCACATTATGTGTTACAGTCTCATCCTAAGTACGAGTTCGCGTACAAAGTGGAGGACCCTCACACCGGTGACAAAAAATCTCAGCATGAATCTCGTGATGGCCACGTCGTTAAGGGCGTGTACAGTCTGCACCAGCCCGACGGCACCATAAGGATAGTAGAATACCACGCCGACAAGAAGAGCGGGTAAGCGTGAAAAAGCATTCAATTTTAAACTGGCTGCAACGTTTTTTCTCAGAAATGTATCTCATCCTTTTTTGTTTTCACAGATTCAACGCCAACGTGAAGTACGTGGGTCACGCTAAACACATTGTTCCTGAACATCATCATCATCACTGATTTTTCTAGTCCGACCTCATTGTTATTAAATTAGTTCCTACTATTGTTGATTTGTATTATATTAAATTAATATAAAATAATTAAAAAAAAACACATTTGTTTAATTTCCAAGAGTAACCATATTTCCGTTTTAAACGGTCTTCAAAAAAAAGGAGGGTTTTTTTATGTTCGTCTGTATGTTGTTTTGTACGTATGATTATCGATATTTTCGTCTATTGTGGACCGATTTTGAGAGGAAGCTTGCGCTGGGGTCTCATATAAATATTAACTTTGCCTGGTTACTTTTGAAGTCAGCTTAGATACTACGTATTTAATCCACTTTGTGTGTCTTGATGATGTTTTATTACTGCCTGTCACTGTTTACATAGCAAATAGTGGCAGGTATACGAATTCGTTTTTATGTACTTAAAAAAAGTTTTTTTTTACAAAACGGTGTTGCATCTGTACTGTTTTTGTTTTCTGTCACCGACTTCCGAAATTTAAGTTACTTTTTACTGCGTAATATTTTTTTGAAATTGGTTTTTTTTTGTAAAAAAAATTATAATTTGCATTATTTCATTATTGACTTGAATTATTATCTACTTGTTGGTCGTATTCTAACCAACATCAAGTACAGCTCAGTCGAAAGTTAACGATTCCTCTTTCTTTTGAGAACTGAAAAGAACTTACCTATTATTTCAATCGAAACCTATTTAAAATGAGAATCGAAATATTTTATTTCACATAAACCTACATGGGCGTCAAAAGCTAGGTACGCGTTTCTAATTGGTCGTTTCCTAAGAAGAAGACCCGGAAAGATACTCTACAGCTAGTTTTTTATTTTAAGAAATGGGTTTTACAATATTTCTAAACTACAGTGTTAATAATATGTTTGGACAGTGTACGCCTGTCAAAAAGTACCTGGTACTTAACAAAATTGAAAATGGTGGACGAATTGAATCATTTGTTAGTCTACAAGACCTACAACGTTCTCAGGAAATAGAATATAATCAATATAAAAGTATTATATAGATTATCTTCTTGAAAGGAAACATAAGATTGATTTGTGTTTCATCATCATCAATCCTTACGTTTGTGAAGTTGTTTTTGCTCTTCGCTAATAGGTATATAGGATCACAAAAAACACAATATTTTCAATATATATTTGTAAAACTCAACAAAAGTGTTCTTTCACTATGAGAACGATCCATTTTTTTTTTTTTAAAACGTTGCCCCACACTAGGAATTTCTCCTGTATTGTGGGTGCGTTTACAAACATTTAAACTCACATACACAAACAGCCAGACCCGGAACAACTACTTGTAGGTCATACAAATATTTGTTCCGTGCGGGAATCGAACCCGCGACACGCAGCGCAGCAGTCAATCGCTTAACCACTGCGCCAACCGTGCCGTCAATATTACAACAACGCACTGCAATTGTTTTCCACAACACTATAGTAACAAAAATATTTGCATAATTTCACTGTCTCAAAGCCAATTAGTACCGCGGCGCCATTCGAGAGTAGAAATGGTTTTACGAAATGATTACAAGTGCGTACTAAAAATTTTACGGCCTATCTTATAAATTAATATTGTTGCCTTGATTACTAAAATTTGTTTTTATATAAAAGACACGATTGTTCGTGTTTATGTATCAGTTTACTTACAAGCGTAGAACAGTGTGAAAATACGAAATGTGCTCAAAGGTATTTTGAATCAGTTAAAGTGAATTTTTTAAAGACAATTGTAAAGATTTGTCTTAGGAAAGACAAAAAAATATATAGT
Source organism: Oligia fasciuncula (assembly GCA_963082905.1). Classification (NCBI taxonomy): domain Eukaryota; kingdom Metazoa; phylum Arthropoda; class Insecta; order Lepidoptera; family Noctuidae; genus Oligia; species Oligia fasciuncula. The sequence continues at coordinate 8,222,453 of OY720392.1, forward strand.
ATCAAAATGTGTGCACCAAATGGATAACCTACATATTTTATTATCATGCTGTGTGGTAAAAAGATTTGCCAGTAAGCAAACGTTAGCAGTTAACCCTACTGCGAGAGGACTATTTCTCCCTGCAATCATGTAATGGAATCGTAACATTATTTTCAGGTATTGTGCGTCTTAGCAGTATGTGCAGTAGCAGCAGTCACTGCGGAACACGCTCACTCGTCGCAGCATGTCCACAAGCACGAGGGTCACCACCACAAAGTGGAATTCAAAGACCATCACGGACATCATCACTACGACTATTATGTTGGTAGCTTACTTACACTTTTTTAACTACCTGGCTGGTCTAGTGGCTAGCATAACGGCTGCTGAGCATGAGATCACTAGTTTGAATCCCGTGCCGTGCCAAACAAAGTTACTGGGTCTTTCCCTCACGAATATCTCAGTAGCAGCCCGGAGTTAAAAAGCTGACTGTATTACACTCCCGTGCCTCGGATAGCACGTTAATCCATCAGTCTTGTGCATTATCTTGTGGCTGTCCCGGTACAGTTAGAGTGAGGAAACAGAAAGTGCATTTGTACTGACTGAAATGACTGAGTGACTGAAATTCAGACTAGAGAATATTATTAAGTCATTTGTTCCCTTAACATTAATTGTGACGTTTACTTTCCTCTAGGCTCATCCTAAGTACGAGTTCAAGTACGAAGTGAAGGACCCTCACACCGGTGATCATAAGGAACATAGCGAGCACCGCGACGGTGATGGCGTCAAGGGACACTACTCGTTCAAGGAACCTGATGGCACCATCAGACATGTTCACTACCATGCTGATAAGAAAACTGGGTGAGAATCGATTATCATCATCATTTATCTAGCTTTTAGATCACTGGTCGTACCTAATAGGTTTGTATTTGGTCCACCAAATGAAGAATGATGGTTGGTTTATGAAGTAGCTTTTTCTGTCGTCAAGCAGTGTCGGAGTAATAGAAGAACAGGAGACTACTACTACTATACTAAGCGATACTTCAACGATTTCGTGGAGCAGCGTTTATCTGCATCGAACTTCACAATACATAGTTGTATGAAAAATTTATTAAATTAATTTATTTACAGATTCCACGCGGAAGTGAAGCACAGCACCCACCACCTCGTCCCGAAAAAGCATGAACATCATCACAAAATGCCTGAACATCCTAAACATGAAGAACATCATGAACAATATGATCATCTCGAAGAGAACGACAACCATGAATATTTTTCTGATTTTTTCTAAAAATATTTTGACTGTTTATCTTATTTCCTACTGTGATTTACATTTTGTTTTGTTTTTTATTATAATGTTAAGTTTATTTTTATTATGCGTTGTGAAAGTTATTATTATTTTTTTATGATAATCCATTTTTTTTTTGTTTATTACACCTACCACTCAAACAACTTCTCAAACCCAAACTCAAAGCGTTTATTTAAATTAAGCTATTTACATGCACTTTTGAATTGTCATAGGCATTCAGAAAGATGAAGCTAGTTGCCCATTCCAAAGCCTAGTAGATTCCTATGGATAAGGACGGGCAAGGAACTCTCTGAAATTACATTAAATACTAGCTTCTGCCCGCGACTTCGTCCGCGTGAAAATTCACGCTCTTAGGGGTGGAATTTCGAAAAACCCTTTCTTATCTTTCTTAGTGGATACAAACACACCCTCTAAATTTCATATCTCTAGGACTAGCGCTTTAGGCTGTGCGTTGATATATCAGTCAGTCAGGACTTTGAATTTTATATATATATATAGATAGTTACATAATTAATGTTGAATATATAATTATTAGTGAGAGTTTGAATTTGAGACCAGCTTTGCTACTGAGAATCCATACTAAAATTATACATTCGAAAGTAACCCTGTCTGTCTGTCTGTATGTTACCTTTTCACGCCTAAACCACAGAACGGATTGCGATAAAATTTGGCAGAGAGATAAATTGCATCCCGGGGACGGACATAGAATAGTTTTAATCCCGATATTCTCACGGGATCGACACTTATGCGGGTGAAACCGCGGGGCGCTGCTAGTTCTTTATAAAAATTAAATCACGACACATTGGGCCCAACGACCGCTAGACTAATTAGGCAAGCCAGTTAGATTAAAAATTTGCTTTGCCTATACCTACTCGTACATATTGAAAACTTTCTCTTTAAAACTTTTAAATTGGACATAGGCATGAAGTTGAGAGATGTGGATTTTACGACTAAAAGGCTGGCTGTCAATAATAACAAAGAAACCTCCTCCTTTTTTGAAGTCGCTTAAAGAGTTTTTAATCCTTAAATTTGTGCCAAACTTGTGGGAAAACAAGGTTTGATGACAAAAATAAATGTTTCTCTGAAGCTATCACAAATGAACGTCTTTGTAGGCTGAATTTTAAAAAGCTAAGAACGTAGGCACTTATAGGAACTCTTGAATTAATGCATTCAGATGACTGTAATGAATTGGATAAATAGTTTGATTACCGCATAAAAAACTACTTTTTCTTGGCTCCTAAGGGTCCCAGCGTGATGTTAAGCCTTCCTCAAAAATTAGGTTACCAAAAGCAAAAATTCTTTTTTTTTGATCTGATTGGTAGTTCCAGAGTTTAGCGCAATCAAACAAACAAACAAATTCTTCAGCTTTATTATTAGTATATAGATAAATAGATTACTCACGCTGAATGTGGGCAGCCACTTAATTTTAAGTGGTAGAACATGACACTATAGAAAAGCACAATAGGTTTCAATCATGTTTCAATATATTATTGTGAACTTTGGAACTCACTCATTGAAGCATATGTGCAGATTCTGCACGAGCACCAGTCGATTACTTTATAATGAACGTTTACTGATATATTTTACGTGTCACACAAGAGCAAAAAAGGCTTTTGAATCGATACGGGTAGCTAGAAGCCCAAAAAGTCTAACAACCAGTAACCCAGTACGTTACGCAATAACTGTGTAACGCGATACCCTTGGTAAGTGGTCAGATAGGCAGTCGCACCATGTAATAGTAGTATATAGCTGAATCCGATTAGTCTGGAAGTCAACCATAACATAGTTGGAAAAAGGCTAGGCAGATTGCCGAGCTCACAGAGACCTGCTGTGGCCTGTGTCCCAGTAGTGGGAACTTCATCAACATTCTCCTGTCCTTATAACAATTTATTTGGGGTCGGTGCAACACGTCTTTCTCTTCTGTGGGAACGTTATAGGCTGATTATACTTATGCAACAATTGGGTTACACCCATGACTTTTATTTTGACAGTAACTGTCATAAGGCCTCTAGCAAAAAACACTTAGCGAGGTACAGTCATCAGCAAAAGTAGATGATCAAAGTCAGAAATTCAATACTTATGAACGGAGCTCGCGTCAAACTGTGTGGTGTCGAAGTGATTCAAAAGTATTCTACGTAGTAAGTATTCTACGTAGTACTACTTCGACGCCACACAGTTCTGACGCGAACTCCATTCATTAGTATTGAATTTCTGATTTTGATCATCTACTTTTGCTGTTGACTGTACCTACATAGTCCCATAGATTCCGTAATGTTAACAGTTGCAAGAATTTTAATCACAAGATACCTTTCACGAATGCCCTTATTAATAAGGCATTCAAAGAGGTGTTACCTAGTGTTAGTAAAAACGGCCGTAAGTATTCATTATGTACGTTTATGTGTATTGGTACAATTTTAAGATTAAGCTGATAATTAGGAGCATTTTAAATATGAATTATTAATTATGTGAAGAAATTTCGTACAAAATCGTTAAAAACGGAAGATATTGCAAGCAACTTATCTTTAAAGAAAAAAATATTAGCCTTTAATCCAAAATTCGTGATTTCTATATTTCGATCTCTTAAGTACCTACTCGTGATTGAACTAACACGGAATCTAAATCTCCGTTGCTACGCCAACATGAATGTAGTTTTAACTGCACACGCAAATTAAGTCATTCGCTAGTCTCGAAATCGTAATAAAAATGTTGTAAACTGTTGTTGATTGCTAATGGTTTTTAATAATATTACAACAACATTTCTTTAGTTTTTACTATAAAAGCTCAGATTGATAGCAGTTATGTATCAGTCGACTAATCCACTTACTACCTTTGGCACGGAAAAAATAAACACCAAAACATGATTATTAAGGTATTTGTTACTCTAAAAAGTGGATTAAATGTTTAATCAATACTTCATTCTAGTATTTTTCAATTAATACTAAGCACTTTTCTGTGAAATGCAGATTTCGATTCGAATCTCAGCCAAGTGCCCAAAAAGTTGACATTTCATAAATCATGGCGAATTCACCTTTCAAGTTTACCAGTGATGTGACTAGAAAATCGACCTTATATTTTTTTATCTTCTACATTGCAGGCTTTGTGTATGTTAGCTGTGTGTGCTGTAGTGGCTGTCTTAGCTGAGGAAGGTCATTCATCACAGTACATCCACAAACACGACGATCACCACACGAAAGTTGAATTCGTAGACAAGCATGGACATCACGACCATGATTACTATGTGAGTTACTTCAATACTTACCTGCTCAACTTTTGCCTTTTCTAAAGTCCCAGACCCGGTAACGAACTTTACAGTGGACTTGTTTGTATGATTTTGGTATTATCGCAAAACTAAAGAAGAATATCGAGAGCAGTGGTGGCCTAGTGGTAACGACTTACAACGAGTTTTAGGTCGTGGAAACCCAGCTAGGCAAGCACTTTACTTTGTGTAAATAATTTCATCACCACTGCTCCCAAAAACGGTGAAGGAAAACATCGCGAGGAAACTGACATGTCCTAGAACCAAATATTCGAAGACATGTGACATCCGCCAACCCGCACCAGGGCCCTCGTGGTAGATTACTGCCTACTCCCGATCCGAGAGAGGAGGCCCGTGTCCCAGCAGTGGGAACATTAACTAAACCCGAGGTTATATTTACCACGGTCTTGGCTCACTCGTCGATCAATCGTTAATAGCTGCGTATTGATCGTAACTTTTCAACCCACATTGAAAAACTAAACTAATCTTAACGTTTACCTACAGACGCATCCTAAGTACGAGTTCGAGTATAAGGTGAAGAACCCTCACACTGGTGACCACAAGTCGCAGCACGAACATCGTCATGACGACAGTGTCAAGGGACACTACTCCCTGCAGGACCCTGACGGTTCTGACAGACATGTCCACTACCATGCTGACAAACACTCCGGGTACGTAAACTTTGGATCAATAAGCCTATAAGATTACTTACCTAATGCTAAAGAATAACTTTCACTAACCTATTATATTTCGGCCACCAAGAGAATGAGCTCCTGGCACCTGTCAGTAGGACACGATTAGGAACTAATAAAGTTTAAATTCATAAAACACGTACCTATTCTTTAGTACTCAGCGTTTGTTTTTCTGAATTTGCATCACAGTGATCTTTATTGTCGTTGCTATACGGTTGCTGTCAGGTGTAAAATAATTGTGAATGGACTTTATCTGTCTGACAGGTGTCATTCTCTCATCGGAAGACGTGTGTGTAAAAGTACTTAAGTCATGCAATGCCATGTTTACCTAGGACTGAATATATCTTTTACATATTACTCACCAACCAATTTTATTTTATCGTCCACCACATTTGTCCGCCTACCGTTATTTTGTTTTCAATAATGATGTTTCCTTTTTCAGTTTCCACGCAGATGTGAAGCACAGCACACATCATCATCACTAAGCTTTACATTTTTTACACGACTGCTCAAAAAAGGAGTGTTATGTTTTTGTTAACTTGTATTAGTACTTCCTGTTATTGTTATTTTAATTTGTTATAATTTTATGTGTTAATAAATACCTACTTTTTACTAAAACTTCTTATACTTACCCTTAATTTAATCAACATTTTATAGATTATTCTTATATGCAAGTTGTATTTATGCAACTTGCATATAAAAATAAAATGATCTGAATGATCTTGCATATAAAAATGAAATGAAACAAATAAAATGTTCGTACCTACTGGATCTCTTGCTACGAGATAATCTAATGTCGATAATGTAATACTGATTTAGCGCTGATTTTTCAATATTCAGATAACTTTTATACAAAAGAATAAAAATTGCGGTTTGACTACTATTGTATAGAAAATAATGATGTCAAGCTGCCATTTATTCTTCACATAAAAGTTATACGTAATATATTTATCGCATTTCAACTTCGATGTTTGGTTTACAAAAGCTTGACCATTGTGGATTATCGGGCAAAGCAAAGTAGGAGAGAGGAAGAGGGCTTATCTGACTTTTGACAAATTAACCTTTAGTATAAATACAATAATAAAAACTCGCTACTACTCGCTAGTATTAATCAAGTTGCGATTGCTGCGGCCAGCATAGTGCTGTAGAGCCATACTTCACAGCTTATATACATAGGTAAGTCAAAATTCATTGGTCCCAAGTGTCTAACACAATTATCTAGAACTCAAAAATATTGTATTAACTACATCCATCTGACCTGGGAACATCCTCATATTATTTTAAATTCTAATTGTTGAGGGGCCCGTGACTAAATAATAACAACCGCACAGATCGATCTGTTATAAATAATTTCCATCACTATTTCAAAATTGCTGATCTGAAAATTCATGTACTATATAAAACTGCTCGCTATGCAAGCAGCGCAGTCAACTTACAAATTTTGTCCAATATTGTAATATTTCGTGTACAGTTTTTTATTAAATTAATTCAGTGGTAGCAAACCAAAGTGTTGTTTCAATTAAAAAAGGACCCACGGAGCGCCATCCTAACAAAATTGGTGTCAGAAGTGGAATCCCAGGAAAAATCATTGAGTACTGGGATCTATAGGTGTAGGCGTCGCGAATTCGTTTCCACTCGTCTGCACTATAGTATTTTTTGGCTCCGTGACCTAGAAGTCCTTTCGGTAAGTGGTCGACGATAAGCCTTGGGTTCCTAAAAACCTAAGCCCGCGCTACTGCAATCCACGTGATCGACGGTCAGCCTCCGCTATTGAGCGTGAGCCCGCGTTACCCCGGAACACCTCCTGCTGCCACGTGATCGACGATCAGCCTCCGCTATTAAGCGTGAGCCCGCATTACACCGGAACACCTCCTGCTGCCCTGTGGTCGACGGTCAGTCTCCATTTATACGAGTGCGAGCCCGCATCACAAGAGGACCTTCCGTCGAGGTCTCACTGACGACCTCCGTCTGTACATCATCCATCATCAGCTACGTGGTCGCACCGCGTGCAAGCGGAACGCAACGTGTCGTGTCGACGACCTGTAATACGACTTGCTGAGTCGCCAGGTCGCCACGTCGCGCGTCGTGTATCGCCGCAGCCCGCACTACGTGTGTGTGACGTCATCTTCCTAGGATGTTCGCGTGCGCTGCTGCCTTATCACTATTACTGTGAGTTTTCCTATCTATTTGCCTAGTGAAAGTGCTTTCAAGTCTATTTTAGTAAAGTGATTTTTTTTTCCCAAATTTTCAACATTACGTATTTTTTCTTGAACTCTCTTAAAATTAGATTTATACTATTATTTTTTAACTTTACAAGTTTTTGTACACAATTTTATTGAGATATTTTTCTGTGTTTTTGTGTGTCTGATGTTCTGTAGTGCTTTATTGCGATAATTACGTCATCATTTTAATGCCTCTAAAAAAAGAGAATTCCGAAGAAATCGCATCTTCATCTAATTCAGATTCTGCAGAGGACAGTCCAGCACCAAAACTAAAAGTTAAAATGGCTGACAAAATTACCCTTTCTGTCCTCACAAAATTCATAAAACCTTATAATGGGGACCGTGAGTCGTTGCCCGCGTTTTGTTAAACTGCGAAAATGCGATTTCCCTAGCAACTACAGAACAGCAGAACGTCTTATGTAAATATATCATCTCGCAGTTGGAAGGCAAAGCTCAATTAGCTTGTTGTTTAAAAAAGTTTAATAGTTGGTCAGAGATTAAACAGTTCCTTAAAATCACTTTTGGAGAGAAAAAACACTCCACTCACTTATTAGTCGATTTACAACAATGCAAACAGTTGCCTTCCGAAGACGTGATGCAATTTTCTATACGCATTGAATCATGTTTAACACGACTACAAGCTGACATCCATTATAGCTGCGAAAACGATAAAGAACTTGTAGGTCGTATTGCCGCAATGGAAGATTTGGCTCTTTATACGTTTATGTTAGGGTTGAACTCTAATTTTTCCAATATTGTGCGGTGTAGAAACCCTAAGACGTTATCAGATGCAATTACAAATGCCATTGAAGAAGAGAAATTATTTAACTTATCAAAACTTTCAACTCGATTTAATAAACAATGCACAACATGTAATAAGAACGGCCATATCGCGTCAGAGTGTTATAAAAATAAAAATAAGCACTTTTCTCCTAATGCGCATCATGTAAGCATAAATAATAATAATGAACAAAATAATTTTAACAATAATCAATACTCTAACTCAAATTTTGATCCAAATAAATTTTGTGCTTATTGTAAAAAACGTGGTCATTTGATAAGCGAATGTCGTAAGCTGAAAGCAAAAAACAATAACAATTCGCGAACCGAACCAAGTAACTCAACACTATTAAGTGCAACTGCACCGAGTTCGAATACCGTGTCGAGCAATAATCGCTCTAATGTGCATCATGTTGACACTTCTAATGAAAATGATAGTTTAAACTAAATAAGGTTTCGGTTCCGTGTCTGCCGAAACCTAATGTTAACAATTTAAATGACACGCAAAACCTTTTTATTCAAACTGTGTTCCTACATTTTTTCCAACACAGGTTAGTGCTACTAAAGGTACTACAAGTCCTTCAAACTGTGTTCCTAAATTTTATCAAACACAGGTTAGTGCACATACAGAGACTTCCAAATGTCCTAATTCAGATTTAAATTTTAAAGTCAGTCCCTCATCTCTCGAAAAATCGAATCTTTCTTTTAGGGATTGTTTGCGTGAGGAAACATTTAACATTAACTACATTAATAACAGAGTTTCTTTACCTCACGTATACTTAAAAACAAACTATAATGATAAGCCCTTGTGCTTTTTGATCGACACTGGTTCTACAATTTCTATTGTCAAACATTCCAGTTTACATAATAAACCAGTGCTTGGCCCTGAAATTATACAACTTAAAGGCCTAAGTGATAACGATTCCTATTGCAAATCTTTAGGTTCTATTAAAATCTGTTTTGATTATCGTGTTTCGTCAAAAAGTAAAATAATTTTTGACTATTTGTTTCATGCGATTGACGATACGATCAATTTACACTACGATGGTATTATTGGTAGCGATTTTATACAACACTAGCTTCTGCCCGCGACTTCGTCCGCGTGAAATTTCTTGTACCCCCACCCCGTCGCGTCGCAACACTTCGTATTCGCTTACCGTTCACTCTGAGTTTTTTTTCTTTTTGCTCGGCTCCTAAGGGTCATAGCGTGATGTTAAATAGCCTATAGCCTTCCTCAAGAATTGGGCTATCAAATGCAAAAAGAATTCAAATCTGACAGGTAGTTAAAGCGATTATCGCGTTCAAACAAACAAACTCTTCAGCTTTATTATTAGTATAGATAAAAAACTCTATGGCCCATAACTCCTTAATAGGTACCAACTCTTAACATCTTACACACGTGATAACTTTTAAACGAAATATCCGATTGAGATGAAACAAAAAGTATTTTACTTCTTCATAAATACTCTTGATAACATAATGCTTAATTTCGATAAAGATTAATATTACGATACATATTTAACGTAGTTTTTTTTTCTTCAGACGATTTAATAATTATTTTGAACACAAAATCGGTTATTGTGATTAAACCATGATAGCTAGATATATGTTCTCGCGGACTTTTTTGTAGGTCTTAATAGACTCTACAAACCCGTAGTACATTATTTTGTTCTATTGTCAATAGTTTTTGCAGCGCACGCAAAAATAGGTTTTCGATTTTACACCTTGTGTTACAAAATAGCAATTTTATTACGGATCCCTAATTTTGAAGAAAAAAAATATAGCCTATAGCCTTCCTCGATAAATGGACTACCCAACACTAAAATAATCATTCAAATCGGACCAGTAGTTCCAGAGATTAGCGCGTTCAAACAAACAAACAAACAAACAAACTCTGCAGCTTTATAATATATTTTATATTTTATATTTTATATATATTTTATATTTTATATTTTATATTTTATACAACATTTTAAAATAGATATTCAATATTCAACCAACACCCTTAGTTTAGAGGGTTACGAAATACCTATTTGTTGTAGTAAGCCATTGTATGTCATACCCCCGCGGTCAGAAACGGTCATTGAGTGTTCGGTTTCCAATTTGTCAGAGATTGCTGACCTAAAAGAAGCTTTGATATTAGATCATAAAATAAGTGAAGGTGTATTTTTAGCAAACTGTATAGTTAACTTAAAGTCGAACAACAGAGTTAACGTTTCTGTTCTTAACACCACCGAAACTGAAGTCGAAATTGATAATTTTCAAGTTCAATTAACTCCATTTGAACTACCACCTTCCAAATTAGATGATACTCAACAGGAACTCATTCATCAATTAGATTTCTTAGTTAATGACCGATCTCAAAAAGTTCTTGAGCAGATTAGGTGCTCCCATTTAAATTCACAAGAGAAGAAAGCTTTGATGAACTGTCTTTCTAAGTATACAGACATATTTCATCTCGATGGTGAATTTTTAACTTATACGAATGTGATTAAACATTCTATTAATACTAAGGATGCAACCCCTATTCATGTAAAGTCGTATCGTTTCCCTGAAGTACATAAAGACGAAGTTGAGAAGCAAATCAAGAAAATGCTTGATCAGAATATTATTCGCCCTTCAACTTCTCCATGGAATGCACCTGTGTGGGTGGTCCCGAAAAAACTAGATGCTTCCGGTAAACAAAAGTGGCGAATTGTCATTGACTATCGGCGTTTGAATGATGTCACTGTTTCAGAAATTTACCCTCTCCCTCTCATTACTGACATCTTAGACCAGTTAGGTCACTCAAAATATTTCAGCACGCTCGATCTAGCATCAGGTTTCCATCAATTATTATTGGACCCCAAGGACACCGAAAAAACAGCATTCAGTGTTACAACTAATAGCATTTCAGGTCAATTTGAATTTACTAGAATGCCTTTCGGACTGAAAAATGCCCCCTCTACATTTCAGAGAATGATGAATCTAGTCCTTTCAGGATTACAAGGTCTCCACTGTTATATTTATTTAGATGATTGTATTGTCTATTCCCATGACCTTAATTCTCATATTCAGAAGCTTGAAGCTGTATTCTCCAAACTCAGAGAGGCAAACTTAAAACTACAGCCCGATAAATGCGAATTTTTGCGACAAGAAGTTGCTTACTTAGGACATGTTATTACAGACAACGGTGTTTCGCCTAATCCAGATAAAGTGAAGGCTATCTCTCAATTTCCTACACCGAAAACCCCAAAAGATGTTAAATCTTTTCTTGGCTTAACGGGTTACTATCGTCGTTTCATTGAAAATTTCTCCCACATAACGAAGCCTCTGACATCTTTATTAAAAAAAGATGTTAAATTCCACTGGTCCCATGAACAAGAACAAGCTTTGAACACGCTTAAACAAAAACTCATCTCAGCTCCCTTGTTGCAGTATCCAGATTTTTCTCAGCCCTTTATAGTTACGACGGATTCTTCCAATTATGCCGTCGGAGCAGTTCTATCTCAAGGCGAGATTGGCAAAGATAAGCCCATTTCATATGCATCTCGGACTTTAAATAAACAAGAAGGGAACTATTCAACAACTGAGAAAGAGCTCCTTGCTATTATTTTCGCTGTTAACACATTCCGGCCCTATCTCTACGGTTATAAGTTTAAAATCGTAACAGATCATCGACCTTTAACATGGTTATTTAATGCGAAAGATCCAGGTGGACGTTTAATAAGATGGCGACTAAAATTAGAAGAATACGACTACGAGATTGTTTACAAGCCTGGTCGAATAAATTCAAATGCAGATGCCTTATCTCGTTATCCAGTAAATTCAATCATTCATTCTAACCTAAATAAAAGTACTTATGAAGAATATCTAAAAAAACAAACTACTAAAGCCATCTCTAATGATACAAAGATTGAAGAACACAGTCAAAGTTTACATTTATCGAAACAAAAATTAATTGCGTGTCCCGTTTCACTTGACTTCGACAACACTATGCCGCACTGCGAACAGCTGTTGTCAATGATACCAAATTCCGCTGACTTGCAATCAGCTGAGCGCGAACTTGAAACCGTACAGTCGGTCGATGCAAACAATAAAATATTATATTTCTTATTTACTAAAGTTCATCATTATGACGAAACATCCTACAAAACAATTTACAATTTATTACTAAAATTAAGGGATCAAATTATTACAAAAAAAGAAATTGAAGAATTATCTATTTCAGATTTTCCAGAACCTTTTACTAAATTAGTTTACGTGAAAGTATATGACATGATATCGTACATTTTCCACGGCACTAATATTAAAATTCATATTTATAAAAACCAAATACGATATCCGAATCCTGCCGAAATTCCATATATCTTCATGAAGCTGAAAATCAGTCTCACATTGTCAAATATGGACATTATTATTCTACACTTAATACTATTATTGTACCTAATTGCTGTTATTTCTTCTTTTAATGTATACAAAGTTTATTTCAAATGTTTTCCCACTGATTAATATACATCTTGTTGCATTCATTTACATAAGAAATCCATGTTTTGAAAAAAAAAAACAGAAAAGTAACCTCAGTTGAGCTAACAGATATCCAAACTGAATCTGTGGAATGCGACAAGAAGTCGATAAGAAGTCTTCCTGAAATGGAACTTAATAAAAATAAAAATAGAGTCGCTTTTAGAAGTTTCGACAGAGCCTCATCTAGCCGAAACTTAAGTAATTTTTAAATAATAAAAAAACCATTCAATACTGTTATTGATTTTCATTTTGGGACTTCCTTAGATTTAATTACCTTTGTTTTTGTAACCTATTTGTATGTGTTTTTGTTTTGTACTTATTTGTGAAATTTAATTATTTTGTAATTAATTTATAGTTTACCTTATAATAGTGAAATTATTTTCTGTTCTCTTTTCTTTTCGTTTGGAGCTATTTAATTCTTACATTTTATCCTTCGCTTAATTCATTAAGCTCCGTCTTAAGGAGGGAGATGTTATAAATAATTTCCATCACTATTTCAAAATTGCTGATCTGAAAATTCATGTACTATATAAAACTGCTCGCTATGCAAGCAGCGCAGTCAACTTACAAATTTTGTCCAATATTGTAATATTTCGTGTACAGTTTTTTATTAAATTAATTCAGTGGTAGCAAACCAAAGTGTTGTTTCAATTAAAAAAGGACCCACGGAGCGCCATCCTAACAGATCGATCAGGTTAAGCTACGCTTGCCGCGGTTGGTCTGTGGACGGGTGACCGTCTTTACATACCGTGACCCCTCCGTGCCTTTGGTCCCGGCTGTCATTCGTGGATCTTTGACAGCAGTCAATACGGGTAGTCGGAAGCCCGAAAGTCTGACAATCAGTCTTACCTAGGGGTACCTATCGTATTACCCAGTAACTGGGTTGTGGAGGTCAGATAGGCAGTCGCTTCATGTAAAATACTGGTATTCAACTGCATCCGGTTAGACTGGAAGCCGATCCCAACATAGTTGGGAAAAGGCTAGGCAGGTGATGATGATGATGCTGGGGATAGAATCTTGAAGTGTACGATTGAAGTTTGACAATTACTACAAGGATGGAACTGCGACCAGCAGGGTAATTGCGTAACACACTATCAGTAGCAATGGGTTTAATTTTGACAGTTCAACAACATTCATTGCCTTATTTGCGTTGTTCAGCAGACACATTTTTCGAACATATGGAACAATGGATTAGAAATATGCTTCAAAATCATTCAAATTGAGAGTAATAGTGTGTTACGAAATTAAGGTGCAGCTTTAACTTTGACCGCACTTTTTCCGGTATCGATGATTACACATTTATCTATAAAAGTTTTGACCAGAATTCAAGGCTCAACTGCGACAAGAATTTACTCCGATAGTGAAATAGATGTCGATTTCATTATAGCCCTGGAATGGAATTAACAATGCTTAATTTAAACAAAAATCATTATACATAACTATTGAGCTGTGCCATCTCAGACTCGCGTGAAATTATCTTATGTTACCCACTTTACGGACCTGAATCTTATTTAAAACCGACAAACGGCAGGTAACAGGAGACAATCTGACATTCCGACATTTTTTTCCTCACATTTTCTGCTTTATTAAATAGCACATGTCGTGAAAAGTGACAATTATGTAATTTTTTGACAAAAAAGTCGCATTGTGTAAGTTCTGTTAAACAGGGCCCTGTTCTTTGCCAGAAATCCATTTTCTATTTATAACATGCGTGAATTAACTCAGTGCAAATTATGGTTTTGATAAAAACCAAAATTATGTTAAGTAGGTACTTAATAACGAAATCAAAGATTAGTATGCCGTCCTTAATGCGTACTTGAATTAATAATATTATCGTAAATGTGCATTTTTGCGACATTATTCGATTATTATGCATGTCGCACTGTCGCAAACGTTTTCAGTGCCAGAAATTCAAAGTGAAATCGTTATTACCTTGGTAGCTTTACTTTTCACTATAAAAGCCTCGATTTTTTTAAACTATGTATCAGTTTAGTCAAATACCTTTCATCTTACGTACCTACATCGGATTAATACAACATGGTTTCTAAGGTAAAAATACCTTAGAAATTTGCATATTTTTGCAGCATTTTTAAATGGCCCAGAATAGCTTCATAGACGAGATTTATATTTTTTCTATTTCCACTAAAAAACAGAGGTGGCTAGGGTAAACTGGATGCGGAAGGCGGAGGACAGGGTGTTGTGGCGCAGTCTGGGAGAGGCCTATGTCCAGCAGTGGACTGCAATAGGATGAGTTGATTGATTGATTGGTTTGATTTGATTCTTCGACTTGACAATACAAATGGGTTTCCATTTGTATTGTCAAGTCGAAGAATCAAATGTACATCATACAAATGTTTTGGAGGAAGGAGATTTTTAACTGACTTCTTCTGCATACGGACAGCTAAAAGTGTACTTTTCTATATTGTAATTTGCAGGTGTTGGTGCTAGCCATGTGTGCTCTAGCGGCAGTGACAGCAGAACACGCTCACTCCTCGCAGCACATCCACAAACACGACGGTCATCATCACAAAGTGGAATTCAAAGATCATCACGGACATCATCACTACGATTATTATGTAAGTACCTACATAGGTATTTTTATAAGTGGTAGAAGAGCTTTTGTGAAGGAGCTCGTCTGGGGAAGAACTACTACCATCTACCATACCCATTTTTGACACCAAGCAGCGTTACTATCATCCACTCTGAACGGAATGGGTGCCACTGTAATTACAGGCACATGAGGAACAACTTTTTCTCTGAGTTGGCATCGCATCTACTTTGCTTGGTGTGGCATATATCCATACGTTAGTACTGGTGGCAACCAGTCAACCTGATGAAGTTGACTGCCTGCTAGAATGCCCCACGAAGAAAAATACAAAAAAATCTCACCTGCTGAACTGTTGGAAAACAAAACACTACAGTCAAACGGGGTGAATAGGGATGCAGGGGTGAATCGGGACGAAACTTTAAAAGCGATTTTAACATTGAAATAATATAGTTTGTTGCCAAAAAGGTGTCTAATGTGTTTATTGTATTATAATTAACGATTAAGTGTCCTTTTCGGCAACAAACTGTATTATTTCAATGCTAAAATCCATTTTAAAGTTTCGTCCCGATTCACCCCTGCATCCCTATTCACCCCGTTTGACGGTACCTAATCATATCCTTCCAGACGCATCCTAAGTACGAGTTCAAGTACGAAGTGAAGGACCCTCACACCAAAGACCACAAAGAACAGCACGAGCACCGCGATGGTGACAGCGTAAAGGGAGAGTACTCTCTGCATGAACCTGATGGCTCCGTCAGACACGTTCACTACCATGCTGACAAACATTCCGGGTAAGCTTCTTACAACACTACTTTTAACCACAGGGTAGTTTCCATTTGGGATAAGTCAGTCATCAGTTTGGCAGGGTAAGATAATGATGATGGAGTTACCATTTGAAAGGATTTGCACAACGTCACAATTTATGAGGAGAGTTCTCCCCGTCCCCTTTCCAACCCTTCACACGATTGCTGTACGAAAACGTTCTTATTGACCGACTGTAAGGAGTTAATCTAGATAGACTGGTTTAACAATAAGATGTACATCTAGATTATACTTTCTGTCTTAAAACATTGTGTTTTGTCTTTTCAGTTTCCATGCAGATGTAAAGCACAGCGTCCACCACATTGTTCATCATCATCATCACTGAATCACGAAATGTTGTTATTTCTTTAAATATATTTTGTTATTTTTCATGTGTAAATAAATCTTAACTCAAATTGAAACAAATTATTTATTACTTATTTTCGCTGCTCCTACAGAAGATTGAATATTCAAACAAGCAAACAAAAAAACCGGGCAAGAGCGAGTCGGACTCGCGCACCTAGGGTTCCGTACCATCATATGTTTTTAAATTTTCACCGGCGAGCTACTTACTAGATCTCGTTCAAACCAATTTTCGGTGGAAGTTTACATGATAATGTACATCACATATTTTTTTTAGTTTTATCATTCTCTTATTTTAGAAGTTACAAGGGGGGACACACATTTTACCACTTTGGAAGTGTCTCTCGCGCAAACTATTCAGTTTAGAAAAAAATGATATTAAAAACCTCAATATCATTTTTGAAGACCTATCCATAGATACCCCACACGTATAGGTTTGATGAAAAAAAAAAATAAGTTTCAGTTCTAAGTATGGGGAACCTCATAATTTATTGTTATTTTTCTATTTTTTTGTGAAAATCTTAATGCGGTTCACACTACTTACTAAGTTTCAAGAGTGTAGCTCTTATAGTTTCGGAAAAAAGTGGCTGTGACATACAGACGGACAGAAAGACAGACAGACATGACGAATCCATAAGGGTTCCGTTTTTTGCCATTTGGCAACGGAACCCTAAAAACTGTCTACTAAAACCTAACCTACCAAAGTTGCAATTTAAAGACTTAATTCCTCTTTACATTTCGAATATTGGTCCCGTCACGTTAAAAGAAAACTGGCGTTTACCAGCGCATTGAGCGATTAAGGAGCGCGACGCTAATAAACTAACTAGTATGATTCTGCAATAAAATAATTACGGGCAATAAACTCAATGGATCCAATCCAATCTGGTCGAAATAACCAAATCGCTCATACCGTCACCGTATCCATAGGCCCTCGTTAGCATAGTGAAAACAATAGCCTAGTACGGACGCCAGCAGGTCAAGCTACCCGAAACTGTCACATTTTCGCAATCAACCTTGAACCTTAAGATATAGCAATAAAGTTGAAAATCTATTAAAGAAATCTGACAGATTGTAGTAGCTTGATGTGCTGGCGTCTGTACAATACGACCGACGTAACTTGGCGGGCTTGTCCCGTCTGTTCATCCTGGGCATGAAGATATCCTAGGGAACTATAATATTAATTTATAGTTCTTAACCTTTTTCAGTGACTTGGTTCAAAAAACAGAACGTAATTAAGGTCATATTTGATTTTTAGGGTTCCGTACCTAAAGGGTAAAAACGGGACCCTATTACTAAGACTCCACTGTCCGTCTGTCTGTCTGTCACCAGGCTGTAACTCATGAACCGTGATAGCTAGACAGTTGAAATTTTCACAGATGATGCATTTATGTTGTTGCTAAAAACAAAATAAAATAAATATTTAAGGGGGGCTCCCATACAACAAACGTGTTTTTTTTGGCGTTTTTGCCTTGTGGTACGGAATCCTTCTTGTGCGAGTCCGACTCGCTCTTGGCCAGTTTTTTATTACTTCTGCATTCGTTTCTGTTCTAATGTAAAAATGGGCTTCACAAACGATGATAGTATGACCTGCGTGCCTTTTAACTCTTGCACGCTTCTGGGGTTATAATATTATTGCCATCACCTTCGCATCGCGCGAAATATTATTGTATCAATTCAGGATTATAAATATTTAACATAGGCATAAAGTTACTGACTTATAACACCTATTTCTAGCAGGCATTTGACACGTGTTACTTATAATAATATTTTTTATAAATATTATGATGTAACGTCACTACTTATAAAAAATGTAAAAACCATAAATACTCAAGTCGTCATACCGTGTAAACGAGCCATTATTAATAAGCAATGTTATAGCGTGCCAGCCAATAGTTCAATAGGTAGGTACATGTTACTAGTTTAATTAGAACTACGCATGGAGTTCCCTAAAACGTGTCATCGTTATTTCACTAGCCTTGATCCCAATCCTGCGGGGCAATTGCGTAACATATTATCAATCGGATTCGGTTTCATTTTGACAGTTCAACAACATTCATTGCGTTATTTACATGTTGAGCAGACAAATTTTTCGAACTTATGAAGCAATGTATTAGCAATTTGCTTCAAAATGATTCAGATTCCGATTGATAGTGTGTTACTCAATTAGGGTGCAGGTGTGTCTGTCAGCTGTCCACTTACCGCAATTTACATACAGTAAAGCTACAGGCGCAGTGACAGCTGTCATGAAAATGATGACCATACGGTATGACTTTACGGGTATGACTTTACGGTGTCAAATAACGCTATCTAGGAAAACACACCAACTTACTTTCATAAATAACGATTCAGTAACGTCATTCGCTGGTCAATTGCGGACGCTATATGGCGGCCACAACTCTAGGAAACAGTACTGGAGGATACACATGATCTGTTTTCAGTGGAATAGAGATGAAATGAAGTGCGACCGTTAAGAAACAAGAGCTAACGATGACTCTGCCTCTGCCGGCCGTCGTGAAATCTGTCATTCTATCCAGTATTTGACATTAAAGTGTCATAAAGCTCTGTATTTGGACAACCGCTAAGGTGTGACCGTTCACCGCTTTTTTAGGAAACCAAAGTTACGTAGTTACACTTTGGTTTACAACGGCGTACCCATTTGAAACCTTTTTAGTACTTTTTCATCAAAAAAACGAATAGTTATTGTAGATAAAATGCGATAAAATAATAAGTAGGTATAAATATTCACGCTTGACAATCATGATAGTCTGTTATAAGTCATAGTATACTGAGAAAACTTCACATGTGATAATTTCCAATGCCACCTTCACGTTTTAAATAATAATATTACTGTCGAAACAAATAGGTGCCACTCCTTTGGCAGGTCCCGGATGAAGAACTGGAACCTATAGAGACATATAAAATATATGGTTTTACTTCTGAAATTCTTGAACGTTAACCTAATAAAATATCAGTAAAATATTGATTACATTAAACTAATATCTCATATCTGTGTCCATTTTACTGTGTGTACATAATAAATAAATAAATTTAATAACTATAAAACAAGGTGCGTTTCCGTTCTGTCTTGGCCAACAGATTAAATGTAGGTGTACCAGCACCAACATATCAATGCATTTTTACGAAATCAACACAAACATAAAACAATCAAATTATCGTAAATATCAATCAAGGTTTGTACCTTGATTACTTTAGTTTTTAATATATAAAAGCCACGATTTTGTTTGGTGGTACATCCAGTCAGCTAACAAACTTAGTACCTTCAAGTACCTACAGGCACCAGCAGAACAAATAATTCAAAATGTCTCTCAAGGTATTATTTTATTCTTATTCCAGGGGTTACTATATACCTTCCTATCATCATTATTTTCTCGTAAATATGATTCAACTAACATAGAGATTTTTTTTATATTTTTTTCTTTGTATCTCTGGCATCTTTAAGTTAGAGAGCTAAAACACTGATTACCTATAGAAATAAATAGGTTCTTCCGATATGTTTCTATTCCAGGTTTTGATCGCATTAGCTATGGTAGCAGCTGCATCAGCGGAGCACGCTTACTCATCGCAGTACATCCACAAGCACGACGGTCACCACCAACTCGTGTACGATCACGGGCATGACGACCATCACCACGGACATGACGACCTCCGCTACGGATTCCACGTTTATCACCACGGACACGACGACCACCACCATGGACACGACGACCACCACCACGGACACTACGACCATCACCACCACGGACACGACGATCATCACTTTGGACACGATGATCACCACCACGGACACGATGACCATCACCACGGACATGATGACTACCACCACGTACACCATGAACACCACGTCGACTACCATGTTAGTAGCCCGACTTTTTTAATAACTTACCCCACAGCCGCCTAGTTACCCCATCTAAAGATTAGCTTCTAGACCAAAAACATGTAGCTGAGTATCAATATTTTGAGTACGACCGTTTTTAAACTAGTTCAACAGAGTTAGTGGACTACATACTATGGTTAATACTTTTGGAACTAGCTGCTTCTCTTCCAAAGCACAAAGGGGTAATAATATCTATGTAATAAATGGCCACCCATTTCAAGACTAGCCGCCTTTCCAAGGTTTAGCGCAGTCACTATAAAATCGCGAGTTCTTCCACTCAAAAAAATACTAAAGTGATGTTATCTTCCAGGCACACCCCAAGTATGAGTTCGAGTACAAGGTTGACGACCATCACACCGGTGACCACAAGTACCACCACGAGCACCGCGACGGTGACCACACTAAGACCGACTACTCGGTGCACGTGGACCATATTGTTCCTGACCATCACCATCATGATTAATACCTACCTCAAAATAATTTATGTTAATTTAATTGACCAAATTGCCATCTTTGTATATTATCATATTGTTGTTTATTATAACAGTGATTATATAAATGAGTAAAAATAAATACTATTTTTTATTAGATGTTCAATGTTTTCATGTAAAACCTTTTGTTTTCCCACATACCTAACAAATACATTTTATATTATTTTACTACCTATCTTAAATCTCTTTGCGACAATACCTATCCATAGTGATATTTTACATAAAATCAACTAATCTATCCTTTTTCTTATCACCATCTTGGCGATAACTTAAGCGAAATGCATTCATTTGCTATATGAAATGTGAAGTACCTACCTATCGTAAAATGCATTATTGTAATGAAAGAACTTCAGAGATGACTAAAAGTAAAAATATAGGCTTTCAGTCTAACATAACTATTAAAATAAGGGGTATACATCCAGAGGGCTGTCTCGTTCTTTGGAATTCCAAAGAATTAGCATTGCCATGCAACGTGGTAATGCTGCCAGTCTTCTGGGCATGTTTCCGGATGACAGCGATGCGGACGAGCATATACTTCGTAGCCTAGAAGTCCTTTTTTTTGTATTTTATTTTTGTATATATTTACATAATATAGTACCTAGTACAAATTGTTGCGATAAAATATATTGTATTAAAATAATATTAATGATAACGATTAGTTAGAACGCTTAGCCTTTACTAAGCGCCTACGGAAGCAACACGTTCGGAGTTTATAAACGTTTTTTCATGGAGTAATATTGTTGAAGAAATACTTGTCACTTAGACACGAGCCACATTATTATTGTTAGTACTACCTACGAGTACCTACTTATGTGTGTTCGATATTGATATCGGCGATTGGCCTTTGGTATGCACGCAAGTGCCAAGTGCTTGTAAAACATAACATACTTTCCCTTACAATGAAATCGAACTGATAGGTATAACATATGAGTATAGAATTTACGAACTGTTGAATTCTTAAGTAATTAACTATATGTTATTAGAATTGGGCTGAACACCTCTGCAGCATGTCAGAAGAACAATGGGCCAAACTCACGACCCAATGGTCTGAATGGCAAGCGACATCGCGGCAGGCCCAGACGGAGAAGGCTGGTTGACCTGACCGAGTAGAGTGGAAGGAAAGTCGAGAGGCCCCTGGGATTTACTCTGCAGTGGCAACATTACAGGCTTGTAATAATAATAAAATATAACTTATAACACATATTCTTGATTTCTAAAGGGTGTCAGGTGTCCCAGCCACCCTTTAGAATTTAAGAATATGTGCGACGCACAAACATAACCATGAATTCAGCGCATGATTCTAGACTAAAATTAATCGACTGTTTTGTAGAAAAGTTGGTAACAGCTTGCGAGTCGATGTCCCATGCCACCCTAAATAAAGTAGATATATGCACCCAATAATTTCTAAACGTGCAACCTGACTGCGGTCAATAATGATATCGACCGCAGTTTGGTTGCACCTTACTGATGTCGGTATCATGCACCGTTTAGGCCGATCTACTATGTGAAGTGTACGGGAGCCAGATTACGGTACATCGTCCTTTGTTGGTTGCTAATGATATTTACTAGTTATATAGAAAATGTTTTATTGTAGGTACAGACGCCAGCACATCAAGCTGTCAAATTTCTTTAATAGATTTTCAACTTTATCACTAAAGCATTAGGTTCAAAGTTGATTGGGAAAATTTGACAGTTTCGGGTAGCTTGTGTGCTGGCGTCTGTACATGAAAAAGGAGCAGTGGTGGACCATTTGTACCGGCCCCGACTTACGAGTCGTAAGTCGTGGGTTCGAACCCTGGTAGGTGCGTTACTTTGTGTAAATAATTTCATCACCATTGCTCTCAAAACGACGGAAACCTGCATATCCTAGGACCAAAAATTCAAAGACATGTGACATTTACCAATCCGCACTGGGTCCGCGTGGTGGATTACGGCCCACTCCTTCTCACCGAGAGGATGTCTGTGTCTCAGCAGTGGGAACATTATAGGCTGATTATGCTACACGAAAAAGCTATAGGGATATGAGGGCTATTACGTATGAATTCGTCGCTAGAGGCGCTAGAGTAGCGTCAGCCCTCCGAAATGTCAAATGCCACTGTTTGTGGGTGGGCAATGCAAGTTTATTGAAGTGGAAACTTCTTTAGGCGCGTTGAGAATTTTTTGAGATGGAAAAAAACAATTGAGCTCGCGACACTAACCGACACCGCGCTACATTCGGATGTGTTCGGCTGTCCTCGTGATGTACTCGGTTTTAATGTAATTATCCGATATGTCAGTGAATGATGGCAAAGTATTCTACCGGTCGATTCTGTAAAAATCTCACCGTGAAAACTTAGGTGAAGTGAGTTTGTTTTTGCTAGGAATTGCCACTATTGACAGCTCACTTCACCTAAGTTTTCACGGTGAGATGGTTACAGAATCGCACTGCTGATTGCGTTTTGTTTGTATGACGACAAAAAAAATACACACGTACTCCCGGAGTGCCATTGTTTTTTTTTCTAATTAGAATAATGTTGTAAATATTATGCAAAACCAGAGATTGATTATGGCAAATATGAGTCTTAGAGATTATTGGTCAATGAATGTCAGTGCTTTAAAAACGGAGCTAAGAAAAAGAGGTGCAAAATTAAGCGGGCTGAAAGAAAGGTTAGTTTGTTTACTATTTACAAACATATTTTTTGTTTGTTTGAATGTAAACTTTGTAAACTTTAAATGTAAATTTTGTTTTCACGCCCGTTACGTTATAACAAACTTTGAGAGCTATACTTCAGGACCTTACTCGACAGTGATGCCAACTGGTTAGCACAAAAACGGTAGCCCTCAATGCTAGTACACTAATGGTCACAAATTCTGATTCACAGCGTAACACTATTGACGTTAACCAAAGCCAACAATAGGTATACACTTGGGTTAGTTGGTAGGGTAACAAGGATACTAGCTATGTGTAACTCATTGAGGCACTAGGTATTTATTTTAATCGTATGGCTAAGTAACTACATACGATTTTACAAAGTAGTCAAGATTCTAAATCAGGTGACAAAGCCAGCATGCGTAGCATGACCATTTCTATCTCTATGTTACGAACAACAGAGATTACATTTTGACATCTTTTCTTTATTATACATCACGCCGTCGAAAATGTTCTGTCATTTCGTCTTCTGGTTTCTATGGTGGTCCTGCAGGGAAATTGCGTAACACATGATCGGAATCGGTTTCATTTTGACTGGTCAACATCATTCATTGCGTTATTTACGTGTTGAGCAGACAAATTTTTCGAACATTATGAAGCAAATGGATTAGCAAATTGCTTCAAAATCTTCGATCAATAATAGTTCAAAATGATTCAAATTTCGAATAATAGTGTGTTACGCAATGATTTCAAAAGTAAGGATACGCCCGTCTGAACATTTTACATAGAAGTTCTTCGTTCGAAGTTCGAAGTTCGCGCGCACCACTGTCAACTGAGTCGCGTTGGCCCTAAAACCGTCATTTTAGTCGCGCCGTTAGCCCGGTCCTTACGCTAGTAATATAATATGTCAATGGTGTTACGCAATTAGAGTGCTGGTACGGGTGCTGGCGTCAGGGCGGAAAGATCCTCTGGGGGGCCAGAGCTCTATATTAAGATACATCTTTCGATGTCTTGACTTCTTCGCTAAACTCGCAGATTGGAGCCACATCCCCACTTATGATTAGCATTAACAAGGTTTTATAGGCTGTGGCGAGACAGTACCTCCTTACAGTCCTTACCCAAACCATTCGTTCCACCAGCTGAAGATCTCTCACCTTGGGTAACCTGGAAGTCTTTAAACAGACTCCGGACCCAGGTTGGCCGAAGCAAGTAAAATCTGTTCAGGTGGAGATTCATAGACGGGTCCGCCTTGGAGTGTAAATGTGGTGCTGTTTCAGAAACGATGGAACACTGAATATCGTGTCCTGTCAGCAGCACGTACCTAACAGGAACTGATGAATGCTGGTGATGGCGCTAAACAATCCGAATTCTGGGCATAGTCGATTTAGATTGCTAACGACACGTTAAGAAGAAAAATAAGGTTTTATATTATTCACGGTAGAGACGCCAGCACATCAAGCTACCCGAAACTGTCAAATTTTCCCAAACAACTATGAACTTTATGCTTTATCGATAAAATTGAAAACCTATTGTAAAAAATTGACAGATTGTAGTAGCTTAACGTGCTGGCGTCTGTAGGTACATAGTAAACAAATTGTATTGCCCTACAAAATGATTATGTATAAATAATGACTCAATTGCAATTGCAGCTGTACAGTGCACCCATAACATTGTCACTTGAGCAATTAGTGTAGGTGTAACGTAAAAGTACACTTTTACGAAACAATCCATATTATAATATCGTAATTAATTTTTAGCACCGACCATTCAAAGTGAAATCAATGTTACCTTGATTGTTTTGTTTTCAATATAAAAGCAATGGTTTTTACTCACTATGTATCAGTTCATCTGTGAGCTTAGTACCATTAGTTCAACAACTCCATCCACAACCAACTACCCATAATGTCTTTCAAGGTAAAAAGAGTCTATTTTAAAAAGCATTGTTTACATACCTACCACAAAAAAGCATCTATTAATTTTTGATTTCCTATAAAATTGCTGCTTTTTTTTTCTAATGGTGTCTAATGGTCTTTGGCAGATTCCTAATCATTAAACTATTGTTACCATGCTTTCTGTATTTTCTTTCTTTTTGTTTTTTTTTTTCTTTCTTCTATATCCCAATACAAGTGCAATTTAATCTCACAACTATCATCCAAGTTGGTCTACCTGCTGATTACTGGTCTACTGACTGATATTCCCGCCATAATATTGTGGTTTAATCAAATTTTCTCGTTCCAGGTCATGTGCATCTTAGTCTTGGTGGTGGTGGCAGCAGTGACAGCGGAACACCACGGCTACTCATCGCAGCACATCCACAAACATGATGGTCACCACCACAAGGTGGAATACAAAGACCATCACGGACATCACCACGTTGACTACTATGTAAGTTTCACTTTAAATAACAGATTAACAGTTCCGTGCTTAAAAGAAAAAGAAATAGTAATGAGGCACTGAAGTAAGAAACGCTAATCGAACGAAATCTAGCGCTGAGTTAATCTAACAAAAAGTTGAACTTTCTAAGCATAGTTTCAATATCCAGTCATAGGACTGCACGTAGCTGGCAGCTTAACTTAGCAGATCTATCGAAACTCACCACAGAAGTAGAAGAAGTACCTACCTACGGACAAACTGTACTGCACTTTGGCAAAAGATTTGTGTATTACCCAATTTGTGCTACTTCTTTGAATAAACGATAATATTTTTTTAAGAAATATTAGATTCTTAAAGTCGATGTTTTCTTCCAGAGTCATCCCAAGTACGAGTTTGAGTACAAGGTGGACGACAAGCACACCGGTGACCACAAGGAGCAGCATGAGCACCGCGATGGTCACAACTCCAAGAGCGGCTACAAAGTGCACGTCGACCACATTGTGCCTCATCATCATCACCATTGAGGAATTCATTACTGAATTTTTGTTAACTTAGTGTGTAAGAAAACCGCCATGGCAAAGTGTTGCAAATATATTTTTGAAAATAAATGGATGCTTAAATTATTTTTCCCGGAGCTACTTGCGACTAAAGACTCGCCCAACCGCTGTTTCCACATCATCTGTAGCGGACAATGGCAGTGGCATGGTGTTTTAATACCCCATAATATACAACAGTTGCATAAATAACTATTAAAGCACCGTAGACTACATTTTTAGGAAAACAAGAGTAGTGTCGAGATATTATGAGATTTGTTATCTGAATACCAGAAGAACTTATGAAAATCTTGTTTAATAGAAAACAAATCGAAGCATGGCTGTTACTAGCCCGACTATTGAAACCTATCCTATTGTAACCTATCGACGTGTATATGTATGACTTAGTTAAAATGTTGTGTACCAATATACATTGTCTATCCCAATATCCATTGGCAAACAAACAAAACAAGAAAAAAAAACAAACAAATGAATACACATTGAACAAGTATTTATTCAGTTGAATAAAGTGTAACTGTGGTGTAAAAGTGCAAAAGTGTGTGTCTATTTGGCTCAGATAACTCAAAGAGGTAAGTCAACTGAATACCTAAAATAAAGTCACATAAATTAATTGTAACCAAATTGACCAGCCACTTATAGTCAATACAGCAGGTACTGTAATTCTTTGAGAGTGGTATGAAATGGCTTTATTACGGCAAATTGACGTAGACTGACAAATTGCTTAACAATTTGTTTTTCTGACTGGATTTACTTGGACAGGCCATAAACTAACTATCCATCAAAAGAAACGACAGATTACCATCGGTGATTAATAATATAATAATAATATTCCACAACTATCACACAACGCCGTCTAGTCTCAAACTAAGCAGAGCTTGTGTTATGAGTACTAGACAACTGATAAACATACTTATACAGGGTGTCCAGTAAATAGCACGACATACTGCAGGGGGTGATAGCTAGGATCACTACCTATCAATACAACACAATATATGTTCAGCAAAATCTTACGGATTTATAGTTTTACAAAATTTTCCGAAATACCGAAAAATCTCTACCTTGAAACAGATTTTTAAGCATCTCGTAATGAAAAAATCCTTTTCTAGTACTTTTTTTACATCAAATTATTCGTGAATAGTTACTTTACTCATTATAAGTTTTTTTTTTTATCAAAAACAAGAAAGTTTTGAAGAAATACACACATCAAAAGTGTCTAGGGATCAACATATATTTTTGCAATAACTTTTCTCCTGATTGATATTAATTAAAATTTTCTTTAAGGATTCATCAAATAAAGTGTTTTCGTTTGTCACAGTAACGATAAACCAAGTCACCTTTGCATTAATAAAGAAATTTGCCATTTTCCTAATAAAGGGATTTTTGACATTTGAACCACTAACACAAAAGTTCGAAAAAAAGACTGAAATAACAGTTTTCTTTAAAATTTTATTGGGTAACTTAAACAATTAATAATCCGTGTTTCTACCGCGAACACTAACAACACAAGAACATCGGTTTGGCATACTCAAAATGAGTTCATCCAAATCACGCTGTGGAATGGCCGCCCATGTTCGTTGCAACAACAAAAAAAGGTCTTCTTGCGACTGGATACCCTCCATATTCGGCAGAGCTCTTCTCTGTAGCATATCCCATGCATGCTCAATCGGGTTCAAGTCTGGCGACTGAGCAGGCCAGGGCAGGACATTGATGTTAGCTGCGGCGAGAGTCTGTCTTACAACTCTTGCGGTGTGCGGTCGTGCATTATCATGCATTAACTGAAATAAGGGACCGATTTGCACTTGTAGAGGAACGATGACGTCTGATACAATCGTCTCAGCATAAATTTGAGCGTTGAGGTTGCCTCTGATCCAAATCAACTCAGTTCTTCCGCCGATCCAAATACCCGCCCATACCATGATGGTTCCACCACTATAAGGATGGACTTCCTGGCAGGATTTTAATCGCTGTTGGCGTCCAGGGGTTCTCCAGTGTCGTATACGTCTTGTATCCGGTCTCATACCAAAACGAGACTCATCAGAAAAGCACACGAAACGCCATTGTTCTTCTGCCCATTTTCTGTGTTCAAGAGCCCATTGATATCGAATCCTACGATTGTGCATTGCTATAGGTGGTACCCGTAGCGGTCTTCGGGAATGAAGGTTCACTTCATGCAAGCGGTTTCTGACTGTTTGGTCGCTAATTAAGTTCCCTGAAGAGTGATGAAGCCTCACGGCTAACATCATGGCGGTTATTGTTGGAGCTCTTCGAGTTAAGATTTGAATGTATCGGTCTTGTCTCCGTGTGGTGCAGCGATACCGTCCTCCATGGCGCTCAGCCACGGTACCAGTGCTTCGGTAACGTGTCCAAAGTCGACTGATAACACTCTGACTTGTATTCAGAGCTAAAGCCACAGTACGTTGCCGGGAACCAGCTTCTATCATTCCCACGGCTCTGAGCATTTCTTCCCTGCTTAAATGACGTCGCCGCTCCATAATAAAGTTGGTTTTAATCAGTAGTAGGGAAACAGTAGCACTAATAATGTCTTCAATGCGTTGTATGTTTTTATAGGGAAAATATTGACAGCTGATTTTCATCTTTTACTCGAATTTGATTCACAGTTCCTGATTCAAATTATGAAATGCACCAAAAAGGATCCATATAAATTTATAAAATCATAAATTTATTACAAAGCCACATCTCAATCTCAAGAAATCCGCATAAAAATGCATGATCCCTAGACACTTTTGATGTGTGTAGTTTTTTTTGTTAAAATTTTCACAGAACAATTTTCTTTTCGCATAACTTTAACCTACAGTGCTGAAAAAAAAATGTATGTGGCAGTTTTGTACAACAAACTTAAAAGATAGCCTGTTTAATGGTGATTTAGGAAAGATACAATACTAGTGCATTTTCATTAAAAAAATACAAAAAAATGCTATTTTAGTTCCAGAGAAGCTGATTTTGTTGAAAATGTAATTAACGTAATTTGGACAAAAACCACTATGAGAATAAGTAATAGCTGCTCATTTACGCGAATTATTATAAAACTAGTTGTGACACGTAAAATGCGACATGCACGCGTAATGACTAAAGGTTTTTACCTGCTCGCCGACCGACCCGACCCGACCGGTTACTGTCTAACAAAAGAAGCGCATGTGTTATCCCGTTCTTTCTTGCATTGTGATTTTGTGTCTCACTCTCAACCTTATTTGCGACACTTGTCAGTACGCTACCTTAAACCGTGCGCAACGCATCTCTGTGTTCACAAATTATTGTTTCGTACTAACGACTGTTTTGTGCCTTGGACCCCGGACTTTGTTTGCCTTACGATTTGGATTTTTTGTTGTGATCACTACGACGACTTGGCGACCACCTGGACTTTTGTGTTTTATAACATGGCCAACCGCCGCGTTTTTCCTGGTTATACGCAGCGAGAGTATGCTCAATAATTTGTGAACACAGAGATGCGTTGCGCACGGTTTAAGGTAGCGTACTGACAAGTGTCGCAAATAAGGTTGAGAGTGAGACACAAAATCACAATGCAAGAAAGAGCGGGATAGCACATGCGCTTCTTTTGTTAGACAGTAACCGGTCGGGTCGAGTCGGTCGGCGAGCAGGTAAAAACCTTTAGTCATTACGCGTGCATGTCGCATTTTACGTGTCACAACTAGTTTTATAATAATTCGCGTAAATGAGCAGCTATTACTTATTCTCATAGTGGTTTTTGTCAAAATTACGTTAATTACATTTTCAACAAAATCAGCGTCTCTGGAACTAAAATAGCATTTTTTTGTATTTTTTTAATGAAAATGCACTAGTATTGTATCTTTCCTAAATCACGATTAAACAGGCTATCTTTTAAGTTTGTTGTACAAAACTGCCACATACATTTTTTTTTCACCATTGTAGGTTAAAGTTATGCGAAAAGAAAATTGTTCTGTGAAAATTTTAACAAAAAAAACTATTTCTTCAAAACTTTCTTGTTTTTGATAAAAAAAAAAACTTATAATGAGTAAAGTAACTATTCACGAATAATTTGATGTAAAAAAAAGTACTAGAAAAGGATTTTTTCATTACGATATGCTTACAAATCTGTTTCAAGGTAGAGATTTTTCGGTATTTCGGAAAATTTTGTAAAACTGTAAATCCGTAAGATTTTGCTGAACATATATTGTGTTGTATTGATAGGTAGTGACCCTAGCTATCACCCCCTGCAGTATGTCGTGCTATTTACTGGACACCCTGTATATTTCTAAATACATACATATATAGATAAATTACACCCAGACACAGAACAAATGATCATGCTCATCACACAAACATTTGTCCTGGGTGGGAATCGAACCCACGACCTCCGGCATAGCAGTCATAGTCACTGACCACTAGACCAACAGGCCAGATTGCTACGCCGTAGCAACCGTAGCGCCGTATTATAAAAATGAAATTGTGAAAGATGATTATTTTAATTGGTAAATTATAAAAAAATAATTATATTAAAGTATTCAAGCGTGGTTTTCATAACTTATATGTTTAACGTATCGTAAAAAATACATCATTGGTGGATATTCTTATACAAAACAAATTGAAAAAAAGATGCAGTCTACGTGACAAACTGCTTGCATTGATTTTAGGTAATTGTACTACATTTATATTATCAAAGACAATATCTTAGTAGGTTTGTATTACGATTTTCGAGATACGATTAATTATGAACTTATATTATTAATCTGTGTTACGTCATTTATGTAGTACCCCGTTAATTTTAAATTAATTGAATACTCGTGTTTCCCGGTTACAATCGCAAATTCGTAATGTACTTGTGCATAAGCAGTTTGCATGCGTGTGAATGTGCTTTTACGAAATATTCAAAAAGTTCACACAATATTCAAACGTTGCACATTCTGTCGTCATATAAAAATATAGAGTATTTTTTTTGCAACAATAATAGCTTCGTTTTCAATATAAAAGTTGGGATTTTGTTAGTATTGATCAGTACATTACTGAGTTTAGTGAGATCAATACAAGAAGTTAATTACTAAAAACAGAAAATGATTTCAAAGGTAAATTCTATTTTATAATCACCTAAAGTGGCCCTAATCAATTTAATCAAATATAAATAAAAAATATTTGTGCTACAGGTGTGCATATTAGCAATGATAGCAATGATGGCAGTAGTGACAGTGACAGCTGAAGATGGTCACTCTTCAATACACATATCCAAACACGACGAGCATCCCGTGAAAGTGGAAATAAAAGACGAACACCACCATCATCACCACGTGGACTACTATGTCAGTTACATCCTAATACTAATACTTTAGTAGTAGAGAGTAGAGAAATACTTTAGTCATTTGAGTTTCGTCCGTAGGATGACAACGCACCAGCAATGCCTCTGGTATTACATATGAGATATAATATAAGAGATAACTACTTACCAATAGCTGGGCTGTTTGCTGGTTTTCATTCAAATATAAAAGAAAACAAATAATAACATAATCAGCCTATAATGTTCCCACTGCTGGGACACAGGCCTCCTTTCTTCAAGAGGGAATGGGCTGTAAACTACCACGCGGGCCCAGTGCGGGTTGGCAGATGTCACATGTCTTCGAATTTTTGGCTAACTAATAATGACTTTTTTAAATTCCAGACTCATCCCAAGTACAAGTTCGAGTATGAAGTAAAGAGCCATCACACTGGTGACCACAAATCCCACCACGAACACCGCGACGGTGACAGTGTCAAGGGAGAGTACTCTCTGCATGAACCTGATGGCTCCACCAGGCATGTTCACTACCATGCCGATAAGAAAACTGGGTGAGAATATATTATCACTATTTTAATTATTGTCTTGGTTTGAAATCATTGGCAGTAATTGGTTGGTAAGTTTCGATATGGTCTAGCAAGCACTAGTATCTTTGTGAAAGAGTCTGTCTGGAATAGCATACTACTCCAGATAGGCTCTTTCTTTTTAGAGTGTTTGTTAAGTATGGTGGTAATACATATACTACCACCATACTTAACAAACACTCTGAGTTGAGATTATTCAATCACTTTTTGTTTTCTTTTTCTTCTTCATAATCATTAGTATTTCAACTCCCATTTACAACCACTACTATATATTATATAACCCTTACTATACAACAGTATAGCTTATCTCTTTTTTAAAGTATTTTGTGTATGCATGAATACATAAATATAGATCTGAAGACTCGGTAGCAGCAAGTCCTCCGTCTCCTACTTTCCAGATAGCCTTAACATGTTTTCTGACTAAAGCCAACAGGGCTTTAGTCAGAAAACATGTTAAGGCATCACAACTTTTTTTTTTTTACGGATGGGAAATCATCAAATGACCCCTCCCGCTCTGACTAAAGCTCTGTTATCACAACCTTCATTCTACAATTTACTTACAGTACCTACATAGTTTGTATATTTACGTCAAAACTTACAGTGTCTTCATTTCTTTTCAGTTTCCACGCAGATGTGAAGCACAGCGTCCATCACTTAGTACCGGACAAGCATCATCATTAAGTTACTTCTTTGTAGTATTTACATAGTCTAACTTATTTTTTATTTAGTTTTTTATGTTAAAAATGTTTTTATAATTTTTTTCGTTTCATTAACACCAACCCATTAAATACTTAAAATTAAAATCTAACTTTATACATCAGGATT
Source organism: Oligia fasciuncula (assembly GCA_963082905.1). Classification (NCBI taxonomy): domain Eukaryota; kingdom Metazoa; phylum Arthropoda; class Insecta; order Lepidoptera; family Noctuidae; genus Oligia; species Oligia fasciuncula. Next base: position 8,255,520 of record OY720392.1, read on the forward strand.
TGAAAACAAACAATCGCTAAGATGAACACCTAAGGGTGGTAAGCCTGCCGGGTCAGCGGGATTGTCCGAAAGGGTTACCGCTGACCCGGAACATAAAGGGCTAAGGAAGGAGCATGGGTGGGTTTTAGTCAGTAAGAGTCTGACACTCCCTTCTGCTCCACCCAGAGCGGAAGGGGTCATTAAATGACTCCTCCCACATTTTTTTTTTGGGAAATCATCAAATTTTGATGATTATGACCCGAAAAAAAAAAAAAAAAAATAAGGGTGGTTGATAAAATAGATGTCATTGATTAGACTTCAATAGACGATGTGCCTAGCATTAGTAGCTTTACACATAAAAAAAACCATACATTCTTATTAATTTATACCTAATAAGTACCTAAGGCAAAATTGATCAAAGCGGTAAGGAACACACATACGTATGTCACAAACCATATGAGCGAGTAAAACTGGTTCATTTTACAATTACGCAAAATTCATTCAAATCTTACAGACTGGAATCTTATAAAAAGAGATATTTTGCCCTCAAAAATTATCAGTTGCCTTCTGTAACTTCAAGAGTAAACAATTTATAATTATGTACACCAAGGTAAATTGATTAATATTCTTACAACTAAATCCTAATACGAAATACAAGTAGATAATTTGGGATTGCAGTAAATATTTGTTTTATCTTTCAGATCTTCCTAGTTGCTGCAGTCATTGCTATGGTGGTTGCTGAACCACAAGGTGAACATGAGCATAAACACGCCTTCTCATCACAAAGTATCAAGCAACACCATGGTAAAGCCACCGAGAAACACGTCGAGTACTATGTACGAAAATTTCAGAATATTATTATATTGGATATTTATAAAACTTCGATATCTAAACGTTCCGTCTATTGCAGTCTCATCCTAAGTATGAGTTCGAGTACAAAGTGGAGGATCCTCACACCGGTGACAAGAAGTCTCAGCATGAATCCCGCGACGGCGACGTCGTGAAAGGCGTGTACAGCCTGCACGAGGCTGATGGAACCGTCAGGATCGTCGAGTACCACGCTGACAAGAAGAACGGGTAATTCCTTAGTCCGTCCTTCTTTACCTTTTAACTCCCTTCCCCCGTCATACCTTAGCTAGGTTTTCATTGAAAATTTCACTTAGGTACTAGGTACATATGTAATGTAATTCTTTCAATAGTGAATCTTAGTAGTGCCATACTTACACTTCTTTAGATCGGCATGTACCAAATCGTGCCAAATCAATCCGATCTTATATAAGTGTGTAGTAACCCGTCGTGATGTGTACATTTGGTTAGTTTATTTTTAATCTTTTTAATTTGGTATGTTAATGGTTTGTTTGTTTTGATTGGCACATTCTTGATTTCTCATCCTTCCTTATATCGAAACTGTTAATTTTTTTCTGTAGATAGCAATTTGAAATTACGTATTTTTAATACTGTGTTTTCTTCTGTTTCAGATTCAATGCCAACGTTAAGAGGGAAGGTCACGCCAAGCACATTGTTCCTGAACATCATCATCATCACTGATCTGATTACGAATCTGCTGTTAATTAAAGTTATATCATAAGATTGTTGAATGTTTGCGTTGTTGTAAATAAGTGTGTTTGAAATAAAATTGTTTTAACTATATTTAGCATTTTTTTTTTAACCTTTTAATTTTTATTTTACTATGACAACCATATTAGTCACGAAAACAGCTCTATGAAAAAATGGTGGTAACTTAGTTACTTTCCGGAAAAAAAGAAACATTATTACTGGGTCCATTGTCAAATAATCACATCACACTAATATTATAAAGGCGAAAGTTTGTGAGTGTGTGTGTTTATATGTTTGTTACTTCTTCACGCTCAAACAATCAATTTTGATAAAATTTGGTATGGAGGTAGCTGACACCCTGGATTAACATAATTATAGGCTACTTTTTATCCCGATATTCTCACGGGATCAAAACTTGTGCGGGTAAAGGTTGTCTTCTTTATACAATGTTATTTTTAGTATATTAGGCGAAACCTGAATATAGTTTGTTCAGAATAAGTAACTAACGGTCGAAGTGGAGGTGCTTGGGGGAGGCCTATGTCCAGCAGTGGACGTCTTTCGGCTGAAATGATGATGATGAAGTAACTGAATCGATTCCAATAATTTTTACCCCATATTACCTATATTTTGTCGCAAAAATATTCAAAAAAAATTAAAAGTTGGACACCGAGCACTACATAGACACTAAGTAGGTTATCCAATCTCCGTGCCGAACGGTTAGGTACCTAGATACTATTATCAATGAGCGCAAGACGGCGCCGCGCGAGTGAGCATGTTTTTGTACGGACAAACAGGGTAACTTAACAAGCTTATAACTTTGTGATTTTTCATGATACACTTTTGAAATTTTGTACATGGATTCTTTACATAAAAATACTAGACACGTGTTTCGGGTTTCGCATATACTAAAAATAATGTTGTATAGACATCGCTCCTTGTTTCCGTTTCTCCAGTCAACTCTACAAAACTGTTGTGTCTGACTTAAATCAAATTTATACAGTCCACAGTATCCAGGCAGACGTGAAGCACAGCGCTCATCATCTCCATCATTATCATCACCACTATTGATCTGATTAATTATTATATTGTTGACTATTTTTGATACTTATGTTTGAGTTTTTTCCGACTGTAATAAACTTATTTGAAATTTTAAATGAACTTTCTTTTCACTGCCTAAAGTGTACTGGTTTAAACATTTCCATATGAGCCTAACGTCCAAAGTATTTTTTACTGATCCGAAAACAGTTAAGGGTAATTCTTCAGGGACAAAATTTTCAATGTCTGTGGGTATATTTCTGTAACCAACTAAAAAAACGGCATGTAATATTTTTTTTGTATAGTTTAGCTTTATCCCTTACTGGGACAAATGATTTTTTTTAATAATTGCTGTCTAGGTACAAAATAAAAATATTTGAAGGTCGTTCTTCTGATTCATATAGCGCGTCCGTTTGCCATTTTCCGGAACAAAATGGTCGATGTCGCATTTTCCCTTTGATACATCAATATAAATTATAATTATATCGAAAGGAAATGAATTGTCCTCTTACAAAAAAAATGTGTATTAGTTATAACTACGTTAGTCTGTTTATAAATAAGTAAAAAAGAAGTGTCCGGCGTATAATACTGATTAATGTGGCGTAAGCTGCGCTTGACCGTACTTGGTCGGGTAATAATAATGAGAGTCTGGCTTCCAGCGCGGGGGGAAGCCAGTCGTGCAACGGACGACCTAGAAGGTGGACGTGCGGCTGGTTGGCTTAGATCCGGTGTTACGAAGGAAAATACCTGATTCATCTGTGTTTGGTTCAGGTGGCATCCTGATTACAATGCCTACTTTATAAAATTTATTTTATTGTTTTAAAACTTCAATCTGTGTTTCGTGTGATGCTTTTGGGTTATAGATTCGTGTAGAAAAATGAAAATAATGAAGTCTGTATGTACGATGAGTTATGCATGATTGTAGGCAAAATCCTGATTCATCTGTGCCTGATTCGTATGGTCAAAACCCCATATGAATAATAAAATAAATTAGTTTTCCCCTCTCCAGCACGATAGGAGCGCTTTTGTTGCGTAATTCTCCTTGTCCAATTTTTGACCGTGTACAAGTCAGTAGTTTTAATCTTATTTATTATTATTTACTTAGCTATAACCTTTTGAATACTAAAAAAATGACAGGAGTATAATCTTGTTCTAAATATGATACTTTTGAAATGTCTTAGTCCCATTTAAGAATTAATAATTATTGTTTAGAATTTACATTCATAACTAATGGTGTATTTATTACTTTTTATTTCTGTTTCTGATTAATATGTAACACATTCTGATTCATCTGGGCACAAAATTAATATCTTGAAAACTACTTTATAAAAACGAGCCCCTCATTCAAATATATGTTATTTGGTATACCTATTTTCATATGAACATGTGTTACAGAGCTGAAAGTGAAATTAAATTTTGGCCATATGGATCAGTCAAAGAGTCAAATTTCGAAGAACTACCCTTAAAGCTTGAGGCAAAATGTTACCGTCATGACAGTAAACTTTAACGTTTTAAGTAGCTAAAAGGTTCATTTGATGATATCGTTCAAACCATTGAAAACTTGCATTACAGTAATGGTGGTTTTCCTTATTTTTTCTTTGTGTTTTTCAAACAGTAGGTATGTTGAATCATTAAAAGTTACTGTTTTGTCTTTTACTGTTTTACAAACATTTCTTCTTACTGTTTATAGTCAATAAGTCTATAAGTAATAAAATCGCTTTAATGTGTTGTAGTAAGAAATTATTGTTTTCAGTGTACTCTGAGAAGAAAGGTCGAAACAAACTCAGGAAGGAAAATACTCGTTTGATTTAACGTTTTAAAAATTTCAACAATATATTATAATCAAACTAAATATCTATATTAAGCCAGACATAGAACCCTGAACTAAAACTAAAAGCTATCTCTATAGGATAATATCATGATCTAATCTAATCTAATAATATAGTATTGACCCACTGCAGGGCAAAGGCCTCCCTCTCCCTTTTCCACACAATTCTGTCATTTGAGAATATAGAAATACTAGCAGCGCCCCGCGGTTTCACCCGCATAAGTGTCGATCCCGTGGGAATATCTGGATAAAAACTATTCTATGTCCTTCCCCGGGATGCAATCTATTTCTCTGCCAAATTTTATCGAAATCCGTTCAGTGGTTTAGGCGTGAAAGGCGTAACATACAGACAGACAGACAGAGTTACTTTCGAATTTATAATATTATGGATCATGAGTGACATGTTAATAAAGTGTAAACTTCCTCATTTTGATTACATTCCGGCCGTCGAGAGAATCTGTTCCTAACACCTGTCAGTGCGACACCGCTAGTAACATAGAAAGATTAAATTCGCAAAACACGAACCTATTCGTTTGTATGAACAACGTGTTTCAAGAACGAAATATTATCATGACGGTCGGACTGTAGTAACCAACTTTTTTGCTGTCGAAAGTAATACCTATCAAACATCGTCCCATTTTCAACGTGAAGAAATGTAAAAGGACTTGCCCTAAGTAACCAAGGTCGATAATATAATTATATCACAATCAATCTGGTACACAAACTGGTTATTTTTAATGAAAAAACTTGTCAATAGCATTAAGTCGACACTTTTTAGTGCTTAAAGTGTAACTGTATAAAAGCATGGGTCAAGCATTTACAGATTATCAGTTTCCCTTTAGTATTTACACAGTAAACAACAAAATATTAAGAGCACAAAATGTTTACTAAAGTAAGTTTTTCTTTCAAAAAGTTCCTTACATTACTTTTTTTAAAGTTATCCCAGTTTTAATATTGTTTTTAATAAACACAGATCCTCCTCATCACCGTCGCAGTGGCAGCGGTCGCCGCACAAGACCACCACGAGCACCACCACGGTCACGCCTCCTCATCACAGAGTATCAAGCAGCATCACGGACACGCCACCGAGAAACATGTCGAGTACTATGTATGACAACATTTCAACCATGTTACATGTTCCTAAATTACAAGTATTATTAGAAAGATGTTGCTAACCGTTACATTTCTTGCAGTCTCATCCTAAGTACGACTTCGCGTACAAAGTGGAGGACCCTCACACCGGCGACAAGAAGTCTCAGCACGAATCCCGTGACGGCCATGTCGTAAAAGGCGTGTATAGCCTGCACCAGCCCGACGGCACCGTCAGGATCGTCGAGTACCACGCTGACAAGAAAACTGGGTCAGTTGAATTCATTGTCGAAATAAAAAGTAGGTACCTACATTTTTGAGTATCGCCTACTTATGAACTCTTCGTTTGTTAACAGATTCAACGCCAACGTGAAATATGAGGGTCACGCCAAGCACATTGTTCCTGAACACCACCACCATCATTAATTCTATGATATTAGGTGCTAATTAATTTGTTATAAATGACTCGTTGAAATATTGTTATTGTAATTATTATGACACTAGAATAAAGGTAAAACCAAAAATAGTCTTAGTTTTTCATTCTTATATTAAAAACGTGACCGTTTACAAACGTGATGTGAGAACTCACGTTAATTACCGCTTTTGCCCGTGGCTCCGCCCGCATGATTTTCCGTTAATGTCCCACGGCAACGTAGGTACTGCCGGGATTAAAACAGAGTGCCAAATTAGATCCGATTTCGTTCTGCCGTTTTTGCTCCAATCCGGAACTCACATCCAGACAAACAGACAAATCGACAAAAATTCTAAAAACTATATTTTCAGCATTAGACTCGTTTCCACGCCTATAGCGATTACTTTTTTTCCCAAAAATATTCAATGTACAGTTTTGACTTCGTTACTATTTTATTACATTTATGTATATATAGATAATATTACGCCAGATACTATGCATAGTTTATTACCTATGAAGAATTGAATAATAATATCATAATAAAATCTATCTCTAATGATCAAAGTTACCTATGCAGTTAAAGTTTTTCGATATAGGTAGGTATGTTATTGTCAAAACGCAACACCTATTAACAATATAATTTAGAGTGAAATCAATACTACCTTGAATTTATTATTTGAAGTCATATAAAAGACGTGAGGTTTAGAAGTTATGCATCAGTTCACTCTTGGAAATAGCTTGAAATCAGTAACAAGCCACCAATAGCAACAGGACAACATGTTCTTTAAGGTATGTAGTTAATTACATTATTCAATTATTTTAACTTCAACGCTTTCATATCAAAGTTTTGAAACAAATAAAGTGTGTCATGAGGTTGTAGATCACTCTTCTATGTCGCAGCACATTCAGAAATCCACTTCCCTCTGACCAGAAATCAACAGATGAGCAAACGGCGGCGGAGTCAAATTATTGTAACTTGCTTTAGAAGTTCTTCAATAAAATACCATAAAATAATTATTACCAGTTTCTTGAAAATATTACGTTGATAAAAACTTTTTGTAATAATCTTGTAACATTTGCTTGTCTTTAGGTACTCTGCATGCTATCTGTAGGTGTTGCGATAATCTCTGCTCACGGACACTCGTCCCAGTACATCCACCGACACGACGGACACCACCAGATAGTTCACCACGGACATGATCATCATGACTACTACGTCAGTAACAATATTAGATTACTTTTGAAAAAAAAAAAAAGAAATTCTAACTTATTTACCCGATACTTATTGTAAGCTTACCCACATGTTCGTTTCCAGACTCACCCTAAGTACGAGTTCGAGTACAAGGTGGAGGACTCTCACACGGGCGACCACAAGTCTCAGCACGAGCACCGCGACGGTGACGTCGTCAAGGGACACTACTCGCTGCACCAACCTGACGGCTCAGTCAGGGATGTGCACTACCACGGCGACCATCACAGCGGGTGAGTGTAGTAACAGATTCATTTGTATACATGCAGTCATAAACTGTCGATCCTTCAGTTGTTTTAATTACGTTTTTTCTCCCCAGCTTCCACGCCGATGTAAAGTACAGCACACACCACATCGTGCCGCATCATCACCATTACTGAAAACGGTCTCAATGTTATTTAATGAACTAAAATTCTGTTGTTAACCGACTTCAAAAAGGAGGAGGTTCTCAATTCGTTTTATTAAAGCTAAATGCTGTGATATTAAAACCCTCTAAGAATAAAGACATTTTAAAACCATTTTTTTTTTATTAATTTTCTTTTAAGAAGACGCAACATCGATTGCACAGCACAAAGCAAACCTAAGCCTTGGTCTCACCACACCTGATTGAATGCCAAACCCAACATTTATAGTCTCAAGATTTTCTTTTAATGTTCATCCATTCCCGTTCAAACATCAGTGGCTCCATAAAAACACAGATCCAACTACATTGTGATCATTGGATAATAATAATAATATCTTATCTTGGATGCCTCACTAGTTTAGAAAAGGCTTGCTGGATCAAAGGCGGCGACATACAGTCCTACAAACTGTGTTACATTTATTGTTGACCTTATGACTTTCTTTACAAAATGACTTTCGTCCAAGTTTGGATTCAGCAGGCGTTTGTAGGTATGTACGATAAATTGTGACCCTTTACAATAATGCAACTTTCCAGAGAAAGGCGTAGACACTAGCATTCAAGGACGGAATAATATCATCATGAACTTAAATCACGTTGTTGGTGAAAGAACAAGTTCGATTGGTTGTAATTTACTTACACAGGTAAAACTGGATCTAAAACTGTTCGTGTGTATATTTTATAATATTAAAAGACCGACTTGATTTTGTCGATATCAATTCGGCTGTGCGGTTTCAAAACCTAGCAACTCATGTTAAAAATAAAATCGGCGTTTTTGCATATTTGACTTGCTAATATGTCAAATATGCAAAAACACCGATTTTTTTAAGAAATGTCAGTTGCTGAGTTTTGAAATGGCACAGCCGAATTGCAACTGTGCTTTCAAAGGAACACCATTACAAAATCAATCACGTTCTTTAAGGTATAATATAAAGAATCTAATAATGATAGTAGTTTTTAAGACATACATAGTGTTAAGCACTGGATTAACAAAACAACACCACAATACAATTTTTTTGCAATGATTAGGCATAGGTTCAATGGAGAAACATCTACACACTAAAATAAGTGAATTTCAGTTGAATAAATCATTACTTAACGCAGTTTGCTCTAGTCGCCACCCTCCTCACTGTTGTCGCCGCGCGGCCAAAAGAGGGTCATGGTCACGGTTTACGCCTCCTCATCACAGAGCATCAAACAGCATCACGGACACGCCACCGAGAAATACGTCGAGTACTATGTATGATGACATTCCTATTCGATAGAATTTAACTTATAAAGAACAATTGCTTACCATCACATGAATGTGTTGCAGGACCACCCTAAGTGCGAGTTCGAGTACAAGGTGGAGGACTCTCACACGGGTGACCACAAGTCGCAGCACGAGCACCGCGACGGTGACGTCGTCAAGTACTTAATCATAAAAAAATATTCAGTATTCAAATATCCGTTAGGCAATCGTATAAAAAAACAGCTATTTCAATATTCAAATAGGCATGCGTTAGAGCGTAATCAATGATGATGTTCAGGAACCTCGTGCTTGGGGTGACCCTCATGTTTCACATTGGCGTGAAATCTGTAAAAACAATTATTCAAATAGAGACATTGATAGTGTTATTAAAACAAAGAAACGCGCTTTTATACACGTTGTTGCCATGCGAAAGTTTCGTTTTCAAAGAAGTGTAAAATAAAGTCGACGATCTTTGACAGTTCAACCACCAGCATTAACCCTTTGGTGGGCAAAGGTCTCCCCCATAGCTATCCAGTTATTATGAAAATTAATAAAAATTAGACGTGTGTTGGAATTCTTTTGTAAGTGACGAGTAATAAAACCGCGATTTTAGATATATTCCACTCACCCGCTCTTTTTGTCAGCGTGGTACTCGACGATCCTGACGGTTCTATCAGCCTCGTGCAGGCTGTACACGCTCTTCACGACGTCGCCGTCGCGCGCCTCGTGCTGGTACTTCTTGTCGCCGGTGTGAGGGTCCTACACTTTGTGCGCGAACTTATACTTAGGATGAGCCTGCAACACATTGTAACGGATAGTATCATTTTTCTTATCGGAATAAGTAGGATTCTATAAGATAGCAACATCCTCATACATACCTAGTACTCGACGTGTTTCTCGGTGGCGTGTCCGTGGTGCTGCTTGAGGCTCTGTGATGAGGAGGCGTGACCGTGGTGTTCCTCGTGATGATGCTCCTCGTGGTTGCGTTGCGTGAAGTGTGCTTAATTCCGAACTGATTATACCTTATATATGATATAAGGTATAATAAAAAGGAAGGAAGGAAGTTGATACAGTTTTCGCAAGGTTTTGAACTTGATTCCAAGAAAAAAATGCGCGCAAGGTGCATGCGGTAGGTAAATATTAAAATTATGCTTCCGTTAATAAGTGGTGTTTATATAGGATGACAATGAATCAACTAAATCAGCCTATTGTAGTTCACAACATGACATAGGTCCACCCAATGCCATGACTCGAAGTTTGGTATCAATCAGACTAATCTAATATTTATCTTCGTCTAAAACTTTGGTTTGCTACAGTTTCCTAGGAAAATCTGTCATTTTCACCAGTACTTGACAATAAGGTGTCAAAAAACGTTCTGTATTCGGTCAGCCGTTATTTTGTCACCGTTCACCGCTTTCAAATGACAGCAAAAGGATAAGGAATGATAGTTCCTCGTTTATTCGAGGAGTATGGATTAACTATGTCTTCGAATTCCAATCATGTAAAAAATAGTGCATATAACTGTCCTCTGCACTACGTGTGTGTGCTAATACGCTAACAACGTAGACAATGTGCCTAGTTATTGTTTAGTGGTGAGTAAAAATATCAAAGAAAGTCACTATCATCATCAACATTTCAGTCGAAAGACGTCCACTGCTGGACATAGGCCTCCCCCGGTTCTGTGCTTCTCGCATCCATTGGGTTCCTGCGGCCTTCACAAGGTCGTCGGACCACCTTGTGGGAGGCCTTCCAACGCTACGTCTTCCGGTACGCGGAAGAAAGAAAAATAAAGTAGTCCCAAATATTGCTCTTCTGCCTGGTCAGGACATTCATAATGTACTATTGTATATTACGCATTTAAATAATTACGCTTGTTCTTCAATAATCGCAGTAGCTCATAGACGTATTTTTTATACGTCTATGCAGTAGCTTAAAAGATTCAAACTTGACGGGTTTAGGTGTTTTGGCATAATGGAATATATTTTTATCCCCGAATGCACCCACACACGTTTTTTTTAGATTAAATTCATTATTATGTCTTATATGTATTAACTAGGGGGCCTAAAAATGCCACTTTGGCAGAATCATAGAAGAATAACATAATGGACAGTTAACTGTTAAGTTAATCGTATCAAAGCCCATTGGTGAAGCATTTTTCAGTTTTTTTATTTTATCAGTGCTAAAATACCAATCAATCCAATCCCAATCCAAACCTAATCTCTTTGATTATAAATTATACCTACGTAAAGCAGCGATAAAAAGAAAAACACGGACTGTCTTCGCCATATGATGATTCATAATGTTATCCTTTTATGATTCTCCAAAGTGGCCTTTTTAGGCCCCCAGATGTCGAAAAACAATGTATCTCTTTACTAATTATTTTACTAAAATAAAACTTCTAAGCCGTTTCACATAAATCCAATTTAGATGATTAAGGACGTATTTTTCATAATATCTTTACGATTATCAGCAAAGAAAAGTTACTCCTTATAACATCAGCTATCTGCCAGTGAAAATCGGTCCACCCATTTCCGAGATTACCCGGAACAAAAAGACCGACATAAAAAAGAATTTTAAAAAAAAATTGTTGTAAATATCGTAAACATTCCTTTACTTTTTATTTCATATGCATTTAGTAAAAAGCTGTTATTTTGACATGAAAGAAAATCTTAAATTTAATTTATTTGTATAACATATATTTGAAATTAGTAATAACAAGTACAACACTTGTTATTTAACAATAATAGTAATAAAATTATTACAGATCAATTTGTCCGCATTGCATTTGTCACAGAACAAGTAAGGTTCATTAATATCCATGATCGTGACTCAAAGCGCCTGACGTATGTTGAATAATCGCCGCTGACATTGTACACACTGACCGAAAAATTAAACCGGTTGCTTACGCGGTCAACCACGAACCAATGATTTATTAAATAACACGCCCTGACGACGACCTACGGTACAATGCAGATCTCGAATTTCCAAAAATATCTGCAACACGAAAGTCACTATCCTTCATTCAACAAAATGCCATTTTTTGGAGCAAATGAGCCTAAACCGGCTTCGCAAACCCTTTGATATGATCAGGTTACTTATTAAAAAGTATAAATTGGACAATCAGTTTTACTTCAACATCAGTCAACTAAAGGACTTTAGAAGTTCAGACACAGTTGGGATATATTAAAGAAAATGTTCATAAAAGTAAGATAATAAAAATATAACTTTAAAAATTGTATAAACAATTTCATTTCAATCACAGTTTACTTAACCTAATATAAAACTCTAACTTCTATTGTTTCACTCACAGGTCGTTGCTCTCATCGCCTTTCTAGGCGCATGCCAAGCCGCCGAACATGCTTACTCCTCGCAAAGCATCTTGCACTTCGACAACCACCATGACGACCACCACGAGCACCATGTACATGAAGAACATCATGGACTCGGCGACTACCACGGACACGAAGAGCACAAAGAACATGAGGAACAGCACGGACATGAAATCCATCACGAACATGAGGTTCACCACGAACATAAAGTGCAACATGGACATGATGAACATCACGGTCATGAAGAGCACAAGACCGAGCATGAGAACGAAAATCATGGACTCGAGCACAAAGTTGAGCACGAGCACCACGTTGACCACAAAGTTGAGCACCACGTTGAGCACAAAGTCGAACACAAAGTTGAACCCAAGAAGGAACACAAAGTCGAGCCTAAGAAGTTGGAGCACAAACATGAACAACACGTTAGGATCATCCCCATAGTCGAGAAAATAGAGGACTCCCATGTGTTCACTAAGGTCGCTGCACCCGTGAAAGTGATCCCCGTAGCTCATTACGTACAGAGTGCTCACAAGGATGACTCTCACCACCACGAACATAAGCCCGCCATCTCTTCGCAGCACATTTCCCGTCACGACGTGCCCGCTCATCCCCCCAAGGACTTCGACGACCAATCTACTGTAAGTTAAAGCAATGATTAACAAGTTAAATTATAATTCAATCGCAACTTTTTGTTATACGATGAGAGTTTTCATACAAATGATTCTTATAAATCCTTAAACTGCTATTATGATCAGGAGTCAAATTACATAAAATATCCATACAACTAATATTGTCCCCACTAATGGTATTCAAATCTCTTTTTTATAAGGAGTGGGCCATGATCAACCGCGCAGTGCCACTGTTTAGATTGGTAGAAGTAATTACTGATAAATTACTGATAATTTTCTTACTATTTTTCCAGGGCCCCGCTAAGTACGAGTTCGAGTACCAGGTTAAGGACCCTCACACCGGTGACCACAAGTACCAGCATGAACACCGTGACGGTCACAAGGTGAAGGGAGTGTACAGCCTGCATGAGGCTGATGGTTCCGTCCGCACTGTTGAATATGCCGCTGACCAGCACGCCGGGTAAGATATTTATTTATTATTTATGTATGCACAGTAGAATACAGATACGACATATAACTCTATGCACAATAATATGAAAGTTATCACACTAATATTATAAAGGCGAAAGTTTGTGAGTGTGGGGGTGTGTTTATATGTTTGTTTTCTTCACGCTCAAACGGCTGGGCCAATTTTGATGAAATTTTGTATGGAGGAAGCTGACACCTTGGATTAACATATAGGCTACTTTTTATCCCGATATTCCCACGGAATCGACATTTACGAGGGTAAAACCGCGGGGCGCAGCTAGTCTAAATATAAACCATGTGCCCGGTGTGATTTCCATCGGCAAAAAATTACGAACTTCCATTAAAACTTTCATCCCTTATTTAACCCCTATAACGGGTGAATTTTCAAAAATACTTCATTAGGCCAATTGTAATATAAAGGAACCTTGTGCACAATTGCATGCTTCTAGACCTAGCGGTCTAAGGTATGATTCCGATCTCCGGCGCGCAGCAGTGTCGTCGCAGCACTACTGGTCCCCATATTTATTTATTTATTTATTTATTAAGGAAAAACAAACAGTAACATAATTACAGTGTTATAACAAGGCTTACACATTAAACTGTGATAAATATGCTACCCACTACGTTTTCCACAAATTACTTTAAATACTTACTTATAACTAGAGAGACATAAAGACATGTCATATTTATACATCTAGATGATGTAAACTAAAATACAGTTAATTATAATTTTGATGCACAACATACAAAACTCACACACAATAAATACAAAACTCATACACATTAAACATAAACCCATATATTCTCTATAGGTTTTTTAGGAGATTACATTCGGAGCACGGCAGCAATGCTGCGCGACATTGCTGCGTCACATTGCTGCTGTGCTCGGAATGTAGAATGATAGACAATAGACATGATTCACAACAAGTTTTCATTAATAAATCGCTTATGTTTGGATATTTTTAACCTACTCATAATGCTGACTGAACGTCATCTGTAGATTTAATTTAAAGAAACAATGCAACAAGGGCACAATGGTTAAGGCAAGAATTTTACGAGCTCGAGTTCGTAAATTCAATACCAACCCAATGATTTTTGAAGCATCTTTAGCTTAGATTTGCTATAGAGTAGCCAACCGTACGCAAAATACGCGCATTGACGTGGACTTGCGGACACCAGCCCGTATTACCTATTTAGCCAAAAGATTTGATGTGTTTTTTTTTATTAATAGCTCAATATAGACTTATTATACATATCTGTTACAGATTCTCAGCTGACGTTAAGCAAACCACCAAGCACGTCGAAGAACATAAACATCATTAATTTCTAAAGAAAATGTAGTGAATTATGTTACTTACATTTCTACGCCCGTTGTTAAGGACTTGTTATAAACATTATTCTAACTTAAATAAATAAATACCTATTTATTCTCAATTAAACTATCATTTTTATTTCTTTAACCACATCGCTCTTCTATTGACTGAAGACCTGCCAAAGCTTAATCAATTAATTGATATTAATGATTTTAAATTAGTTCTAACTTATTTAAATAGTATGGATAGGAATGTGATATATATCAAAGAAGAGATATTCTTCTCCATGAAGACGTAGTTTGGCGGACAACTAGCATTCTCTTTAACGTTACCTATATTTAACTGACAAGCCTAATTGAAATAAGTGCCTAGTCTTGTCTTTCTGTGTGTTTTTAGGGTTCCGTACCTCAAAAGGAAAAAACGGAACCCTTAAAGGATCACTTTGTTGTCCGTCTGTCTGTCTGACTGTCAAGACCCATTATCTCAGGAACGCGTGGAGGTATCGAGTTGAAATTAAAATCATATACTCAAGTCTATAGTCCTATGAAGCTGTGAAAAAAACAAACTTCTAAGTTGACGTAAAAAAAGATGCTGCCGTTTATGCCGCAAAAAACGTATATTTCGACAGTCTCAAGGGAATCAAAATTTATAGGATATTTCCCGTTGACCTAGAATCATGAAATTTGGCAAGAAGCAAGGTCATGCAGCACAAATAAAGGAAAAAATCCGAAAATCGTAAATTTGTAGTTGCATTTAAAAAAATCCCGTGATAAACTATTTACATACCTACTTTGTATGGAACCCTCGGTGCGCGAGTCCGACTCGCACTTGACCAGTTTTTTTTTTATATTTATCGCTTAATTTCAAATATGTAACATATTATACCGAAGAGGACATCAATGTGGTTAAGAATGTAACATGAAGAAGGTATAGATACTGATTTCATATCAATGATTATATTGACTAGATAGAAATTGAACTAAGTAGTTAAATTAATTCTTCTTCTTCGTCGTGTCTATTGCATGACATGTATAATCACCCTACAATGTTCCCACTGCTGGGACATAGGCCTCCTTTATGAGAGGAAGTGGGCCGTAATCCCCCAGTGCGGTTGGTAGATGTCACATGTCTTCGAATTTTCGGTTCTAGAACATTTCCGGTTTCCTTACGATGTTTTCTTCACCGTTTTGAGAGAAGCAAAATAAAGCGCCTGTCAGGGTTCGAACCTACAGGTCGTAAGTCCTGGCCGTTACCTCTGGACCACCGATCGGCACCACAGTGAATTATATTTTGCTGACCCATAACTTCGCCACTTCCACGGCATCGGCACGGTGGTAACGCAGAATAAAAGATTACACCATTTTAGCACGTTTTACCTACAGTGTTTTATAACACGCTTTCAAAACGAATACAAAGAACACTCCTTGAGAGTTCACTTTAGCGCAAATGTAATGCGGGTGACACCCCTGAAGATTCCACTAGCAATATGTTAAAAAGTGGGTGAACTAGAATGTGTCAAAAACGATTCTCAGTTATAAAATGAATCTATATTCCAAAAAAAAATCAAACCAAATTTTATTTAGATACTATTCTCACATAGCAATTACTCATATCGCATTGAACATTGAGGAGCTATAAATTTTAGAACAACTTTGGCCTGTCGACCTTGTCACACCCAATGTTCAACTGCTATATAAACGGCTCTGAACTCATACAATGCATCAGTTGTGCACCTCACATAAACACATCAATATGTTCTTTAAAGTAAGTGTTCGAATAAACACCAAAATGATGGGAAAAACATTTTCCAGAAAGTATTTTTCGCGTGTTGGAAGTGAAGTGACTCAGTAGTAAAATAATTGTTTTTGTGTTATAGATCGTAACCCTGAGTGCGGTGTTGGCGGTGTCAGCAGCTGGTCTGCTGCCCGCGGCGCACTACTCCTCGGCAGGCGCTGTCTCCTCCCAGAGCATCGTGCGCCACGATGAGGGTCACCCCGCCGGTCACGTGGCTCACCTGGCCGCCCCCGTCCACTACGCGGCCCCCGCTCCTGTCCACTATGCTGCTCCCGCTCAAGTCCACTACGCTGCTCCTGCTCCCGTCCATTACGCCGCACCCGCCCACTACGCCGCTCCCGTTGCCAAGGTGATCGCACCCGTGCATGCCGAAGAATACGTAAGTACAACAGACGCTAACTCTTGCAATGACGTTCGAAAAGTGCTGATTTGACGTTCGAAAAGTGCTGATTCTCAGCCTAATTTGACTAAATGACATTTGATTTGAATGATGCTGCAACTGTAGCTCTAACAAAACCTAACCTATAACGTGTTTGTTAACAGGCTCACCCTAAATACGACTTCTCATACTCTGTGGCCGATGGACACACCGGCGACAACAAGTCCCAGCAGGAGTCCCGCGATGGTGACGCTGTGCACGGCGAATACTCGCTGGTTGAGGCTGATGGCTCTGTGCGCCACGTGCAGTACACCGCTGACGACCACAATGGCTTCAACGCGGTGGTGTCCAACTCTGCGCCCGCTCACCACGCGCCCGTGCACGCCGCACACGCCCCCGTCCTGCTCGCTCACCACCACTGAGTGCATCTCTAGTCCTAGCGAAACGAAGCCCAAGAGTTCGTATCGAACGCGACTCGTTGTAAATAGTGTTTAGTTATTTATAATAAATCAAGCAAATTAAAATTGACATATTTATTTTTGTTATCTACCAAAGTATATAAAAAAAAAGTACCCCTATTTATTTATTTATTTATTTAGGCAACCAACAGCGATACAAATAATATGTTACAGAGTATGTGTATTACAGTATTGTATGGCTAATAATAGGTTTCCCTGCATAACTAGGATATGTATAAAACATGCGAACGGACTACAGACTAAGAGGTTTTAGGTATATAACTTATAGTTAAGTTTATTTTAGAGAGAAAAAAAAAGTTTAAATTACATATTAAGAAAAAAAAAGTCTAAATAATTAAAAAGAGATTAGCCGTTTATAAATTGTCTTTGTTTATCGTTTTTATTATTTGTTTTTTGAATGTAGGTTTACTACAATTAAATATATCCACCTGTGAGAAATCTGTGTTATAAATTCGAGCAATACGGGTCAGTACACAATTTTTGGCGTAATTAGTCGAGTGCCGCGGCACGTGTAGCATCGTCGTGTGACGAGTGCGCCGAAGGGGAGTGTTGAAAGTTACCTGTGCGACCAACTCAGGGCAATCGAGGCGTCCATTGAGTATGTCATAAAGCAAACACATATCCATAATTTTGCGTCTTTCATCGAGTGTTAGTAGACCATGTGTTCGACAACTATTTTCATAGGTCATCGGAGGCTTACGGAGGCGATAATTAAGGTGGTTAACAAACTTTCTTTGAACCCGTTCTAGTTGGTTCTTATAAATAATATATTGGGGGGACCAAATTGGGCACGCATATTCATTGTATCATCATATCATATTCATTACACACACACCGCACATACACAGGTATTTAATAGACATAGTTCCGTAATTATATTTTGTACTTACTAGAAGACACAAATCATAGGATTGTTATGATCTGTGTGTAAGGTTTGTTTGTTCTTTTTATTTTATATTGTCAATAAACTTTCATTTCATTTCATTATATTTTAGCGACGATAGATTGCAAATACTTTTGTATCTTTAGAACGATTTGGACGTTGCTAACAATTATTCACCACGTATTTAAACTTGTTTTATAGACACGGCAACATCCCGAATGTCACAAAAGCACAATAAACATGAACAAAATAAATAAATTTGAAAACGCTGTGAAATTTCATCTGAATCGTCTTGAACAAGTTGGTGAAAACCGCCTGCTACATGAAATAATTTTAAAATTATGTCAAATAAATCCGGAAGTCGACTCCTAACTTGACAATTCAAAGTATATAAAGCAGTATTCAATGTATTAATTTTATATATGAAAGTACCATAAACAATGAACAAGCGAATGCTACTGTAATCACTGGTGATTTGATGCTATCGATTAAGAGGAAATGCGGTCGGAGAGACTTTTGAAAAAGCCTAAGTAAAAAGTCATAATTCGAGGTTTGGCTATCACCTATTTCCTCCTCCAATATTGGGCCAATTTAAAAGATATGTCATAAACTGAATAAGAGGGATATATACTGTGTGCCTGTGTTTCTTTTTTTTTAGTAATAGTTGTCAAATTTGTACACTAGGCCTCTGTTGACAGTCAGTTTAAATCGGCAATTTTGAGCATTTTTTGAGGGTTGTAGTGCTTATAAAAATAATGTATCATCAAAAAGGAAAACATAGGGACATACAAGTAGTTAACATTTATTATTCTGTAAAAAAAACATTGCTTTATTGTCATTATTCAGAAAGAAAACAGTCGAGAGCATTTCTATGGAGAAAAAACCACCCGCAATCCCTCTTAAAGAGCTTCATTCGATATTTATGTCTGAAGTCCCTCATCAGTCAATAATATGAGATTATTTTCTATTTTGTGAATGTGATAACGTTGTAAGCCATGTAGACATAAAGATGCTTCGATATTATGTATGTTTATTTTTTTATGTGCACTTTTGCTTATTGTTAAGGTCGGTATCCATACCATAGGTTTTGGCTGGAAATTATTTGTCATAGAAGTATTGCTTATAATATTTTTTTGTGAAACTACTGATTTTGTATTGATTTTATAATATAAATGGCATTTTTGTTTTTACTTCAGTTCTATGACTTATTATTTGATACTCATTCGTATATTATAATTTTGATCTATTCTGTTGCAGTATTGTGAAAGCTTATTTTATGTATGTGTTAAATTAAATTATTCTTTTTACATTTGGGTTCTAATTTTTTATTTTGTCTTGATTCCTTTACACGTTCATGAAATGAGGCTTAGTGTTAGTTTATTATAAATATTTTGTATATCATTCTAGTTTTTCAGTATGACAAAATTATGGTTATTTCAGATTTTAATCAATATCTCAATTTTAATTTTTCAATTTTAATCAGTATCTCTTTTATAGGGATATAAAATATGAATCACACTTAACGCAAGACCTCATACACCCCAATTAGAGTATTGAATTTAAAGCATAATAGAATGACCAAAACTTAAATTATTTAATGATGACTTATATTATTAAGAAAATCGCATTGACTCTAGATTACTTTATGCATTTAAAATTGAGTCTTATTGCCTTGAAATAAGATTTAATTATCTTTGACTCAATCGGCGGTCAGTATGAAAAAATACCTATATTAAAAGTTACTGAAATCTATTTAATAGTCAATTATGAACAAACTACTTTCAGGACTTGCGTTTATTCTGTTACACCTTGTAGAGAAATGAAAATAGCGGATTTATCCAATTTACAACATTTTCTGAAATAATTTATCCAGTACTAGGTCTGATGTGGGAGGCCCAAGACCGGGTAAATGGCGTGCAATGAAGGAGAGCTACACTTAGCATTGAGTTAATATAAGTTGAAGAAGAGAGAGAGAGCTCTAAGTGCTAAGTTGATACCTACTTATTTATATCTTTAAAGAAATTGAAATTGTATTTAAAGTTTTCGGAAGCAAGAAGATTACCAGTTCTAATTAATTAAATTTTATATGATCATTAGAAGGATCACACACATAATAATGAAGAACAAACCGGGGAATAAAAAGGTAGGTGGATTTCGTTTTCAAAAACTTGCTTGTTTTTATTATAAATAACTAAACACTATTTACAACGAGTCGCGTTCGATACGAACTCTTGGGCTTCGTTTCGCTAGGACTAGAGATGCACTCAGTGGTGGTGAGCGAGCAGGACGGGGGCGTGTGCGGCGTGCACGGGCGCGTGGTGAGCGGGAGCAGAGTTGGACACCACCGCGTTGAAGCCGTTGTGGTCGTCAGCGGTGTACTGCACGTGGCGCACGGAGCCGTCAGCCTCAACCAGCGAGTACTCGCCGTGCACAGCGTCACCATCGCGGGACTCGTGCTGGGACTTGTTGTCACCGGTGTGTCCGTCGGCCACAGAGTATGAGAAGTCATATTTGGGGTGTGCCTGTTATCAAAAACGTGAAAGGTGAGATTCATCTAGGAAGTAACAAATTTAGTGGAAATGCGCCGCCGCAAGAGTTAAATGTCTATTCTACTTACGTATTCCTCAGCGTGGGCGGAGAGAAGCACCTTCTGGGCAGGTGCGATCACCTTGGCGACGGGAGCAGCGTAATGGACGGGAGCAGGAGCGGCGTAGTGGACTTGAGCGGGAGCAGCATAGTGGACGGGAGCGGGGGCGGCGTAGTGGACGGGAGCGGGGGCGGCGTAGTGAACGGGAGCGGGGGCGGCGTAGTGGACGGGGGCGGCCAGGTGAGCCACGTGACCGGCGGGGTGACCCTCATCGTGGCGCACGATACTCTGGGAGGAGACAGCGCCGGCCGAGGAGTAGTGCGCCGCGGGCAGGAGACCAGCTGCTGACACCGCCAACACCGCGCTGAGGGCTACGATCTACAACACACAACATTGTTAGCACAGGACCTATCAGTACCTAATAAAAATATTCACACAGGTATTTCATTTTAGTTTAACAAACTCACTGTAGAATACATGTTGTTATGATTATCTGACACACAACTGATGCAAAGCATGTGTTAAGATTGGCTTATATATGCTGCTCTCAATATTTTGGGCGCGACAAGGTCGACGGGTCACGATGTGACTTCATAGATCATTTAGAAGCTTTCTCGGTACGTACCTACCAAACATGTTATACCTATATTAATAAGAAACATTAAACGTAGGATACCGTTTGGTAATTTATTGCACAATTTCTTCTAGTCTAGTTGTTGTAGTGATGTATTATGACAGATATTGCTTGTTTAAATAGTGTTTTAACCTTACTTAATTTAGCCATTTGCATAGTAAAGATCAAAATATTTAGGTACAAAGAACCATAAACAAAAAGTGCTTTCCGTAAACCAATGCCAATACAAACTAGCTTCATTTATTACTTCCTTAAAGATTGAATATTAGGTACATTTAATGATGACGCGGATCCATCACCGTGACCTCAAGATGCGGTCTTCGAACTTATCCTTATGTAATAAAGATGATTCACTCATTCATAAGTTTGCGATCCAAAAACGTGAAGATGGTCTAGTGATATTACGACACGCTGTCTGTCGGCCACGTTGTTTTTATGTGCTTTATGAGATCGCTGAACTCATAAGTAGAAGCGATCGATACTTGAATAAAGTTTAATGAAACTGGTTTTACACGCTTGGAATACAAATAATAACTATATCTTCTTCCTTTCGTGTCCATAGTACTCGTCTAAGGAGGGGAAATAATCAAAAGGCATCAAAAAATTCGTCCGCATCGCTGTCAACAGGAAACGTGCCCAAAAAGCTGGCGACATTTACCACGTTGTATGGCAATGCTGATTCTTTGGCCAAAAAATAGGCCAGCCCTCTGGTCACGTGAAGAGTCGAAAGTAAGTATTCTTCTTCGATGTTTTATATTGTTTGAACCCAGTCGGTGGGCACGGTGATTGAGATGGAATTCTTTAGGTCATCCAAGGTGCACGTGAACGGACACTTAGGGCACTCCAGCAAGTGGAGCATGGTCTGATTAGAGACATCGTACTCGCACTGGGTATTGGATGGGTCAGTAAAAAACAATAACTATGATAAATCAATTTAAGACCCAGCTTCAAAATCTTCACAGTTCAGAGCACCTACCAATAACAGATTCCTATCTGAATAACAAAATATTTCGAGTTAACAGAAATTTTAGAACTGACGATATTATTTGAATCCCGACTTGAATGACAGTTACAGTCTCATTTAGTGCTGAGGTGAAAACATTCTCGTTGAGATCATAACTGGCTGTTTTGCCGTTAACTGCATATTTTCGCAGCCAGGAACATTTTCTGATCTTCCTTCCTTGCCCTTGTCGATAAAAACCATAAACAAACATACCAGTTGAAGCACATGCTTCATAATTAATGTCCGGACGCATCTTTACCTATTGCAGTAATGATAACTGGAACTTACAGCTGCCCAATGGTAGGATCATAATCTTTTGTTCTTTTGTTTTGTTTAGTATGTACATTAACTCGAGACCGTGATGGAGCCAGCGGGTTAATTACGTAACACACTATCAGAAGCAATGGGTTACCTTAATCTTTTGTTTTTGTTTTGTTTTTGTCATTACTTTTTACAGCCAAGTCTTTCTATTCACACAGAAGTTCCCAAATAGAATCTTTAAAAGAAAATAAAGAGCCTCCCTCCAACGGGGTGTCTTGTTTTCTGCCATTCTACTTTAGATCTTTAAAGATACTGATAATATAATCGAATTACGTCGCTAGGTAACAATGAACTTCCATGAAAACAGGCAAAAGTGCATCGACAGTAATGAATGACCAAGTTCACCTTTAACTGGTGACGACGGTCTGACAGGCAGAGAGGCCCGGCTCTGCGGAGAGTTTGACCACCTGAGTAGTTTCGAGGTTAAGTGCGCACACGCCGAAGAGGGTGATAACTGCGTCGACAAGGTACAGACGCCAGCACATCAAGCTACTACAATCTGTCAAATTTCTTTAATAGATTTTCAACTTTATCGCTAAAGCTTATGGTTCAAAGATGATTGGGAAAATTTGACAGTTTCGGGTAGCTTGTTGTGCTGGCGTCTGTACAAATCGGTAACTAAGGTCGTTGTTAAGTTCTGCAATGGCCTCTCAAACTGGTCACCATCACATACATTACTTTTCTGCAGCTTTTACTAGCAATGGAAAATTTTGGATCTCATAAACAGTCGAGAGACAGAAATGTAGTGCCAAACACTAGTAAACAATTTTTGCCAGTCGCAAATTCCAATTTCGCGTATTTTGGGTTGTGATTGGGCCCTTGAACCAAAAAATCCCAAACACAGGCTAAAACCCATATACAATTTCTATGTTATAGACTAAATACGACAGCAGCCTGGCAGGCCACTCGTTATCAGTTACGTTCCACAAAAACCATGTCACCGAGAATTTGAACAACTTTAAATATGCGGCTATTAAAAAAAAAGTGGTTTGCAAGGTTGTGCAATTGTGCAAACCAAATGCCTAATGCGTGGGTTTACCACAAACTTTGGTTGGTACATATTCCATATTTGAGAGGGAAACATTTACAGCTTTGTACAACTTGCTTATTTTATTTTAAATAAATATCCTTTACACTATCGTTTCGCTAGGACTAGAGATGCAATCAGTGGTGGTGGGCGAGCAGGACAGGGGCTTGCACGGAGTGAGCAGGTGCGTGGTGCGCAGGCGCAGAGTTGGACACAACTGCGTTGAAGCCGTTGTGATCGTCGGCGGTGTACTGCACGTGGCGGACGGAGCCGTCAGCCTCAACCAGCGAGTACTCGCCGTGCACAGCGTCACCGTCGCGGGACTCCTGCTGGGACTTGTTGTCGCCGGTGTGTCCATCAGCCACAGAGTACGAGAAGTCGTATTTGGGGTGAGCCTGTTAAATAATACGTCATAAGTTAGATTCAGTTAGAGAGTTGCAGCTGTTGCAGCTTCAATGCAAGAGTTGGTGTCTGCTGTACTTACGTATTCCTCAGCGTGGGCAGAGACGAGCACCTTCTGGACAGGTGCGATCACCTTGGCGACGGGAGCGGCGTAGTGGACGGGAGCGGGAGCGGCGTAGTGTACTGGAGAAGAATAGTGAACGGGGGCGGCCAGGTGAGCCACGTGACCGGAGGGGTGAGCCTCATCGTGGCGCACGATGCTCTGGGAGGAGACAGCACCGGCCGAGGAGTAGTGCGCCGCGGGCAGCAGACCAGCTGCTGACACCGCCAACACCGCGCTGAGGGCTACGATCTACAACACACAACATTGTTAGCACAGGACCTATTACGAAAAAAAAAAACAGTTATGCATTTTATTTTTATTTTTAGAACTCACTTTGCAGAACATGTTGATGATTAATTGAGATACAACTGATACATTGCATACGTTAGAATCGGTTTATATACCTTGCGTTTGCATTTTGAGTAAGACAAGGTCGACGGGTCACGGAGCAACTTCAAAGATTTATTCAATCGATTTCTATCGAATAAGTAATATGTAAAAGAACTAAGGCGTTAGTTATTACGAATTTTGACTAGAAACTATACTAATAACATTAAACTTATAGAAGAATATGACAACTTCAGGAAATGTACATTTCCTGAAGTTGTCATATTCTTCTAAAGCAATCTTATCATATACCTAATCATTTTAATTAGGTACGTGTAGGTAGTACCCCTTTCTAGCCATATCATCTTTCACAGAGTACATCCATCGTTTCTTTGGTCTTCCCCTACTCTTATTATACGTTATTAGTAATATTGAAAACATTAAGTATCGTATTGCACATCAGCTTCCGTATTGAACGTTTATGCACGGTTTAATGTCAGGGATCTCATCGTGACCTCAAGATGCGGTCTACGAACTTCACATTATGCAAAGAAGATGATTCATTTATTCACATAAATATGTAGATTAGAGATGTACCGACTAGACGCCGACTATCCGGTCGTATTTGTAGTCGGCGCGGCGTCTGTGGGGAAGAGAACTAGTTGGCTAAAAGCGCTAACTGCCGGTCGATTCTGTAAAAATCTCACCGTGAAAACTTAGGTGATGTGAGTTTTATTTTGCTAGGAATTGACACTATAGAAAGCGCTCACTTCACTTAACTTTTCACGGTGAGATGGTTACAGAATCGCACTGCTGGTCGCCTGTTTACTTTATTCATTTTTCTGTGCTTATAAATAGGATAATTGAAATGAAATCGTAACCTTTATTGATTTTTTTTAAATCAGTCTTACAGTTTGTAATATAACATAGGAATAGTAAACTCTTTTTACCTATACAGTGCACCATCCAGTTACAATCATGATGTTGACTGAAAATACAATCTATATAGGTAATGTGTAGAGGTACCAACACAAAGGTATGAAGGAAACATGACGCTATGTGAGTTCACCATAATATTATTTTAATATGAGTTATTCGATAACACTAACGTAATAAAAGTGAGAAAATAATTTCTAAGTCCTCGTCAATGCATTGAAAACAGCATAACATCTATCTTACATAAGTACTTTATGAAATAAAGGAAATATATTTTTTTATAAATAGAATTTCGAAATCACTTTTACACGTCATATTTTTTTTTTTAATAAGCTAGATGAGTTTGGCGTTTCCTATCTGACTACTCTGAGAAAGAAGGTCGAAACAAACTCAGAGGTCGCAGTCTTTATTAATGTCCAGACATAATCTTGGTCGGATCATGTGAACACCATATAGATTGATGTTTGAAATGGTCTTTTGAGGAATTGACCACACATATTTGAGTGGACTAGTCCGGTAAATGCAAGCATATCATGTAAGTAATAATGTAGCTCAACACAGAACTTGAGGAGCTCAACGACTCGACCAACAAGTATTCAAAAGTACCAGACCAATATTAAATTTAAAAGAGAAATAAAAAAAAATACCCACATAGTCCTCATATTCAAAATAATTAAAGTAAAA
The DNA here is from genome assembly GCA_963082905.1 of Oligia fasciuncula. Taxonomy (NCBI): domain Eukaryota; kingdom Metazoa; phylum Arthropoda; class Insecta; order Lepidoptera; family Noctuidae; genus Oligia; species Oligia fasciuncula. The sequence goes on from OY720392.1 coordinate 8,281,598, forward strand.
TAATAGTTTACTAAGTAAATATAAATATCATAAACCTACCCTTATAATATAACAATTTATTTAGGGTGTAAACTACAATTTGAAAAGTTCACTCAAAACTCATCATAATCATTGCTACTACTATTATTATGAGTAACATATTAATATTTTAAAAAGGTACCTGTATATCAGTAGTTATTATAATCACGAAAGGTTTTATGACCCACTTATAAGGTCAGGGCCACATTATTGAACATATCGCGTCACTGATTACGGTACCTACTCATTTTAAAATATGTTACAATGCATTCACGAGATTGGACTTAATCGTGTAGCTCAAGGAAAAGGCGGTAGCGATTTTTAATTTAGTTTTGCATGAAGGTTGTGTAAATGTGTCTACGCATATTCAGGCCTTTGTGTTTTACTAAATAGAGTCGTTTGCTCAATATTAATAGACGTGTATGCAAGGTAACCACGGGAGCAAGGTCATACTTTTCTGGAAGTTACTTGCAAACTTGTAGGTTGCTTTATAAAAGGAGGCCTACGAAAGATATCACACTAATATTATAAAGGCGAAAGTTTGTGAGTGTGTGTGTGTGTGTGGGGGTGTGTTTATATGTTTGTTACTTATTCACGCCCAAACGGCTGGACCAATTTTATTAAAATTTTGTATGGAGGTAGCTGGATTAACATATAGGCTTAAGTATAGGCTTTTTATCCCGATATTCCCACGGGATAGACATTTACGCGGGTGAAACCGCGGAGCGCAGCTAGTAATAGATATTTAAATAGACTTTGTCGGCATATCAGAAGTACTGTCAGAGGGATTTATGAATGCAATGAATTAGTAATTTCTTTCATAACCGAGACTGAAAGACGTTGGACCCACAACAAATCATTGTATGTGATAAACGCTATACAGTGATCACTGGGCCCGCGTGGTGGATTACGGCCCCCTCCCTCTCACACCCAGGAGGTCTGTGTCCCAGCAGTGGGAACATTATAGGCTGATTATGCTAAACGCTTTACAGTGGTAACTTAAACCACCTCTTTTGCCTCGAGCTTCAGACCCACGCGTCGGCCGTGTCAACAACTTATCCTCTAATATTAATCGTAACGATATCATATACGCTAATTCGTTTTCGCAACAATGAATTTCAATATTAATAAATTAAACATAGATTGTATATATTGTTTTTACGTAGGAGGTCCGGATAGAGATCCCGGACTAAGTAATATATAATTATCGGAAAATATTTGGTAATTTTCGTTTATAATAAAAATAATCTTAATTTGAAGTTAAAATATAAGACATAAATTCGATTTTTTACTAGACTATGAAACTTTGTTTGAGACACACTTGCCATTTAAAGACTCCACTGATGAAATTATATGCAAAGGGTGACCTAATGACTTCCTTTTGAGAAAGCATAAACAATGGATGTAGATGGAAATGTGTGGAATAATAGTTCAGGCACTGATATCATTGAATGTGAATGAAAACATTATTCTAAACATAGACAATTGATTTCGTCAGCAAGTCGGCGCTCAGACAACTCGTGTTAGGAAAAGAGAGAATACGCCTTCGTCTTGTGAAAAACTAGTGAATAGTGAAATGTGTATAGTGGCAGGAAACACACGTTTATTTAGCAAAAATTAAATACTCAATAGGTACTTATGTTACCGTGAAAAGTGTTCTTTTTTGTGATTATTAATTATTTTATAGTGAAACTTTCTTCAGATTGCTCTTTCTAACATTGATCTCTCTAAAAGACAATGTTTTTCAAGGTATGTAATATTTAACAAAAATGTGTATAGTTTTGTGATACGAGTATTATCACTTAGATTAATAGTTTCTAAATTTCCAGCTGATAACAGCTACATTAATAACGATATGTGCAGCGGATAACCGAAAGTTACTGACAGAACTCGATAGTGAACAAGAAGTTGCTGCACTACGGTTTAACGGACACGTACTTTTTCCGAATCTCAGATCAATATTGCGACCTGTTAGATCTGCGGCCCCAAATCTATTTCAGAAGTTACAATACGCACCACTACAGGACGGAGAGAGTCAGAAAAGTAAAAATGCTGACGGGGAATACACGAACCTCACGCCCACTCCCAGCAGTGCTCCCTCGAAGCCAACTGAATTTTTTTTTCCAGATAAAAAAAGCACACAATTATATTCCAAATCTCATTTGGAGCCCCGTCCAGAGGCTACACATACGAAATGCTATGCCTCGGGATTTAATGTTGAATCATCAGTCAGTCGGAGTCCGGGCCATAATGCTGTATATAGAATAATCCCAGAAGTAATTGAGCTAGAAAAACCGGTTAAGGTATTATTAAGCCAAACTGAAGCGAATCCCGCGCCGGATGTGGGACGAAATTCGCTCGCGACGATTGTGTCAAGTAACTTGTATGGAAGTGTTCTAACATGCGTGAATAGTCGCGTGACTTCTTAATCATTTAAGCACGCAGTCGCGTCCCGCATCCCGCACGGGATTCGCCTCAGGTGTGACCTGAGCATCTATTAGGTACATTATACGGACACCTTGTGGAGTATATTAAAAAAGTCGCCAAATCTTATACAGGTTGGCAGGGAGGACCCATGAATTCAACACATGATTCTGAACAAGAGGGGTTCAACCGGGTGAAATTTATCGTCGGTTATTAAAAAAAAATGCTGTTCCATACATTTGACCGCATAGATATTTAACAGCACTTTAACAGCATTTTTCTATGAAATAGCAGATTATTTTTTGATAACCGACCCAAAATGTTTACACTAATCTAGGTTCTAGGTCTAGAATCATGTGCTGAATTTATGGTTTCAGTTTGCGCGTCGATGACCCCGCCACCCTGTATTACCACAAATATTCTCAAAACTCTTTGCCTACCTTCAACTAACTAATCGAACTAGTTTTTTTCTGAATCGAAAGTAAATTAAGTATCGTATGCTCGCAATCGTTCATTTTGTTATCGTCATCATCATTTCAGCTGAAATACATCCACACACACATACATGCACATGCATCACACACATGCATCATGCTGAGATAGGAGCCTTTTGGCCTCGTATAGGACTTTCTGTTTAATTTTCCTTTTACTTTTTTTTTTTTATTATCTTGGATTTTTATTTTACCGTGTTTAGTTTGTGATCTTCCTGTACGAGTCCCAATAAATACTTTTTCTTTCTTTCTTTCACTACTTGACGAACTTATTATTTACTTTACAATGTTATTCAACTTTCTGACTAACTGACAGACTATTTAATTTTGACAATTCAAAAGTGCCTGTACAAGGTTTAATTGAAATAAATGATTTGAGTTTGAGTTTGAGTTATTATTAATGCAATGCATACTTTCAGATATCCGAATACGTTAAACCAATCGGTATAAACCTAAAATTGGAATCATTGCCTACGACGATTAAGCCATCACTTAATCTTGCTTCTGAGCACCTGAACAGGCCTTTGACTTTTACCAAAGAACAATTCGTTCTAAACCCCGATATGTAAGTATTTTAAAACACATTTTCTATCCCAATTTTGCATAGTACGTATGTAGCATTAATGTTTTGTATGAATATGATTCAACATTGCTCAATATTTTTTCTGTCACATTTCGACTCTTAGGACAACTTTGTGGTTTGTTGTTTGTTGGGTGCGTTTCGATAGCGCGGCCACGGCGATATTTATAGAAAAAAAACTATGCCAAGATTTAGTAAAAATTTGTAAAAGTTGATTCCCAAAACCATAAATTTGTCAAAATTATGGTTAAAAAGTTAGAAGGGTTTGAACGTGGCCGCACCATTGAAACGCGGAGAACCGTGCGGTTACGGAGATCTTTAAAACTAAGCGTTGCAGAGACCTTAGGTAAATAACAGATTGAATTTGTAAAAAAAATATAAATATATAGAAAAGAGCCCTAGGTTTATATTATAAGAGCTGTGAGACTCGTTATCGCCGATATCTCGCTGAAAAAGCATCGCAGACGTCTGAAGTTTTTTGTAAAACCTAGATTTGAATTTGTCAAAATTTGAAAAAATACAACAAAAAATTCTAGGTTTACGGGCCTACTAACCTAATTGTGTTAACGAAGATACGGGCCCGTCCGAAAGTGGTACGATCCTTCGGAAACTCCTGATTAATTAACTTTGTCGGACGGGTAAAAACACATCGGGAGTAAGAACAACTGTCAAACATGAACATGTGTTGTCATTAATTGTAGGTTCGGGCTTCGAAGTAATCTTAAGTCCGTAGGTGATACGGAGTAGAAAACGCCCTTAACTTTGGCCGAATCTACAGATTTCATGCTAAGAGAGAAGTCCCTGTGGTCTGTAGAATCAGTTGCGGAAGTCAAAACTCACTCAAACTCAACTGGATGGGTGAATTTAGGTATCAGTGGGACGCACCCTTCACGTGTCTTATGCCGAATATTCGATATGACACGGGTGACATGAAAGTACAGATCGTTAGTCACGAGTCCACATCCGATAATAGTTTTTAGTTTTACTGTAATTAAATAATACTACAAAAAAATAAACATTGCAGCATTGACACTCTAGTGCGGGATAAATCAAAACGTTACACACCGCACAACAAGTACCATAGACTACACCTGAACATTGCGAGGGTATACAGTCCAGGACAAGTGCTGCCGAAGCCGGCAGTCTTACCTGAGAACTACGGTAGAAGGCAATCGCATCCGCAAGTTTACGCACCGCAAGCTTATCCAGATTTGAAGATGAATACCATGCTATACCAAGTAAACCGCCATCGGAAAGGTTATCGTTTTAGCACATCGATCATACATTTGTAAATATCTAAGTATAATTTGTTTATATTTAATTGATTTGTATTTTTTTTTGTTTGTGAGTTTTTTTTTTTTTTTTGGTTTGTTTATTTTTTTTGTATATTTTATTTGACTTCCACCTTTGACGATGGCTACCTCAAATAGTTTAGATGCCAAGACAAATTGCTCAGTTTAATAGTTACAATTTCTGACCTTTGGCAATTGTGTGGCCCTAGCGTTAAGCCGGATTCATATTACTGTGTTGTGTCGTATCGTTCTGTCGCAGTGTTAGCCAATCAAAACTCGCTGTGAGAAGTCCTAAACAGATTCGTTTGTTTGGTGTAGGTATCTCGAGTCACGAAACAACACGACACAGTAATGTGTCTGTGGCTTTAGTTTGAGCAACACTAGCGTCATTTGACTACGTACCTGTATCGTTTTAAAGGTTTGATTTTTTTATCATTGGTACTGAGTTGGGTTTGAAGCTTAATTAAATAAACATTGTTATATTACAATCTCTAACCAATATTCCAAGAGAGATGTTGATCGCTTGATATAACCAATAAAATAATAAACTAAAATAAAACAATTATGACTGACGAACTCGACCTTGGAGAAAGCTAACACTGACAAAAGTGATTTTATTCGAAATCATTAGGTATTTATCTCAAAAAACTAAACCTGTAGGTACTTAACTATATAATTAAGTTGGCTTTCCTTCTTTTGGGTGTTAGTTGCAATGTTACATTTTTAGTAGGTACCTATTGATAATTTCTAGTCATACAATAATTCTGATTGTTTCAGTGATTTTACCCAACTACGTTTTTTTTTAAATATTTGCTAAATAATATTATTTTTTATGCGAAAGTAACTGTCTGTCGTGTCTGTTACCTTTTCACGCCTATACCACTGAACCGCTCGTTATGAAAGAACCTTGGTCTAAACATCCTATGAATGAAATCGTATGAAATCTGTACAATAATTCCTAATTTATTATTTCATGCTTTCTCTCTAGATATCAATCGCAGACATTCTTTTTTTTTTTTTGCGGATGGGAAATCATCAAATGAGGGGTCCCGCTCTGGGTGGAGCGGAAGGGAGTGTCAGACTCTTACTGACTAAAACCCACCCGTGTTCCTTCCTTAGCCCTTTATGTTCCAGGTCAGCGGTAACCCTTTCGGACAATCCTGCTGACCCGGCAGGCTTCGGCCCTAAGGGGATCATCGATGCTGACATCTCTTTGAGGCACGCGTGGAACACGTACGCGCCGTCCGGCACGGGCTTGGTCCAGATCGGACGGGGAGCTACCCATTACTCTCCGCCCGCAGGCCCGCGCCCACGGTGGCCGGAAGTCGTCACGCGGCTCCCGACGCCCGGAGCGTCTCCCGCGGCGGCTGGGACGGGAGGCTCTCTCCCTGAGCTGTCCTGCCACCTCCTTTGCTAGCATGACTGCTTCGCAGAAGGAGGTGACTGCCTCCCACTCCCTCTCGCCCCGGACCATGGCTTGCACCAGGGCCGGACGCGAGAGGTCGCCGCCGCTACCGATCGCCTCTACGAGGACACGGCGGTGCTCCGCCCAAGCGGGGCAGACCTCCACCGTGTGCTCCACCGTGTCCTCTGGGCGATCCTGGCAATGGTGACACCCGGGCGTTTCCTCCCGCCTGATGATGTGCAGGAACCTCCCGAAACATCCGTGTCCGGTGAGGACCTGCGTCAGGCGGTAGGTGAGGACGCCCTGGCACCTCTCTAGCCACTCCTCAAAGAGGGGTCGACGGAATTGGAGCCGACGTTGCCCAGGGTGCGCCTGCAACTCATTTAATTCACGATATTATTCTCCAGGGCCATATTATTTGGACGAATCAAAGGAAAATGACAAAACAAAAAACTCGCGCTAAATTTTTTACTTACTTATCTTTTGCCCGCAACTTCATTCGCGTGTTTTAACATAGAACATCCTATGGCACTCGGCAATAATGTAGCTTTCTATTAAGAGGTAATCTCTTATTAGTTTAACTATGAGATTTTTGTTGCGCTTTAGCGCAACATGGTGCATGTTGCGCTAAAGCAAAAGAAAACTCAAGTACCTATGTCCGTTAGTAAATTTTTTTATTAGGTATTGTTTTAATTTTTTTTTCATTTCATCGATTATTAGGTTACTTTGCATCCTGATTGCGACGCAGACGAATTTGCGCGCAGCGGCTAGTATTTTATACCTACCAATAATGAAACTGGAATATAAGAAGTATTGCACTAACTGTATTAATTCAATCTTCAGTCATTTCGTTTATCAACATTCAGTAAACAATAAAAACATTAAAACAAATAATATAAACATTACTGAGAACAATTCTTTTGTCCGTCCTAAACAACAATTGAAACACAGCGTCATAAATGAGACAATAGAAAATAAACGATGGCATCTATCAGGATTGGAGCTCCACTACTTTTTCAGAAGTATGACGGCGTTTCCCGACCTCCTGATAAGTTATTACGGAGAAATCTTATCATCATCTGCCTAGCCTTTTCCCAACTATGTTGGGGTCGGCTACGGATGCAGCTGACTAGTAAGTGGAGAAATTGTGTAATAATGTTAATAAACTAATACCGTACAAAGAAGAAAAACACAATTCTCTTTAATGTGGGAAATGCTATTCGTAGATATGTATATTACTCTTGTATAACCTTTAACATTTAAAACAAAACTTTGTTTTAATAATATTATTGTTATGAGCTGCTATGAGCTTCTATGAGTGACGACTTCATCATAATTGCATACAATCAATCATTTTAGATACATATTTATTTGTTTAACATGCGTAACATACATGCATGTTTGTTTCATGATGATGCATTAATTACGCTGTTTATTAATAGTGGATAAATTGTTAGAGTACACCTTTCAAATAAACAAATGTAATGCATTTTTGTTTGTCTAATGTAGGTTATAACTATCATTCTAACTGAACCTCGCCTCTGCCTCCGCAAATGCGGAACTTCTGCCAGAAATCGTCTCTTCGCCTCCATATCCGCCTCCGCAAGTTTTTAAAATCGACTTCAAAACTAAGCGAAAGCCCTTTAGCATAATCAGCCTATAATGTTCTCACTGCTGGGACACAGGCCTCCCCTTGGTGAGAGGGAGTGGGCCGTAATCCACCACGCGGGCCCAGTGTGGATGTCACATGTCTTAGATTTTTTGGTTCTAGGACATGCCGGTTTCGTCACGGTGTTTTCCTTCACCGTTTTGAGAGCAGTGGTGATTAAATAATTTACACAAAGTAAAGCGCCTGTCTAGGTTCGAACCAATGATCTACAATTCGTAAGTCGAGGCCGTTACCACTGGGCCACCAATGCCCTTTAATGTGGGGGAAATATAACTCAAAGTTTCAGGTTTTCGCTGCCATGTCAGCGCTACCGTAGGATAAATAAGCAATTGTTTAGTAAAGCTGGTACCACAAAGAAATCGCAAGGTGACAAAGCCGCAAAACAAATTTTTGTGAAATATAATATTTCCTGCCTGAAATTTAATTTGATAAATGAGCTGTTTGTTTTCGATTAATAAAATAAAATTTTATTCGAAAACATCCATCGGTTTCTTACTAAACTTCAACTATATCCGACGATCCTGTATACTTATCTCTTTTGTTGACTGTACATACATAATTTCTAAGCTAATAAATGAAAGTAATGTAGTACCTACATTGAATGTGTGGTATGTCAAAGTTGTCTAATTATTATGACCGGAGGCAAGGCCGTTCAGTTTAGGTTTAGCCTCACTATTTTTATCGTAAAGTGAGTTAGTATAAAAATATAGAACATTTGCTCTAGGTATCAGTCGCTGATTGTACACAGTACACAAATCAACAAAATGTTCTCCAAAGTAAGTGCAGTTTAGTTAAACTTGTTCTCTATCAGTAATAAAAAATCCATAAATAGACATTTTTATGATCAATCGACGTGCCACAAAGATGTGAAAAACCAATTTAATTTTCTTTCAGATTGTAGCTCTGTGTGGTTTGGTGGCGGTGTGCCAGGCTGGTCTGCTGACCGCCCCCGTGCACTACTCCTCTGCTGCGGCTGTCTCCTCCCAGAACATCGTGCGTCACGACCAGCCTGCCCAACACGCCTCGGTCGCCTACCACGCTTCCCCCGTCGCCTACCACGCTGCCCCCGCTGCCGTTGCCTACAACGCTGCTCCTGCCCATTACTCGTCTGCTGCCGCTGTTTCTTCACAAAACATCGTGCGTCACGACCAGCCAGCCCAACACGTAGCCGTCGCCGCCCCCGTCGCCTACCACGCTGCCCCAGCTGCCTACGCCTACCACGCCGCTCCTGCCCCTGTTGCCTACCACGCGGCTCCCGTAGGCGCCCACGCCGCTGAGTTCGACGTAAGTTCTCAAAGTTCCTGAAACAATACATGAAGCGAAATATTTATTTTATTTTCTGTAAACTCATTTTGTTTATTTTTGGTTACAGGCTCACCCCAAATACGAGTACAACTACTCGGTTGCTGACGGTCACACCGGCGACAACAAGTCCCAGCAGGAGTCCCGCGACGGTGATGTCGTGAAGGGCTCGTACTCGTTCCACGAGGCCGACGGCTCCATCAGGACCGTGGAGTACTCCGCCGACGACCACAGCGGCTTCAACGCGGTGGTGCACAACTCTGCTCCTACAGCCACCCCTGTACTGGTGAAGGCCGCCCCTGCCTACGTCGCACCCGCCCACTACTACCACCACTAAATCTTCCTCGCTAGTCATGTGTCACGTTCACTAAAACAATGTTGATATAATTAATTATTTATTGCAATATACGAATAAGTTCGATTCATATTTTGCTTTATAATTTTCTCGAGTATTTCCTCAAACAATATACAAACATTATAACTTGACACCAGACCCTGACAGACGTTGTCCTCCCCGAACGTTGGCTGGCCTACTAAAAGCTGTTTCAGCAAAGAAACCGTCTCTCTGGTCCAATTGTGAATCTAAACCATCCAAGGATCCACTCAAACACACAAATAATTTCATCAAAATCGGCAGCCATTTAGGAAAAGTTCAGTGACATACACACTTACAGAAGAATTATATCTAAACTAATAATAATTATCACACTTATATTATAAAGACGAAAGTTTGTGAGTGTGTTTGTTTTATGCTTGTTACTTCTTCACGCACAAATGGCTGAATGGATTTGGCACACAGATAGTTCATAACCAGGATTAATACATAGGATACTTTTTATACCGATATTCCCACGGGATCGACACTTATGCAGGTGAAGCCGCGGGGCGCTGCTAGTATTATATAAAGAGAAAATGTTTGATTTTCTGTTACGCTCTTAAGCAATCTGAATTAAGACATTGAATACGTTCTATCCCGATATTGTCACGGTATCGAGACCTATGCTGGTAAAACCTCGGGGCGCAGCTTAGTATTCCCAAATGTTGCTGTATCAGCTTTACTAAAAATAAAACCCCATTTAAACATCCTTATGCACTACAAAGTGAAATCTTGGCCAGAGTTAACTCAATTCGTGATCTAGGAATACTGCTCGATGACAAACTGCACCTGGACGCACATGTTGATAAAATCATAAGTCAGGCTTATCATATGTATGGTTTCGTGATAAGATCGGCCACGGAATTTATCCACCCAAGCACGTATTTACATTTGTATCGATCATTAATCCGGTCTCAACTAGAATATGCAGTGCCTGTGTGGAGTCCCTATTATAATAAATATACTGACTGTATCGAGCGTTTACAATGTGAGTTCCTGAAAACGATGCATTATCGCTGTTCTAGAAGTCGTATTTACATCCCGTATGGCGACTTACTGAAAAAATACAACTTACTCTCTTTGAAGTCTAGACGAACCTTCCTAGAAACTATGTTTCTATATGATCTGTGTAACAACGCGTATGATTGTGTGGATATTTCTAACAAGTTATGCTATGTTGTCCCTAGGACTATTCCGGGACGTGAGGTGCGCGCACGACCTGTTTTCGCCGTCACTCCTAGTGGTACGAATGGAGGCTTGCGACCTCTACATCGCGTCGCCTTACAGGCAATTTCAATATGTTTTTCTGTAACTTGGATCTATTTGCTTATCTGTTGGAAAATTTAGAAACATATTGCTTGACACAATCAAAAATGTATGTGAATAATATTGAATCTTTAGTATTCCTTGGTAGCTGTAATTTATTTGATTATGTGTACTTATCTATTCTGTCCGACTTTAACTTTATCAACATTGTCTTTGTCTTTTTGTGTATCTGTGGAGAACGTTGTTGGTTGCACATTTGTATAACTCCTTATGTTCAATACTTGCAATATATAATGTGCAATTGTTTGTTCTTCCGAATAAATAAAATAAAATATATTGTAAAGATAACTTAAAGAAATTAACCTAACCTGTCAAAATATGAAAAAGATCGCGGGATGAACTTCTTTTGAAGGATTGGCCCGCAATCGCAGCAGGCCATTTAAAGTGGAAGGAGTAAGGAAGGCCTATCACATGGAACAGTATTTATATCTATAGTATCATAGAACAATCGTATAGATAAGAATTTTCATGTTGCATAGGATGACAGGATGACTCTGAGAGAGTCATTTACTTCAAGACCACTAACTCAATGATTCATCATCTGCCTAGCCTTTTCCCAACTATGTTGGGGTCGGCTTTCAGTCTAACCGGATGCAGCTGAATACCAGTATTTTACATGGAGCGACTGCCTATCTGACCTCCACAACCCAGTTACTGGGTAATACGATACCCCTTGGTAAGACTGGTTGTCAGACTTTCAGGCTTGTGATTACCCGTAACGACTGTCAAAGATCCACGAATGACAGCCGGGACCAACGGCTTAACGTGCTTTCCGAGGCACGGAGGGGTCTCGGTATGTAAAGATGGTCACCCATCCACAGACCAACCGCGGCAAGCGTAGCTTAACCTGATCGATCGACCTGTGCGGCTGTTATTATTAAGCCACGGGCCCCTCCAACTAACTCAATGATTAAAAGAAACAAACTGTAAGATACAAAACTAGTTTTTCTTTGGACGCATTAATGAATCCAGGGAAATTTTAACCAAGTCCTCTTCAATCTGGAGTAAGAAATGCAATATTAGTACCTACCTAAGCAAGACTTTGACTTTTTTTCTTCCTTTTATTTTGATTTCAACACTGATCAAGAAAATCAAACCGGTTTGAAGTAAAAAGGAGAAAATACTTTGTGTGAGAGTTGGACTGACCAATGCCCGAGAATCTGTCTTGATTTCGGTAAAGCGTTTGATTTTGTTTGTGTACAAGGTCCTAAACTTTTGGTAGTTAATCAAAATATATTCCAAAATCCAAATAGATTCCACATCTTCCTTTATAAACCACGGGACGTTGTTAAGGAGGTGTCAGGATCACCACGAATAACGATGTGATTGTAAAGATGATTGCAATAAACAATATTGAATAAGTACGCGGTGTTACAGTATACAGAAGGAAGGGACCAACGCAGATTATGAACAAATACTACAATGACTTTAAGACTCTACAGGCTGGCGTCCTAACTATCCTAAATATTCGTTCTCTCAGGGATGTGTCAACCTTAATTACGGGTTAGATGCCGAGATAAAAGACAATACTGATATTTTAAGAACTCGTGAAACAATGACTGATCCAATTAAAAGTCTTAACAATGGCAGTCGAATAGGCCACTGCCATAACAAGGTTAGTTCTATTAATTGGTCTCGGCATGTTACGAGTATTTCATGCCTGAAAGGTAAAGGCAAAACAAAAATATGAAAATTTTCAAAGAAATGAATGAAACAATAATATTTTTTTCACATAACCGACTTATGAATAGTTACACACCGATTTCTCTCTCAGTCGTCAGTAATTTAACTTTCGAAAGAAGAAGACAAAGCTTTGTGTAACTATACAGACGTATAAAACGTTTATTAGTAAGGGGGTAAATCGTATCATTTGTAGGTACACTTATGCTAGTTAACAAAACAGGTAGGTATTGTAACCAGCACCCTTGCTACGTTATTAAATAGCTTGTATTAAGGGCCATTATACAAGCCTCTACAAGCTTTGGTTTTACAAAAGAATAGAATAAAATATACTAGAATAGTATAGAATAGTCTTATTATGTACACGATATAAATTACAGATATAAATGTAGACATTTTAAAGTGGGTTTTCGTATCGGTAAGAGCGAAAGAATTAAAGGCACAACAAGTGTTTGTTAAACTGCAATTAAAATGATGAATGGCTATGATAAGACAAAAATCTCACAATCCAATGAGACGGTGATATGAGAATTTGACATTTTTCATTTGGTGTTGACATTGTATATATTATGTGTTTTTATTTGTCTCTACAAAAATATATAAAAAATTGGTTTCAAAAATAATAATACATTAATAATTTATAATTTACGTTGAAATGGGGTATAATTAAATCTGAGTATATCTGGAAAAATAGTTTGAATACGGCCTATATCTGTAATTCGTACATAATTATTTTGTACATAATATAGAGTATTCTATTCTATAATGTATTCTTCAACATAATAAAATAAGAGACTTCAAACTTGTCAGAAACTTAACCCCGAGTAATAAAAGTCAACATCAACGCGTCTGAAACCGTGCATGTTGCAGGTGGAGGAACATCAAAAAGGAGAAAATGTTAAAACCATGACGTGGTCACCACTCCCATCATTGGGAGACCAATGCAAGGAGGGTAAAGGTTTTCACAAAGCGAAATCATCGTAATATGCCTAAAAATATCTGCCTGACATAATTAAATGACAGACGACTTTTGAAATTTCTTGCAATCGCCGATGTATGTACCTTCAGTGAACGGATTGATTAGTGTTACCATATAACCTGATGCGAGGTCGCGCATAGCTTGTTTGACAACTTCCACTACTTACACTAGCATTTGCTAATACGCAATCATCTATATTATAAATAGTTCAACTTTGAAATTTGTATATCATATTACCTTTTGATCACAAAAGAAACAACATGTTCTCCAAAGTAAGTTACAGAAAGAAATGGATATAAAAAATTTACTAACTAATTGCTTGTTTACATTTTTACTAACTTTACTTTTTTTTTCATTTTCCAGGTGGTAGCTTTGTGCGCATTCGTGGCTGTGGCCCAGGCTGGTCTCCTGGCCGCGCCCGCGCACTACTCTCCCGCCGAAGCAGTCTCATCCCAGAGCATCGTGCGTCACGACCAGGCTCAACTCCACGCTGCACCCGTAGCTAAGCTCGCCGTCGCCGCCGCTCCTGTTGCCTACCACGCTGCCCCCGTCGCCTACCACGCCGCACCTGCCCACTACTCCTCTGCTGCGGCTGTTTCCTCCCAGAACATCGTGCGTCACGACCAGCCAGCCCAACATGCCCAGCTCGCCTACCACGCCGCCCCTGCCCAACACGCCCAGCTCGCCTACCATGCCGCCCCTGCCCAACATGCCCAGCTCGCCTACCACGCCGCCCCTGCCCAACACGCCCAGCTCGCCTACCATGCCGGCCCCGCCCAACACGCCCAGCTCGCCTACCACGCCGCCCCTGCCCAACACGCCCAGCTCGCCTACCACGCTGCCCCTGCCCAAGTCTCCTACCACGCCGCCCCTGCCCAGGTTGCCTACCACTCCGCCCCTGCCCCCGTCGCCTACCATGCGGCTCCAGCCCATGTTGCCTATCACGCCGCCCCCGTCACCAAAGTTGTCGCTCATCAAGAAGAGATCGCCTACCCCAAGTATGAGTACTCATACTCGGTTGCCGATGGCCACACCGGCGACAACAAGTCCCAACAGGAGTCCCGCGATGGCGATGTTGTGCAGGGCTCTTACTCCTTCCATGAGGCTGATGGTTCCATCAGGACCGTGGAGTACTCCGCTGATGACCACAACGGCTTCAACGCAGTGGTACACAATACCGCACCCACAGCCGCGCCAGTTCATGTTAAGGCTGCGCCTTTGCTCGTCAAGGCCGCGCCCGCTATCCAGTATTATCACCACTAAAGTAGCAATACTGGCATCGTTTTAGTTGTATATTGTTGTTAACCTCGTGCTAAATACGAATAAGTTCGAAACTAAATGTTTATTGCATTTTCATTTACTGTTGGTTAATCTGATGAGATGCTATAAACTATCATAGAATTACAAATACCTCTGAGTGATCAATCCCAGATGGCACACCAGAAGATTTACATAGTTTTTATAAATTACCTATCCAATTCAATCATTGTTAATTTGACAACTATAACATTAAAATGTTATAGTTGTCAAATTACTACTTTAACTTTTTAAGAAAAACTGTTATCTAAATTATAACCGAGAACTTGACATAATTCAGTAACCAAATAACTAGTTCTACATAATTAATTAAATCTCAATTAAATTGATGTTATCAGAACACATTCCATTAATCGCTTAGACACGCGTGTCTTAAAAATACCGGAAGCTCGCTTCTAGTTATTTACATCTAAACATATTATAGATTAAAGTCGCTTATCGTGTCTGTGTGATCGTGTGGTTTTCCCCATAATTTTAAGAATTTATTCTGGAAAGCGTATATGTATTAGGCCCACTTGCACGTTTAGTCGGGCTAAATGAATAAAAATAGAGTTTGTAAACTCGAAATTAAATAATATTTTGACTTTTATTACGCGTTGCGTTTGTAACACCGGGTTAGTAAACTTAGTATTAGTACCTAGTGTTTTTGGAGTTGGGAACATTGCAGTTCAATCGACGAAACATCACATACAAATTGAATTTCAATGTCTGTGCCCTGATCTTGAATCCGACCAAAAATGAATGAATGAACAATGAACGTATATTGTATACCCATCTCTTTTATACAGTATACTACAGTAAGATACCTACGTAATACTTTCTTGTCTTAACTTTCCCACATCGGTGGGTTTATCTCTAACTCTTGATGACGCAAGATGAATTATTTGATTAACCTTGAATTAGCTGTTAACTTCGAGTTATATAAGATAACCCATGAACATACAAGTGGGCCTTATTAAACATTTATATTAAACTTACATAATATAATAAAGAAATCTAGATGTTTTGTCAAGTCGCTATTGTCTCTAGTAGATCATTAATGGCACTCGTTTAAATTGGATCAAGTTTCAACAGTTGCAAAATATAGATTCCTACATGTTTACTCCAAATATGTTTGTTGCTGCAATATTACATTCTAGATAAATGTATATTAATAAGTACAGGTGCCAATTTTACCAAAGAAAGCAATATGCTTTCTTTGGTAAAATTGGCACCTGTACTGATTGCAACTCAGGGGCCCATGTCTGCTATTTTTATAAATTCGTCATTCCAACACGATCCCATTGTCATTTAGCTAAAAGTTCGTAATCTGCTAAATTCATAATGGTCGATCATTGATCGGTCAATGGCACAGAATATATAAGAATTAAAAGCAATGACTGCACAATGACGTTCTAATGGTAGGTCACTGATCAAAGGAACTGTCAAAATTTTAGCAGATTGACGCCTAAGGCAGTCATTCATTTGTCATTATGTACGAGATTACCATTCTATGTCAATTCTTTCAATGGAGTGTCAGTGGTTGACCATTGGAAAGTCATAATGACTCCATTATATCAGTAGATTACCAAACCAGATCACCAACCAGTTACCATGATCCATGGACTGCTAAATATGTGAACCGGAAACTATTTTGTGAGATAAGTACGTGATTTAAGTTCAGGGCTAAACTTAGAATTAACTTATCCTTGTAAACGTTAAGAGTACTTTTTAGGGTTTCGTAGTTCCTACAAGGAACCCTTACAGTTTCGTCATGTCCGTCTGTCTGTCTGTCCGAGGTTTTGCTAAGAGACCGTTAGTAGGTACTAGAAAGCTGTAATTTTGTAGGAGTGCGTATATCAATTACGCCGACAATGTGTAATAAGATACAAAACTGCATACCTATGTATTTCATTTTCATTCATGGTTTTTATAAGTAGGAATTCAACGGCCTCGTGCTTGTTGAACGTTGGCGCTAGATAAAGAAAAAGGGGGCTCATGGAGGACCATAAAACACACACGACCGGAAACGACCCGTGAGAGTCCACATTTCGACTCCGTGAGTCATAGTGGAAGACCAATTCTTGTACTTAAAAAATAAAAGAAAGAAAATACGTCTATTTGCGGCAAACATGACGCATAAAAAGCGATCAAATTCAAGTCGCAATCTCGTCTCAGCGATAATCAATATCAAAAACTTGTCAAAATGTATATAAATTTATTGTATTTTCAACACAGACTGAGATTAAAATGCGAACGTTCTTAGCGAACCTGTAATGACCTGATTAAAGAGTATAAAAATAATTTTGAAATCCATACTAATATTATAAATTCGAAAGAAACTGTGTCTGTCTGGCTGTCTATCTGTCTGTATGCTACATTTTCATGCCTAAACCACTGAACAGATTTCGATAAAATTTGGCAGAGAGATATAGATTGCATCCCGGGGAAGGACATAGGATAGTTTTTATCGACATACCTCGCGGGCAAGCCGGGGGCGGGGAAGCTACTATTTAATCATTTATCTTCGAATCCTCATTCCTAGCCAAGTCGACAGATGTCAAAAGACTGCTTTATTTAAATATTCATTTATATCGGACTTTGTTACTTTGATATTATCGTAGTTTTTTCACCTGTCATGTAATTGTGACACTTGCACGGTTAAAGGCTCTATTTGTAGGATTCATTATGAAATTATTAGTGCTAGTGAATGTTTGGCATCGATATATTATCTCATAGCGTAAGGTCGCGCTAAGCCTGTTCTGCAAGTAATGTATGTGCTCGTACAAATGGCAACTAGTATAAAATCTAGATCAATCATTTGAACTCTATCATTCATTGTTTGATCACACAAGTGAAACAACCAATCTAATCAAAATGTTCGCTAAGGTAAATAAATTTAATTACCTTTAAACATGTCAAGTGTTTTCTCCTAATATTGAAGAAAAAATAATTTTGAACTTTTATTTGCAGATAGTAGCTCTGTGTGGTTTGGTGGCGGTGTGCCAGGCTGGTCTGCTGACCGCCCCCGGACACTACTCCTCTGCTGCAGCTGTTTCGTCCCAGAACATCGTGCGTCACGACCAGCCTGCCCAACACGCCTCGGTCGCCTACCACGCCGCCCCTGCTGCCGTCGCCTACCACGCTGCCCCAGCTGCCGTCGCCTACCACGCTGCCCCAGCTGCCGTTGCCTACAACGCTGCTCCTGCCCATTACTCGTCTGCTGCCGCTATTTCTTCTCAAAACATCGTGCGTCACGACCAGCCAGCCCAACACGTAGCCGTCGCCGCCCCCGTCGCCTACCACGCTGCCCCAGCTGCCTACGCCTACCACGCCGCTCCTGCCCCTGTTGCCTACCATACTGCTCCCGTCGTCGCTCACGCTGCTGAGTTCGACGTAAGTCATGGTGGCCACCGAAATAGAATATGAAGCATGTTGTTTTCCATTGTTCTATTAGAAACTCATTTTGTTCTTTTTTGATAACAGGCTCACCCCAAATACGAGTACAACTACTCCGTAGCTGATGGACACACCGGCGACAACAAGTCCCAGCAGGAGTCCCGCGACGGTGATGTTGTGAAGGGTGCTTACTCGTTCCATGAGGCCGACGGCTCCGTCAGGACCGTGGAGTACTTCGCCGACGACCACAGCGGCTTCAACGCGGTGGTGCACAACTCCGCACCCACGGCCGCGCCCGTGCACGTCGCGCCCGCTCACTACTACCACCACTGAAGCACCCTCACTAGTCATGTATCGCGCTCACCAAACAATGTTGATTATTAATTATTTATTGCAATATACGAAATAAGTTCGACAAAAATACACCACTATAATTGAATTCCCTATTCGGCAAATGTGTTGCTACGCTTAGTTCTCGAGAACTGCAATAGTGGTCAGCTGTATCCGGCTGGAACTTTTTTTCAACATTCTTGGGTCATTTTCAAAATCAATTATTTCGAATCAAAAAACACAGATTAAAAAAATATCGAATGATCCAGTTTTGGTTTTCATCAAAATCAGCTCGATATTTCGCAATTACATTTAGTGTTGAATTTGGCCACTCATGCTCACTTGAAAAATACACTGTATGCAGGGTGAAATAATAATTGAAAACATGCGACAAATCGAAATGGGAGATGGTACTCATCATTATGAACAACTTTTACTATGGGACCAAACCTGAAATCGCGAAAACAATTTCAGCTGTTCCTATATTTTTTAAATTATAATATTTAAAAATAAAAATTATATGTATTTAGTTAAATAAAAGAAATGATAATCTCCTTCTTCTTTAAGTATATTATAAATAAATTAGTATCTCATAATCTTTCAAATACATGTAAAACGATAACACGCAGCTGGTGATCTATGGAGAAGTATCGAAGCTAATTTAACAATACTTACAAATACGAACCATCACTAAGAATTAAGTATGATATCAGCAACGATATCAAGTGCAAAGGTTCATATTTACAATAAAACCTTGAATAGAAAAGTGTCTACGTAAATAAGTCGTAAGTGTTCTCACTAAATTTAAATAGTGTTGTTTTTCATCGCTGCCAACTTTATTAAAACAATTACGAGCACTTCTGATAATAATTCAAATATTAATCGTTCGATAGATAGCTCTTAAAATGATAATAATTGTGTAATAACATGTTTGCTTCTTGTATGAAAGAATAATGAACTGTATTTCGGGAGGAGGAAAGTTAAGTAGCAAAATAAGAACATTGTCGGGGTACTCCCCGACAATCATAACTTTCAAACTTCTGAATACCGACAGATCTTCAAATACAAATGGGAGTGTCTTTTGTTTTTAGAATCGGCAATATCGGCTTCATCCCAACTCTCACCGATCCCGACTCTACACGATTCAAAAAGTCCCAACTCTACACGAAACGATAAAAACGTACAGTCAGAATGAAACACATGCATAGTGAGCAGTGGTGGACCATTGGAGACGGCCAAGACTTACGAGTTGTGTAGGACGTACGTTCGAACACACACAGGCGCTTTACTTTATGTAAATTATCCCAAGACCTCTGCTCTCAAAATGGTAAAACATTATAGGCTGCGGAGTTGATTTTTTGTAAATCTGTGCTTGACGTTGACATGAAAATAAATAAGGCCATAATTCCGTCATCGTTCATCATTCTAGGTTATCTCCTGCTCAGAACTTATACACGACATGTCGTGAACAGAATACCGTCATAAAAATTTACTTCAATCCGGTCGTCGAAACAATGCGTCCCTGACACCTGTCCGTGGCGACAATTCTAGTAACTAACAGATATCAAATTCGCAAAGCATGCATTCGTTTGTATGAAACTGACACCTGTCGAGAGACAGAGCATTCTCTCGACGACGGCCAGACTTTAGTGGGATTCAGTGGGCGATAAAATTGTCAACATTCCACTTTGTCCCTGGTGCGATAGATTGGTGAGGCCAAGTTTAATTATGGGTCACATGCTGACAGATCGGCTACAGGGCGATGAAGACCTAGAGAGGGAAAGGAGGGCGTTGGTACTCCGCTGCAATATGTTGGCCCGCAGATTCGCACGATGTACCATGGATTTAAAGCTGTCACTTTTTAGAGCCTTCTGTCAGTCTTTCTACACGTGCAGTCTGTGGATCAAGTTTACGAGGCGGGCTTACAACGCCCTGCGGATTCAGTAAAATGATGCGCTGAGGGCAGTGTTTTTTTGACCTTTTTATTTATTGTTTTGTGTGTAGGTACTACTAACAACCCTACTAACCCTTTCTTTGTAAAAATGTATGGACGTATATCTGAAATAAAAATAAATTATTATTATTATTTTAAAAAGCCAATCATACTGAATTGACATTAACTTTTTTTTGTATTCAATGATAAATGATTTATTTTCTGTAAGTAGGTTTGTACAAACACTTTTACACGTCAATTATATTTTTTAAACTAGATGAGGTCGGCGTGTCCTATCTGACTACTCTGAGAAGAAATGCCGAAACAAACTCAGAGGTCACAGTCTCTTTTAAAGTCCAGACAAAATCTTAGTCAGATCGTGTGAAGACCATGTAGATTGGTGTCTGAAATGGTCTTTTGAGGAAAGAACCACACAGATTGAGCGGACCTGTCCAATTAGTGCTCGCATTTGTCAAAAATCGTGCAGCTCAACTCAGAACTTGAGGAGCTCAACGATTTGACGAGCAATACCAAAGAAAGGACATTTTTACTCAAACTGCCAGATCATGATTGCAACTAACTAAGAAGGAAAACAGAAAAAAAAAATGACCCACATAGTCCTCACATTTACAATAATTAAATAAAAATTTAAATACTTTACAAAGTAAATATTCATGTCATTGTATATAAAAAATCCGGACATAATCTTTGAGGACCATGTAGATTGGTGTCTGAAATGATCTTTTGAGGAAAGAACCACACAGACAATTGTAACTTTTGCCGAATGTAAAAATTCAAAGGTGGATTGGTAGGTACAGGAATAATTCTTAAAACATAATATACTTCGAACTTATTCGTATATTGCAATAACTAAATAATAATCAACATTGTTTTGGTGAGCGCGATACATGACTAGTGAGGGTGCTTCAGTGGTGGTAGTAGTGAGCGGGCGCGACGTGCGTGTGGGGTGCAGAGTTGTGCACCACCGCGTTGAAGCCGCTGTGGTCGTCGGCGGAGTACTCCACGGTCCTGATGGAGCCGTCGGCCTCGTGGAACGAGTACGAGCCCTTCACAACATCACCGTCGCGGGACTCCTGCTGGGACTTGTTGTCGCCGGTGTGGCCGTCAGCTACCGAGTAGTTGTATTCGTATTTGGGGTGAGCCTGTGTTCAAAAATAAGTAGAATGAGTTTGTGTATAACAAAGGAAACAAAATGATTCATATACTATTTCTGAAGCCATGGTAACTTACGTCGAACTCAGCGGCGTGGGCGACGACAGGTGCGGCGTGGTAGGCAACAGGGGCAGGAGCGGTGTGGTAGGCGTAGGCAGCTGGGGCAGCGTGGTAGGCGACGGGGGCGGCGACGGCTACGTGTTGGGCTGGCTGGTCGTGACGCACGATGTTTTGGGAAGAAACAGCGGCAGCAGACGAGTAATGGGCAGGAGCAGCGTTGTAGGCAACGGCAGCGGGGGCAGCGTGGTAGGCGACGGCAGCAGGGGCAGCGTGGTAGGCGACCGAGGCGTGTTGGGCAGGCTGGTCGTGACGCACGATGTTCTGGGAGGAGACAGCCGCAGCAGAGGAGTAGTGCACGGGGGCGGTCAGCAGACCAGCCTGGCACACCGCCACCAAACCGCACAAAGCTACAATCTGAAAACCATTAAATACTTCGATTAATTTTTGCTCAATGTTAAAAGATAACATATTTAACTTTCTGGATTTCAATTAATTTACCTTAGCGAGCATTTTGTTTAGATTGAATGTTTCACTTGTGTGATCGAACAATGAATGATAGATTTCAAATGAAAGATCTAGATTATATACTACTCGCAAGTTTGTTCACGCTCATGCATTAGTTGTAAAACAAGCTTACAGTGACCTTACTGTAGGTCAAATAGTTACGGTTACGCGTTGTAAAACATTCACTGAATCGTTTCATAGAGAGTCCTTAAGAAATAATGCCTAGTGTAGGCAATTTAGGTAAACGAATCCTTGTAAGATCTGTATAAGAATTCAAAGTCAAATTCGGTTTCAGCTAGAGCATTTAAGATTTTTTGTAAATAAAAACACACCCAAAATTCATTACGCGAGTTACCCGATAGCGTGTTTAAAAATTTTGCGACCATTATGTCAGTTTTCGGAAAACTTTGGTATCTATTATAAAAAGTACCAACATTACGAAATCGTTACGGTTATGAATATTCTACTTCGCAAGAAGCAATAATTTAAGATACACTTGTTGTAAGATGTCTAGGATGGCTACACCTACACTTATTTGGCTACTGCCTAGCTAAACATTAACGTCTAATAAAGGACTAAGTATCTCCACATCAGAGGGGCAATTTCTCGTAATCTTAAGAACATCTGATCTCAGTCTCAATCTCTCAAAAATACCTCTAATTTCCCTACATTTTGGACAAGTTTTTGACATTGATTGTCGCTGAGATGAGATTGCGACTATATTTTGAACTTTAATTCCGGGAATTGGCCTTCGGATTAAATCAAAAGTCATTTATTCGGGGTTGAAAATCAACACTTTTTGAACGTCAAAATTAGGTACATACGACAGTCCTCCAAAACAGCCCACATTAGTAATTTTGCCAACTGTAGCGAAAACATAAAATCATTTTACTGCATTGAATAAAAACGTATATTTTTAACGAAAAAACCTAATTTTAAATATAAAATGTAAAAAAAAAACTGAATACAAAATCGGTTATTAGTCACAAGAGAATATTGCAGCTGTAAAAATATTAGGAAAACGAGAAATCAGAAGAGTATCTATTTCAGAGTACCTTTTAGGATTAAATTTTATAACGAATTTCACGAACTAGCGAATCGATTGCAACCGGATTTAAGGCTCGTAAGAACTAATTTGTACAGATTTTAAAAAGAATTCAATCTAAAATACATTAGCTAATTTGTCCTGAGATATAAAAGGTTAGAGAGCTTAAGTGTTTACAAAATTAGTTTTAAATCGTAGTTTCGTTTAGTAGGTGGACACGAAGTTCAGCAGCCATCGACGTGGAATAAGTTCGTGCTGGACTAAGTGCAGGAATACTCTGCAGCTGGGTTGATAATGGCAACACCTTGGACTCGCAAGCCTGTTCCGGTATCTGGAAAAAAGGGCAAAGCGCGCGCTTTTTGACTGGCTCTACACCATATTTGCAGAATTTTTTATACCAGTCAATGTGGTCAACCTATGATGCGAAGCTCATCATCAAGACTTGCTTGACTCCCACGCTGGGATCAGTGCATGCTTGAACAATATGCAGCAATTTGGAAATAGATTAATAGGATTCTATCAATATTCAAATAATTCGTCTAAAGATTCCAGCAACCTTTGCCAGCAACTAAATCAATCTATCAAATATCATGATAAATCAAAAATACGACTTCATTTTAAAAAACATTAATAAAAATTCACTATTTGAAAAAAAAAAAGGTTTTAACGTAAGAGGTGAGCTTTTAACCGCAGAGGTAACACTGCACAACTTAATCATATTTCCGGGGTTTTGTACTTATCGTCGCAGACTCGCAGTGACTGATTTGCTGCAAAATAGACTTAAATCAGAAACACCATGTCATGTTTTGTCAGTTTTCGTGTCCTACATCGTTTAAGATTCTTAAAAAGAAGAAAACCTACTAACCCAAGCCGAAGCCGAAGCTCTAACCCACTTATTAATATAAGTGGGGTTTTTTATCTTTATTACAACCGGTCGGTATAACCTTCAGATTAACTATATATTTTTCGAGGTTTAAGTTTGGTATAACCTTACTCCGCGTGCTTATTTTTTTTTTTTGTTAGCCTAATTGTGTCCCACTGCTGGGTAACGGCCTCCCCTTTTTCCTTCCAAACCTCCCATGTCTTGTGCGATATGTGGCCATGTTGGCCCTGCGAACCTTATCAGATCATCACACCGCCTTCGCCGTGGTCTACCCCAACAGCGATGTCCTCAAGTACAAATATGTTGGTATGCTTTATTTGCTATTTCATTCTCAGGTTTCAATATTTGTATACGACTTGATAATAGGTACTATGTCAATAGGAATTAATATTTCATTAAATACATTTCAAAGCTTTGTAGTGTAAAAACCTAACCTAACAACACAGAATACACCATTAGTTCATCTTAAGGAGGTCACTCTTTAAGCTCAGACGACAAAATCTCGATCCAATTTCTAGCTAGACGTTAGCGAAATCATAATTAGCATACTAGTTGAATAGTAATTCAACTTCGCGAAGCTTTAGTGAATGGATTGATTCGCGATTCGCAAATTATGAACAAGGCAACGCAAGGTCGCCTTGAACTCGACTGACAACTTCCACTACTTACTACAATCAGCTGATCGTACAAGCGTTTATCAGTATAAAAAGTAGACCTCTGACACTACATGCATCATTCAACACGATCACATCAGTGAATAAACCAAAATGTTCTCCAAAGTAAGTTTTGTAAAATGAGTCATACTTGCAAATCTATTTTTGGATTTCAAAATTAAATTGAAACGTAATAATCGATGTTTTCTTTTCTTTTCAGATCGTAGCTCTGTGCGCCTTCGTGGCTGTGGCCCAGGCCGGTCTTTTGGCCGCGCCCGCCCACTACTCTTCTGCTGCTGCGGTCTCATCCCAGAGCATCGTGCGTCACGACCAGGGTCAACACCACGCCGCTCCCGCTGTGGCCTACCACGCTGCCCCCGCCGTGGCCTACCAGGCTGCACCCGCTGCCGTCACCTACCACGCTGCCCCTGCCCCCGTCAACTACCACGCTGCTCCCGCTCAGGTCGCCTACCACTCCGCCCCCGCTCAGGTCGCCTACCACTCCGCCCCCGCTCAGGTCGCCTACCACTCCGCCCCCGCTCAGGTCGCCTACCACTCTGCCCCAGCTACCGTAGCATACCACTCCGCTCCCGTTGCCAAAGTCATCGCTCAACCCGAAGAGATCGCCTACCCCAAATACGAATACAACTACTCCGTTGCTGACGGCCACTCCGGAGACAACAAGTCCCAGCAGGAGTCCCGCGATGGCGATGTTGTGAAGGGCTCTTACTCTTTCCATGAAGCCGATGGCTCCATCAGGACCGTAGAGTACACCGCTGACGACCACAACGGTTTCAACGCGGTGGTGCACAACTCAGCCCCCACAGCCACCCCTGTCATCGTCAAGGCTGCCGCACCCGCCCACTACTACCACCACTAAGACTAAACATCTTACCAACTAAGCATGTTGACCAAAATGAATGTTGATTTATTTATTTATTGAAATATACGAATAAGTTCGTTGATAAGTTTGATTTATTATTTCTTGACAAAGTTGTGAGACAGTGTGTCCCCCTTTCATGTCACCTAATTGCTTGCACCTTTTAAATATGAATCTGAAAATTGAGTTTTGCTCAGCAGTCTCACAATTTGGGTGCCTAGCATCTAGTTTAAGTAAATTATCACACAATCTTCATTAAATATAATTCTTTTATTACTTATTAAGCTGGCAAATACAATATGTCGCTACGCGCATTCGAACAATAGATTCCTCGCGTCTATTGAATTGTATCGATGCCGTGAGATAGTACTAGTGACAGAATCCTCTCTCTTTTGTGAAATTTTATGTGTTATAGAGTCAACTTAGGATAAGTGGATCACTGCAATCAATTTAATTAGTTATAAAACTTAATGTTGAATAACATAAAAAAAGCAAATACACAGCGCAAAACGTACCTTTGTCTGAAATCAAGCTTTTGCCCAACTAGAGAAGCGGTAGGTATTTTTATTTAATATAATAATATCTTTGTTTTTCTCTCTTTACAAAGGTTCACCTACTTATAAACATAGAGACAAGAATAATACACAAAATATGATCTTTTGTGAGAAACTGGCGTCTATACTAAACCCTGTGTGACGGATCACCCTGCTCTCACCCCGCTTATGAAAAAAATGCAACCAACAAGAAATAGGTCAAAAGCTCGCAGCCTGTTTCACTCAACCTCATGGGTCATGGGCCAGCTTTAAGTGCAAGGAGAAAAAATCTGTTAAGGCCATGTAGTCGTGTACACCGCGCTAAGTATTTGCCCTCTGGCTCTTTTAAACCTTAAAGTGGCCAGACGACTACGCAACAACAGAGTGAGCTAATTTTTGCGCTAAGGTTAGCAAGAAGTGCCAGTTAAGTGAGATTGCAATATTACCAAATGAGAAGAATAACAGGAAAAAAAAATACGAACAGAATTTCAGTAACTTATGAGCTGTTTCTTAGTACTTAGCGACGAGTTTTATAAGCTGTTCTTAATACCTAACGACGTGTTAATATTCTAAAAAACATGCATGTAGTTAATAAGAAACCTTTTTGCTTGTTTAGCTTTTAAGCGAAATGTGAGGTCGAATGCTTTAGTGCCTATATCGAGGTGGATCTACGTTCTAGTTTGCAAAAGAGTTAGGTACATTAAGGCGATACCAAAATAAATTGGGTGGTTTTCGTAACCATTTATTTCACTATTACAGCATGTCATTGTACGGATTTATATTATGGTTATATAATAATTGACTATTTCATTAATACTTTGACTGAAGGAAAACGCAATTGGGTTAAATTTCCTCGATAGAATTTAATTCCGAAAAGGCCTCTACTTTTTTTTCTGTAATTCTAAAATCCTAAGTAATTTCATTGCAAAATTGCATGCAAAATGTTTGTCGTAATAGGTAATTGAAAACCTTGGCTGAAAATATTTTTGATACACAGCTTAATTTATTTTTAACCTTTTGACCGCCACACGTCAAAAAATCTAAAACGTGCCCTCGGCGTCAAAGTCTGTCATGTAATCGAACCGTGGCGTGCTGGGCACATTTTGGTTTGTCATCTATAAATGACTGTGGCGGTCAAAAGGTTAAACAATTTTTATTTGGTTTGGCGCTTAAGTTGTTTTATTTTAGTTCCAGCTCATTATAGCGCTCTCTTTTTTCGCATGGGGAAGTAATTGACTCTGTCACTTTCTTATGCCCGCCCAGTCTGCCTGGGGCCTTTGTTAGTATATTAGATTTCTTTTAAAGCTCTCAGTCGCATCCGAAAAGGTCGTATTCAGTTATAACAAAATTTCAACCAAACTGTATTTTCAGCTAATGGATATCCGTAGATTCTATTAAAAAAACGTGAAAATGTTCAAATATTTAATTTAAGCTAAATCGCACTAGAGCAGTGATGGCCCAGTGGTAACGACCCTACTTACGAATTTTAGGTGGAAGTTCAAACCCAGACAGGCGCTACACATTGTGTAAATAATTTCATCACCACTGCTCCCAAAATGGTGAAGGAAAACATTGTGAGGAAACCGGCATGTCGTAGAACCAAAAATTCAAAGACATGTGACATCTACCAACCCGCACTGGGTGGTGGTATACCACAGAGGTTGACAGATTACACAGGCCTGTGTCCCATCAGTCGGAACATCGTAGGCTGATTATGATATGATGATGACATCACACTTACTTTATGGAGGTTTGTTACAACATATTTATGAATAGATAAATCATTTAATTTGTGCGTACCAGTACAAGAGACAAAGCACAACATATAAAAGCACGATTAAATAATTACAAATTACATGAGTATTGAGAAAATACTTACTAGGGCCATGGGTTGCCCAAGTGCCCACTTAGTATTTTGAGACATCGTCAAGCGGTTGGTCGACTCTTCACGTGACCAGAGGGCTGGCCTATTTTTTGGCCAAAGAATCAACATTGACAACGTGGCAATGCTACCAGTCTTTTGGGCACGTTTCCTGTTGACAGCGATGCGTATGAATTTTTTGATGCCCTTTGATTATTTATTTCTCCTCCTTTTGATATACTTGTACATATTATTATTTTCTTACAAGGTGCCAATATACTATCGAATGAGCCTAGTCTCCTCTTCTCAATACCAAGAAAAATGTACTCAAAGCCTCCGTTGATCGTACGGATTGTGATGATACGATAACAGCTTTAAAGTTCCGGGCTAAACTAACGTGGATAAGCTGTTAAGGTACCCCATAAAATTTATTCGAACTTATAGATCCTATTTTCAATGATGTTACAAATCAACTTTATGAAGCTTAAGAAAATCCAACGTAGACATGTCTGGTTCAAAAACCAAGATTGATTTTTTTATTTTTTGACAGATTAGATTGTTCGGACACTTCCTCTTTATTCTTACGTATAAGTAACTTAACAATAGTATCAATAATACAATTTTAGCGAAATTTATGTAATAAGTATTGGAATAGTATAAAACGGATTATATTTCTCTTTCTAATCAACAGTCGGCTATTACATTTTGTTAGCTACAGTTCAAATTAAGTGCTTCAATATGTTCGGAAAGGTAACATTTTATTATTTATTCGTTTAAAATATCAAGCCCTTAATAAAGTCAAACTCTCTTTAATAATAATGTGAATTGATAAAATAATCATAACAATTTGTAAACATATATTCTTACATTCACAAGGCATGCCTAATTAATTAAGTCAAATTTTTGATATTCATTTAATTTCAGATTTTATTATCTATATTCCTGTAACCGAGAAGTGGGAACGTTTATAGGCTCATTATGCAAATGCTTTAATACTCATTTAATTTCAGATTTTATTATCCATTTACTTCATGGGAGTCAGTCAAGCAGTGTTCATCGACCAATCAGATAATCATTACAAAGACTTAAGCAAACAAAATCCTCACGGATGGCAGGTAGTCAAAGTGTACCACCCGCCTAACTCCCAGCCATTCGGATACAAATACGAGCCTTACGTAAGTAACAAGTTCTCTCTCAAGGACCAAATACCTAAGAAATATACAGAGAAAGGGATACTGTAACGGTTTCATATTTCTACTCTACTCATGCATGTACTCATTAGAATTTGTAATTACCCAACCAATATCGATCTCAAGTTACTTAACGAGGAATGTCATACAGACAGCAAAGTGGGGGCTAATAACGATAATGTATCCTAATTACTTAATAATGAATTGACACTTAATGTTCTACAGGCGTACCCAAAGTATGAGTTCGAGTATTCAGTTTCGGACGAAAAGACCGGGGACCACAAGCACCATCACGAGACACGTGATGGGGACCGAGTTCGTGGTGAATACAGCCTTGTGGAGTCAGACGGTTCATTGCGGAAGGTCCAGTACCACGCCGATGATCACAACGGGTAATTAAACAATCATACACCAGCTCGCCATGACCCTGGTTCTGACATTGACCATAATATAGAATCACGTTTTTGATAAATTCGCAAAGTTTTTGGTTAAAATACTGTTAATTTGCGTTCTACTTAATCTATTTTAAGCTTGTAATAAATTTTGCGCAAAACAAATAAAATTTAGATACCAAATTTGATATGGAATTACCAATATATTTTTATTTGCACGTATCGATATCGTTTCACAATTTAATAGAAAGGAAAAGTAGTTTTGGAAAAAAATCCTTTAAAATCATCAATTAATCTATGACGATGATGATGAAAACCGAAATAAAGTGTTTTAATGATTCTTCTGTCATCTACCTAAAATTTTATAGTGATATAATAATAACCATTTCCACTTTCAGATTCAATGCCGTCGTAAGTAAAACTGTGAACAAGCATGGCGATCATGCCGTTTCAGTCACTGACCACACAAGATTCTTTTACCCCGTCGGTCATGGTATCAAGATTAACCACTACTTCCCCGGCAAGAACTATCAGTACCAAGACATAGAACAACCAGCCAGCAATGACAGCAGACCCGTCCACGAAAAAAAGGAACCCGTAGTTATGAACAAAGAGGCACCCAAAATGCTTGTGACTGATTCAGGAGCTATAGTTATGTTGGCAGACCAAGACCTAGTCCAGGAAGTAGCCACGACACCCAAACCTAAGGTAGTAGAAACTGTTCAAGTAGTTCCCGCCATGGTGTCAGTAATTCCATCAAATCTCGAAAGTAACAAAATCGAAAATGAAATCCCATTACCAGTTGTTGACAAAACTGAAGTTTTACCTTCAAATGACTTGCCTTCAACCCCTGAGGAACCAACAGCAGAGGTCAAGGATCAAATTGTAGAGAAAGAAGACCAAAACTTAGATTCCGAAGTTGCATCATCTTTTTACCATTCCAGAATTTATTATGTAGGCTTTTAAATATGGTAAATTGTGTTACTGCGATTGTTAATTAGTTTTATAAGAGAATAAGTCATGTAGATTGTAAATTGTTTAAGAATTGCTTGTCTGATGTCCATGAAATAAATTTTAATAAATTACTAAGAAACTACATCTTGTTTTGGCGATACTAACACCACCTTTTCTTATCGTGAACTTTCTGGCATTTCGATCAGCGTTAACGTTTCCAACAAAGCTGTAAGATGGCAGCACCCACGATGTATGAATTGTCGATTGTTTCTACTAGAGGGCTCTACGTGCTACTTCGATTTTAATCCTTAGATTCTCAATAGTAAAATACTAAATTGTAATTTACTTTGACTAATTTAATAGCTGTTTACTATAAAGACGCATTTATAGCCGTACCATCTACCAATAAGATTAATATTTTTAGCGCGAAGTAGGTACTTACACAGTCACTTTATTCGCAACATAATTACTCACACAAGAAAGCTGGTGAAGTGAAGCTATAAATTAAAATTACGAAACCGAAATCTTTCGGACAGCCATTGAATCTTGAAAAAACAGGCCAAGTTAAGAATGAAGAGATGCATCATTTATCTCACCGAATGAATGCGACCAGTGCACTCTGCCTTTATAAGACCTTAAAGTGAATTCTCTTATAATTTGGAGTCCCAGATTTAAGTTTATGCAAGATGTTGCACAGCCTACTTACGCATGTGTCTGACAATGCTTTACATGTTATAATGACTGTTTCACAAAAGTAATTATTTATGTGTGATGCAGTGGCACGAATTTGTTTGTATTTGTTTTTAAATTAAGATCATAGTGATTATTATCTAGACTAAGGTCTATCACACTAATATTATAATAATAATAATATTCCACAACTATCACACAACGCCGTCTAGTCTCAAGCTAAGCAGAGCTTGTGTTATGAGTACTAGACAACTGATAAAGGCGAAACTTTGTGGGGGTGTGTTTGTGTGTTTATATGTTTGTTACTTCTTCACGCTCAAAGGGCTGGACCAATTTTGATAAAATTTTGTATGGAGGTAGCTGACACCCTGGATTAACTTATAGGCATACATATATACTTTTTATTCCGATATTTCCACGGGATCAAAACGTATGTGGGTGAAACCGCGGGGTACTGCTAGTGGTTAATAAAACTATTAAAATCCGATATCTTTACTGGATTTTTGCATACTAAGTACCTACCTAGTTACCTTCGTTTTTTAAAGTACCTGGGTTACCTATGTTTTGGCATCTGGTTTCGATGTGTCATGCTTGTTCGAAAAACTGTTTTTTTAAATAAAATAATTCTGTCAAGTCTCGTGCATCGCGTTCAACATATTTATATGTATAAGGTATCTGCTATTTTTGAATAAAAACCTGTTTCAGAATTAACAGCAGTAGGTATCATCGTTTATATTTTTATTTATTTAAATCGTACGCAGCCCAGCTTCGCTCACAGCTGGGCATTAATATAACTTCTTTACTTGTGCCAACCTCCATGCATCTGCGCCAACCCCATCCAAGTAGACACCTACCTACAGACAACGGTTTGGTGACAACATGCATTAGCCTAGTAAACCTGAAGTCAATCGATACCTCTATAAACGTTTGAAGCAACGTTCAATGTGGCAATACTTGGGCCTTTGTCTAGTAGTGCACATTTTACATATGTGTCGAAGGACCGATGACAGGAAGAGCTGACGACTGGAAGGTAGAGTGGAGAGTGCGTATCGGCAAGCGTCGACTGGGTTGCCCCCAGCTAGATAGACAGACGACCTTTTAAGAAGGTGGCTGGGAAATACTGGATGCGGAAGAGGAAGTACAGTGTATTGTGGCACAGCCTGGGAGAGGCCTAGGACCAGCAATGGACTGCGGTAAGCTGAGTTGATTGATTGTGTTGTGAAGTGGGCCATAATCCACCACGTGGGCCTAATACGTGTTGATTTGATAATCCAATATTCGATTTTGTATTATTATCTATTACGATTGTCATCAAAACGGATCGTGTTTCATACTTTAATTACTACGACTATTGATTCATTATTATCGCCCATGCTATGATGCCCTTCACATTTATTGGGTACAGTCGCTGCCTGCTGCTTCGCCTGCGTAACACACAATGGTAGACTTTAATTGCAAAATGAGAGTTATTGTTGCTTGATTTTATCGTTTTCTTACTAATGGATCTCATAGGTTGTATTAAAATGATTAGGTTAATTGTTATTTTTAAAAGGATTCTTCTATGTATTTTGTTACATCTGCATAATAGCGTTCATGTTAAATGGAGCAGTAACTAAAGCTTACAAGTTTATGCTTAAATCGATTTATTAAATTGTATTTTTATCTTCATGATAAAAACTTATAGCGCCGCTGTTCTACTGTGATCAATCAAAGGTAAAGCTTTTGAACATTCTCGCCTGAATTATTTCATGTTGTGACGTGACATGTTATATCGAGACGAGGCTACGAGTTCCAGTGGTAATGGCCCCGACTTACGTGTCGTAGGTCATGGATTCGAATCCAAGCTGGCACATTACTTTGTGTAATTTATTTCATCACTACTGTTCTCAAAATGGTAAAAGAAAACATCGTGAGGAAACCGGCATGCCCTCATCTGCCTAGCCTTTTCCCAACTATGTTGGGATCGGCTTCCCGTCTAACCTGATGCAGCAGAATACCAGTATTTTACATGGAGCGACTGCCTATCTGACCTCCACAACCAAGTTATTGGGTAATACGATACCCCTTGGTAAGACTGGTTGTCCGACTTTCGGGCTTCTGACTACCGTAACGACTGTCGAAGATCCACGAATGACAGCCGGGACCAACAGCTTAACGTGCTTTCCGATGCACGGAGGGGTCACGGTATGTAAAGATGGTCACCTATACACGGACCAACCGCGGCAAGCGTAGCTTAACCTGATCGATCGACCTGTGTGGCTGTTATTAATTATAGCGGCATGCCCTAAAACCAATCATTCAAAAACATGTGACATTCTCAATCCGCACTGGGCCCGCGTGGTGGATTGTGGCCCGCTGCCTTACACAGAGTGGAGTCATGTGTCCCAGCAGTGGAAACTTTATAGGTTGATTATTCTATAACGAATTTCCGAAAGTATATAAACGCATAGCATTAATGATACCAAAACGAAATATCAATAGACACTAAATAATTAGTTGTGTTTGTACCTTGTAGAACTGGATCACCAGCAAATTCCTAATTACGGTTACGAACACGTACATTCCTTTACACTCTCCAACATTAAATACTGATACTCTATTAAGGAAATTCTTAAGTGCCGGCTGTAAATTACAGCGTCGAACCAGTTAAGCGCTGACAAAACTGCGTACCAAAACATTATTCATAGTCACCAATCGGAGCCCTAGTTTTCACGTCAGGAAGTGTGATACAAACTCGATTAGACTGAATCATTCCCAATTTTCTTACGCCCTCAGTCTTTATGTAATACCTATAAAACTCAATGGTCGTAAAATATTTGTATAACTCGCTTTATCTTAGAATAATTAGTATAAAGTGGAACAAAAACGACAGGGAACCGCACTTTCGCTGTTGAAGCCTTCGCTGATAAATGTTGTCAGTTATTTACAAAGCAACGCTATTGGTGCTCACTGAACCCTTAATAGAATTGCTACTTCCTTATTAACAATCTCTGTAAGCTAGAAATATACTAAAGAAATAAATGTATGTTCGAAGAAATAGTCCGATGTCCGCATGGAATAATAAAGTACTATAGTATGTCCTAGAGCGGGGTACCAAGGGGTATCGTATTACCCAATAACTGGGTTGTGGAGGTCAGATAGGCAGTCGCTCCATGTAAAATACTGGTATTCAGCTGCACCCGGTTAGACTGGAAGCCGACCCCAACATAGTTGGGAAAAGGCTAGGCAGAAGATGACGAGTATGTCCTAGAGCGCTGGCTACAGACGACATACCTACGATATACCTATGCCCTAACTTCTGATATCCATTATTTCAAACTAAAACAGCATTAAAACAATACATTGAAAGTGGTGTAATTTGTGATGTAATTAGGTATATATTATATTCATAGTCTTATTAGGTTTATGCGTATCTTTATATTTAAAATGTTTATTCCTTAATTTTCATGATTGCACCTACCACTGTTTGTCTGTGCATCACCCAAAGGTTGACTGGTAGAAAATGCCTATGGCATTAACTCCGCCTCTGTACATTTATGTGCTTGACGTATTAAATAAATAAATAAATAAAGTGGTGTTATATGCAAAATATACTAATACTATAGATAGTATAGATAAAATGTGTATGTACGTAGGGGGTATCTTCGGAACTGCTCAGCCGATTCCGAAAATTCTTTCTCTCATGGGAAGCTACGATATGAGATATATCATAGGTTAAAACACGAAATTTCACGCAGACGAAGTCCCAGGCAGAAGCTAATCCTAGATATTTTCGACGTACAGCTGTTACACAAAATACAGAGAGTACAGAAGGCAATCACATGTACGAGTATGTACTTCACTTTTCATACCTACGCTCGGCGGTCGCGCTAGGGTTGTCAACTTTGGCTTATGCACAAAAATCTATCGTGGTAGTAGCACTCGTATCTAGTTGTTTGATTGATTGTTGAGCTTATTCTACAATATTAAAACAAAACAATAAACATAGTATTACAATACAAAAAGTTTACGGAACAAAAACATAAAATTTTACATTTGTCAATTTTCACTACCTATCGAAAATCCCTAATAACTTCAAAATGGATTAACCTATTTACACAATTTATTTTGCCTTATCCGTTTTAGACCATGACACTAAAAACAACACAATATCTACACAAACAAAAAATCATGTTTTCAACTTACGTAATAGTTTGTGGCGTGAATTTACCTTACAAAAAAGTTACTTCGTTTATGTTTATGATTCAAAATAGGAAACTATTATATAAATCGAGCTTAGATAGCAATTTTTTTGTTGCTCCATTTTTGCACTTCACAGACGCGTGGCTCAAGCGGATGGCAGTCGCGCTCGCACTAGTCCCAACCAGTCCGAGATAACGTGTCCGTGAGCGGTGTCTATGTGTGCGTTGCTCGAGCGCACTTTGTATGTAGATTGCCTTCTGTTACTCTCTGTATTTTGTGGCTGTTACTCATCAAATTAAGCAAAAGGACACATGTAGGTATCATTAGGCATATCTGCATTATGGTTTGATGTAGTTGGTTATAATATGCTTGTTACACAGAACCTTGCCTTACCTTGACTTACAATACAACTCGTTAAGGGCCACTGTTCCACTAGGGTGTCCATATGATCAGTCAAAGGGAGCAATAGTTGACATAACCACCACGCTAAAAACGAATAACGTAACGCAATTTAAATATTATTAGCGGACAGGGGAAAGTGGAAACCTATGCTTGAATATTTTTTATTATCACCTCTTTTGACATTCATGATAACCACAAATACCCATCATCCGTTGGCGAAAAACTTCTAGAAAAATAAGGAATAAGAGAGATTTAGTGTGGAAGACAGAGAGAGTAATATCTTTCTTCTCTTTCATGTAACGAAATGTGCTTAAACGAGACGCATCCTTGAAATTTCTCTCAAATTCTCGTCCAATTATCGAATTGAGAAGAAGAAAAAGAAGTGTTAACTAATTAAAAAAAACCATCCATTTCGCTAAATTCCAGTAATGCTTAGTCAGCCACAAAACTTGACTTCAATAAAATGTAAGTTGTTAGTGTTTTATAAAACGAAAAGCAAGAAATATGGCAGCGTGAATCAGCCACATAGTGATCTTATTTTGTTTCTAACACTACTCATCTCGTTTGAAACCCTTTGTTTAATTATAGTCAAGGAGTACCTACCAGTAATTTGAGTAAATAGTAAACTACATGTAGCATAGGTTTCTACACAACACATAATCAATTCAATACAGACGATGGCTTTTTATGACGACATAACTAAACATGCACCCTAACAAACGAAATTATACAGGGTGATTGGAAGATGGGTGCAAAGCTTTAAGGCGAAGATAGTACAGACAATTTAGAACCATTTAAGCCATGATTGTCTTAGACGAAGTCTTACTACTTTTTTTTTACCAATTTATTAAGATTTTTTTCAAAAATTCCTAAAGTTTTAACTAAACTATTTATTTATGGCCAAATTGAATGATGAACGAATTCATTTTTATTGTATTTAATTAAAGTAATGTGTAAGCAATCTAGCAAAACATGTTTTACGCCTCTGTGTCGTTAGACATTTTTTTTACAGATATTTAAAGTTCATAACAAATTTTAAAATTCATAAATACTTTTTGTAAACCTTATTTTAAAAATAACGGAGCGTGCTTTTATTTGTTCAAACCTTTTTGAAAACATGCTTGATAATCGCTCTTTCTTTTGAGGTAACATTTACGCAGATATCTTACAAATTATTGAAATTAGAACCTAAAAACCAATTTAAGGGAGAAATTTTAAATTTTAGGCAGTCTAAATAAAACAACATTTGAATTAAATTTATTTATGTTTCATGGTCAAAATGTTGTCCGTGATTCCTAATACAAGCACGGCTCCGTCTTCTCACTTCTGTTGTTGTTATTTTCAACATCATATCTCCAGCTTCATTGTTTCAAACTCTGAATTCATTCTCTCTGTCAGTTCTTCTCTCGTGTTTATTTCAACCTTCGTATTCACCAGCTCCTTGGCCCGGCCCCACACGAAAAAGTCCAGCAGGTTCAGATCTGGTGAGCGAACGGGCCAAGGGATGGGTCCATCTCTGCCAATCCAGCTGTCAGGAAAGCAATTATTTAAGTGTTCCCCATGTGTTGTGTGGGTTATGAAAGTTTGTAATGCCCTCCCTAGAAAATTTGCTTTCATCCGTCCACAAGATTGATTTCAAATTCAAATTTTCTAGGGAGGGCATTACAAACTTTCATAACCTTCATGAATGGGCCGCCAAAGACAACAATCCACATTTTAAGAAGCAGGTGTCGTTTCAGAGGAAATTCTCTGTCAATGTTTGGGTTGGAGTAATTTGCAGGACGTTGATTGGGCCCCACTTCTTACCGGAGACTTTCAATGGTGAAAATGATTAGCACTTTCTACAAGTGGATTTACCAGAGCTGATAGAGGAAACCGGTGTCCCGATATTCGCAAGAGACAGTACAGTCATCTTTCAGCAAGACGGCTGTCCAACGCATTGGATGTTAAATGTAAGGGAACACTTAAATAATTGTTTTCCTGACAGCTGGATTGGCAGAGATGGACCCATCCCTTGGCCCGCTCGCTCACCAGATCTGAACCTGCTGGACTTTTTCGTGTGGGGCCGGGCCAAGGAGCTAGTGTATACGAATGTGGAAATAAACACGAGAGAAGAACTGATAGAGAGAATGAATTCAGAGTTTGAAACAATGAAGCTGAAGATGATGTTGAAAATAACAACAACAGAAGTGAGAAGACGGAGCCGTGCTTGTATTAGAAATCACGGACAACATTTTGAACATGAAACATAAATAAATTAAATTCAAATGTTGTTTTATTTAGTCTGCCAAAAATTTAAAATTTCTCCCTCAAATTGGTTTTTAGGTCCTAATTTCAATAATTTGTAAGATATCCGCGTAAATGTTACCTCAATAGAAAAAGCGATTATCAAGCATGTTTTCAAAAAGGTTTGAACAAAAAAAGCACGCTCCGTTTTTTTTAAAATAAAGTTTACAAAAAATATTTATGAGATTTACAATGTTTTATGAACTTTAAATGTCTGTAAAAAAAATGTCTAACGACACAGAGGCCTAAAACATGTTTTGCTAGATTGCTTACACATTACTCTAATTAAATACAATAAAAATGAATTCGTTTATCATTCAATTTGGCCATAAATAAGTAGTTTAGTTAAAACTTTGGGAATTTTCGAAAAAAATCTTAAGAAATTGGTAAAAAAAAAGCGGTAAGACTTCGTCTAAGACAACCATGGCTTAAATGGTTCTGAATTGCCTGTACTATCTTCGCCTTAAAGCTTTGCACCCATCTTCCAATCACCCTGTATAATAATACTTTTACTATGGAAATTTTAATTCCTAAAAACCGTTCCGTGATACGATGAAAACAATAAGATGGAAGTAATCACGAACAATATCTAAGATGTTTCATCATCATAAAAACCCGTAACTTCCGATCGAGACTTTTTATCTATCGTTACATGAGCCCGCGTGAGAGTATCTAGCTTTAATAACCACCCCTAGCTGACAAATGAGTGGGATGATAACACATTTAACCTTTAAATAATATCCATTGCCCCGTATGAATGTAGAATCTGTTTTGTCGAAGATGAGAATAACGCAATGGATTATTGTGTAATTGTCACATTGAAAGCAATTGTAGGTATTGCACTGATTACAAGTATGTTGCACAATAAGGGAGCCGTTCACACAGTACCCTCGGGACAAATGGAATGAGGATACCAATTCGAACTTAGTTTAACAGATCAATCATCTTAGAGGTATGTACCTACGTCCCACAAAATAGCTCTCACGAAACTAAAAATATGATAGGACAACGCAAATAATAGAAACGAATGCTGCTGAGATTAGCGCTGCAAATTCTGATTCATCTTTAAACACCTGCTCTACACTGGCCATATAATTACCTAAAACAAAATCTGATCGTGTAGCCTGGTTTGTACCATCGGATTTAATAATCACAAAAAATTATAACAATATGAGCCTCTCACTTATCGTCCATTTTCTCTACATATTGTAGCGATATCGAGCGTTGCGACACTCGATAAAGCGAGCAGATTGGCAATCCGGCAATTACTGTGATCCGATCCAATATCGTCGGGAATAGACCCCCTCCACACCACCGCTTATGTTTTGTTTGTTATATAAAAAGAGTGCACTATCATACCGATACCAGTCAAGGCATTTGTGTCTAAAGCAAAATGTTCTCCAAAGTAAGCTTTATTTCATTCCAAGACTAAGTGGGGCTACTTACATAATATTTAGGACAATTTCGCTTGACGTAATTTATGATTACATTGTCCAATCGCCAGTTTTGAGCTTAGTAGTACTTTGAAAGTTCTGTGGTCATGAAATGATTGGATTGCTTCAAATTAGGGCTTTGGATTCGATTAAAAATATAACTATTTTCTTCTTAAGGTTTTCCTTACATGCACTGTCTTATCATAAGGGTTTCAAAGCTTCAATGATAAAATCTAACAAAACTTATTGTTCTCCATCAGGTTGTGCTGACTTGCGCCCTGGTGGCGGTGTGCCAGGCTGGTTACATCCACCACGCCCCGGCGGTGTCCTCGCAGAACATCGTGCGCCACGACCAGAGCGTACACCACGAAACTCCCATCCACTACTCCGCTCCCGTGATCCACGCCGCTCCCATTGCTCACTCCGCTCACATCACTCACGCCGCCCCGATTGTTCACGCTGCCCCCATCGTGCACGCTGCTCCTGCCATCCACGCAGTTCACGCCGCCCCTGCCATCCATGCCATCCATGCTGCTCCTTCCCATGAAGACCACTACGTCGATGAATACGTAAGTCTCATATATAAATGACATATTCTAATCAAATACAAAGTTCCCTTTAAATTAACCTATGAGAAATTTCTGTTGAGCTTGCAACTTAACATGAAATTGATTGATTGCTTACGTTTTTTGCCGACCCATCAAGTCAATCAACTCACTATAATTCACTCTATTGCAAACTTCAGGCTCATCCCAAATACGGCTACTCGTACTCCGTGGAGGACCCCCACACTGGCGACCACAAGTCCCAGCACGAGACCCGCGACGGTGACGTCGTGAAGGGAGAATACTCTCTGCTGCAGCCTGATGGCTCTTTCCGTAAGGTCACCTACACCGCTGACCACCACAATGGGTAAGGAAACCAAAGTCACAGATTATCATTTCTATTACATTAATAGAAAATGAAATCCCGTCTCCACTTGGTATTGTTATCATAAATATGGGGTTAGAGTTATAATTACAAATGGAGTAGTTTTTATAATTGGTTATTAATAGCTTAACTAATCAAAAAGTCTAGTCTTGAGTTGAGCTGCACGATTTTTGACAAATGCGTGCACTGACTGGACAGGTCCTCTCAATCTGTGTGGTTCTTTCCTCAAAAGACCACCTCAGACATCGATCTACATGGTCTTCATATAACCTGACCAAGATTATGTCTGGACTTTAAAAGAGACTGTGACCTCTGAGTTTGTTTCGGCCTTTCTTCTCAGAGTAGTCAGATAGGAAACGCCGACTTCATCTAGTTTAAAAAAAAAACATGATTGACGTGTAAAAGTGTTTGTACAAACCTACTTACAAATAAATCATTTCATTTCATTTCATTTCAAAACCAGGTGATATGAGAAAGAGTAAACGGGAACTGTTTCCACAAGTTAAATAAAATCATAAAAATATTTCCAGCCTTCACATCAACGAAATAAGAAACCATCTGTGTGGCATTATTGTTAAACATTATATTTGTGTTACAGATTCAACGCGGTCGTACACAACTCGCCGCCAGTGATCCACCACCATTAGATGAATATTTACCCAATCTGTGATATTAGTGTTAATGTGTTCTTGTAGTCGAGTGTGTAGCCTTCCATCTGTTCTCATTAATGATATTTAGAAATATACCTTACAGTGCAATAGAACAATAGTTACTATGACCAACGACTTCTATGATTTTCAAAACAGACTGTCAAAAAACAAAAACAAGATGGCGTCGTTCGAAATTTGAACATGTTTTTGGTTTTTGACACACCATAGACAAACCATGCATAGAGGTTGTTGATAATGAAAAATACTTGAACGAGTAGACTGCAGCCATCATTGCGTGATTTATTATTAAATGCTTTATCTTCTGTACATATTATATGCGCACGTAGCGTTAATCTATCTCATGAATGGCCTGTCATAGTTGTATGTAATCTGCGAGTTTATAGTTTTTCTGATCGGTGTGGGCAACTTATTGTATATAGCTTAGCTTTGTCCAATAAACGTGGTGATAAAATAAACCGTTTTATACTCATTTTAACTTTGCAATAGGAAAATGTTTTAAAACGGTAACCGTTTAAAGCATGTTGTTTCGTGAATTAAAGAGATCCGTGTCAAATGGTACTTAATAATGATATTTTGAAAAACAAACTGATTTGTTAGTCGATTTTTGTTCCTGACTGTTTCATGAAAATCTTTCGATAGTACGCTCTAGCACGGAACATATGCTAAAGAGATAATATGATTGTGAAAATTTATCCTTATCCACTAAAAAAAAAATAAGAAAAGAATTTTGCAAATCCGTCTATATATGACGGAGTTAAGCCCGAACATACATAAAAAATATAAACATCCAAATTGAGAACCTCCTCCTTTTTTGAAGTCGGTTAACAAAACGTGATGACCACTACAACAAGAAACAAACAACTTGACTCAACATGAAACAAACAGATACGATATGATTGTGACTGTGAGTTTGATAATATACAAAAACAAAAGGAGCTTTTCCCATTCCATTTTCTTGTAGATAGCTTACTGTTTTACGTAATCAAAGTGTTTGTTTTACTTGTAATGTTTAGAAAGAGAAATTACAAAGCACAGCATGCAATTGTATCTTTGTGACCTTTTCTTTTATTACAAAGTATCTATTGTTTATTTACATTGTGTGCTGAATTTTAATACCTACCTACAGAGAATGTCATCCTTCTTTGCGATTCGCTTACTTATAAATTCAACACAAGACACAAAAAAAATATGCATGCAAGCATTTTTTTTCCTTTCAAACAGTAGATATCTATTTCAATTAACAGCATTAGTTATGTTTAATTTTGAGTTGAATCAATCAGTAATTTACAAACCACGTACAAAAAGCATCAATCAAGTGATTCGATTTATCAATAAATATTTATAGTCGCAAGAGGCATCTGAAGGAAACTACCTAGTTGCTTCATTACCGATCGCAAGTAACGAGTAAAAGACATCAGTTTTTGTGCACTATTGTAATCTTTAATGTGATTGGGCGCTTACCACAGAAAGCTCACAGTTTCTGGTATGAAACTTTAATTATTTAAAATCATCATCTCGCCTGTACCTATTACACACACATTTCGTCAGTTATAATTATTTAAGTCCCATTAATTTAATTTATTAGTCTAATATCTATAAAACTCATTAGCATACTGATATTTCTGTAAAATAAGGAAGGAAAATCAAAGGAAATAGTTGCTCTTTTTATGACCAAGCTAGAGGACCAGTGCATGGGGCAATTCACGTAGGTAATTAAGAACGTTCGCATTGTAATCGAAGTCTCAATCTGTCAAAAATGCCTTTAAACGATCAATTGCAATTGTCAATACGTGACGTCGTCGTCAATACGTTGTCCTTACGTGATTCATACACATTGATGCGCAAATTGATCTTCTACAAATGCCATTGATGCGATTGATAATATTACTACCTTAAATATTGATTGCAATTGATCGTTTCGGGGACCCTTTAGTTTCATACATTTTTGACATCGATTCTCGCTGAGATGAGATTTCGACTAGATTTTGAACGGTTTTAATTACTGGCCCTTTTTTTTACACCATTTTAGCAAACTGTTTTTTCAATCTGAGCTATGAAATAGGATTTGATTAATATTTATTACGTTGAATAAACGCATGTATTTAATGTATGTTGGTCAGCTTGATCGATGATAAAAAATATACAACGATTACCGGTCACTCGGATAACCTTTTAAGAATTCGATGAGTTTTCTCCATTGAGAAACCCAGGTGCCAGATGCAATTTTTTTTTTCACGGTATTCTACTTCTATAAATCCCTCATGAGATAGAAAACTTTGAAGTTCTCATTGCTTTGCTTTTAAAACCCAAACAGGATTAATTATAAACGTTTCACTAGTCGATTGTGTTTTTATCAGATTAATCATACTTATCTACAAAATATATCAAACACTATTGAGAGACTGCTGAAACATTGTGAATCAGTATAATCATTCCTGCTGGTAGATAAAGAGTGACCGGTAATCGATTTTTCGACCGGATTTTGTTTATGACCGGTAATCGGTTTGCCACTTATATCTTTTGGTATAAGTGGCAAAGTACCTCACGAGCAGACATAACCAAGGGTTGAGAGACCTTATAGGCTGCTTCTCTTAACTTCTGTTAGGTAGTCCCGTCGCCAGCAAGATATCTGACATTAAGGTCACCGACCAACTTGTCCAGTTTGATGACTGTATTAGGTCCTTACATATGAAATTGGCGTTTTGGCGAACTGGCCACTTTGATTTCAAATATCTGAGGGGCTATTCTCGTAATTTTAAGAACGTTCACAGTCTGATCTGAGTCTCAATCTGTCAAAAATACTTCTAATTTCCCTACAATTTGACAGGTTTTTGATATTGATTGTTGCTGAGACTAGATTTTTAACGCTTTTAATTACGAGAATTTGCCTTCTGGCGTTTGGTTAGGAATTCCGTATTCAAATTTATTTCAAATTTAGGCTTGTGTATTTGTGTTTCGAATTTATTGAGTCATTTATTTTTGCGCCATTTGATTTTTCTTTGACATTCTGTTCACAATATGGAAAATATGTTTGTTCAAAAGATCGCGTTATTGACGAATATGAGTTCCACAGTGGCACCAGCGCTGCAGAAACAGCTCGAAAGTTTAAAATGTGTATGGGGAAGCTACTGTAAAAGCAAACACAGTACGCTTTTGGTTCCAACATTTTCGTTCAGAAATTTTGACCTGCAGAACAAACCCCGATGTTTCAATGTTTTTCAGCAAAGTAATCAATAAAATAGTGAAAGTGCATATGTAACAATGATACATACTTTGATTGATTAAATACATACCTACTTAGTTTTATTTAAAAAAATCGCTTTGCTTTTTCCATATAAAACGCCAGTTTCATATGTAAGGACCTAATACTTAAACCTTATATTTTTAGAAGGCAATGTCAACAAGTATACCTACTGCAATTGAAGATGGTTTTAATGTTAATGAAGTTTAATAAACAGGGCAGCCGGTTTGTCAAGCCACCTTTAACGACATGTCGGATGATGATGACGAAAACATAATGCAGAGGAAGTTAGTGTTACGAAAAAGGAAACAGTTTTGATTGCTAATCTAATATAGTCGGATATTGTATGAAATATTGA
Organism: Oligia fasciuncula; assembly: GCA_963082905.1. NCBI lineage: Eukaryota > Metazoa > Arthropoda > Insecta > Lepidoptera > Noctuidae > Oligia > Oligia fasciuncula. The sequence continues at coordinate 8,326,419 of OY720392.1, forward strand.
TCCTTTTTAAATGATATTAATTAATCATAATCTTGTCCGACCGACATCTCGGCGCATATGAAAGCTTGTAAGAATATTAATTGCCTCAGAATTGAACTACTACTTAATTAATAACATACATAAATTAGATCAAAATCGCAGTTATTCAGTTACACAATATGAACACAATCTGAAAAAACAATTAGAACAATCGTAAACGGTGATAGAGGAAACAACACATTGCGATAGTATACTGAAAGTGTTAATTGTAGTAACAAGTCCAGTGGAGCGTGAGAAGTAATGAGATCTCATCCAAATTGCATATCACAATATTACCATACAATGTCCGAGCCGAAATAAGGAGTGAAAGCAATGTACTGACTAGACTACAGACCGTACCGCGCAACCCAACACAGGTAGCCGGTAAACCCTATATTACCTATTTAATATTCAAACATTCAGCAATTGAGATCACACAGATATCGACTGACTACATAACGACTTTGAATTGAATATATACCTTTATTGCGTACTGCTATGTGACAGAAATGCGACGAAGCGTAGGTGTTGCACATTATTATCTTAAATTTTTAGAAGCCGAAATATGCTGAAATTCAAAATTAATCCTCTTATAAGAATTTGCGGTACCTTTTACTTTTATCAGAATATGCGGTAAATTGTTTAATGTAGCAACGACGATGGCGGATTTATGACCCCACGATAAGTGAAACTCAGGAAAGTTCAACCCGAAATATCGTCATTGATGTTCATGAACTAAAATTATTCATTCTGAATAAATTATTTTTGATTTATGTGCCAAATTGCGAAAATTCAACAATATCGGCAGATTTTGTTCTGGAGACTAACTGTATGTAGTGAACACAAAAAACACAAAATTAGGGCAAATTATTATAAAATCATAGTTTGAAGTAGGTAGTATTACCCAGTAAATGGGTTGTGGAGGTCACATAGGCAGTCGCCCCATTAGACTGGAAGCCGACCCCAACATAGTTGGGAAAAAGCTATCCAGATGATGATGAGTTTGAAGTAGGTACTCTTCTGATATTTAAAACACCTCTCCTTAAATTATAATACCAACTAGGATTACTCGTGTCAATAAGTTGATTTAAGTTAATTAATTGGTTTGACTTTAATACCATCTTACAAAATCTTTATCGCAATATCCAAAATGAAACGTAATTGTCGATGGATTATAGAGTGTCGCTCGTTTTATTAACATCTTGATTGATGCGGGTTATGAAACAGCGATCCTTTCGGAGACTCATCACAATACACCATCTGATTTTGTAATTTTCGAAGATTAAATAGCATTATTTCATGCGTTTATGGCGATATTATGTATGCAAAGTGCTTTAATCACAATTTGGAGAAATCGGGCTCATATGTAGGTATGTCAAGTAGGTAAGAGCCTATTTTTAATACAGATCTTGTTTACAAGGAATAAAATTCGGTATTGAATGAAGTACCTTGTATTTGCCTTGATGAAGTACAGTTGAATGGTGAATTAAGTAAACAATGGCATTGGAGATAAATTCAACGCGTGTGTAGTTGCGTGATACACATACACTTGGAACACTTACCGACATTCCAAGCTTTAATAGTATTGATACGATCCGTCATGGTTCTTACTGCAAGGTCATTACACACATCATGTTTGATAAATGTCTATTATGTTCGCGTAAATTACATAGATTGCCCCAAGATTTCAGATTTGCATTAGAGATTCTAAGACTACCAAGTCTAACACATCAATCACTATGTAAGACGCATCTAGCATATGCATTCTAGTATCAGTAGCGTGGGAATGTGACCAATGATATACATTTAACAATAATGATATTATAATAATTTACACTGCAGTATGTAGTAGCTATAAAGAAATAAACGATAATGATTAAGGTAGTCGATATTTTTTCCATTCAAATTTTGGGAGAGTATTACTCCACTGTTTGACATTGTGCATCTAAAGTTAAACCTGATATCGTTTTGTCTTATTATTAATTTTGTCTGTACGGAAACAGAATAGTTGTCTGTAGAAAAGATTCGTTTTTCTTGCTATTTTTAACGTAACTTTGGGTGTAAATAAGTAATAAAAGAACTGTATAATCTTCAAAACAAAGTCAGTACGGACAAACCTCAGATATTGAAGAGTTCAATAAACTGTATTTGTAATTTTGATTTGTGCAGTGGTTTTTTCATAAAACTCGATTTTCCAAAGCACTTTTTGAATTTTTTTACGCGCTTTTCAGTTCAGAACGTTGTTTTTGTGCGTGAGATCTACACGTTGTGCATATGTATAGACTAGCGTCTAGCTGCTCATCACTGAAATCTCTGTCGGACACGAAGCCAGATGAGACAGCGTGCTTTTTGGCCATGACCACCAGTGAGTTCGAGCTCGCGACTAGTTCCATCTTAAGTGATGCGTAACAGTAACAGTAAAATATAAATAATCTTATTACACAACAGTCACATCATTAATATAAACGCTGCTATCTCCGTAATATCGTTTCGAAGACGTCGTGACAGCTTAAAAATGTACACTCCAAAATAAGAATCTGCATAAATTATGGTGGTAGTTTAAAGGTTTCACGACGAAGTACGTATGAAAGATGATGCGCGTGACCTTCACAGAAAGCCAAGAGAATCGCCGAGGAGTCACGATCGAGATGCGAGTCGATCGGGGAAATATGCGGTGCGCTTGCGACGACTCGCTACACCGGTTGTAGCGCTGGAAGTACACCGAGAGCATTAAAAGCTATAAGCTTGGTAATTTTTTTTATTTGAAATCATAAAAATTACCTAGCGATTTACAATTATTACCACTTGCTACAAAATTGTAGACATATATTTTCAATTTTCTATGATAGTTTAAAGAATTTATCTTGGGTAGTTTGACTTGTCACTGCAATTTGAATTGAAACTTTAAAAGCTTTTAAAAATTAAACAAAGTCAGACCCGTAAAAAATGTCTGTAGCATATCGATTTAATCTAATTTGACAGAAATTAGGCATCTAGCCTCTATTCTTCAATGTTTACAAATTATTATAATCATATTCATATTATTATATTATTATAATCATATTCATTTCAAAACTCTCCAGCTCAAAAGCAACCACGTTTCTTCAAAACCACAAAATAAATACCAAACTAAGTGCATCTGAGATCAACAGTGTATAAGATTACACACCCGTTGTGCTAAAGTCCTAACGTTGCATAAGAGTTTACTGGATCAGTCGGTGCAACCCAGAGCGCTACTTTCTTACCGGCCGATGCTATTCGGACTCGTTTACACTGGCCACTCGACTCGGTTCCTTCAATTATTTATGTGCCGAAAATCTTTATTAGCGTTTTGTCTACGGTTAATGCACAAACTAATGAATGCTTATTAGCACTTGACTTTGCCTAGCATCACCTAAATTGGCACTTATTTTGAAAAGACGTTTCCTTATAAACCTAAATTTTAATGTTACACCAATTTTAGAAACTGTCTGTATCCGTGCAATTGAAGTTGATAGACATGATTCCTTTATACCTAATAATGATTTTTTAATAATGGTTAAGCTACGCTTGCCGCGGTTGGTCTGTGGATGGGTGACCATCTTTACATACCGTGGCCCCTCCGTGCCTCGGAAAGCACGTTAAGCCGTTGGTCCCGGCTGTCATTCGTGGATCTTTGACAGTCGTTACGGGTAGTCAGAAGCCCGAAAGTCTGACAACCAGTCTTACCAAGGGGTATCGTATTACCCAGTAACTGGGTTGTGGAGGTCAGATAGGCAGTCGCTTCATGTAAATCACTGGTATTCAGCTACATCCGGTTAGACTGGAAGCCGACCCCAACATAGTTGGGAAAAGGCTACGCGGATGATGACGATGAATGATTTCGCCAACACAAACATACATTTTGACTTCTTGTATAAAACAGTTTAATGAGTATAGGTACTACGAGGTGCTTTCTTACAAACACCAGACTTATCACAGCTCTACGTAAAAGATCTTGAAGTTGATAAATGCAAGTCATGTATGTCAGCCAATAGTTTAACATTGATAAACATACTATATAGTAACCGGTTTAGACACGCAATTATTCTAACATCTGTAAGACACGTTAAAAGCTCATGATAAATATTGTTTCATTTCTATTGTAACAACTGGTTGCATGGTTTTTAAAAATGGAGGTAGATTATTTTCATTTCGAAGCCTCGAAATTGATCATTCAGACTTCATACAGAAAACGTAACCAGGAAGTTACATTAGATCCTTACATTTATAAACTCTCACTTATTACAAGGTGAGCAAATTATACCGAAAAAGCTTGTGAAAACAGCTTTACCCTAACCTTGAACGAAAATGAAAAACGCAATGACGTAAGGTAAGGTGTAAAGGTGATCATGTGTGGCGGTCTCACGTATCGGGCCGGTTTCTCGGTATCGGGTGACATGCTCCCGCGCAGCTTCCTCCAAAGTATAAAAACTTCAACCCTACCCGCATCCTTATCAATCGAGTACCACACTTCAGTACAGCACATCAACAATCAACATGTACTTCAAAGTGAGGAAGAACTTTTTAGTAAATAAAATAAAATAAAGTTTTCGTCAATTTCATAATGTATTATTATAATTTTCAGGTCGCAGTTATTAGTGCCGTACTGGCTTTGTGTCAAGCCGGTTTGATTGAAGATGGACATGGGCACGCAGTTTCCTCTCAAAGTATAGTTCGTCACGATGAACCATCACAGCATTTGGCCCAGCAGCACCACTTTACTCCTGTTTTGGAACATGGTGGCCCGATCCTGCAGCATTCTGGCCCGATCCTGCAACATTCGGGCCCGATCTTGCACCATGCAGCTCCAGTGATTGAACAGGCTGCGTACCTCCAACATAGTGGTCCTATTGTTCACGCCGCTCCTTTGGTTCAGCACGTGGGGCCAGCGGCCATCCATCATGCTCCCGTGGTCCAGCAATACTCTCCCGTCGCCATTGGACACAACGACCAAGTTGAACAGCATGTAAGTAAAAAATCTTCTTATTAAAGAAACACATTTTTAAGGACTAAAAAAATTGGGGTGGTTTGTCCAAAGTCTGATTTTGTCAAGAAGCATGTAGCCCATAGATATGAAAGTTGGGGGATGGTTTGGGGCGCGTTTACATTTATAGAAGAAGCCAACTAGAACAGTCCAGTAAGTTACTGACAATATCTGTATAGTACGTGCGAGTACGCGTTAGTAAAGTGATATGACCAGTATCCTAACTGCTAACACATTTTCAATATCGATCTAAATAATTATGAAGGATATTGCTAATCCATTGCTTCAAATGTTTAAAAAAATTGTCTGCTCAACAACGTAAATAACGCAATGATTGTTGTTGAACTGTCAAAATGAAAGCCATTGCTACTGTTAGTGTGTTACGCAATTACCCTGCAGGAGTGTACCTAAATGCCATAGTATCAGTAGCCCGAATATGGCCCAGTAAACTTATGTACAGTCAACAAAAGAGATATGTATGCAGAATCGTCGGATATAGTTGAAGTTTAGTAAGAAACCGATGGATGTTGTCGATTGAAATTTAATTTGATAAATGAGCTGTTTGTTTTCTAATAATAAAATTGAATTTTATTCGAGAACATCCATCGGTTTCTTACTAAACTTCAACTATATCCGACAATCCTGCATACTTATCTTTTTTGTTGAGTGTACTTAAAGTTGGGTTAGTAGGTCATTGCATTTCAGTTACTATTCGACAGGCCTCTAGATTACTTATTCCACCATAGTCAATGATTCCGGAAGGATTATTTCAAGACTAGGCAGTGGCATCTGAATGGCGATCTGTTTTTATTGTATAAGTAATTAGATTTGCGATTTTAAATCACTAGCATCTACTACATTCTCATATTATATCATTATTATGTCAGATCCGCTTGTTAAGTTAACAATTACAGTCGTTTTATTTTAATGATATTCGGACAGATGGGCACGCTTTTGTTAAGTAAGAATTTACTTTTTAACGCAGACATGCATTTCTTTAAACTGGTTTCCATTTCCATATAGGGTTTCTCGTGAATGTGTTAACGAGGTACTTATTTTATTGCATTTTGCCATAAGAAGATGTTTTAATTTTATAGTTTATCATTAACACGCACATCGTTTTCAACAGATAATATATCAGTACCAATTAATAATATTATTAATTTTTAAGTATCCAATAATGAGTCTTGTCACACTTTAATACATTAACTTTACTACTATTTATACCAAATAAATGACTTTTATTTAAAATTAATACATACATCATTTCGTGGGTCTTCACTTCATATACTTTTCTGTAAGCTGACAGACACAGTAACTGTCGGCCTTGCGATCTCCGTTCACGTCAAATTTTTATCATTATTATAATGTTGAGTCTAGAATTCTTAGAATGAGATGCTCAAAGTCAAGGAAAAATCTTGAACAAACTGTGCCTCGTGTGCAAAACAAACACAAAGCAAGTGAAAGGCACATTACAATTAAAATTATGAGTATTTAAACCCAATTAAATATTTATTGTGTAAGCCCATAGTTATTACAAGTCTATAGCGTTTTGTAACACATGAACGGCAATCTATCAAGCTGTGATTGGTTTTAACGTCTATTTATCAAAAACATCATTAGATTAATGTTGATCAACATTTACGTAGCAAGCCCTGTTTAAAGTATCAACTAAATCGACTTTGTGTAACAATTAAAAAATCGTCTTGCGAATAAGAAAGCATCTTATTCGCAATCGTATCAGAAAACTCTGATAAATTAAATGTCTGACTTGTTTCTATTAGTCATTGTTTTAAGCATCATTTCTCCAAAATAAACACAGTTATATTATGTAGAACTTCCCGTTAAATCGTAATAGTATTCGACTCAAATGGTTTCAAAGTTTCACGCTAAAGAGATTTATATTTTCCGGAGCTCTAATTAAACTTAACAAAAACCTTAATTATTCGTTTTTATTTTGAAAAGCTCTATTGCTGAGCATGAACGCCCTGGATTCGATTCCTAGGCCGGACAAAGCGATATTGGGTTTTCCACCAAAAAATTGCTGAGAATTTTCTACCCGGACACGAAACTGATTTTTGTTACCGGAAATACCACTTAATTTCTTGACCGGACACAAACCAGACTTCACGCTCATACTGATAGCAGTGCGGAGTCTGGTTCTATGTCCAGTTGACGGGAATAGGCTCGCCCCAAAAGTAGGTGTGCAATAGGTACCTACACCTCTACCAAACTCTATGGGAAAAAACGGGATGATGTAATATTTTATATTTATTTATTGAGGATCTCCGACAAAGGATACACATAAAAGGTTATTTTACGTGTGCTCCTTCAATTACAGGAGACCACAGCATCATTATCTTATGTTTTTCTTCAAGGCTCCTGCTAAGTACGAGTTTTCGTACTCCGTAGAGGACCCTCACACCGGCGACCACAAATCCCAGCACGAGACCCGCGACGGTGACGTCGTGAAGGGAGAATATTCTCTGCTGCAGCCCGATGGCTCCATCCGCAAGGTTGAATACACTGCTGACGACCACAATGGGTAAGAATTATATATATATATATTTTTTTTTGTTGACCACCTATAAAAATTTTAGATTATTTATTTAGTAGATCTCATTAGCATTTTGATCAAAACACTAAAATATTTTAAAATTAACATTAATTAATTAGAGCTCAATAAATTATAACAAAGAATGCTCATCAATCAATTCAAGGACAGACAACTGGATACTTAAAAAATAAAATTGGATGTAAAAAGTTACTTAATCAAACAATCCATAGCTTTTGACTCAATTAATTTGACGGCACGGTTGGCGCAGTGGTTAAGCGATTGACTGCTGTGCTGCGTGTCGCGGGTTCGATTCCCGCACGGAACCAATATTTGTATGACCTACAAGTAGTAGTTCCGGGGCTAGCTGTTTGTGTATGTGAGTTTAAATGTTTGTAAACGCACCCACAATACAGGAAAAATTCCTAGGTTGGGGCAGTTTAAAAAAAAATTGTGAACAGTAGAGGATACTACGAGTATATTAAACTGCTGGTATTTAACTGTTGCTCAGATTTCCTAGTGTCCAATTCTAACGACCCCATTTATGGGCACATTGTCATTGTTTCTACCTAAACCTGCTAAAGCTCTACGTTAAATGTTGCGTAATTTTGAAATATTGAAAGACTATTTGGTTATAATATTATATTATCCTTCCTCTAAAACCTACTGATAAAAGGTCATTTTTCAAAACAAAAGATCCAAAAAAAACTTATACTGGCGCTAAATTACGCAGATGAGTGCGTTTGTGATGCATTTATGCATTACTAGCAGCGCCCCGCGGTTTAACCCGCATAAGTCTCGATCCCATTTGAATATTGGGATAAAAAGTAACCTATGAACAAATAGGATACTTTTCTAATCCTGCAGGGTAATTGCGTAACACACTATCAGTAGCAATGGGTTTCATTTTGACAGTTCAACAACATTAATTGCGTTATTTACGCTGTTGAGCAGACACATTTTTCGAACTTATGGAGCAATGGATTAGCAATATTCTTGAAAATGATTCAAATTGAGAGTAATAGTGTGTTACGCAATTAGGGTGCGGGTTATAATCTATCTGTGTGTCAAATGTCATCTAAATCCATTCAATTGTTTTTGCCTGAAGAAGTAACAAACATACATACACACTGACAAACTTTCGCCTTTATAATATTATTGTGATAGTGTGATGTGATTATCGTGACACTGTATAATACAACGCAACTTTGATTCTGTTCCATTAATAACATGAATAAATTGTAAACTACTGCAGCGACTCACGGAAATAGTAACATATTAAAACTGTAACACGCGCTTCGATTCCATTCATATGATCCTGTTGATCATCTATCTTGTTTCGCAACGCATCGACTGTGTGAAGGCCAATCCAATATATAAATTACTAATGAATCCGCTGGCGAGACTAATAGCATTTAGAAATATAATCTATTAGAGTTTTAATCTAAATTGAGTGTTGTTTCGGTCGATAACGCAGATAGTATCGTTACACCGGCCGCTGCAAGTGCTGCAATTGTGAAGAACACCTGTCTATCCTCGACTCGTTATGTTTGTTGTATAACGCGTTAATAAATTGCAGGAAAACTGCATAACAATATACCATCGCCATTAACTTAATAAGGCCCAATTTACTCGTAAAATCAGTTACGTGAACTTAAAATTTCTTGCCTATGTAGTAATAACTTTATTATGAACTGTAGTTTCAACGCCGTCGTGCACAACTCCGAGCCGTCTGCGCACGCGGCCCCGCCGAGCCCCGGCCCCGTGGTTCACGCCGCGCCAGTGCAAGTTCACGCCGCACCAGTTGTTCACGCCGCCCCAGTAGTTCACGCCGCCCCCCTCATTCACGGCGGCCCTCTTGTCCACGCAGCACCTGCGCACTACATCACTGCCCACCACTAAATTGTAGTACCTCATTGAAAATGTATTACCTAACCTGTTATTTTGGTAGTTTCTATGAATATAAGTACTGTTATTATTTATACTTATGAATAATCTGGATCTTATTTTTTACTCCTACAAAAATTCCTTTCAGAGTGAAAAGCACTTAATTAAAAAAAACCGCAAACAATGTTCCGTTATGAGTACCTTCGATTATGGACACAATTCGTCAAATTATTTGTAATTGACTAGATTTTACGTGGTTCGTAATGAACACTCCATTGCACGACTCGTTGTCCAGGGACAAGTGGAGGGCAAGCGGTCACGCGGTCGGTCACCTACGCGTACAGCCATCAAAGCGTCAACACAAACCTCCATAGTTCAGAGTTTCCGAGACGCTAAAGACCGAAATAAGTGGAGGAGCATCGCGAGGGCTGCTTTGGCCAAAGAAAATGCAGAGTCATCAACCACGACCACTCTGTGAAGAGTGAACGACTAAGGATTTTACGTTCCACATATTTTATTGAGACGCTATGCCTCCTCGTAAACCGCGCTGAATACTATAAACCTTTCACGGTGTATTTACCAGTATTACACAGAGTACGCTCACCACTACAGAATTAATTTAGATGTTATTAACACTTATTATATCGGCCAATAGCTTGAAACATTGAATTTTCTTACTAGCCAAGCATGCTTTCATATGTTTGTTCTAAATCTAATGATCCTAATAACATTAATTAATTAATAAATAATTAATTAATGATCTGTTAAAGATGTGCAATGCCCGTGAAACTCGTATATAAACGATGAAAACTAACACCCACCCATTTACAAGATAATCCAATTAAGAATTATTTACTAGAGAAAAAAATCCATTTCACGCATCAAGTGAATCCAGGAAATGGTACGAATATTAAGTTGGCAGAAAGTGAACAAGTATGGTTAGATTAGCGTTGCGTCGACGCCGCGCCGGCGCAGTGCCGCTTCAAACAATTCAAGCATCCGATGTGTGATGTTAAGTAACTGTAATTGCTTATTAGTCGCACTATTCAAGCTTATTAAGACGTAATAAGAGAAAATCTATTTCAGTTCAGGTTTTCATTTTTTTTTTAATCATCCATTTGGAAAAAACAGGATAATATTTTCATCGTAATTCTTAGTCAGACGAAACTACTTGATTTCTAGCAAAATAAATATTTGATAGTATTTAGCATAGGTTAATAATTTTCATAAGTCATTTGAGGTCACAGAAAGTTAAACCGAAATGAATCGTGAGATCATTCGCCACTGACACTAATTCATTTATTCTGAATCTGATAACATTAGCACTGTTATATTTAAAATAGGTGTACTTATTTTATGATACGTATTAGGAGTACATTACATCACAACTTTATCAGATGACGGAAGTGGTTCAAAATACGTAACTTACTCTTTTCGAGAGATCTTGATGTTATAGTCATGACATGGAAAATATAGTTCACGAATATGTAGCAAACAGTCACGAAATTATAAATAACCTACTTTATTTTGATAAACGAAATCACGAAACGTCACTTAAAAGATTTACATTACCTTATAAAGTTTAACTTACAATTTTACGACGAAGGTGTCGCAAAACGGGCGGAGAGCTCACCGTCCGATCAGGACCAGGCCCGTGCCGGACGGCGCGTACGTGTTCCACGCGCGCCTCAAAGAGATGTCAGCATCGAGGAGGGGCCTCATAGGGCCGAAGCCTGCCGGGTCAGCGGGATTGTCCGAAAGGGTTACCGCTGGCCTGGAACATATAGGGCTAAGGAAGGAACACGGGTGGGTTTTATGACTAAAACCCAACCGTGTTCCGGAAAGCGGAAGGGAAGCGGAAGGGGTCATTTGATGATTTCCCATCCACAAAAAAAAAAAAGGTGTCGCAAAGCGCAACAAGTGTCCTCCATCAAGAAAAAACGCATAGGTTTACTGCCTACTCATCAGTCTGTCAATGGCAACATGCATCATCATCCTCCAGCATAATAAGCCGTTAATGTTCCCACTGCCGGGACACAGGCCTCCCCTCTGTGAGAGAGGCATCCTCCAATGCTTTTCACAATTTGTTTGAGGTGGGCGCAGCATGTCTTCTCCCATCCTTATCTTCTAGCCAGCATCTCAGTATTTAACCCCCTTTATATTTCTACCCATACCATCTTTCACAAAATCCATCCTTCATGTCTTAGGTCATCCCCTACTCCTGACGAAACCTGACCTGACTGCATATCTTTTTATGACAGAAACTATGCTACTATCTAAGTAACGGGCTGACACGGGAGTAGAAAAATAACAACATGAAGCAACCATCATCATCATTTCCAAATTTCAAGCAGCCTCTTCTTTTGTATGCCATCTGACTGCTGGACATAGGCCTCCCCAAGCATCTCCACTTCGACCGGTTCTGTGCTTCTCCCATCCAACGGGTTCCTGCGGCCTTCACAAGGTCATCGGACCACCTTGTGGGAGGCCTTCCAACGCTACGTCTTTCAGTATGCGGTCGCCACTCCAGAACCTGTCGGCCCCATCGGCCATCTGGAGGCCTAAAAAGGCCACTTTGGCAGAATCATAAATGGATAACATTATCAATCATAATGGACAGTTGACTATTAAGTTAATCGTATGAAATCCCATTGGTGAAGGATTTTTCTGTTATTTTTTTTTATCTGTGCTAATATACCAATCAATCCAATCCCAATCTCTTTGATTATACCTACATAGTGCAGCGAAAAAAAGAAAACCACGGACTGTCTTCGCCATATTAGGATTCATAATGTTATCCTTTTATGATGCTGCCAAAGTGGCCTTTTGTAGGCCCCTCTGTTCTGCCCACCTGCCCACTGCCACTATTAATTATAATTAATATCGGGTACCTATACAGTTATACAGGGTGGCTGGAATATCGACGCATAACCTGTTACCATGGATTCAGTACATGATTCTGAACCCCCTGCGTTGAAATTTTTCGCAGGTTATTAAAAAGAAATCTGTTCCATACATTTTGATCGATTTTTTTCGTATGATTGAGAATGATTTCGGTATAATTTTAAATGCTTTTTTGTTAAACTATGTATTTAATTTTTAATTCCACTGTTAGTTAAACTACAGGAATAGAAGAGTTAAATGATAGAAACAATTTATACCATTCATCCATGCAAGCAATGTGACTGACTCATCTGCTATCTAAAATATTACCAAATAATTCCAAGTTAATTAATTCTAATTTTCATTCAATACAGATCGTAACATATTTACTAAGCTAAACATTTCGTCCGTATACCTACTAATGGGAATTAAATTTTAATCAGATATTTATTTATGTTCATGGATGCAATTACCTTTGCAGCTAAAATGATACTGGTCATCTAACAATCAACCTTCAACTTTTTTTTTTTTAAAGTGTCGTCTCTCAGTTCAACCTGAGGGGTTGTCGACTGCTTAACCGGGCTTTCCTGTGGATGCCTCCATAAATTAAGGCCTCCAGCCAGGGCATAAATAAACTTTAAAACTAAGAGACTACACGCTAAGGGCACCCCCTGTGGGGTTCGGACCTCGGCTTAGGGCGTCGCTGGGAGAGGATAGCAAGGGACAAGCTGCATCGGAATTATTATTTTTTGGGGACGAATTTAAAACTACAGGCTCAGCGGCGCGGGCTGGTTCGAGCAAGGGTCGGGGCGGATCAACCTTCCACTGAGGACGTCTTATTTTATAAAGCTTACACATACCTAAGTTGCTGCAAAGCTTATCTCAACATCAAAAGCATCAATTCGTAGGTATGTACATTTCCTATGTAGAATTTAAAATCATCATCATCTTCCTGCCCTTATCCCATGTTTACTTGGGGTCGGCGCAACACGTTTTCTTCTTCCATTCCTATGTAGAATTTAAAATGACATACTAAAATGCGTTTAAAGCCACGGACAACACTGAGAATTCGGTTAATTACTTAATGTAGAGTGACGAAAACTATAAATACATTGTTTTATAATCCCTAGCAAGGTCGAGTTGCAACCATTATGTCTTTTTCGCTGCTCTCGCGCATGGCAACGCTCTACTTACTCGTAGTAATTACAGGTTAACGAGGTACCTTGATGAGAGTAAGAATATAGCGAGTGTTAATATTTTATTGTAAACTATTAGGCAACAATAGGCCCTTCATGGAACTTTAATTTAGTTTTAAAAGATTTAATAAGTCGTAAAATTCTAGTGCATACACATAATTCTTTTTTAACAAAAAGCCGCATTTCGTGTGTTAAATCACTTACACCGCCTTGCCGTGACGCGTACATAAGTTGATAACTCGTCAATTATGGTAGGTTAGGCATGTAATACACGAAAAACGTGATAAGCGAAGTCTAGATGCATAATTTAAAAAGAAAGCTAAGCCTACACTACTCTATGATTCATCGAATTTAAATTCAGAACTTCAATCCGGAAGCGGTGTTTGTGCACACAAAGACTAAGAAAGAGCGCTACTTCAAGTATGCAACTGAATGCTCGATCCGATTAAATGCATGTTACGCATCCATTGATATAGGGTTTTTATATATCAATGTCCGCATCTATCACTCACGAAACTATATGTTGTGGCCTTTCCAACTTAATACATATTAAAATACTTTAAAGAGCAAAATAACCATAATCATTGCTAAATATCGGCCTTCAAATATTTTGGCAGATTTACTAATGCTGTTCCATCTCTTCGGTTCCGATATTCATATTTTATTTAGCCTTCATAAACAGAGTCGATCGGTGTTGTCTCAAGTTTGTAGAAATAAAGAAACAAGTGTTTTTTGTAAAAATATTTGTAGAAATAATTTAAAAAAATAAGCAGTAGGTAATAGTTACCTACTGTACACAGACTTATCGTAATATTTATCGCCATATCAACTTTCTAACATCTCACTATGAGAAGCATGTTTAACGTCTGTGTTAATAACAATAAAATGAGATAATATTCATTTAGTTTTATTCCTAAACTAAAATTGGAAACTACATGTGAAGATAGACAACTTTAAGAGAATATTGAAACATGTTTGTTCTACGTAACTTTGGCAGACGTATGCGGTCACGTCTATATCTCCCGTATCCCGCTAGAGACATGATAGAATTCTTATAACACTTCATCTTGCCCGTACGGATGACCATTAAACGATCCAGTTCTGCATCGACAGTGGGGGTAATTTAGAAAAAAGTGTTTGCCTAAAATTATTATAATTACAAAGTACCAATTATCAAAAACCAATAAATTTATCACCTTGAACCGTAGAATGCTACGTAATTTTACGTAATTGCTGTATCATTATCAAACTACCGTATTCTTGCGTAGAGGCAGGCGGCGTGCACCGTCGCATCTCGCCAGTATACTAATATAAAAGTGGAAGGCTGCGCTCCTCGGCATCAGTTGTGTGTGATCGTGCAGTCGGGCCAAACCTAATCCAAACGGAAAATGATCGCTAGAGTAAGTGCATCCTGTGGTTTACTCCTGTTTTGTGAAAGGACTTGCGACGGTGCTGCTAGTGAATTGGAGCAGTTCAACATTTCTTCCCGTAGTCTATAAGAGTGCTTGAAGACTTTTGTACAAATTGAAATATTCCAGGATCGGTTCCTGAAAATGTCTTAATGAAATCTGCCCCGAGGGATTTTGGTTACGAGAGTGATCTAGATGGGTTTGAAAACTAGATCTAATCAATATTATAATGGTAGCTTTAGTCACCTCGTTAACAAATTCTGGTCCTGTCAGGATCCAATCTGTATACCCGCACTAACGCGCGTTTCCACGCAAGTGTACGCGTACTAGCTTTCGCAAGTTCTTGTTGATCAACCGCTCTAAGAAGTTTCCGTCTCAATTAACTACTGCTCGTTCAAATTTAAAATACATGTCTCAATATAAGAACATTATATTAAGTTATGTTCTATAACATTCTATGGCAGTTTAAGTCGTAGTATATTCATATTTTGCAACTCGCTTGCAACTTGAATCCTAAGTTACGAAATTCTTTTATTTCGCTTTAACACATTAAATCAATCAAGTATTCTGTTATTGCGAAACTTTTAGACAATATTTTTTGAACTAATAACTTACTGATCATCAGAATGACGAAAGCTACGTTGTTGTACCAGTTCAGGCACTTCTTATGTACCTATATTAATTTCCTTTTCCGCATACCAATCCTTTCTAGTATTTACTGCTCTATATAGATCGTTATCTGGATCGATTCAACCGGCTCTTTTATTACTAAAACCATCAAACTCTAGATTTACTATGTAGTAAACCTAGATTTCAAAGTCCCTATCAAGTGAAAGGCTGTCACTGGTCTATAATATAGTGCTATGACAGTTGGTGATACACTACCCTAATTTAACATCGCTGTAAATAAAGGGTTACGCAGCAACGTAACTGTCTATAAATAGATCTTTATCATTTATAACGGTAGTGTCTTCTTTCCGTGATAGTTATTCAATATTAGAACAAGCTCTGGTACAGTTAATAACAACTATATAGAATACTAGCAGCACCCCGCGGTTTTACCCGCATAATTGTCGATCCCGTGGGAATATCGGGATAAAAACTATCCCATGTCGTTCCCCGAAATGCAATCTATCTCTCTGCCAAATTTTATCGAAATCCGTTCAGTGGTTTAAGCGTGAAAAGGTTACATACAGACAGACAGACAGATAAAGTTACTTTCGAATTTATAACATTAGTATGGATACAATCTGTATTTGGATTAGTTTATTCAGAAACGTCAGTTCTAAGAAACAGTTTTTTTTAATATATAGACAAAAAGTAGGACCTCATTTAGAATTTCTTACTTTTCTTAATGTGATACAGAGCAGTATTTACGGAGATCTGCTGCTCAACAACTAAGTGCAGGATCACCGCCGTTCTCTTCGCCATATTTTATACTCAACTTCTTATAAGCTTCTCAGTAGCTTAATCCATTATTTTACAAATCTATATAAAATCTTTCTCTCTATACAGGCTACAGTCATCCTCGGTGCGTTGGCGCTGGCCTCCGCCGGCGTGGTGTCGCTAGGACACGGCTACGCAGGAGAGGCGTACGGACACGAAGCAGTAGCATACGCGCCCGTTGCACAGTACGGAGGACATGAGGACACGCATGTCGACTATCATGTAAGTAACGTATAGAGTATATGCGGTAGGAAAAGGGACGAGAGAGGTCAACGCGGCGTGGTGCTGCTAGGACACGGGTACGTCAGAGAGGCGTACAGACATGAAACAGTGGCGTTAGTACCGATAGCTCACTACGGAGAACGAGAGGACACACACGTGAGTGTTAAAGGGGATATGAGTAGAAGAGGGTTTAAATTAGAGACGTGAGAAGAAAATGTTTAAATAAACATAACATTACTCACCAAGAGAGAAAGAAAAACAATGAAAACGATGATAATGACGTATAGAGTATAGAACCACATCATTAACAAAATTGTTTAAGAACCAAACTAATGTATTGCACTTGAGTCATGAGCACTTTGTTGCAAACATTTGTGACCTACATTAAATGAAATGGGATCAAAGAATTCGAGCAAAAACAACAAAATCGTAAAAAACTAACCTTCAGCTAATGAGCATTGTTCCCCGTTACTCGCATTAAGAGCATGTGCACACAGCAATAGTCGCGGTCGTTACAACACTGCACTCACTGTCGCACCAACTGGAACGTTCTCACACATCAACATAACAAATATTGGTCAAGGATACACAAATCAAGAAAAACGCATCTCAATATTTAAAAATGACAGCACTGACTTCACGCATGTTATTAACGAGCCTAGTACGACGACACACATATATCCCGTATAAGGTACACATAGTCATGCTAGCAAAATGTAACATCACAAAAACTTGACACATAAAGTAGTCACGACAAGTGAATTACATTCATGATCTCGCTAATTTCTATTAATTATAACGGTTACGTTACTGGCAAACAAACTGTTGCTAATATCTCGTCGGTAAGTGGAGCAGCAAGAGCTGGTTTTGTTTCCCTAGGCCTGTGTTACCTATTTGGTTTCGTAATACAATAGTAACAAGCTAACTGATAGCTTGCATAAACCGCGCTTGTTGTTCGCCCGATCCAACATCATCGAAGCTGTTTCCTATCAACGACACAGTCACACAGTCCCACAGTGGCAGGACTGCTGACTTACATCATCGCAACAATTTTCTCACCAAATGGGACCAAGCAAATAAATATAAATAATTATTTCGTTTCCTCCCGGAGCGTTGCCGTAATCATGCAAATCAACAGGTTGCACGTCCACAATCCGCATGCAAATAACTAACGAGGATTTTTTCAATACTAGCAGCTGTCACATTAATTAAGCGCATATCTTGTATCAGCTTCATCTAACAAACTCTCATTCCAAGCTGCAGAGCTTAGTTTCTCATAGCTTTTCATGCAGTTATATTACTAAGTCTAAGTAACAACTTTTATAGCTCTTGTGAGACAAAATTAAACTTAACGATTACTTTCTAGGAAAATATTTGAAGTTATGCACTGTATCTTCTTTCTTCGTAATACGTGAACGCTTTAAAGTGACGACATAAATCTATTGTGTAATATATAATATAATTCTGTGAATCAAATCACAGATCATAACTCTCGGGCATAAAGCTTCGTTTAATCTGTTGTCGATAGTCTATAAGCTGTCATAAATCGTCGCCGCTGGCTATGATTTGAAATAATCCGCTTCAAATTACATAACGGTTTGCAAAGCCAAGTATATCCCGGTCGTGACTGGAGGAGCGATAACATAGCGGTTCCCAGGGAGGTTGCAACATTCGCGCTTGAGGCCCGGGACGTAATGACTGCCATGATATCCAGGCCATTGGACTGTTGTTTGCATAAACTTGGCTCGTGCTCTCACGCTCGTTTAATGGTAGATGTGGAATCGTTGCCGACCGATGTCGACCCAAATACAGTGTTGCGTAAGGCATTTGACAGTCTAAACCATTGTAGTGTGTGCAACAATAATGGGATCAACTCGATCTCCTAGACTACACTAACGGGCCACTTACGTAGATCAAAGATTAGCATATACGCTGTAAATCAATTTTGGAAACAGTTTACACAACTTGTTTAACATAAAAAATAGATTTCTGCAAGCAACGAAGCATGATAATAGATTACGATCTTGAAGTGCCTAAATACTTGCCAAAATGAAAACATTATGTTACATTTCCGTTGCATACACATACAAGAAATAAAGCAATACAATTGGAATTTCAAATCAACAGTTTGTTCGTTACATAGTTCTGTTTCCTTACACAGATCAAAAGATAGGAGTGCAAACAATGATATGACGCAAAGCCTAACTAGAACTTCTGGTATATGATCTCGGTACTAATTAGCATTCAAAAAGGCACCCCAAACAACTAATGATACTGACGGTTCTTCTCGTTAGAACCAATGATTGCGACGATGAACAAGATAATATTCTCATGGTTTTTCCTCAGGCCCACCCCAAATACGACTACTCATACTCCGTATCCGACCCACACACTGGTGACCACAAGACCCAACACGAGGTCCGTGATGGCGACGTAGTGAAGGGAGAGTACTCTCTGCTGCAGCCCGACGGTTCCTTCAGGAAGGTCACGTACACCGCTGATGACCACAACGGGTAAGAAATAATTTATGAACAATGGTGATGAAAAACTCTTGCTTTCCGATGTTTTTTTTTTTGTTGCAAAATCAAATGAACAAGAAAATAAAGTTACAACTAGAAAATAATTTTAATTACACGTGCCTAACTGAATGTAAATGAATTGAATGAAAACAGTTCATAACAAGCTTACATCTGAACATTGGAATGCAATGCGTTTAGCATTTCCTCGAGTCGATTACGTCGCTACAATGTTACCTTGTGTTGCAGTTTCAACGCGGTCGTGCACAACACTGCGCCCGCGCACCACGAGTACCACCACTAGCGCAGGCACTCACTGCCACTGTTTCTCATGTGATATTATACACTTAATACTTAATGTAGATAGTCTTTAGTCGACAACGACTTCTTTATTTTATAAGACTGCGGCGAAAATAAACTTTTAGAAAATTATTTTTTATGTTTTTTTTTCTTCCATTTTGTACCTACCGTCCTACGTTGATGTTGCCGTAAATTGTGTTGTAGGTACTTAATTCTAAAATATTTAAAATGTATTACAATTATTTGCATAACCAGCCTATAATGATCCCACTGCTGGGCCTACTCTCTGCGAGAGGTAATGGGCCATAACCACCACGCGGCACATTGCCGGTTGGTGGATGTCAGATGTCTTCGAATTTTTGGTTCTAGGACATGCCGGTTTCCTTACGATGTTTTCTTTCACCGTTTTGAGAGCAGTGGTGATGAAATTAAATACACAAAATAAAGTGCCAGGCTGGGTTCGAACTCACGACCTGCAACGCGTATGTCGGGGCCGATGCCACTGAGTCACCACTGCTCTACTGCTTACAATTATTTAATAACATCATAATAAAGTTAAGATACTAGATTGTATCACACTAATATTATAAAGGCGAAAGTTTGTGAGTGTGTGTGTGTGTGAGGGTGTGCATGTGTGTTTATATGTTTGTTACTTCTTCACGCTCAAACGGCTGGACCAATTTTGATAAAATTTTGTATGGAGGTAGCTGACACCCTGGATTAACATATAGGCTACTTTTTATCCCAAAATTCCCACGGGATCGACATTTACGCGGGTGAAACCGCGGTACGCAGCTATTATTACATGGGTATGACAGAAGTTGAGTAATTTGCTGCTGTCTTAATTGTTCTACATTCCGACTATCTACCTACTTGGATCCCAAAGCCTTTCTTTTCAAATCTTGCAAAGATTGATCACAATTATCTTAAAATCCGGAGTTTAA
This sequence comes from Oligia fasciuncula, assembly GCA_963082905.1. Classification (NCBI taxonomy): domain Eukaryota; kingdom Metazoa; phylum Arthropoda; class Insecta; order Lepidoptera; family Noctuidae; genus Oligia; species Oligia fasciuncula. The sequence goes on from OY720392.1 coordinate 8,346,799, forward strand.
GCTGTACACTTAAGGTACCTGTTTTCTTCTAACACCAATCAACAATCTAAACACAAGAGACAAGAAGGCCTGAAAGAAACTTTCACACTACTTAAAACATACAAAAAACAAACCATTATTGTTCTTGAAATAATTTAATAAAATCACTAAAATGTTAATAACAAAATAATCAGCACTTTAATATTGTCCTTACTTAATTGTAATTAACTTGTTAACCTCTGTACTTAGGTACTTACAATCTGTTGTACTTACCCTTGTAAAACGAAGGTTCATAGGGAATGTCTTGTGTTAACACGTTGAAGTAGGCATGTCCTGTGTGACTTAGGCATGTACAGACACCAGCACATCAAGCTACTACAATCTGTCAAATTTGTTTAATAGATTTTCTACTTTATCGCTAACACATAAGGTTAAATGTTGATTGGGAAAATTTGACAGTTTCGGGTAGCTTGATGTGCAAGCAGAATTAGAAGTGAACTCAAAATAAACATGCATTAGTTAGAACAAGAGCTGCTAAAAGAAAGAAGAGTCCCAAACAGGACATAATTATGTAGGTACATAAGTATGTCCTTAACCATAAAGACCGGTCCTGTGGTGATCTCATCTAACGAATATAAATAAATAAAATTAAATAGCTTTTTTATTTCTTACTGTTGGAATTACATAAAATAACATACAATGATAATTTAAGATTTTTTTATTTTTATTATATTAACTCGTTAAGCTGTACTATACTTACCTAATAACTATCAACAAAAAAAAATATTATTACTTAAAGATAAAGATTATTTATTTACATTGTTATATTTTATTTTTATTATTATTTTAACGATTTTATAGCAAAAACTCAAAAACTTCTTGGGCGGCCTGGCCTATTGCAATTTTTTTTTTTTTTGTGTTTAAAAAAAAAAAGCGGATCTAAGTATGATCAAGAAAAGCCGAATGCAATATAAAAGTAAACAACTAGATTATTAACATTAATGAGACGAGTATTTTTATACGACAACACCGATAGTTTAAAAGATCAACCACTTTCAAGAACAATAAAATTTGGGGCCAAATTCCCAATACCCTCAAAAATTTAGTTTGCAGTAGGTACTTCATCAGTTCAACAACAACAAAGTATAAATTAAAAAAACACCGTACAGTAGTATGTACCTACAAGATAATAGGTCACATCGAGACTAAAAAAGAGACTGCCGCACAGGTAAAATTAATTTTAAACAAATAACGGAGATGATATTTATAGAGCAACAAAGCCAAACTTTTAAGTAACGCATATCGATGTGCTATATTTAATATTGGGTAATATTAATAGTATTAATAAATAATAGTATATTGGGAAGCGGGAGGTTAAATATGCGATTTAACTTCCCGCTTCGCTTTAAATAATTAGGATTATTAAAAGTCGAAATTATATTTTTGTATTGATAAAAAGATGTGCTGCTGCCGAAAGAATGGTCCTACTTTTGATCCCTAGGTGAACGCTAAACATACATAGGTTTGGATTAAATGTGAACAAATTTCGAACGAGGCAAGGATGACCATGAAACCGGGTCACTACAGCACGACAAGATCGGTATATCTTTACCACCAGTCTGCGTAATCGTCACCTGACCTCAGTTTACAGGTCCAAGAAACGCAACGAGACATTCATAGACTGACTGTTTGCGGTCGAACTATCGAAGGAGCCTCGAAGAATGTGGCCTGAAACCTCAAAAGCCAGCCAATGGTCCCAAACATGGTGACACGAGCTGACAGAATGGCTCGAACATTTGCATTTTACTCAACGTCAATGGAGCCTAGTTCTTTTTACGTATATGAAATCAAGATTATGCTGGCAATGATGGACGTAGGAAAGTCTACCGAAGATATGGAAAACATTTCAGCAATGTTGCATTATAGAGGTTGTCGAAATCACGGTTGCCGTCACTAAATAGAGCGAGAGAGAGAAAGATGTTCATGTGATGCCATATGCTGAGTTTGAAGACCCAGGATTTCATTTTTATGCATGACTAGCTGCGCCGCGCGGTTTCACCCGCATAAGTGTCGGTCCCTTAGGAATGATCCGGATAAAAAGTAGCCTATATGTTAATCCAGGGTATCAGCTATATCCATACACAAATTTATAAAAATTGGTCCAGCCATTTGAACGTGAAGAAGTAACAAACATAATTATAAACACACGCATACACTCACAAACTTTCGCCTTTATAATATTAGTGTGATAATGCAATGCAAGCCCGCTCACTGCAAGAATTGTTAGAGAATACCTGCATGAACTATCCATACAGCTTATTCTTCAGTATATTTTTTTTATTGATATGAAATGAAAATGAAATTTAATGAGATGAAATGAAATGAAACCTAACCTAACTCATTCAATCTGATATTGAAATAAATTAGCTTCTTCTAAAGTAGCTTCTTTTTAGAAATATACGTATTTGTATGAATCACAAAAACTCTTTAGTAAAAACTTCGTGGTTGAAAAACCAACCATGAAGTTTTTACTAAAGAGTTTTTTAATAGACATTATTTTGACAGTTGGGAAAGAGACGCACGAGTTCGGGAAAAGTAAAAAAAAGCACTATTATGTAATAGCCCACATCCCGAACGCTATACGTCCCTGCAATACAACACTTTTTGAGCAACTGTATTAAAGAAACCTAACTCTTTTAATACGGATTAGGATATATAATAAGATTTGGAAAAATAAACATAATACAATAAAGTTAAATAATAGGGGTTAAAGTATGTTTGCCGATTTTTGATAGTGGCTATTGTGAAGATCGATATCTTTCATTCTATTTAGAATTACAAATTCATTGTTTTTCAAAATTAGTTGTTCATTTGTTTCCCGCCGTTCCATTCTTTTTAATATCGCTGTTTCTGTAACCATGGAAAAATCGATCTTGCGCGATATTTTCGAATATGAGTTCCGTCGGGGCTCCAACGCAGCACAGACAGCACGCAATGTTAACGACATGTATGGACGCATGTGAATGCACGATCCGATTTTGGTTTGATCGCTTCCGTTCTGGAAATTTTGATAAAGTCAAAGTCAAATCATTTATTTAAAATAGGCACATTATAGGCACTTTTGAACGTCAAAAATTACAACTAAATACAATTCATTCTAGTCGCCCATTCCAAATTTTCGTATGGAGATGAATGGGCAAGAAACTCCACCGTCACTCTTTTAAAATGTTTCACAAGGTCTTGTATACATAATATAATTATATGTGAAGGTAATGCACCTAGAATAAAATTAGTCTACCACAAAAGGTAAAAAGAATTAAAAATCAAGCAATGACAGGTAAATCAATTAAGTGATAGATACATGGTGCTCACATATTTACTAAATTATTTACAAATATTGTAAAAGTAGATGATTTTCCTGGAATTTTAACAAGTGTGTGAGTTACTGTAGTCACAGATCTCAATAATGAGCCCCGTGGCCGACCGAAACAACGATGAATTGAAAGCCATAGTTGACGCAGATTCATCTCAAATCATGTTGAAACTTGCAGCAGCCTTCAACGTAAGTGATAAATCGATACTGATTAATTTCCTTAAAAATAGGAAATATAATAAAAAAAGCTCTGAAAGTGGGTACCGTATGAACTCGCTGAACAAAAACAACAAAATCGCGTCGAAGCACCGCACAAACGGCCGTCTCAAAACTACAGGAGTTACGACTGGAAACTCTCTGTCACCCACCATACTCACCAGACCTTAGTCCAAATTACCTCCATTTTTATTCGGAATTTGAATAATTTCACAGGAAAATTTTCAAATCTAACAGGGCGGTGAAAAACGCCTCTAAAGAGTTCATCGATTCCCGTTGCCAGGATTTTTATAAGTAGTACAGCTATCAACAGACTTCCACTAAAATGGCAAAAGTACATCTTCAATTTTCTTTAAAAAAAAATACCGTATTTAATTTTTCTATGTAAAACGGCAATTTCATACTATAAAACGATATTTTCACATACCATTTAAACAGCCTAATCGGATTTAGGGATGACCAGTGTCTGGAGAAGCATACACTATTATTACCTACGACTCAATGCACTTCTTCTAGAATTGCATCAAATACAGTATGACAAAGCACTTCTCCACGTTGACTAACTTTGCCATGAAAGTAAATAACACCTTTTCACTTCTAATCACCCCTCGATTCAAAACATCGCGAACATCAACAAAAGAGTTATCATGTGATTCTGAATTCAGGCGCTACTAAATTATATTATCTTCTCTACGACGCAACGGTCAACCAAAGATAAATGGCTAAGATACTAAATGTAATTATTACTCTTAGGTAAATATTAATTAAAACCCTTCTTTTAATAAGAAAATCCACAGCCTTATTAAAAGTTGATACTAAAGTCTCAACCGTGTTAGCAACAATTGCTACAATCGCACAAACACGCCTGCGTTATACACAGAGCAATCGAACAATGTTAAAATGTTGCCAATGAACTCAATACAGGCGTTATTTATAACAACACCCACAAATGAGGCGTACAAAATTCGACTGTTATTTCGATACACTAAACTTGTAACCTTAAAAGCATTACTAAATTGACGGAAGAAGTCTTCATTAAACAACAGACGTAAATGCAATACAGTTAAAATAGCTGAATAATTATGTAGGTATTTCAACAAAGTAAGTTATAATGAAAATGACAATACACAACGATGTTCATTTGTCAATTTATGAACAGATAATTAAGAAAGTAGCTTGTTATTGCATACAAGTGACGCAGCACCGTAGCATAATCAGGCTATTATAATGTTTTCACTGCTTGGACACAGGTCTAATCTCTGTGAGAAGGCGTGGGCCATAATCCACCACGCGGGCCCATTGCGGGTCGGTGGATGACATACATCTTCGAATTTTTGTTCTAGGACATGCCTGCTTCCTCACGCTGTTTTTCTTCACCGTTTTGAAAGCAGTGGTGATGAAATAATTTTCACAAAGTAAAGCGCCTGTCTGGGTTCGAACCTACGACCTACACTCGTAAGTCCGGCCGTTACCACTGGGCCACCATTGCTCCGACGCACCGTACTGTCCATGACCCAATTCCACTATCGATGGGACAAAATATCATCTAATAACAGATAACAGTACCTACTTGTTTATGTATGCAAATCCGAAAGGTGGTGTTCATCCTAGAGCTTCAAGTAGCAAGACTACCAGCGGTAGTTGACCCCTATAAAAAATCAAATCTTTATTTTTATTGTCTTAAGATACCGATACCCATACCATCTGCAGAGTTTCGCTAACTAATTTAATTTGACCCTCCAAGCATGTCGCTAATAACCACGTAGACAAAAAATCTGTGAAAGATTTCCTTTTCCGAATAATCGTGCAACTGGAAGCAACTATGTGTTCACGGAATAAAGAAATAATAGCAAGCAGTTCCCTGCGGCATTGCATAAGTTACGCACTGACGGGACCATAGTAGACAAAAACTATTGTCACGCCACGTTACCTACTTTTTGTACACCCACGTGATCAGAATACAGGAGAAAAATGACGGAGCCTGCGTTAAATCTTCATTAACATATTAATTGTTATCTCCTATTCATCTAGTCTACGACATTGATGGTTTGTTTCGGTATTACCGAACAGAATATTTTAGGAACAACAAAGCATAATATAAGCGGAGCTTCATTCTGAAAAACATCAGTCGTCTTCCATCGATCACCAGGAAAGATGATTATTCAAGTAAGTGTTGGTTCTTCCTTTAAAACTTCAAATTAAAAATAACTGCGCACCTAAATTTATTGTTTTTACTTTTTTCAGCCTTTCATGGTGTTATTATTATTAAGTGTCGCCTCAATATGTGGTGTTACCGGTGCATCTTACTCCAATGTCTTTGTGGAAAGTGAAGTCGCCCCTAGGGGATACTATGCCTATGGTGCACCATATCAGTCAATAGCAAATCCAATACTATCTCAAATCAATTCACTGCCTTCTGTACCAGGGTATGTTGCACCCTGTGTGTCACCCTGTATTTATCCTGCTCAAACAGTTGCCACTGTGGCTCCTGTGAACCCTAGTCCAAACATTTTGACCTACAATGCGCCAAGTGTTCCTATTGTTGTTGCACCGACCAACCAGGTATTTATATCAATATTACATTTTTAATTACATTTTTAATTCATCCCAAGTGAAAATTTAATCTCATGAATTTTTTTAGGACGCCACAGGGTATGAATATTCTTACGTAGTATATGACGAAAACACAGGAGACCATAAGGCGCAACGGGAGCTTAGTGATGGTTCAGTAGTCCGAGGAGAGTACTCGTTTCTGCAGCCAGATGGATTCGTCCGACAAGTGCAGTATGTAGCTGACGACATTTCGGGGTATGCATTATTTACCATTATCCATGTTATTAGTAATTATTTGTTTAAGTTATAATTGGCAATTAATATTCATTTTTCTCTCGCAGGTTTAATGCAGTGGTTAAACAATACTTGCCCACTGCTGTGGAAAACCACAGGAAACTTGAAGGAGAAGGAAATAAAGAAACTTCCCCACCTTGCCACGAAATCAAAAATGAATCATTGAAAGAAGAATCAGGCGAAATCTCAAAAAAAAAATTGATAAAAGTTCACGGAAAGCTACATAATAAAAATTCAAATGAGGAATCAGCTGAAAAATCAAAGGTACATCATGGTACATCTAAAGAGTCAGGGGAAGAAGAAAACTCCAAAGAAAAGCATAAAAAAGTATCCAAAGAAGAGTCTGGGGACGATTCCGAAGCAGAATCCCTCGAAAACCAGTCAAAGAAACCCAAACACTCCAAGGAAGCCTCTGGAGAAGAATTAGAAGAAAAATCAAAAGAAAAACAACATAATAAATCCAAGCAAGTTTCCAGCAAAGAATCTGGAGAAGATTCTAAAGAAACACTTCATAAGAAATCAAAAGAGTCTTCTGGAGACATGAATAAAGAAAAACATCACAAAAAAGCTAAAACAGAATCCAAAGAGTCGGGAGAAGAATCTGAAGAAGAGACTGATTCTGAACAGTCTCAAGGAGAATTAAAAGAGAAATCTCGAAAAAAATCTTCTAAAGATTCTGATGAGTCCAGGGAAAATAATAAAAAGAATTCTAAAAAGGGATCCAAAGAAAGGTCTAATGAGTCTGGTGTGGAATCTGAAGAAGTAGGTCACGGTAAACACAAGGAGGTTTACGGATTATTAAAACCTAATCAAGAGGATCACTCATTATTGAAACCTAATCAAGAGGCACTTGTACCGTATAACGATATAATCAGATGTATTGAAGCAGCGATGAGGAGAAATTATGGAGTACCAGCCGCCATGAGACAGGAACCCTCACCTCTAACGTACATAGTCTTGAACAAGCCATGCTAACACAGACATAACATTGTAAATGAGCTAGTCTATAATGATTGATATCCCACAATATTTTAAATTAAGTGTTATACAATATTCTAATCTAAATAAAACTTGCATGAAAAAATAAGAATTCAGTTTTCATTCTCCTCGAGAAGCATATTGTTTCATAGCTTGTCATAATTGTTTCGTAGATATATTCGAACACATTAATATGTATTTACATCCAAAATTAAATCCATGTCATATTATTACAAGAAACAAAAGTTGCATGACCTAAGCAGCTTGACATATACAATTTAAAGCAACTACCCCACATTACATAATCGTACAAACATAATACTTTCATCTCGATACCCCCCGTAAAGGGAAAAATTTATGACAGCAATTTATATCTATGCCATTCATATTTCCTCAGCCTAGAAATAGTACAAGATATTTAGTAAATACTTAATTAATTCATGACAGGACCGAGATTGATGATTAACTGTGTCCTTAATAGGGACAGAATGTCTTAACGTTTGTGTGTTAATATAATAAAGATTTAAAACATGTGTCGCTAATGTGCTGCGAACTATGCTTAGTATTGTCCTATCTCAGCGTTGAGTTAGTCGCAAAGCGTGAATACTTTGAGTACCAAACATTGGTCACGGTGGCTGACATTCGAATAGCCCATTATTATTGCATTTATTGGTTTATCTATGAATTTGTCTCGCATACCATGGCGTTTCCCCGGGATATAAATATGACAATAGAAAAATACACTGACGAGCAATAGAAAAAAGGCCACTTGCAAGGTGCCTAAAGAAATCTAAATATCTCGGAATATCTTCTAAACCACTTAAGTTATTTTCATAAAGGAGAATCGACAAAAATGTATGGAAGCTAGTCCCGGCACCAATAACAACCACACATATGTCATTAAATAGTATTTTATTATATGTAGGTACAGAAAGCGTCACTATGTCCTAACCCCTCAAGTTTTAAAATGTTACACTGCTACAACATTGAATTCCTTACGAATAATCTAAAGAATACTTCAAAAAGAGTCCATTGTGTTGACTCGGATTCGAACCATCGCATCACCGAACGTCGTCATACTCATACCGGCAGTTTGACGAACTAGCCAGCGAGCCCATATGAATTGCGATGAAATTGTTATCTACTATCGGCTGAGTCATTATATCTTTAGGTCCCTGTCTAATCGAAAGATGTTATAATTTGAGGGTATCCATTAATTTTACTTACTTACGTTGTCTTTATAAAATTAATCCATACCTTCAAGTTAGAACTTTGTATACGTTCACTTAAAATGGCGAAGAGTAAACGACTACTATTTATCAATTATTTTTTTAAATGATTTCTGATATTATGAGAACTAAAATAGTTGTTCTGTTTGTTGTAAAATAAGATCATAGTTTTGTTAAATAATAGCAATAATAAATATTATTAAATGATTAATAAAGTATTTTATTTTTCTTGATTTTTTAATTCTTTATTTTATAAATAATTACTACTTACTTAAAACAAAATAGAAAAATATATCAAAATAATATAATGAACAAAAAGCACATTTCGTGCCTATATAGGATTTGAACTACCAATCTTATGCACGGTAAGCGGTCTTGAAACCTCCAGTCTATTTAGACGATGAATAAGTTGTCGTAAATGTTAACCCTATTATTGTTGCTTGTCGTCGCAAAAGTATTGTTTTATTGAAAAAAACAATAATAAAAACAGAATTTAAAAAAAAAATACTTACTTATACTTATTTATTCACTAAAACAATACATTATTTAAAATAAAATGTTTTTGCAAAATACAAAAACCAACTTGGGCCTATCACGGATTTGAACGCACATGTCTTTTGGTGGGGTAACTAGTTAAAGGAGCTGTGTGTACTTAATACAATAATTACTATGGCGGCTCATTTCAAAACGCTGTGTGAAAAAAGTTATGGCGATGTTACTTAGGACTGACCTGCACGCTAGATAAGGCAACCCTTACATACCTAAGTAGTCACTTCTAGTGGTTGCAGTTTGAATATTTTCAAATGTATGCATTCAGATAATACCAAAATAATTTGTAAATCAAACATATTCTTAAGAGCGTTTACGCCGTACGTACGGCGTAAACGCTCTTAAGAATATGTTTGATTTACAAATGCGTACGGCTTCATACAAACTTTCAAGCCCTTATTTTTCGAAATGAATGAACCGATTTTAATGAAACTTCATACGCATAAGCAGGATACAAAGGTGTGAAAAGGTAGTAGAGAACAGTTTCGAAATGTCTTATTTAAAAAAAAGATAACTGGAAATTTCTGTTTCTATCGAAAATTTTAAATCGGTCTAATTTGTCTGTAACACTATTTTTCGAAAATGATCTCTACTAACTTTTTAGACCTTTGTACCCTGCTTATGCGTATGAAGTTTCATTAAAATCGGTTCATTCATTTCGAAAAATTAGGGCTTGAAAGTTTGTATGAAATGCCGTACGGCGTAAACGCTCTTAAGGTAGTGTGTATTTATTCCGATTGGATTACAGAATATCAGGTTCCCAAAAATGTATTTTGAAAGAATTCTGATACAAAGACGAGATATGAGGAATTTAAAATTTCTATAGAAAACGTATTTTTCTCGTCTTTAAATCAGTGTCCACTCAAAATATATATTTGGGAATCTAGATATTCTGTAATCCAATCGGAATAAATACACACTACGTTAAGAATATGTTTGATTTACAAAGTATTTTGGTATTACGTTTGTATGAACTACGCATGCTCCGCCGCCGCCGGCCCCTTAAATTTGAATTATGTTTTTACAAACGCGCAGAAAGTAGAACCCTAATGAATACTCTCGAACATGTTATGAACTACATAATAAAACAATAAGAACATAAATACATCAATCAGTAGGTATTCAATCACAGTGTAACTAAATGAAAAGGTAATGTCGCTATTAGCCAATAGATCGATATCTTGTCGAACCTTTTAAGACCACATTTAATTTAGATCGATAATAATCATCCGATTGCTTTTGTTGGCAAATACTAGTTATTAAATATGTCCAGCGACCTTCAAATATTAAGTAATGACAGCCAAAATGAACCACAACTCATATTAGACATGTTCATGGTCTAATTACATACCTACATTTGTATTAATATGTTTGAAATATTAATTATAACGAGGGTGCAATATGCTGAAATATTCTAACAAAAACGTGCAAGTGGTCGAGTCTAGTTGACCAAGGCTCACGACCACGAGAATGTGTTTATTTCACTATTTCACAAACGACCGTAAAGTTCTCAAGCGCAAAACTTTTAAACACCGTTTAGGCGTGTTGTGTTTGTAAATGAATCTATAAAACCCTATAATAATAGCAATTCCAAGTTACTAGCATTTAATGGGTTATTTATTACAAACTGGGTAAAGGAAGTACATGATACCTAGTCAGTGAGTAATTCGTAACAATAAAATATTATGACTGACATAGAATTTAAAGTATGCTTGTATCTACTAGCCTAATACACAAATTCAACCTTTTTTTACATAAATATTACGAATTATTTCAACAACCCTAATTATTACTTACAAGTAGTCTAAAGCCAGTTTATCTAAAGTAGTTAACTTTTATAAATCCATAATTCGATTTATTTGTGTACCTACGTTTTAAATTGAATAGTACCAAAATATGTTAATCACCATCTGCCTAGCCTTTTCCCAACTATGTTGGGGTCGGCTTCCAGTCTAACCGGATGCAGCTGAATACCAGTATTTTACATGGAGCAACTGCCTATCTGACCTCCACAACCCAGTTACTGGGAAATACGATACCCCTTGGTAAGACTGGTTGTCAGACTTTCGGGCTTCTGACTACCCGTAACGACTGTCAAAGATCCACGAATGGCAGCCGGGACCAACGGCTTAACGTGCTTTCTGAGGCACGGAGGGGTCACGGTATGTATAGATGATCACCCATCCACAGACCAACCGCGGCGAGCGTAGCTTAACCTGATCGATCGACCTGTGCGGCTGTTATTATTTAGCCACGGGCCTTAATGTTTTGTTTATTAATTTATTTTGGTATAGACCCCTCTATAAACAAAACATTAATTTTATTATCTTCATAAAATATCCGGAACCTCGGTATTGAAGGAAATTACGGATACTAAACAGAATCATTTACTCGATGTTGAGCTAATTGTTATTACAGCTATCAAGCTCAAAAGGCTGCCCCTGAGCAAACAACACAGATTTTACATTAATAGCATTTTAACTGATGTAAATATATATTTTTTAATTCTCTCACTTCTGTAGCCACTTGGAACTCTCTGAACCGTCTCCGGACACAAGTGGAAAGATGTAAGTCCAACCTGGTAAAGTACCTTGACGGAACGGCAGAAGGGTTTGATTGCGGAGCTATGTCACAAACCATGCTCCACCTTCTATCCTGCCCTCTGTGTCCCAAAACATGGAGTCAAAGTGACCTCTCCGACAACGCCGTGGAAGTGGCAAAGTTTTGGGAAAACAAGATTTTAAAAAATCCAGTCGTGGCAGCGATATGAATAAGAAGAAGACTGGTGTAAAATCATGCATACAGCGTATTTCTCCTTGCATATCTTATTTGGTAAACAAACACGCGTACGAAAATTACGAGTTTTCACAGCAATACGTTAGACAGGTACAAACTTATTCTTGATATAAAATAAATAAGAAACGAGGAATTACATAAAAAACTGCTTTGAATTAACCATTCTAACGCATTTCTTTTCTCCAAATCAAAGTCTCATTTGATTACCAATTATACACACTAAAAGAAATAAGCAGTAAACAGTTCCATATGAGCCTAACGTTCAAAACAGTATTTTTAACTGATCCGAAAACAGCAAAATGTTACCGTCATGACAGTAAACTTTAACGTTTTAGCTAAAAGGTCACCAAATTAACTGTTTTTTTCATTTGGTGATATCGTTCAAACCATTGAAATTTACTTACATTACAGTAATGGTGGTTTTCCTTTTTTTGTTGTTTTTTACAGTAAATAGTATGTTCAATCATTAAAAGTTACTGTTTTGTCTTTTACTGTTATACAAACATTTCTTCTTACTGTATAAAGTCAGCTTTAATGTAAGAAATTATTTTTTTCAGTGCAAGTTAAGAGAAACGCACTATACTCGTGTCTTTATCTTTACACCGATGTAAACAAAGTGAAGGCTTTCTATTTAAAGTGACCCACATTGTATAAAAATCGCGATAATTTATCTAAAGTGTAGGCCGCGATCACATGCCCAATCTATCAAATTACTTATGACACGAGCCACTCTTGAAATACCTCGTAGCTTAGTCAATGAAATATTATGAAACCGCTCTTATATTAAGAATGCTATTGTTTTAGTAACACCTTTTATTTGTTTTACTACTATAAATATAAAATGCGCATATATTAAACGTTTGCTGAAATCAAGAGTAGAAGAACAGGTTTTGAATTATAAATTAGATATTTTTTGCTAAGCTAACCTAACTTTCACCAAGTCCGTGTCCTTGAATGTTCTAATTACCAATATCCTCAATTATCTGTTGATTCAACTGGAACAGTAAGATAAGCAGCTGTTTCATAGAATGCAAATTCTTAAAGCAACCGACCAATTACGGAGATTAATCTAAACACTTCATCGTTACCTACTTACTTAAAGCCTAAAATTCATAATTAGCATTTCCGCAAAATTGCAGCGGCGATTCTGTTCATCCGTGGTATGATAAGGCTAAAAAGGACTCAACTCATTAAATCACTTACTTTCAGTTCATTATCAACGAGGTAACGAAGCTTGCATCACTTTTTATACTTCAAAAAAGGAGGAGTTTAGTTTTTTTATATTCGTCTGTATATCTATATGCTCATCGATGTTTTCGCAGATTTTGAAAATTCTTTTTCATTTGGTAGAAGAAGCTTGCGCGGTGAGTCCATATTATTAACTTTGCTTGGATGGTTTTTGCGTTAGCTTCGATAGTACGTATTTAATCCATTTTGTGTATCTTGATGACGTTAATTCTTCCTGTCACTGCTGTTTACATAGCAAGTAGAGGTAAACGAATCAGTGTGGGGTAACATTACAATGTAAAAACCGGCCAAGTGCGTGTCGGACCACGCATAATGAAGGGTTCCGTAGTTGGAATGAATTTATCCCAAGAACAAACTTAACATTTTTGTTGAAAAACATATTCTCCCATACATTCCAACTGAAAATGCAAGTTTGTACGCACAATATTGAGAGATTTACCATGTTGTTTTGAGACCACAGACTTCTTATAGGTTTTTCTGTAATCTATAGGTATAGAACAATTTTCGGTATTTTTGTTTAATTTTAGGCTCAGCAGTTTCGGAGATAAGAGGGGTAATGGTTAATTTTCGTCTATTATCTTAAATAACTTTAAAACAATTTACTTTAAAACTATTAAAAACATATTTTTGAGATCGTCACAGTAAGCCCTTTCATTGGATACGTCACACGGTACAGATTACTAAACCTTTTCATTAAATTTTCTATTTGCCCCCCAAAAATTACCCCCATATTCAAAATTCATTTATTTACGTTACACATCTGTGTTTGGGCCACAGAGATTTATATGTGTACCAAATTTTAACTTAATGGGTCCGTTAGATTCGGAGTAAATTGGCTGTGACAGACGGACGGACAGATAGACACACGAGTGATCCTTTATGGTTCAGTTTTTTCCTTTTGATACCTCAAAAGGAAAAAACTGAACCATAAAGGAACCCTAAAAATAAATTTAATTTCGGAAATCAGTGGTAAAAAACTAAAATACAGATCCAAAAAAACACCGACTTCCGAAATTAAAGTTATTTTTTAACTTTTGTTGTTTTTGTGTAAAAAAAACTTTTGACGCAAAGCAACATTACCTACCTATTGGGAAATTCAGCTCTTGAGTTAATTAATCAAAGGCGGAAGTACCGCCTACAATAACGCGTAGTTTCGGTGGGCTAACTAATACAACTTACGCACGTAATCTCATTGAGATTTATTGCAGATAGAACACTTTATTCTCTGAGCTATTATACCCGGAATTTCCTGGTTTGAAGGCTGCGTACTCGAACTCCGGTTTAACATTTGAATCTAGGTCACCGGGAGTACAGAAAATCAGCACGGCTTGAAGTTTCAAGCAAGAATGTACAAGTCAATTTTATTGTAGACAGAACTTATCAACTGCAATAAACACAAAAATCAGTTTACTGAACTTATTAATGATAGAAGAAAACAGTCCATTAGCAGCATTTTCTTTTTATTACTGAATGGAGCTGCTCTTTACCTCGATCACGCCTGATGAAAAGCGATAGATGAGGGCTGTGATGGAACGAGCGTGACCAGAAGATGCCTCTTTTTCACTCTTGCTTTGAAGGCAAAGCTAGCATTTCATATTTAATTGTTTAAAGCTCTTTTTGTTTACAGTTCCTAGGAAAAACTTGTTGTTGCAGAAAAAGACACGACTTATCTAAGACCGAACTACATCGCATGTGCAAATACAATATGATATTACGAGCTTTTCAATATATCAGCACACATGTCACCCTGAACCAGCCTAATAACAGACCAATTACATGCGCGACGCAGACCTCGTCACATACTCGTATAATGTTCACAATTCTAATTTTTGCAGACGTCAAGAACGACCAGGGCGTGCGCCACATTGGAAATACCTGCAGAGAGCTAGAACAATACATTAGTATTGACTTATCTAGTAAGCTAATTATTATTAATTCATGACATGTTTTTTTTTAAAGTGAAAGTAATTTTTTTTCTATTGGCATAATTTGGATTTTGTCTATAGGAATTTTCATTCATTTTCTGACAATACGAGTATAACCGTTAATTCATTTATTTTTTATCATGGGAGCAATTTGGTTTCCAAAAACGGTAGAAGTACTTTAGTTTACTTCTACTTATACGTCTATTAATATTGGGAAAGAGACATTTATATAACCTATATCCAATCCTACAGCAGTTGTACAAACCGCTTTCAAAATCTTGAAACATGACTACATGCCAAACTGGAATTGCAAAAAGCGCTCTAGTTACGAAGTTTAATATAATTTATGTATTAGATATAACAAACAGATTACTAACTATTGTCGACAAACATACCATGTAGTAACAACAATTTGATTCGATATCAATAAATCACAGAATGCACGTGATTGAATATACAATATAATATGAACAGACGCCAGCACATCAAGCTACCCGAAACTGTCAAATTTTCCCAATTAACTTCAACAACAACTGAACGTTATGCTTTATGGATAAAGTTGAAAATCTATTAAAGATATTCGACAGATTCTGTACATGAGATAATATGAAATGGTGAGAAAACCGGCATGTCCTAAAACCAAAAATTCGATGACATGTGTCATCTACCAACCAGCACAGGGCCCGCGTGTTAGATTATAGCTCACCCCCTCTCGAAGAGAGGAGGCCTGTGTCCCAGCAGTGGGAATATCATAGGCTGATTATAATATGAAATCGACAGAGAAGAATTTCAGTGCGACGAGTCAAAAATGCGGGAAAAATTAATAAAATATGCACTCCAAGGTTAAAAGACACACAATTCTAAAATTAAGAAATGGTGTCATATTTAAAAAAAAAAACAACCAATAAAAAAATGTTTTACAGGCTGCATTGCGTCAAAGCTCCAAAAACTAATTATTTGAAAAATAAATTGTAGCGCTTGATACTAATTTAAGCTGAACCAAAAAATACACATACAAAAAGTTCTATTAAAAATCATACGCATACCTATTGAACATCAACCAACCCGCACTGGGCCAGTGTCGTGGATTACGGCCCACTCCCTCTTACCGAGAGGAGGCCCAGTTATATCTATTGATAACAATGTAAAAACAAAACACCCCCGATTTTCATATACGTTTATTTAAATCCCGGTTTTCTAAAAGAGGACTTAAATAATTCAACACCTTAGATTTACCAATCCGCATTACGAATCGGTAAATCACATCACAATGATTGATAGTTCACGATTCCGATATTATAAATAGACAACAATGCCTACGGTATATTATAAGAATAATTATCAATGGAAGCCTACGTTTTAATTAAACTAGATCCGGACACAAATCAACCCGTTCGTATTAGTAAACTGATATAGGAAATGCGACTAGGCTTTTCGAAAAAATATCGATGTATCTTTAATTATATCGATATTTTTATGTGATAATCTTGCCATGTATCGATTTACCGATTTTAAATACCGAGTTTTGAAAACGTGTCAAAATCTAATTACTTTACACCCATTTAAAAAAAAACACCTTAGCTCGGCTAAAGTTCAGAAATTCAGATCCGTAAAAAATACAGCAACCACGCCGCACGCGTCCGTGCCAAGTTAGCCGATATATCGAATCGATTTTTTCCTGAATATATCGAAAGTGATAACAATACAGTATTATCCATATTTTTCACATTTCCGACAACCCTAACTGCGACCTTGATACATGTCAAAGTTACAGAGTCAAGGTGCGCGCACATTTCTCCGCCCCACCGCGCTAGCTTGCGCACGCGCTGCCCGCGTTCTATAAAACCATACGGCAGGACCAATGACATTAATCAACTTTTGATTCTTACAATCTAAACAACCAAAAATGTTCAGCAAAGTAAGTTGTTACAATTATTGTTTTAAAAATGTTATTCAATTCAAATATTATATTGACTTTACATCAGATGATGATGATTGTTAGCTTTACGAAAATAAGTGTTAATAATTAGATCACATTTTCAAACTGAAAACTAGATATATAAAATATTTATTTATTTATTCTGGTATTTAATCGGAATAATAGTTTTAGGACATAGCAAGATAAATATTTTCAGTTTTTAAGTATTCACTGAAACCGATTTTTCAGATCATAGCCTTCGGCGCCCTCTTGGCTGCTGCCAACGCTGGTCTCCTGGGACATGGCCACGCTGTGTCCTCGCAGAGCATCGTCCGTCACGACGAGAGCCATGTTGCCCCCCTGCACTACGCAGCTGCCCCCGTAGCACACTACGCCGCTGCCCCCGTAGCACACTACGCCGCAGCCCCCGTAGCACACTACGCCGCAGCCCCCGTAGCACACTACGCCGCTGCCCCCGTAGCACACTACGCCGCTGCCCCTGTAGCTCACTACGCCGCCGCTCCCGCTCACTACGAAGGACATGACACTTACGTAAGTCTTTATTTACCTAAAAAAGTACTAGAACTTTTTCTTTTAGAATTTCGTAGTAACTTAAAAATTCTGACCTTGTTTCTACATTTCCAGGCTCACCCCAAATACGACTACTCTTACTCCGTGGCTGACCCTCATACCGGTGACCACAAGTCCCAGCACGAGAGCCGCGATGGTGACGCCGTGCACGGATACTACTCTCTGTTGCAGCCTGATGGCTCCGTGCGCAAGGTCGAGTACACCGCTGATGACCACCATGGGTAAGATTCGAAAGGCAATGCTTAACAGTGGTCTTGTTTTCTTTTTTGTTGTTATATTAGACTAAACTTTTTGTTTTTTCAGTTTCAACGCTGTCGTGCACAACTCCGCCCCCGCTGTGCACCCCGCCCCCGCCCCCGCCCACGGCTACCATCATTACTGAACGTTCCTAGTTGAGTGATTGTTATGAATGTCTGACCTACAACCTACCTATTTATATTTTTGTATGAAACAAGTGTGATAAGTGTATGATGAAATATAACTTAAAAATATATTTTCTTTCTTTTATTTTGTCGTTTGAGAACAAATAATCCAGCATTTCTTTAATTAAATTAATAGATTAGGTAGGTATAGAAAATTCTAACCTTTATAATCGCCATGTAGTAACAATATTATCTGTTTAGGTAAATCTTATTTACATTACGTGTACCTACAATAATTTACAATTACCTAATATAACCTGCAAGCTTTCTCTTTAGATTAGGTACTGTTATTCAAGAAACTTGAAATACTTATACCTAATGTGAATTAGGTATACCTAAGTATTTAATCTGTTTGAGTCTGAACTATCATAGTTATGATGACTCATAACTATGATAGTTCAGACTCAAACAGATAAAAAATTTCGTAGTTTTGGGATGTAAAAAATTTTTCATAACTTATGACATATTTTAAAACTAAGAAACTTTTTTGCCACTAGATTTACAAATCTTGTGCATACATATAGGGTGACTGGTAATTAGTGACCGATACTTAAACACGTGATTTTACTCATCATTATGGACAACTTTTACTATGGGACCAAACCTGAAATCGCGAAAAAAAAATCAGCTGTTCCCTACATTTTGACGAGTTAGACGAACATAAATGTAGGGAACAGCAGATTTTTTTTTCGCGTGTTTAAGTATCGGTCACTAATTACCAGTCACCCTATATATGAAGTAATTATAACCAGATTATTCAATAACACCAATGAAGGAATCAAACATGACTTTGGTGAGCAAATTCTGATAAAAACAACACAAACCCATATTTCCTGGCTTTTATTTTGTATTTGTTAATTCTTGCTTTTCTTTTCTTATATATATAGATTTTGTCCATAACCACAAACTACATGATATTGTTTGCTGCAGTTAAATATTTGACAACGGTCATAAGTACGGCTTTGTTTCCTTCCATTCATCAAACATATTCCGTTTTCTGTCTATCAAAAATGACTTCCTTAATGGTATGGTAATGGTATTACGACATACAAATATTCGACGAATGTCAATCAACTCAGCCTATCGCAGTCAACTGCTGGACATACGCCTCTCCCAGGCTGCACCACAACACCCTGTTCTCCGCCTTCAGCATCCAGTATCCCAACCACCTTCTTTACGTCGTCGGTCCATCTAGCTGTGTTTGACGAATGTATTGAAACTGTTTTATAGGTAAGTAACCATATTATTTTGATTTAAAAGAGTGTCCATGGAGTTTCTTGCCCGTTCTTCTCCATAGGTGCTTACGCTTTGGAATGGGCAACTAGCTTCATCTTTCTGACTGACCAACCCCTTGACAATTCAAAACTGCCTGTAATTGGTTTAATTGAAATAAATGCTTTGAGTTTGAGTAACTAAGGACAACTGTAACATTAACCTATTAGCACACTGGAGCCACAGACTTAAGATATTGTTTATTGAAACGAACCGAATTTATTGTTAATGTATTCGCTACACCCTATGCACCTCATTCTAGACAATTAACACGCACAACACTTTGTCATTTGATAAGTAATATTTGCACACAGCATGAATGTTTACATTCGTAAAGTATTTTTTTTATTTTTGACTACATGGTTTTTTTCAGTTAGTTTTAATGATTGTCTAGCAGTCGTTATGCTTTACACACTACCAAAATTAAATGATATCACGTGGAATTTTTTGGAATTTCTTTAATCGTTAAATTATATATACATTACTGCAGCGGCCTGCAAAAGACTCATTGATGGACAAACGTGAAAATGTGGGCCGATGCACTCATACGTGAGTTCAGAAATGCGTGTAGGGAATCGCGCAAATGCGGGATCCCGCACCTTTTTTGTGGGATTCAAAACGAGGGGATTGGGCATGAGGGATTAAAAAAAAAATTTTAGGAATATAAATGTCAAAAATTTAGGTTTTGTGTTTTTTGAATCGGTGAAATGGTAGATAGCGTGATAACAGAGAATGTTTATGAAAAAAAGGGTTCTTCAAAACCAGCATACGAGATTACGGCTGTTTAAAATACACACTTTATTTGTTACAAAAAAAAAGCGTCACTGACTACAAACTCCAAAAAACACAAAGAAAAGATTTCTTTAATAAGTCACACACAGTTAAACACAAACCTCATAACAGTAAATCAAGACTATAATCATAGTGCTTGAAGGTAAATGTTATACTGGGTATAAACATACCTAAATGTGATACACAAAACAACTTAATTAGCCTCAAAGTCACTTGAGTTTATTTAAGTAATTTTGCCACCTGTCAAGTTATATGACGATGAGGCGGTTACCCTAAATTGAAGCTATAACAACAATAATAAAACAATTCAATTTTTTTTTTTAATTTCCTTTATTTAGATTTGCAATTGAATACTTATATAAATATTTATTTTAGTAATTATTAAAATTTTATTTTTTATTTTTTGTGGATAAGATTTTTATTTGACAAATAAGGCACAAATCTTAACATGAAAACACTGCACAGTACAAGAGTAATTTAATTAAACTAGAATCATAATTCCCCTTGACAGCGATTTCTTCCCCTTTTTATACACATTGTGATTATTTTTTACTTATTAACATTATTATTATTATTATATTTGTGCTTATATTTATTTGTAATTAGGTATATTATATTCAGTTTTGATAGGTTTATCTTTTTAAACAATGACATTTGCTTACTTTGTAAAGTATTATATTATTTTTTCATTGTGAATGTGAAGACGATGTGGGTCATTTTACATACTTATATATATTTTTTTATTATTCTCTCTGTTCTGTTTTTTTTTTCTCATGGTCTGGCAGTTTGAGTAATTTATGTGGCCTACCCAAATGTCCTTTCTTTGGTATTGTTCGTCGAATCGTTGAGCTCCTTAAGTCTTGAGTTGAGCTGCACGATTTTTGACAAATGCGTGCACTGACTGGACAGGTCCTCTCAATCTGTGTGGTTCTTTCCTCAAAAGACCACCTCAGACATCGATCTACATGGTCTTCATATAACCTGACCAAGATTATGTCTGGACTTTAAAAGAGACTGTGACCTCTGAGTTTGTTTCGGCCTTTCTTCTCAGAGTAGTCAGATAGGAAACGCCGACTTCATCTAGTTATAAAAAACATGACTGACGTGTAAAAGTGTTTGTACAAACCTACTTACAAAAAAATAAAATCATTTCAAATCATTTCAATCATTTCATCATTTATATTTAAAATATTTGTTCCTCAATGTTCATGATTGCACCTACCAATGTTTGTCTCTGCTTATTCCAAAGGTTGACTGGTAGAAAATGCCTATGGCATTGAGTCCGCCTCTGTACATTTATATGCTTGAAGTATTAAATAAATAAATTATTTAACATAATA
Organism: Oligia fasciuncula; assembly: GCA_963082905.1. NCBI lineage: Eukaryota > Metazoa > Arthropoda > Insecta > Lepidoptera > Noctuidae > Oligia > Oligia fasciuncula. The sequence goes on from OY720392.1 coordinate 8,368,274, forward strand.
ATAAAAATGTTAACTGAAGTATTTTCATTTGTGTGTAAAAAATGCATTAAAAACATAACCCTCCTTCTGGCGCAGTCGGGTAAAAAGCCAAACTAAGTTTTTAAATTACTTTTGTGTCTGTCTATTCACAAAATCACTCTAATACCAAACTTTTATGAATAACGTAAGTTACCTAGTCAGTTTTCTGAAAATATGTAAAGTGAGTAGATAACTAGAAATTGGTATAATTAAGTGATGATGAATGAAATGATTACTGATTTTTTTTTTTAATTTTCATTCATTCCTCATTTATTTTCATGAAAGAAAGTTAATTGAAATAAAATATCAATTATTCAAACCGAAACAAATAACACTTTATGTAACTATTACCTTTTTACTTAATACTCTATACATTTTCTTTCCATCAATTAAACTGTATAATAATAACAAAAGTTTTCAATTAGACCTTACACAAAACCACTTCATACACAACACCCTCAGTACACATTACAATAGGAACTATAACCTACAAGGTCTGAAAAGCGTCGTTGTCATAGTTACATAGTCAAGGTGCGTTTGCGCATTTCTGCGCCCCACCCCATGCCATTACTTATTCTCACCGCGTTCTATAAAGCCATACAGCAAATATATTGACATCAATCAACACTTGATTGTAATATACAATACACCAAAATGTTCAGCAAAGTAAGTGAAAAAAACAAAATAATTATAACTTTGATATCAATTTTTGGCGGAATGTTTAACACCTTGTTTCTACACTTTTCTAGCCATTGAGCTACAAGTGACCGTCAGTGTACTAATACACAGCCTACATTTTCAGATTGTGACTTTCGGCACCCTGTTGGCCGCTGCCAGCGCTAGCCTGTACGGCCACGGCCACGTCGGCCACGCCATATCGTCCCAGAGCATCATCCGTCACGATGAACCTCTGCACTACGCCACTCCCGTAGCGCACTACGCAGCTCCCGCAGCGCACTACGCTGCTGCCCCCGTAGCACACTACGCCGCTGCACCCTTGGCTCACTACGCCGCCCCCGTGGCTCACTACGCCGCTCCCGCTGCTCACTATGGCGGACATGACACTTATGTAAGTCATCCGTTCAGGATTTCTTACACCATTAGAATTGATTGAAGAGAGTTTTATAATCCAATTTGGTTATTATTTCAGGCTCACCCCAAATACGACTTCGCTTACTCCGTGGCTGACCCTCACACCGGTGACCACAAGTCCCAGCACGAGAGCCGCGACGGTGACTCTGTTCACGGATACTACTCCCTGGCTCAACCTGATGGCTCCATCCGTAAGGTCGAGTACACCGCTGATGCCCACAATGGGTAAGTTATCAAAGGGTCGAACCATCCGAATATAAAATCATAGCTAGAACACGGCACGGTCTTCATACATTTTGTCAACAAACCTAATCAAAACTTATTATTTTCAGTTTCAACGCTGTGGTACACAACTCCGCCCCCTCGGTGCACCCCAGCCCCGTCCACGGGCACGCTCACCATCATTATTGAGTGATCATCTACGAATGATGATTCCGCGACTATTTATTGTTGTATACAAATGTGATATGTTTGGGATGAAATGCAAAAATAAACTTTGATTTAAAGACAATAATATTGCATTATAATTTCTTCCTAAATGAATACGAACGTGCACACGACATTAAATTAAGGCCTGAATTTTCAATCGACAGATAATTTTTATTCGTGCAATAAAATGAGCTGATGAAAGCTGATGAAATAAAATGAGAGCTGTCGAAAATTCAAAATTATTCCACGGATAAAATTATCTGGCGTTGGAAAAATCAATCCTAAAAGTAAAAATCGAATGTACTTTTACATCAATACTGTCGTGGTTGCAAAAAGTGAAATGGACTCACACTAGAGTCTAGAATACTAAGATCCTGTAGTGCAAGGAGGCAATAAAAATAGTAAATCAACGACAGTTTTCTGCAAAGAGAATAAGCATGCATATTGTTGAAATAACTATATTTATTTCAACAATGCAATAATTAGATTGCGTAGTTTCATAAAACTGGCAATTATTTCACACTGTTTAATAAAATATAATTATAAATTATAATGGAATGCTCATTTAGGTGACTAAGATATAGGAATGCATGTCGTCATTAGATTGTACAGATATTGTGAAAAGTAGACTAACGGACCACGAGACACAGATCAAAATCAAATCTGTGCATTTACTACACAGGTTTGATTTTAAATGTTGGATATCCTGAATGATTGAGCACAAGATCACACCCGTAGCAAGCCACTACACCAATATGCTGAGTATTAACAGTTTTTTTTTACATAATTACAATTAATTAAAACAGTAGTAATATTCCATCACTTACCCTCATAATTATCAATGTTTTTTATTTATTTATTTATTTAGATTCACCAACGTTCGTATACACTACAGAAATTACTTAAAACAACATACCATAAAGAACTAAATGTAACAAACAATTATAGGTAAATACAGCATTTTCATATTGTGACTAAAATAAGTAAACAATCTCAAAAAAAAAACAGTAAGAAAGATGTTACCGGTGGTTCTGATTTTTTGTCAGATGACAAAAGCATCACGAGATAAAGCAAGTCGAACCGGAAAGGCTGTACTATAAGGATAAGGCTTTTAAAAATTGCACGTTTATATACAAGTCCGTTCAAAATAGTAAGAAATGATTTCTAATTATTGCAAATTATTTTGTTGCTACTAACACTATGGACTTACGTCTGAAATAAAGAATTTGAATTTGAATTTAAACACTTAGGTAATTACGAGAAAAAACACGTATTATAATTCAACCTTACGGTCTGTTAATGAACTACTTAAATTAAAGCAACCTAAGTTTTCACTTAGGTACTATATAGTTACCTATCGTAGATGTCACTGTCGTAGGTAGGTACTCTAAAATAAAATGCCCAAGACACTTGTGCTCTGATGATTTTTAATTACCCATATACATATGCGTATTATAACACCACAATTTATAACGAAACCAAAATAATGAACACTAGCAGAACACATGATATTATTATTTTGTTAGGTTATTAAATAACAGTATTAATGAACATCTATTTAACTGAAGTGGCAGTGAGCTGGCCATGTCTGTCGAAGGACCGATGGCCGGTGGAGCAGACGAGTCCTGGAGTGGAGACCGCGTATCGGCAAGCGTAGTGTGGGACGCCCCCCAGCTAGATGGACGGACGATCTAAAGAAGGTGGCTGGGGTAGACTGGATGCGGAAGGCGGAGGACAGGGTGCTGTGGCGCAGTCTGGGAGAGGCCTATGTCCAGCAGTGGACTGCGATAGGCTGAGTTGATTGATTGATTGATCTATTTACCACATCCGCAAGCCTCTCATTTAACTCAACCAAGACTCAATTAGCTCAACGTTCCTAATAAACTAAAGCATTGGATGCTCGGGTGTATCATAATTGATGCATTGACGATTGTGAATTTACTTACCTTAGTAACATTGTTGTTATGTAAGTAGCTTTGCTTCTATTTGGAGTATGAAGAATATCATTAGTCCTATTCGGTGTAGACAGGCGAGATATCATGAAAATAAAAAGGAAATCGCGTTTTTACTATACTACACCTGTCAATGTAAAATGACTTGAACAAGACAATAAAATAGGTAAAGTCAATATAACATAATATAACCATGAAACTAGGATGGTTTATGTAATATTTTAAAACATTTAATGCAGTGTATATATATTATACAAGCTAACGTTAAAATAAATAATATTATGTATTTATAAAAAAGGAGAAGAGCTCATTGGGCATCAACAAATTGTTTGAATGAATCTTAACTTTGATCTATTTACAAAAGATCAACCTTTGATCTATTTACAAAAGATCAACCTTTGATCTATTTACAAAAGATCAACTTTTGATCTATTTACAAAAGATCAAACTGTTTTATATAGAAATAAGATCGGGCATAATTAGAAACACCCAGCTGTCACGCAGGATTTTCCACGGACAATCCAATTCATGTTTGTTGTTAGAAAAAAAGGCCGCAATTATAAACTCCGTTGACTGACTTCAGTAATAAGTAGTAGTTTTAGTTTATCTTGCTTAATATCGCTGTTTATAAAATTTATCCAGCCCTCCTGACTCTGGCCTGTTGGAAGCTGATAGAATAAGCAGTACCTTTGTGCTCTATACGTCTATGGCGTTTTGTTTTTTTTTTTTGTGTACGTCAACAAAAAAGAAACAACTAGGGTGCTAACTGCCTAACTATAAGCATTTTTTATTTATATAATTTTTTGTTACCATTCTTTCGACTGTCAAATCTTTCTTATGTAGAAAAAAAAATCAAAGTCAAATAAAATACTCATTATCAATGTTCATGCTAAAATCGAATTTACAATCGATTCTATAATTCATAGTCAAATAAAATACTCAATATCAATGTTAATGCTAAAACCGAATTTACAATCGATTCTATCATTTTTATTGCCACTGCGACCTTGAGATACATTAACGTATTCAAGATCAAGAGCGCGCACGCATTTCTCCGCCCCACCATGGCGGCGAGTGTGGTTATGCTATTAGTCGGTATATAAAACCATTCAGCAAGTCCATTAGCATCAATCAACACTTGACCGTTGAAACATATACAACAAAAATGTTCAACAAAGTAATTATAATAATACTTTTTTAAATTTTGTCATATTAATGCATTTAAAAGTTTATAATTTGCATAAACTTGCTGGGAGACGTTTTGCTTAAAAATAAAATATTAACTAATTAAAATAAAACTTTCAGATCGTAGCTTTGAGCGCGCTGTTGGCCGCTGCCAACGCTGGTCACTTGGGCCATGGGCACGCTGTGTCCTCCCAGAGCATCGTCCATCACGACGAACCCGCTCACTACGCCGCTCCCGTAGCACACTACGCCGCCGCCCCCGTCGCCCACTACGCCGCTGCCCCCGTCACCCACTACGCTGCGGCCCCCGTCGCCCATTACGCCGCGGCTCCCGCTCACTACGAAGGACATGACACATATGTAAGTCTATATTTAACTAAAAAGTACTAGAACTTTTTCTTCAAGAACTTCATAGTAAGTTCAACATGCTGACTTTATTTCTACAATCCCAGGCTCACCCCCAATACGACTACTCTTACTCCGTGGCTGACCCTCACACCGGTGACCACAAGTCCCAGCACGAGAGCCGCGACGGTGATGCCGTGCACGGATACTACTCTCTGTTGCAGCCTGATGGCTCCGTGCGCAAGGTCGAGTACACCGCTGACGACCACAATGGGTATGTTTTATCTTATCACCTATTTCTACGTAAAATTAAGTAATTGTTGCATAGCATACATTTAATTAACTTTATCTTTACGTACAATCTTAATTAATTGTTATGTTGTTATTTTCAGTTTCAACGCTGTGGTACACAACTCCGCCCCCTCGGTGCACCCCGCCCCCGTCCACGGACACGATTACCATCATTACTGAGTGATCATCGATAACTGATTGTATTGTGCCTATTTATTATTTTGTACATAATGACTGTGATATACGATTCTTAAATATAATGCGAATGAGGCTAACATAAACTTACCTTTATTTATTTATTATTTCCTATACTGCAAAGTGTGTATTAGAAATGAACATCTTTGACGATATGATGATACAGCAGAATGTAATGAATGAAAAATAACACAAAATTTTCTTATAAAACGGTCCTTCTCCTTGCATCGTTCATTCAATGAAATACTCAATACTTTATTTGCATTCCTCAATGTATACTTAGATCGTAACCATGCTGGAGGTAGTGACCACATATAGGATTTTGAACTTTCTCATCATTTATGTTTTCCACTTGCTCCCACTTTCAGCAACACGCACAGCTTCAATTAGATGTAGTTAGATAAATTCCTTACCTCACTAAACATGACAATGGTTAGTGAGGTACGAACTTGATCTAACTAGCGCCAAACGATTAAAGAAAGGCCAAAGGATTAAGTAACCGGTTTCGGTACTTGTTCAAGATACAGGTTAAGTTAAATAGTTTTGAAAGAAGCAGTTACCCCAACAAAGAATCGAGATGTATAATCAATCATATATGCAGATTAATAAAAATTGCAATTGATTGAAGCAATTGCAATTGATTGATTGCAATTGGAACATCATATGTTTAACAAAATTTCATTCAACCCAAATACCTACATAATGGCGGATTCAATGACTTTTCCTACCATTACACCATCTGTGGAGTCAGCACACATAATGCACTTGGTTTTTTAACTAACCAGGGTGCTAACTCTCGAGTTTAATTCCGATAGATCGACATTGGAATTGTGACGTTTCGTACTATTAAGTTCGATGCTAGCGCCAATTGATTTTTATATTGGGTGTCCATTTTGGGGAACTAAGTGGAATTGGGAACGGGCTTGGCGTGGCGTAAACGGTACTCTTGAGTGTATTTTGACAGCTGTGTATTGCGTCAATATTGCGTTGGGATAGTTTGGTGATAGTGATTTTTCCAATATCAAAAGTGTAACTTTTTAGAAATTATTTTGCGTTTTAAGTGGTTTTTTGTGGGTTCTATGAGTATAATATGGCACGATAGGCAGTAATATATAGTGTTTTACGTAATTCCCATAAAAAACAACTGAAACAAAGACGAGATGAGCGTCGGATGATGCGTTATATGAACAAAGCGTTTTCTATGAATAAATACGAATTTAAAGCAAATTACGGAGTGAGCAAGGATTTTACTCCTCATTCGTATTACTTATCAACATTTTTGTCCTATCTCTATACAATAAAAACTCTCTAGAACATTAACTTAATAAAATCGGACTTCGGCATGTTTTCATTATACAAAATTCTTTCTATCTCTAAAACCCGTAGACCGATTTTCATAATTCAAACTAGAATATCAGTTTTGAACATAATCCTTTCATTTGACACTAAAATCTCGCAAATATTCCTTTAAACAAAAATCCTCGTTTTCAAGTTACGTAATTATTCTATAATTTTTCTTCGTACATTAAAATTATCAAAAATTCTACGTTAAATATTGATATCAGATTCTTATACGAAAACTAATAATAAAAACCAGTTAGAAAGCTAAATAGAGCAATACAAACACTTAAAATTTAGTTAATTAGAAAATCAAAATCTTACTCAGTAAAACAGTAGTAGCACATATCGACTCCCACGCTAGGTATTTTAGGGTCTTAATTATCCTATTCTAACTATCACTTTTACATATACTAATATCACTTCACTGGTATCTCAGTAATGTTCACTATTCACATAAACACGTTCGGCGTTCGTTACAAAAACATTAAGTAGGTACTTTATGAAGCAGTTGTTTATCTATTTACTTGGTATCATTTGTATAAAACAGTAATACTAATTAGTTAAGTAACTTAGCAGACAGTAATTATTTCTTACTAAAAATAACCAAACGCGAATAATATTGTCATAAACAAACAAAACATATGTTTGAAATTGGAGAACTGACACGCAGTCTTTTTTTTTAGAAGTGTAGGCAACGATCCTACCTCATGCAGCCAAAGTCATGGTTAATTTTTTGATTTTAATCATTTTCTTACGCCCAAATGAATTAAATACTTTATAATTAATCAATTAAAGAACTATTTATATCATTTTTATTTATTAGCCTTGTTATTTTAGGATAAAGCATTTTAAAGCCACATTACCGGTTTATCGTAATGAGTTGAACCACACTATTGCAGCCCGTTACGTAGCTAAGTTCACGTGTAACAAAATAATGGCAGACCAATGTCAATTTCATTTCAATGGTGACAATATTGTTTTCAAGAGTACCGAATCACGTGACTGTAAAATTAACATCGGAATCGTATTGGCCTTTCATGAGAATTAAAATTAATTTGGAGAGTTAGCCCCCTGTACTGTCCCACATCTGGGTAAACATCTTTCCCAAAGTCTTCTAGATCTCTCTTTGCGCTTCCTTCTGTGGCCAATCTGTCATAAATGAATCCAATACGTGACGCCAGCGCTTGCTAAGCCTACCTCGACGAAACCGCTAGTCTTCAGTCACCCACAGCGTGACGATCCTAGCCCATCTATCATGGTGCATTCGACAGATTTGACCCGCCCAAGCACATTTCAGTCTAACAAACTTGTCACCCACGGCCGCGAATCTTATTTTAGAGCATAGAGATTAGAAAACTTTTATTTCAGACAGGAGTCCATAAGATTAGTAACAATTTTACTTAACTTCTAGTGTTAGTAGGTCACAGACACACTGACTGACAGAACACATTGAGAATACTGTAGGTGCTGCCGCGAATACGCGGCATCAGGAATGCGTTGGCATTCCATTTGGCATTAAATTAATCTCCCACTCCCCACGACCATAGCTCTTCCTGCTGAAGTTTAAGCTGGCTGGCAATAATTAAATTTACTTAAATTCATCTACCTAATTTAGATTGTTTATAGAAAATTAGTTCTTATTTATTAATTCTTATATTTCTACTTTAAACTTGTTTTTAATATACAGTGTTTGAGTTAGTTTGTTGTTTAATTTTATTTCAATACCTAACCACCAACCTAGATTGTCATAAGAGGCCACAAATATTAATTTGTAACAGTGGCCGGAAATAAACGGAGCATTTCTAAAATCTCCCTTATTGCAGGTAAAATGATTATAAGATCACTGAAGATAACATTACACCAAGATACTTAATTCTTGAAAATCACTAACATCCCTGATGCACTAAAACGCCACGGCAGTCGCAGCATTACTCTCAGTACATTATTTTATTGATATGGTAGTATTGCGGAATTATGTTTTTAAATGAACGAGGAGAAAAAATATATTTATAAATAAAGTAAGTGCACATTACAAATAAAATTATCTATAATGCCTATTATTGTCCTACCACAGGGCAAAGCCTCTTCTCATACAAAGAAAGCAGAACATTGATCATCACGCTTGCTCTAGACGGGTTGGCGATTTCACTGACTTATAGCTCTTGCCCGCGGCTTTCCCCACGCGGAAGTCGGAAAAGTTCCCACGGGAACGTAATACCGGGATTAAAACCCTACCCTATGTGTTAATCCCGGTTATAAACTATCTGTGTGCCAAATTTCATCTAAATCCGTTCAAACGATTTTGCGCATCTAAATTTGTTCAGCCGATTTTGCGCCAATATGGAAAATAACTCGAAAAAACAAAATAAAAGAACAAAACATTCGGCATCAGCCTCGTTGCCACACCTCGCAGCAATTACTTTTTTTTTTAATTTTAGTATAATGTATGTATAGATGAGTCTAGGTTTCCCCATGCACGATGATTTCCTTCACCGATGTCAGTCCAAGGTAAACCTGAATAGAAAAAGCCGCTGGGCCACAAAATTCTACATAGTTATTTTCAAAAAAATATTATTCAACAACATACGTAATTAGAATAACATAATCAATAAAATTTCTCTAACTACGAGACTACTAGACTGAGCTTTTAACCGTGTATATTAGCGGCATTACAGATTTCTATGAAATGTAATCGAGTAGGAAATAGTGTTTCTCGGAATATCATGGTGGAATAAATGCGATTCTTTCAAAAATAATCTTCACCATGTGAAACGTACGTTTACAAAATTTATGCATCCATTACAAAACGTAAAATGTCTTCATATCGCCACGGATCAGTAACAAATTTTTTACAGGTTTTTAATAAAAAGTTGCAAAATTTAACGTATGTCCTATTTCACTGTATTTTTACAAATTCTAATATATGACGTAACCAATTCTTGCAAAAATATTTTAGGTATTGTAACTGCGACCTTGAGCCTTGTCAAAGTCAAGTGCACGCATTTCTCCGCCCCACCGCGCCGGCGCATGCGGCTGTGTTTTATATATAAAACCATACAACAATTACGTTGATATCACACAACAGGTGACCGTTGTAAATCAAATACCAGAAATGTTCAGCAAAGTGAGTCTATTTCTAGCATAGACTAGGATTTAAGTTACCGAAAACAGATAGTTTTGAAACTGCCTACTTCAAACAAGTTAAAAAACATTACTTATGCAAAAAAGTGACTAAAAGTTGACTGTGTAATTTTCAGATAGTAGCTTTAGGCGCGCTGTTGGCTGCTGCCAACGCTGGTTATTTGGGCCATGGACACGCTGTGTCTTCCCAGAGCATCATCCGTCACGATGAACCCCTGCACTACGCTGCTCCCGTTGCACACTACGCCGCCCCTGTAGCGCACTACGCCGCTCCCGTAGCACACTACGCCGCTGCCCCAGTGGCTCACTACGCCGGCCCCGTGGCTCACTATGCCGCTCCTGCAGCCCACTACGACGGCCACGACACTTACGTAAGTCATCTGTTCATGGTGACTGCACCATAATTAGAATTAATTGAAAGAGTTCTATAATTTAATTTGGTTATTATTCCAGGCTCACCCCAAATACGACTTCGCTTACTCCGTGGCTGACCCTCACACCGGCGACCACAAGTCCCAGCATGAGAGCCGCGATGGCGACTCTGTTCACGGATACTACTCTCTGGCTCAACCTGATGGCTCTATCCGCAAGGTTGAGTACACCGCCGATGCCCACAACGGGTAAGTTACATAGCACTATTATCATGAAAACTGGATGTTGAACCCGCTCCAGTTTATTTGTTATCATTGTGCTAATATAAACATTATTCTTTATTTTCAGTTTTAATGCTGTGGTACACAACTCCGCCCCCTCGGTGCACCCCGCCTCCGTCCACGGACACGATTACCATCATTACTGAGTGATCATCGATGACTGATTGTTTGTGTCTATTTATTGTTTTGTACATACCAAATGAGAGTGAATGCGATTTCAAAATAAAATGTGATATATCTACCACTAACCTATTTTTTTATATATCTCCAAAGACAGTTCCAATCCCATAAATATCCTGATGAAAATACAAACGACTTCTTGTACATACTAAAAAGCGTATCTACCTAATTTAATCTTTTCAATTAAGAATTGGCAATGACACATTTTAAAGCTATTAAAAAGCTCTATTAGGTAGAAAGCAAGTGCAAGCTCGTGACAGAAAATCAGGGGTTAATTAAGGTGCTATCCATGCTGTATTACTTACTATGCATAGTTCTAGCATTTTTTTTCCTTTCTATATTAATGTCTAGTGCAAACAATTAATTTTTCTTTTTTTTTCAGCACCTCAGTAGGTGGTTTTGTACATACCAAAAAGGAGTGAATGCGATTTCATAACAAAATGTGATATACCACTAATCTTTGTTTATATATATACCTGTAAAGACAGTTTTCCATATAATCCTATAAGTATCCTGATGAAAATACTAACGACATATTGCACAAACTGATACAAGTTAAAAATAAGGCGTACCTTATATATAAGTTTCATTTAATAGTTATGTAGGTATAATATGCCACATTATAAAGCTTAAAAAAAGCTTTGTCAGGAAAAGTGTAATAATGGTATTCAGCTGCATCTTATTAGACTGGAAGCCGACCCTAACATAGTTGCGAAAAGGCTAGGCAGATTGAATCTGATAAAGTGCAAGAGATAGTAACAGGGATAAAATCAGGAGTAATCGAGCTATTTATGCTGAACTTTGCATAGTTCTGGTGCACAAAAGGCTTTTTTAACCGACTTCTAAATAGAGGAAACAATTCGATATTTTTTTTTAATGTATGTTTAGATGGTTGTATTGAGCCCATTTTTTTTTTTTGCACATAATTAATGTGGTAAGGGATTCCTAAATATAACGCGAATTACACTAACAAAAACGTATTTAATTTTTATTTATTTAATCATTCCTATACTGCAAAGTGTTTATTATGACAAACTACCGACCCACCCATGCTTCACACGGATACAATCTACTGATGTGACGACATGTGAAAACAGAGATTACCCATAAACTTTCCGAAATAATGACGGTGAAAACCGATCAAATTCCGTTGCGTAGTTCAGAAGAGCAACGCGGTCACACAGACAGACACGAAAAGCGACTTTTATTTATATTATGTAAAGACGAATATAAAATATGATACAGAAGAAAATAATGAACAAAATCTATTACATTTTATTAATTCTGTAAACTTTTATTTATATTATGTACAGACGAATATAAAATATGATACAGACAGAAGAAAATAATAAACAAAATCTATTACATTTTATTATTTATGTAAACAACTCATCCAGTTTATAAAATTACCCTCCCCTGTGGACCGTTTATCCAATGGTTGAGGTACGAGTAGTGAACACATCAAGGTTTTCGAACTTTCTCCTCATTCATACTTTTCCAACTGCTCCTACTTTCAGCAACATACACTGCTTAAAAAACTTTAACTTTTAGGGACGGATTTGATCAGACCAGCGCTAAACGATTAAGCAATGAAGTTCAGCAACCCCAGCAGCATAGATTACATCGTTGACGTTGAAGATCAGCTCATTAAGTTAATTAGTTTTGAAAGAAGCAGTTATTACGCAGTTTAACCTGCATGCTACTAGCTAAGTTTAAATTTCGACAGGATGCAATTTATGTAGTTTATTTAGTCAACCTCGTAATTGCTTTAGAGCTGATTTCACCAATGTCAGATATCTTTTATTCGTGGAAAAGAATTGTCGTCTGACAGTTCTTGTATGGAAAACCTGTCAAAATTCATTTATTCTTATTAAAAGACACTAGGTATAAAAGTTTGGTGAAATTCGGAAACTACCCTTAGGTTGAATGTCCCTTGCACTTCATAAAAAGACAAGGTCTATTTGTCTATGTGACAGTTAGATAATTTCAACCATAATGAAGTTTTAATTTACAGGGAACATTATATATTCACTAGGTATTTTAATTTTAAACTATTTATTTATGATTAATGCATTTCTAAGCTGAAGTTAGAATTTTTTTTCTCGATCACGCCTGTTGGAAAGCGATGGATGAGGTCTATGATAGAACGAGCGTGCCCAGATGATTCCTAAGGCACTGGAACTCCCACGCATCGAGGAAACACAGCAGGCTGCTTGACGCCGGACTCCGGTGGGAACCCGGGTGGTCGCAAACCAGGCGAGCGTTAGCCCTACCACCACAAGGGAAGAATTGGCGTGTGACTGCGCCGAGCGCTTGGTTCACTTGAGTAACTGGCGGAACAAACTGTGCTACACGAGAAGGCTTCTTCATGCATCCCAATATTTGCTGCTTACTTTAAACAAACGGTTGCATACTTTAAACAGCATGACTTCCCGGCTTTGATTATATAATGTCCTTCCCGGATAAAATTTCTCAACTATTCGTAGTATGACGAATTATTATTATTATTCATCTAGACTGTTCGACCCAACCAATAGAACACTATCATTCAGTAATTAAAAAACATACAGCTAAGTAATGGTTACGTATGGATGAACCAAAACCAACAAACTTTTAACCGACTGTACTGTTACAAAATCTAATATTGCACGTAACAAATAATTCTTACAACAATATTTTTGGAATCGTAACTGCGACCTTGAGCCTTGTCAAAGCATTCAAAGTCAAGTGCACGCATTTCTCCGCCCCACCGCGCAAGCGCATGTGGCTTTGTGTTTCATATATATAACACGATACAACAATTACTTTGATATCAAACAACAGTTGACCGTTGTAAATCAAACACCAGAAATGTTCAGCAAAGTGAGTGTATCCTAGAAAAAAATATAGTTACCAACATTATCTAGTTTTTTACTAGACTAGTGACTAAAGTTGACAGTGTTGCTTGCAGATCGTAACTTTGGGCGCGCTGCTGGCCGCTGCCAACGCTGGCTACTTGGGCCATGGACACGCCGTGTCTTCCCAGAGCATCATCCGTCATGACGAGCCCCCGCACTACGCTGCTCCCGTTGCGCACTACGCTGCTCCCGTAGCACACTACGCCGCTGCCCCCGTGGCTCACTACGCCGCCCCCGTGGCTCACTATGCCGCTCCTGCAGCCCACTACGACGACCACGACACTTACGTAAGTCATCTGTTCATGATGACTGCACCATAATTGGAATTAATTGGAAAGAGTTTTATAATTCAATTTGGTTATTAATCCAGGCTCACCCCAAATACGACTTCGCTTACTCCGTGGCTGACCCTCACACCGGTGACCACAAGTCCCAGCATGAGAGCCGCGATGGTGACTCTGTTCATGGATACTACTCCCTGGCTCAACCTGATGGCTCCATCCGCAAGGTTGAGTATACCGCTGATGCCCACAACGGGTAAGTTGCATAGCACTATTATCTTGAAGTCTGGGTGTCGAACCCTCTAAAATTCTTTTGTCAACATTATGCTAATATAAACAATATTCTTTACTTTCAGTTTCAACGCTGTGGTACACAACTCCGCCCCCTCGGTGCACCCCGCCCCCGTCCACGGACACGATTACCATCATTACTGAGTGATCATCGATGACTAATTGTTTGTGCCTATTTATTGTTTTGTACATACCAAATGAGAGTGAATGCGATTTCAAAATAAAATGTGATATACCACTAAACTATTTTTAATATATACATTATCAATATCTACGACCCCATAAGTATGTTTATGGAAATATTTACCATATTAAACTTATCACTGATACAATTGCTTAGTATGTTAATTTAAAATAATCTTTACGAGGCTTACAAGAGCATCTACTACCTAAAGTTCTTACAAATAAGCCTTAGGTAACTAATTTACTTATTAGTTTCATAAAAGAGCGGAATGTTACACATATAAAAAAGCGTGTATCTTTGACAAAATTAACATTACACCCACAGTACCAAGTACTACCTACGCATTGGCAGACTGCAATCAAAAACTAACGTAATATGTAGAAACAATAAATAAATAGCCCGCCAGGAAAACAATTGATACAAACATCAATTACAAACCATAACTCCTTCAACGAGGAAATAAACTATCATGTCGGTTACGGTTTCATTCATTATGAATTTGTCTCCCTACTGAAACCGGTAAGGCGCCTACTCACTTTAATAAAATATTTCAATGTAATCATGAAATTATAGTGAGAACTTTCTCTGTTACAAATTGTTCGGACTTTTGACGGTAATAATAATATTATATAACCAACAGAATAAGCCGGTCGATTCTGTAAAAATCTCAACGTGAAAACTTAGGTGAAGTGAGTTTGTTTTTGCTAGGAATTGACACTATTGACAGCTCACTTCACCTAAGTTTTTACGGTGAGATTTTTACAGAATAGCACCGCTGGTCTCACTCTGTCTGAAATCTATTAGTGGCTTTTGTGTACAGGATATTAATTAAGATTTGTTACAGTTGTAATAGCAATCATGTCATTTGGTTTAAATAGGTTTGTATTTTTATTATTTTATGTGTCTTTCAAATGTATTATTTTATTTTTTGTGAATGTGAGAACGTTATAGGCCTTATAGACTCTAGATTTGTAGACCATTTTCTATTTTGTTAGTACTTGTTGACAAGCCTACATTATTTGAAAACATTGTAAAAGCAAATTATTTTTAAAAGAGTAATCGTAGAGTTTCTGGCTGGTTCTTCTCCATAAGAAACGACCGATTGGAACCGTGCACCTAACTTCTGATGTAGGTTTAAGTGAAATAAAATATGTATTTTAATTTTGCACTTCTTAATAATTATAATGTAAATAATTTTATTTTGTTTTAATCGTTCTTGGGTTTTATCAGATTTTATTTGATTTATGATTTCAATGCCAATTGGTGTTATAAGTCTTCGCTACATCGGGGCTCAGCATCCAGCATCACACAAGAGTGATTCTAAAACAAAATTATTTTTATAAAGGTTGTATTCTTACAGGCATTTAT
Organism: Oligia fasciuncula; assembly: GCA_963082905.1. Lineage (NCBI taxonomy): Eukaryota > Metazoa > Arthropoda > Insecta > Lepidoptera > Noctuidae > Oligia > Oligia fasciuncula. Next base: position 8,384,117 of record OY720392.1, read on the forward strand.
GCCCATCTTTATTTGTTCCTAGTGGTTCTGATACTATGTAAACCGCAACTTGAAAAATATACCCTAATGTTATTTTCCCGTATCTCATCATATAGGTACTGGGCCAGTTTATGGTTTTCCACACGATAATCACATGTGGATGTTCTGCCTAGCCAGCCTGTGACCGCAGCTGACTTGCTTCCCTACGTCTAAGGCTTCCTACAGACAGACTGCAACATCGCAGTTTCGATGCAGTTGACTTTAACTGCTTCGAAACCTAGTTATGTCAACTGCAGCCGTGCAGTTTAGACCCTAAGAAACTTATTTTCCGCATTAAAATTGAGAGATGCCTCACTGAGAGCCTACCACTAAAAATAAAAATAATAAAAAATACCTACCGCTTATCAATAACAATGCTATGGCCGGCTAGTCCAAAATTTAAAAAAGTTAAACAAACAAATTGATATATCACATATAAATGGTGAAGAGATAGAAGAAGTCAAAGAGAAACAATCTTATTCATACCCATCATAACATACAGTACCTACTATTTATTTTCAACGTAAATTTGCAACCCACACCGGCTTTCATCAAACTACATATTTTAGCATTCTAAAGCATTTACATACACATTACTTTCAAATCAACAAACTATAAAATCGTTTTAAAAACAAAGTAGGTATTCTAGAAGTTAAACATACAAAATACATAAAAAAAATTAAAAGTAGGCACTCACGCGAGTACTAATTGTTTTTTTTTATTAAACTGAGTCCTTACTGTTGTATCGAAACTGCGACCTTGATACATGTCAACATTACAAGTCAAGTGCGTGCACGCATACTCGGCCCTACCGCGCTCGAGTACTCAGTACCTAACATAATCTATAAAACCAAATTGCGAGTCCATTGACATCAATCAACACTTGATTTTTACAAACAATACAACCGAAATGTTCAGCAAAGTGAGTATTGAAATAAACAGTCCATGATTAAACTGAACTTTCTAAAGCTTAAGCTTTGTGAAAAAGTTGACACCTTCATATGTTTCACCTCAAGATTAATTACATGCACGTTAGCAAAAGCTCAAGAGATAACACATCTTCGAACAATCAAAGACCAGCCAATTAAATACTATAACCTTTTGCAACCGAAATATTGAATAATACTTTTCATCTTTCACTTTCAGATCATAGCTTTCGTGTCCTCCCAGAGCATCGTGCGTCACGATGAGGCCCATGCTGCATCCCTGCACTAAGCTACTCCCGTAACGTACTACACTGCTCCCGTAGCACACTACTCCGCTCCCGAAGACCATTATGACGGCCACGATACATACGTAAGTGTAACTTTTATTGTTAATATGTATTTCGAATATTATTTATTTATGTATTTTTGTGTGTATATTGTGTGCCTTAACCTAAGTCAAATTTCATTTTCTTTCTGACTTTCTTTTAATGATTTTATACTGCAGGCTCACCCCAAATACGACTTCGCGTACTCTGTGACTGACCCTCACACCGGTGACCACAAGTCCCAGCACGAGAGTCGCGACGGTGACGCCGTGCACGGATACTACTCCCTGGTGCAGCCTGATGGCTCCGTGCGCAAGGTCGAGTACACCGCTGACGACCACCATGGGTACGTTACCATATACATAATATCCTTCTTTTATTATATGTACTCCTCCTGTAATCACTTTAATTAATCTTCATATTTTTTTTTTTAGTTTCAACGCTGTGGTGCACAACTCGGCTCCCTCGGTGCATCCCGCCCCCGTATACAGACACTCTTACTATCATTACTGAATGATCAACTGATTTTTGTGTGAAAGCTTGAACAGTTTTGTAATTATTTATCCGTTTGTATGTATTGTGTGTGAAATGTGAATAAATTGATAAAACCTTTAATATCGTGATTTGCTCTACAACAATCTTGAATAGAATGTAACCGTACCGTACCGTGTTGTGTAGGTTTATGCGTCTCTTTATATTTAAAATATTTATTCCTCAATGTTCTTGATTGCACCTACCACTGTTTGTCACTGCATCACCCAAAGGTTGACTGGTAGAAAATGCCTATGGCATTAAGTCCGCCTCTGTACATTTATGTGCTTGAAGTATTAAATAAATAAATAATAACCCACTATAATTAGAGAGCTACTAAACTCCATAAGAACGTTAAGCCTTGACAGTCTCGGAATGTAAGTTCTTTGCGTAGGAGTGATATGGACTAATATTACCTACCTACATAACTAATTTGATATTTATTTGACCAATTATTGTGCTGTAGGTCTTAGTAAAGCGGTATTATTTTATGAAGCCAATAAATATCACGGCTACGTCATAAATTCTACCTTTAATGATATACATATTATTGGATTGCTTAAACTGCCCTTAAGCTGACCAAATAAAATACCATAACCACATCATGCTGACTGTGTATTTGCGTAAAATTCTTATCTTTTATATTAAAAAGATAAGAATTTTACTATTTTAATTTATAGTCACGACTTGAAACAGTTTTGACTAAATTATTGAGCAAAAATTTTTTTTTTTAAATAATTTAAAAAGTTTTATTTTCCGAAAACCAAAACTAATTATAAAAACGTGCTTCAAAGCACAAAGGGAAAGAAAGAAAGAAAAATATTTTATTTGGGACACACGCAGGAATAAATCTAACAAAATCATGAAAACAATAAAAATAAAATAAAAAAGAACTTTTAAGGACATCTAAGATACTAACAAAATAATGAAAACGACAAAAAGAAGGAAAACCTGTGCGAGGCCAAAAAGCTCCAATATCAGCATGATGCAGCGATATTTGAAAAAAAACATCGCCGCGCTGTTCAGTTTGCTTGAATTATCTTCATAGCATCCGCCTGGATCTTTTAAACCTTTCCAGTTGTAAATCAAAAACTATAAATGTTACACTTACAAACAGAGCAAGACACATTTTGACAGCTTTATTATTCAGTAATGCTAAAATCTGACGTAATGAAGTCCGTTCTGTTGTGTGCAAATCTCACCGTGAAAACTTAGGTGAAGTGAGCTGTCATTTCGTCTCATCAATCAATCAATTCAGCCTATCGCAGTCCACTGCTGGACGTAGGCCTCTCCCAGGTTAGGCCACAACACCCTGTCGTCCGCCTTCCGCATCCAGTCTGTTCCAGCCACCTTTTTACAGTCATCATTCCACCTGATGCTAAAGATTGACACTATTGCCAGCTCACTTCACCTAAGTTTTCACGGTGAAATTTTTACAGAATGGATCGGTTGTTGTCGAATGTAGATAATACTCACTCAAATAGTATAGTGTTCTGTGACCTACAAAACCAAACAACAATAACTTTATTATACGTTTAGCATTTTCCAATCTACTATTCCGGAACTATTAAACTGCTAAATATTTGCAATAAATCTTATAAATAAATTGAAATGGTTCATAGCTAAGCTCGTATGTCATAGTTCCAGATTTACTTTTAATACAAAACGGCTCTATTATGTAAGAATTATGAACACAAGAATTTCAGACATATCTGCCTGTAGATTCTAGTTCCTTGTGTGAACATAATAGAATTATTCCGTTTAAATTGTGGGTTGCAATTTGAATTATGTATTGAATACAACATAATACCATGATAAATGCCTGCCTGTGAATAGAATTTTTACATTTGAATTGCATTGTTGCTAAGACATGAACAAGTTAAGTTGTTGCTGTACACTACTCTACAAACAACTCCCCAAATGAGAAGTTATGCCAAGGTTGAGAATTGCAAAGCAAGGGGGTGTTATCCAGTCAAGCGTAATTAGGATTTTATTTAGAATGATTTCAAAATCCATTACTTGTAAGAGCCTGTGTAGGGAAATGTGTACATCATGAAGAAATATAGGTAATATAGAAAACAAATTAAGCAAATAATATATCTAGGTACTTGCACGTCGTTAAAATAATATTGTAGGTAGGTGTGTACAGTACAACAGTACAACCAAGTATATTATTGAAAGATTTATTAAAACAATTGAGATTTATTTAATAACTGCACTAAATATACCTATATTAACCACGCTATTTAGCTTCGGAGACTGTTCCTGTACTAGCACAGCCTTGAACTTACAACTTGAGTAAATCCACAAAAAATACTAAAATCGGCATAATAATAGTACGGTATGATAATATCGACAGTTTTTGTCAACATTGCACTTTACGGTATTATCGGTTTGGGCATTTTTTCCGTTACTTCAAACTGAGATCACGTTGCACCTCGCGGCACGGCCTCGCTCGCATCGAACTACAAAGCAGTGACAAACATTCTTCTTCAACTAATAAACAACATAAAAAAACATGAATAAACATTTTCCTGTTGATCTACTAACTGTTAATCGTAATAATTGAAGTTAAGTATCATCATGATCATCATTTTAGCCGAAAAACGTACGCTGCTGGACACAGGCGTCCCCCAAGCACAGCTCGACCAGTTCTAAGTATGAGTAAATGATGTACATGCATACATGTAATATAAGAGTCCTTAATAATTTCGTCGTTCTGACAATTCGCCAGTTCGGTAGATCTACCTGTATGTAATGTATGATAAATAACTAACGCACTAAGTCAAATTCAATTGGGAGCTGTTCACAAAACCTCAGCATTATTATAACCCCAAGTAAGAAACCGAGCACTGGTGGCCCAGTGGTAACGGCCGCGATTTACGAGTTGTAGGTCGTAGGTTCGCACCCAGGGAGGCCCTTTACTTTGTGTAAATTATTTCATCACCACTGCTCTCGAATCGGTAAAGGAAAACTTCGTTAGGAAACCAAAAATTCGAAGACATGAAGACATCTACCAACCCGCACTGGGCCCGCGTGGTGGATTACAGCCCACTCCCTCTCACCGAGGGATGATTTGGTAGCTAAGTAAACAAGAAGCAGCGAACTCGTTAACACAAGAGAACACTGATTCTTGCCCTATTATTTACCTGTAATTACAGTACAGTAAAGCAATCATCTCGGTTATTTTGACCATTAATTATGAAAGCAATCACTGGCACATTTTCAGTAGAAAGTATTATAAAATAAGATGGAAGTAGGAATAACAAAATGGCTGAAAGAAAGAGAGACCTCAAATTAATTGGGGAAGGAAGATGATGATGACCATATTAGGACCAGTTGAATGGCACATTTGCAGTGATTCATACCCGTCAAAGTCTGGTATTTGCCTGCAATAAGACAAATGTACCTACTTGTCACTCGTTCATTCATAAGCCCACGCACTTGAAAATTTCGTTCATGCGTACAATTTTTTTGTTTAGCTGAACAAAACATGCACATTTAGACGGCATGACCACGCCGTTATCGATACCATGACATATATTGCAATTCTATAATCGGTTTTTTTAAGACGACCTTAACTATTGTCATTGTCGCGAGGTCCGCATGCGGTGTGGTCAGCCCCACTTGTTCTTATTCCGTTTTAACTCATATAAAAACCCACGGCCAGCAACATTTGTCATCAATCATTGATTGACTTTGATCTAAACTACAACAAAATGTTCAGCAAAGTAAGTGAAACAATTATTTAATTTGAGGAATCAATTCCCTAAAACAAAATTCAGAACATGCGATTTGAAACGGTAAAACAAGTGAATTCATAAAGTGGAGTGGAAAGTTGTTAGGTTCTCAAGTGTGATCTGATCTACTAAAATTGTGGAATAACAGAATAAAAGATTGTGTCTTAATTAAAAATGGGTCTTCTTGTGTCTGCAGCTGGTAGCTTTCGGTGCAATGCTGGCGGCGGCCTATGCGCATGGTCTCGCCGTGTCTTCCCAGAGCATCGTGCATCACGATGGGGGTCACTACGCCGCTCCCTACGCGGCGCCATACGCCGTTCCTTATGAAGCTGGCTACGCTGCGCCATACGCTGCTCCCTATGAAGGTGGCTACGCTGCGCCATATGACGGCGCGTACGCTGCGCCATATGACGGCGTGTACGCTGCACCCTATGCCGCACCCCTTCCGTACGCCGCTCCAGTGGCATACGCAGGACACTACGACGAAGGCCACGATGAACATGTAAGTTAATATAACTAACAATGAATACTAAAAAGTTCCATACAAAAGTGCAGTATCCACACGATCGATATTATTTACAAAAACTAAGAATAGCCTCTGTGGGGTTCACTCAGTGAGCTGATAATGTTAATAAGGGCAGATTTTGCGGGAAGGCTTAATCAAGTAAAAAGTTAGCCTTTCGTGTTTGATTGAAAGCCCCAATCTCGCTATGGTGTCGTTACACGAAATGACTTAATCTATAGGTATTTGATGAAACTACCAACGTTTCAAATAATTAGCATTAATATAATTTTTGTATGTTGTACACAAAGAACAGTGTGTACCTAATGATGATCTACTAAAGTACGGTTATAGGTTCAAAATCACAATCAAAATATTTAATACATAAACCTACATGGGCAATTATGAAACGTCAGAAGCTAAGTGCACGGTTCCAATTGGTCGTTTCCTATGGAGAAGAGCCGGAAACTCCACGGTTACTCTGTTTCAAAATAATTGGCTTTTACAATGTTTTTAAATTACAGTAAGTATGGGAGGACAGCGTAGGCCTGTCAGCCACCAGGTACTTGATAAAATAAACAATGGTCTACAGATCTAAAGTCTACAAGGCCTACAAAGTTCTCACATTTACAAAATAAGAATCTATCAAAAGGATAAATAAAAAATAAAATATAAAAACCTACTAAAACCAAGTGATATGAGTGATATGGTCTACCCTTTAACCGTACTTTAGTAGATCAAGTCTTTAATGTTCTAACATTAAAGACTTCATTCTGAATCTTTGAATTAGTGCATACTTTAAATAAATATTTCTAATTCTGATAAGTTATAATAAAAAAAAATTACATGAGTATTTTGATGTTGACACAAGCAACAGCACCCTAATCGCGTAATACACTATCAATCATAATCTGAATCATTTTGAAGGATAAGTAATCCATTGCTTCATATGTTCGAAAAATTCGTGTGTTCAACAACGTTAATAACGCCATGAATATTGTTGAACTGTCAAAAAGAAAGCCACTCCTACTGTAATGTGTTACGCAATTACCCCGCTAAGTCATTCACAACAGCCTAACAATAGTGTCTATATTTTACCAAAGTGACTTATTCCAGACTCACCCTCAATACGACTTCGAGTACTCCGTGTCGGACCCTCACACCGGTGACCACAAGTCCCAGCACGAGAGTCGCGACGGTGACGCCGTGCACGGATACTACTCCCTGGTGCAGCCTGATGGCTCCGTGCGCAAGGTCGAGTACACCGCTGATGATCACAATGGGTAAGTCAAAGATTTTTGACTTTTTACCTTAGCTGGGTGCAGAAGTTCCTTCTCCAATAAATCTATCGATACCAAAGTGATAGTAGGAAATATTTTAATCACTTCTCTATATCAAATACAAATCTTACCCTCATCATCATCATCATCATTTCAGCCAAAAGACGTCCACTGCTGGACATAGGCCTCCCCCAATCTTACCCTACACAAAGTTTATTACAGCTTTACAGTTTTTTTGCCACCAGATAAGTATAGGTCGGTTTAGAAGTTTCCGTTGGATTTTTGGAAATTGTTGTTGTTGTTGTTTCAGATTCCAAGCCGTTGTGCATACGTCGGCCCCATCCATTCATCCCGCGCCGGAGTACCATCACTATTAAATAAAGTCATACCTAGTATAATAATGTCTACGTCGACCTGCTGAAACCAAATACAAAAATAAATAATTATAAATTAATTTATTAAAATATTTATAACCAGTACTTGAAATCTATTATTGTTCTCCTCAAAATCCGCGTTGAAATAGAAAATGAGAACACGACGATTAAGTTCCAGACTCATTGAGTTAAAATTGTTTCCTACACTCTGCTACAACCTTATGATTAGTCGATGAATGATATTAATTTATTTAAAAAATAAAGGATCGTCAACGCCTGCAAAGGATTATCATGCCAATTTATCAATCAATCTGTCTAGCCTTCTCCCAACCTATGATGTTGGGTTCGGCTTCCAGTCTAACCGAATGCATCTGAATACCAGAATTTTGAGCGACTGCCTAACTGACCTCCACAACCCAGTTACTGGGTAACACGATACCCCTTGGTAAGACTGGTTGTCACACTATTGGGATTCTGACTATCCGTAACCACTGCCAAAGACCTACGAATGACAGCCGGGACCAACGGCTTAGGGCCCATTCAGACGTACCGAAACCACAACACATCGCAGCGACAAAATGTGGTCAAGCTGTGGTTATGTGTCAATAGTGTCGCTGCGGCTTCTTGCGGTTGCGTTGTGGTAACTACAAAATGCTGTTATAACGTTGTGTTTGCGATGTGGCCGGCCGCTAGTTCGCGGTGCATCGCTGGTGATTGCGTTGTGGTCGCGACGTGGCTACGATGTGGTCGGTATCACATACGCGGTCGATAATGATGGCAAAATGTGGTCCGTGTAAATTTAACTATAAATTTTCATGCGAATTAGCGCCCTCTCGCGTGTTGTGGTTGTGGTACGTGTGACATGCTTTCTGAGTCACGGTAGGGTCTCGGTATGTACCTAATGGATGGTCACCCATCCACGAATCAACCACGGTAAGCCCACCTTAACCTTCGATCGACCCGTGTGACTGTTATTATTGAGCCACAAGCACCTTTTTAAATTAATGATTTTTATTTATTTTCAATAACATAATCTTAAGTAGTATTTGTTTACACAATCGTTAGTTCAATGACTGCAAGGGATTATCATACTAATTTATCATATTACCTTAATTACGAACCTTTTAAGGTATAAAGTGTCATTAAAACATGACAAGTTCAGGCATTATAATATTTACGTAACAAAGTAAACTATTTGGCCGTAGGCGTAGTAATTTTATCAGAAATCATAATTTTATAACAAGGCTGTTGCGCTTGCGTGATTCTGGCCACAAAAATATAAACACTGTTTACTACTCAGTGCGTTCGCTTGTGTAAGACATCTACTATTCTTCTCAATGCATAACAGAAGGGCAATTCTCGTAGCTTAAAGAACAGGTTTCAAGTGCACATCATGCGACTGATGTGATCTCTTTCACATTATCTGTCAAAAATACCTCTAATTTCCTTATATTTTGACAAGTTTTTGACATTGATTGTCGCTGAGCTTGCGACTAGATTATAAACGTTTTTAATTACGGGAATTGGCGTTTAGTTATGCCCTTATTGTTTTAAGGGCATAACTAATCTTGAAAATGTCATAAATCAAAGTATGTCATTATCGACGGCATGTCCGACGATAATTAAGAAAGTGGCTGGGTCAGACTGGATCCGGAAGGTGGAGGACAGGGTGTATGTCCAGCAGTGGACTGCAATAGGCTGAGTTGATTGATTGTTGATACATAACAGCATTAGGTAGGTAAACACAAAAATAAAAAGAAACATGCCTATGGCATTAAGTCCGCCTCTGTACATTTATGTGCTTAAAGTATTAAATAAATAAATAAACATGCTTTTCTCTTCACATCCTAAATAAACTGTAATCATGATCTTGTCATGAAATAACCAACAACAAAGAGATAATAAAACTTACCGTTCACGAAGGTGTCATGAAGAGTGAAACAAGGGTGTTTTATGTGTAGGTACAAAAAACATGCTTTTCACTTCACATCCTAAATAAACTGTAATTATGATCTTGTCATAAAATAACCAACAACAAAGAGATAATAAAACTTACTGTTCACGAAGGTGTCATGAAGAGTGGAACAAGGGTGTTTTACGTGTACAAAGTTGATTGGTTGAAAAGGTATGTCGTTATAGTCTATAAAATTAATTTTTAGCAAGACACATTTTTCATTGACTTCTTTTACAGTTTTAGCAATAATATTATTTCCATAATTTTTGAGCAACTTAGCATGATTAAATAAAAGTTCATTTTACTTCCATTAAATTAATGGCCAGAAACCAATAAATGGTCTTAATACGGTACGAGACAGTAATTTAAAAAAAAAACTACCCATAATCGAATTTTACATTGAATCTTTCCGCTTCCTGCAACTTCTTGTTGACTTGTTTCATGATACTGCGCAATGGAAAATTATCCACTGTCTTAATTTTAATAGGTACAATCTGTCAAATTTATTTAATAGATTTTCAACTTTATCGCTAAAACATAAGGTTCAAAGTTGATTGGGAAAATTTGACAGTTTCGGGTAGCTTGATGTGCTATCGTCTGTACACACGGAAAGGGTAAAACATATACATAGGTTTTCTAAATATGTTCACATGCAAGATATTTACAAAATTTTTAACCTAATTAAATGTTATACTCACCAGAAATATTATTTATTTAACATAACACAATATTAACATAAAGGGCTTTTTAAATTCACTTAATGAATGAGTAAGTAGCATAGAAATGTAAAAACATATATTATAATTATCTATGGTAACTACTTACCATAGATAATTATAATATATGTTTTAATAAGGACAAAATTATGTAGGTAGGTACCTACGTACCTACCTACATAATTTTGTCCTTGACTGTACCTAAAAGTAGAGCAATCACAGGAAATTGTTTTACAGTGTGTTAATAATGAATGAATGAATGATTAGAGTTTCTATACACAATTAATCCAATTCAATACATGAACATCCTCTTTATTTGAGCAATCAAATTAATAACTCTATGGGCTGATTTTTCAATCGACAGATCATTTTTATTCGTTGAATAAAATATCTGACAGTTTTTGTATGGAAGAATTGTCAAAAATAAAATTATCTAGCGTTGGAAAAATCAGCCCTTAATAAAATATCCCAATTTTATTAAAGATCTAGTGTTAATAATCTTACCAAAACGAATGGATCTTATTAAATACATCAGTATCTATGAGATCGTTTCGCAATAAATTTTATTCATCGTCATCTTCATCATCATTTCATCCCGGAATCACCCATTGCTGGTTATAGACCTCTCCTTTCTTCTGCCATAGTTCCCGGTTCCGAGCGTCCCTCATCCAGGCGTTTCCCGCAACTTTGACGATATTGTGTTTTTAGACGGCCCTGGTTCCTTCGACCTAGCCTTCGCCACCTTTCGGTCACAGCTTTACTCCATCGGCCATCTCACAAGTTTTATTTTTATTTTTGAAATGTTGTCACTGACAAGATCGATTATTGTGATTAATATCACAATAATCGATCTTGTCAGTGACCACCAAGTGGTAATCCACTTTCTGTCTTAGCCTGGTGAGTTCGGGCAGCCTGTGAAAGAAGCCAAAAAGCCAGAAAAAGAAAACAAATCTGTTTTAAGTAAGAAAAGCGTGTGTTTATTGTAACCTGTGACAGCTGAATCGGGGGGCACGGCAGTGCCCCCGCCAAGTCGAGCAAAAAGCGGCACGGCCGTACCATCCTTTTCTCGAAGCAGTTCAGGCCATTTTCGACCCCCTATAACTTCGTTGTGGATAAAACTAGAGACCTGAATTTTCAGTAATCAAGCAGGTATTGTATAAACACGGTATATTTCAAATTTCATTCAATTTGAACCAGTAGTTTAAGAATTATAACTAGTCAAAGTTTCTTAATTTTGTCACTCACTGACTGACTGACTGACTGACCGATCATCAAAACTCTAAGGCACTTCTAGCAGACATAGAAGCTTCAAATTTAGAACACAATTAGCGTTTAGTGTATAAATCAAGGAAAAACTAAAATATTTTGCAATTTCGTTCCAGTTTTCTAGATACACCAACTGCATAAATAACTTTGTAATCCCATATAAATATATAGAATTACAAAGTTACATTTGCAGTTAATGAATCAGTGTACCTGAACAAAGTCGCTTCCCGCTGTCTGTCTGTCCCTATGGATGCTTAGATCTTTAAAACTGCGCAACGGATTTTGATGCAGTTTTTTTTATAAGATAGAATGATTCAAAAGGAAGGTTTATTTGTATAATACATGCATAATATAGTAGAGAAACACTGATAATTTTAGAGGTTTCTAATGTGATGTCGTAAATAAACAGATTTTCTTGCGCTTATATTGCAAAAGCTAGCTGAACCCTACGAGATAGATCAAAATAATGTACTACAGTATTGCACACCTTAAAAAGGTCTACAAAAAAGTCCGCGATGGTATATGTCTATCTGTTAGGGATAACCCACAATAACCATTTTTTATCCTTTACTTTTTACGAGAAATAGTGGCTTGTTTACGAAGCGATTTTAAACAATACAGCATTAATCTATATCCAATTAAGTACCTTAAGTACATTGTGCCATTACTATAGATCAATTTGGCCCTTTGAAGCATGTAATTTAAATGAATATTTTTGAAGATATTACAGATTTAAAATGTAGGGACATAGCGGTTGCGCTGGTGAGTTTACCTAAGGCAACGACAGGATAGTACGGTTAAGTAGTCACGACCTCTCTTCGTTTGGGGTGGGGTGTACCTCGAGCTCAGCAACTCCCCTAAATATCTTGGTATTACCCTGGACAGGTCTTTAACATTCAGCAAAAACTGCAAAAATATCAAGCAGAAGGTGCACACTCGCAACAATCTTCTTCGTCGACTGGTCTCATCGAAATGGGGTGCTTCGCCTGAAGTTATGCGGACTACTGGACTGGCGCTATCTTTTTCTGCGGGAGAATTCGCGTGCCCCGTGTGGAGCCGTTCTGCCCATGCAAAGCTGGTGGATACAGCTTTGAATGAAACGTGCCGGATCATCACTGCCTGACTAAAACCAACCCCGGTACAAATGCTGTATCCACTAGCAGGAATAGCGCCACCGGTGCTTTGCAGAGCGGTGGCAAGCTCCAGCGAAAGAGCCAAATGGTCTCCGACACACGACAACATCCTTGTGCCACAAAGGCTGAAAAGTCGAAACAGTTTTTTAAAGTGTGTCGTCCCACTCACTGGCGAACCATCACAGGATTGACTGAAGCTGTGGCGAGACAGTGCTTCCTTACCCAAACCGTTCGTCCCACCCGCTGAAGACCTCCCACCTGCTGAAGACCTCCCATCTGGACATGAGTTACCTTGGGTAACCTGGCAGTCTTTAAACAGACTCCGGACCCAGGTTGGCCGAAGCAAGGAAAACCTGTTCAGGTGGAGATTCATAGACGACTCCGCCTTGGAGTGTAAATGTGGTGCTGTCCCACGAACGATGGGACACTTAATATCGTGTCCTGCGTGTCCTGTCAGCTGCACATTACAGGAACTGATGGACGCTGGTGAAGGCGCCAAACAAGTAGCCGAATTCTGGGCCAAGTCCATTTAGATTGCTATCGACACGCTAAGAAGAAGAATAAGGTCAACTACGAGATGCCATAGTCAAAAAACAAAAACGCGCTTCGCCCTATTAGCACTTTAAGATTAGCAGCGATCGCACGCGTTTATCGGAGCTCTCTAGCGAGGAAAATAACAATTATCCATATTAATGTTCTAAATTCGAAAGTAACTCTGTCTGTCTGTCGGTATGTTACCTTTTCACGCCTAAACCACTGAACGGATTTCGATAAAATTTGGCAGAGAGATAGATTGCATCCCGGGGAAGGACTTGCGGTAGTTTTTCTATCAAGCGAAGAAGCGGGCGGAAGCTAGTATATAATATAATGGAATAATAGGTGTATATAGGTACCTACACCTAGATATAATTATGTTCAAAGGTAACTTGTAAAATGGTCAACGGATTATGTTAAAAATAAAAAGTTAAAAAGGTACCGGAAAGGAAAAAGTAGGACTATCTACAAAAAGAAGTGAGATGCCATCAAAAACATAACTTGTAAAAAAAAACAAGTCTCGCAACTCAGTTCTTCTACCGTAAAAAGTTGTGAGATCCATGAAATACCAAGTCGGTTAATTTATTCACTCCCTACTTAAGGAACCTTCTGTCTTAAGTTATTACATAATTAGCTAACCTAACAACATCTTGTAGTGACCATCAATATTAAAAATCTTCTATGTTTTGAATAAATAAATTGACTTGGCCATCGCCACCGCATGAAAACACAATGTATCTCACAGTGCGATTGCCAAGTCAATTTATTTATTCAAAACATAGAAGATTTTTAATATTGATGGTCACTACAAGATGTTGTTAGGTTAGCTAATTATGTAATAACTTAAGACAGAAGGTTCCTTAAGTAGGGAGTGAATAAATTAACCGACTTGGTATTTCATGGATCTCACAACTTTTTACGGTAGAAGAACTGAGTTGCGAGACTTGGCTTTTTTTACAAGTTATGTTTTTGATGGCAAGTACGCATTTACATGAACGCTACGTAATCTCTTCGACACAACCATTCTAATAAAGTCTCAAGGGATGGGAAATACGTTTGTGCTAGACAATAGCCGCCAAAATCTCATAATCTAGATGTAAACAATGTACGCTGATACGTACATAACCACTACTGACACGAGTTACTCGATGTACTACGTTGTACGGAAAGTATCAACATTCAGAGCCTCTAGTATTATTTTCAATTCATGTATAGTGTCTAAGAAGATGCTAAGCCTGACTGTGATGTGTTTGCGGATGAATGGAGTAAGATTATGTGTATAATATGTCTGGTGTTCTGTGAGAGGAAGTATGCAAGGGAGTCCACTGTTCCATGTTAGTTTAAAATCAAATTATAAACAACATAATTATTGACAACGTCATAATTCAAATCGTTGATAAATTGAATTGGTGTTGAACCGTTTTAACTACCTAACTATAAATAAATAAATGACCGATAAGCCCTGAAACTTTCCTGGGGATTACTAATGGTTACACAGGGATAAATAATGTCCATAGCATAGTAATGTCCATCCATACTCGGATATCTATGATATATACCTTTATACTTACTTAACTTGGTAAGTACCTTTGCCATTTTGCTGTTTTCACTAATCAGGCAGGTAACGAATAATGGTGATTATAGTAACATCCGCTCCAGGATCGTTCACTGTGTCGGACGTTATACATCACCAAATTATGTTATACGTTCCACTTTTTTATTTATATTTCCTTTTAATTTGGAACAATAAATTAAAACCAACAGCTACCTTCGCAGCAGCTTTCCCATGAACTATTTTTGATTATTTTCCATACATCACGCGTTTATGTTAATTACAGAAAACTGTTTTATTTATTTACGGTATTTGTAGAAACTTACTACATAATCTTGCCTACACATGTTATGTGTGTTCTGGTGGCCGAGTTACAGTTAACGCAATGGAAATGATATAATTATTACAGTAGTTTAGTTAATTTGTAGGTTAAGATTCAAAAAGTAAACAAAACTAGGCCTTTTTGTCACTTTATATGGGTCAGAAAATTCGAATCGATAGCCTTAATCGACTTTGCAAACAGATATACCGAAAAATACGATAAAAATAACACTGGATTGCAAAAGGCGACGCACAAATGACAATAACGTATGATTTTACGCATTGACCTAGTATAACAAAGTGTAGTATCGCAGTTCACAGAGTATTTTCGTTAAGTAACAATCATTTTGATAATGTGCCACGAGAATGTCGAAGACAAAGCGCGCTGACCTTGCGGCCGCGGGGACGCGCAGATCGCTTTCAGCGCCCCACCGGACTACCCAAGCCAATTCTTATAAAACGCACTGCTGCTTATCATATGTATGTCAGTCACGCACAACTATCCCACACAAAAATGTTCTTTAAAGTAAGTCATCTTCCCGTGTTCAAAAGTGAAGTGAAAAGTATATTCTAAAAGTGAGAAGAAATTTACGTGATTTTTTTATTTGTGCAGATTTTAGCTGTCAGCGCGTTAGTGGCTGTTGCTCGAGCGGGTCACCTAGGGCATGGTGGATACACGGTGTCGTCTCAGCACAACCTGGTGCATCACGACACGCACTACGATAACCACTACGCGGCGGCTCCCCTTGCCACCTATGCCCACGCTACGCCCCTGGTCCACGCTGCCCCCATTGTCCACGCTCCCGTTGTTCACGCCGCGCCCGTCGCTCACGCCTATGCCCCCGTTGACACACATGAAGGCTACTACAGCCACGGAGGACATGAGGATTACTATGTACGTAACTTAAAAGCTACCGTAATTTTGTAATCCAGGAATCCTGAGAAAAGACTATTTGGTGTAGAATTATAAGTACATATATACAACCATGAATTATTTTTTCTCAACTGATTGTAATTCTCCTAATGATATTTCAGGCTCACCCCAAATACAAGTACTCGTACTCCGTGGAGGACCCCCACACTGGCGACCACAAGTCCCAGCACGAGGTCCGCGATGGTGATGTCGTGAAGGGAGAGTACTCTCTGCTGCAGCCCGATGGCTCCTTCCGCAAGGTCACTTACACCGCTGATGACCACAACGGGTAAGTTTTTCTTCTCAAATTACCAGCCTGTAAAACCTATTTTGGTGCTGGATACTGATCACTTCAAAAGTTAGGGGCAGTGCGTTCAGTCCTCACGTTGGTAAAAAAGTTAGTAAGCGGACCAATCAGTCATTTTCCTGCATTGGTGACTTGACTTAAAGTCACTTGCATTTTAGGAGCAGCTTTGCTAACTAGTCAAACTATACTTCAGGTACCTGTACTTACAAAGATTGTCACATAAAGTTCTAAAATTACGTAAAGTCGAATCTAAACACAAACTGCATACGTAATGACGAACTGTTGATGAGAGTGCAACTTTCCCCCAATTGCGCAAAACAGTACTGACCTGCCATATTTGCCCGCTTATGGAGCTTTGTTTGTTTACGTATGTGAGTCGTAAAATTACACCGTATTAAGTCACATGCTCACATGCTTGTCAAACCGGTAAGTGGTCACTAGACCAGTAACGTATGAATGAGTAATGAACTCGGCCCATGTGCCACTGACTGACAACAGGTATCGGTGAACAGGTGTCGTGATAACAAACTGGTTTCCGAACCTGTTCCGTCTCACCGCTATTATCTCGTCATAATATTTATCATTGTTTGTTTTGGTTGCAGTTTCAACGCGGTCGTGCACAACTCCGGCCCGAGCCATCACGTTTACTCGTCCCAGCATCATCACTACTAGATCTCTTCAACTTAAGCTTTAAGAACCACAATGTACCTTATTTATACTCGCTGTGATCTTCGTGTATGTTCTTTTGTTTATAAATAGTCATTAAAAGTAACATAAAACCAAGGTATTTTTTTTTATTGTAAACTTGCGTACGAATTAATAGACTGTGTAATAGGATAAGCGCGATTAATAGGTACACCTTATGTTACAAAGTATGAAAACTGGCTATCTAATATTACGAAAGTTTGCCTTTTGCAGAACTTGCAAAATCCTGCGGTCTGTCGAAAGCTAGTCAAACTGTCGAATATCTATCAGGAATGCGATAGTAATTAATTTGCACCCACGTGTAGGCTCAGAGATAAAAGAGATTAGTCCAGTCGTGACAGTTAGGTAAATAAACTTGCATTTGTTTATTCCCAACACACCTGTGACCCGTAAAACTTTGGATAGATATAGAATAACAAAATAGTTCACTCGAACTAACCAATGACGAGATAATCCGAGTTAGTATTTGTAGGTATTATTAGTATTATTTGTGTATATTGTCTGCAACCATCGGTAAACCAGATTATATCCATGGCCCCATAATATATGGTTGGTGAAGGTTGACATTTACTCGGTACAATGCCAACTGCCGGCCGGAGTTTAGGAACTGACTGATACTGTATACACACTCGTGTAATCTGGGAGTAAATTAAGATAAATATTTTGGAGCAAAAATTGTAAACCGAAAAAACCAAGGTTTTCACAGTTTTTATTCCAATGCTTAGCAAAGAATCAGATCCTTATCTTCGCGGCAGCTACTCAAAAATTACTTTCAAGGATAAACTATGTACTATTTTCATAAGCCATAACTTTGCAAATTGTCACTCTCATACACTATTCATATCATTAGGCCCTACAGTTTATTACGTATCGTGACTGCTGCGATACCTTGAGACTGTATCTCAAGGTAATTTCGACCAAATTGTACGAACGGTTGCCTTTATTTACTCCTTCTTAAACAATGGCTTATCTTGTGGGAGATACGAAGTGGCAGAAATAAGTACACCTGTACAGTGTATACGTAAGATTTGAAAGCTCGTTCTGTGTTTAGGCCTACACAGAGCCAACAGTTTGCCAATACATAATGCTACACCACCGACAAATAACACATATAATTTCTCAGTGCAAAGCAATGCTGTTAACGCCCCTGTCAGGGAGATAACTGGCTGGATTTACAAGTTTACGATGTCATAAGCAACGAGTTTTATCTTGGAGTGTTCGGCACATTACTCCTAACATTCACTCACCCTACTGATACTCATTTCAATTTGACGTTGAAGTTTAGTTCTGCAATAGCACCATTTAACACAAACCGCATATTTAATATACATTACACATACTAATTTTATAATTTAATTCAAACGGTTTCGTCAAAGTTATATGTGAATTAAAGTTAGCTTAACACCTCGGTTAAATTATAGGGGCCGCCATATAATTAGACTCTTCAAAATCATTATTCTTCCAAAGGCTAAAAAGGTAATTTGCTACTGGACTTTTCTTTGATGAGGAAATTCGTTGGCATATAACCGGTTTATGGGTAAATTATCATATTTAGCCATTCAGGTCGAGTGCCTGTTGACATTCTAGGCAACTACATTAAACTGCGGATGTTAAATCTACTTGCTTCCTCTGACTATCTAAAGAGATCTTACTTGGTAAAAAAAACATGCGCAGTTGGGGAACCCAAGCGATACTCGCACGCACACACACCCTAGTATATAAACCGACAGAGGGAGACAGAAAACTGCATGGAGAGAGCATAACGCTTTTTCCTTACGTGACGATTTCGAGCACTCAAAAACACATGTGTTCCAAAACACATAACAAAAGTCTAAGTCGCTATATCCAGTTTTTAGTAAACCATTTTATGTGTCTACAGTTGTCCACAAATAACGAAAATCATACCGTCCTATTTTCGTGAAGATAATAATAAATGATACGGCTGTATATTATCTTAACGACACCAGGACGTTAGCGCTACGGTAGAGCAACTCTACAGTAGAACTGCTTATCAAAATACTAACCCGGAACAATATATGCCGATGTGCCGGACGCTAAACTAAACTAACATGTCCGCCGAGCTCGTATGAAAACTTCCGGAATCCGAATCAGGATTTACGGCCCGGAATTCCTCAAAAGATTCTGAATGATTGAATACGTACAACTGGGCTTCTTGAATAAAAAATACATGAATTTTAACCTCTATTATTCGACGTAATTGATCCATAAGTAGGTCAATTGAATTTTTGTTATAAGTAATTTGTCCAATCCCAACCCCATTAGTTTTATTAACGAAAAGGCTAACTTAATTTCTCAGAACTCCATATCATACTCTGTTGTTAGAGACAGACAAAGGAAAGCTGTCAATATTAATAGTCAGTTCCGAGTCACGGTCAGACAATTATCAGGTGAGCAACCTCTGAACTAACGTTCCTACCTTTCAACCAAATCTATAATTACCTACATGTAACCTTGCTAACAATATTATGTTAACCGAATTATACAGGATGTTAGGTTTAATGAGGGACATTCATTATCGGAGTGTAGTAGGTACTCATGAAAATGAACCATTTTTAGTATGGAGAAAACTCTGAAATATTTCAAACTGGCCAAGTGCGAGTCGAACTCGCGCACGAAGGGTTCCGTACCACAAGGCAAAAACACCGGAAAAAAACACGTTTGTTGTATGGGAACCCCTCTTAAATATTTATTTTATTTTGTTTTTAGTATTTGTTGTTATAGCGGCAACAGAAATACATAATTAATGTGAAAATGTCAACTGTCTAGCTATCACGGTTCTTGAGATACAGCCTGGTGACAGACAGACGGACGGACAGACAGCGAAGTCTTAGTAATAGGGTCCCGTTTTTACCCTTTGGGTACGGAAACCTAAATATGGAGGCGCATCATATGTGGTAGCTATCCTCAGCATTGAGGGAAAGGTGAAGGAGAAAATGATTGGAACATGTATGGAGCAGCTGATATTTATTCGCAATTTCTAGTTGTTTTCATAGTACAAGTTACGACACTACACGGTACGGACGGTACTACACTCCCTTAAAGTATGTCCATCGTTTAACCTAAATCTCTGTATATATGTATGTAGGTATCGAGCTTCCGTGACGATGGCGGTACCGGCTCACGAAACAACCAGATTGCCGGACCTTTGGGCCACGATAACGGAGACCTTTACAGAATATGTTCTAAACAATTAAATCATTCGTACAATAATCGTGATCACCTTTCAAATATTTTGAATATTCAATTGAAATTAGATCGAATTCCATGCTGAAAGTTTTGAAATAGTTTAACTGCGAATCTGATTTTCAAATGATTTCCCACGTGCGTGTACGTTTATCTGAATTTCTCAAAAGTGAATCTTGAATCTATGAAAAGTGACGTCATTAAGCACTAAACGACACTATCTTTTTCACTTCTCTCACGGTTTTAAAGTAAATGTGTGTTGAAATAGTGGTGCAGGTTTCAGTTCTGCCTTCGTGATCCGTAACCATGTTTCGAATTAGGAAACAATTTTAACACCTGCAGTACATTAGGAAGATTGCTTCTATGCATAGGATTTGGATTTGTACCCTATGAAAAGTCAAAAGAATTACAAAAAAAAAAACCCTACTACCTCATGCTTTTCTTAAGAGCGAGCGTGCAGTGGACAATATCTACTGCTAAGTAAGTTTTTCAAACTGTGTATACAGGGTGACAGGGACATCGAATCGGAGCCTGTTACCATGGATTCAATATATGATTCTAGAAACCCCCTGCGTTGAAAAGTTTCGTCGGTGATTTAAAAAAAAAATGCTTTTCCATATATTTTGACCGCGCAACAACGCAAGGGGCTCCAAAATCATGTATTCAATCCATAGTAACAGGTTGTGCGTCGATGTCCCGGCCACTCTGGGTACACACGGCGACACATCAAGCTAAACATTTCCAGTTTAACTGACCTCTCATTGTATAGGTTTTTCGTACAGTCAGAAGTCAGCTTTAAACTGTTATGCAAAGCTTGATGTCTACCCGTGCGTACAACATCGTGATTTCTTAAAATCATTTTCTACAGTTATCTGCGAACAGCGAATTAATGTTGGATATAACCTATGGATCGACAGGTGCTTCCAAATAAACTATTAAACATTTAACTATGATCATTATCAAAAGTGATTTTAGTTTTTATACCTAATTAAGTGCTGAAACTGCTGTTAATTACTTTGCTCAACCGCGTGTTTGGCAAGCTAAGCTATTATCAAAATTATTTTTTGTGAACTAATACTAATAGACCCATATTAGTTACAACAACACATAATTTATGATATCAAGTGTCTGTGATCGCGTTACGAGCTTCGGTTAGGAAACTAAATACCACCCAACTGCGTCGTACTCTAGTATTTGACCGCCATGTGGTTGAACCCGGTGCATTCGATATTACTTTGTCGCAATCACATACTCACTGTAATAATAACACCAAGTCGATAATTTGAAGCAATCAAATTTCAATTGTCGTGAATAATTAAAATTCATGTGTGGCAATGTTTTTCAATTTAGGTTTATACAAACATTAAGGCTGTGATATTACAGTTTATTGCTGTAGCGTTAGTTTCACACTCTTCATGTTAGTAGATGCTCGATGCGATAGTCTAAAATGCGGTTTAGTAACCTATTATTAAACAGTTCTAGTCCTGCTCGTGTAATTAAGCATTGTTTTAAGTTGAGTTAGAAACTTTTAAGCAAATTATGTTGAGAACGCTTTGTGTTTAATTACACCTTTTCTGACACTATCTCAATGCATTAATCAAATACCGTGTAAGAACACAATCAGTTTGGAACATTTTACGATAATATTAGCTGGTACGGTTTCTTAATGAGTATTGATCTTTTAACGAAAACCTTCATACGTAATGCGCAAACTAATGTCTTCGAATCACTCAAATGTTGCCCTTGTTCCTCTAGTCCAAATCACAATAAAAACTAGATTGATTATCACAATTACTCACGCAACATCGATATTGGAGATAATGTCAGCTTGGCTATGTGCAGGGCGCCCACAGGCGGCGCGGGAAGGCGATTGTCTGTGAATTATAACCGGCCTATGTGTGCGAGTAACCAACGACCTCGCGGTGTCAAAGTTACGGAACTGAAGTGACCGCACTCCCCACCACAACCAGGACTGCGGCTCCGTTTTGCTTTTCATATAAAAGTCACACTCCGGACCGATAATGGTATCAGTCACCTGCTCTGATTAACTAGTGCAAAATGTTCACCAAAGTAAGATCACAGTAATATTTCAAAATTTATTTGAAAATTTAAATATCAAAAGGGAATTTCTAAATCTGTTTTCTGTGTCCAGGTGTTCGCCCTCAGCGCCGTGTTGGCTGCCGCCAGCGCTGGTCTCCTGCCGCTGCACCACAGCGCGGTGTCCTCCCAGAGCATCGTCCGCCACGACGCTCCTGCGCACTACGCGTCTGCCCACTACGCCCCGGCCCACTACGCCGCCCCTCTCGTCCATGCTGCCCCCGTCGTCCACGCTGCCCCCATCGTACACGCCGCCCCCGTAGTCCACGCCGCCCCCATCGCCATCGCCCATGGCGAATACGTGAGTATTACACTCGATTCTTCACTAGTTTGGTAACTGACAAGGTCTCAGCCTCAAATTAGGTGTGTATTACCAACCTTACGGATATCCTAAACTCATTTTGTCTTCCTTTGATCTATGATAACAATGAATAGCGTTAAAACCAGGATTAATTAACAAAATATATTCCGTTTCAGTCTCACCCCAAATACGACTACGCTTACTCCGTCGCTGACCCTCACACCGGTGACCACAAGTCCCAGCACGAGAGCCGCGACGGTGGTGCCGTGCACGGAAGCTACTCCCTGGTCGAACCTGACGGTTCAGTGCGCAAAGTAGAATACACCGCTGACGACCACCATGGGTAAGGCCATATTTCCATATTATCATTAAGATTTTACGCTATAAGGCAGGAAACAATGAGGGACCAAGTCCTTCAGGGTAGCCTGGACTGTCAAATAGCCAAAGATACGACTAACAATTTTATAAAACAGAAGCTTCTTAATTTGACCACCAGTTACCATTGAATTCTCATTCCAGTTTCAACGCTGTGGTCCACAAGACCCCCGGCCACCACCCCGCCCCCGTGGTCCACGCTGCCCCCGTGGTACACGCCGCCCCCATCGCGCATTACGCCGTCGCCCCCCTCGCCCACGGACATCATGGCCTCCATTACTAAACAACCACTCTAGCTTACTCGTGTGATATGATGACGGATGACTGAATGTGATATTTATGTGTAAATATGATGATATGAATTTATACTCGAATGTAAATAAAATACTCAGCTGCTGAATTTTACTTTTTTGTTTCATTGTAAAATATATCCTTTCGTTGGAAATTACCAATGCATTGATGACATGAAACTGGTTATAGCATCAGACCTACTATGCTTGCTCGAACCCTTCAACGAACTACACGGTTAAAAGAACAGCTTCACTGTAAACATTTGCTATGAAAAACCAATCAGTGCCTCAGTAACGATATTACACACAGAAAATTAATTGACTGACTCCTATCACGGAACGCAATAAAAGCAATTCAAACACTTCAACATGTTTAGTTCCTACTACAGATTACGCGGTATCTGCCCTTAGGTAACAAATAAATGCATTGAGCACAATAAAATTAATTTCGATTATGCCCTTGAATAGTAAGACATTGGCTCGAAATAATTACTGTTGTTATTTATGTGGACACGCGCAGTTGGTTGCGTGCTGACGGACGAAGGCGCCCGCGCATTCCTCACTGGTGATTTGGTGTGATAATTACAGAACATTGTATGGAGAGTTGCGCAAAATTCTTTACCGCCCCAGCTACTGCGTGACGACCCAGAAAAACGCACCTTTTTTTGTTATTACATCTTTGTCTTTTACTGCAAGGTAATTTGTATAACTAGGACCATTGTTACCACGTACGCCAATTTACAATTTTCGCAATTTTGTTGTGACAAGTTACATTTCTATTTGTTTAGGTACACATATCCCTTCATAGGGGTAATTTCTGCAATCAATGACATCAATTTAAATGCAATCACTATAACAACAACCAATTTGTGAGCCTACAAACCAAATCCCATTATGTGCAAATCGTAATGATATAAATTGCCACAATTGTCTACGAAAATGTGCACATGTAGGTTCAATAAAGGTTATGTTTCGACACCGGGCTACTGGTGATCAATCACCCGCATAATGTGTACCTATCATGTGCATTAGAGTTGTAAACAATAGTAGGGAACCATTCCTTTTGTTTGCATTACTAATTGTAGTAGGTATGACAAATGCCTATTCAAGAGTCTGAAGCAAATATCCTACAAAGTTGTAATAATATTTCAATGAATCTATTTTAATTAAAATTTAAAACATTTTTAGTTTAGTTTCTATTATTTCAGCGTCACGACAAAATACGTGAACAAACGATCATTTTGATCCAAAAAGGAAATGCCTACTAAGAAAAAGAAATCAAAATTCGAAAATACCATATACTTAGTTATACTTAGTACCAATATACTTAGTACATATGCGTAAGACGTGCTGGTGTCCGCAACTCCACCGCAAAACGCGTATTTTGCGTACTGTTCTCGGTTGTAGATATAGGTAAAGATATTAGCGGTTGTAAATGAAAAGAGAAAGAGATATATTTAAAAAAATCTGAGTATTTACCCATGTTTTGCTGACGTCAGGACGTACGTCAATAAACCAAGTAACAAGCATGTGAAAAGATATGAATACAGGCATAGAATTTGACAATCATAACAAAATGCCTTATTCTTTTCTTGTCTAACATTAGACTCAGGTCTGTTTGAAACAAAGACCTGCAAAATTTTGAATAGCAGAGGTACGAGAATAGTGTACATTTTTCATGCGTATTCTGGTCTATTTTTCAGAATTACCTTTGTTTAAATTCGCAAAACCATTTTGGATTATGTCAAGCTACCCGAAACTGTCCCAATCAACTTTGAACCTGCTTTAGCGATTAAGTGTAAAATCTATAAAGAAATTTGACAGATTGTAGTAGCTTGATGTGCTCTGTTCAACAAATAGAAAAAATTGCGTTGTAAAAAAATGCAATTCAACAGATTAAAACAGACGTATCAAATTACTTTAAGTAGTTGGAAAAGTCACCGAAAAATACATAACAACATACAAATACATAACTTCCTGTAGTTTTTTCACTGAACTGAGGGAATGGGGTGAATCACGTTTTGGGTTGGTTGAACCTTTCGAGTGGCTGCGACCTTGGGCCCACGAGATAATGATCTGAGGCGGCGACGCTACGCGTGACATAGGCCGCATTCATTCTGGGACGAGATGTCGTAATTGCGAGATGAAATCTACGCTAAAAGATACTGTAATTATACAAGGTCGTCTATTATGTGTTATTTAATACGATTATAAGTGTGGGAATGTTTAATTATAACAGTATGAATTTTTCGAAATAGAATGACAAGCCCTTATTTAAGCCTTTATTCCCATTTAAAAATACTTCCCGTTGTCCCCGTACCCTGTTAATATAGTTGAATAAAATAAGTAAAAATTATTGCCCACAGTCCCCGTTTTTTCTTTTTTCTGTAGTCGAAGGGCACCCCGAGGTTAGGTTTGGTTAGGTTACTTTAAACCCTTTACACAGAATCCCCGTTAACCGAATGTACGTTATGGGGACAACGGGAAATAAAAATCACGTCCCGCTGTCCCCGTGACGGGGATACGACATACGGGGACAACGGGAATAAACGTATTTAAGAATCAGAATTTCTATTCTCCGTACTCTGTATGTAATAAAAAATCTTTAAAAATATATGCAATGTGCTATGGACGACTGTGCATCTAGCGAGTTACTAACAAATTAGGTTCCGGCTCCACGTTCGACCATCCGTGTATACTTACATCCTATTTTTTTTTTTTTAAACTTTAGGGTCGGCGTCCAATCCAACCAAATGACACTGTTATCTGTCTTAAAGGCGCATTACACCCACATTTTTATGAAAATTGTTGGAAAGACCAAGTTATAATCCCAGCAACTGTAGTTCACTTACGTGACGAAGCAATTTAGGTCTTGTTACTAATCGTTTATTTATTTAGCAACTGAAATGTAAATTTAACCAAACATAAAACACTTTTCTCAGGTACCACTCAAGTAGTTTAAGTGTTATTGTCTGCAGTGTGAACGTGACTTATTGTACAAACGTGAGCCAAAGTTGGTATTGCATTGTTTCGTGTCGCGGGATTGGTGTCCATTTCTGTTCATTCATGACAATTCTCAGCCGATAGTCGGAGAATGCTGGCGTTCGTGTGCTTTCCGTGCTTTGGAATTGTATTATTAATTAAATAATAAGTTATACAATACTATTATAATTAATTATTTTAAAAAAGTTTAGGTTTTTAAATGAAAAATCTCAATAATGTAAATCAAACACGGTTCATGGTATGGTTAGCGCAGTAGATTAGCTTTTTTGTGATACCCATGCCTCGGCCGTTGGTCCTGCGCTTGGTCTCTCTCCGGTCGTGTCAGATTGCCATCCCAACAGATTATGAGAGTGAGGGAAGATAGAGTGCACCTGCCACCTTATCTTCCACGCCGAAGGCCAATACAGCCAATTCGTTGAGATATGGCCGCTATGGCCGAAATTTAGTCTGGAGGACTATATAGGTAGATTAGCTTTTGTTTTCTGTGCGAATGGTCGCAGGTTCAATTTATGCAAGGACTAAATATTGGTTTTACTATCAGTTAGTTCATCTGGATCTTAGTATGCATGTGAGATTTAAGTCTGTAAACGAGATTCCTAGTATGGAGCATAGAAAATATTGAATAGAACGTTCTGAAAATGTCATTTGTTTAAGAAACACAGAGTAAATAACAAAAGGATTGTCGAACTGTATTGCTGGAGACACGTGCCGCCACAATAGTATTCGAGGAAAATACAACATCCATTGTTAATAGATCCTCTGTCTAGGTAGTCACAGTGAGAACAAAGCTTTTCATCTTTGTGTGCTGTATGAAGGATGCTGAATAAATTCAGTAATATTCACGGGTAAAATGGCAGGAGGTGTCTTGCACACTCAATAATGAGCCGCCGGAAACTGTAGCTAGCACATAGTGACGTAGCGACAAGAGAGCAACATGTCCTGGAGTGCTTGAGGAGTGGACAGGTATTCCACGGCCATTAGAACAATCCCAGAGCCCAGATAATGGTCAAGATGCCCTACCAGCACTTACTGGAACAATCCCTTTCTCCGAGCGTGTTTGCTGTTGTGAATCTCCACTCAAGCCGGCCAATAAAGGCAAGAAAGAGGTGGGGGGAGCTCTGTTCCTCGTCAGTGTTCACTCCAGCCGGTCAATGAAAGCAAGCCAGAGATGAGAAACAAAATCCTCTATCTAGGTAGTCACAGTAACTTGAACAAAGCTTTTCATATTTATCTGTTGTATGAGGTATGCTGTATTGTCGTCTAATAAAAAAATCAGTAACCAATCTCGTACTTACTTTATCACCAAGTCAGCTGAACTTAGTCAGGACTAATCAGGACTGTACTGTATTCCATAACCTGGACTAAAAAATATGAGATTATCTTGGATTTTGGCGGACTAAGGAAATCGAGTAGGTAACTACAATTTTCGGTTTATATAACTTGGTGCAAACTGAAAAACAGTACCTATTGCTCATTTACAGACCCAAAATCTAATTACCAGCATGTACGTTTCCTTACCTCTATATACTTGTATGTATAGAGGTACAGTAAAAGTCATAAATGGGTATGTATGTATCTACCAATATACCTACAAAGCCCTTCGATCTTAAAAGTGATTTCTGTTACGCGGTTAGTATAATTATATAATAATAAATATAACGCCCCGCGGTTTTACCCGCATAAGTGTCGATCCCGTGGGAATATTACGGTAAAATCTACCCCATGTCCTTTCCCGAGATGCAATCTATCTCTCTGCCAAATTTTATCGAAATCCGTTCAGTGGTTTATTCCTGAAAAGATAACATACAGACAGACAGACTGCCGGACAGAGTTACTTTCGAATATATAATATCATTAGTATGGATTGTAACTGATTAGTCTCAGTAATTACTTAACGCTAAATTGGGAGCGAACATGTTCAGGATAAACTCTTTTTATTCACTGTGGGCCGTGGTGTGAAGGTTTTTCAGTAGTTAGTCGTTTATTTGTTGTCGCGGTCGTAATTCGTCGCGGCAAGAATGCCCGAAAGACCATCACATCCGTTTCAGTTTTGGGTACAATTACTATTATTTACTCTTCAGTGACAGACAAAGTTAACTGAATGTCATATTTTGTTGAAATGTTGAAAAACTCATGTTGTACAACATCTATTAATACGTATTGGGTTTTTCTTCATTTTGACCGTAATGGATAACTCAAACGCTACAGTCCAAATTACTACATTAACGAAAATTTATATGAGGCGTCCAGAAAATTCTTACAAAGTTTCTACTTCATGTTTGCTAAACTTCATGTCGTGGGACATGAAGTTTAGCAAATCAAACATTTCAACAAATATTGGATCCAATTTTTCAAATGCCTTATCATAGCAATGCTAAGGAACGTTAATCGAGGGCAATAGTGTCCGCTATGTAGGTACTACGTTTGCCGCATATACCTACACAAATATTCCCACGCAGTCATATGTACTGGTACGAGTACTTGGGCTAAGAAATTACCAGCAATTATGATTTTACGCGTCGTGCATAGTGATAAAGCTGATTTAATTGCTTTGTTACTTCATCACTGCATAAAATATGCGTCGTGCTTGAGAAAATGGTTTTCTGGACATGAAATTATCCCATAGATATCCACATTATCCGAATAAACATTTTTGCTTTTTTTTTTTGCTTAGCCTACACTGTCCCACTGCTGAGCAAAAACCTTCGCCAAATCGTTCCGGGCATCCTCTTCCAGAGCCACCTCGATCCAACCCTTGTGGTACTCGTAGTCGTTTGGCCACCTCTTCCTGGACCGGCCTCAGCGGCGCCGCCGCCGTCCATTCTATAGTAACCACATAAACAAAGCAGTCTCAATAAAAAAATGTAATGTTGATAAGTCGTAGAAACTTACAGGGTCTGCACCTTTGTCATATACTCTTAATTATTTAGTAATTCCCTTCTAATTCTACTTTAACACAACTATTATTTTATTCAACTTATTTAAGTTGTCATGCTGTGTAATTGATGCTACCGGACTTAGAAGCCCACTAAATACATAAACTGCTCCTAATTGAATTGTTAATTGAATTTACAACCTTGTAAATTGTAACAGCAATTAAGCTCCAAAATTAATCTGTCATGTAATTTCTGAGACCCATTTACGGTAGGCACGTATCACGTACGTTAGTTGCAAAGTTTGGATAACAAAGGTAAGTACAGAAATTGAATCTGAAAGTAAACTGAAAAAATATATTGTTGGCATAGATATTATTACTAGTACTTTATCTCAGTGATTGTTGGGCAATACCCTTTTGTAGAGAGTAACCATAAGACGTTAAGGTCAAAATTATTAGCTTCTAGAGCATTCGGCATTACACATCTAAGTGTCACCTAACTGACCTAATCATATCTTTAACAATACGCAATCTTCTAGGAAGGCACGCAATGACATTTCATATTTTTAAGTAGCTTTTGACACAGAAAACATCTGACAATCGTAGAGTGGATTAGAATCGGGGAAAGTTAGGACACGAGCACGTGCAATACTGGCATAAAATAGATTTTTAATAAAGATAGCGATATTCACTTGTTAGTGGTTTATGTGTCGTAAACGGTCGGTGGCGTCGGCGGACCGTCCACTACCTCCTTGGTTAGACATTGACCTGAAAACAATTTAAGTGTAACAGTGTTATAAGTACTAGTGTAGTTTTGTTCGTATTGTGTAACACGGCTCGTTTGCGCTGAGTAATAGCAGTCCTCGACGAAACAAAACCACCAAACATGAACACTCATTTCACTTAAATAGCTATGCTATGTATATTATTATCAGCATTATACAGTAATTTAATACGCTATCACAGTAAGAAAATTAAATTAAGGACAAGGTGGACTTGTCTCGTGTGTTGTTATTAGTGACGAAAAAATAGGTAGCAAATAAATACTTATAATATCTACCTAGTTCAAATTACATTTGATGTTAATCATCAATCTTTGTTACGAATCAAATGCAGCAGCCTTAACTTTAGATATATTTATTTATAATTTTATAATATTTTATAATCCATACTAATATTATAAATTAGAAAATAACTCTGTCTGTCTGTATGTTATCTTTTCACGCCTAAACCACTGAACGGATTTCGATAAAATTTGGCAGAGAGATAGATTGCATCCCGGGGAAGGACATAGGGTAGTTTTTATCTCAATATTCCCACGGGATCGACACTTATACGGGTGAAACCGCGGGGCGCTGCTAGTAATAATATAAATGCGAAAGTAAGTTTGTTTGTTACGCTTTCACGCTAAAACGGCTGAACGGATTTGGAAGAAATTTAACACGTGGGTAGACCATGACCTGGAAAAGGACATAGGCTACTTTTCATCCTGGATTGCAGACGAAGTCACGGGCAACAGCTAGTAGGTAATAATTACCAAAATAAGACACTAATATTATTTTAAACAGTATATCACAATACATCACGCCGATATTTCATGAAGGATTAGGTAGAGGTGCACCTAGAGTAGGTACACCCAGATTTCGCCAGTTATGTTTTAGTCCTATGTTATACGGAGCGAGCCTATTGCCATCAACTGGGCACTAATCCAGACTCCGGGCTGCTGCTGAGGAACTTGAGATGGAAAAACCCAATAACACTTTGTCCGAACCGGGAATCGAACCCGGGACCCCATACTCAGCAATAGCGCTTACGACAACTAGACCAACGAAGTGGTCACGACCTTTTGAATAATATTAAGTGTAATTGATTTTTTATTGGCTGTTAAAGCTGTAAGTACCTAATTAACTAAACTACTCTGTCAGACTTTATTAAGACATTACCTGCTGCATTATTTAACAGTTTGCTGATTTAGGTATGGGAGAGATAACAATCCACTATTTATGTTGGTAGGTACAGTCACGAGCATAAGTATGTATACACTTGGCTTTATTCAAAGACAATTTTCTCCTTTATTTTTTAATGAAATTTTATGATATTACGAACATAGTATTTTCGAACCCATAGGTTTATGTAAAGTGTCGTATTTCAACGTTGCATTCGTCATTTCACGAAAAAATCGTAATTGAAAGTTGCCAAGTGTTGACATATTAGTGCTCGTGACTGTACATCATATTGGGCATTTAACTGCGCCATACATATCAATTATGTCGTTATTACATGATTGATAATTGAAGTACAGACAGCACATCAAGCTACCCGAAACTGTCAAATTTTCCTAATCAACTATGAACCTTAGGGTCTAGCGATAAAGTTGAAAATCTATTAAAGAAAATTGAATGGTAGTTTGATGTGCTGGCGTCTATACTTTTTGCCTTAGGAAAAAGGTTAATGTCCCAAGTACAGTGCAACCAATCATTGTAGGACATAAGGCGATCCGCGTTTAGACGTAATTGCAACAATAAAATGATTGAATGTCATTGTGCCAGTCATAACAAAATCAGACGAATTATAAATTAGAACAACAAACCGACTTCTAAGCATAGCTTGTTAACTTATGCTTGACGGGGTTTATTTATAAACGATGCACAAAGTTAAGTGACATTTAAACGTC
Source organism: Oligia fasciuncula (assembly GCA_963082905.1). Classification (NCBI taxonomy): domain Eukaryota; kingdom Metazoa; phylum Arthropoda; class Insecta; order Lepidoptera; family Noctuidae; genus Oligia; species Oligia fasciuncula. Next base: position 8,416,034 of record OY720392.1, read on the forward strand.
AAAAATGTATGGTTAAACAGTCGCTAATCACTACTTAACTTTAGCAACGTTTTTGAATAAAATGGTATACGTTTAGTTTAAGCTTTAAACTCTTGATAAAGTTATTGTTTTAAAAAGTTAATTTGTTACCTACCTACAGTTCAAATGTTGTGCAATCAATATGCAGTATCTACCTACTTTTTTTTACAGTATAATACCAGTCTAAACTTGAAGATAATTAATAATCCAGGTCTCTTAAAGACTGGTTGTCATGATGTAGCTCGATGTGGTCATTTACCTTAAGAACATAAGTTCTTATTCATATTTATGTTCTTTTCTTCTTATCTGTTCAAGTGGTTAAATAAATAAATAATAAGAAGTAAAAATGTTCGTGTAGCCAAAATTATGTTACATTCCAGGAACACATTACATTACAGGAGTATATTAAAATTTGCTTAGCGTTTAGGTTAGGTATATTAACAAAAACAGTGTCAACGCTAAGCCAGTGAGTGTTACTCAAGACGATTTGTCGCAAGTTGCGTTCACGTGGGAATGTGAGAAAGAAACGCGACAATGAGACATATTCGAGAATTAAGTAGTTACATGTTAAGTTGCATACCGAATTGGGAAATAGGTAGCAATAGCAAAATGCTTCTAAAATATAGATGTCAGCACAGCATTATTTACATACCTACTGAGTCAGTAAGTATGTAAATATGCTGTCATGTAAGTTGTTGAAGCTGCTGTTGGGTAATTGTTTAAATTGGGATCCTGCCGTTTTGCCGAAAAGATTTTGCCAATATTTCGCTACCCAAACAAATTTTAGCAACCTTTTTTTTATACCAATGCAATGTTTGGAATGATTTTAGTACGCACATTTTCATTTGGTCAAATTTTTACTTGGCAGAATATTATCAAGGATAATGTCATATAAGCAATTGGTCTTTAATCAAATGATTTATTACAGCAAACAATCTTTAGACAATAAACATTTAATCAAATGATTTGTTATGAAAAAAAATCTAAAGACAACAATATTTTTTTTGGGAATTACATGGTTTTACTTACATAATTACTTTTTTAATTACATTGCATGGTTGCGGTCGGTCGATAGGCGACGTAGGATGCAAGAGCGAGCGAATGAATACAAATACCTTTACCTCATATCATATTAAACAGGGCCAACTGTAATCATAGGCAGACGGAAATAGGTACTAAATACTTGGCTAAATTAAAATTGGTAAAAGTACTATAATAGTTGGTAAGCAAGTTATTGTTTAAACGTTCACTTGCCAAACATTAGGTTTGCGTTAAAATTTTTTGTGAAAAGTTTATTTGCTAAGTAGATAATGATTTGGCAAATGAAATTATGCGGAAAATTGTTTGGGAAGTGTTATTTTGGCAATTTCTTTTCGATGAAACAAGGGAGATCCGTTTAAATTGAATCGGCGTTCTGAAATCAGGGACATGCCAAAGTCAATGATGCGTTCTACCGGAGATCTCAGTCTCGCTTCCTTAATCATATCATCGTTTGCTTTTTTCATCTTCATTATTTGGTACAGTGTTGGTCTTAAAGTTAATAATTAAGTTTCCTAATATATAGTCAGAAATTTGACATGCAAAACATTACAATATATATTTATAAGAGTATAATAATGTCCAATGGCATTGTTGTAATTTTAGTTTCTATTGTCCATTAATTTTACAATAAAATCCTTATCTGCTAAGGTCTAAAGACATGAGAAAACTGAAAAGCAGTTAATGTACCAAAATAGGCAAAGAAACCTAAGATTCTTACCACAGCAATAAACCTAAAACATCAATGAATACATATTTGTCTTTCCGAACAGGAAACACGCTATGCGGACAGTTTTATTGAATGCGATTAAATACCTTAGGTACCCAACTAAACACATAATATTATTATTATTATTATAGCCTCTTTATTTCCATAATGAATGACTTAAAAAATACAAATATATCATAAGATTACTATTACATAAATGTGCATGCAGAAAATAATAAAATTAATACAATTCATAATTATAAACTTACACGCATAACAATTATTCTAAATTAATAAAATAATTACTTTTCTATAGATTTCTAAAACAAATATTAAATAAATTAATTTTTTTTAAATACGATTTACAATTTCATTATATTATATTTCAATATGGACCCCTCAACGGGTGGAAGCCTCCCACATTTTACTCCACGTTTGTCTGTCCTTTGCCTTTGTGATCCAATTATCACCGGCTTTTCTTATTATTTCATCAACCCATTTTTCTTTCGGTCTACCTCTTTTCCTTTTGTTTGTTGGTCCTTGCCAGGTAGTTACTCTCTGTGTCCATTTTTCCTTGTCCATACGTGCAATATGACCCGCCCATTTCCATTTTTGTTTTTTAGAATGTTCCAAAGCATCTATTATTTTTGTTGTTTTTCTTATTTCTGTGTTCTTTTTTCTATGTTTTCTTTGTATGTTTAGTATGCTCCTTTCCATCGCTCTCTGGCATACTTGTATTCTGTTTTTAGTATTATTATTGTAAATCCATGTTTGGCAGCCTTATGTGAGACAGGGTAACAGGCATGAGTCCATTACCTGTTTCTTGAGTTTTATAGGGAGTTTAGATTTTAGGGTCTCTTTATTGCTCCAGAATTTATTCCAGGTAATGTTCACTCGTCTCTTAACCTCGTCTTCAAGTCTTGTCTTAGAGAAAGATATTTGTTGTCCTAGGTAAACATAGCTTTGAACGTATTCTAATGTATTGTTATTGACCCGTATTGGTATAATATGGTGGTTCGTCATGACTTTAGTCTTGGTAGCATTTAGTTCTAGGCCGATCTTAATACTTCATTTAGCTCATTATTCATTACCTGTAATTGAGATGCTGTTTCAGAGAAGAGTATGATGTCATCCGCAAATCGAAGGTTGCTGAGGCGTTTCCCATTGATATAAATTCCTTTCTTTTCCCAGTTCAGAGTTTTCATTATGCTTTGAAGCACAGCTATAAAAATTCTGGGTGACAAGGGGTCACCCTGTCTGACGCCTCTACAAATGTTTATTTCAGGGCCTTGTCTCTCTAATTTTACACGGCTTTTGCTTTTGTAGTAGATGTCTTTTATAAGATCTATAGTTTCCGATGGTATTTCGCACTCATGTAGAGCTTTCCACATGCTCTTATGTGATATAGAGTCGAAGGCTTTGGCGTAGTCGATAAAAGCCAGGTAGAGTGGTCTATTGTGCTCTGTATACTTCTCTATAATCAAATTTAATGTGTGGATGTGATCTGTTGTAGAGAAGTTTTTCCTAAAACCTGCTTGCTCCGGTGGCTGCAACTTCTCTATGAACATTGCTAAACGATCCTCAAGACATGAGGCAAATAATTTGTACATATTTGGTTGTAGGCTTATTGGTCGGTAATTTCCAATATCGGCAGGGTCTCCTTTCTTGTAAAGTAAAATTATGTCCGATGTCGCCCATTCTTTCGGTATAGCTCTGTCATTTAGAATCTTATTAAATAAAGTTGTTATGTATGGTGCTAGTATCATTTTCCCCAATTTCAGTGCTTCGTTTGGGATTCCATCTGGTCCATTGCTTTTGAAGGATTTTAGAGATTCGATTTTCTTTATTACTTCATAAGTAGAGAATCTGTCTAGTAGAGTAGTAGAGTCCTGGTAGGTCGTTTCGATTTCCGTAGTATCTTTTACTGAGTATAATTTTTTGTAAAATGTTGTTGCCTTTTCTATTATATCAGATCTTGATAATATTTTCTTGTCATTAGTAGCGTCCTTTATATAAGGTATCCATTGTTTAGTGGTATTTAGGTTTTTAAGTCCTTTCTTTAAACTACCGTTTGATTCGAGGTGTGTTTTAATTACTTTTATTCGGCGTTCTGTGCGTTCTCGTTTCATTAGTTTGTAGATGTTTTTGTAGAGGTGTGTGCGTTCGTCTTTTTCTTCTTTTGATAGGTATTTCTTCTGAATCAGTTCACTTCTTCTATCAATAAGACATTTTATGTGACCAGGGATGATCTCCCGTTTTGGTGTTGGTTTCTGTCGAATTGAATTTAAACTGGTGATTATTGGTTTTTTTATTTTGTTGTATAAGGACTCTATATTTTCATTTTCTTCTAGTTCAATTTCGTTTATATTTGTGGTTAATGTTTGTGTGAATTGTTCTTTTTCTTCTGAAGTGTTGAGTTTAGTTTTATAATTTTTGAAATTTGCTCTACTTTTCTTTATCGCTGTAAACTGTAGTGTGCTTCTCAAGAGTCGATGGTCGCTGGGATACGTTAGATTTGATATGATTTCGAAGTTTGAGATGTTTTCCTTTCTATTGGTTAGTATGTAATCGATTTGACTTTTTCTTTTCTTTGGCGAGAGCCATGTCCACATAGTTTTATTGTTCTTTTTGAATAAACTATTTGTAATGTATAGTTTATTTTCCCAGCAAAACTGGAGCAAATTTTCACCTCTTTTGTCTCTATTTCCGAAACAATATTTGCCCAGTATTCTTTCTTCGCCTGATACTCGCTGTCCAACACGGGCATTAAAATCGCCTAATATTATTTTCTGGTTTTTATATTGACAATGTGCATCTTGCAGTTGGCTGTAGAAGTTATTGATTTCTTGGTTGCTTGCATCAACCGTTGGCGCGTGTACTTGTACAATGGTGAGTTTTGTGTTGTCAAAGTTGAGATTTAAAATGCAGATGCGTTCGGATATTCCAATGAAGCTCTCAATGTTTAGTTTATATTCCTTTTTTATAAGGAATCCAACTCCATATTGACCTTTCGTTTCTCCGAAATAGCAGAAAATATGTTCCTTTTCTTCTATAATATTATAACCCGTTCTTCTTATTTCCGCAAGGCCAATAATATCGTATTTTATTTTTGAAATCGCTCTCTTAAAATCGAGTAATCTTTCATCTGATAAAAGCGATTTTGCATTGTATGTACAGATGTAGAGATTTTGTAGTGGAGGTTGTAGTCGTTATCTCCCGCGGTGACAAGCCGTATTGGGAGATGTATGTATGATGTGTAAACACATAATAACATACTATTAATACCGAAACAAATGGTTTGAAAATGCGTTAATACGTACCAACAAATGCCATGCAATTTGAATTCTAATTACATATAGGTAATACCACGAATCGTTCGAACTAAATTGAAAAGGTGGAACAAAGAAATCAACGGTTGTCAAATAAGTTATACTAAAGACAACAAAGTAATTTATAAATTGCTAACGTAACGTAAACACAGTTATATTTTCGTAGTACTTAAATCGTAACGTTTCTATGAGTTTCCTTTGTTTTTCCGGTATTGGGAAAACACACTATTCGATATTTGTATTCATGAAAAAGTTTTAGCTAAATGAAAAGGAGTCTATGGGTCTGCGTTGCTGCTTAGATACCGCTCGCAGATCACAAAATAAATCAAAATAATGATTTTTAGTAAATTTTAGGGGCAGAAAGAATCCATCACCTTTTTACTGCAATAATTTCGGCTATACATATACTGGTTCGTTTTTAACTTCACATCCGCTGCACCGGACGGCTTTGAACGATATAATATATGTACTTAAGTGCATACTTCCACACCGTTACGATAGGGCGGTTAGCAAACCCTGAGAAATTGATCAATGGATTTTTGCTCTAATAATTCCCACAATTAAAACCTCTATATAAACTAATGAACCAAAGCTGGTGGCAGTATTGTCTTTACGTTTTCATATCGAGAGCATATCAAGTGTTGATTATTCGTGTTTATTTTTAAAATGATTTCCAAAGTAAGTTTCTACGGTTTTAAATTTCAACAAGTGTTGGGACAATTTTGAGTGTAAAATGTTCTGTGTTTTGTCACACAGCATCTGTCTGGCATGAATGCTGAAGTCATTGACTTATATAATATTACTAAATCATTGGCTGAAATGAGCCTTTTTGGCGCCGCCGTCAGGCACACACTGTTATAGTTAAAACGTTATTCTCCCTTTGTATTTTGTTATTTGTATTTCACGACTCCACGAACTGTGTCCATATAAACGCTATTCTTTCTTTCTTTCTAAAAAGTTACTTATGACAACTATTAAAATCATTGATAGTGGTTCGATTTTCTTTTAATTTTATTTTGTTTAAGAATTATTATGATATTATTATTATGTAATTTTATTTTTTTAAAGATTTTTTTACAAACATTTCGCATTTTTTCACTCCTAAAAACTATGTTGGTTTCTAATAAATACGATTCTAACTGTTAGAGCTGCGTGTGCTATTTCCACATTTTCTTTTAAAGGTAGTATAAAACACATACCAATTATTATTAAAGTTACCTTAATTGCAAGTTTATTTAACACTATTATTTTGAATTAGCCTTGCCGTAACTTTAGCATAAACACATTTAGGATGTATTTAAATAACTATGGTTATAATTTCAATTAACTCAGTGCTCTAAATACCTAATCAATAAACTGTAATTAGTGGCTTCATGTTTTCTGACTGATCAACTTCTTGACAATTCAAAAGTGCCTGTAAATGGTTTAATTAAAATAAATGCTTTGAGTTTGAGTTTGATTTACAAAATAATGTTGCTTAAAGTTAAGAGACGTTTAAATGTTAAAAATGTATAGTTAAAAAATTGCTAATCATTACTTAACTTTAAGCAACGTTTATAAATAAAGATTTAAGGGTGTAGTAATTATCAAGAATATCGATTTATTTATAAATGCAAATCAATCTGGTGCAGTAGGTACCGAAGCATTTAAAATAACTTTCAAAAGATTAAGTAATTTATAATAGTACTAGTTATAATAGTTAATTAATAGTTGTAATAGTAATAGTTTAATGATATATCAATAATAAATTTAGAATGTCTATAAACAGTAGGCAGTGTCCAGTCGTAAAACCCTTGAGTATCAATTGATAGGGTTCTGACTGGGTTATTACAGTAATTAAAATTGAAAACTAGATCAGTAAGTTAGTAACGAATCATTACTTATTATATTAAGAGTGAGGGCATCGTGGCTAAGTAATAAAAACGACAAAATTTACTGATTTGTGGTGCAAGCGGGCCTAAGAATCAGGACTCCACTTAACTACTTATTATTTTATATACTAACAGGTGCTGACTTTGTTCGCGGTGGTGTCTGCCTGCCAGGCCATCTTCCCGTTCCACCACCATCACCACCAACCGGCGGTATCCCACCAGGAGCTGCAGAAGCACGACGGGCCGCACCACCCGATACCCATCCACCATCACCAGCCGATCCCCATCCACCATCACCAGCCGATCATCCCGATCCCCATCCACCACCACGTGCCGCTGATTCACCACCACGTACCTGAACCTATCCCCATTCACCACATTCCGCACCATGATCATTATGTAAGTATACCTAATCTGCGCTCGCGATTTCTTTGCCAAAAATGTAAACAAATATTAATTAATGGAAAAATTACTTTAATTTTAAACTTTAATAAAGTTCAGTTTACGCTACAACTTCAAACATTTTTATAACTTTTTCAATAGTGCTAGTTACTCTGAAATCAACTTAATTATCACTGTGGGATGCAACATGTGTCGACACCCTTGCGCCATCCCATCTTCCTAGCACGGTGGGCTGTGCTGGGGCGGCTGCTGCAGGTGCAGAAAACCTCAAACGGCGAAATTATTCCAACCTGATTGGGAGTTATATGTTGCCATGGGGTCCGAGTGCCCACTTGGTTTTTCGAGATATCGCCAAGCGGTTAGTCGACTCTTCACGTGACCAGAGGGCTGGCCTATTTCTTGGCCAAAGAATTAGCATTGCCATACAACGTGGCAATGCTGCGGCTGTTGCTTTTGGGCACTGTTCCTGTTGACAGCGATGCGGACAAATTTTTTGATGCCCTATGATCATTTTGCTTTCTATAAATGTACATATTATTATTATTATTTTAAATATTAGCATAAATTATGTAAATATTATCGTTACAATTGTCATTGAAATAAAGTTGATATTTGGTTAACTTGAAATAGGGTGGATGTTCAGCACTGCGCACTTTTACTATAATAGATACCAGTCATTGAAGTAATCAATCATTAAAAGCTGTACAGGGTGGCAGGGACATCGACTGACAACCTTCTATGCTAGCATGGACTTAGTTATTTATGATTCTGAACTCGTTGGCGTTGAAATTTTTCTTCGGTTATAAAAAAAAGCAGTTTCATACATTTTGACCGATATTGCACTTTTCTATGAAATAGCTTATATATAATTTTTAGGGTTCCTTAAAAAAAGGCAAAAACGGGACCCTATTACTAAGACTCCACAGTCCGTCTGTCACCAGGCTGTATCTCATGAACCGTGATAGCTAGACAGTGGAAATTTTCACAGATGATGTATTTCTGTTGCCGCTGTATCAACAAATACTAAAAACAGAATAAAATAAATATTTAAGGGGACCATACAACAAACGTACGGAACCCTTCTTGTGCGAATCCGACTCGCACTTGGCCAGATTTACATTCTGTTCCTTTACAAAAACACTTGAACAAAAACAAAACGTTCATCCACTGCGCCCATAGAGCCATTTGTATTTTTTAGACTTGGCTGCTCATGATGGTGTTGACACTGCATCTACGCTGATATACTGTTTGTAGTTTTTAATTATTAAATGTCATTTAGAATTACAGTGAAAATAACCAGACATTTCTTGCCAATATTAATCAAAAATAAATTATTATTCAACAAACTCCCCGAGGAGTAATTGCTCGGTAAAATATTCCGTGAAGCAAGCGAAAGGTTTGCGGTTACATTATATCGTCCACTTCCTGTATACATAGTCCAGTTTTTATGTACCAACATTTATATGTAAAGGTACGCTTGTCAAGGAACATAAAAAGCTTTTATTAACAATAATTGTCATGAAATTATGTGTATTACATAGTAGTTTTCAATCGACTACGGGCGTGACACATTATTAAATCGTAAGTACTGATATAGCCAGCTTTAGAGACTTTTGTGGTGATTTTTATGTAGATCGAATTTGGTAAAGTGTAACTAGTTTTATCTCTCAATACAAAAGCGAATGTCTTTTTAACAAAACAAGTGACTGTGCTTACATAGTTGCTCTTGGGCGAAGTCTATTATTGATCGAAGGGCGAAGTACTTTTAAAAAGAAAACAAACAAAGATTAAACCTATTAGACTTTGTGGCGAGTATAACCAATATTGTGCACTGTTTATTTAAATGGACATAAATCAAATTTAAATAACCAACAGCCTCGTTGGTCTGGTTGTCTCACGTGCGGCTACTGTGTTCGTGAGATCCTTGGTTTGATACCCAGCCTCGGCAAAGTTTTTCCGTCAGAACATTTTTGTAGTTTGTAAATATAAATAATCCGCCCGATATTTATCGAGCGGATTTTATATTTATTATTTACAAACTACAAAAATGTTCAAATTCAAAAGGGGATGAGCTTGTCGATATTTATCGACAAGCTCATCCTCTTTTGAATTTGACCTGGCGAAACGTGAGAGCTGCCAAACCCTTTAAAATCAGCTGCACTAAGTGCCAATTTCACCAATGAAACTGAACGCGATCAGAGGGCCTAAAAAGGCCACTTTGGCAGAATCATAAAAGGATACACAGAGACAGTTATCTGTTAAGTTAATCGTATAAAATCCCATTGGTGAAGCATTTTTCAGTTTTTTTGTCTGTGCTAAAATACCAATCAATCCAATCCAATCCCAATCTCTTTGATTATACCTACGTAGTGCAGCGACAAAAAGAAAAACTGTTTTCGCCGTATTATAATTCATAATGTTATCCTTTTATCCAAAGTGGCCTTTTTACGCCCCCAGATCAACACATCTAAACTGTTCAAGATCTGTCAGTGTCATCATTGTTGTGGACACTGACGGCTCTTGAACGCGGTTTAGATTTACCGATCGCGTTCAGTTTCATTGGTGTAATCCGCGTTAAGCAATACAATTGTATATCCACAGGCGTTCCCCGAATACAAATTCGCATACTCCGTGCACGACCACCACACTGGCGATGTCAAGTCCCAGCACGAGCTGCGCCACGGAGACGTCGTGAAGGGAGGCTACGAGCTCGTCGAGCCCGACGGCAGGTACAGGAAGGTGGAGTACAAGGCTGATGATCACACCGGGTAAGATTGCAACGATGATTTTAACTTTGAACCCGTAGCGCATTTTGTTCTTGGCTAGTTCGTCTTTCATTTGTTTTTCTTCTACTATGTCCTCATCTTTAACTTAGAAGATTAGCAAGATTCTGAACTAATTGATTAAATGAATGGTTATATCATTCTATCGACTAATGTTGCTCTATCATAGTATTTTAAAATCACATTCACTACTCTTAATCAAAATAACGCACTAGCACAAGAATACCGCTGATAAGCAGAATAAGTCGTTCTTTAACATGTTTTACTCAATTGCTTTCGATCTTAACTAAATAAATCTGAATCTAATAACAACTGAGAAAAATATGTAGGTGCATGCCCAGCACACCAAGATATCTATTCTTTAAAAATATCACCGTGAAAACTTAAGTGAGTTCACGTGATGCTAGGGATTGTCACTATTGACAGTTTACTTCAAACTCACTTCACCTAAGTTTTCACTGTGAGATTTTTACAGAATAAATCGGCTATTTTCTGTCTACCAATGTTTTCCCACACACATCATATTCACGTCTCTAATTCTTCCAGTTTCAACGCCATCGTGCACCATTCGTCGCCTCATCATCATGTTCATCTGTCCCAACACCACATTTGAACGTGACGTCACTGGGACGACCAGAACTGACTGCTGCTCAAACAAGACTGACTCTTCGCCCGTTGTACTGATTTCTGAAAACTACTGCTTTTTTACGCAAATTAAAATTAGCGCTATATTTTTAAGGACGTCTTTTATTTGTGAGCAAAGGTTCCGTAAATATAAATAAATAACTTACACTAAACATTCTGGAAATCTCATAACAATATTCCTTATTATGTACTCGTTGATATCTTCGGTTTTGAAATTTAATAATGTTGAAGCATTCAACGATAGAAGATAGCAAGAAGCACAGAACCGGTTGAAGTGGCTGTGCTTGAGGGAGGCCTATGTCCAGCAGTAGACGTCTTTCGGCTGAAAATGATAATAATGATGATGATGATTCAACGATAGAACTTACCAACCAAAACCAAATAAAGCCATCTTTTGCAGGAGTATAGTTAGCAAAAGTTTCTTTTGGACCAACTTTAGTTCTAAATACCAAATATAAAGAAGTTTTAGGAACATTTGACAATGATTTATGAGATCTAGGAACAAAGTAGAAAATAAAATCAAATGAATCAGATAAGACAAATTTATCCGGGACAAAAACTAATCAACCCTTTTAAGTGATATGGAAAAGTTAGTGAACTTAAAGTACTTAAACGAGTACAAAAGCAATCGAGGCGATAAGAATTTTAAACATTTTAGACGGAAAATATTTTTGTACAAACTACGGAACACTAACTTGCTCGTACTGTTTTTCCGTTGAATTTATTTCCAATTCAAACATACATGTGAAATCGCGTGGTACTCTCATCATGTTTTACAAAACAGCTCCGTTATTTTACAATATCATTTTGGGATAACATGGCGGTTTCATACATTTCTTTTTAACCGTATAAACAGTGAGAAGAAAAAGGGAGGCCTTTGCCCAGCAGTGGGACACAAAATAGGCTAACAAAAACAGTGAGATCTTGACGAGTGTTCTAACGATAAAAAAATATATAATAGGAGTCTGTTATATTTTTTTTAACCGTAAATATTATACTGGTCATCATCTTGTGTACGAGGCCTTATCCCATATATCTTTCTTTCCGGTCGGTGCAGCATGTCTTCTATACACCTTACCACCACACATCACTAATGCGATTCATAGTTGATTGCTTTACCCGCGGGGTACTTGCGTAACAGACGTCTGTAGCTTTCATTTGACAGTTCAACAACATTCATTGCGTTATTTACGTTGTTGCGCTGACAAATTTTTCGAACATATAAACCAATGGATCAGCAATATCCTTCAAAATCATTCGGATTGTGATGGATAGTGTGTTACGCGATTAGGGTGCTGAATTATTTATCCAGAATCTAATCCAATCTATCAGGTTTCAAAAAATGAGAAAATCTATCTAATAAAGCTTTACTAAAAGAAGAAACAATAGCTATTTATCCCGTATGTTGCACCAGCCATATTTTGTCTCTGCATCACCCTAAGGTTGACTGGTAGAAAATGCCTCAGGCATTAAGTCCGCCTTTGTACAGTATTTCTTTTACTTGTGCATAAAGTTTTAATAAATAAATGATTACTGACAAATGCTTGCAGTGACTGGACTGGTCTACTCAAATATGTGTGGTACTTTCTCAAAAGACCATTTCAGACATCAGTCTACATCGCCTTCATATGATCTGACCAAGATTATGTCTGGTCTTTAAAAGAGACTGTCTTCTGAGTTTGTTTCGGCCTATCTTCTCAAATTAGTCAGATAGGAAACGCCGACCTCAACTAGCACATTATTTTTTTTATAACATGACGTGTAAAAGTGATTCCGATATCCTATTTACAGAATAAAGAGTTTAATTTTACCAATAGGTATATTATTATCATATTTAACAGAATTGGTGCCATGTTAATTTGCATGATCAAGATCATTTTCGCCATGCCCTAATAACAGCGGATTTGCAAAAAAGCTACAACAGCGAGCCACTCATGGATGAAAACACTTTACTATAAAAACAATTGAGTATTGAAAAACTTATGTACTGTTGTACCCTGAATATTAATTTGTAAATAAGATTAGTAAAAATGTTGGCGTATAATAAATCATATTCCATTATAACTATCTATATCTGTAAATAATTAAGCACTCTTATTCAAAGCCATGTTAGAACCTGTGGCCTTCGATGTATCCCGTTCGGAACACCGTCCCAATCTTAAAGATAACACGAAGAATTATTTTTCTTTAGGGAATATCTAGTAACTAGAAACCGTATTATAACTTCACACACGAACAAGTTATCTTGCCGCGATTATATATCTAGGCGCCAAAACTAGCCTTCCCTACCTTATAGAAAACAAATGCATGAATTATTCCCAATCACTAAGCAAGTTATGCCAAGTGTCAAGTTTAATCTATCACCAAAACTTGGTAACACTTCGAAATCGATAGATTACACCTTATTCAAAAGGGACCGAAAAAAATAATGATCACAGTCGACACAGTCAACGATGAAGTTAAAGAACCAATTGCATAAATCATTATCTTCCTCATCTTTTCCTAACTATGATTTCTGACTATGATATTGATTTAATAGGTACCTACATATTAAGCTGTTCATATGCCATTTCCTTCTTCAATAATAAAAAAAAAAAGATTGTTTATTAGCACCTGTTAAAGTGTTAATAGATATTCAATCATTCTCTTTAATTCGTAGGCATCGTTTATATGAAGTCAAAAAGTGATTGGTAAGTAACCGATATCGGCTTATTAAAGATGATGATGATCATGATACTTAGGTACTATTGAGGAGAATATACTAAAGAATTACAGCAAACGAACGTAATTATAACTAAATATTAATAACACGCGCTACAGTTTACACTAGTCTTTGGAAAATCAAGTTTCCTCCTCATAGCATTGATAGACACACCCATCCATAAGTCGAGAAAATCAGCAAAAAATCACAAATAATTGATGTTAAGTGTATTGTATTACAGGATGCTGATGTTTAAAACCAAAACGATATGTGTATAAATACGTGCATGAGATCACGAAAGATATCAATTCAGTATAGGGATTCACTGAAGGTTCACGATGATTCGGAAGGTACGTATATCTGATTTTGATTTTATCTTTTTAGAATTTGGAATTTGATAAAAAAATCTTGCTTCAATTTTTCAAAATTCAGTGAAATATCGTGATTTTAATCTTATGTAACTTAACACATTACTATGCATTTAACGATTAATCGATTTCAGTTTCCATGTAGTTTTATGTGCAGCAATAATATAATTTTAGAAACGCTTCGTAAAGGTCGAACGCTAACCCATATCGATCGAATTATCTTCTTTCAGTGAAGAGCAGCAACGAAATCTTTAAAGGAATTAGATCATTTACTTGTTTAAAGATTGTTTGCATTCAGAGCAATCATTTTGAAATATCCTTTTTAATTTCAGACACTAATCCTTCTAAGCTTAGCACTGTGTGTGCTTGGCGATGGACATCACGCGATTTCAGAACAACGTATTAGAATACGCCACAAAGATCACCACGGGCATCATGGCGACTTGTCACATATCGGTTCCAAGAAGCCTGAGCATCATGAGGAATACGTAAGTCATGTAATATTTTCGGTTCTGAGTTTTTAACGTGCGCGTGTACGGTCAATGGACAGTGAGAAGTATCCACTATACCTAGTTTACTTGCTTGGGTGGATACTCATCTCGGTATACCGAATGTACTTACTTTTAGGTCACGGTGGAAATCCTTTTAATTGTTTATTTTTTTTTAGGCGTGGTCGTATCCATCATACGAGTTCTCATACAGTGTGCACGATCCCCATACGCATGACAAGAAAGGTCAGCATGAGTCAAGAAAGGGAGATGAAGTAAAGGGCGAGTACTGGCTGATAGAACCCGACGGTCGCAAGCGTACCGTCACATATCACGCGGACAAACATAGCGGGTCAGTAGTAATAATAGTAATAGCCTCCCCGACCGTTTTTCGGTCACGGTGGCCAATCTCAATGGAGATTAGCCAGGTACGCAGGAGATATTATAGTTCACAAGTGTGTGCGCAGACACAGGTGCACTCTCTGTTCCTTTACTCTCGGTGTTTACTCTCATAGTCCGATGGGACACGGCAATCCGACACGACCGGGGAGAGTTCAGGCGCACGGAGGTATTAAACCGTAAACTTCCAAACTTCGAACTGGGTCAGTAGTACTTAGCTCCTAACAAACAATTTATCGAGTATCTATATTATTAAAAATATATAAAATTCAAAGTCCTGACTGACTGATATATCAACGCACAGCCTAAACCGCTGGTCCTAGAGACATGAAATTTACAGAGTGTGTTCTTTGTGAAGAGTAGGTATCCAATCAATGATATTATAAGTGTAAAAGGTAGATAGGTTACCTACACAACATTCGATCTTCAAAAACGGCACACTAACGCACACATAAATAACTTAATATTGCAATAGCACACTACATTACGTTTAGACGTCACATTTGGATGGCATGATTCAATTATCGCGGGCGAAAAAGAGACAAATATAATTTGCGACAGTACGTCGTCTCGTGTACTAGAAACTGAGACACTGAGGTCCAAGAGGGTGTAATTTCACGCGGACGAAGTCGGGGGCAGAAGCTAGTTAAAAATAATGCAGCTTTATCTCAGTTGTATCAATGTGTGATCCACTGAATTTGTGACATAGTATATTTTTTTTCTTGATTCAAAATTTTTATTTCAGTTTCCTCGCTACCGTCCATTACTCGGACCATCACCATCACATAATTGAACATCATGGCCACAAAGACGAAGACCACAAGGACGATAAAGAAGATGATGATGACAAAAAAGATAAAAAAGACCGCCACGATAAGAAAGATAGAGACGAAAAAAAAGATGAAGACGAAAAGAAAGATGAAGACGAAAAGAAAGATGAAGATGACAAGAAAGATGACGACAAGAAAGACGACGAAGATGAAAAGAAGGAAGAAAAAGACGAAGGTGTGGAAGAGGAAGAACGTAACGAGGATGATGAACGCGGTGGAGAAGAGAGCCGAGGTCGCGAAGGTGGAGTTGTCAGGTGGGGCTATGGCCCTAAATGGGACCACAAAGAAGACAGACACCGAGGTGACGACAGACGCGACCGTGACGGACGCAGAGGTCATGGACATCATCACGATGACAAACGCGACCGTGATGATGGACGCAGAAGTCATGGACGTGATCGCGATGACAAACGCGATGACAAGCGCGATGACAAACGTGATGACAAACGCGACCGTGATGAAGGCCGCCGAGGTCGCGGCCGTGATGAAGATCGTGAAGAGGACCGCGATCGTGAAGAAAGTCTACTTTGGGAGGAGCGTCGCAAGTTTGACGAGCGACGTGGATACCCATCGCAGCTCACACCTTACTTCGGCCACGCCTCTCGCATCAACCCTCGTTTCTACAGACATAACCAACAACCTAGTATCGCTACACGTAATTAAACTAAGTCATAAAATGTACTCCTTGTTAAATGAAAGACTGAACGGCGGCAATGTAAACATGGTATTCTGTTAAATAGTTGTGATAAACTATGCTCATAATTTTTTACTTACGATAAATATTATAATCATGCAAATGCTAACCTAATATAAAGGTATTAAGCGCTAATTATTGTGTTATTTCATGCCCTAAAAATACTACACCATCCTTGCGTTTATCCGTGCAATTAACGAGAATCGTTTTTTTAAACCAATCAATGTCAGATGTATACACAATAGGTCAATGAAAAATTTACGGCATGTACAGCATGCATACCGTATATAAAGTCAATACATTTTTGATCCTGATTATTAGCATAGGTGTTATTAGTTTTAGATACTAAAATTCAGGTAAAAGTTATCCACCATGTCTAATATTATTAAAATTTTCTAATTGTGGTCTACACTGCTACGCAGCAATTGTATAGTACGCTGCGTAGCAATGACTAGTACGCTTCGTAGTAATTGTACACTGCGTAGCAAGAGCGTAGTACGCTGCGTAGCACGTTATGTAGCGGGAGGATACTTGTTCAATGTAGTTTACGTAATAGTAAGCGAGAAAATGGATCGAAATAATATAACAATATTCGCTGGTATATCAGGTTACAGAACTAAAAGGGGAAAAAAGGAAAAAAAGGATAACACCTCTTCACACGCATCTTTTTAAAGGGATTCAAAAGTTACGTCAATAACTGTCAGTCTGAGTTGAGTTTGGGTTATAATGTTACATATCTCATTTTTGGGCGTGACTACATTTTGGCAGAATTAGAGTAGAATAGAAAACTTTTATGTCAGACAGGAGACCATAGGGTTAGTAACAATTTTACTTAACTTCTTGTGTTAGCAGGTTTCAGACACAGATATACAATTAAAACTCAGCGTGAAGCTGCATCCACAACATCGGGGAATCTCACCGATTTGCGACGACACACTGATAATTCTGTTGGTGCTGCCTTGAACATGCGTCATCAGGCATGCACATCTCTTCCTAATAATAATAATGAATCATTTATTTTCAGGTAACAAAGACAAACAAACTACTACTACTACTACACTACTCCTACTACTACTACTATACTACTTAAATATTAAAATTGAATAACATTATTTGGACATGTATTTTAAAGTAACGCCTGATTCCATAACTTACTCGTATAAACAGTGTGAGAAAAAAGTTAGGTTTTGTTTTTTTTCCGGGTCAAGGTCCGTTATGATACAGAGGTAGACATAATCATCATCTTCATATTATTTGCCATCGCGGCAGTCTTCTCACGTCTACTAGCAACAGCCCGAACTGCACAAGCAAACCAATTATTAGAACTTTAAAAATATTTAACTATGCAGCTCAAGACTTGTTAAACAGACTGGGTACTCCAATGGGTTCTCGTTATTACCCATTGCTGAATAAGCTTCGGCCTCTAATCTGTAGAGGGACAGAACCGTTTAAAGTGACGTACCTAAACTTTAGGCGTTCATGTTGTCTGTGAACGTTCATCTACTTTTCAGTTGTCTAAGCATCGTCGATATTAAATATTATGTCAGCTAAAGGTTTTACGAAACTTGCAGAGTTGATTTTAGAACGATTTCACAGCTGTCAACTTGACGAAACCCCGAGCACAGAGGCGGCGCGGCGCCCCGCCTATATGAAAAATAAAGGAAGAAATAAACATGTTTCCTGTATAGAGACCCCCTTTAAATTTTACTTTATTTTATTTTATTATTTGTTATTATAGCGGCAATAGAAATACACATTCTGTGAAAATATCAATTGTCTACCTATACAGGTCATGAGATACAGCCCACTGACAGTCAGATGGACGGATGGACGGACAGCGGAGGCTTTGTAATAGGATTCCGTTGGCACCCTTCGGGTACGGAACCCTAAAAACAATAATAGAATAAGATATCCAACTACATGTAGAGATGGTCACCCATCCACGGACTGACCCCGGCAAGCGTACCTTAACCTGATCGATCGACCCGTGCGGGTGTTGTTACTTAGCCACGAGTCCTTGATTGCTTCGGACATGAAAACAAGAAATTCGCCATCGAAGATCTCTAGAAATATTTACTTTCAAGTACTAATCTTATTGAACTAATTAATAGATCAATAAACTTTAGCCAATCACATAAAGCCACGCTCTTATTCACTGTATTATACTACACATAGATAATGAGGAAATGGTGAAGAGTGAATCGTTCACGCATATGATTGGTTCCTGCCTCCTACGTAACGTATTAGCGTTCATTCGTCCTTTTTTTGTCCGTTGACTTACGGCTACGCGGCGCGGGCACACGTTTTGAACGTGTGTGGTAAATCCTAATTTTATATTTGTATGTTATAATTATAATTCAATAATTTTCTTCAGAAGTCATACATTTTTGAAGAAGTCACTTTCAGCTTCATCGTTTTGGAGTTTCAATTTTATTGCGACAAACCACTCCTGCACTTTTTCTTCTACAGTCTTCCTTCAAAGCGCGTTCTTAAAACTATCAAAATATATGTGTGTCTCTATATTATCATACAAAACCAATTTTGAAATTGCTTACTGGAAGTTTTACCTAATCAGCTAAATACTGAAATGGCGGAAAATTTATTCTCCTCCAATACCATTTAACCCTAAAATAATTAAAATACCGTTTAAAACTGTAAGGATACAGAACAATTACCTCTGAATCCGGTAAATTGTCCATACATAAGTACCAATTATACCGATTATGTATCAGTATTTATGCGTGCAGCCAGTTTTATGAACGTCTCGTTAGTGGATCACTGTACAACATGCTTTACGTGAGTTTGCTTTTGTTTAGGAACCTTTCTGTTGCTAATTTCATTCAGCATTTAGTCAGAAAAGACTCGTGATCTTTACCTAGGTTGTTCACCCCTGACGTCACAACTCTCTTTTAAATATTTCCCCACTGTGATTACGTGACGTAGTCTAGACGTCGTAGACGTACGTCTTGGTAGCTCTGAGTAGCGCAGCATGTCTAGAAATTAAGCAAGACATTTTTGTATAACATAATCTAAGCAACTTTCACCTTTATTTCTTTCAGCTACTACTACTAGCGACAGTCTCAGTGGCAATAGCGGCTGACGCCGAGAAGGAGGTACAGCCAGAGCTGAAATCTGCAGAATCTGCACTGCCAATCCGTGTACATGATGATGAACGTCGGTACCGCTTCGAGGATGGCTTGGAACTGATTCGAAGCCGCGACGATCGCTCGCGCCAGCACATTAACGATTATCGTGACAGCCGACGTAATGACTACCGCGATGGCCGCGATGGCCGCCAGGGCCCGGTCAGACTTGACTTCAAGGAAGAGGACAACGCTGGCCCACTCATCTTGCGGTCTCCGGACCCACTCCCCAGTCATGTAAGTTGGAACAAAAGTTATAATGGATTAATTTTACTTGAATTTGAAGTGTAAAATGAACGATAGAGAATAATGTATTTTTATTTTCTAGGGTAACCCGGATATCGAACGTCAAAATAAGTAAGTTTCATCTATTTTGTGTAGGCATGTCAGTGTAGTGACAGAAACAATATAATATAATTTATAAACAATCTTTATGATTGGCTAGATTAATTTTCAAACCACAACATGGATAGAGATGGATTAGATTGTTCATAATACAGATTAACTGTCTTTCCAGGTAAACTTTAACAGTCTTTCCATTTGTTTTCAGAATCATCGCTGACGTATACAGCCCAGACTACTACCAGCCCACCTGGATACTTGACTACAGATACCTAAAAACTGGCGGCAGGGACTACACCCGCGGCCCCGGTGGTCAGATCCTGATCCTACCAAAGAACGTCAGGACCAACGAACAGAAGGAGTTCCCTGACTTTGATAGCTTGCTCGAACACCTCCGCTTAAGTCGCTTGTCGGAACGTGCGAAGAACAGCGGACGTGGACGCGGAGATGACAACGACGCGAGGCGTGGCTACCTGAACATTGACCTCGGCCAATATGGCCGCGGACAGCAGTTGCACCAACAACAACAAAACCCGTGGAGAGCGAATCGCAATCACTAAAGCAGTAGCAGAGAATTTCAAAATTTTCTCTTCTTATTAATAATCTGTATAAACTATCTTCCTTTTCTAAATGAACGCCTGATAAATAACCTTAATTAAAAAGAAGCCATTTAATTTCACATATTTGGCGATGTTATTATTTCTAATTAATTCACAAATGGTTCTTCTCTATTCCGACTAAGCTTCAATTAAATCAAATACTGCTAATAAATATTTGCTTGTAGCTACTTGTTCTATGTTTTAGTCTATCATCTTCTGCCTAGCCTTTTCCCAACTATGTTGGGGTTGGCTTCCAGTCTAACCGGATGCAGCTGAATACCAGTATTTTACATGGAGCGACTGCCTATCTGACCTCCACAACCCAATTACTGGGTAATACGATACCCTTTGGTAAGGCTGGTTTGACAACCAGCCTTACCAAACCAAAGGGTATCGTGTTACCCAGTAAAAAAGTCTGACGACTTTCGGGCTTTTAACAGCCCGTAACGACTGTCAAAGATCCATGAATGACACCCGGGACCTACGGCTTAACGTGCTTTCCGAGGCACGGAAACGGACGGACGGTTTTAGTCTTTAAACATCATAATTTAAAATGTTAATGTATACATACTCACCTACCTGCTAAAGATGTTCCAGACTGCTTTTATTCCCATATTTTTTACTTAGTATTAATTATATTAAAATACCTATTTACCTGTAAAAAGAAAAAATACCTACTTAAAAAAATTTAACCTATTATCAGTAAATTAAAACATTGTATAATGCAAAAACATGTGTAATTAATTTACACCCCAACATTAAACAAAGTAGCTAAACTAACAAAGTAATGTTCAAAAACGGAAACATTAGTGTGTACGCTAAGTTTCTTTTACACAAAGGATATATTATTATATGTACTTAAAAGATGTTCAAGACATTAAATTCAATGAAAAATTGGTATTTTTTAAATGATAAGCTTATAACATTTGTTATAAATAAAAATATGATTTATCAATCTCAAATTGCAACCGAGACTTTAATTGTAGACTTTCGCTGTAATAGTAAAATATGATACATTTTTATTCTGGCTGTTCCCTATATTTATGTTTGTATAACTCGTCAAAATGTAGGTAACAGCAGATTTTTTTTTCGCGATTTCAGGTTTTGTCCCATAGTAAAAGTTGTTCATAATGATGAGTACAATGACCTCTTAAGAGGTTGTTAATGTTTCACCAATAACCCTGTATATTATAATTATGTTATACCTACTTATCTGCAGACCCACAACCCAGTAACTGGGTTGTGAATGCCGACCCCAACATAGTAGGTAAAAAGCTAGGCAGATGATGATGATGACCTAGTTATCTGCAGAGTACCGATTTGAACATATCTTGACTCTCTCAAAGTATTCCACATGCTTATTTTAAAAGAAGAGTAGATATATAAGTATGGTTGCTGACTCAGGGGTGCTACATACCTGTTCGGCACGGCATGAATCGGCACAGCCGAGCGTTAAAATCGAACCTTAAGTAGATAAATTGTTCGGGAAAAGCCGCTCGGCTTAGCTCGAATTGTGTAGAGTTGAGTCGCAAATGATTCACACGAGCCCAATGAAAGACGAATATGTGTAGTAATTGTTTCGGGTCGTTTTTGTTGATCAACAAATAATACCGAATCGAATGTGCCGACCATGAAAGAATCATGAAAGATCGATCGATCATCATGATCGATCGATCTTTCATGTTTGTGTTGTGTCCTTTTTTATAAGTGGCCGGTAAATACTTATGATTGAAGTCCAGTTGTTACAATGATTAGAGAGTAAGTTATTGATTCTCCGAACATTATCACAATTTAACATCAAAATAGCTTAGCAATGATACTAAAAGATTCTGGTGATAAACCACGTTTTAGGAAGAATCTGTGAACCTGTATCTGCGTTTTTCTATTTTGCTCAGTACGTACAGTCAACAGCAAAAGTAGATGATCAAAGTCAGAAATTCAATACTAATTAACGGAGTTCGCGTTAGAACTGTGTGGCGTCGAAGTGATTCAAAAGTATTCTACGTAGTAAGTATTCTTAGTAGTAGTACTTCGACGCCACACAGTTCTGACGCGAACTCCGTTCATTAGTATTGAATTTCTGATTTTGATCATCTACTTTTGCTGTTGACTGTACCTACTAGCTAAGATACGACGATAAGCTGATAATTTTCATTCACGTGCCTAGCAAAACGTTATTAGCTAAAATAAATGTAACCTCCATAAATAAACACACATAAAATTGTTTCTTTTTTATTCAAAACGAAATCGAAATGAGTGTTGTTTTATATAGCTCAATAAACAGGCAAATAAAATATTGTTGTTTAAAATTTTTATGTAATAAAATTTCCATGCGGTTTCGAAGTTATCAAGACTCGCTGTAAGACAGATTCTTCAATGTGCAGTGAAGTTTAAGTTAAATATAGTGTAGCGTACCAATTGCTTTAGTCCTGCCATTATTAAGACAAAAGAAATGGTACGACTTCATTAAATTTAAATTATAATCTGTTTCTATGTAGGTACAGTCTTATCACAGTTATTTTACCTCTGTCAGCAATCCAAGCAAGAGACGACCAGAAACTTTATTGATCAATTTGATTCTGACAGATAACCGTGAAAGTACTCTATGCTACATTTGTACATTTGTCCCACGTTTGTGCTACAGATTGTTTTCCAAATTCTTCTGCTACAGCAATAAATTAACATACACGGTGCTGGCATCGATACAGCTTTTATTTCTATTAGCTAGTTCTTAGTAGCACCCCAGGGATTAATATTCCTGTAAATCAATCAATCAACTCAGCCTATAGCAGTCCACTGTCGGACATAGGCCTCTCCCAGGCTGCGTCACAACACCCTGTCCTCTGCCTTCCGCATCCAGTCTGTATGTATATTCTAATAATATAATTATTCTGCTAATGCAAATTAGTTTACTTCCTCTAACGACACGTAGAAGTATAGTCACAGTAAGATAACTTCTTTGAAATCGCACGAAACTCTGACAGTACTTAATCGAAATGGCACGAATCCTGAAGAAGAAAAACAATAATAGTGATCAGCAAAAAGTGGAATAGTCATCAGCAACAACACGTCAGCTAATCCCTTGACGGATTAATTAAATCATAACTGCATTCGAAACAAAACCGAAATGACGTAGAAAACAACAGAAACCAATGATGAAGCTACACCCAACGCAGAACCATGGTTGTTTGAAAATCTATATTTTTCTATGACGTAGAGGCAATTAATCAATCAAATTAATAAGGAGCTAATAACTTCACAACCTACTTGTAAATGTCAAGTCGAAAAAGTAATCAACTACATTTTCGCAGAGATGTAACTTTCGATGTAAATAAGTCAACACACCGCCGCCCGCAATATCTAAAGAAACTGTGCTGCAGAATCAGCTGTTTTATAAGCATTGATTAGGAAAACAGTCTCATTAATTGGTATTTGTGATGTCCTTCCTAAACAAATTGGATATGTGATCGCGTGTTCATTATGTGTATTTATTGAATAATTACTGGCGTGAGCAATATTGACGGATTTCCAATTAATCTGTGTAATGGATCGTGACGCCCTTGATACCTGCAAATGAAACTTAGGTTTCACGTATTAACTCTATTATTTTTCAACTAATTGGTGAGGATCTAACCTAATGTCGTTATAATTGAATTGCACCCTCCTATTCGACACACGTATAGGAATATAAGGTGAACAATCCGCGATTTTTTCATAGTTGAAGTCCAGCTAACAAACAAATATTATATCTAACAAAATGTTTTTACAAGTGAGTACATATTTGTTTATTTGATTTTAGAAAAAAGTTTTTGTTTATTCATTATTTTTTTTTAAATAACGGTAATGTCTTAATTCAATGAAAAAAATGTTTCTGCCTATTTTTCTACTAACCAATTATAATTTACGTATAAATTAGCCAAGCGTTGAAGTGATAACAATAATTATGTTCCTATATCGGAATACACCATTTAAAAGTAACATTTCCGGAAGGATGGCTTTATATACATGAGTAGTTGCATTTACATACATGAATATTCGTGTAATATGAACCATATCAGTTGCCGACGTGATTGAAGTGTTGCTGGGAGTTTGTCTTCCCAGCTACAACACTAGAAAAGTGCGGTGAAAAGTGGGGGCGTTTTAGGTCTGTCTTGTTTAACTTTTGACTTTCAAAAACTGCAGATTCTCAGCCCAATATCAGTGAACAATCTTTGAGTTTTTCGCTCTGTCAGGTAGCTGCCCTGTGTCTGCTGGCTGTGACTGCGCACGCGCATTCAGCGGTGTCGCACCAGTCCCGTGTTGACCACCACAAGCATGGTCACGACATCCACCACGAGCAGAAGATCCACCACCCGATCCACCACAACCACGGCCACCACGATGACCACAAACATCACGACGATGGACACCACAGGCATCACGGTGGACACCACCACGGCCATGACGACGGACATCGGGAGGAACACCACCAATGGGATCATGTAAGTACTGTTCTTCTTTTTTCTTTGCGTGGCGCAACTAAATAAAGTTTTTAAATGATGTAGTTTCTGATCAAGGACCCAGTACCGTAATCTCCCATGATTGTTTTATTTTTTTTAAATCAGGCTTTGCGTGTTGTCTGTGCGATTTGCTACTGAAATATAATAATATTCCCTTCCGAATATTGTGAAGGTTATATCTATCAATCAAATACTTTCTCGAAATATGTACCTAATACATATAGTTATCGTATTTATTAACTTAATTAATATGGTTCAAGTTAATGTGCTTACGTTAGGTACCTATACGTTTACTCGTTATAAATTGACATGGTAATGTCCAAGTCTGAAAAAAATCAATTCTCTATAGAAATTTTATCATGGTTGTCACGTATCTTCTCCTGCAAACAAAAATTTAAAATTTCTCTTAATTCAGGAACACCACCACCCATCATACAAGTTCGAGTACTCCGTGAAAGACGGACACACGGGCGACCACAAGTCGCAGCACGAGCACCGCGACGGCGACCACGTGAGCGGCTCATACTCGGTCGTCGAACCCGACGGCAATGTGCGCACTGTTCACTACACCGCTGATGACCACCACGGGTATGTATTCTCCTTCTGAAGACCACTGTTCTCGCCAGAAAGTCTAGGATGGGGACTTTCAAAGTTAGACAAGAGAGCCCAAAAACTTTTTGTGCTGAATTTATTGCTGTGGTCATCTCTTTATGACATCCAAATTGATAAGAATCATGGAACTAAGCTAAGATCCAATACATTTTTAACATTAAACGAAATATTTTAACTTTATTAGGACGAGCTGGCTGACATGTGTACCACAAGTGATACCAATTTGTACCAGCTTGTCCCTGAGAGGTAGCTTATTCAATCGCAATCGGTTGAACAACACCAACAGTCCTCAAAATTGACATATAATCTGTGGGCTATGCTAATTAATCATCAACACAACAACACAAGGTTATTTTGGTGCGTGGCCAAAATTAGAACTAACGCCGCAATCTTGTCTTGTCAATACAATTTCTGTGGCAATTTCACAAATGTTTACCAACAACCCTATCATCCCCCTATATCATCACCCCCTATCATCACCCTATATTCAGGCGCCAAAAGATTCTTGTAGCAACACATTTCCATAATTCTCTTTTCTTTGTTACAGTTTCAGAGCTGATGTTCACCACAAGACGGCTCACCACCACATCATCCCCCACCACCATCATGAGCATCATCATGATCATGGTCATCACCATTAAACTGGACTGTCTCATTCATACGAACTCTTCGATCTCGACTAAATGTACTCATTTATCATCAACTTTCTCGCAAAGTACGTCAGCGCTGACGAATAAAACTTATTTAACAAATATTGTCTTTAATTAATCTACAACTTAGATATATCTATTACAGATGAATATTTACACTCTATCCATCTAACTTACGGTCAGACATTTAGCATAACGAATCGTGATTTTATTTAAATTCGTGACATTTTTTTACGATTCGTGAGCGTGGCCGCGGTAAGAGTTGAAAGGTCAAGTAAACAAAAAAAAACTATTCTATTGAAAAAACCATGCATCCATTTGTCAACTTGCTGTTACTAGTTAGATTCTGCATTTAATAAGATTTGTCTGGATTATGCCCATGTACTACACTAAAGCCGACTCCCGGGTTATAAGAGCTAGCCTTCGTCGGACGTCTAGCTGCACTACCTTGACCCGGGATGCCCCTCTCGGAAGTGTATCCTAGGCCTGGGTCTTCGTAAGTGTCGTGTCCACTGGTGGCTGGATCGTCATGTTTGTATCCCGCACTGAGGTGAGAGTGATTGTTTGGCTCCTTCCTCCTCACTACTGCATTAAATCTGGAAAATAATAGTGAAACTCGCTAAATCATTTCTTCTAATATTAATAGAAATAATCTTCTAGAAGTTCTTTCACTCTTGTTAAATAATTACATCTTAAAAGCAGTTTAGAAACCTCAAAAAATTTCCGTGTCTGTTTATCAAAATATAGACGATTTCTCAATATTATTTTGTTCATTTAAGTTCTGCCTTATCAATTTTAATATCGTTCACTAAAGTGAACGGATACTTTAAAGAGGTTTCAGTTTTTGAAAACAAACAATAACAAAGATTTCTAATAGTTATTTTTGTCAAATAACATGATTATTTCTAATAAATATTAATTCGCCATGTACATATTTAGTTTTCAATGTAACTTGATATTGTGACAGGTAACAAGAATAATTTATGAGTCCAGTTTATTGTCACATATTTATTGCACAATTTCGGTTCTTATTTGAGAAAAGTGTGTGTTCTATATAAGATAAAACCTCGGCTTTGGCACCGGCTAGGGCGGACAACTACACTTTTAAGACTAGGTACTTGATAAGTCATGCGAACACTATACTTTAATTCGAAAACCGTCTATCCAATATTGTATTTGAAAATTGATCGCATATATGTGAAAGTTTAGAGCCTTTTCTCAAATAGTTCCATCCCGTTTGGACTATTGCCATCTACCGTTAATGGCTATACAAAAGAAGGATGCGCATTTCCACTGACCCATGCAAGGCATCTGCGGTGTACTCCACGGTCCGCAGAGCGCCATCAGGTTCATACAACGTGTAGACACCCCGCACCTTGTCGCCGTCGCGGGTCTCCCAGTGACTCTTCCTGTCTCCAGTCTGGTGGTCTGATACTTCGTACTTATACTCGTACTTTGCCTGTAACATAACAAAGAAACGAACGATAAAAAAGAACTTATCAGCTTTCGCTCCGGATGTATATATGCATGTTAAAGATGATATTCATAACTACCTAATACCAAGCTTTGACGACTCTTTCCTTTATATCTGGAGTTAAGGAATGAAAATAAATCTCAACTTACATGACTTGCACTACTACTTGGAACCACAGGAGTTGGAGCTAGAATAAAAGTAAAATTCATTAGGTTAGATTCAAATAAACGCAAACCATCGAAAAGTACGTTTACGTAAACAAAATGAAGATTAACAATTACTAGTAATTGGAGCAACCGGTGCCGCCTGTAGCTGATGAAACACAATGCTCTGCGAGGATGTAGCGTGCTGCAACATGGCGACAGGCGACCCACTCGCGAACAACCAACTGTTCAACAGCCACACCATCTGAAACCAAACAAAAAAAATATCAAATCCGTATATAAATATGTTTACGCTGCCCTAGGAGTGTCTGCTTGTGAAAAACTCATTTCATACTTTAAACTAGATTAACGCAAGGCCTATGAAAATAATCATGGCAACTTTAGGTAGATCACAACATTTGATATATACTTCAAACAGCGAGGCGTAATAAATGTCTGAAATATTTTAGAATGCAAATAGTAGTTACAAGTAGTTGAAGTCTTATTATAAAAACGTGCCTTAAAATAAACAAAATCCATATTGCGGAGCTGCTATCAAAGACGTAAATAAGGCAAGCCAGTGGATTGAAGGGTCTCGTCTCTTCGAACTGCATTTTATAGGGTCATCTGATCTGATAAGTAGAACAATGCGCTTGTCGCCGGATGTATGCATCGACAAAGGTCCTTGTCAATTAAAATACTTGATAGCACTGTATGCAAACGTAAATGAGATATGTAGTAAAACATTACTATTCGCGTTTGATTGTGATTTGATATTCTTGTTTTGATTTTTTTTTGTAGTGTTTTTTGTTATTGAAGGAATCATAGTTGAATGGTAACGGAGCTGGGTGGATCGTTTGATGATCATGAAATTCGGTACTTTTACTTGAATGCACTTCTTCTTCTTCGTGTCTCCAGCACGACAGTTATTCAAATTTTGCTGACCTAAAACTCCGCCACTTCCACGGCGTTATCGGCGAATACACTTAAAAATATTATCAAAATAATGCTGGCCTGTCGATTTCATTTTTTTTTTCTAGTCCATCGGAATTGATCACGAGTCGCCCGAATAAGTGACAAGAGACCAATTTGTACAATTTATTTAATTTTTGTTTGCAATGGCTTTATTACGGCCTCTGATTTGTTTTCACTTGAAGATTAACTCTACTCCATTAGTGAGATCGTATTTTTATGGTGAAGGTTGCACAGGACCGGAAATAAGATAGCAGTAATATTATTCAGGATTGTATTGTAAGTTGGTAGGCAGGTACTTATTAGTTAGAACTGTTTCTTATTGTGGATAGACACAGAGGCGTCTCTAGCCCATGTAGCGCCCGTGTGCAAACATTACCCAAGCGCCCCCTAGTTTCGGGAGTTTCGGAGAAGTTTCGGGAGGTTCCTGCACATCATCAGGCGGGAGGAAACGCCCGGGTGTCACCATTGCCAGGATCGCCCAGAGGACACGG
Organism: Oligia fasciuncula; assembly: GCA_963082905.1. NCBI lineage: Eukaryota > Metazoa > Arthropoda > Insecta > Lepidoptera > Noctuidae > Oligia > Oligia fasciuncula. Next base: position 8,445,237 of record OY720392.1, read on the forward strand.
TGGAGCACACGGTGGAGGTCTGCCCCGCTTGGGCGGAGCACCGCTGTGTCCTCGTAGAGGCGATCGGCAGCGGCGGCGACCTCTCGCGTCCGGCCCTGGTGCAAGCCATGGTCCGGGGCGAGAGGGAGTGGGAGGCAGTCACCTCCTTCTGCGAAGCAGTCATGCTAGCGAAGGAGGTGGCGGGACGGCTCAGGGAGAGAGCCTCCCGTCCCAGCCGCCGCGGGAGACGCTCCAGGCGTCGGGAGTCGCGTGACGACTCCCGGCCACCGTAGGCGCGGGCCTGCGGGCGGAGAGTAATGGGTAGCTCACCGTCCGATCAGGACCAGGCCCGTGCCGGACGGCGCGTACGTGTTCCACGCGCGCCTCAAAGAGATGTCAGCATCGAGGAGGGCCCCATAGGGCCGAAGCCTGCCGGGTCAGCGGGATTGTCCGAAAGGGTCACCGCTGGCCCGGAACATAAAGGGCTAAGGAAGGAACACGGGTGGGTTTTAGTCAGTAAAAGTCTGACACTCCCTTCCGCTCCACCCAGAGCGGGAGGGGTGATTTGATGATTTCCCACCCGAAAAAAAAAAAGCGCCCCCTAGTAAGCGCGCGGTCCAAATGGAATGGGTACAAAGTACAAGTAACAGCACATCAAGTTACCACAAACTGTCAAATTTGCCCAACGGATAATAAACTCTATTGTTTGGAGATGAAGAAGAAAGTCATTGGTTTTGGATACCATCGTGTGCTGTTGACTGTATTTAGAATTATACAGGGTGTTCTGGTGTTTACCCTAACAAGCCAAAACGTACCCATGTTACCACTCACGCTTTTGAGAAATGCCTCTGAAATCGCGCTTGACGTTCATCCATGGCAATTTGAACTTTATTTTCTATCCCAAACAGTTGAATTCATGTGCATCTGAATTGAGGGCCCATTTTTTTAACCCGTGCGAAACGAAATAAGACTTATTAGTTAAAAATACCTAGTAAAAACTTAAAAAATTTCTCCTACAAAAGTTGAAACACAATTTTCTCTTAAGAGTGGGCCCAATGACAGGATAAAATCTGATTTCACCCGCGCGTCTCCCAACCCCCGCATTAGTGCAAATAACAACCGCGGGTGGCGTGACGACGCGCGCAACGAAACTCTGTACACTAAACTACAAGTGCAGTGCGTTTGCGTAGTATATGCAGGATATTCAGATAAAAATTGGCCAAGTGCGTGTCGGACCACGCACAATGAAGAGTTCCGTAGTTGAAATGAATTTACCCAAGAACAAAGTTAACATTATAGTTGAAAATCATGTTCTCCCATACATGTAAGTTGGTCGACTATTATTCGTAAACTTGTAAAGCCTACTTAGCCGTGATAGTTTTCCTTTTAATTTCGTTATTATATACTACTACCATGAATTTTTTCACATATCCAAAGACAACCATTTAGATGGCAGGGGGGAACCCCTGTAAGCTAAATGGTTGTTTTTGACTCTAACTAAAATTAGCACTTTAAAGCTATATATTTCACAAACGGATCCCTGAATCGCAAAATTGTTTCCACAAACCCGCAATATTTTTGAAAGACCTATACGATGATACCCCACACCACGGGGTAAACTGGTACCATATTTTTTTTTCAAAATTTTATTTTACCACTTTCTCGGCGTGATTAATATATATGTCGTATCGGATAGATGGCGCCACAGTATAGCGAACAGCGCCATCTAACAATTTGATTAGTAAACGAAAAATCATGTGATCGGAAACGCAAGCGAGCCCTACCGCTTGGACACGATCATCGGTGGACGGGATGCAGCGAGGACTGGTGGAGAGACCGAGTGTTGCGACAGTCGACAGTCGAGCTCGGACATTCTAGGCAAACGCTCAATACCAACGCACGTGTTAGTTTCCGACACACGTGTGCGTTTCGGTTGTTAATCGCTAGTTTATTAAAGTTACTTCAAATTCAAATAATCTTTTCGTTCGAGTACCCACTGCAGTGCCCACACCTATCTAAACTATGTTGGATCGTGAAGAACGCTACGCTACGCTCTCGGTTTCACAAAATCATCAATTCGCAAAATGTAGCAGTGCTAATGTGCAGGGATAAGAATGTCTTTACTTGTGTAATTTAAACAATGCAATCATATTTTGTGTTTGTATGTTGAGAAATAAAAGTTCTGTATACTCCATTCCACCATAAAAAATTAGAAGTGATAAAATAGGTGATAAAAAATCCAAAAGGTATAAAAGCAAATCAAACACAGTGATAAGAAATATCTTATAATCATCACAATGATTGTTTTTGAATTTATTTTTCGTCGGGTCCTTTATTCAGTGTCGATTCAATGGATGAAAAAGTCAATCTGCTGACAGACAATCAGCTATACGATGTTCACGCTCAATTCATGCAGTGAAAATCAAGCATCTGCGACGATATTAGAAGCATCATGCATAAGAAAGCTGAAACTAAAACAAAATTGAAGTATCGGCCCTCTTCATCAAACCGTCCTTGTGGATGCTCAAAATCGCTGCAATAACAATAATACCCACCGGTAGAGATTCCCAACGCCGCCATAACCACACATCACTTGAAAACAGAGATCTAGGTAAAGTCTGGAAATTTCATAAATCCATGGAAGTTAAAATCACGCCAAGAATCGATTCTTAGATACATATTATTGATTTACTGAATCAACACTTCTCATCTACACCCTGCTGTAATGGGAACTTAAAAGCAGCTACAGTAAACTATCTTTCAAATGTTCCAACTCCGGACCATCCCCCATTTATTTTTAGTAAATTTTCTGATTGTTAAGAAGAGCGTTGGTAAAATCACGTCTAATGCAGTTAGTAGTGACTGTGTCAGTTGGAAAATGATGCTGGGATGTCCTCGACGAAATCCTTCCTATTCTATGCTATATCCTAAACTACTCTTTAACCTATGGTGTCTTTCCTTCCGATGTGGAAAGAGCCAAAAATCACTGCTTTACCCAAAAAATCTAATCTTGCTTCCTTTTCAGAATACCGACCTACTTCCATCTTGCCTTTCCTCACCAAAGTCCTTGAACACCTTGTTCACAATCAGCTTAGTGCATTTCTTTGCAAGAATAGTCTGCTGAATATTTTCCAATTTTCCGCCGGCAACGTATATGCATAGAACAGACGTTCTTCTTGTTGTTATACTTCTGCCGGTGTACCTCAGGGTGGTGGTTTAAAAACGATTATCTTTTAAAATAGACCTTAGTTTAAAAAATCGCTTGGGTCATCGCTAGGTTATAATGAGTGTTATTATTTGTCTAATTTGTGGTTCAGTAATATGCACCAAAATAGAATGCAAACCAAATTAGATGAAAATTAGAGGTAACTTTGTGATGGTTTTCTATCGAGAAAATTTTATCGTATCATGTTTTCGTCTGGGTCGACCCTCACATTTATAATGAAGTTTCCTGCCATATACTTTTTTCCAATTTGAACATGATTTACTACTGTTTAAATCTAATCTAAGATTGAAGATTTTCCTTTGGGCCTGCCCTTAAAGTATGACATTTAGAGGAACGGACGATATGTTACAATTTAATTAAGAAATAGTTAAAAAAATTATTCTAATTTGCGTTAATCTATGCGTTACCTAGTAAAGCCGAAAATTTTGGTCAAAATCGACTTTTATTTACTTCATAACAATTAACTTTTGTGCCATTATTTCTTTTTAACAAATTCACATAGGTATCTAAGTAAAATATGTTAAAGTTGTATTTATGTAATTCTTCAGATAAATTCATGTTTTGCAGATTCCTCAGTACAGACAATAATGAAGTGAGGGCCCTAGCTAGATATAGGTACCGCCATAAATCTGTAAGGTAATATTCTACAGATTTTTTAATTTCTTAAAATATTTAAGAAATTCTTAACTAAATTCTTAAATGATTAACCCAGAGATAGTACTTACTGAGAAAAGTAAAAGCCGCTCGCGCGCTCGTGGCGCGGCTTGCTTTGCTGTAAATTGACAAATATAAGAAGAGCTCCAGATGCTATACAAAATGTATGCTAAGCGGAGCTCTTTTTACGTTGGTTAGTTAAAGTCCCGCGGCCGGCCAACGCGCGTGCCGAGTGGGGCTCCGTAGCAAGCGGCGCTCGGCGCCCCTAGGACCGCTGCGCCCGTGTGCACCGCACACCCTGCACAATAGGTAAAGACGGCCCTGGATAGACACATGCGCTTATATTAGAACTAGATGTTATCGTAGCTTATTTATTATTTATTTATTTCAGGCGACAAAGGCCCATACACAAAAACCTTAACCTAAACATACACACCACACCTTATGACACACTATGTCTAACTGTTTAAAAAATTATTATCTACTTGTAAAGTGAGGCGTTCCTGAAAGCATCACGTCGTCCAAGTACGTAGGTAACTAACAAAAGAGTACCTATATTTTCTGTTTTAACTATATACAATGAACTATTGTTATTTCTATGTCACCAATCACTGCTTCTTGCAGTACTTAAGCAGTGTGTTTATTTTCTTGAGTCCCCCTAAAAGTATTTTCTAAGCTGCCCGAAAGCCCTCTCGAATTTTAGTCGCTAAATAAATAATTAAACAAAATAAATAAATAAGTAAATAAATACAATGTAGGTGCAACTGCTACATCTAGCGTAAGTTCATAACATTAATAAACCTTTATGTAACTTGGTTACGTTCACTTCACCAGTTACAGAGTTGGGAAGTAGGTATGCAGCCTCAGTGCTCAGTCGCGATATTTTCGCTAGAGGGCACTGTATACATTGGTCACTTAGTCCAGACGATTAACATACTGTTATTAGTCCTTTTACTGTCCATTATGTTGTAGGCTCTACCAGCATCGTCAATAACACTTAGAAAACGTTGTTTGACCTTGCTGTTATGAATCAGAAATAAAAACTTTTCAATTGAATTGAAACTACGTCTATACCTCGATCGATTCTTTAGTGAAGTCGTGAGATATTAGATTTCCTTTCACGATTTGCAAATGGATTCATGATTGCGGTGTATTACTACTCTTATAATAGGAAGCATAGAAGGATACTCTTATCTTACAATAATTCCGTAGCAGTTATTTTATTAATCTAACAAAAATAGTTTCAGTTTATATACAGGGTTATTGGTAGAACATTAACAACCTCTTAACAGGTCATTGTACTCATCATTATGAACAACTTTTACTTTGAATTTTACTGTGATTATTGCCTGTTGTAGTTGCCTTGTGAATAAATAAATAAATAAACCTGAAATCGCGAAAAAAACAGCTGTTCCCTACATTTATGTTCGTATAACTCGTCAAAATTGAAGGAACATCTGTTTTTTTTTCGCGATTTCAGGTTTGGTCCCATAGTAAAAGTTGTTCATAATGATGAGTACAATGACCTCTTAAGAGGTTGTTAATGTTCTACCAATAACCCTGTATATTAATTTTATACAAATTAACAAAAAGATGCGATTGGAAACGCCGAGGGGGGGGGGGGACGTCCTAGAGGACACATTGTTGACACATTATTGGTGATATTCTTCAGAAAGGTCAGATGCGTAGAACTCGCAACGGAGTGTATGAACGATCAGATGTATGAACGTAAACGAGGAAAAAGGAGTATGTAAGGGTCGTAGCAGGTGGCGTTCTGTAGTTTCTACCTACCCCTAATTAACAAATACCACTAGTGTAGATAACCAGAGTATAGTTCTATAATTATACCAGTTAACCAAATAAAACAATATAATACAAAAACTAAAGCAATGCGAGTAAACCAGCCGACAAAACTCATTAAAATATTGCAGGAGTATATGCATAAAGGTGGGTTCATGAATGCTGCTTACATATCTCATAAAGTAATCTAGGCATGAAGTGACATGTAAATTCTTATTAGTACGAGTACTTTGCGAAATATGTACGGAATTAGGTAAAGAACTTACCTATACCATATTACTAGAATATAGTCTATAAATTGTATAAAGATCAAAGTATCAATCAAAATTTTAATCCAAATGAATCAAAGGAAACATAAATCCAATTATTAAAGTCTCTAAGGTGTCATTGTGGGTGTTAATTGGACCGTTCATTACTACTGGCCGGGTTGGTCTAAATTGAATTGTACGTCTCTTGTACAATCACTACTTGCGACACCCAGTGAGAAAAGAAGGTGGATGAAATTACAAATCGCCAAATACGTGGGATTTCAATTTGTATTATACCTACTTGGACGTGACCCTCGTTTTGAACCCATTTAGGTAGGCGCAATTATTAGACCCTAAGTGAGAATAAAAAATACACTTAAGATTCCATATCATGCAATGACAAGGAATTTTAACATCAGTACGTACTTTTACCTCACTGTTGGGCATTTCCCTTGTACAAAAAACTCAACGAAGTAATAAAACCTTTCCCAAGAATCGTTTTGTGGTAAAATAAAAATCATATCAAAAGTAATTTGCTCTAAAAACGCAAACCAAAGTGGAATGTATACATTTTAATCAACAATTTCAAATTCTACTTTCGTAATACATAACAGCTGTCTATCCTTTAATTACTACGCAAATAAAATGTATCACGCCGATAAAGATAAGATAACAAACGTCGAAGCTTGTGCAGTTGATGCAAGACATAATATAAAACCACTTACATCAATTAAAGAAATCATAAAACGAAGGAACGTAACAGCTATTTAAAAAAAAACATGTTTGGTTTACGATCGTCGCGAGTCATATGTAAAATATTATTGTCCAATAATTGCATACATAACTATACTTTGTTGGCGTGACGCAACATAGAACTAGCCAATTAAATCTAGATCAGCTCGCCAATCCACTGGCGCTCATAAACGTAGGTCCTTTCCGTCAGGTCATTAATTTCTTTGACACTGATATCTGTGGCGCTTAAATTGTTATGTAATTTGAACTTTTATGTACAGACGCCAGCACATCAAGCTACCCGAAACTGTAAAATTTTCCCAATCAACATTGAACCTTATGCTTTAGCGATAAAGTTGAAAATCTATTAAAGAAATTAGACAGATTGTAGTAGCTTGATGTCTGTACCTTTAAAAATATTTTTGTCTGTCCGCTACAAAGGTTTTTTTTATATGATATTCACACGAAAGTTGATGGGAAGAATGTTTGATTTTCAGACGAACGCGGTATGACTGGGTTAATAAAGTTACCCTTTTTTACTAGAAAGATAAAAGCATGAAAAAGAAGTTCATGAAGATGTTCTATGTACCTAAACCAATCACATCTTAAATGCAGACATAGCAAGATTATCAGAGTAGATGATTCACAGGACCTCAACTCTTGCAACTCTCAAGGATTGCAACAAGCAAATCTTCGTGATTTTCTAGCTAGGTAAATGGACAGCAATTTAAATATTCTAATAGGACATATACCCTAGACTAAATACTCGTATGCAGATACATGTTTCATAGACGACAGCCCACCTGTACGTGGACCACTTCGCAATGCATCGATTGCACACTTTCACCACTGTTACTTACTAAACTAAACATTATAGCCTATCCCATATACAATTCACGTCATAATAATTCATGTGGACATGTCACAGAGACTAACGTGGCACAGATTATGAAAATGAAATGCAATAAATATGGTGCACCTTGTCTCCTCCGACCGGATAAGGCTATTACACAATGGTAATGATTTCTTTAATCCTGTACCTCATTGTCAGTACCAAGCTTTGAATACTTCGTGCACAATGGATAATGTTTATTATCATCTGTATTAATCTTTAGAAGTAGAATAGATATTCTATCTACAGGGTCAAATTAAATTAACTAGCGAAACTCCTCAGACGTGATGAGTATCGGTGTCTAAACATGATAAAACAAATACTAAATTAATTTGAAGATTTTTTTTTTTGTGGGTCGTCGAACACAGTACTAATGTAGTAACTTGAAACTTTAGCTTAAAAAAAGCTGTTTTGGAAGAAGCGATAAAAGAAAAGAAAACAGATTTTCTCTACAATACTAGCGGTCATTGACCGCAAAAGAAAACGACGAATACTTTTAATTTTATCATGTTTAAATATCGGGGTCCGTGGCTAAATAATAACAGCCGCACAGGTCGATCGATCAGGTTAAGCTACGCTGGCCGCGGTTGGTCTGTGGATGGGTGACCATCTTTACATACCGAGACCCCTCCGTGCCTCGGAAAGCACGTTAAGCCGTTGGTCCCGGCTGTCATTCGTGGATCTTTGACAGTCGTTACGAGTAGTCAGAAACCCGAAAGTCTGATAACCAGTCTTACCAAGGGGTATCGTATTACCCATTAATTGGGTTGTGGAGGTCAGATAGGCAGTCGCTCCATGTAAAATACTGGTATTCAGCTGCATCCGGTTAGACTGGAAGCCGACCCCAACATGGTTGGGAAAAGGCTAGGCAGATGATGATGTTTAAATATCGATTGCAGAGTTTTGCTAGCGAATTTAATTTGACCCCTGTAAGTATAGCTATTGACGAAAGTGTAATAAGTTTCCTAAACGTAACCTTAGCAAATGTCAGCTAACATTCTTCGCAGTTCAGTAAATTAAGAAATAATAAAACCTGTGCAGACAGGTTGTTGTTTGATTGACTTACATTCACCTGTGCATTGTGTTTCAGCTAATCAATTACTTACTGTGCCGTGTTGGTTACGTACCTGTGAATAATACTGTGTCGTAAGTGACAATAAGATTAGGATTATAGCATAATATAATTATTATTTATACAGTTCTGCATCACTGATCTCATCTATGTAGCACAGTTACTTTTGATCCTTGAAATATTTGCTAAGTGTTCCATGAAGGCTACGTTTTTGACATTAAGGATTCGTGATTTTTCCTCGATTTTCCTTCCAACTGGCTCTGATTATTAGTGAACTCTTTACTTGCAGATAATAAATAAAAAATCTTAGCAATAAAAAAAATAAGAAAGGCTGAAAATAAACTTTTCAAGTTTATGTAACGATTCGTAGCGCTACATTAACAGCTCATATTGCAACGCTGCGCCTGCGCTATCAGCCAGTCATGATTACTTACGTTATGACTTTATGAGTCATCAAAGTATTTGGCATTCGGCCGGTATTAAGATGACTGACAGCTAATAAAGCACCTTTGTAAACCCACAAGAATTTATGCTACTTTACATTGATACGTCAGAACCAGATTAATTGAATTTGAAGTTTTATTAATAAACTAGCGACCCGCCCCAGCTTCGCACGGGTGTAATTTTTTTTCCCAATTTTTTTTTACTAACCTTGTCCTGGCAATACCGAACACAACAAAAAACGAATTACTTATCCAATTTGGTGCAGTCATTCGGAAGTAATGCGCATACAGACATTTCGGCGTCTTTGTTTTATACTATGTAAGGATAAATAATGCTTTTTATTTCAGAACAAAGAATCCATAGAGCATTAGTAACATAATATTAACTTATTATCTAGTGTTAGTACTAATCACCCTCCGCACAAACTGCTTTTTAAAGCTGAAACTCTCCGTTACAGTTCTCAGGATACGGTTTGCGACTCTCTCTCATTCTTCTCAGTAGTGAAGCTGTTTTCTTGCGCACAATCGCGTGAAATCCGTTAGTACGAGCTTGCGCAAACAATTCCGTCGCGCTACAGTAGCGAGGAAGTGTTAACAACACCTGTAACCATTTTTATACTGGACGCGCGGGACATGCAGCGATATTTTGGTGTAATTAACCCATATATTACTGTACTACAGACTCTGGCAGTAAGCCTTGTAATTTAGACTAGGTCTGTACACCGAGCAAATCTACGGGGCAATATGTTGCACCGGACGGCGAGTGACCCTCTCTATATCTACAACGACCGGTTGAATTGAATAATTGTAGGAAACTTGTTCAAAATTTCCAAGATAAGCGATCTTCCAGTTTAACTAGATGCGACCGAATAGATTTCAGTATTGTCCAATGTACAGTACAGGTTATCGGGGCGACTGCGATCTGACCCCTGTAACGCAATAACAGGGGGTTAACAATAGTCTTAGTGCTTGGCCAGACTGCAAACGCGGGCGGGGCGGTGCGCGGCACGGCGTACTCAAACAGCGTCCATAGTGAGCAAGCGGGCGCGGTGAGCGGCGCGAGTTGCTTGACGCGGAGAGCATGCGGGCAACTCACGCCATAGCTCGTTCATACAAGTGGCCGCAGTGAGTGCGCGGGGACCGGAGTTCTTAAACTAGTTCGAGCTTTTTTCTAGTAAAAATTTAGTCTTCTTCATCCATATTATATTTTGACAACCACTGGACACGACAACACTCAGAACGAAGCTGCGCTCGACTGCGGACAAGCAGATCGCGCGCGTTCCCGCACCCGCGCCGTTCCGCGCTCCGCACCGCCAGTCTGGCCAAGCACTTAGAAAGGGCTAGATTAGGCCGAGTTTCAAGTGTTACTTCATGATTAATAAACAACTGACTGCTTCGTTTGTCTAGTGGTCGCAAGTGCTACTGCTGAGCATGAGGTCCTGATTTTGTTGCCCTGGTCAGGCAAAGTGTTATTTGGTTTTTCAAAAAGGAGTCTGGATTTATTTATGGTAATAGACTCGCTCCCTATTACATGGGACTAAAACATAACTGGCGGAATGTAGGTCTACTATAGGTACACCTCTGGCTAACCCTTTGGGGGTTATAGGCGTGATGTTATGAACAAATACAGTACCTATCACAAGTGTACACATGCACGTGCTAAACGCACATGTATCTTGATAATCTATTGTTGAATGTTGACACATGTAATGTATACTACTGTTTGTAACTAGCCCGAATCGTGAACTAGATTATAATCGATCATACCTCCAGACCTCTTACAAGCTATATAAATACTCTTTATTTGCACAATATTCATATTCCACTTTGTTCTATGACGTGTGTTGGTATGCCCCTGTTAAGCCTCGTTTACACCGTCTTTGAAAATTGAAAGCGTTTATGTAAATAAAAATAGAGATCCGTCGAGTAGTTACAAGTTTCACCGAGTAACCAAGTATCGAGTATTGCTCGGTATTATGTTTAGTGAACCGAGTACTCTGCCGAGCAACTCGGTATTGTTGTGTGTGACAAAACGAAAAGTCGCAAGAGTACTTTCCATTCGATGAGCTAGTATCGTGCATACTGTTGAAACAAGTCAATGTTTGTCTCCTTTCAGTAATCACATATTCGGGGCGAGAAACTCGCCTCGTGTAAATGAGCCTTTAATACTAAATACAGCATTTTTTCACAGAACAGCTGCATTGATCACGTGCTTAAACTTTGCATTGTAAAACAGCAAAACAAGGTGTTGGTTAGGCGCGAATAACTACATAATATGTTGGGTTATTATCTCATAACTTCGTGTTTACAATTCTAACTTTTTACTTCTGTATTACTTGGGTATGGAGTCGATATCAAACATAAGTTTTATTGAAACACTGTGGCAGCTAAGTGAACGGAACTGCGAGTAAATCTATTTAAAGATCGCGAGTAATGTTTGAGCTTACAAATAATATTGTATTTTATGATCACAACTTTACGAAGTAGTTGCAAAATATCGGTTCAATTAGTCAACCTTACATTAGCAAATCAGTAGCAACGACATCTTGAATTTTATTGTTCCCGGTTTCTGCAAGATAAATACAACTGGTGAAAAATGGGTGCTGTAGACCTCTGAAGGCTCTAACTAACCAATACAGGCGTGACGTAATATGTTAGTAAGTACCAGTATAAAACTTACACCTCATACATTGTTTTGTACCCTTGATGTAGATCAAAGCACCATCCATATAGGCCACGAACATGTCATATAAACACAGTTAAGTTACTCAACCGTCAAGTTGAAGCACGCCCGATCTGACACCAGATACAGAGATCCTTGTTATCGTCGATCAGCTCACGTTACATAACACCGTATTCGATATATTTCCAAACGATTTGAACTCCGTAGGCATCGAGTCGGCAATCGGTAATTGATCATCGATCAATGATCACTGACAGGATATGATCAATTAAAATTAAGAAGTATTTTAAGTAGTAAACATAGGATTAAGTTACCATGTAGGTACATAAATTTAAATCATAGGTAAACAATTTATTTAAGAGACCTCAGCCGCTAATCGGACTGTGTAATATATTTTGTTTTTATTTATACAGGATGCAAATTCCAGCTTTCATCATCATCATCATCATCAGCCTATAGCAGTCCACTGCTGGACATAGGCCTCCCCTAATTCCAGCTTTAATTGAAATTAATTCGATAATAGCTTTTTAATGTTTTCTTTGTACACAGTAAGCTGAATGCGGGACTAGGTCAAGTTTAAATAAAAAGTAAATTCATACGAACTTCAGATTGAAATTAGTGTAGGTGAAGTTAAGCCTGTTCTGCAAGCATACACATTCTACTAACAAAGGAAATAATTTGACAAATTTTATACAGCACGAAACTATTGCAGTATCCTTACGTAAGTGTAACTCACTCTATTCATAGGTAAAATTACTGTATGTAATAATTTGATAATAACAAACAAGTTCAGAAACTGATACCACAACTCTTTAGCGTTACAGAGTGGTTTTCGTTTGCGCAAGCTTTCTTCATATGGACTAAGTAGTTAGTTCGTGCATGTATCTTATTACAGAAAATTACACTAGTCCCTTAAACTAGCTTTGAGACATCAAGCTAAATGTATCACAAAATCGCAATCTGTGTTCTATTCCAGTCTATTTAATCAATATAACTCACACACTGGGGCGTGAGACACGTACCTTCATATTATCTTTATCTACCTAGAAAGAACAAAAAGATTTCTCCACTCTACGAACAACTTGTTCCCACAAATTATAATTTCATCCATCTTAATCTTGAAATCAGATCTCGTCATCAATGAATACTAATAAATTAGTTAACTGAAAATAAACCATAACGTAAGCAGGGCTAAACGTCAGTAGGAACCCATTATAATGTCTGCTAGTCTGACATTTGAATAAAGTAGTACAAATTACGGCGTTACACAAAAGCCAAGTAACATGTAATGAACCCAAGATTAGACTCATGGGAATAATGAGCACATGGCTATTTGGCTAAATGGCTAAATCTTTGCCTAGTAATTGTTATTGATTCACAGTCGATAGGAGACTGGAATTCGACCTAAATATTTCTGATACACATTTTATTAAATTATTCAACACCGCAACAATAATGATACAATTTATGAGCTCGAGTTCAGAATTCATCAAAGCAAAAAGCTGTTATTAATATTCTATCTGTGGTGTAGAATTATTAGGACCCGAAACTGTAAAATTTTCCCAATCAACCTTGAACCTTATATTGTAGCGATAAAGTTGAAAATCTATTAAAGAAATTTGACTGATTGTAGTAGCTTGATGTGCTGGCGTCTGTACGTAATCCACTTAGGCAGAAAAAAAACAGTGACACTCCGGGAGTGCCGACCTAGGTGAAAACAAAACACAATATACTTTGCCATCACTCACTGACATATCGGATATACATTAAAACCGAATACATCCCGAGGACAGCCGAACACATCCGAAGCGGGTAGTTTTTTAATCGTCTTATAAACAAAACACGCGCGGTGTCACTTACGGTAACAGTGGCGCGAGTTCAATGGTTTTTTGTTTTTTTTTTTTCATCTCTAAAAATGCCCAATGCCTAAACAAGTTTTCACTTCAAAAACCAGCCTATTACAGTCCCACTGCAGGGCAAAGACCTCTAGTCATACAGGTAAGGCACGAGCGATGATTACCACGCTAAATAGGTAAACATACTTGAAGTTTTTAGTACCTAAATCTTTTGACCTATCTAATATAACACTCGCGATCAAGTTGCTTTGATGCATTTGAGATGCCGCCCCTCCGTAACATTGCGAAATCTTGCAAAATTGCTTCAGGACACGCCCCAAGCCTTTTATGTATATTACATACATTTCTACACTTTTGAATTGCCTTATGATCATTTTTGATTGCACATAACGATACGTAAAATAAAAATAAATAAACACCTACAATTGAAAAGGCATTTGAGACGGGAAATCTAAGCAAAGTCAGGTCGGATTGCATTACTATAAAGCATAATACGAATATGACTCATATCCCAATCACAATGCCATCGTATCGTTAAGATAAATGACTAAATGTCAGTTATGTTTAATTGTCTAAAATCACGACATGTCTCTCCCTTTCCACGGCTCGTTCAGGAACTAGGACACATTAGCATGCCCTGGGAAATACCTACCTAGGTTATGAACAAAAGGTAGCTTTTGAACCTTACATCACGAAAATAACCCACGCTTGAACTAAAACCGTTGGACCTGTCATTTTGCCATCAGAATATTAACGATTGCTTCAATTAATTTCATCGATTAGCTCAGACTTAGAACTTAATAAAGCTCTGTTTTAGTCCAACAGGTAAATAAATGGTATGACAAAATGTTAAGTACAAAAGCACTCTCTGAGGTGGAAGCTAATGGCTGCAACAGTTTTTTAAACTAATATAGCTGTTAACAATTAGTAAAAATTTATGAACCTGTTTTTGTTCCAATAAAATATTTGATTTGATTGCGGAGTTTCAACACATCATACTCTCATCATATACCGACTTATTAAATTAAAAACACAAAAAAAAACGGAATTAGAGTGTTAGGTAGCGACCCGCCCGAACTAGGCTTATTCTGACCTGTGTTTCAGGAGGTCACTTTACATTTTAATTAAGTTGGAGCGTTATTTTTTTAAATAAAACGGATATAAAAATAATTAATTAACAATTCTGAGAAAAAGCACAATACCTAATACTAAGTCTATCTAAACATACAAAAATAAATACTTACAAGGGAATCAAATTATATAAAAATTTCTAGAAGTTTTTCTGTGTCTGTGTAAGTGAGTACACCGTTCGTTAACAGCTAGTCTGAAAAAAATATAGAGGTTATTACACCAAGGTTTTTTAACTTTAGGGTCACGCAGCTATATCATATTTTGATTTAAATCACAAAATGATACCTACAACCAAAACGAGGATCAAAATAACCTACCATACGAAAAAATATGATTATGTGAATCATATTTTTTCGTATGGTAGGTTATTTTGATCCTCTTTAATAAATTACCTACCACAATCATTATTTATGCAATTTATCAAGAAAATTTTATTTCTGTTCTATAATCCGCACATCTTGAAACGAAACAAAAGCGTTATGACCTTACAAGTCACGCCAGAGACAAAGATAAAGAAGTTTAAGAAGCGTGTATTTCACTAGACCAGACATTACTTATAAAGACATAATTACATACAAACAACAAAAACAAATTCACTTTTATGTTCCACACATTAATCTAAGATTGTTCCAAGGCAACGCCAAATGATCACTAAAAATCTCATTAAATAAAGAGCACTTTTCGATGCTTTATTCACTTATCTATATAAATATAAAATTCAAAGTCCTGACTGGCTGATATAACAACGCACAGCCTAAACCGCTGGTCTTAGTGACATGTTTGGAGGGTGTGTTCTTTGTGAAAAGTAGGTATCCACTAAGAAAGGGGTTTTCGAAATTCCATCCCTAAGAGAGTGACATTTCACGCGGACAAAGTCGCGGGCAGAAGCTAGTACTTAATATAATATAAGAGGTAAATTCGTTTATTTGAATGTAGGGGGGTAATCTCTGGAACTACCAGTCGGATTTGAAAACATATTTTTGCATTTGGTAGCCCAATTCTTGAGGAAGGCTATAGAGTATAGGTTATTTAACATCACGCTATGACCCTTAGGAGTCGAGCAAAAATAAAAAAGTCAGAAGAAGCGAAAACGGAGTGATAGTGCGGGCAGGTGATGTGATGCGACGGGGTGGGTCTGGAGAACAAGAAATTTCACGCGGACGAAGTCGCGGGCAGAAGCTAGTACCTAATACAATAAGTAAATCGACCTTGCACAGATAATAAAGGCGACCATTACTTTGGGAACCTCGCGCCAGTTGTTAGACGGTTACGTAAAAATGTGTTACATTTGGTGTCATGTGTGTGTGCTTGATAAAAACTAGTCAATAAAACAAACAGTGGCCGAGTACTTGTTGATTAACAATCAGGTTTGGGAGCGCTACTGGACATGGGTTTGTGCCCGGCAGTGGTGACATGGAATAGATAGCAAATGGAGATATAACATTGGATATCTAACTAAGAGTACACGGTGCATATTGTACGCGCTAGTCCAGAAACCAGTTACAGTATTATGCATCATAACTAACATGCTCGACACACGGTTCGGCTTCTCTCTCTATCTATCTATTAACAGGGCCCGAAGCAACGTATTTGGTGGCATAAGCATGAAGACCTTTACATGAATAAGTTTTACCCCACAGTAACATCATATGTATAGTACATAACAAAAAATACAATTATCACTACAATACATAAAATGGGCGGCCTTATCGCTTTCTGCGATCTCTTCCAGGCAACCTAAGAATGGACAGTGATTGCGTGGATATAAAAAGTTGGTGTAAAATAATACGTATATAAATACAATATAATATAATAGAACGCGACGCGTACGTACGTTGTTCAATGCTGCCTTATAACATAAAGTATCATATTCCCAATTTGAGACTACAAAGTTAAAAACTTATTCGCAGATACCATATCATTTATTCACATTATCGCTCCATTTGCATAACTCTCTGTGGCAGGTACAAAAGCTCGCAGATCTTTGGTGACAAGATATAAATCGCCCGTCGTACGCCCAGGACGTTATCGAGGTCCCGATCGCTTGCTGAGTTTACTGCGATGTTTGGTGCATATACCTTACGGGCTCTTGATACAACAGATTGATGTTGAATGTATTACATAATATGATAATATATGGATAATCGCGCACAGTTTACCCCAGTTCACTCTTATCTCAGGTTTCTGAACTGTTGTGAAAGTGTACGTAATAGATATGAATACAATACATACATATTCATTATCATCTGCCTAGCCATTTCCCAACTATGTTGGGGTCGGCTTCCAGTCTAACCGGATGCAGCTGAACACCAGTTTTTTTTTTTTATCTGTACGTACCAGTATTTTACATGGAACGACTACCTATAGCTGACCTCTACAACCCAGTTACTGGGTATCTCACGATACCCATTGGTAACACTGGTTGTCAGATTTTCGGGCTTCTGACGACCCGTAACGACTGTCATAGATCCACGAATGACAGCCGGGACCAACGGCTAAACATTCTTTCCGAGGCACGGAGGGGTCTTGGTATGTAAAGATGGTCACCCATCCACGGACCAACCGCGGGAAGCGTAGCTTAACCTGATGATCGACCCGTGCGGCTGATATTACTTAGCCATAAGCCCCTCAAGCCCTCAAAATACATACATATTCATTATTTTAAAATTGAATTAAAATCATCGTCTACACTCTACACTAATATTTTTTGCGCGTTGATGTCTTTTGTATGAAGCTTCCGGCGGCCTAACTTAGCAGCTTTGTCGAACCGACTCACACAGACCTATTAATTTAATAACCGTGAATGATGGAGCTTATAATTATTTAAGTCTGATTTATTAGTTTGAGTTTTGTTCTTGAATTAGTTTTTAATAGAAATATGAATAAATGAATATATTACAATAATATTTCAAAACGCGACGCGGATTAATCCTTATTACAAGGTATTTATCAAGTTCTAGGTTATTAATTTAGATTGGCATGTCCCAAATAAGCACGATGTTATGCATAGCGAACTAATCAAGCTTCATATCGGGATCGTTTCCATAATTTTTTGTCAGTTATAGATAAAGTCACATATTTTATTCAAAGGCCTGCCCTACTCCGCTATTCCATTCCCATTACCAAATTCTCAGCTATTCCGTTCCATTTGGTAATATCCGTTTAACCTGTTTTCATTAACGCGAACCTCACACCATTTCCATAATGGTCATTTAAGCAAAGGTACTCGCCTAGATGATAAATCAGCCTAGATGATAGATAATCAGCCTATAATGTTCCCACGGCTGGGACACTGGCCTCCTCTCGGTGAGAGGGAGTAGGCCGTAATCCACCACGCGGGCCCAGTGCGGGTTGGCCGATGCCACATGTCTTCGAATTTTTGATTCTAGGACATGCCGGTTTCCTCACGATATTTTCCTTCACCGTTTTGAGAGCAGTGGTGATGAAATAATTTACACAAAGTAAAGCGCCTGTCTGGGTTCGAACCTACGACCTACAACTCGTAAGTTGCGGCCGTTACCACTTGGCCACCACTGCACTCTCACTCACATTTGTTGCCGGCCAGTATCAAATTAGTTTATTTGAAATTGTTGTCGGCCTGAATCAAATTAGTTTATTTGAAATTGTTGTCGGCCAGTATCAAATTAGTTTATTTGAAATTGTTGTCGGCCAGTATCAAATTAGTTTATTTGAAATTGTTGTCGGCCAGTATTAAATTAGTTTATTTGAAATTGTTGCCGTCCAGTATCAAATTAGTTTATTTGAAATCCTTCCACTAGGCACACGTGTTTCGTCATTAGCATGTAAGTAAAGAGCTTAGGGGCTTGTTGGCTTATGCAAGCCTCAAGTCTGAAGTCTCAACCCGTATCAACATTTTAAATGACGTAAATTACTTACTAGCCAGTAGGTAGGTATATGTGAGGAAATGTGTCGAACTTACCGACGCAATTAGAATGAATGCAAAATTCAGTTTACATACTATTCTACCGGACAAATGCACGCTCCAGTGCGAAAAACATCGTCAATGATTATACTGAGAAAAACTTGTTCAGCCTTATTTGTTTAATAGGGTTCCTTAGTAGCGAAGACATGCAGAATTAAAGTCTTAAGCTTGTATCGATTAATCATTTTCAACGCGGCAACCGAGATTAGGATCTAAGAAAGAGTTGTCATAATGTGAACGTTTTCAAATCAGCATGCCAAGAGATTTTAAAACGTCTTCTAAGAGGAGGCTCTAAATTAAATAGTAAAAAAAAAATTAAAAAAAAATTGAAAATATATTTTTAATAGAGTCGAAATTATTTAAGACCCACATTATTATTTCGTGATTTAGGATTACATCAGTAAAGAGATGATTTATATGACTGATGTATATTAAAAAATCTCCCAAATGGGATAGCCTTAAGAGAATGATGAGACATACAAAGTAGTGATAAAGTCCTTTTTTTTTTTTGCGGATGGGAAATCATCAAATGACCCCTCCCGCTCTGGGTGGAGCGGAAGGGAGTGTCAGACTCTTACTGACTAAAACCCACCCGTGTTCCTTCCTTAGCCCTTTATATTCCGGGCCAGCGGTAACCCTTTCGGACAATCCCGCTGACCCGGCAGGCTTCGGCCCTATGGGGCCCCTCCTCGATGCTGACATCTCTTTGAGGCGCGCGTGGAACACGTACGCGCCGTCCGGCACGGGCCTGGTCCTGATCGGACGGTGAGCTACCCATTACTCTCCGCCCGCAGGCCCGCGCCTACGGTGGCCGGGAGTCGTCGCGCGGCTCCCGACGCCCGGAGCGTCTCCCGTGGCGGCTGGGACGGGAGGCTCTCTCCCTGAGCCGTCCCGCCACCTCCTTCGCTAGCATGACTGCTTCGCAGAAGGAGGTGACTGCCTCCCACTCCCTCTCGCCCCGGACCATGGCTTGCACCAGAGCCGGGCGCGAGAGGTCGCCGCCGCTGCCGATCGCCTCTACGAGGACACGGCGGTGCTCCGCCCAAGCGGGGCAGACCGCCACCGTGTGCTCCACCGTGTCCTCTGGGCGATCCTGGCAATGGTGACACCCGGGCGTTTCCTCCCGCCTGATGATGTGCAGGAACCTCCCGAAACTTCCATGTCCGGTGAGGACCTGCGTCAGGCCGTAGGTGAGGGCGCCGTGGCGCCTCTCTAGCCACTCCTCAAAGAGGGGTCTTATCGCCGCTATCGCGGCGTGCCCTGTGATAAAGTCCTCTCATCATGTTTACTTAATTTGATCACCAATTGTGAAAATCATCTGATTGATGATGATTGATCTGATTACCAGACACCGAGAGCGTCTGCCTTTTTTCAGTAGTTACGGAACCTCTTCGATCAGTTACATCCGATTTTAAACTGCATAGAGAAACTTGGAATATATATACCACTACGAACACTCACAGAACATTAACATATTAAATAAATGTTATCTTTTCAATCAGCTGTCTGCACACTGAACTCATTTAATAAACATTTAGTAGAGGACACTCATGTTTACTCGAGTTTCAATTCTCATATAATTATACTGTGCAGAAAATATCGATACCTACCTGGATAAAAAAAAAATACAAGTATATCGATTCGTAAAATTCTTTAAAAAAAAAACATGTCAATACAGACTATGTTGCTCCAACATAGTCAGATTTATTAATTAAAATGATTATAATACAGGGTCGACGAGCAACCTGTCACCCTGGATTCGGTACATGATTCTGCATTTCACTCACAGAACATTAACATATTAGATAAATGTTATCTTTTCAATCAGCTGTCTGCACACTGAACTCATTTAATAAACATTTAGTAGAGGACACTCATGTTTACTCGAGTTTCAATTCTCATATAATTATACTGTGCAGAAAATATCGATACCTACCTGGATAAAAAAAAAATACAAGTATATCGATTCGTAAAATTCTTTAAAAAAAAAAACATGTCAATACAGACTATGTTGCTCCAACATAGTCAGATTTATTAATTAAAATGATTATAATACAGGGTCGACGAGCAACCTGTCACCCTGGATTCGGTACATGATTCTGCATTTCACTCACAGAACATTAACATATTAGATAAATGTTATCTTTTCAATCAGCTGTCTGCACACTGAACTCATTTAATAAACATTTAGTAGAGGACACTCATGTTTACTCGAGTTTCAATTCTCATATAATTATACTGTGCAGAAAATATCGATACCTACCTGGATAAAAAAAAATACAAGTATATCGATTCGTAAAATTCTTTAAGAAAAAAAACATGTCAATACAGACTATGTTGCTCCAACATAGTCAGATTTATTAATTAAAATGATTATAATACAGGGTCGACGAGCAACCTGTCACCCTGGATTCGGTACATGATTCTGCATTTTTGTCAGTTATTAAAAAAAAATTGCTTAAAAATTTCTACGCTAAGTCTAGTATCATGTAGGTACTGAATTCATGGTTACAGTTTGCGCGTTGATGTCCCTGCCTACCTGTATATTTTATATATATATCCCAAACGTATTATGCCAACCAAATCTACCGATTTGAACCTAATTGTTCTAACATTCAATCAATGAAATTAGTCCTATGGCAAATTTTCTTTTCGACTGGCGATGGCACTCAACAAATAGCCATTCTGAAGACGCTATTTGGTTATCGCATGGTCATTAAAAAAATCATAAAAATATCGAGTTTTAAATTAAACGGCGTTAGTCGAGTTTCGCCGGAAAAGTATCGGATACAAAAATACAGCCTATCGTAACAGAAGTATCGATACTTTTTATTGATCCGTACTCCTAATTCATCATCATCATCATCATTTCAGCCAAAAGACGTCCACTGCTGGACATAGGCCTCCCCCAAGCACTTCCACTTCGACCGGTTCTGTGCTTCTCGCATCCAACGGGTTCCTGCGGCCTTCACAAGGTCGTCGGTCCACCTTATGGGAGGCCTTCCAACGCTACGTCTTCCGGTACGTGGTCGCCACTCCAGAACCTTTCGGCCCCATCGGCCATCTGTTCTGCGAGCAATGTGCCCTGCCCACTGCCACTTAAGTTTGGCAATTCTGCGGGCTATGTCGGTCCTAATTCGCTTAACGATATCATTAACTAGTATAAACAAATCCGTCGGCATTAGCATCTAATTGCGGGATTAATTTCGTAAGTGACGGATAAATTATGAGCTCACAGTATCAGGTAGGTACTTACTTACTTTGAATGTCGCGTCATGAAGCAACTTATTATCAGCTTAGGATTAATGCTGAACGCGATCATGACCTGAGTTAATAATTTTATGATATACTTATTTATTTAATTGCATGTGTAACAAGTTATAATCTTTATGAAATTGATTGGAAGTTATTTTCATATTAGTTGCCCGATTAGTCAAGTGGTTACGAGCGGCAAGTTGCAGCCGAGCGTAAGGTTCTGGGTTCGTTTCTTTGTATGGGTAAATTCTGTTACTCAGTTAGTTATGGAAATTATCAGCAGAGTTAGGTACAATGATAAATTGCACAATGAACGTTATTCGTTTTCTTTGTAAAAATTATAATTTATTGTGAAATATCTTACAAAATCTATGACTCTCAATAAAAATCACAAGTGGTTATTCATACTATGTAGTACAATTTCAAGAAACAACTTAATACTTGCTTAAAAAAATACTATACTAACCGACTGGAACAGTTATTTAATAGACAATCAATCAGCTAAATCTGAATGTATCTCACGTTTCTCGTACCTAATTAAGTGATATTTATAGACGTATCTAGGCACTAAGTTAACATAATGGTGTTTCTAACGTGTGGTAGTCATACATTAGTATATAGCCCGTAGTTTAGCCACCAGCGCCTGCGCCGCGCCCACCGACGTACTCAGTGACGGCGAACGTGAAAAAGTGTGACCCGTTCTTACACATATGAGATCGCTATATAAGACTTTGCGGACCAACTTTGCTCTCATTTCGATTTACGCTTAAGTTTGGCAAATACACTTACAGCTTTCAACAATTTAATGCGAACATTGCCAAAATATTCATTTATGCGATATTGTTTATAGAGTGCAAATAATAAAAATAAGAATGAAGTCGGTAAGTAGAATAATATTTGTTTATGTATTACATTATGAAATTAAATTTAACAAATTATTGAAGAATTAAACATACGGTTTTCTGTTTCAGATGATCTTCATTGTGTTGGCACTGCAGAATGCACTTGCTTATCACGACCCTGATCTCAACTATCACCTGAGCCAAGTTCAGAAAGTATCGAACTGCAACAATGGCTACTCATACCCTGCGCCCGCGGTGCAGCTCACCACGACCGGCATCAAAGCTCCAGCAGCCGCATATCTTCCACAACCAGTCGTCTCAGCACCCTCATACCAATACTCTGGAGGTTCAGGGTATTCTTCGGGTGGTAGCTCAGGCTACTCGTCAGGTGGAAGTTCAGCCTATTCGACTGGCATAACATATCAGTCAGCGGCACCTCAAGTGGCTCATGCAGCACCTCAAGTAGCTTACGCAGCACCACAAGTAGCTTATGCAGCACAACCAGCGGCCACTTATCAAACTTCATCACTTGCATCCAACTACAACAACTATGCTGCTCAAGGATACACAAGAGAATACCATGGTTATGCAACGTCAGCCGGCCTTTCGTCAGCTGCATCTGGAAGAAAAACCGTGACACCACTTGCAACATACGCACAAGCACCGATCATCGCCAAAGTGACCGCGGCTCCACTCATCGCCAAATTTTCTTTATCTCCAGCGAAGACTTCTTATGTGACACAAAATTTGGTAGCTCAACAAGTTTATTCAGCTGGATCAGCAGCCAAGGCGTCTCTGAACTCCTACAGCAATACAGGAGGACCAGTGGTTTCACAAGTATATGCCGCTCCATCCACCGGATACGCAACATCGCCCGCTTTGAGAGTGCAACAGTCACAGATTGTGGGACCAGCACATTATGCTGCACCTGCCGTAGCTCAGTACGCTCAATACAGTCAAGTTCCCGTGACTGCGCCCGTTGCCCACTTTGCTCCAGCACAGTACTCAACTTCGTCAGTATCTCACGCGTCTGCTCCATCTTCAAGCTACTTCACGCCGGTCGTGTCTCAACATTCCGGTGGCGCGATTAGTCAGTACACTCAACATTCTGGTGTAGGCATCAGTCAGTACTCTGCACCGGTAGTGACGCAACACACGACGCAGTACGCATCACCGGTAGTGGCGCAGTATTCAGCTCCTGTAGTGGTTCAGCACTCCGCTCCTACTGTTGTTCAGCACTCGGCGCCCGTTGTAGCTCAATACTCAGCCCCGGCCGTGGCTCATTACTCGGCGCCGACAGTGGCCTCAGTGAGTCAGTACGCGAATGCTCCCGTGGGCGTGGCGCACGTGTCGTCGCCGGCCTACACCGCGGTGGCCGCTCCTGCTGTTGCCAAGGTCGCAGGACCCCTCGCCGCCAAGAACGTTCACACCGAATTCTTGGAGAACTATGTAAGTACCATTTTTATTTTCGTTGTTGATCCTTTAACTTAATGAAGGCACTTAAGTGCAAGGACTCGAGGACTTCAGAATGTAATTGTGATTGTCATAAATTTCATATTTTCTCTTTTTTTTATTTATCTATCAAGATGTGTCATTAACTCGTCATATGATAAACAATACTTGCAAGCATTTAAATTTAATTTATTACTTTTCAAATTACCAAATGATGTGTTGATTACCATTAGGTAATTGATTAACTTGATGTTTTAATAGTCCTCCTTTCCGTTCAATAAATTGTTTACATTTTACTTATTGACACAAACTTAAATGTGTGTAACGAATGTGCCTCATTACATTGCGGCATACCATGGATAAGTTACTTCACATCCCTACAACTAATGCAGTGACGTAATCAATTTGATTGGTTGTCGAGTTAGATCCAGGACTGGTTCCACTACTGACCACATCGAAATCTTGACCGATTACCTGACCACTCACTTTGATCAAATGTGAGAAATTGACAAGCGTTCAGCCGATGTCATGTTTACCTACATGTCGACTGTTGAGCAATGATCTACAAACCCCATTACAGTGTCATTTGATTGATTAGGAGTAAAACATCTAATTGCTCAAATTTAATTAACGCAGCCATACCAACTAACTTCTTTTCAACCGTAGGTATTCAATTATTTGTCGAATGGAATTCATTCGGTCAATATACTTATATCATTAATTTGTCCATTTATGTTGTTAACCATTTTTTTATAATATCTTGGTAATTGTATTACCTAAGGGCTAGTTGCTTAGAGGTCAAGGTCACCCATTGAAGTTGTTACAGTGTTTTTATTTCATACAGAATAGGTTCGTATTATTTCTTTTGTAACACTTCGTTAAGATGTCCATAAGGTGATACGGATAAGCAATCGGTACCAAACTTAATCCAATCTGCTTCGCTTAGCAATCCAATCGGATCTCGATACATTTAAATAAATAAAGTCCTCCAGACCGTATTTCGGCCACGGCGCGGCGGCGGCCAATCTCAACGGAGACTAGCCTTCGGCGCGGTAGATATTATAGTGCACCAGAGTGCACGCAGACACAGGTGCACTCCCTCTTCCCTCACTCTCATACATAGTCCGATGGGACGGCAATCCGAAACGAACGGAGAGAGATCAGGCGCAGGACCAACGGCTTAACGTGCTTTCCGAGGCACGGGGGTATCACACCGCCAACTTCCAAACTCCGGGCTGTTACTAAGAAACTCCTAATGGAAAAACTAAGAAACTCCTAATGGAAAAACTAATCTACCCTGGTCTATCCACTTGAAGAAACAGCCATTAGTTTAACAGCGGTCCATAGATTTTTTTTCTGTACGAGTCGTGTATAAGTGGCGCGGCCCAAAATAAAAAATGTAGGGACATAACAATGCCCCTCACGCGGGAAGCGTACATGTGAGTGGTTATCACTTTGCGCGACCCGGAAATCTAACCCAAGACCCCACGCGCAGGAGTCGCGCTTGCGACCACGAGACCAACGGGGCAGTTCTGCGGGTCTATTCTGTAAGAATCTCACCGTGAAACCTTAGGTGAAATGAGTTTGTTTTTGCTAGGAATTGACACTATTACACCACTACACCTAAGTTTTCACGGTGAGATTTTTACAGAATAACACCGCAGTGTCGATACATTTACAATAAGCACAGGTCTCAGCTCAGCTAACTATACCTAACTATGTGAAGGTAACTTAATCGATTGTGTCCGCACCGCTTAAGTATTGTCATTCTACACGAAGACATGGAACTTAAAGCTAACTTATTCACGATACAATTACGTAAACTGTCCATTCGATATTGCATACAATGCACCTTGATGCTGAAATTCTATTGCAGATAGGATCTATTATCTACAAATATGAAGGTTGGTGTGCCTAAGTAGTAGGTACGGTACAGTATTGTCTTTACAAACTTTAGTTGCACAATTAAGTATTTCAGTAGTGAAAAAGAAAGGGAAGACCGAACAAAAGATGGATGGACTGTATGAAAGATGATATTATAGCTAGAAAGGGGGTGACTACTGAGATGAAGAGTAATAATTGGGATAAGGGAAAGATAATGAAGATTAGTGGTAAATTCCCTAAAGATTTAGGATTCGAAACAATTTCTTGTTGACTAAATATTACGATATTTTAATTTTTGAAAACAGAGTGTTGCAGATTTTGTATGAATATGTTTGTATGTAGATGTAATAGTGTGCAATCGGCATTTCTTCGAAAACATTTTCACGAAGCTGTCTTTCTGAACAGTTAACGTTAACGCGGATTACAAAACTTTTTATTGTCAAACCGAGGGCGTTTGGTGCGTCAGACGAGTTAAATCAGCACATTCACTTACATAACAATTAGTACGAACTCGTCTGTATACATCTAGAACACTTTCACTGCCTGTCGTCTTGCCACCATCTTATCGGTGATAAGGATCCCGGCTGAGTGACAGCTTTACTGAAGATATTTATTCTTGCACAGCTGATGATCTTTGTAATGGTTCTTATTAGTACCTACCTACCTATGCATGAACTTTTTAAACTTAACGATTTTGTAACGGTTTTTGTTTGAAAACGAACTCACGATTTCGAAGATCGCGGGATCGATTCTTACAAAGGACCTAGAGGACCATACTTTTTTGTTTTTTGGTTAATCATTATTGACTTGTTTTTTTGTCAAATACAAAAAACCTTTGTCTAGGTAATCAAAAATAGAACAGACCAATCCTGACACCAACCAGTCACTTCTTCGCGGACTAGTTCCGTAAGAACCTTTCTATCACTGCACCAATTAAGGCAATTTCGTTCTTACTCGTAGGTGTGCTCTAGGTACCTATTTAACCTAGATAATGGGCACTAAAGTTCATTCAATACTCGTTGCGACCTTTGATGCAACTGACATTTCTCACGGCACCATCTAATTTGTGATAACCCTCTTGCAGGACGCCCACCCGAGGTATGCTTTCGAATACAGTGTCAACGACCCCCACACCGGTGACATAAAGCAACAGAAAGAAGAAAGGGACGGCGAAGTCGTCAAAGGTATGAACTTTTGTAACGCTTACCTAACATAGCACCGTATAGAGATGTCGCTCTCGCTTTTGTCTGGGAAAGGCATATACCTCTAGGTACTGGTTATCTATCGGATTGCTAACGACTAAAACGGTAAAACCACTAGCCATCCTAAGGAGTGGGCCTTCAGACACAGACTGCACCAGAAATTCTTATTATGTAGGTAGGTAGGACCTGCTTTTCATATAGGTAAATAGAATGCCTCAGTTTCTAAGCACCCACACAATTTCGCGTCTGTTGTTGTCATTCTGTTATCTGCTGCGGAATATCAATAATTTTCGCAATCACAACTATTTCAAGGCGTAAACAGAATGGAAGCAAATGATAACCTAAATACATTTATCAGAGCACTATTCATAAGCTCTCATTTATACGCTTTGAAGGACGACGGAAACGCGTAGCCGTAATACCAACCTTAAGTAGGTACACTTGGGTACCTACACTGCTGACTAGGTACTCTACAAGGATATCTTGATGCTCGAATGACGTTGACAGGGTTAGTAAACTTTGGGCAAACATTTGTGCAATTGTTTTCTAAAATGTTACTTGCTAGTTAAAAAAACAAGATGGTATACTAGACATGATTACATTAGTTCCGAATTTGACCACGCGTCAAAATAACCTAGTAGCGCCAAATACCAAATTTTATTTTCTTTATGCAGGTCAATATTCTCTGGTGGAGCCGGACGGTTCCGTGAGAACAGTGAACTACGTCGCCGACTGGGAGACTGGCTTCCACGCCGACGTGCGCAACAGCAAAGACAATCAGCATTAGAAGTACGACCACAACTCGGAAAGGCACCACGGCTGGTTCGAATGCATGCCTTATTTGTTCTGACCACCTGTTAAACCCTAAATTAGTGACCTAAGCGGTCTTAGGTAGCTTATGATTGTAAAAAAATTTGTGAAACGAATCGAATTGGTTAAGGACGGATGTCGATATCCTTGCTAAGTCATGTTGAACAAAAAATGTGATTTATGTCAGTCAAAGGGAAATACAGTTGATATTTACTAGATTTTTAGATTCGTAAGTTATTATTATCAGAAATGTTTAATGATTAGGTATCACACTCATACTCGTTTAATTATGTGCTTACCTACATGTAAGACTAAGTCGTTTAAAACTTAAGTGTAACATTTTGTTCACACTAGTGAGTTACCATTAATTCTAACCCCTAACTAGCTTTGAAGACGCTCTAAAAATGTATTTTAACGTTAAAATACCTTCGGCCTTGAATTCCTTTCATACATTTTCAAATTAAGGCCAATGCAAAACTTTAACAAATTCATCCAGATTTCAAAGTGCCATTAAAATCCATCCAGTAGTTTTAAGTAACTTTTCGCAATTATTTTTATACGCAATTGTACAAAAATCATGCTTAGATTAGTAGGTAGATCCTATTTGTTTGCTATTGTCGAAAGTTTTATCTTTATTAGATAAAACTTTCGACAGTAGGTATTTTTATCGTCACAGATATTAATGTATCATCCTTCTTCTAGGGCGAACTGTCGTCATCTTTTGTCGCCTGTGTATGTACCTATTCCCCATTTATTCATTATTTTCATTATTACATTGACGTCTGTACCTATGCTTATCTAGTAGTTGTCGGAATATAATAGGCATTATTCGTACTTATGTGCATTGAGGCCTAACAGCATGAAACATAACCACGTTCTACCTTTTATTTTTAAATTGTTTTTCATCCATATTTTCCACATCACTGGACCGTACCTATCTTACCCTACCCGGAAGTGCAGTTGGTAACAATTTATAGCGGACAGGACAGCCAACCTTGTGAAGTTGCGACACAGGCGAGTTGACCAGTACTGGTTACTATGTGGTAACATGACATGCAAAGCACCATTCACTTTGTTTCCGCGTTCACTGTCCTTTCCAAATTCAATCTCAACAACCATCTCTTGACTATATCAGGGATGCTTCACCCATATTCGGGTCGGCACATTCGATTCGGCAGTATTTGTTGAACAACAAAGCCGAACCGAAGATTGGGCTCGTGCTGATCATCGGCAATCTTCGTTCTGCCCTTACTGAAGCATGTTCGGATCGCCGGCCGAGCAGCTTTTTCCCGAACATAATTTTATCCGCCTATATTCGATTTTGCCGCCCGACTGTGTCGAATCATGACGACCCTGAACATATGTACCGATCCGAGCACTACTTACAAATAATGGTGTTCATTTATCTCATTACATTGTTCTTATTAAAATCATCAATTTCGTCTATGTGTTGCCCACACAAAAATTGTGTTAAAACTTTAGTCAACCATTTACTTTTACGTTGTTTTTTTTTTCTTTAATGAGTTTTTATCATCAGTTCATATAAATATGTACTTAAATATAATTTGTATAAAGATTAAAATCTCCTTTTAAAATGTACTTATTCAAGCAATGATGACATTGTGAAAGATATATGTATTATTAAATATTGTTGAATGATATCTAGTTTTTTTCGAATTTCGTCTAAACCCCTCAAGTGTCAACGGTACAGCGTATGTACACACAGCTCCTTTAAGTAGTTACCCCACCAAAAGACATGTGCGTTCAAATCCGTGATAGGCCCAAGATGGTTTTTGTATTTTGCAAAAACATTTTATTTTAAATAATGTATTGTTTTAGTGAATATAGAAGTTTAAGTAAGTATTTTTTTTTTTAATTCTGTTTTTATTATTGTTTTTTTCAATAAAACAATACTTTTGCGACGACAAGCAACAATAATAGGGTTAACATTTACGACAACTTATTCATCGTCTAAATAGACTGGAGGTTTCAAGACCGCTTACCGTGCATAAGATTGGAAGTTCAAATCCTATATAGGCACGAAATGTGCTTTTTGTTCATTATATTATTTTGATATATATTTCTATTTTGTTTTAAGTAGTAATTATTTATAAAGAATTAAAAAATCAAGAAAAATAAAATACCTTATTAATCATTTAATAATATTTATTATTGCTATTATTTAACAAAACTATGATCTTATTTTACAACAAACAGAACAACTATTTTAGTTCTCATAAAATCAGAAATCATTTAAAAAAATAATTGATAAAATTAGTAGTCGTTTACTCTTCGCCGTTTTAAGTGAACGTATACAAAGTTCTAACTTGAAGGTATGGATTAATTTTATAAAGACAACGTAAGTAAGTAAAATTAATGGATACCCTCAAATTATAACATCTTTCGATTAGACAGGGACCTAAAGATATAATGACTCAGCCGATAGTAGATAACAATTTCATCGCAATTCATATGGGCTCGCTGGCTAGTTCGTCAAACTGCCGGTATGAGTATGACGACGTTCGGTGATGCGATGGTTCGAATCCGAGTCAACACAATGGACTCTTTTTGAAGTATTCTTTAGATTATTCGTAAGGAATTCAATGTTGTAGCAGTGTAACATTTTAAAACTTGAGGGGTTAGGACATAGTGACGCTTTCTGTACATAAGAAAAAATGCTCGAAATGTCAACGGTACAGCGTATGTACACAAGAGTGTCTTTGTTCTATTGTCATTGTCATTGTTAAAACAATGACTTTATTGCACCCATTCTTTACTCCGACACTTGGGGGCTTGTACATTTACGGTCTTATTCATAAAAAAAGCTTATAGAAGGTTTAAAGCACACATTAGTTAAAATGCTCATTAAGCCTTTAAAACGTTCGATAAAATTTTGTATTCATAAACGCTTCATAAACGTTCGATAACTAAAACGTCCTTTAACTTCAATATAAATATAAATGTTGCCATTTTATTGAAGTCATCCAACAAATTGGCCAAAATATTGAGTCGTCAAACGAGAATATCTGTCTACGCACCGAATAATTGTGACCATAGACATTATGACGTGCGGAAAACTAATTTATTGTCTACGGTTTCGACAGTTTTGCCGCGTTAACGTCATAACATAGTTTTTGACAATGAATTTGTTAATGTAATTTTATTGTCAGGCGAGCGAAAACCTTTGAATATTTTTTTGTATTTAAAAGAAATGGAATTAAGAATGGAACTAGAAAAGAGACTAGTTCCAAGAAAGTGCAAAGAAGTGAATACTCGTTTTGGTTGGAGGACGATAAGGTTTGTACTGTTACAACTAAAATGTGTTCAAAGTAAGTTTTGTTTTGTAAACAATCTTTATTTCTTATACTTATTCTTGCTTTTGCTTTTCCTTAGATCTTTGGAAGAATTGGTCAGGGAGATAGTTTCCATAATAGAAAATGAAGGTGGACGCTGATGATGGCGCCAAACAAGTAGCTGAATTCTGGGCACAATAAGAAGATAGAAAATAAAAACACATACTGACTGACACCAACGCGAAAAAGGGGAAAAAGGCGGCCTGGCATGATTTACGAATTAGGTGCCTATCCTATTTACTTATAAGTTACAAAGTTCCTGAGTAAGCATGTCAAGAACTTCGTTTGATGAAGAGAAAGAATTACCTATAACATTAATTTTGTATTTCAGGACAGTAGGAAGAATGGTGCTTCACTACAAATAATAAACAGAAGAGGTGGCATAGATAGCAAATGAAAAGAAACATTTTAAAAATGTTGTTCTGCTAGCACAAGTTCTAGAAGCCGAATTAAAGTTTAGAGTATTTTAAAAATAAATAAATTAAACTGATATCTGTATATGTATAAGCTTTTTATTACTGCACTACTTGCTAAAATGTTTCCTCTTTATCTTCTTTGTGTCGCGGGGATGACTGTATTTTAGATCTTGTTGACCCAAAACTTTGTCACTTCCACAATGTTGTCAGTGGCAGCGCAGAGGTCACTTTGACTGCATGTTTTGGGACACATAGGGTAGGATAGGAGGCGGAGCATGGTTTGCGACATAGCTTCACAACCACTCCCTGGAGTATCTTACTGGAGCATCTCCCTGCAGGGTGTAAACCTACATGATCCACACGGAAGTCCCTGAACCGTCTCCGGACACAAGTGGGAAGATGTACCTCTAACCTGGTAAAGTGAGGCTACCTCGGTGGAATGTTTCCTGAAAAGTTTGTAAAATAGGTAGCATTTGCATTTCCCCTTGCAACTTCTTGGGGTGACTGATATTCATTGATATTGCTACCTACCCTCTAACTGAATGTCTCCATGGTCAACTGCAATATTGTAAAGGACTGCTCTAGCCACTATGGTTGTTGCATGTTAAAGACATTGAAAGCGTTGTTTCCACAGCCCAAAGCAGCAGCGTCCCACAGTAATTCTTGTTGCTATTCCTCATATCCAAGACAAACTTACGAATCTGCAGAAAATGCATTTTACAGGGAATGATAAGTTTTTTTTAGTAACAGGTACCTATACCTAGGTATATAGGTACCGTGGTACATTTGGTTTTAAAAATACTATTTTTTTAAGATTAAATCTTACCAAACAAACCAAACCAAATGTACCACGGTACTTAGCTGTTACTAAAAAAAACTTAACATTCCCTGTAAAATGCATTTTCTGCAGATTCGTAAGTTTGCCGTGGATGTGACGAATTATGTCCTTCGTTATATTTTTCCTCGCTTCTATTTTGCATTGTAGTTATATAATAACTAACTAAATTGGTTAAACAGAAGTGCAACTTATATTAAATACAACTGCATAAGTTACATTTGTATTGTAGGTCAAATGTCATTTTCTATCAGCTGGTAAGAGTCGGCCATTTTTTTTTCCTTATAGTACTGTTATAGTAGGCTTCTGGGTTTCATAACTTTATAGTAGGTTTATAGAACGTTTTAGGGCTAAAATGCGTTTATGAATAACAATTTTTGACAACGAGACATTAGCAAGACTTTAGATGTTCTATAACTTATTATGAATAAGACCGTTAGTATTTTACGCTTGGAGCGTTTCGACAGGTAGGCAGGCAGACGTGCGAGAGGTTAAACAGCATATTAAACAAAATATAGAATTTATTTAAATAAGCTATGTATTATGCAATAAATAATATACCTACAAATCAACATAATGGTTTCATTTATAACAATACCCTCTAGATAAGAATGTAAGTATAACAAAATAAATATTGGTATTACACCTATCCCTATTTTATAACTAATTATCACAGCACGAACTTTCCCCTAAAAACGTATTTTTACACTGACACTGATTACTTCAAGTATTAAGGCATTTCAAATTTATTTATTTCCTTCCCATTAAAGTAGCATTTCGGGCAAGCAAAGTCTTGATCTGCTGTCTTGTTAGCCTGAAAATAATATAAAAACATAATATTAGTATGTAGCAAATAATACATATTCCTAGATTTTCGATAAGAAGACAAACACTATGCTATCTAACCAGTGCCGGATTAACCCCTAAGCAAATTAAGCAATTGCTTAGGGCATCACGTCTTGGGGGGCACCATAAACCAGGCGCGGTCCCACCGCGGACCCCCCCGGGTCATGGGGATCATGACCCCCAAAATCATTCAAGCTGTCGAGAGCCTGAATGCTTACTTGCCTGCTAAAACTGTAGGTACTTGAGCTACGGAGACCCCGATGGGCATATAAAAAAACATTGAGGCAGTCGTGGGGTCTACCGACAGACATGAAAACTTAAAACTACGAGTATGAAATAAGTGTTATTTTTTTTATTTTAAGGTTAATTTGTAGTATCAAATATTTTCATTTCAGAATTTGTAAATTAAAATTATTAACATTAGTCTGGTTTTTACATTTATCGGCACTCCGAGCAACAACAAGTGCAACACGACATACTCATAGCTACAGAATATACTGTTAAAACTATCATGTCGGTGACGCGAACCCATAAGATTTTTTCCTTACAAAAATCAGTCAACGCGGCGTAATGAAGTGTTTACTTCAAAAAAGCCTGTTATAAAATATAGAATCTAGGATGCAAGAGCGAGCGAAGCAAACTCGGGATATCGGGCACCCCGCTCGTACGTAAGGTTCGAAGGTTCTGCTGTAAAACGAGTTGAACCATTTCGTCATAACTCGACAAAGTATGTTCTCTGACTTCTTGAGCTTTTGTTTTTCCTAGTTTTTTTGGAATTATGAAAAGAAAATATAACATAGCTGAAAGTGTGCAAAATTTTCTAGCTCGCTCTTGCATTTTTTTTAACACTAAATTCTCATAGTTGCTGGTGCTATTCTGCATAAGTCGACAATCTAACTCCTATTTAGGTATGTTTGAAAATGTAAAACAAAACCTAAGGTAACCGAGGCGGGTTGTTAGAATTTTCGAGCTCGCTTCGCTCGCTCTGATCACCCTACATAAAGTAATGTTATAATACCAACTATTTATCAAAAAATGCTGGACCAATTTGGCAGCATTATTAAGTAAGTAATACCGTCAAAATCTTGGACTGCGACCGCGCCTGCCATAAAAAACACCGAAAAAATATTTGCTTAAAAGGCAAGGCTGTTCGTCAGCAAGATATTACAAGACCCAAAAGTCACTCTTGAGACGTGCGCTAATCTTAACAAACAGCTCGTCGATTTTTTTGAAAAAATGAGGGCGGCCCACGGGCGTGGATTGCTTAGGGCATCAAGTAGTCTTAATCCGGCACTGGTAACTAACAGCAAATATCAATGATAGTGCTCTCAGCTCTGATAGTTCTACTACAGAATACTCCCGTACGCAAAATACGCGGATTTGACGTGGAGTTGTGGACACCAGCCCGTATTACCTACCTACAGAATCAAATCAAAAAAATCTTGTTGTAAAAGTATATCAATGATTTTTTATTTTTAATGATTCTTAATAATACATACCACTAAGCAATAGTAACAAAATATATGGTTGCAACCCATGGTGTAAGGTAGCACTGGCTTATTATTGCAGCAAGCACAGACCGTTTGAAAAGTCATAATGGCTACTGTAGAGGTAGCAGTCGATCTGACATGTTTATGCCACCACACATACTTTAGTAAACTGGACAGTTTACTTCTTAGTCCAAAGATATTTATTAGAGCTATTGTTGTGCCTATTAGTTCCTGAAAACAAGAATTTGTTACTTTTAATATGTTCTAGAAAATTATTTTTTTGAAAGAATACACACAAACACAATTAGGTCAACCAGCATAGCCTTTACCCAAATACGTATGTCGGGTTGGTTTCCAGTCTAACCAGATGCAGCTGAATACCAGTATTTTACATGGAGCGACTGCCTGTCTGACCTCTACAACCCAGTTACCCCTTGCCCTTACTGGTCTTCAGACTTTTGGACTTCTAACTACCCATACCGACTGTCAAAGATCTACAGTGCAGTCAGGACCAACGGCTTAGCGTGCTTTGCGAGGCACAGGTCTCGATATATAATGGATGTTCACCCATCCACGAATTAACCGCGGCAAGCGTAGCTTAACCTTCGATCGACCCGTGCGGCTGTTCTTATTTAGCCACAAGCAATAACAATCAAGCAACAATTAGGTATTAAAAATGGAAAAACTTACAATTAAATTGTGCCATAATAGCTCTCTGGTCCAAGAGAAATCAGTAAGATCTTCTCTAGTCAACTTCTCAGCAGACAACTCTATGCCTAATATAAAATCTATGAGCAATGGATATTTGCCCGTCTGTATGAATCTACAGAAGTTCAATATGTCTCCAAGCAATTGAAAAGTTTCTAACTTGGTTACAAAGTTTTGGACATTTCTATTAGAAGTAAAACTATAAATTGCTCGTTCTCTGAGGTACTTCAAACCAACATTGTAGCCATAGTACCAGAATAGTTTACTCTTGGAGAAATTGTCCGACTTATAACTCAATGATAGCATCTGATGTCCAAAAGTACTTTTTTGATCAAACACAGAATACTTGAATATCCATGTTCTTATTAAAAGTTCAAGCTCAGGCAGGACTGGTTGAATGTACCGTGGCTGAAAAATAAAATTATTCAACTTCAAATTATTGAAATAAATAAAATACATACCTAATAGGTACTTTGATTCTAAACTTCGGCTATCATAGCTGGCCTATAATGTTCCCACTGCTTGGAGGCTTCCTCACTGTGACCAGGAGTGGGCCATAATCCACCACACAGGCCCAGTGCAGGGTTGGTAGATAAGTAAGTAACTTTTTAGACCCTTGTATCCTGTTTATGCGTATGAAGTTTCATTAAAATCTTCTTACCTCTATAAACTTAGTTGCATGGAAAACTAATTGTTTGAATAGTTCTTCTACTTCATTGTCAAGCTGGACTGCATCAAGCTGTAAAAAGATCATGATGTTATGAATAAGTGATATAAAGACTATGTCTACAAAATCTCCTACACATTCTTTTATACAAGCAACAACAACTAACATGCATGCAAAAAAACACAATGTTATTGTAGTTAACAGGTTACTATGGTATGTAATTGTTGTAATGTTGTATGGCTTTTCATAAGTACAGGTACTACGTATATATTACATATTTATTATATTCGAATTCCAGGTTTTAAATACGAAATAAACAAAGCCGAACCATACCTGTGTTACCCGAGGTATGTAATTTATAGACATTTTTAAGTTATACACAAACTATACTAGCTTTCTCCTTTCAGTTTATAGAAATTAGACATTACTACAGTTGAAATAAAGAGCGTAAGATAGTGATTATCAGTCATAAATCAGCAATCACCCAAAATCAACAAGGGCAAAGTTTTTCTGATCGAGAGCAAACGTGAGTCAATGTTGCCAACAGATAAACCACAGAGATAAACTAGCTAGCAGAACTAGCTCTCCACCACCAGAATCAACTTCGAAAACCACCAGAAAACCACTAACAAAAATTGGCCCTACTCCAAAAATTAGTTAAAATCGCTAAAATTTCCACAAGTCAAGATAGGAACATAAAAATAATTCAATAACAACAACAACTATAAAAATAGTAAAAAATAAAAGTGATATTCTAAAATTCGTTTTCTTCAGATGAATTTTTGTCTGTACATACCATCGTCGGTTTTACATTTGATTTAATTTTCAGGAGTATTTACTTTTACTGTGTAGCATTCCGATAAAAGTTATAAAAGAAATCGGTACTCTTTTATAACTTTTATCGGAATGTAACCTACACAGTAAAAGTAATTACTCCTGAAAATTAAATGAAGTAAACATAATATATTTCGTAGCGTTTTAGTGGCTTAGTGGTTGAATGATAGCATTTTCAGTAAATAAAACTGAATTCTACTAAACCACTAGAAAAACCACCAGCCAGTAAAAACAATATTTCGCCACTGGAAGGGGAGTCGAAACCACCAGTTTTAGTGGAAAATCCACTAAGTTGGTAACACTGCCAAACGTCATAGGATAGGGTTTATTGATTACGGCTGAAGGACATGTATCCATGGCCAAGAATAAAGATTAAAAAAAAAAAAACATAGGATAGGAGGCCAAAGCGTAGACAGAGTAAACTATAGACTGCTGCATATCTTCTTTTTCATTCGCACAAGAAAACGATAAATATATCAACGTCACTAGCAAAGAAAAGAGACACGAGTAAGAATATTTCTGTCCCTTACCGCGTGTCGGCTAAGCTTGTTTGCCACATGGACGTAATATATAGACCATCACTACTTCACTAGTCATTGATGGCAAACAAATTGTGGTGTCAAAATATTTTTGTTGATATAAACTGTGAAACGCATACTTTGTGTAATTTGTGACTATAGTGATATTCCAAAAGGTAATATTTAGTATCTAGTAATGGTGAATTGCAGTATATATGGCTGTAAAAGCCGTAGTGAACGAAATCAACCAAACATAACCTTTCACCGGTAAGTAGCATTTTTTAACTATTACAGCAAGTAAATCAAAGAATTATTGTATTCAAGGCTATTTTGTGTCAATATTCAGCAAAATTTACTGATAATTTCATCTCAAAAGACGATAAATTCCTCACACGGTAACCCTAAATATGTGACGTATTTTTGTTTTGTCTCTTTCTGCGACACGCTTTGCAGGAGTCTATAGTATTCTCCGTCTACGGGCCAAAGAGTATAATAATATAGAGGCGTAGACAGAGTAAACTATAGACTGCTGCATATCTTCTTTTTCATTCGCACAAGAAAAAGAGAAATATATTAACGTCACTTGCAAAGAAAAGAGACAGAGTAAGAATATTTCTGTCCCTTACTGCGTGTCGGCTAAGCACATCAATGTGCACAACAAGTTTGACGTTTAAAATGAAATAATAAAAATTATGAATGAATTAATAAAAACTACACCGCGATTAAACGGAAAATAAGATCTTTTTCGTGCATAATTGAATAATAGTACATTTGCGCAATTGTGAAAATGGTAAAGTGTAGTGTAATAAGCTGTAAAAATGATAGTATGATGAAGATTGCCGGAATTTGTTGTCCCTTTCGGTGACACGGATACCATGAGTCTATAGATTACTCTGTCTACGTATAGAGGGATAGGCATAGGTCAATGGTCCTGTCAAATCTTTTCCATAGACAACTTCACGCGACCGTCTGTCGTAGATGTCAAGATGTCAACTGCAACTTGAACTGTCATTACAGTCATTCGTAGGGATGTGACAGTATACATAAAAAATCGATTATTAATTAATCGATTATTTTGCCTAGTAAAAAAATCGATTATAAAATAATCGATTTTGTTAATAAAAATAATCGATTTTATTAAAATAATCGATTTTTTCCTTTTTTTTTGATAGTTTAAATTAAACGCCTGAAATATCGATAATAACTATCAATCACAGCACTCTGTTTTATATTAATAATAATAATAAACATTAATTACACAACAAGTTAATAATTTCACACAAAAAAGGATTTTTTTAAATTTCTCCTTTCACGCGAAATTCAAATTACCTACATTAGATTAGACATTACGTTTACGTTAGATTTCTGCCACCAACCACCAATCTCATATGAAAAAGTGTTAATGGTAGAAATCTAACTTAGAAAGATGTATTAATGATTCTAATGATTATAATTATCTAAATATGTACAGACGCCAGCACATCAAGTTACTACAATCTGTCAGATTTCTTTAATAGATTTTCGACTTTATTGCTAAATCATAAGGTTCAAGGTTGATTGGGAAAATCTGACAGTTTCGGGTAGGTTGACCTGCTGGCGTCCGTACCTGTTATTTTCGTGAATCATATTTTAATCAAGATACATCCTGACACTGACCTGTAAATTGCAAAAACCCTAAGAAAATTTGAATTTCGCGGTCTCATCTACCCATTCACCTTAAGGGGGAAGCGCTAAGGTGGCCCGCGAAATTCAAATTTTCTTACGTTTTTTGCAATTTGCTGGTCAGTATTAAGTTGTACGTTGATTAAAATATGATTCGCGGTCGTAACAAATATGTATTTACAGAATTATAATAATTAAAGTCATCAACACAACTCTCTAAGACCATCTTAGCCGTGTGTAGCGCCCTTTAGCGTCATTCATTTATTAGTTAGTGGTACACTTCGCGGTACTTTGCGGCTTCACGCTCCGGACTAAAAAGTTGTGTTGCGGCCGTTCTAACTTCTAGGTGAAAAAAATCGGCAGTGAATAAGAAATCGATTTTTTATTAA
This sequence comes from Oligia fasciuncula, assembly GCA_963082905.1. Taxonomy (NCBI): domain Eukaryota; kingdom Metazoa; phylum Arthropoda; class Insecta; order Lepidoptera; family Noctuidae; genus Oligia; species Oligia fasciuncula. The sequence continues at coordinate 8,485,059 of OY720392.1, forward strand.
TCGATTTTTTGTAATATTAAAATCGATTATAAAAATCGATTTTTTTCGACAAAAAAATCGATTATTAATCGATTTTTTTTATAATCGATTTTTTTTTCACATCCCTAGTCATTCGTTTCGTTGAATTTCGTTGTGATCCAAAGCGTGCGCATTGTGCTTATTGATTGAACATTACAAGCATTTATTTTCTTATTTTAAAGCAAACATACTACCTCCTGAATAGTTGTTAAATTATGGATATTTAAAGAACGGTAAATTCAGCTAACGTCATGGTTGTTTCACCACAAACCCCCGACAACGATACCCAAACTGTGCAAGCAAAAAGAAACAATATGGCGTCTAAACAGTCGTCAGTGGCTGACACAAGAGCGGAGTTGGCGGAGTTAGTGAAAAGAAAAGCCGAAGTTGCTGTAAGTAAATAAAACGGCATAATAATTTATAAACCTTATCAAATCATTCTGCTAATAACTATTACTTTGTTCTAGGAGACCCTTGCCAACTTGGAACGCCAGATTTATGCTTTTGAAGGATCATACTTAGAAGATACTCAGCTTTATGGAAACATTATCAGAGGATGGGACCGATACCTAACCACTAATAAAAGCACTAATTCAAAAGCAGATAAACGCAACAGGAAGTTCAAAGAGGCTGAACGATTGTTTTCCAAATCCAGTATTACATCAATGGCTGTACGTATAATAGTAAACACAACAACTACCATTGCTTTAATTTGGATTCTATATTGTACTAAAAACTTGCCCCTGCTTCACTGTTTTTATGGCATTCAAGACATTAAGATTTCTAATTAAGTTTTTAAAGAATGTAACAAAATTATTTGGAATTAAATAATTCTCTGAATTATCGTGAAAACTGCAAAAAAAAGTCTGTTGTCCAAAAAGTGACTATTTTATATTTATTATAGATTTAATTTAATAACTTTTTTCATTTGTAGGCAGTTAGTGGACTTGTGGATCCCGCAGAAGCTAAAAGTAAGTTTGGGTTTCTATCTTAAAATATAAATACTTACTGTTTAGTTAATTCTAAATTAAAATTCAACCATGTATTTGTTTTCAGACGAAAGAAATAGTGAAACTGAATCTCAGACCAATGAGGACTCATCGGACACACAAATCAGTTCTGGACTCAATGTTAGTAGTTTGAACCACACTACCATACATGGTTCTACTGAAAGCATAGCATCCAAGCCTTCTGGGAAACAGCATACTAATGGTGGAATCGAAAAAGTTATAAATCATTCCCAAACCAAGCAAAGTTTGACACAAAAGATAGCTACCTCATCTGGTATGCTACAAAAGGCCTTTGGCAGTGACAGTAAGATGCTGTCTGCTGTAGGGTTAGACAGCAGACCAAGCACCCCTAAAGACAAAGACTCAAGTATGAGTATCATGAACAAGGGAGATATGACCCCTAACTCACTCAAACACAAAATGTCTACCAGTAATGTGTCCAGTAGTAATAACAGTATGAAGAAGAATAACAATAAGAAAGCAAGACATCGGTAATCAAACCAACCTTAGCGACTTAAACCTGTTTTTATGTGCCTAAAATGTCTGTACTTATCAGTTAAGACTCAATTTTATCAAAAATATAGTTTTTATTTCTTTGGTCAATTTGTAAATACATGTGTTATTTGTTACATTGAGACTTTCATTTAATACAGCCTTTAATTTGATCTTCCAAGTGATCTCAGAATGGTCTGCTTGAATCTTGTTTCTGAAACAAACAAGAAAATGGTTTTAAAATCTACTCATTAATTGATTAACACAACAATGGATTACAGATAAGAGGAAAATACATAAGTTCATAGGGAAAAAACAATGGGGTCTATTTATAATAAACAAGTTCAAACTTCAAAATGTATGGTTAATGCTAATCACTACTTCAACTTTAAGCAACTTTTATTCATTTCCCTAATGTGTTCAAGTACTTACGTTTTAATACATTTGGCAAGTCTCTTATAGGACTGAAATATCTTAGAACTAAGTAATAAAATAGTGGTAGCACTGATATGATTCCAGTGCAAACCAAAAATATTACTTCAGGAGTTTTTCTTATTCTACAACAGTTCAAACTTTTACTCCATATAGACCTTGTAGCATTCATCTGCAAATGAAAAAAAAAGCATAATTAGGTATATTGATAAAATGATATAATATTTAATGCCTTTGTAGTTGTACAGTCTCCAGCATGTAACTTGGCAAGTCATTAGTGGTGTTTCTCCTTTAAATTTCTTCTAACAGACATGTTTAAAAATAAATTATGGCAATAACCATAGAATAATGAGAAGCAATAAAAATTAAAAAATTTTGCTGCACAAGGTGGACATGTGCAAACTTAATCCCACTGTGCCAAAACCTTGCCAAGTTACGTGCTGGCTACTGTAGCAACTAAGTAACTTACAGAATCTACAATGTCCATGCAGATGCTATCCACTCCAATAGCATCTGCACTAAGTGTTTTATAGTAATTATCCAGCTTGAGGTAAGACTGCATGCAGTTATCACAGACAACCTTGGTATCATTTGAAAAAGGATCAATATACTTCTGTATACAATTCATAGTTCCATTAAATAATTCATTGAAGTGAATTGTTTCATTTGACAACACAGGCACATCTGCTGTCCAGTCGTAACAGGCTGTAACAAAGCAAGGGCAAGTGATATTAAGATTTTCTATGCTTTGGTTTTGACAAGACAAGTGGGGCTTGAAATACTGGTATTTTGGGGAACTGGTACCTTTGGCCTTGGTGTGCTACCAGTACCAGGCATAGTACCTATACTATAGGTATTGCTAAAGAATATCAGTACTGTACTGGTACTACCAAAGAAATATTTCCATAAGTTAGTGAGAAAACAGATGTATTAAGTAAAACGGATAGTTAATAGGCATTAGAAAAATAACTTTTAGGTACAAATATGAGATTTTTTATATGTGGTGGTAACCTAACTGGTTCCATAACCTGATAGTATCACTGATTTGAGATTTTTTTATTATTATTGTAACATTTCTTAAAACAAGGTAGGTGTAATATAAACTATAACATACCATAGCAGTGACCTTTATTCCAAATGCTTAATATATTATCATGATATTCCAAAATTGCATCCAATCTGTCGCGTGACATGAAAATTGACTTGCAAGAAGTTGCATTTACAACAGTGTTCAGTAAATCTTGATACTTATTATGGAAGCTCAGGTAATGCTCTATACACTCTTCACATATCCTTATAGGTCTAGCATGTATTATGGAACACTTGGTAAAATTGGAAGCAAATTCAGCAAAATCATTCAATATTGCAGAACACTCTTTTGGGAATGGTGTCACATAACCTGTCCCAGTTTTGGATCTGAAAATGTCACGATGTTATTTGTAATATATTAAATTAATTAACAACTAATAAATGAAATTGTCTTCATTGTTTTTTTGCACCTACAGCATTATGTCGACATGTCTAAGTTCTTTGTTCGATGTATCTGCTTTTAATACATTAGAATGTAAGAATAGAAGTAGGAAAACATGGTTATAATTACTATTCATATTTAAAGTTTTACAAACACTGTTCTCGTATGAAAATTACTGCGAAAATTACTAAACAAAGACGATTGACAAGTGTGGATTAGTCTTGTGTAGTTCATGAACGATGAACGAATAGGAACCGTATCTTCGCACTGTACTAAAAGAAACGTTTCCGAACTCTGGCTTGTAACCGGTCTAATAGGTCTAATAGCTCTTTTCGTACTCGTACATCGCCCGAACGAGAAAATGAAATCAGTCTCTGATTGTTTGACAGAAACGTTATACGTTTTCATTCGATGTCTGAATGAATGAGAACGAGAAAGAATAGCCGACGAATGACGATGCTATCCGAACCCGACCGACCGAATTCGCAAGAATGAGATGAGATGCGCGTTATTTCAATGCCTTAGTGTCTATTTTAGCTTATCGCCCAAACACGGGAGACGAGCTGTTTGAATGGTACAAAATAATTCAGTTAAAATTCTCTTAATATATCAGCTGTGTAGGTACTCTGTGGTAGTAATAAATAAATAATTATGGATGTTGCATTTATATTTTTTTTTATTTATACGTAGTGGTTTATGTATAATAATGTCTGGAGTGCGTATTTGCTCTGTGAGTGATCCGGATCCGCGCTAGCGCGCTATCTATCTATGCTCTATGGGAATGCTTACCGAGAGCGAAGACCGAATAGAGCTATTAGAACTAATAGAATGAACTAGTTCACTGTCCGAAATGAACTAGTACGGAGCGATCTTTAAAATGACCGAGCAGGCACAAGACTAGTGTGGATTAGTAGTTTAAAGAATGTCACAGAACAGAATGACCATAGAGTAAGTAAACATGAGAATGACAATGACTGTTTGCTTTCAATTTTAAATTGGCAACTCAATAATCTTAGAGTAAGAAAGCTATAGAGCATCGGGTAGCGTGGCCACACATGAGACCAAAAAACTAACTTAAATAACATTGGCTACTTATGTAGCTGCCTTGAAAAAACGGGCACGCACTGAGAGACGGAAATAGTAAAGCTTTATCCTTTTCTGTTACCTATATAACTCAATACTTTATCTCTTTCTGTCATTCGTGGATCTTTGACAGTCGTTACGGGTAGTCGGTCTGTCTGTCTGTCTTCTATTCTATTCTATCGTATTACCCAGTAACTGGGTTGTGGAGGTCAGATAGGCAGTCGCTCCATATAAAATACTGGTATTCAGCTGCATCCGGTTAGACTGGACGGATTCCAGTCTAACCGGATGCAGCTACCCCAATATAGTTGGGAAAAGGCTAGGCAGATGATGATATGATGACTTTATCCCTTTCTTGTGGAAATGAAATGGCGCTACCCGCCGTCTATACTTTTCTTTGTCTAAGTCAATAATAGAGATGCGTCTTGTGGGCGGGTAAAAAAAGGGATGTTGAATCGGAAAGTTAGCCTTTGGCCAGAATATCAACTCTCTCGACGGTGGGACACGTTCTTAGAGCCTGCTATCGTAAAAATCACGCAAAAACTGTGTCTCCACTAGTTTGTCGCAGCGACAAGAGCTATCAAAGAAAAAACTTGCTCAACGGTGCTTGCTTGGCAGACATAATACTCGCTGACCACTGACGCGTAGTTGTATACAGGAGGCTTACCTTATCATCACCTCTTAAAGCAGGACAGAAGTTGAACTGCACTACTTTTTGACGTGACAACGTCTTAAATTAGGTTGCGACTGGGAGTCACTTATGAAAAAGTGTAACGCTCGGTAACGTTACGATGAGTCACCGAACGAGAGAGAGGCCCGCCGAATGCCTTGCGTCTCTCTCCCACTCAACTATGATCGGATGATCGGTCGTTGTCACGTAAAATCTTCGCCCGTAAAACCGACTTTACAGGCAACCATTTTTTTGATTAATTTGTTTCTTTTCGAGCATCGTGTCCACGCGAAGCCCAAAATGGACAAAACCCTTTCACACACAGATGTACTTAGATAAGATTTAAAATGTGACAAATATTATTGAGCATATTATAAACAACACGAAAATGCCCAGGTTTTAACGTAATATTCAAATTACCACTACCTACTCAATTTGTGTTCAAAATCGTCGACCATTATTTGTACTAAGACGTCATACAAAAAAGTAGTGCAGTTCAACTTCTGCCCGCTGTAGGAGGTGATGGTAAGCCCCCAGGTCAGTGTCGCTGAGAGACTCTCGTTTGGATATATACATTAGTTTGCCCGCCCCGAGCGAGTGGTGCGAGGAAGCGCCCTATAAAACTATCCGAACTGGAACTGCACACTCGCAGCTCGTTGCTAGTCAACTGACTATTCCTATTTGATTGCTCTACTCCCTTTTCAATCATCGGAGATGGAAAAGGCGAATTTAGATTTTATTTCAAAGAAGATAAGTTTATTAGATAAGTATAGAAGATAAGTTTATTGACAGATAAATAAATTTTATGTTTGATTAATAAACATAGATGATTTATTTGCAACTGGGGGCTTACCATCACCTCTTAAAGCAGGGCAGAAGTTGAACTGCACTACTTTTTTGTACGACGTCTTAGTAGGTGTACATAAATTAAATAAAAAAAAAACGAGTTATTTATTCATTAAAACCGGTACTTAACAAATTAGAAAACATTGCAAAAGCCAATTATTTTTAAAAGAATAACTGTGGAGTTTCTTGCCAGTTCTTCCCCATAGGAAACATATAGGAAACAATTTCTGACGTTTCATAGGTGGCCATGTAGGTTCAATAGGTTTATGTGAAATAAAATATTTTGATTTCGGTGCTGTGAACCAGCCCTAGCAAGGTCACTTGGACCGAATAAGACACAGGATTATTTATGTTCATATCGCAGAATATACCGATGACGTTTCAGCGGAGGAACTAGTTTACGGAAACTATTACGGCAACGGTACAACCCTATTCCATTTGACATATTATTCCCTGCGTTCCGAGTTGGGAAATAATCGATGTGAGCGTGCTTAAACCCGTACCGAATTAGCGTGAGCGCGATAACGACGTTCCGTGAATCGTCATAGATGACGTCATGACATGCGCCATCTTGCGATAACGCCGACCATGCCCTAGAATAATATCACCGTGAGCGCTGTCAAAAATGACAGTGTGTGTGTGAGGATGTGTCAGTGTATGTTTTATTTTGATTTGCATCTTATCATAAAATTAAACTAACGTGGCATTTTCGAAATTGTGCTTCTGGCTGATAGTCGCCACCTAACTAAAAAAGAAGAAATGTGGTGTTTATACAAAGAAATACTGTAATAATATCGTTTTTACATTGAGTAAGCACTGTGAGCGCGCTCACGGGCGTTCCGAATTGTTGACAGCTCTCAGCTGTCATAATCGTGATATCTAAAGCCAGAGACACATTACTGTGTCGTGTTGTGTCGTGACTCGGGATACACCAATCAAACGAATTTGTTCAGGACTACGTCAAATTACAACGAGTTTTGATTGGCTGACACTGCGTCACAAGGCGTCACGACACGCCACGACACGTAAGTATGTTTCCGCCATAAATCGGAACGGATGTGAGATGATGTGAGCGATTATAGCTAATTCGGAAAGCGCCCAATTGTAAACATGCGAGTGAATTAACAAAATACACTAAAAAGGTCTGTTATACGGAAATGAACCCAAATGTCAATACTTTAGCCATAAATTCATGATCGCGTTATAATTGTATCATCGAATGTGTATTATTTTAAGTATTATTGCATGAAAACCGGTTAATAACCTGTGCAAAGACAATAGAGGTTGATTTTCATTCTTTCTTGCACCAGTGCACCACACTTCACAATACAACACACAGGCAGTTTTAAAAGGTACGGACGCCAGCACATCAAGCTACTACAATCTGTCAGATTTCTTTAATAGATTTTCATCTTTATTACTAAAGCATAAGGTTCAAGGTTGATTGGGAAAATCTGACAGTTTCGGGTAGGTTGACCTGCTGGCGTCTGTACAATCCCTGTAATGTTCTCGCAAATCTCAATAATACAAAAAATAAACATTTGACAGCAAAACTACCACGAAATTCACGAAATTGTCGCATAAAGGTAAGCGTCCACAGACCCGCATCGCACGTATCCGTATCGGATGCATCGCATCAAACGGATTAATTAGACTGCGTCCACTGTATCGGCAGCAATCTGTGACTACTTTTCTATTATGTCATAATCATAATGTCAGTCAGTGACACTTGTGTTGTGACTTGCATGCAGTGTGACCATATGTGGCAGGATCCTGCCTTTTTGGCAGGTTTAGCCCTTTATTTTACTCTCTGGCACTTGTGTTTGACGTTTTAGAAATCTGGCAGTATTTGGCAGTATTAGCAATATAAGCTGACAGATTTGGCAGTATAGCCGCTACAGCCCACAAAAAGAGTAGGATGCAGTATCGAGAAAGGAAAAAAGAAGATGTTAGTGATTTATTAGAATCTGGCGGAAGTAACGCTAAGCCAACTCTAAATATTGATAAATTTTGGGGTGCCATTAGTAAAATTCGAAATTCAAATGGAGACTGAAAATGGAGAATGGAAATGGATGTTAATGTTCATAATTTTGCAAAAGGTTTGTTGTGTTTGCCATTGTCGAATGCTGCTTGTGAAAGGATATTCTCGCAAATCGACCTCATAAAAACAAAAACGCGGAATAGATTTATTAATAAACATGTCGCCTCTATTTTACATGTTAAACAGGGCATTAGTGAATATGGTGACTGCGTTTCATTCCAGCCAACTAAAGAAATGATTAAACAAATGACAAAAGCGATGTTTAGAGAAAGTGATCAAGAAGAATACGATGCTAATACGAATGTATAATTTAATTCAGTTCACTTTTAGACTTTAAGATCAATTATTTTAAATAAAACTCAAAAAAATAATGTGTCTATTTATTTTAAATTTTTAAATTATATTGGCATTATTTTGGCATTTTGTGCCTTCGATTTTGGCAGGATTTGTCAGCTTTCTTGCCTAAGTGGGGCAGGATCTCTAATTTAAAGTTGGTCACACTGCTTGCATGTCATTGTCAGTGTCTCTGTAGGTCAAGGTCCATTTTGCATTATGTTTCTTTGATTCAATAATACTGTGTTAAAAAGTGTATTATTTCATGTAAACTTGGTACCATTGTTTTTACTATACATGGAACATAGTCCGTCATTATTAGCGTACAATGTAATGTGGTTACGGATTTTACCTTAGTAAAAGCAAGTATGGATTTCAATGAACCGACTCCAGAAGCTTTACAAAGAAAATTGTACTTTTTACTTGAACAGCTACAAAACATGGCCAGGGAATTACCACCGTAAGTTGAGTTCCTAGTTACTGGTTTCCGCGGTACTATATCTTATTGTGACATAGCTGTAATTACTGTAAACTGTTGCACATTGCAGAAAATACCAAATGAGAGTACCCAGTGAGCTTCTCTCCGGCTTAGCAAACTGTCTTCTTAATGAGACTGTCTTTGAAATAGTAAAGGGACTTATGGAAATTCAACATGTTACTGAAAAACATTTATTCCAACAAAGGCAACAAATCATTAACAAACACACGTGTAAGTGTTGCTGTATTTTGTTTATTTTTGTGCTTCTCTTGACCTCTTACATCCGTCTTGATTACTACTGCCAGTGTTGAAACCAAATTTATTTAACTTTATTTCTAGATAACTACCATGGACTGCCAACAGCTCACATAACTGCATTACCATCACCACATGACACTGGTAGAATAGTTGAGATTGAATGTCCGTGACTACCGCCGCCCCACCAACGCCAATCTCTTCCATATTTGGTAAATAATTAGTACTCAATTGGTACTAATTAGTACTCGAATCACAAAATTGGTACCTTAGGAGTTTTCGAGAAAATCAACTTTGAAGGTGGTCCGGTAGTCACGCTCCCTTCAGCAGGACCACCATGAGCGCCGAAAAAGGGGGCACGCTACAGCTATTCTAAGTATACAAATAATTAGTACCCATAAATATGATTTATTTCGTAAAAAAAAACAGAACTCTAACATTTGTATTTACCGAGAAATCAACGATGATAACCAAATTAAGTTGTGCTTGTGAACAATGCAATCGGCGCCATTACCGTTGACATCATAATTTGGTTGGGTTATACGCGGAGATTTAGTATGAAAAAGTACCGACCCGACCAAATTATGATGTCAACGGTAATGGGCATGGCGCCGATTGCCTTGTTCACAAGCACAACTTAATTTGGTTATCATCGTTGATTTCTCGGTAAATACAAATGTTAGAGTTCTGTTTTTTTTTACGAAATAAATCATATTTATGGGTACTAATTATTTGTATACTTAGAATAGCTGTAGCGTGCCCCCCTTTTCGGCGCTCATGGTGGTCCTACTGAAGGGAGCGTGACTACCTTCAAAGTCGATTTTCTCGAAAACTACTAAGGTACCAATTTTGTGGTTCGAGTACTAATTAGTACCAATTGAGTACTAATTATTTACAAAATATGGAAGCGATTGGCGTTGGTGGCCCGGGAATCAAATTGCTTAAAAAACTTAAATTGTGTCTGAAAATTTATCTACAAAATTAACCTTTTAGGCTACATACAGTCAAAACTCAAGTAGTTACCACATTTAATATGTTGATTTTAATCTGGGTACTTTTGTTTTAGTGGAAATTCAAAACATGATCAACACAACACCAAGTCCTGAACAGCAGGAACTTCAGAAAACTCTGTTACATTCAAGACAAAGAGAAGAGCTGAGACATACTGATATGAAATTAGTTCTCCAGTTAGACCAAAAAGTAATGGAAATATGATTGAGCTGTACTAATATATTGGCATTGGTGTGTTTTATGATTGTTGGCGGAATGAAACTGTACTTACAGTGTAGTTCCATTCCACCAACAATTATAAAACACTAATCAGTAGCATAGGTGGAACAATCCCAAATAGCCATAGACGGAGAGTAGGGGAGGCTTTTGCCCTGCTGTTGGAAAAACAAGGCTACTAAAAAAAATTGCTAAGGGTCTTCATATCACTATTCTTTTTGACTTGGAAAAGGTAATTTTTAGTAGCAGTTTAGCTCCTTGTGAAGTTGCTTAACTGAGGAAGTACAGGTGCTGGTACAAATTAAAGGCACAGAGACATCGCAGCCTAGTCTCGGGAATGGCAAAGCACCTACCTGCCTCTGGCATTGGAGATGTCTGTATTTCGTTCATGCTTTTTATGCCAACAACATGTCTACATGTATTTTTGAGTCTGCAGGCCTAATAAAAAAATTCTTGCCTCTGATTTTCCCCATGTCTTACCTGCCCTCATGCTTCTTTTGTTACAGGTGAGTGACCAACAAGTAACCCTAGAAAAGGCTGCTGTGCCAGGATTTTTTGTCACTAATAAACCAATTGAAGTGAAAGTTCAAATGTACCTTCTAGATTTTATACTTAGATTAAGCAACATGGATATTCCAAATTAAATTATATGTAATTATAAGAATATTATTTAAATGTATTTGTTTAATTTGGCTAGCCAGATTTAACCATCCCGGAATGTTTAGGATGTATTTGTACTTTGCCCGCAACTTTGTCCGCGTGGATTTTGTATATATGTGTAAAATCTTCCCCCTTGATGCCCAGTTAGGAGTCGATTTTTGAGAAACCCAAAGCCGCTTTATATCTCAAGAACTACTAATGCTATCAACTTGTTTGGAAAGTTTTTATGGAAGAATCGCAGACTACGGCTGCGGACACGAAGTCAGCGGGCGCATTATTTAAAAAAAAACCGGGCAAGACCGAGTCGGACTCGCGCACCGAGGGTTACGTACAATCATGTTTTTAAATTTTCATCGGCGAGGCCTATAATCATCAGAGAATTTTAACCAGGGTTGGATTTAGGTAGGTTGAAAAATATAGCACAAAAAAATTAAAAGGATAGTATTTATAAAAAAATTATAGTACACTTTCATTTTTTTTTTTAATTTAACTTAATAGTCATTAAAATCAACACCAGCACTCAAGAAGTTTTTTTTTTTGGGGTGGATACTTCCGGTCTATCGTCATTTTCATGACCATCACTACCACTTTTCCTAATTAAAACATTAAAAACGTAAGTATTATTTTACACAAAAATTCACAAGCTAGTGATGTCACTTTGATTGCATTTCGAATGGAATGGAATGAACGAGATTAGTGGAAAGAGAGAAGTGTACAGACGCCAGCACATCAAGTTACTACAATCTGTCAGATTTCTTTAATAGATTTTCGACTTTATTGCTAAAACATAAGGTTCAAGGTTGATTGGGAAAATCTGACAGTTTCGGGTAGGTTGACCTGCTGGCGTCCGTACAATACTGCGGAGGATAATCGGGGAATCTCTGGCCATCGACAGAAAACATCGCAAGATCAGAATTCGGCCAGATAGGTATACACAAGCACGGTCGAAATATTGATATGACGTAAAACTAAGCATTCGGGAGCATACTTGAAATTATAGTATTTTAACGTACTATCCTTAGATGTGGATAGTATATAGTACAAAGGGCGAAATTATAGTATAAATACTATAATTATAGTACAAAATCCAACCCTGATTTTAACACTGCACTGCGGGTAGAATATTGCAGTTTTATGTCAGCGCCATCTCTTGACCGATAGTGGAACTAATGTAACTTTTGTTGATGATTTCTTAAAAATTTGGAATAGTTTTAGATGACGTTTGCCCAACTATTTTGCAAATAAGAAAGAAATAAAAATACATGTATATTTTTGCAACAGGGACTGAAAGGGGGTCTGTAAAATTCGACGTGGGGCTACTAGAGGGCATGTGGGGTATCATATGAAAGAGCCACGGAATAGAAAAAACAAGTGGAAGTGCCACGCACAGCTATCGCGCGTGTCACAATTATGCGGAGCTCCGCAACACCGGCTTTGAGGCGGCTCAATCGCGATTAGCTACTTGCTGTGATAGGACGTCTCGAACGTAACGAAAAATATTACAAACATGCCTTATTGTGCAATTTTTACATGCAAAAACGATAGCAGGACAAAAAATCTATCTTGCGGAGGTGTATCGTATCACCGGTAAGTATAAAACTATGATAAATTTCAATATAATTGTTTTTATTGACAAAACCATATTTATTACTTTGTTGCGAACTAAAAACTACCTTATGTCCATTGTTCAAAGTCTAAATCAACTTGCTCGCTGTCTTAAATATCATCGTATACATTCTAGAAAATTCGACGCTACTCGATTAGGGATGGGACACATTCAAATAGTTCAAGTAGTATCGATAAAATACATAGTAGTGAAACGTTCCATGACATATTATGTACTCGTTGTCGTTCTTCTCGATTAATTGAATTATATGGTTTGAGTATGAGTATTTATATTCTGACAAATAAACCAATGTCATTCATTCATAGCTGGACGTAGGCCTCAAAAAGAACTAATACTAATAAACAGTGATAGGAATAGGTAGTGCCTATTTGCCTAAACTTCGAAGAACATAGACGAAAGTCTGAGACTTCCTTACGACTGAAATATTTTTTCGGGACTAATGTCGGGGTTTCGGGACATCACCTAAGTACATTTAATATTAATGTTATTAATAGAGTACACTAATTAAATTCATTTTCCTTTTTAACCGACTTCAAAAACAAGGAGAACATTCTCAATAAACAGTAGATACGTATTCTATTGTTATTAATTCAGGTAAAGAACTGGGTCCGGTTGAAGTGTAGCCAGGGGCACTGGCGCGATGACTTTTCGATTTTTTTTTTCAAAACTGTCCCAATTTTATTGCAGTTTCGAATTAACCTTGACCATAGAAACTATTTAAATTGTAAGAAGCATGGTCCTACGACGCACCGTTTCCGAATTATGGGCCTCCGAATTTTATTTTATATAAAACGCTCCATATTTTCAAAATGGTGGCTCGGATGTTTTCTGGAAAGAATTTGTTGCTCTAGTCGAAAACCATGACTACTGATGTAAAAAACCCGCGAAATATTGAAAAAAAAAAGTTTGAGAATTTTTTCAAATTTTTTGTCGGTCGAAAAATTTTTTTTTCCTTGATTCACGTTGGGATACTGCTTGCACGGGGGTGACACAGGGGGGGTTAAATTTTGGTTATTTTTTGCCTAGGACGCACCGTTTTCGAGATATCGACGATGAAGTGACAAGAACTCCTAAGTGACATTTTTGCGATTTTAATTTTTTATCTTAAGTTTATTTTATTGTATAACTTTTAAGTTTATTGTATACACTAGTCTCATTATCCTACTATACCCGCTCCTTGTATAATATATAACCAATAATAATATTTTTCATACCTTGCGTTTAAAATAAATAAAACGTTTTTTTCGTTTCCTGTAAAATTATGTTCTGGTAGATAAAGGTGCTTGTCACTTCATCGTCGATATTTGAATTTAATTATAGATAACTTGTCCTCATCCCTAGCTGAGTAGAAAAATAGATAACAGGTGCATACGAATATGACATCTATTTCAATGATGTTAGCGTGCTAAATAGAGTAATTTAGTTCAGCGCCCTCTAGCGTTGAGTAGCTGAACTCGTTGTGGATTGTTCGAATTTGATTGATACATGGAAAAATGTACTTTATTGATTTTGACATGTAAAATAAAAACAACATTCAGTAGTTGTAATAAGACTTAATTTTGAACAACAATAAATAAACTTTTCGCCAAAGTTGCATTTATAATTAGTAGCCAATTATATCATCGTTTTCTGTGTATTGAAATGTTTATTTTAATTTGCAATTGTGTGAGTTTGGCGACACTGGTTCCCGTACTAAGCAAGCCTAAGGGCACTTCCACTTGTTTTTTCTATTCCGTGGAAAGAGCGCAATTTGCACATTCTCAAACATTTTTTCTTTTTTTTTAGCCCGCATATTTTCCGACTTTTGATGAAAAATGTAAAAAAAAATTACAGTTCCCCCCCTTATCTCCGAAGTTTGCAAAGAGAAAAATCTGAAATTATTCTATGTGATAGAAGTATATGTAAAGATTGCAGGAAAAATAAAACGAAGTCTCTAAATAGCACACTTTTTCAGAAATCATCAACAAAAGTTACATTAGTTCCACTATCGGTCAAGAGATGGCGCTGACATAAAACTGCAATATTCTACCCGCAGTGCAGTGTTAAAATTCTCTGACGATTATAGGCCTCGTGATTGTACGTAACCCTCGGTGCGCGAGTCCGACTCGGTCTTGCCCGGTTTTTTTTAATATAATGCGCCCGCTGACTTCGTGTCCGCAGCCGTAGTCTGCGATTCTTCCATAAAAACTTTCCCTAAAGCCAATATAAATCTGTGCCTAGACACCTTTTGAGAGGTAGTTTTGATTAAACTATCATTGACTATTTACATGCAAGTATTGTTGCTACTACTTTAATTTCGGAAGTCGGTGTCTTGGGATCTGTGTTTTAATTGTATGCCACCGACTTCCGAAATTAAAGTTATTTCATAATTTTGAGTTAATTTATTTTTGAAGTCGGTTTAATTTTTTTAAATTACTTTTTATTTGGTAATTTTTAGTTTTTGCACTAGTATTTGACCAAGGTTTTGAGATGTTTTCCCTTTGACACTACACCCGTAGCTCTTATCAATAAGCCAGGCCGTCACACTTGCACGTATTATCATACCATATCTTGAAAATTACTGAATCGATCTTGATGAAACTTGCACTGTTCCCTAAGTTGAAGTAAATGTAAGCCAATAAAAAAAATGGTCACGATCCGATTAATAGTTCCGGAGATATGCGTGGACAATCATACATACATACATACGTCTATAAAATTTTGTATATTTGTTTGGAAGCCTTAATAGATCATCATATGTGAATATAATGCAATTCCAATAATATTACATACATACGTGTCGAATTGATAACCTCCTTTTTTTTGAAGTCGGTAAAAAGGGAGCCTTGTGCAAAATTTCACGTTCCTAGTCGTTCTGGCTGTGCGTTGATGTTAGTCAAGTAAGTAATTCTGTAAGTTTCTCCTTTTAACGCAAAGAGGTTGCGCATCGATATGGTAAGTTGAAAATAAAAGAATAAAATAAGTAGTACAAGTTTAATAATAATAATTAATAAACATACGTACAAAGTTACAACATCTACGTTATCTATTGAAATGAAAATAACCAACCAGAAATACAAGTCTATAATAATTTACACAAGTTGTGCTGTTTTTAGAACAATGTATCGTGTAAATTTGGCATATCACAATTTATTTATGAAAAGTCGCATACGTGTAGACTGCAGGATCAAGGATTTATTCTTAGACAAACTTGTTCATATGTGCGTACGTACACATAAACTATTAAAACTTCCGTCGTAACAGTGCTCATTCATCATAAACGCTGGCGACAGCAGTATTTGTAATCATATACATTTAATTTAAAACGATTCCTAAACAAACCATATGATACCTATGTTACAACTAGTAGAAGCAAAGCAGCCTCTCTTCTAGCATTCAAATCGGATCAACGGAGTAGAAATCTATACCAACAGACGCAATCTTGTAAAGTTCACAATATACTGTCTCTATCACATTATCAAGTAACTCCTCTATGTGGACTAAAGCGCGTTCTAGTGAGCCACCTGCCACTGTAAACGTTTTCCACAGTAAACTTGTAACAATGCAGCATATTAACATTCTTGTGCATGTTTAGTCCCCAGAAAAATAGTAATGAACAGAATACAATTACTCTAATCCTAATAAATGCATTTATACTGAAAAGGCTACTTTAAACTGCAATAAGTAGGTATTATGTAGTCTTGTTTAGTTTAATACTAGGTATTAAAAATGAGTTCCACGATATATTATATGAATCAACATGATAACGACAGTGATTCTTTACAAGGTGCCCATGCAGGTCAGGTATCTTGTTATAGGTATAGTTTACCAATGAAAAGTACATCAGACATATCAAAAATATTGGCATTACCTGTAGGATTAAGATTCAATTAATAATTAAATCTAAAAACTAAGAAACCATTAAATCTTATTGAAATTAATGTGTTAATTTTCAAGGCAACGCGATCAAACTCAAATTAATTTAAACTTTTTACAAACTCGTTGAGTACGGCCTAGTGGCGCTAATTAATAACTAGAATCTCGCTGTATACATATTTGGGGGAATTTAATTTGTAGCATTTAACTGTGCGTGATTATTTTTAATCACGCATTACGTATACCAGAAATTTAGTTACATAAAGATGAAGGTCGAATCGCATTTACACGAAGCTATAGGTACTTTTCTGTGCGTGTTTCAGATTTTTAAGAATTTTTTGAGCATGGTGTAAGTGCGATGGAATCTTTATCGTATTTGGTTAATAAACTACGTTGTACAGAACATATTTGAGTACTTGATTAAAACGAAATTATTTGCTACATTCCTCTGTCTCTAACCAAAGGAGCGAAGGTTAATAATGGAACTTATTAAAAAAAAACTTTTAGTTATTACATAAAGTAGTAAAAAAACGTAAATCTAAATACACTTTCACGCTTAAAAACAACAAATCTGCACATAATATAATCTAAAGTTTTCAACATTTTGTGCCTGGTTGAATGTAATATATTGTGCATAAATATTCAATTACCATCAACTACCTACTTTGGGTGGTTACTTTTGCTTTTAGTTTGCAGGTTGTACAAAAAATATGTACTTACTAATTTTAACACAGACAAGTTGACCTTACTGGTTGAGAACTAAATTCAACCGCTTTTGTATGTGTTATATAACAAGAATGGCAACAATGATCTTAGGTACAATATTTTTATCCAACCTACATCTAACTAATAAGAATATTGCCCCACTTATACAATCATTTACTATTCTAGAAATCAGTCATTCAGTATCTTCACCACAGATTTTTAGAATAATACAATAATTATAAACATGATTTTATAAAAGAGAAATAGAATTTAATGATATCCAAATGATTTTGTTATAAAAATAGAAAATACAGAACGCATTTTAGTTTGTAATAATTCATCTTGGCCTATTTGTAAAACACTACTATAATTTTCGCTTTGTCCTAATTGTATCCATAATAAGAATAATTTAATCGGTTCAATTCCGATAGTAACATGGTTTAAGATTGGATGGGTTCTTAGACATGCAATTTATCGGTTATTTTACTTCCTCAGTTTGGTGTTTTTGCTGATATAAATTAAGATATTATATATGTCTATACATATAAACTTTACATAAAAAATCCAACACATCGAGACATACGCTTCGTATCCACACGTGTCAAAAGAATATTTATATAACAAAAATAACAATAAATAAACTGAACAGTCACAGTAATACTTTGTAACAAATCAAATAATGCAGTAGTCTTCAATATTTTTATATAAAAAATTAGCAGCTTCTTTTATGAGGATATATTAAAACATTAAATCATTGGTTCATTAACATTTTGTTTTATTCACACAAAACACTCCATGCCTCTCATTTCGACATTTATTTATTTATACTATTTTCAGCCGAGTTATTCTGCTTTGTTTATTTATATACAGAACAAGATGGTACATACAATGTATGTAGCACTACATGATCTCATTTGTTTTATTTTTTTAATTTAAAAATATAGTATACAGGTATTAGGTATAGAATACGATGTAAAAGAAAGAATACTGCAACAGGTATTTTTTTACTTCTTCTCTGCTCCATAGGAAGATCCTTGACTGATTTTAGACATTCCAATAGATTTCTGAAGAAGAATGAAAACTGAAACAAAAGTTAAATTAATTATTATCGACGTCTACTTGGAATGGACAAACATAAATGGAAATGTGACGAGTTTCAAAACATAAATATGCACTGCACTAAATTTCTGTAAAGGTACATTTAAATATACGGCTATAATCAACGAAATACACAATCACTAAAGAAATTCTAAAATCTAAGGGTATATATTTACATAATAGATAAGGGTATCTATTGTGTTGACAGTAAAATTGCGCTAAAACAATTGCGCGCGCTTGCGCAGTCATTGCAATTTTATTTCACTTTTGTTCTACTCTCTTAATTGTTTGCAAATGTATGTTTTCAGCTTTTATTGGTAAATCAAGTTCAAACAAAGGACTTATAAAAGTACAAGTAATAAGTGAGGTGAGTCCACTACCACTACTAAGTAGTGGAGTTGATTATCATCATCATTCAGCTGAAAGAAAGAAGACGTCAGACAGGACATACGCCTCCCCTCAGCATCGACACAACAAGCGGTCCCTCGACACTTCCTGTAGGAGCCTAAGTAGTAAAGCAATAGATAATATTAAGAATAAATATACACTTACATGCTCCAAGTATAGCGCAGCCTATAGAGAAATAAAGAAGTTTTCCGCTGAACAACAGACCAATCAGGTAGTAGAGCATCGGAGTGAGTGTGATAACGGCCCAACCGAGTGCATTCACCAACGACCATATAGGTGGAGGTACTGAGAAGGAGTCCCTTCGCTCAACCCCAGATTCGATGAAGAAGTCTCCAGTG
Source organism: Oligia fasciuncula (assembly GCA_963082905.1). Taxonomy (NCBI): domain Eukaryota; kingdom Metazoa; phylum Arthropoda; class Insecta; order Lepidoptera; family Noctuidae; genus Oligia; species Oligia fasciuncula. Next base: position 8,504,106 of record OY720392.1, read on the forward strand.
TTGAAGAACGAATCTTGCATTTTGTCCTGAAAACAATAAAGCTTTGTTTATAGTCATTGATTGCCTCGTTGGTCTAGCTCAGTAGCTAGTGGTCGCAAGCGTGAGCCGGAACATTATACTGGGCTCGTACCCCGTGTCGGGAAGTGTTATTAGGTAATTCTCAGTAGCAGCCAGGAGTCTGGTTTTGTACCCAACCCCAATGCATAATCATCCTATAACGTTCCCACTGCTGGGCCACAAGCCTCCTCTCTGTGAGAGGGAATGGGCCGCAATCCACCACGCGGGCCCAGTGCGGGTTGGTAGATGTGACATGTCTTCGAATTTTTCGTAGCCACCGCCTTCAGAATCATTAACTAGTATTATATTATTTTAATTATTGTGAATGTGAGGACTATGTGGGTCATTTTTTCCGTTTTAATCATGGTCTGGCAGTTTGAGTAGTTTATGCGGCCTACCCAAATGTCCTGTCTTTGGTATTGTTCGTCGAATCGTTGAGCTCCTTAAGTTCTGAGTTGAGCTGCACGGTTACTGACAAATGCGTGCACTGACTGGACAGGTCCACTCAATCTGTGTGGTTCTTTCCTCAAAAGACCATTTCAGACACTAATCTACATGGTCCTCAAAGATTATGTCCGGATTTTTTTTTTATATACACATTGACATTGATGAATTCTATTTAGACAATGACATGAATATTTACTTTGTAAGTAATTTGTTTTTTATTTAATTATTATGAATGTGAGGACTAAGAAGGAAAAAAAGAAATGACCCACATGTCATTTCTTTTTTTCCTTCTTAGTTTTAATCATGATCTGGCAGTTTGAGTAGTTTATGCGGCCTACCCAAATGTCCTTTCTTTGGTATTGTTCGTCGAATCGTTGAGCTCCTTAAGTCTTGAGTTGAGCTGCACGATTTTTGACAAATGCGTGCATTGACTGGACAGGTCCTCTCAATCTGTGTGGTTCTTTCCTCAAAAGACCACCTCAGACATCGATCTACATGGTCTTCATATAACCTGACCAAGATTATGTCTGGACTTTAAAAGAGACTGTGACCTCTGAGTTTGTTTCGGCCTTTCTTCTCAGAGTAGTCAGATAGGAAACGCCGACTTCATCTAGTTTAAAAAAAAACATGATTGACGTGTAAAAGTGTTTGTACAAACCTACTTACAAAAAATAAAATCATTTCATCAATCATTTCATTTCATTAACAACGAACGTATAAGAAAATGAATTATCCTATTTTTTTTTGCTGAAAATCCCTTGTTTTAATAGATATTCTGCTATTCGGGGCGGAGACAAATCCAACATATCAAAGATCATAAAAATCGGTTCAGCCGTTCTTGAGTTATAAATGGTGTAACTAATCCGACTTTGTTTTCTAAGGGGCTTACAGGACCTTAACGCAAAAAAACGCAAGTTTTAGAAACAATAAAGTATATGATCGACCACAGTAAACAAAATCAGAAAAATATAATGATATTCTTCAGGATATATGCTAGGAAGATAGTGTGTTGAAAACATAGTACTAATTTTATACGATAGAAAAAAATCATGAAGATACCTCTAAAAACTTTCTTTTTACAATAAAAACCATACTAATATAAATACAACCATTATGATTTTTTATCAGATAATTCTACTTACAAGCAACATAAACACTAGTGTTTTAACTTTTTAGTCCAAACAATCGATTTTTGTAAATCGATAATTGCTTCATATTTTGCAACAAGTTACCAGCGTTGTGTCATCCATCGCGCTTCTCTTTCTTTTCTATGCAGTCCGACAAAGACCGCGCTTTAGGTCATGTAGTCGCCTTAAGGTGTTTCAAAATAAACCCAACAAACTTTAAGAGGTGCTTTAGACCATCGAACTGAACAACTTTCACTATGGGACGAATTCTGAAATCACAAAAAAAAAGTCTGTCGGTGTATACATTTTGGTCAAGTAGGTAAGTATTGAACTTTTGTATTAAACAGCTGATTATTTTCTCGTGATTTCAGAGTTGGTCCCATAGTGAAAATTGTTCAGTTCGATGGTCTAAAGCACCTCTTAAAGTTTGTTCACCCTGTATATGAAAAGCAATAGATAACTGCGTAGTTTTTTTATTACGTTTACGTCAAATAATCGCCTTGAATGTGTTAAATGCTTAAAGGCGAGATATTCGTCAGTTTATGCCAAATATGTATTTAAGAGACATCATTGGCACTTATACCTACGTCATTTATCCAAATATGTAGTAGTAGTTTATAAATTTAAGTTTTTTATAATATCAACGAGAAAAAGACTGCATTTTTAAACTGAATTCTGAATAAATTCTGATTAAGTTATTGGCATGTTTGTTTTCATTTCAAGAACTACACTAACTAGTTGACTTTGTGTTTTTTGATATTGTTCCAATGCTTTTTCGTTATTTCTTCCTGCAACCACATTTACATGTACAGGTAGTATTTCACGTAAATGTGGTGTTGCGGAAATACATCTTAGAGGACATCTTTAACTCAAGGTGATACTAAAACTGTTTGTACATCATAAGCAAGCAAAATTTGCATACGATGTACAAACAATATCTGTTTATTAATAGATCGCATCTTCAGGTAAGACATATTTTCTTGAAAATATTATTATTATAAGCCCGTGTTGTCCCACTTGCAGGGCAAAGGCCTCTGTTCCCTCTTTCCACTTTTCCTTTCCCGGTCTACTGCGATTGTGGGCCAATCCTTTATTGAGGAAGGAGTCCAGCTCATCCCACCACCTCTTTCTGGGCCTGCCGCGCAGTCGTTTTCTGCTATTGGGGATCCATTGAGTCGTGGCTTTTGCATATTGCTGCTCCGACATGCGACAGATATGGCCAGCCCAGTTCCACTTCAGTCCAACAGCTGTGCGGCCAGCGTCCACTATTTGGTGTTTTTTAAATTACTAGCTTTTGCCAGCGGTTTTCTCGCACCCCACAAGAACTACGCCATGTATCATAAATTTATAACATAATAAAAGAAATCCATGTTCAACTCCGGAGCGTGTTTATAAGCTCTGACTGTGCCAAGAGTTTTGACAGGAAGCTCAAACAACCAAGACAAAAACGCTAGCTTTGTTACAATTTAATAGTATGGCATATAATCGCTTCTTTTGTATGTTCCTGCCCATGAAATAAACATGTTTGCACACGGTAGCTGGTGAGCTCGCTACGGAAATGGGTTATTGCGGTTGTTAAAGGCAAGAGCGGCATGTGATCTCGGTGGCGACACATTCAACACGGTATATTATGCACTCGATTCATTTCGCGACTGTTTCCGCATAGAAATTACAACATGAACTTTCTCGATTTATTTGTCAACATAAAGATACTAATGCTATTCCTGGGTTTAGTAACGTGATTGAAATGAAAATTTTCAGTTTTATATTCAAGGCAACAGATAGGTAATAAGACAGCAGAATTTAAAGAAAATATGTCTTACCTGAAGAGCACAGTCATGTTGATGATTAGGTATTTTAGATAGTTGGGGTTCACGATAAAATATGGGAAATATTTAATTGATCCTCTCAAAACTTAATGACCTTATAATGATAATTATTTATTTTTTTATTTATATTATATACTTGAATAATAATAATAATCGATAATCGCTTTTTTTTAATAACTCAGTTGGTCACAGTTACTTCGATATTATTTAGTATTTCTAGGACATCAAAAGGGTAATTATTTGAAAATCACAAAAAGAGGCACACTGACAAATGATAGAATTATTTGGGGGTTCGATTACACACATGTCTTTAGTTATTTTGATATCCAAAATAACGGAAAGCACAATTCGCCGATTAAATAGCAATTAATTAACAAATGTAATGAACACGTACCTTTACAACAAAGAGGTCATGGAGCCACTTGGCAGCTTCACCTTCGTCTTCCGGGACATTCTCGACCGGTATCCGCTCGATGTACAAATGCGCATGCACCGGTTTTCCGTACAGCAAACTTGTTAACGTTGGTGGAGTCTGAAAATGTAATTATTTGTGATGAAATTAAAATAATTTTGTTACAAATCTACATCGATTTTCGAAGTTTGAAGGATCAAGCGAAGACAGTGGCAAATCTTAACACTTTTTATTTTTTGTACTACTTTTGTAAATTTTCCAGTGTACTTGTGATTTTCGCGGGTCAGTGCCTATGCGTACTCGCATAGCATAGACATTTTCCTAACATGACGTTCACGCTCGTTTCGCTGAGCGTGATCATTGCTAAATGGGTACTTCCACACCCATAGGCGTATATGGGGGAGCCGGGTGGTCCGTGCCCACCCCAAAATGGTCTGATGCCCACCCCAGGATGTTTGGGGACCTATTCGAAATTCTAAGCTGGATACTTACATAATATAACTTCACACAAAAGCAATCAAATAAATAATCTACCACCAAGACCTACACATACTTATTATTATCACATTTAGCTACCCGAAACTGTAAAATTTTCCCAATCAACTTTGAACTTTATGCTTTAGCGATAAAAGTTGAAAATCTATTAAATAAATTTGACAGATTGTAGTAGCTTGATGTGCTGGCGTCTGTACATAATACATTCCATTTAGTTCCTTTTGAAACCACAAAAATAATTGAATCTACTAAAATACGCAAAGTAATAAGCTTGATTAGGTACATTTAAATTCGATGCGTTTTTTATTAACTTAGATCTCGAAAGTGGAACGCATTTTGTGGGTAATTATAAGGATATTCTCCAAAGTCGAAGTGGAAGTGCTTGGGGGAGGCCTATGTCCAGCAGTGGAAGCTTTCGGCTGAAATGATGATGATGATTCTCCAAATTGCCGAAACTCTTTTAGGAGCTGAATGTTTAATAATGAAAACCGTGCTAAAAGAAAAGGATCCGTCGTGGGATCACCCCCACTTGAGGGATGGGGCCCGCTAGGCATGGCAAGCTGATACCAGTCGGGGGTGCAGCGAATGTACAAGTATCTCCCGGGCCCCCGACTTATGGTAGTAGAAGGAACAGTGGGGTTTTAGTCGTCGTAGGGTATCCATAAGGATTTTCCAAAGAAAAAAAGGTTAGGGGCCAGATTAGGACCCTCTGGAAAAAAGCCCATCAATGTCCACACCCAAGCACAATTCCGCGTCAGCATATTCAGATAGCTAGATTGCGTAGTGGAGCCAAATGGTCGATATATTGATAGAATAGTTCAGTTGAGTGAGGCCATAATATTATAAGCTTAACAATTTCGACAAAAAATTCCCATAATATTATAAGCTTAACAATTTCGACAAAAAGTTCTGGGTTTATTTTTGTTTACTCATAATAATACTCATTCAATTTTTTTTTTTAATATTTTCTTAATAAATTAATATGTTCAAGTCGGACGTTGAACATTGACCTGTTAATTGACCGCTACAAAAACCATAGAGAGACATCATTTTCCGAAATATCACGTTGTATATTCGTGATTGCTCTAAAAAAAATATCTAATAGAGCTTAAGGCCGTACGCAAAATACGCGCTTTGACGTGGCGTTGCGAAAACCAGCCCGTATTACCTATTACCTAGAGCTTAAGGGGATTACAAGACCTAAACGCAAAAAACGCAAGTTTTAGAACCAATAAAAGTATATGATCTACTTACTACGTAAACAAAATCAGAAAAATATATGATATTATTCTTCAGGATATATGCTAGGTAGATAGTGTGTTGAAAACATAATAGAACTAATTTGATAATATAGAAAAAATCATGGAGATACCTCTAAAAATTTTCTTTTTATAATAAAAACCATACTAATATAAGTACATACAATCATTCTGATTTTTTGTCAGATTATTCTACAAGCAGCATACCAAAGCACTAGTGTTTTAATGTTTAGTCCAAGCAATAGATTTTTTGTAAATAGATAATTGCTTCATATCTTCTATATACTAATACTAATAATAAAGCTGAAGAGTTTGTTTGTTTGAACGCGATCAGATTTGAAAAAATCTTTTTGCATTTGATAGCCCAATTCTTGAGGAAGGATATAGGCTATTTAATATCACGCTATGGCCCTTAGGAACCGAGCAAAAAGAAAAAAAGTCAGAATGAACCCTAAGCGAATACAAAGTGTTGCGACGGGGTGGGGGTACAAGAAATTTCACGCGGACGAAGTCGCGGGCTGAAGCTAGTTTTCCAATAAATTATCAGCGTTGTGTCATTGCGCTTCTTTTTCCTTTCTATGGGGTCGGCATCCAGTCTAACCATAAGCAGCTGAATACCAGTATTTAAAGCCCCTTATGATTGTAGGTAGTGATTTCAAATTACGTGACAGCTGCCGAGTCTATACTTAGTAGACAATATCCACAAATCGCAATGTAGTTTGATAACAACCAGACGATGATGCATAATCTAAATAACAGACACATCAGAATAGGTACCTACAGCTACTTATCTAAGTTCAGCACATCGTACGATGTGCTGAACTTAGATCCATTACAGTACATTGGACATTACACTCTAGCTTGAACATCAATCAATATTGACATTACCTAACCATAATCTACAACTTTGGAAGTATCTGGAATTATAGGCAATACAATCCTTAAAATTATCATTTTAACTGACAGTAATTATGTTAATTAAACAATAACAACAATAAGTCTGCAATATTATGTGATAATACTACGATAGTAGGTACAGCTATTATCTGCGGTCTACTTTAAGATGAACTTAATGAGTCTTCATAGACAAAACATTATTTAATCATTGACCGGAACCAATTGGGTTATGCAACTTGTGAATTATATAGGGTGACTGGTAATTAGTGACCGATACTTAAACACGTGATTTTACTCATCATTATGAACAACTTTTACTATGGGACCAAACCAGAAATCGCGAAAAAAAAATCAGCTACTCAATACATTTTGACGAGTTAGACGAACATAAATGTACAGCTGATTTTTTTTATATATATTGTTGTCAGTTTTATTTTTTCATTGGGCACATATTTTCAAGAGGATGAGATAAGATATTTGTCACCCTGGACTGTTGTAGAGGCGAAATAGACCGACACTTCGTATCTACTAGGTAAGTGGAGCACGAAATAAGAAAGAACAAGGCTATTTTTCCGTCCGGTCCAAACACCGTCTTCTCGGCCATCAAAAAATCAATAAAATCCGACGATGGAGAACTTATCACACCAGAAAATCAAAGATATCGTAACGTAAGGCCACGTACGTATTACGCGATTTCCCGCAACCGCAATTTGGCGATTTGTCCGGAAGCCGCAACTGCTTCCGCTACCTTAAGTTTAATTTTATGCTTGACCGAAAAAAAACATTCAATAAAATCCTTAGCATATTCGTATGTCTTACCTTACAATCCTTCTCAAATGCCAGTTGTATGTTGTAAATAACAGGTATTTTCCCTCTGAAGAACTGTAAGCTTGTGGTGAAACCTCTGGTGCGAGGCGTGAGATGGTGTTTAAGAAGCGGCAAGTTCTTCTCTTTCGCAAAACTTAATGATGCTTCGTGCTTCTTCTTTGTATACCGGGTTCCTTCAGGAGTCATTAGAAGCTAAAATCGAATAGAAGTAAATAATGAAACCGAATGGAAGTAAAAAAATATTTTCAACTTCCTGTTACAAATAATTTTGCCCTAATAAAATGTGTCAGATTTTTATAAACCCCCGCCTTGTCGGTGCTACATTTACGGAAAATTCCACCGCTTATCAACCGAATCAACGACCGAACAAGGCTACCACATAATATTACTAACATGGAAAGCGCAAATTGATGCACTCGTGAAGCGTATTAGAAAACTCTCGCACATATTCAAAAATATCGCAAAACCAAAAGTCTATCGCAGAATCAAGTGCGTACAATCATAAGCGGTTGCATATTGAACTGGAAAAGCGGATGTTCCGTATTGAAGTCTAAATAAAGCGCGCCATCGCCGATCTTGCTGGTGGAAGTTTTCGTGCGTCTATTTTATGGAATGAAATGCATTCAGCCGCGGCAAATCAAACACGGAATTTACGCAGTATGGCGCTGGCCTTATCTAAGAGTTTAAGATCACTATCAGCGGTTGCCGAAGCATGGCAAAGGCATAGAAATGACCATGACTTATATTATCGCACAGTTTATCTCACAGTAACCTTAACTTTCATTGGCAATGGCAATCCGCCCTATCAGTTCCCTTGAAATGTAAGAATTACTGTTAATTTCCACTGACCTGGCGTCAATAGCCGAAAAGGCAACATAAGGCGGCGACCTTATTGATCATATTGTCATTCATACAAATATATATTTAAAATAGTGCGTAGTATCAATAATGCGTATGACAACGAATAAGCCTCGCTCACATGGATAAGATTATAAGCCCGGTCAAGTTAGCTCAAAAAATAGGGGTAAGCTGAAAATTGGTACGAATGTTGGGAACACCATTGTAAACACTACATATATGCAAAAAAACGTTATTCAAGGTCAAAGTTCGCAACAATAGGTTTTTTGCATTTTTCAGCCAAACGGTAAGTTTCACGATAAAAATATATCACACAAAACTGTAGAGCATGTCATGATCTACAGAAAATCGTTTTTGAGTTATATAGCGATTCAAAAGTTGAAGAAGTTGCAATTTCCAGAATATACACGAGTAGAGAGAAGCTGCCTATACAGGGTTATTTGTAAAACACCAGCAACCTCTTAAGAGGTCATTGTACTCATCATTATGAACAACTTTTACTATGGGACCAAACCTGAAATCGCGAAAAAAAAATCAGCTGTTCCCTACATTTTGACGAGTTATACGAACATAAATGTAGGGAACAGCTGATTTTTTTTTCGCGATTTCAGGTTTGGTCCCATAGTAAAAGTTGTTCATAGTGATGAGTACAATGACCTCTTAAGAGGTTGCTGGTGTTTTACAAATAACCCTGTATACATCACTGGACACGTAACACAATTTTAAAATATTGGTCTGTAATTACTAATGCTGAGTATGAGGTCATATGTTCGATTCCCGGGCAGTGTTATTAGGTTTTTTCATCTGGAATTTCTCAGTAGAAGCGCGGACTCTGGATTCGTGCCCGGTTGATGGCAATAGGCTCATCCCCTATTAGGCTGCTATTACATCAGAGATGTGCTATGGTTGCGATTGATATCCACTAATCCTATTCATTAGTCCACATAGCATAGCACTGCTGCACTGGTGGAAACGGGTTAAACTAAGTTATGTTTTTTTATACGGAAGGATGCGTGCCATGGACGGGACCTATGGATGCGCGAGTGGTGTAGCTATGTGCGGAGCAGAGTATTCCCCGTGCCTTCCCTACTATCGATGCATCGCATAGCTCGAGCTGCGCAACTTCCTCGTGCAGCTACCCCACAGCGGCGCATCTTCCCAGCACATCTTACTCGCTCTGCAGCTGTGCTACACAGCTTAGCATTAGTGGAAACGGTCGCACAGTTTCGTAGCTTAGCTTTCACATCCTCGCAGCTGTATAGCACATCTCTGGTGGGAAAGCCGCCTTACATGGGACTTAAACACTGGGGAAATGTGGGTGTACCATAGGTATACCTCTGCCTAACCCTTCGGAATGCAGGCGTGTAGTTATGTAATGCCTTTGACTGTCAAAGACTTCATTGAAAAACATCAAATTATAAAGGATGAACAAAATGGTTTTCGCAAGAATAGGAGCACATCTTTGGCAGCCTTTCATTTAATAAAATCAATTACGGACTCTATTGATCATAAAATTCCTGTTTCAGTACTCTTTATGGACATGAGTAAGGCATTTGATCACGTCAGTCATGAACGGTTGCTAGAAAAAGTTTCTAGATACGGAGTCAGAGGAAAAGCATACGACTGGCTGAAGTCATATCTAAGTGATCGAGTACAGGCAGTGGAAGTGTCAAGCTATAATGATCTATCTAAAACGCGAGAGTTATCTCAGTCTTCGTTTTTGTTAAATAGATACGGCGTGCCTCAAGGCAGTATTTTAGGTCCGCCACTGTTCTTGCTCTACATTAATGATTTTGTAAATATCTTGAATCATAAATGTGTACTCTTTGCGGACGATACCACTATTATATTAAAAGGCACCGATAAAAATACCTATGAACAGGAAATAAACACGGCTCTCCGAACGTCCATAGAGTGGTTAGAAGCTAACAATCTAAAGGTCAACATTACTAAAACAAAATTTATGCAATTTCACACCTACCGATCAAAACCGTTGAATCTAAATGTAGCATATAAAGGAAACGCCCTGATAGAAACTAACTCAGTTAAATTTCTTGGAATATCTTTAGATAAATTTTGCTCTTGGAAAAACCATGTTAATGACATTTGCGGTAAAATTAATAGTTTTGTCTACCCTCTGAGGCGTATTAGCTGCGAGATATCTAGAAACGCTGCAATTACCGCATATCACGGCTATATATCATCCATTTTGCGGTATGGTATCATTCTTTGGGGTCGCTGTGTGGAAATTGATCAAGCATTTGTAATGCAAAAAAAGTGTTTGAGGGCTATATTTGGGTTGAAACAAATAGATTCCTGTCGCCCATACTTAAGAAAATATAAGATACTGACTTTACCACGCATTTATATTGGAAATGCTGTATATTTGTCTTCAAGCATAAGAGTCTTTTTCAGCAAGCGACAAGCTACTATGCCCCTCGATCTCATTATACTAATAAGTTGTATAAACCCAAGACGAATCTCACACTCACGTCGAACAACAGTTATATTATGTGTATAAAATTGTTTAATAAAATTCCAAGTACCATAACGACACTCCCATTTTTTAAATTCAAGCGTATTCTAACAAAAATATTAATTGATAAATGCTTTTATAGTGTACTTGAGTTCCTAGATTATAAGTTGTAGGTCATGAATTGTAGAATTAATATTGTCACATTATAAATAATTAATTGTTTCTAAATTAGAATGAATTTAATACAATTTACTTAAATTTAATTTATTTAATGCATGCACAATTCAAATTAATTAATTTTTCTTTTTTTTTCTTTAATTTAATAGATATGTAAAATTTGCACGCCGAAATGAATGGCAGAATAAGAGATCAATATATATTTAAGAACCTTCTGTACCTTATTTACGCAAATAAATGATTTTGATTTTTTTTTTATTTTTTGACAACTGAGGCCGGGGAAAAACCTTATAAAAAGCGCGCCGTGTACACTACCTCTACCGAGACTGCAACTTTTGAATCGCTATATCTCAAAAACGGTAAATCTTAGGAAAAAAAGTGTAAGGACAAATTTGTAGATAATTGCATGCTGTAGTACTTTTTTCTGATGCATTGTTATTATAATAAAACTTACCGTTTGGCAAAAAATGCAAAAAAAAAACATTTTTACGAACTTTGACCTTGAAAACTTTTTATGCACATGCGCGATCGATGGGGACTTTTGACATCTCTTTTATATTGATGATTTAAACAACAAAGATTCAGCTTTATGCGAATTAATGTTACCTTGTATGTCTATTTTGACCGGACTATTAGGTCATATTATGTAACTTTAAGAACATATTAATTTTAGATTATTTATTTTTATCAGGCTATCAGCAATTATTCAAAAGTTAACTCACCCACACAGGATCCGGATAGTCACACAATTCTGATATCTGATATTTAATAGTCTCCTTGTCTTTTTCAAAAGACCTTTCTAGAAATACAAATTCGGAGAATTTCCACATCCAACCAATTGGAGGTAAGTATTGGATAGATTTTTTCGCATAAGCCTTGCAATTCTGAAACAAAATTTACATAATTAGAACCATGACTACGTTTCACGATAGGTCATTTATTATTACTGCGCGTAATTGTTTTTTTTATGCTTCCTAACGAATGCAGAAACCGCTCGTGTTTGGTAGCGCCCACACATGTTCAAATGTTTACGTACCTACTATTAATATTATTAAGTTCTTCTTATTTGATTACAAACTTGTCTTTAATTAATTTTTATTTTAAATACATTATGATAATGGGTGGGTACTGGGTAGATAGGTATTCGTTTTGTTTTGTCTTTAAAACATTATAATTATTATTATTTACATACAAAGCAGACAGTAAATTCGTATTCATAATAATGCTGAATGCATGTTTTTTATGATTTCTGTGCGCTTTAGGATCTTCTAGTTTTGACTTGAGTGAAATATCAGAACTACTTTGGAAGTAGCTTCATTTATCGTAATACTTGAGAGCCATGATTCTCTCTCTCGGTATCATTTTCTCCCTGACAATCTTGCGCTACCCGTGTTAGCCTGGCGTCACGTCGCGTTCCTTGCCTACATCCCTAACTAGCTTCTGCCCGCGACTTTGTTCGCATAAAATTTCTTGTTCCCCCGACCCAGACCGTCGTATCGCATCGCCTGCCCGCGCTGCTAATACTTCGTTTTCATTTACTTAAACGTTCTTTACGACTTTTTTTTCTTTTTTCTCGGCTCTTAAAGAGTCCTAGCGTGATGTTAAACTAAGGTTTACCCCCTTACTAATAAACGTTGTCGCGTCTGTATAGTTACACAACGCTTTGTCTTCTTCTTTCGAAAGTCAAATTACTGATGACTGAAAGAGAGAAATCGGTGTGTAACTATTCATCTGATATAATACATCAATCATCGGATAATCAATTCCAAATTTAAATACTTATTGACATATAAATAAACGAGAAGTGTACGAATATTGATGTAATGACGTTATGAATATTAATTTATTTTTGTTGTTCGTTTATAACAACGCAATTAAATTTTACCCTATTGAACCGTATCCGTATAACTACTGAATTATTTCTTTGTTTGTTTTTTTTGTCCCTTGATTTTACGAAGACCTCTTTCTTGATAACCGAAGATGTAACTGCGTTAATTTATATCATTACTTCTCAACTTCCGTTTCGGTAGCGCGAGTACAGTACCTATTTCACAACGTTTTACACATCGTACTTCGATAACACGGACGTAAAGACCTTTTTATTATTCAAATCATGATTCAGACATTTATGAATTCAAAATATTATGGGTTACGTACTAATTTATTATTTGATAAGTACTGTAATAAAACATATCTGGGGCATTCAGGTAAAATGTGTGATAAAGTCATTATTTCATAAGCCGCATGTTCAGATAACAAATGGCATAAGAGAACCACCGATTGGGCCCCAATACACGAGGACATCGCGGCAGGCCGAGACAAAGGTGGTGGGACAAGCTTGACTCCTACTGAAAGTACTGCCCGTCACTAGCAACAGACAGAATTGTGTGGAAAAGGGAGACGGAGGCCTTTGCTCTGCTGTGGGACAATACAGGCTAATTAGGCTGCCTTTCCACCAGAGATGTGCGAGGTAGCATGGTGGTGCGAGGCTGTGAAACGGTGAGTGTTTCCACCAGAAATGTGCTAGCGGTGAACGGTGTGCAATTGTGTAGTGCGTGGATGCGTTGCTAAGCTCGAAACAGTGTGCAAATGTGTGCCACGAGGATGTGTAGCGGCCTCTTTCTTTTCAGATGCGAGCGGGGTGAGGTGCGGTGGGAGCGGAGCGCGCGAGCCACACATGCATCCCTCGCACACATCCCTTTCAACACATCCCTAGCACACATCCTCCCCTTGTTTTGAACGTAGAAAAACCTCGCTCCGCCGAGTCGTTTCCACTAGAACTGCGCCGAATGAGGCTAGGTAAATGAAGTGATTCTATTGGTTCTTAACAAACACATCCCTCGCTACGCATCCTCGCACATCCCTGGTGCAAAGGCAGCCTTAGTCTAGACAGATTATTATACTCATTATTTCAGGCCACCTATCTACTAGGCACCATCAGCAATATGCAGTGCCATTGTAATCTCATTATTTCAGACATAACTACCAGGCTTGTATCATAATAGCAGCATTGATAATATATAATTAATTTAATTCTCCATACATTTTATCAACATAGGCATGAACGTTTCTTTGTTTAGAAGACCTTGCTGTCCATCGAACATTGACCGGCACGTCGTCGTCGGCTTTTAGTGTTACGATCTCAACGCGCTTGTAACCAGGAAATGGATTTGTTTATCGATTATGTAAATTCTTGGATTATTTTTTATAGATCTGATGGATTACTGATGCCCAGATTATGCGTGATATAATCGTATATGGGGTTTAAATAATTTGAGCCTAAATCGCGAAATCCTACTAATAATATAAAGGCGAAAGTTTGTATGTGTGTTACTTCTTCACGCAGAAACTACTGAACGGATTTGGATCAAAGACACACAGATGGTTTATAACCAGGATTAACACCTATGATATTTTTTATCCCGATATTCCCACGGGATCGAAACTTATGCGACGTTTGTTACTCTTTTATGCATAAACTACTGAACGGATTTGGATGAAAGGAACACATATAGTTTACCAGGATTAACACATAGAATACTTTTTATCCCGATATTCCTACGGGATCGAGACTTATGCGGGTGAAACCGTGGGGCGCTGCTAGTATAATATTAAGGCATAATACAGGGTTGGATACCATGGATTCAGTACACGATTCTGAACCCTATTTTTTTTATAAAAGACTAAAAATGTCTACGCTGAATTCATGGTCACAGACTGCGTGTCGTTATGTCCTTGCCACCCTGTTTATAGGGTTCGAATTTCGGTTTTTCTTTTTTTATTTGGCACCGCGAAATATAAATGAAGAATTGTGGAAAACGTCTTTAATTTTTATAACAGAGGAGGAAAACGAGCATGTGGGACGCCTGATGACAAGAGTTATTATAGATTCCTTTGAAAAACGCACTCGAGAGTCAAGACCTGCTGATAGACAAGTTGCTGATATATTCTCGACCTTATAAGCGCATGCATGCACTTTTCATGCCCCCATGGTCGCAGGTATTCCAAAATGCTATTGTATGAATGTATAGTGGCACGCTGGCTGGTCGTATTTACTTATATGGATTCGATGCGGCTAGGGCTGCCTAATTATCTGATTAGCTAATGTAGGTAGGTCGTTAATCAGACAGCCACCAAGTTTGCGCCCACCTCATCGATCGTTAGATTAGCTTCCGACGATCATAGATCGTCGGCATTAGATATTAATCTAGAGGCATTGGTAATATGACGTATGATTTATGAATAATATGTCAATTGGCTAAAGCACAACAGGCCTGAACAGTGGTGGCCCAGTGGTCACGGCCGCGACTTACGAGTTTGTAGGTCGTAGGTTCGAACCCAGTCAGGTACTTTGTGTAAAGATAATTATATCAGCACCACTGCTCACAAATCGGTGAAGGAAAACATCGTGAGGAAACCGGCATGTCCTAGAACCAAAAATTCGAAGACATGTGACATTTTACCGCCCATTTTGCCCTGCTCATTTTTACCGCCGCCGTGATTAGGATGACGGCGGCGGCGGCGGTAAAAATGGGCATTTTTTGTAATTTTTAGAGGGTCATATTTCCTTTACTAATTAGTTGCTGAAAAAAGAAAATGACAGGGACGTGTTTACCTACAGCAGACTCTGATTTTATGAAAAAAAAAAATTGCTCTAGGGGCATTATTCAGGAAGAAAAAAGGGGAATACATTTGTATGGAGAATCCCTCTTAAAAAAATCTACTGTTTCATAGAAAAGTGCAATACCTACGCGGTCAAAATGCGCGGAACAGCTAATTTTTTTTTTCTAATGACCGACGAAGATTCAACGAAGGAGGGTTCAGAATCTTGTACTGAATCCATCGTAACTGGTTGCGCGTCGATGTCCCAGCACCCTGTTTAATATTACTTATGTGTATTATGTTCCAATGCAGGGAACTTAAAGTCTCTCTGGAAAACTTGACATGTCATTTATGTCTTTGAATGCCTCAGCACGAAACCGCTATTAGGACACTTTGTTCGCCCGTACGGCCTCAAGTCTTATACTGTCCTGTCATTTTTCAGCATGAAGCGACAGAAAGCCTATTAGGAACGTCTTAGTTGTGTCGTTTGAGCACTCGGGGATAAGCCACTCAATCAAACATCAAAATACATGACGGATCGTCAAAATATAGATTTTCTGAAAAACCACTGTGGTAAATAAGTAAAAGCTACTATGATGTGAATTGACATCGCATGATGCAAAGTAGGTAACTCCACTAACTTAACGCTCCGAAATAAATTATTGTGACCCAAATGTTTCGACGGCGACGTCCGATCCGAATAAAACGGAAAGAATCGCCTGTTAGAAACGGATGCACCAACGTCCGACTCTAACATGATTTCTTTTTAATTGACGAATGTTAGTATGTAGCTAAAGGCTTGTAGAATACTTACCTAGAACTACGTACCTACACATTGCATTTTTGTATGTCTGTAATTTGACCGCAAGTCTGCTATTGAATGCTATTCGTCAACAGCTATAAGGAATTTAAGTGTTCATTATTTCACCACAAGGCTAGTATTTTCTAAGTAAATTACGAAAACAAAATATTTTAGACAATTCGACCTTAGAGAATACTTATTGTGTACACCTAATAATCATAAATTGAGAATCCATACTAATATTATAAATGCGAATGTGTGTCTGTCTGTCTGTTACCGCACCTCTTCATGCACAAACCGCTGACCCGATTCTGATGAAATTTAATATAGAGATAGTTTCGAGTCCCGGGAAAGGACATACGATACTTTTTATCCAAATATTCCCACGGGATCGACACTTCTGCGGGTGAAACTGCGGGGCGCTGCTGCTAGTAATTAATAGTGAGTATAATACACTACATTTTGATTTGTAATTACTGTCATTAAAGTCATGTCCACATTACAGACGCTTCAATTTGTACTAATGCATAGGTTCTCAACTTAGACAAAGAAAAGTATAGACGGCGGGTAGCGCCATTTCATTTCCACAAGAAAGGGATTGGTATTGAGTTATTATAAGTAACAGAAAAGGATAAAGCTATACTATTTCCGTCTCTCAGTGCGTGACCGTTTTTTCAAGGCAGCTACATAAGTAGCCAATGTTATTTAAGTTAGTTTTTTGTCTCATGTGTGGCCACGCTACCCGATGCTCTATAGCTTTCTTACTCGATAACGCCCCCTCGTGGGGGTTTGAGACTAAGGGTGGCTGGCAGTTGAAGACCCAGAGAAAATTATACAGGGTTATTGGTAAAACATTAACAACCTCTTAAGAGGTCATTGTACTGATCATTATGAACAACTTTTACTATGGGACGAAACCTGAAATCGCGAAAAAAATCAGCTGTGCCCTACATTTTGACGAGTTATACGAACATAAATGTAGGGAACAGCTGATTCTTTTAAATTAAATTAAAATTAATTCTCACCCCGTTTTTTATTATAAAGTGACGTCTGCGCTGCCACCGACAAAGCCGTGGAAGTAGCAAAGTTTTGGGAAAACAATATTTAAAATACAGTCATGCCAGTGACACAAAGAAGAAGAAGGGGTATAGTATTACCCAGTAACTGGGTTGTGGAGGTCAGATAGGCAGTTGCTCCATGTAAAAGTATTCAGCTGCATCTGGTTAGACTGGAAGCCGACACCAACATAGTTGGGAAAAGGCTAGGCAGATGATGATTTGAGTGCAGATGACAATGCCTTTTTTATTTTTTTTTGTGTCGGGGGGAAACCTTCAAAAGGCCCCCGACTTCCGGGGAGGGAGATCGGGGAGTGTGGGATTTTTACCTCACCAAAACCACCCCGGTGATCACCATCAGCACCCGGTTCCTCTTAAAAGACCAATTCCGGAACCCCCCCGTGCAACGCCTGTAAGGCACATCCCTGGGGAGACTGTAAAGGGGCCTCCCCTGAGCCTCGCTGTGCATGGCAGCACGTGACCACTGTGCCACCGCCTACCCTGGGGTCACTTGGTGGACGGACAGAGACATTCTGTGCGCCCGCAACCCCAAAGAGATGACAATGCCTGCACCAGGTGTTAGGTACTACAAACTATGAAAAGCATATTTTTATCAATGAGCGCCGACAATTTCGTTTACAATACCACTAACAAAAGTGAATAATAAAACAACGAATTTCCAACATTCCGAGTGCCGTGGTATCTTATCTGCTAGTCTGAGTAATTGCATTTTGATTTCCCAAAGTAAAAAATAACATAATTATGTCTAAAATGATAACATAAAATTTCATCAAAATCCATGCAATATCAAATAAATACTCACTCCCAAAACTCCTATGGTGTTGCAGAAATGCCATCCCATGAGCCAATCTATTTCATAACTGTGGTTCATTATAAGGTATCCATGTTCTTTACCATAGAACTTCTCATATTCATCCTTTTTAATGTATATAGATAGTTTTGAATTTGACCACCATTCTGACATAAACACTAATTCTGAAAAGAACATTGATTTTAGTAAAGAGAAGATAGTAAAATAAAAACAGTCATTTTAGCATCATCATGATCCTTGGCAGCTTTACTCCACGCACTGCTGAGTACAGGGCTCCTCCTTTTTGTGCCATGCTTTCCTAGTCTATGCGAGTCTCACTGGACTTCCTGTGATCCTCTATAGTGCTCACAACCCACCATTTTTGCATGGTTACAAATAAATAAGATTCCTTATTCATAAATATGAATGCTTCATAAATCACTAGCTGTGCCCTGTGGTTTCACCCGCATAAGTGTCTATACAGTGGCAACATCGGGATAAAAATCTCATCTAAATTGGTTCAGCGGTTGAAGCGTGAAGAGGTAACAGACAGACAGACTTTCGCATTTATAATATTAAGTATGGATTTCCTACATGGATTTATTTATACTTTATAGTTAAAGCAGACAATGGAAACAATAAATTAAATAAACATGTTATATGAGGAATATTCCTTCTTCTTATTTTCCCAGACTGGATTTGTGCCTGGTGAATGGAAATAGGCCTGCCCCCTATTGCATAATATTTAAACATAACTAAATGAGGCTGTTTCTAATTAGCACCTCTGCCCAACCTGTTGTTCCTTCTTTCAAATTAGAAATTTGGAAGAAAACAAAGGATAATTTTGACCAAAAAGGGAGCCATAAAAGGTATATTGATGTTTAGGGGATAAGTAATAATGTCTTATAATAAAAACATAGCAAACACCAATACTTACGACTATAAAATGAATATGACAGATAATAGTTTATCTTTCTGTATAAAGTTTTATTGAATGGCTTGAGTCCAAAGTATAAAATAGCTTGTATAAAGGTCAGAATTAATCCAGATGTGAAGTATGATATAGCGAAACATAGATGAACAATCGTAGATTGTTTTAAAATACGTAGGTTTATCATTTTGGATGTATCACCTTATTCTTGCAGTCATGAAATCTAAAAAGAAAACAATAACAGAACATTATTTTAAAAAAATTAAAATATGTATAAAAAATATAC
Source organism: Oligia fasciuncula (assembly GCA_963082905.1). Taxonomy (NCBI): domain Eukaryota; kingdom Metazoa; phylum Arthropoda; class Insecta; order Lepidoptera; family Noctuidae; genus Oligia; species Oligia fasciuncula. The sequence continues at coordinate 8,523,455 of OY720392.1, forward strand.
ACTACTTTAATATTGATCATAGCTTTCAAAATACCTAGTGATTCACTAATTAATTTACTATGTTTTTTTTTTATTCAATAGATCATAGGGGAACATTTTATTGACTGAAATTAATTTTTTACAGTTTACATTATGTAATAAATGTCAGTTGTAAAAACCCAATTTGCAATAAATACACAGTAAAATCCTCATAATTTTATGGCGACGTAGTAGAATCGTTTGTGAATATAAAAAGTCCTTGGATTAAGTACTCACTTCATACATAAAGGTAGCGTGATCTGTGATTGTATTTCAATCAGCACATGGTTCATGAACACAATTATTTTACGCGACACGAAGAAATTATAGATTTCTGGACCTTGACCAAATACACAGTGTTACGAGGAAATTTATGAATTTTGATTTAAAATTTAGAAACTATCTTCATAAAAATTGTCTCAATGACAGAATACATAAGTCAGCTTACAATTTGGAAAGCGGCATTTTGTTTATTCAATTCACACCAGTAAAATAATTTATAATTACCATATCAATTCCTTTTTCTAAGATAAATGCCGCAGGTACACACCACAAAGTTCGATTGAAAACAAAATAGAACAAAAACCGTGTCTCTGTCTATCCTACTCGAACACCGCTATTTTCTAAAATGAAGGTTGCTTTTCATAGTAGGGATGTGAAAAAAAATCGATTATAGAAAAAATCGATTAATAATCGATTGTTTTTTATCAAAAAAAAATCGATTTTTATAATCGATTTTAATAAAACAAAAAATCGATTAATAAAAAATCGATTTCTTATTCAGTGCCGATTTTTTTCACCTAGAAGTTAGAACGGCCGCAACACAGCTTTTAAGTCAGGAGCGTGAAGCCGCAAAGTACCGCGAAGTGTACCACTAACTATTTTAATAAATGAATGACGCTAAAGGGCGCTACACACGGCTAAGATACTTTAATATTTTATCTTTGTAATCCTTTTGTAATTCCCTTAAATATGAAATAAATATTATCTTCGTCGTGTGTAATCGTCCATTGAATTGTATGGCGAGCGATATTGTATCTTAAGGCGAAAGCGCCAGGTTAGCCAGCGAAATTCATGTTTTTTTACGTTTTTTGCAATTTGCTGGTCAATATTAAGTTAAACATTGATTAAAATATGATTCGCGGCCGTAACAAATATGTATTTACAGAATTATAATCATTAAAGTCATCAACACAACTCTCTAAGACCATGTAATTAATCCCCAAGAATGACTATTTCATGAAATCTTGACATTTGGGGATTACATGGTCTTGGAGATTTGGAGTCTTGGACCATACCGCCTCGTCTTCAGTGTTTATTGTCCTTCTTGACTAAAAGTAAAGCCAAAGCCTCGTCTTCAGTTACATCCTTCTTGTTCAAAAATAAGTAAGGCCGAAGCCACGTCTTTAGTTTCATCCTTCTTGTCCAAAAGTAAATAAGGCCACAGCCACGTCTTTATTAGTTTATACCTTGCTTTATATGTATTTTAGGCCAAAGCCACGTCTTCAGTATTCATTAGTCAAAGTCATAATAATATGTTGTCATATCCGTGTATTTGTCTTAAACATTTTGTGTAGTAAGGTCATATCCGGGTCATATCCTTCTATTAAGTCGCCCCGAACGGTCAAATTGCCCATCCAGTGCTGTCAATAAATTTATACAGTGCTATGTATACAAAATACTGTAATTTTCCAGCAAACTTTGAGTGTCGCGCGGGATGCTTGCTGGCGTTTTATATATTTCCAATAATTTATCGATTAGAGGAATTCTTTGTAAATCATATGCAGGGCATTCAAAAATTATATGATCTAGGGTCTGATCACTTCCTAAGTCACAATTGATACAAACTGGCGATGTTATAATTTTCATTCTGGCTAAATGTCCAAGTCTAAGACGATTTAAAGTGGTATAAAATTTTCTGCTTTTGGGAAGAACCAATCTGGAGAACCATGGCGCAGAACCAATGGTTTGATTTATTTTCGCATACCATTTTCCTTTAGTTCTTAGTGTTTCTTGCCAGTCCTCATGCCAAATACAGGTGTTTTGTTCATGTAATTTAGTAAGCAGGTCGGAACTTGGTATGGCAACATTTCTTGTCTCTGGGTCTGGGATGTCAACATTGTCAATGTCAACGTCACAGAACACTATTACTCATAGAGTATGATCACATCATGTGGGTTGAACGCTCGTGAACGCGCTCACAGTGCTTACCATAGAGTAAAGTAATATATCGGGTATAGAGAGCCCCCTTTTTTTTTTTTTTTTTTTTTTGCGGATGGGAAATCATCAAATGACCCCTCCCGCTCTGGGTGGAGCGGAAGGGAGTGTCAGACTCTTACTGACTAAAACCCACCCGTGTTCCTTCCTTAGCCCTTTATGTTCCGGGCCAGCGGTAACCCTTTCGGACAATCCCGCTGACCCGGCAGGCTTCGGCCCTATGGGGCCCCTCCTCGATGCTGACATCTCTTTGAGGCGCGCGTGGAACACGTACGCGCCGTCCGGCACGGGCCTGGTCCTGATCGGACGGTGAGCTACCCATTACTCTCCGCCCGCAGGCCCGCGCCTACGGTGGCCGGGAGTCGTCGCGCGGCTCCCGACGCCCGGAGCGTCTCCCGCGGCGGCTGGGACGGGAGGCTCTCTCCCTGAGCCGTCCCGCCACCTCCTTCGCTAGCATGACTGCTTCGCAGAAGGAGGTGACTGCCTCCCACTCCCTCTCGCCCCGGACCATGGCTTGCACCAGGGCCGGGCGCGAGAGGTCGCCGCCGCTGCCGATCGCCTCTACGAGGACACGGCGGTGCTCCGCCCAAGCGGGGCAGACCTCCACCGTGTGCTCCACCGTGTCCTCTGGGCGATCCTGGCAATGGTGACACCCGGGCGTTTCCTCCCGCCTGATGATGTGCAGGAACCTCCCGAAGCTTCCGTGTCCGGTGAGGACCTGCGTCAGGCGGTAGGTGAGGGCGCCGTGGCGCCTCTCTAGCCACTCCTCAAAGAGGGGTCTTATCGCCGCTATCGCGGCGTGCCCTGCGCTGGGTTGCGACAGTCGTTCCTTCCATGTCGCCATGAGATCGCGCCGGAGCTCAGTCCGCTCCGCAGCGATTTGCCGCGGAAGCGGAACTTCCCCCCGGCTTAGTGCCTCCGCGCGCCACTCATAGACGCGCGCGAGGACCATCGCCTCCAGATCCCATGGCGGCAGTCCGGCAATGAGGCTTGCCGCCTCGCCAGAGATCGTGCGGTAGCCCCGGATAAGCCTTATGGCTACCACCTTCTGGGGCGCGTTCAGGTAGTGGGCGGCTCGCCGCCGCAGTGAACGCGCCCACACCGGGGCCCCGTATAGGGCCATGGACCGCACGACCCCCGCGTAAAGCCTCCGGCAGGAGGCGTTTGGCCCCCTCAGGTTGGGCAAGAGCCGCTTGAAGGCGGCCCCGGCCCGTTCCAGTTTGGGGGCCAAACGTCGGAAATGCTCGACGAAGTTCCACCGGCTGTCGAGGACGAGACCCAGGTACCTCATCGTTGTCTCGACGCCGATGTGAACCCCTCCTACCGTTAGTTGGGATCCCGATGGTGGCGCGTTCCGGGGCCCATGAAACGACATGGCCTCGGACTTGTGCAATGCCACCTCGAGACCCAACTGCCGGATCCTCTCCACGACTATCGCAACCCCGCGTGTCATCGCGTCGGCCGCCGCCTGATGCGACCTCCCCTGCGCCAGGACCAGCGTGTCGTCAGCGTAGCAAACCACGCTGACGCCCTCAGGGAGGTCGGCCCGCAGCACCCAGTCGTAGCCGATGTCCCACAGGAACGGCCCCACGACCGATCCCTGTGGGACACCGCACGACATCTCTCGCCGGTTCCACTCCCCATCGCGACCGGGGTAGCTGACGGCTCTGTCCGTCAGATACGCCTCGACTATTCGACGGAGGTAGGGCGGCACCCGGTGATACCGGAGTGCCTCCACAATGCAGCTCCAGGGCAGGGTGTTGAACGCGTTGGCGATGTCGAGTGACACCGCCACGACGACCCCACCCTGGGACACCGCGTCCCCCGTCGTGAGGGCTCTCACGCGCATGATGGCGTCCACCGTCGAGCGCCCCTTGCGGAAACCAAACTGGCTGTCCGCAAGATCCGGCCCCGTCCTCACCAGGTGCCCGACGAGGCGGCCCACAATCACTCTCTCAAAGAGCTTGCCGACCTCGTCGAGCAGCACGATGGGCCGGTATGCGGACGGAGAGTCCGCAGGGCGCCCTGGCTTCCGAATGAGGACCAGCTTCCCCGTCTTCCAACGGAGTGGAAACTGGCCTCTCTCCAAACATGCGCTTAAGAGCGCCTCCAGTCGAGGCCCGAGAGCCCTCGAGGCCAGGACCCAGGCTTTACCCGGCAAGCCGTCGAGTCCTGGGGCGGTATTTTTGGCCTTCAGCCTTCCTACCGCCGCTCTCAGTTCTACCCCGGTCACTTCAGGGATGTCGTCGTCGTCGTCCGCGTGGTCCGCTTCGGGCACCGCAATTGGCGGAGCCATGGGCGGGGGGGTGTGCACCCCCCGTGAAGGGAACAGAGCGCTCACCACCTCCTCCACCAGCTGGGGGCGGAGACTCTGCGTCAGCGGGGGGGCCCAGGTGCGGAGTTTATTCCGCACCATTTTATAAGGGCGCCCCCACGGATCTCTGTTCAGAGTCTCCAGCATCTCCTCGCGGGCCATATCCTTGGCCCGCTGGACAGCCTCTTGGAGGGCGGTCTTCGCTGCTCTGTACCCCTCGTACAGCTCCGCCTCCGTGGCTTCCGCATCCGGAGGACGAATGCGGAGCCTGCGGTGCCTGGTGTACCGGTGTCGCGCATCGACGCACGCCTTGCGTAGCGCATCCAGCTCCTGCGACCACCAGTACACCTGACGTCGGGCGCGTCCTGGCCGGACTCGGGGCATTGCCACGTCACAGATCTCGGACATGGCCTCCCGGAACCACTCCGCCTCCTCGTCAATATCGGCAGGCCTGTCCGGTGATGACACCCAGGCCTGCACGATCGAGGCTTCCAGGAGGGATCACATCATGTGGGTTGAACGCTCGTGAACGCGCTCACAGTGCTTACCATAGAGTAAAGTAATATATCGGGTATAGAGAGCCCCCTTGCGGACTTCTTTGAATACCGCTAATGTCAATTGATCGGATAGTAACCGCCATCTATTATCGTCATCCGCACACAGTTTAGGTATAGCCTAGCTATAGGCACTACCTATGCAATAGTTATAGCCTAGCTATAGGCACTACCTATGCAATAGTACTTTAGTTTCTTTAATAATTTACTTGTTTTCAAGTTGTATTTTCTCATTATTAACAAAATCATTGTAAAACTTTATCAAATTAAAAACAAGTAATTGCAATTGCAGTTTTACAATGATTTTGTTAAGAGATAATACAACTTGAAAACAAGTTTAAACAAGTTTTTTCTAAATTTTAAATCAAAATTCATAAATTTCCTCGTAACACTGTGTATTTGGTCAAGGTCCAGAAATCTATAATTTCTTCGTGTCGCGTAAAATAATTGTGTTCATGAACCATGTGCTGATTGAAATACAATCACAGATCACGCTACCTTTATGTATGAAGTGAGTACTTAATCCAAGGACTTTTTATATTCACAAACGATTCTACTACGTCGCCATAAAATTATGAGGATTTTACTGTGTATTTATTGCAAATTGGGTTTTTACAACTGACATTTATTACATAATGTAAACTGTAAAAAATTAATTTCAGTCAATAAAATGTTCCCCTATGATCTATTGAATAAAAAAAAAACATAGTAAATTAATTAGTGAATCACTAGGTATTTTGAAAGCTATGATCAATATTAAAGTAGTGTATATTTTTTATACATATTTTAATTTTTTTTAAATAATGTTCTGTTATTGTTTTCTTTTTAGATTTCATGACTGCAAGAATAAGGTGATACATCCAAAATGATAAACCTACGTATTTTAAAACAATCTACGATTGTTCATCTATGTTTCGCTATATCATACTTCACATCTGGATTAATTCTGACCTTTATACAAGCTATTTTATACTTTGGACTCAAGCCATTCAATAAAACTTTATACAGAAAGATAAACTATTATCTGTCATATTCATTTTATAGTCGTAAGTATTGGTGTTTGCTATGTTTTTATTATAAGACATTATTACTTATCCCCTAAACATCAATATACCTTTTATGGCTCCCTTTTTGGTCAAAATTATCCTTTGTTTTCTTCCAAATTTCTAATTTGAAAGAAGGAACAACAGGTTGGGCAGAGGTGCTAATTAGAAACAGCCTCATTTAGTTATGTTTAAATATTATGCAATAGGGGGCAGGCCTATTTCCATTCACCAGGCACAAATCTCACAGTTTTACAATGATTTTGTTAAGAGATAATACAACTTGAAAACAAGTAAAATATTAAAGAAGCTAAAGTACTATTGCAGTATAAAGTAGGGAAGTAAATCAATTTCAAAAGGAACACAGTGGATACATAGAAAAACAACTTTTCTTTTACAATATTATTTATTTATTTTTCTAGAGATTTTTATGGATATTGATGATTCTGTGGGAGTTACGGAGGGAGTATAAAAAGTATCACTATCTGATTGTTCTATTTGTTTGGCTACTTACTCAAAACACTTATACTTGGTCTTGATGGGTTACTATTAACACCATGCTTGATTTTAAATGGTGATTTAGAAACAGAATGTAGAAACGGCTTCAATGGTGATGTCATCTAATTTATCGAACTGACTTTTGTTTGGTTAGCTTTACTTCTGAATGTTTTACATAATAATGAGTACTTAAACTGATTTATCCAACACTCTTGGTGGTAATTGGGAAACTTCTTCAACAATCTGCTGAACTGTAAAACAAATGTTTTGTTATTTAAGTGCAAAGTTATAATTATGAACACAAATAGGAGATTACTAGGATCTATGTAGTTTTGAGTGTACCGACAATGTATGTAATAATACTGAGAATAAAGTTAACTTTTTCAATGCTTTATTCTAATAAATGAGTTAATAAAATATGTACCTGAACTAGCAGATGCAATTTCTTCAGAACTTGATTGTTCTTTATCTATACTTTTTTTCTTTGAATTGCTTTTCACTCTTTAAGAACCATTATCATTCGTTTCTTAGCAATACAGGGTCTCTCTGTCGTGTCAGATGTTTGTGTGGTTGGCAAATACTTTTTTTGGGCATACATCCTGGTTTCGTACGTACTTGTGATACTCTATATAGTTTCCATATCATTTGGCAACTGAAAAAAGAAAAGTAAACAATTAAAATTGATAAAAAGAATGCTATTCAAGACCAAAACAAACATAACCTCAATTATATTAGTTATTTCATAGCCTCAATATTTCAACTATTTCACGTCATACGAACATTTTAAATTTAAAACCTATCAATACTTATTAACATACTCACATCAAAATGGTCTTCACAGAAATAAAGTGGCGAATTTGTGAATAAATGGTTCGGGTTTCGCCGTGGGAGCTTTATCCATTGATCTCATTATTTTCTTGTTTGGGACATTTAGAAACACCTTGTTGGGTGTGGTTATTGATGTGTTTTTACACTGAGGCACTGCACACCACTTATAAACTTTACAATTCATTTTTATCACACGAAATATGCAAACAACCACAGAGTACTTTTGACTTTGAGTTTTGACCCGACGACCAGGGTTGGATTTAGGTATGTTGAAAAAGATAGCACAAAAAAAATAATTTAAAAAAATTAAACCGACTTCAAAAAGAAATAACTCAAAATTATGAAATAACTTTAATTTCGGAAGTCGGTGTCTTGGGATCTGTATTCTAGTTTAAGTTTTATGCCACCGACTTCCGAAATTAAAGTTATTTCATAATTTTGAGTTATTTCTTTTTGAAGTCGGTTTAATTTTTTTAAATTATTTTTATTTCGTAATTTTTAGTTTTTGCACTAGAATTTGACCAAGGTTTTGAGATGTTTTCCCTTTGACACTACACCCGTAGCTCGTATCAATAAGCCAGGCCGTCACACTTACGCGTATTAGTCCATATCTTGAAAATTACTGAATCGATCTTGATGAAACTTGCACTGTTCCCTAAGTTGAAGTAAATGTAAGCCAATAAAAAAAAATCATCGCGATCCGATCAATAGTTCCGGAGATATGCGTGGACAAACATACATACATACATACATACATACATACATACATACATACATATATACATACATACATACATACATACGTCTACAAAATTTTGTATATTTGTTTGGAAGCCCTAATAGATTGTCATATGTGAATATAATGCAATTCCAATAATATTACATACATACATATCGAATTGATAACCTCCTTTTTTTTGAAGTCGGTAAAAATGAAAAGGATAGTATTTATAAAAAAATTATAGTACAGTCACGAGCAAAAGTATGTATACACTTTGCTTTATTCAAAGGCGATTTTCTCCTTTATTTTTGAATGAAATTTTATATTAGTAGGAACATAGTATTTTCGAACCCATAGGTATACGTAAAGTGTCGTATTTCAACGTAGCATTCGTTATTTCGTGAAAAAATCGCAATTTAAAGTTGCCAAGTGTTGACATATTGGTGCTCGTGACTGTACACTTTCATTATTTTTTTAAATTTAACTTGATAGTCACTTTTTTTTTTTTGGTTTGGATACTTCCGGTCTATCGTCATTTTTTCTAATTAAAACACTAAAAACGTATTATTTTACACAAAAATTCACAAGCTATTGTTGTCACTTTTACTGAATTTTGAATGGAATGGAAGGAACGAGATTAGTAAGAGAGAAGTGTACAATACTGCGGAGGATAGTCGGGGAATCTCCGGCCATCGACACAGAAAACATCACAAGATCAGAATTCGGTCAGATAGGTACACACAAGCACGGTCGAAATATTCATATGACGTAAAACTATGCATTCGGGAGCATACTTAAAATTATAGTATTTTAACGTACTATCCTTAGATGTGGATAGTATATAGTACAAAGGGCGAAATTATAGTATAAATACTATAATTATAGTACAAAATCCAACCCTGCCGACGACGCCATGACACTGCGAGCTGTTTTTGCGCCCTATCACAGAGTACTTTGATAAGACTATTGAAAAAATATTAGAAAAATGGCATTAAACTTCGTTAAACTTTAGTTTATTACCGAAATAAAGGTGTTTTCGTAATTAGTAAATGTGTACCTACATTACGGAAGAGGATTTCAAAATCTTTCGTCATGCATTATTGTAATTATTTTTCAGCTTTTGTAATCTACATAAATATTTGCAAATAATTGTAATACGTGTTTAATTAAATCAATAAGTACTGAAATTATACTTAAATTAAATATTTTATATTTATTTTTTAGTCACAAATTATATTTTAACGATGGTAACGCCATCTGCGGGGACATAAAGTAACTAATTGTTTTGGATGAGTATAAAAGATGTCGCATTTTGAAAAAAATGCCCCATAATCTGTCACTATAAGGAATTGTCCTACCCCTGGGTTACATTGCTCTGTGCTGTGCGCAGGGACCGAATTACCGTTATTTTTTTGGTATCGTTACCAATTACCGTTATGATAACGATAAAAAAGTAACGATATTTATAACGATACCCATCAGTCAGTTAACGTTATCTAATAGGATTAGTACCGGTAAACATTTCAATTTGTTATACCGGTAATTTATACGCCTATCTCTTTCTATCAATGACGGTGTCTGGCATATTTTGGTGTTAAGTAAGACTAGTTTCAGCGTGTGTAAAATAAAAATTGTTTCTGTGCTGCATCCTGCAACATGTACGGACGCCAGCACATCAAGTTACTACAATCTGTCAGATTTCTTTAATAGATTTTCGACTTTATTGCTAAAGCATAAGGTTCAAGGTTGATTGGGAAAATCTGACAGTTTCGGGTAGGTTGACCTGCTGGCGTCTGTACTTAACAAAACCGGTCAAGTGCGAGTCGGACTCGCGCACCGAGGGCTCCGTATACATTTTTAGATATGTACTTACATAGTTTTGTATTTTTTTTTTTTGTAATTTACGGTTTTCAGATAGTTTCCTTTATTGGTGCTATATGACATTGCTTCTTGCCAAATTTAATGATTCTACGTCAAGGAAGTCAGGAAGTATCCTACAATAGGTTTTGATTTCGGAACATATAGGGCGTATTTTTTGATTGCGTTGACTTAGAAGTTTGATTTTCTCACTGCTTCAAGGGATTGCAGCCTTGAGTAATTGGTTTTAATTTCAACTTGATAACTCCTACGCATTCCTGAGAAAAAGAAAAAGGGTCTTGACTGACGGACAGACAGACGGACAACGAAATGATCTTATAAGGGTTCAGTTTTTCCTTTTGTTGTACGGAACCCTAAAAAAGAGAGATTACGAGAACCGTATAATGTGTAAGTACAGACGCCAGCACATCAAGTTACTACAATCTGTCAGATTTCTTTAATAGATTTTCGACTTTATTGCTAAATCATAAGGTTCAAGGTTGATTGGGAAAATCTGACAGTTTCGGGTAGGTTGACCTGCTGGCGTCCGTACATACATAATATTTAAATTTTCTGACTAAAACATCGGCCAGTAAACATATAGGTATAGACTGAACAGTCAACCACACGTCTCTGTATACAATTTGATCTTGACTTGTTTTTAGCGAAATAACGTTATTAGTAACGCTATTTTAATACCGGTAAATCCTGTGTTATAACGTTACTTTTAACGTTAAATATTTAACGTAACAGAACGAAATGTTTTGGTAATTACCGACTTCAAAAAAAAAAGGAGGTTATCAATTCGATACGTATGTATGTAATATTATTGGAATTGCATTATATTCACATATGATGATCTATTAGGGCTTCCAAACAAATATACAAAATTTCATAGACGTATGTATGTATGTATGTATGTATGTATGTATGTTTGTCCATGCATATCTCCGGAACTATTAATCGGATCGTGACCATTTTTTCTTTATTGGCTTACATTTTCTTCAACTTAGGGAACAGTGCAAGTTTCATCAAGATCGATTCAGTAATTTTCAAGATATGGACTAATACGTGTAAGTGTGACGGCCTGGCTTATTGATAAGAGCTACGGGTGTAGTGTCAAAGGGAAAACATCTCAAAACCTTGGTCAAATACTAGTGCAAAAACTAAAAATTACGAAATAAAAAGTAATTTAAAAAAATTTAACCGACTTCAAAAAGAAATTAACTCAAAATTATGAAATAACTTTAATTTCGGAAGTCGGTGGCATAAAACTAAAATACAGATCCCAAGACACCGACTTCCGAAATTAAAGTTATTTCATAATTTTGAGTTAATTTCTTTTTGAAGTCGGTTAAATTTTTTTAAATTACTTTTTATTTTACCGGTATTTTTTTGGTAACGGTCACTAACGGTAACCGTCCCTGGCTGTGCAGTGTGCGTTCTATTTTAGTTGTTGAAGAAAGAATATTACGTATTCAATCAGTCTAATAAAAATAAAGCTTTTATCAATAAACAGGCAATGCTATTTTTTCATAAATGTGTTAAAAGAGTCGCAAGACCCTATGTTGTACAAGCATACAGTTGCAAAACGATATCGTATTCCCGAAATACTGTGATATTAGGAATCGAAACCTCTTGCGATGATACCGGTTGTGCTGTTATTGATGGCACAGGTAGTTTACTGGGAGAATCTTTATATTCTCAAACTGCTCTCCATACAAGATACGGCGGCGTTAACCCAATTTTTGCGCACGAGTTACATCGAAGTAATATAGATAGAGCTGTAATAGAGGCCCTAGATAACGCTGGCAAAACCATTGAGGATATAGATGCTATTGCAGTAACTACCAAACCTGGTTTGCTTTTAAGCCTTCAGATCGGAGCAAAATATGCTAGGTATCTCTCAAGAATATATAGCAAACCTATAATACCTGTTCATCACATGGAAGCTCATGCTTTAGTATCGAGAATGTATCATGAAGTCCAGTTTCCTTTCTTAGTTTTGCTGATATCTGGAGGTCATTGCTTGCTATCAGTTGTAAGAGACATTAATGATTTTTTATTACTTGGAAAAAGTCTGGACAATGCCCCAGGTGAAGTATTAGACAAAGTTGCTAGAAGAATGAAATTAAGAAATATTCCCGAATACTCACAGATATGCGGAGGTCGAGCAGTGGAGTTGGCAGCACAGAAATCTACAAATCCAGGCCAATTTGAATTCCCATTGCCTTTATCAAAATTTAGAGATTGTAACTTTAGTTTTAGTGGGTTAAAAGATGCTCTAGTTCGCAAGCTGATAAAAAAGGAAACTGAACACAGTGTGATGGGTGATGAAATAATACCAGAAGTGTATGATCTATGTGCAGCATTCCAGCTTGCTGTTGCAGAACATATAGCACATAGAACACACAGAGCTATGATGTTTTGTGATAAAACTGCGTTAATAAACACAGATAAAAAGGCAATTGTTGTGTCTGGAGGAGTTGCTTGTAACAATTTTATATTTCAGTCAATAGAACATATTGGAAGTAAGATGGGCTACCAGACGTACCGTCCACCGCCTAAGGTGTGCACAGACAATGGTGTAATGATTGCTTGGAATGGTTTAGAAAAATTGAGGAAGCAATGTGATATTAGGACAGACTTTAGCCTGAAAGAACTTTACCCAAAAGCACCACTGGGTAAAAATTTTATAAGCGAAGTAGAGGCTGCTAATATAAAAACAAAAGTTACAAGATTAAAAACATTACTCTAATTAAATGTTTTGTTTTCTTCCATAAAACTCTTCTTTACAGGGTGACAGGGACAATGATGGGCAAACTAAAACCATGAATTCAACATGATTCTGAACCCCCCCTCATGTACTTACAAATTTATCGATGGTTTTCAAAAAAGTTGCAGTTTCATACGAAAGTGCAATACCTGTGCAGAACAGCTATCTTTTAAAAAAAATTAATGAAAAATATCAACGCAGAGTTCAGAATCCTGTACTAAATCCATGGTGACAGGTTGCGTGTCGATGTCCCTGCCACCTTGTACACATGCATGAGAAAATAAAACAGAACCTGAATAACAATAATTTATTGACAAAAATTACATTCTAATTTGTTTGCTGGTAATCATGCATGCTGGTAAAGGATCCCATTCTCTCTACTTGGCAGCAGGAGCTTGCAGATCTGAAAATGACAAGTTTATATCAGTCAGAATCAAGGATATTTATTTATTTTATAACTTATGTACACACATATGGTGGTCAAACATGGTCTTTGACAAATCAACAGAGGTCCACGCTCGAGGTTTGCCAGAGAGCTATGGAACGGAGTATTCTGGGTATCAAACTAACAGACCGAGTTAGGAATACGACCATCCGTTCCATCACAAAGATAACTGATGTCACTTGGAAAGCTGCCACGCTAAAATGGAACTGAGCTGGACACATCTGCCGCATGTCAGACGAACAATGGGCCAAACTTACGACCCAATGGGTCCCACTTAATGGCAAACAACATCGTGGCAGGCCCAGACGGAGATGGTGGGATGAGCTGAGACTCCTTCAACAAGAACTGGTCCTTAACAGCTTTGAACAGAGAGAAGTGGAAAGAGAGTAGGGAGGCCTTTGCCCTGCAGTGGGACATCACAGGCTAATAATAATAATTATGTACACACAGTAAAATACATAGGGATATATACATTAATTTACAATGCGGCAATGACTTTGGAAAACACAGTTATAGGAAAGGGTATAAACAGTTACTGTATGCGTTATGGCTCCTTAAGATAGGCACAACTCGACAGTGTGACACGGGTGTAGTAGAACTATTTGTATGAAAGTTTCATAGAAATTGTTCTACCAGAATCGCATCGTGCCAGTCTACGGGAGCCTTTAGACAAAACAAATGCAGATGTTATTAATTTTCAAACTAAAATCTGCACACATAATGTTAGTGTCAAAATGCACACAGTTGCAACAAATACTAAACTAAGGGTTATTTATCACTAAGCTCTCTATATTAGTGTTTCATCAAACCAATTTCATTTATTAATGAAATTAGATGGACAAGCATTGTAATCCTTGGTTGCTTGTAAGACAAACCTAATTTAGATCATCCTTTTTATTCCTTTTCATCTGAAAAATCAATTTGTAATTTGATTTTACACACTCATATTGTAACACTGGACTTCAACATCTAAGGTAGTACACGTAGTACATTATCTATGATCCGAGGGGCAATTCCAGTATTTCTAAGAAAGTTCACATTCTGATCTGTCAAAAATATTTCTAATTTACCAGCAGTTTTTTTTTTACTTTGATGAGACTGGCTAGATTTTGAACATTTTTATGTATGAAAATTGGCCTTCTGAAGTTAACTGATGTCAGTATGTACTAACGTAATGTGGGTACCCATTTTCTATGTTCTATGTCCATCAACCCAGATACATATTTCTTGCTTATTTATATCAGGTCATTAATGTCAGTCAAACATGGTCCTTCAACATATTTTTATAGTTTTTCTCAGAATGCATTTATTGATATCCAAATATTACCTTATCAATCCAAGATCTTATTAAAATGTATTGGCCATACATGATCAGGTACCTTGTCATGATCAAAGGTCTGGCTACTTCATAATTTTATTACTACATTAATACTTACGTGCGGGCTTGCCGTTCAGCCATGGAGTAATACGGACATTGGAAACATCACGCTTTAACGCATCAGCACGTAACTCGGGTTTTAAGGATCGCCGCAGCATCTTTGCAGCGATGTTCGAGTAGTTTATGTAACTAAAAAAGATAACCTTTATTATAATTCATCTATCCACAATTAAGATGTAAAACATAGTACTTCTACGATTAAAGAACTTACTTAAGACCAGCTGCTCTCCAGGCACTCATTTTGTGTTATTTATAAAGTTTTAGGACCTGCAAAGTAGAATCCTACAAACCCGAAGGAAAAATCGAATTTCGAAAATGTCAGATTGAAGTGACGTAACAATGGTAGTGGTGTGTGTGATCTATATACAGTGTTGCCAGTATGATTTCCCAAAAATGGACGTTTGGCTTTCTGAAAAGGTACGGTTTTTAACTTAAAGGTACGGTTGGGTCGGGATACTTCTGTAAGAACTAGATAAGTTTTTTCTTCTTCGAGTTGGCTGTCTGCGACCATAGGTTGGAAAAAAAGTGATAGGGAATCGAATAATCAAAGGGATATGGTAAAGTAGTTTATTACAGATTGCCATTAACGAACAAATTCATTTGTAAATCAATTATAGAATGAAGTAAAGTCATTAAATTCGTTAATGATGCAATGAATAAAATTTTTTTTTGATAATAATTTATCATAGGAATAATGTGATGAGGAAGTTCAGATATGAAGCGATATTATTCTCTATATTTAAAGGAACAAAAAGTATTGTTTTAAATAAATCACTAGTATAGAAAAGGTACGAAAAAGGTACGGTCTACACTGAGGTACGGTTGTGTGATGAATAGTACGGAAAACCGTACTTTTTGGTACGGTCTGGCAACGCTGTCTATATAGTATATACTCCGCTAGGAGTTATATGTCAAAGAGTACAATAATAATACGGGAGGTATATGTGTTCTGTGGATCTATATGTGTTCTGTGGGTCATATAAAGACAGAGTAATCTATGTATAGACTCATGGTATCCGTGTCACCGAAAGGGACAAAAAATTCCGGCAATCTTCATCATACTATCATTTTTACAGCTTATTACACTGCACCTTAAGTCGCGATTACATTACCCAATTTTAAGAATGCTAACTAGGAACACTCTAACTAGGAAATCGGAGCTAGTGATTACACTACACTAAATTGGATTCTAAATCGGACAGAGACAGACGATGAGACGACGCATTCAGACGCATTGTCGGCGTCGTCGCATTCGTGAAGAAGGATCGTACTAGGTTGCACGTTTCGAATTTTCTATCGATGGCGCCGTATTTATCAAAACTACAGAAGAAAATAATAATTTAATGTCGTTTAAAAATAAATAATTTTGGTCGTTATTATTATAATAAAGACTAGCTGCGCCCCGCGGTTTCACCCGCATAAGTGTCGATCCCGTGGGAATTTCGGGATAAAAGGTAGCCTTTATATGTTAATATAGGCTACCTTTTATCCCTTTATTTTCTCTAAAGGTAGCTGACACCCTGGATTAACCCAGGGTGTCAGCTACCTTTAGAGAAAATTTTATAAAAAAAAAAATATATATTTAATTTTTGTCGTTTTTATTAAAAAGATAAGGCATTTCCCCATACATTTCTATTAATTTATTTAAGACTAGCAGCGCCCCGCGGTTTCACCCGCATAAGTGTCGATCCTATGTCCTTTCCCGGGATGCAATCTATCTCTCTGCCATCGAAATCCGTTCAGTGGTTAAGGTGTAAAAAGGTAACATATAGACAGACAGACAGAGTTAGGTACGGACGCCAGCAGGTCAAGCTACCCGAAACTGTCACATTTTCGCAATCAACCTTGAACCTTAAGATGTAGCAATAAAGTTGAAAATCTATTAAAGAAATCTGACAGATTGTAGTAGCTTGATGTGCTGGCGTCTGTACTTTCGAATGTATGATATTATAGTATGGATAGTATAAATTATACATATACTTGTAGCACATGGATTTTTTTTTTCTGTGAGCAATGCTGTCGTTTCCGATACAGTCGCCATGTTGTATGTAGCATTTATATAAAAAAAACTGGCGAAGTGCGAGTCGGACTCGCACACGGAAGGTTCCGTACCACAAGGCAAACACACCGAAAAAAAACACGTTTCTTGTATGGGAGCCTGCCTTAAATATTTATTTTATTTTAATTTTAGTATTTGTTGTCATAGCGGCAACAGAAATACATAATTTGTGAAAATTTCAACTGTCTAACTATCGCGGTTCTTGAGATACAGCCTGGTGACAGACAGACGGACGGACCCCTTACCCTTTGGGTACGGAACCCTAAAAATACTCTTTGGTAGCATTCGTGCGCGCGGTCTACTCGTCCACCTTGCTCAAAGCGCGGACGCCGACTAGTCGTTCTAAATCGTAGCGCCGTGATTACACTATCCTAGATTGGATCCAATTTAGGAAGTAGAAAGATTGGACCTCCAATTTCCACTAAATTGGATCCAATATGTGCTAACTGCGATTACATCTGCCGATTTCCTAGTTAGCATTCCTTAAAATTGGGTAATGTAATCGCGGCCATTTTCACAGTTGCGCAAATTGAAGCTATTATTGAAGTATGTACGGTACGTACGAAAAAGATCTTATTTCATCAAACTTTATTTTTCGTCAAACTTGTTGTGCACATTGATGTGCTTAGCCGACACGCAGTAAGGGACAGAAATATCCTTACTCTGTCTCTTTTCTTTGCTAGTGACGTTAATATATTTCTCTTTTTCTTGTCCGAATGAAAAAGAAGATATGCAGCAGTCTATAGTTCACTCTGTCTACGGTGTCTGTACCCGATATATTACTTTACTCTATGGTGTCTGTACTTCTGTGGGTACTGTTGTGCTGTGCCCTCTATATTATTATACTCTTTGGTGCTGTGTCTGTGTTTTACTCATGAAGATATTTATGGTGAATGGATAGTGATAGACCGCGAAATTCAAATTTTCTTACGTTTTTTTCAATTTGCAGGTAGGTCAGTGTCAGATTGTATCTTGATCAAAATATGATTCGCGACACTAACAGGTACATAATTTAGAGTATAATAATCATTAATTTAACTTTCTAAGTTATATTTCTACCACCAACCACCAATCTCTGGAAAAGTGTTAATGGTAGAAATCTAACTTAGAAATATGTATTAGTGATTCTAATGATTAGAATTCTCTAAATATGTACAGTCAACAGCTAAAGTAGATGATCAAAATCAGAAATTCAATACTAATGAACTGAGTTCGCGTCAGAACTGTGTGGCGTCGAAGTACTACTACTTAGAATACTTACTACGTAGAATACTTTTGAATCACTTCGACGCCACACAGTTCTGACGCGAACTCCGTTCATTAGTATTGAATTTCTGACTTTGATCATCTACTTTTGCTGTTGATTGTACCTGTTATTGTCGCGAATCATATTTTGATCAAGATACAACCTGACACTGACTTGCAAATTACAACTACCCATTCACCAGTTCACCTTCGTCCCCACTATGGCTCGGCGCAAACTGGCCACCGACCACAGCCACCGGTGGCTGTCGCGCGCTACCGCCACATTTGTAACAGTGTCAGAAGCGAGCGACAGCCACCGGTGTTCGGAAGCCGCCACATTTTCTATCCCTTATGTCTTATTTTTCTATAGAATTTCCTGCCGCTTGCCCGCTTGCTCGCACGAAATTCTATACAAAAATGAGACATCTCCTCTCCTCTCCGCTTTGGTGGATTACGGACCTTACGATGGACTCCGACACGGACTGTTTGCTCGCGCTATTGTTAATACGCAGACGATGTAGACAACGCCGTCGCCGCCTATATTGGGTACATCCAATTTTAACTGGCGCGGGGAGTAATGCAGTGCGACAGTGGAGTGGCGGGTGTCGGCGTCTTGTTTGGCCCGTAGCTACCACAAGTGGCGAGTCGCGGACACTGCTGTAGCGAGTGGCCGCCACCGGCTACACGTGTGCGGCGCGTCTATACAAAATATATGAAAAAGTGTGCTAAGTCGCTGTCGTTGGCCACCAGTGGCTGTGGTCGGTGGCCCGATTGTGCCGAGCCTAAGGCCGCACGGCTCCGTGAGGCCGAGCCTCGTGAGTGTGGACGTGTGCGAGGCATGAGGATGGAGGGTAGCTCATTACTAATGAGTAGACGTCCGTACCAGTCTCAATACTGATCTGTTTTATATAGTACAGACGCCAGCACATCAAGCTACTACAATCTGTCAGATTTCTTTAATAGATTTTCAACTTTATTGCTACATCTTAAGGTTCAAGGTTGATTGCGAAAATGTGACAGTTTCGGGTAGCTTGACCTGCGCAGCTGGCGTCCGTACATTTTATCATCATCATCCAACCCTGAGTCCTTGTCTATTTCTGAAAACTGACCTCAGAAACTATAACCAATTACGAATATCAGGTCTAATTAATTTATTAAACTCACATTTTAATTCGGTCATCCTCCCTTCACCGTTTTGAAAATTTCTACGATGGTGTTGGCCGCGATCGTGAAAAGCCTTCGTAAAATGCTTCTCTCTTTATTCCATTTTGTTTGCGAGGTTGTTGAGGGGCCTTTCGCAGCGGCGCGGCGTCCATCTTGTGCCGGTGTGGCGTGTGCAAACAAAAAGTACTCTGTGGGCGTGCGACCGGTTAAATTTCATAATTATTGCCACGGTCGCCCAGCGTCCGTCGCCGAATCTCTGGGTGCTTTTTTATGTATTTCAGATTTGTAATACATTAAATTAAATCATGGTTAATAAAATATGTCCTTTTTTGTCGTCAAAAGTCACTCACAAAGACTACAATATAATGCTGTATAAAGCCGACCCAAACATAGTTTCAATGGCAATTGGTTGCGGAGGTCAGATAGGCAGTCACTCCATGTAAAATACTGGTATTCAGCTGCATCCGGTTAGATGGGAAGCCGACCCAAACTAGTTTGAAAAAGGCTAGGCAGATGATGATGATGGTAATTGAGGAAGGTAGAATATGTGAAGACGGGACAGGGTTCAACAGTACCTAAACTACATTATACAAAAAGTACATACCTTGTTTCTTTGTCACTAGACATCCAGGTACACAGCAACAGTTTTGCGACATGATGGAGTGCACTCTGTTCAGTTAATAGTTTTTGTAACGTGGTTTAATATATATTATATTATATTTAATAGATTATTTATGGAATTTAATTGCAAAATTGAAAATCGCGCTCAACAGACATTTGCAATTGAAGTGTTACCAATGCAACAACAACAAATTCCCATTATTTAAATGAGACAATTATTTTATGTGTGTGTTTGTTTGTCACACAATCTCCCGGTATTATCATTATATATTTTAATATTGCCACGCAGTATTTTAGTTTGGCTACGCGTCCAGAAGACAGCGCTTTTTTTTTTTTTTTGCGGATGGGAAATTATCAAATGACCCCTCCCGCTCTGGGTGGAGGGAGGGAAGACTGACTAAAACCCACCCGTGTTCCTTCCTTAGCCCTTTATGTTCCGGGCCAGCGGTAACCCTTTCGGACAATCCCGCTGACCCGGCAGGCTTCGGCTCTATGGGGCCCCTCCTCGATACTGACATCTCTTTGAGGCGCGCGTGGAACACGTACGCGCCGTCCGGCACGGGCCTGGTCCTGATCGGACGGTGAGCTACCCATTACTCTCTGCCAGCAGGCCCGCGCCTACGGTGGCCGGGAGTCGTCGCGCGGCTCCCGACGCCCGGAGCGTCTCCCGCGGCGGCTGGGACGGGAGGCTCTCTCCCTGAGCCGTCCCGCCACCTCCTTCGCTAGCATGACTGCTTCGCAGAAGGAGGTGACTGCCTCCCACTCCCTCTCGCCCCGGACCATGGCTTGCACCAGGGCCGGACGCGAGAGGTCGCCGCCGCTACCGATCGCCTCTACGAGGACACGGCGGTGCTCCGCCCAAGCGGCGCTGCGCGGCGGGAAGACTGCGCTTGTAAACCGAAATTGATGTATGTTCCAAGCTGCCATAGCATGGTCCTTTATTCAAAATCAACTTGACCACAGAGGTTTCGTTCGCAAATAAAACCTCAACAGGGACGGACCGCGCGGCTGGTTAGTGCGCTTGTAACCACTAACCACCGCCATTACAAATGCTCTGTGACCACCGCTACACCAAGTTGTGTTTGTATTCGCACCAAAATAGAGTGGACTGACGGTTACATAACATATAATAATCATCCTATAATGTTCCCACTGCTGGGACACAGGCCTCCTCTAGGTGAGAGGGAGTGGGCCGTAATCCACCACGCGGGCCCAGTGCGGGTTGGCAGATGTCACATGTCTTCGAATTTTTGGTTCTAGGACATGCCGGTTTCCTCACGATGTTTTCCTTCACCGTTTTGAGAGCAGTGGTGATGAAACAATTTACACAAAGTAAAGCGCCTGACTGACGGTTAAACTCTTTTAATTGATTTTTTATTAAAATAAAATCAAAACTAAATGATGTCCTGATGGAGATACAAGCTTAGACTATAATAAATGCTGTTGAAACTTATAAAGCACATCCTCTTCTTAGTATATCCTACAAGTAACACTGCAAGGCGGACCGGGAGACTCTTATAATGGGGATTAAGGGGAATTGGGGACGCGTCGTAAAAAACAGCAAAAGCCTTTATAGGCTTTGCTTCGAGGTTTAGCGGGCCATGAGATTCTGGTACACCACTGACCTCTATCATAATGCAGGTCGTCAGTGTGGTACAGTCACGAGCAAAAGTATGTATACACTTGGCTTTATTCAAAGGCGATTTTCTCCTTTATTTTTGAATGAAATTTTATATTACTAAAAACAAAGTATTTTCAAACCAATAGGTTTGTGTAAAGTGTCGTATTTCAACGTTGCATTCGTTATTTCGTGAAAAAATCGCAATTGAAAGTTGCCAAGTGTTGACATATTAGTGCTCGTGACTGTACACCTATACATGTAAGTATCGATTCATTTGTTTCGTTGCCAAGTAATTTTACCTACTCGATATCGAACTTACTTACCATCATCCTTATTGATGGTTGATGTGAAATCGGCTTTTTTTAGAAACCAAACCAAGGGTGATTCCAAAGGTATCCGAAGGAGCCGGATCTGCTGGTCAACATTATGCGAGGCTCACACGCATGACTCGCTAGCGACTTCAAAATCTCACGTCCACTAGAGCTTCGATCAGTATGATCGAAGCACTAGAGCGACAAAACAGCTGTCAAAATCTGTTCGCACGTGAGATTGAGTGTGTGTGTTTCTAGCATAAATCAGTATTTAGTCGATTATGATTTCTTTTAATCGATTTATTCAAACATTTTTTTTTAAGTTTTAACATTTTATTTAATTTATTTTGGGTTTGTATCTGGTATCACTAGTTTTTGCATGTGAAAAATAGTAAAAAATGGTCAACAAAGCAAAATAAAATAATAATTTCGTAGTGAACTCGGTAAATAAATACCCGACGACGTTCAAGTATTTTGAACATTATAGTAAGGTACGTGTTTTTTTTATTAATTGAATAAGTAAAAGGCAGCAAGTAAGTACTTTCACTTGAAAAAATTGAGTTGGCAATTGATTGATGATAGTAGAATAATCCACGTTACCTAAATGTATTTTTCTCTTATGAGTGTTGTATTCCATTATTTCGCTGTTAAACTAATTATATTGGTACTACTTTTGTGAACATTTCTTGCATTCATTTTCCTGAATTTATGAAAATGTTGCATTGAATTTGCATTGCAGCTGTTGCATTGCACCATCTACTATGTTATGGCGTTTGCACTTTCAGTAATTCAATAATAAAATGGATGCTGCTGATCGTCTGCTAAATAATGAAAGGCTGGTGACACATCGTAATTTAGAAGAGGATCAGTTGTTTGTGAAGCCACAAGCGTCAGGGGTCAAGTGTGATATAGTCAATGAGTGTAAGGTGTTCATCAAGGCTGAAGATGGTGGTGGTGATGCACCAGTGAATACTTTTGGTGCGATGTTGCCACATAAGTCAGGTTTGTTGTTTGATTCTTTAATTTGGAAAACAGGCTTAAAGAAAGATAAGTGCAGCATAAACAAGCTAACTTGATGTTGTTGCTAAGGAATGGCTTATGATAAGGTGTGTCCATTAATTATCAAGCCTATCAAGATAATAAAATTCTTTCTTATTAATTTAATATATAAAAAATCTTTTTTTACTAAAAGCTTTGTATCTTATAGAATAAAAATTACATTTATTATTTTCAGATAAACCTAATTTCGTCACTTCTACACCAGACCAAAAGAAAGAGACTCCACCAGACCAAAAGAAAGAGACTCCATCAGAGACTCAAATTGTTGATTCTAATCCAGAATGTGACATGGAGGATGGTAAATAATTTGAATTAACACACATCAACATGTATAAACCAGGGACTTAAATGTTTCTCAAAATAATGTTACACATAGTTCCGGTAAAGATAATATGTACAGTTCCACCAGGATCATAACAAAATTAATTCCTTGGCTATAACAATACTGACAAATGGAACAAAATCTTTAACAGTTCACTAACAATATTATGAATATATATCTTTATTAGTATAAGATGACGAAAAAGTATGAAAAATAATGTTACAAATGAATCTGTAACGTTATTACAAGCGGATAAGCTTAATGTTACTGATACCTATAATGTTACTTATAACATTGTTCTACGAAAATGATATTCTATGATGTTTTCTTATGTAACATTATTGATATTTTTAGGTTTTAGTATTGTTACAAATTTTGGAACGTTATAAGATAACATTAGTGGTCACGGAACAAAGTTTATTTCGTTTTCAAGTCCCCCAGGAATATAGAAGACAAACTATTTTTTCATCTTATATACTGCTTTTAAAAATAGACCATCATGTTTAAAATTTTGTCATGTTCCTCAGGTGTTTCCGAGTTGCCAATGGATGAAGGTCTTCCTAGCACGGTGACAGTGCTGGATGCTCCTGATGGTGGCAAGGTGTATCTAGTGGGTACTGCTCACTTTAGCATACAATCTCAAGACGATGTATCCAGGGTATGTGTGGTTTTCTGTAGTATAAAGGATTTTGTCACATCAGGTTTTTTAATTCAGGTGGAATTAAAAAAAAATTTTAATTCCGTAATACATTGTTTTCATGTAACTTGCCTGTAAAGCTATGCTAAGCAACATCTTAAACAATCATCGTCACATTTCAGTCAATTTACACAATACCTTAATTAATTACACACCTATACCTTCCTCATGAATTACTCTGACAACAACAACCATATGAAAAACCATTCTGTAGTTTTTGAGTTTATTGTCCAGACGGACAGACAAGGCGGGGGGGGGGGGGGGGGGGGGACACTTTGTTTTATAATATGTTATGATTATCCTTATTTTATTTCAGAAACATTTCATTGTTCTCCATAACACTACCTAGATGATAAAAGATAAAACAGATCCAATGTTTGGATTATATTTATAAGATTATTGTAATTTCAGGTAATACAAGAAGTGAATCCACATATTGTGATGGTGGAATTGTGTGAACAAAGGACTAATATTCTGTTATTAGACGAAGAAGTCATACTTAGAGAAGCTAAGAACATTAATATTAAAAAGATAAGGTTTGTTAGGATTACTATTATTTGTATAAAATATTAATAGCCATGAAGAACTGTGAATTTGCCTCTGGACTGAAACCAGCTTCCCTATATAATTTGGGATTCAGTGCTCTGATTGTTCTCAGGCTTAATTAAAAAAATAACAATGTACTTTAAATGTAGGTACCTACAAAATACTGAATAATATACCATATCTGGCCATACTGGTACCCATCCAATAAATCAGATGATTATAATAATTACGATGAAAAAGTTATACTAATAGTTTTGTTTCTTCTATTGTGCAGCATTCTTTGCAATGTGCATCGAAAATTTGTTTGTGTTTTGTTGTTGCAGAGCAACAATGGCTCAGAATGGAGTGTTCAATGGATTGATGTACATATTGTTATTAAACATGTCGGCTCATATAACAAGAGAATTGGGTATGGCACCCGGCGGCGAATTTCGACGTGCTATGGCCGAGGTAACATACCAAATTCACCTCTAATTAAAATTTCATGATCATGACTTATAAAAATGTACTTTTACTAAAAAGAAAGCATAATTATATTTATTTAAATGGTAAGTTCAAACAAAACACACCGATGTTAGAACGGCGCTACCTACACTTCGGCGTATTTTCATAACCATTTAAATGAAAATAAACTTTATAAGAAATAAAATAAGGTATATTTTGTATTGACTTGATAACGCAAATTATATGGATAAAAAGCCATTGTCCTGTAGTTGGAAAATAATAGGCTGGTACTA
Organism: Oligia fasciuncula; assembly: GCA_963082905.1. NCBI lineage: Eukaryota > Metazoa > Arthropoda > Insecta > Lepidoptera > Noctuidae > Oligia > Oligia fasciuncula. Next base: position 8,548,546 of record OY720392.1, read on the forward strand.
CAGCCAAACAAATTCTTAGTAACACTTTACAGAATACAAAATTAATTAAGGCACTATCAATTTATTTCAGGCTAAGAAAATCCCGAGCTGTATTGTACAGTTGGGTGATAGGGCGATAGACATCACTCTTCACCGAGCCATCGCATCCCTCTCCTGGGGCCAGACCATCAGGTTTATCTGGCATTTGCTCACATCCAACCAGACAATAAGGTCAGTGAAATGCTACTTTTCCCTTTGTTAGGGTTTCGTACCAAAATGGTAAAACGGAACTCTTATGGTGAGACTCAGTCTGTCTGTCTGTCACAGCTGGATATCTCAAGAACTACTCATGCTATCAACTTGAAATTTGGAATAGGTTTAAATGACGTTTCCCCAACTATTTTGCAAATAAGAAAGAAATAAAAATATATGTATATTTTTTGCAACAGAGACTGAAAGGAGGTCTGAAAAATTTGAAGTGGGGCTACTAGGGCATGTGGGGTATCATATGAAAGAGCGCGGTTTGCACATTCTCAAACATTTTTTCTTTTTTTTTAAGCCACATATTTTTCGACTTTTGTCGAAAAATTAAAAAAAAAATACCCTTATCTCCGAAGTTTGCAAAGTGAAAAATCTACAGGTTATGTAAAGATTACAGGAAAAATAAAACGAAGTCTCTAAATAGCACACTTTTTCAGAAAACATCAACAAAAGTTATATTACTTCCACTATCGGTCAAGCGATGGCGCTGACATAAAACTGCAATATTCTACACCGCAGTGCACAGTGTTAAAATTCTCTGACGAATATAGGCCTCGGCGATGAAAATTAAAAAACATGATGTACGGAGCCCACGGTGCGCCAGTCCGACTCGCTCTTGCCCGGTTTTTTATATTATTACTAGCCTATTCCCGTCCTTGCCCGCGTGGAGATCGCAAATTGTCCCACGGGAGCGTCCTACCGGGATAAAGAGTATTGTGTGTGCTAACCAAACCTATTTCTTTTTGTCAGTTGCTAGGTTTTGAAATTGCACAGCCGAGGTCTACCTGTGTGCCAAATTAAATCAAAATCCGTTCACGGCTGAACGGATTTTTAAGGCTTAAAAAAAAAACAAATGCAAAAATAACTAGTCTGTTACAGAGTTATTTTTGCATTTGTAACGTTAGTATGGATTTATTCTTGTTTTGGGATTCAATTCCGAAACATAAACACTGTAACAGTATAACGTCGTAACGTAATGTCGTAGTGTCTCGAACTTAAACAAACCCAAAAAGATTTATTTGATTCAGTCCAATATTCAGTGCTGGATTAGAAATAAAGCAGCCGCTAATTGGCCAATGACCGATCCAGCGCTGAATTAAAATACTGGATCGATGTAAATCAGCATTTACATTTACACATCACTTACCGCGCAATAAAGTCTCAAATCATTTCGGCTAATATTTTTTTAAATTCGTATAGTCTTGAAGAAGTAGAAAAATGTAAACAAAAGAAAATGTTGGAAGACATGTTGGAAGAAATGGCAGAAGAGTTCCCTGCCTTGAAGCGCGTGTTTGTCGTCGAGAGGGACATGTACCTCTGCCATTCGCTGCAGGTCGCTGCCTTGCAACCGCGTGAGTATGATAATTACTATTACTACCTGAAATGAAGCTATGTATTACTACCAAGAAAATGTATGCTCTTCGGGAATCATGGTCGCCTTCGGAAATATTCGAACACGCGATGATGAGATCTAATATAAAGCCGTTACAACCATGAAACTGGTGCCTGGTTTGTATGCTATACCATGATTACAAAATTATAGGTTAAATTCTCTATGTAATTCCAAATAAAAGCTAAAAGACAGAGAAAACGTCATACAAACACGCGATGATAGGTGCACTACTGCAAAGCGGGTCAGGACCAAAGTTAGAAGCCTTGCATCCGCGGGAGGTTACTCTGTGGCGCGACGTCCGTGCTTATTCGAAAATATGAAGTTTATCGAAGCGCATTCCTTTTCTGGTTTAACTGTACTTGATATTTTAATACTTTGCTTTCTAAAGGTCGGGAACCTTGCCGCATTGTAGGCGTCGTCGGCATTGGTCATGTGGCTGGCATCGTGGAACACTGGGGTAAAATTAGATCCCAAGACATTCCACCACTACTTCAGTAAGTAAACAATATTCTATAGCCTCGTTTAGAACTATATTTACTAGTAAACAGACAAAAAATGAACTTGATGCACTATTGGACTGCTGACTGCATGCACAAGATGGTTCAAAAAGGAGTTTTATTTAGCTGCCTAGTTATTTATCTATTTTGTCAACCGTACATAATGTCAGTATGTATCTTAATATGTAATATTTGATTTACCACACCTTTTCCTGTCATACTGTGTTTAATATATATCTGTACAAGGATTTTTTGGGAACGGCGCCGTCTTGTTTTTTCAATACATTTCACAATACAATTGCATCAAATGTTTACCAACAGCGCCACCCTGTCACATCATCCGTGTGCCAAAAGATACGATGATTTGAAAAAAAAAATCTTCGATGTTATCACTCGGTTCTCTGTCATACCGTGTATTCTTGCTTGTCTACAGAGTGCCGCCGCCGTCTCTTTCCACGCGCGTTATTCGGGTTACGATCCGCGTGGCGTGCGTAGGCGCACTCGTCTACGCTGGTTACAAACTCAGGCCTCGGCGCTGGTTTCCTTGACGACTAAATCTCCACCTCATGTTCATGTAAATATTATTTCATAATATAACCGATAAACTTAGGAGCCATGCACTAGGTAAATTTAACCCGCGAAATTCAAATTTTCTTACGTTTTTTGCAATTAGCAGGTCAGTGTCAGGTTGTATGTTGATTAAATTACCGTAACAAATATTCTTTACGGTTGCAAATGATATTTAGAGGGTTGTATGGACGATTGTAATGATTATAATTCTCTAGTCTTACGACTACAAAATTATAATCATTACAATCATCCATCAATATAACCATCGTTCATATAGTCCTATTGATTGATATTGCACGAAGTAGTCAAGAAAATTTGAATTTCGAGGGCTACCCTGTCGCTTCCCCCGTAAGGAGGTGTGAATTGCTTCATGCAAGTGTAAATTCAAACTTTTTTAACCGACTTCAAAAAGGAGGAGGTTCTCAATTCGTCGGAACCTTTTTTTTTTTTTTTTTTTTTTTTTTTATGTATGTTCCCCGATTACTCGGAGACGGCTAGACCGATTTCAAAAATTATTTTTTTTGTTTGAAAGGGTATACTTTCCAGGTGGTCCCATTGTCATCAGGTCAGGATCTGTTGATGGGATCCTGGAGAAATCGAAGGAACTCTTCAAGTATTATAGGCACACGTATAGCGATTTGGGTATTTTTTATAGTAACTCGTGCATTTGCTCTCTGAAAGCATCATTTGGTGAAGTGGAACTGATGATGAAGACCACAAATGGCCACCGGAACTACTCAATAATAAGTATTTCCCGGTTTGCGATTCGATTACTTACTTTAATATGGTTGCTAAGCAAGTTATGCTCGTCACAATGCGAATGGTGAAATGGAGCTGATGGTGGAATACCAGGAGAACTCCTCAACAATGAACGTCCCTGCATCGGGAAAAGCAATATTTTGTAAAAGGCGATGAGCAAGTTGGCATCAGGCTATTGTAACTTAGATACATTATAAACAGACACACTAAAAAGCGAGAAATAAAAACTTTTTAACAAAAAAAAAAAAACCGACTTCCAAAAAAAACACTACAAAGTGAAAAATAACTTTTATTTCGGAAGTCGGTGGCAAAAAACTAAAATACAGATCCAAAGACACCGACTTCCGAAATAAAAGTTATTTTTCACTTTGTAGTGTTTTTTTTGTTTAGCTTAAAACATTCAGGTCATTGATGGATATTGTTTTATTTTTTCAGGTTTCTCAACTCCTGCCTGAAGACTAAAGTAACGAGAGGATGATTGATGTCGTTCGATTCTGTGAATGTTTTAGCGTAAGATCTTGCAATGAAACTTTATCATAAAAATGCAATTCATTGTAAGGGGGGTTACCATTGAGGTTACTCAATAAATCATATTTGGCCATATATTTATCAAAAATATAGCATATTATAATATCTATGTACCTAATTAAATATGTTATTATATACTTATTAAATAATAGTATGATTGAGAAATACATAAAATATGTGAAATAATTGCTATAGGTATCTTAAAATAAGACCATTTCATTGCTAGATGTAGCCTTATAAGAACTACAATACGTGGGATAAATTTGTGTACTGTTGCCTTTTGCACATAAGGAATATGAAAACTCAACTAGCTCTTAAAAACACGGACTTGGAGAATGGGACTATAGCTTTATTGTGTCTAAAACACACTTGAACTTGGTGACGAGTCGCCAAAGTAAATTAAAATATAATACTTCTCCAACCCGCAACAGTTAACTCGAGACCCTCCCGACCCCCGCGCTGTTATTGCTCTCGCCACCGTCGCACCAGTACCGCGTGCATACGTCATCCGCGCGCAAGTTGTAACTCTGTCGATAAACAGTATGATAATTAACGGAGGGCCTCCCCTTGTATCGATATTACCGTAATACTCTAAGCGTCCGTCCATACCTACATGATTTGAGCCTACTGTAAACTGCCTGCCTGTGTTCTGCCTTATCAATTTTCGACTTTTATTGGTTTGAATAGTTAAAAAAAATTGAACATAATATATTTTCGTTCAAAGACAAGCTGATATATATCATAATCAGCTTGTAATGTTCCCACTGCTGGGAGACAGGCCTCTCTGCGAGATCCCCATAGGCCGTAATCTACCACGCGGGCCCAGCGCAAGTTGATTGGTGCAGCTGACACATAGAAGAAAATCACTCAACAAAGTGAAAAGTCCTATTTTTCAATCCGAATATTTCCATGAGCGATATTCGTCACATATTATTACCGTTACTAAGGTAAGGTAGTTTATTAACAAACTCGTCATTATTAGAATGACTGAAGCCTTATCAATTTTCGACTTTTATTGGTTTGAATAGTTAAAAAAATTTGAACATAATATATTTTCGTTCAAAGACAAGCTGATACATATCATAATCAGCTTGTAATGTTCCCACTGCTGGGAGACAGGCCTCTCTGCGAGATCCCCATAGGCCGTAATCTACCACGCGGGCCCAGCGCAAGTTGATTGGTGCAGCTGACACATAGAAGAAAATCACTCAACAAAGTGAAAAGTCCTATTTTTCAATCCGAATATTTCCATGAGCGATATTCGTCACATATTATTACCGTTACTAAGGTAAGGTAGTTTATTAACAAACTCGTCATTATTAGAATGACTGAACTGTGGTCGTTGAGACTTTAGGTACAGCCCGATTCAAACTTTATGGCGGCTCTGAAGTGCGCTACTCACTGCGCAGTGTAGCGGTATCTACAAACGCTACATGCGAACTACGCATCATACTGACGTCACACAAACTCCTGCATCTCGCAAGCAGAGTTTACCTCGCAACTAGCATAATTATATACAACGGCCCGACATGAATCATCGGGCAGTTGCCTGCCAGACACAACACCCGTCTGGTTGGAGGATTCTCTCTTTTCTATAGAGTATGAGTGAACTTTACACCCTCTTCCTTATACCTCTATACTGGTGACCCCGAACATGAACGTCAGCGCAGCCTTCGTCCGCCTACTTCAGAGTGACGTCATCACCATTCCCGCAAGCTTTACAACGAATTACCCAGCCAGCCAGCATCCACGGCTTCAACCGGTATCCTGACCACCAGCATGCACCGACCGCGCATACCTGGTCATCACTCACACAGCCTCATCAGCACGGCAGCCTCGGCACGGCATACTGCACTTTCGGCCACTCCACAAGCCGAGGCTTAAAAAAAAACCCTTTTCTAGTCGACGCTAACAGTCAGCCTCAACCCGGCGCTGTACGATATCCGACACACTGGAGTATAACGCAGCGCCAGCTCGACTCATGGGGGGCATCTTCGTAGACAGTTCCGACTCACCGTGAACTATGCGGCAACCGGTTCCGACTCACTGGAACCTCAGCTGGCCTGGCAAGCATCGGAAGATGATTATTATTATTACAAGACTCGGCCCACTATGGACCTCCGGTCTACGTCTAGCGGTCTCTACAAAAGCCACATGCGAACTACGCGTCATACTGATTTCACACAAAATCCTGAATCTCGCAAGCAGAGTTTACCGCGCAACTAGTATATTACGGCCCGACATGAATCATCGGGCAGTTGCCCGTCTGGTAGGAGGATCCTCCCTTTTCTATGGAGGATGAGTGAACTTTACACCCGCGACTCGCCTCATGTTTCGAGCCGCCCTAGAGTTTGAATCCCGCTGTAGAATCTTTAATCTCCGTTTGTTCTCTGAATATGTTGTTTTTTTGTTTTAATGTAATTTCTTTTCTTTGTTCCATAAGTTTGCAGGGTTTGGACTTAAGATTACCATAAAGAATAAAAACATACAAATGAAATTAAATATCTCTACTGGATTATCAAGAAACGTTAGCCGTTTTGTACTTCAATAAAAAAAAATGTGTAAATCTACTTTACATAGTATATAACAAAGTCGCTCCCGCTGTCTCTAAGCTTGGATCTTTTAAACTACGCAACGGATTTTAATGCAGTTTTCAGCAATAGATAGAGTGATTCAAGACGAAGGTTTATATGTACCTACTATAATACATGCATATTATAGTAGAGAAAAACCGAGAAGTTCAAAGATTTGTAATGTGAGGTCGTAACAAACATATTTTTGAGCGTTTACATTGCAAACGCTGCCTAAACCTTTCGAGATAGATCAAATTAATGTACTACGGAAAAAGATCGATACAAAGTCCTCGATGGTATATAATTTTATCTTCCCACTCGTGCCCAGTGGGGACGACGGGGCGGGGACGACCGGGAATAAACCTGTTTATCTCCTAAGGATAACCCACAGTAACCATCCAATCCATGTAACCATCTTTTACATATTACAATAAAATTATGGATTATTTAGCAAGCTATTTTAAACAATACAGCGTTAATCCTTATCCAATTTAATACATTAGATACGTTGTGCATTTTATGTAGATCAAAATTGCCCTATATAGCTTATCATTAAAATGAATATCTTAGAAGATATCAGAGATTTAAAAAGCGGGGGCAGAGCTGCTGGCGGGGCGGTACGAAGTTCGCTGGGTCAGCTAGTGATAAATAAGTTTGTACTGTTAATTATTCTTGTGATGTAAACCTGGCCAAACCTAACCTTTTTTAAGGGCACTCTATGCATTTTGGACTCGTTTGGTTATTGTTATTATGAATTATTTAGGTTTAATTCTAGGATATTTTAAATAACTTCCACGCTATTAATATTGGGTCTATTACTATGGGATTGTCGTTTTTTGTTTTATTGTCTGTATGTTTTAAAACTTTCGCTTAACTTTATGACCGCTCTGAGCTGTGACTTGAGTCGACATAACTGAACACTTCTATACACGAAAGAAAATGATAATGATTATATTTAATCGTAAAAACTGCTATTAAATATTATGTTGCAGGCACGAAGACGGTTAGAAACCTTGCCATGAAATTTCTAAGAAATACAAAGTGTTCAACAAGCGATTGACCAATTTTTAACTAGTTGTATTGGTTCGATTAATATAAAAAAAACATTGTAAGGACTGTGATAGAAAATAATTAATAAAGTTTCCATCCGTCTTAAGGTATAAGCCAGTTTTAATAAAAGTATTTATGTACTTATTTAAACATTATGTAAAGATTGATTTTTTTGTAAAGTTTTTTTTTTGTTATCTAGGTACCTCACGAATTATGCTTTGTAGCTCAGTAATAAAATTAAACATTGTTAACACTTTATAAATAAATGAATAACGTAAACTAAGAATACTATGCATTTTATTTATAAATTATATTTAGACAAGAAAAAGCATAGAAATAGAAAACTTGAAAGAATCAATTTAATATGTTAAATTGATTCTTTCAAGGTTTCTTCAATCATAATTGTACAATCAACAATTCAATTCAATTGTATTTTTACAATCATAATTGTAGATTGGTTCCCATTGGTCTTGACATAATATGACGACACCGACCGCGCAGTGGCCCCTCATCGTTTGTTTGGTTATTTTTTTTTATTTTATAATTAAAATAGAGAAAATAAGCATGTTACGTTATGCTCCACAGGATTATACGTTATTATAATTGCAAACGGTAGTTTAGTTTTATTATCTATATATAAATAAATAAAAGTCCTGACTGACTGACTCATCAACGCCCAGCCCAAACCCGTGGACTTATAAAGCTGAAATTTTGTACAGAGGTTCCCTTAATAATGTAGACAAGGAATAAGGAAGGATTTTTCGAAATTCAACCCCTAACGGGGTGAATGGGGAGAGGGTGAAATTTCACGCGGACGAAGTCGCGGGCAGAAGCTAGTAATCCATAAAACCGAAAATAGTGGCCACTATTTGCCGTTTTATGGATTAGAGTAAAACTTAACAATGTAAAACTACCGTTTGTAATAATAATAATCTATATATTTTTATATATAAAATGGTAAACTGACTGACTGACTGGGTGATATATCAACGCACAGCCGAAACTACTGGGACTAGGATTGTGAAATTTTGCACACGGCTTCCTTTTATAATGTAGGGGAGCACTAAGAAGGGGTTTTTGGAAATTCAACCTTTAAAGGGGTGAAAAGAGGGGATTTGTTTGTATGAAAAATCTTATTCCTTGAATTAATAAACTTGAAATTAGGCACGAATACTTGTCTAGTAAATTATGAAGTTTGGCATTGACTATCCCTATGGAAAATTCTCTCGAATCTTGTTTGGAGGAAGGAAGGGAAGAAAATTGGTAACTTTTAGAGGAATGTACGAAATACACACGGACGAAGTCGCGGGCAAAGTGCTAGTAACGTATAATTTTAGCAAAGCATGGGATGCATAGCATAACATGGCATGCATAGCATGGCATGCATAGCATGGCATGCATAGCAATATGGCATGCATAGCATAGCACGCATAGCATAGCATGCATAGCATAGCACGCATAGCATAGCATGCATAAGCATAGGTATAGCATAGCACAGTATGCATAGCATAGCATACGTAGCATAGCACATAACACAGTAGACTAGACGCTGCACAATCAAGTATAGCGGAGCCTCTCGGCGGGTTACGACATGAATTTGGAAAAGACGATATAATAGTCGTGTATAATTGACACGACTTGCCGAGTATAATCCACATCGAAGGGTTGCTTCTCGGAAGTTGTGAACGAGTATGTCTATCGTGTGGAAATTCATCTAGCTCGGTAGACACAACTTTGACGATCTAGAACATCGCGGTAATCCTTGCATGCGGAAGTCCTAGTGCGAAAGCACGCAGACACCCTTTTGGAGTTTCGGCTGAATGATGATGTATGCAGGCAGTTTTATTGAAAAATTGCATATGTATCCATTGCTTTTCTCAAACCAAAGGAGTATTACTTATCTATAAGTTTTTATATTTTCATATTCAGATTATTTTTTTAATAGAATATTGCAACTGGCTGTGTGAAAAATTAAAAATGACTGTCATTATTAATCAGAAAGAAAAATAAATATGAAAGTAAAAATGGACATTTTCCAGTACTTAATATTATAATGTTTATGTTAAATTCTAAGTAATTCGTAATAATGTGACAAAATTGTTTATTCAAAAGTTTAAGTAAATTAATATGAAATACCAAACATGCTTCCTACTTAGTCGATTTCTGAGCAAAACCTTTGAAGTGCCATTCAAATGTAATCCAATTGCATTACAAATTAGACATCCAAAGATCACTCGTAAGCCACCTTACGTAACTTTAGATTTTTGTTAGTGTGCCATTCAGGATAATGTAGTTTGTGAAACTCATTTCAATTTTGATTTCTTCAGCGATATGCTCAATATTATCGAAGAATTGTCACGCGTCTAGCGCTCTTGATTTGCCCAAATCGGCAACTCTTCTACACCAGGATCAAAATGCTACCGTGGTGCTCTTGGGAACCGTGCATTTCAGCAAACAATCAGTGGAAGATGTTTCCCAGGTATATTCTAAAACGTCATTAGGTATTACCTTAACGTCGACGATCACTTGGGGGCGAAGGCTTGTTTTTTTTTAGATACAATAAAATAAGATGAACTTATGTAATTCCCAAATATCTAAGTTATAGGCACCTGCCTACCTACTTATAATCGCTGCCTAGGTGACCCGATTCTCATTAATTCGGCAAAGGAGAACCCCATGGGCTAGGTAGAGGTCCTACCTACTTTCACTAGCATGAATGAAATAAAACAATTTTTTATCTTCAGATAGTGAAAGTGTTGGATCCGAACGCTATTCTAGTTGAATTATGTCGTCAACGAGTATCACTCCTAGAGTTGGACGACAAGAAATTTCTGGAAGACGCAAAAAAATTCGACGCCCGAAAGCTAAAGTTAGTCCTGGAATATATTATGTACAGTCACGGCCAGAAGTCCACTTACACCGCAATGACCATTATCGCCTGCGCTATACGTTCTGCGGCGCCTATACACACATACGCATATTTATCCGTGTGAGTGATGTTCCAAGTGTTCCAACGCTTACAAACTAACATGTCGTATAGCATCGCGCTACGAGTAGTCATAGATATGGTCAATGCTAGACAAGGATGACAATATCAGTAACTTGTTTCTTTATCGCAGTCTGATTATTTTTTTCATAGTAATGCAAAATTTCAACAAGTGAATATAAGTTAACTTTAGCTAGATCGGTAACGAGGCTGCACTCGCTAATGTGAACGGGATAGGTGTAGGTTCGAATCCTAGTTGAGCCAGTTTTTTTTCTGATGTTTTATATAATTATTATTATTTGTATGTTTTAGTAATTTATTTTAGTAAATTACTTTGAACAAATAGATATTACAATAAAGGTAATTTATTATTATAATATGATAATAAATGAAACAAATTTTGATATGGTAACATTGTAATATTTTTTATACAAAAGAAATCCTTTACACTTATTTATGTTATTATAGGGCCACAATATTTGCCTTTGCTTCAATACTAATATTAGCCTGCATAATTTGAATTCAGAAGAATACTAAAATAGCAACAACAAGATAACACAAACGCTTGTAACTATGTTCACCAACCAACAATAGCGAATAGTGGAATAATTTAGGTAAACTAGTAAAGTAGTTAAAATATGAGGGTAGATTTACAAAGTGAACTTATCACTTTGTTTCAAATCTACCCTCATATTTTAATAACGACGCTAAGATTATAATTGTAAAACGAAAGAATATTCGTTTAGTTGTGAAATATTTAAAATATTTGTTAGCAACTCGGCATTCTTATTTCACATGATTGTAATACTTAAAAAACATTTTTCATGTTTGATGTGAGATTCGAACCCGAACGTTCGCCATGCGAGGCACAATGCTTACTACTTTGGCCACCGTAACGCTCTCTTAACTTATTGAAATTTGTAATAACAATCATAAGCGGGCAACAAGTTGCCAATGTGTAGTGTTGTCAAACGTTCTTATAGAAGAAGGTCATAAGTACAACTAATATTCCTATGCCATAGTTTTGTAAGATTGCTAGTCGACTTCTGACTGTTATAGTACCTATAACGTAATACGACCAGGCTCATGGGCCAGTGCAGTTTTTGAATTTGTCCGGCAGCACGAACTGTTAAATTCGTAATACCGAGGTACCCAACCAACGTACTCGTAACAACCTCGTTACGAGTAGGTTGGTTTCGACATTCACACTGATATTTTATAATTTTCAATAGGTACCTAGTAAGCTGAATCTAGATCCTTTTCTAAAAATTCATAAAAGTCTGTTACGAACCCAGAAGTAGATGTAGGGTTAATAGGGTTAATTTTCCAAGTGTACGTGGAAATAGCCAAATGCGGATTTGGCAATCAGGCACACGGAAAAATCATTCCGTGTAATATAAGCATTCGTTTCGTAAGCCATCCATCATCATTTAGTTATTATATTTTCCATTATTTATTTTTTCAACAAACTTATCTAATATTTACTAAATTCAAACAGAGAAGCAGTAAAAGGTCAAAACTTTGTGTCAGGGATGTTACATGCAATGCTTTTGAAAACCTATGCTGACATCGCGAAGGAATTGGGCGTCGCACCTGGTGGAGAGTTCCGTCGAGCGTACCAAGAGGTCAGTCACTCGGACTTTGTAGTGTCTTATATATCTAAGTAGGTATACTTATACATATACGTATATATACATATATTTATATTATACTAATAATAAAGCTGAAGAGTTTGACTGTTTGAACGCGCTAATGTTTGGAACTTCCTGTCGGATATAAAAAAATATTTTTGTATTAGCCCAATTATTGAGGAAGGTTATAATAGGCTATTTAACATCAAGGTACGACCCTTGAGAGCCGAGTAAAAAGAAACAACCTGAGAAAGAACGCTAAGCGAAAACGAAGCAATAGTGCGGGCGGGTGATAATTTCACTCGGACGACGTCGCGAGCAGAAGCTAGTGTATGAAGCTATATTAAAGGTAACTTCTGCCTAATCGTCTATTTATTTTACGATCCGATTTTCAGATGAAAAGAATACCTGGCTGCAAATTGTTTCTGGGCGATCGACCAATTCAAATAACTATAGCTCGAGCTTTTCAGTCGCTAAGCGTTTATGAATTGGGACAAGTTCTGTACCATCTTACATCGACGAATCCTAAGCCATTGGAGTAGGTATTTTCGTATACTATATTCAATAATAATACTTACTTTTTTTAAACAACATTATTTTTAGTACCTATATGCGAAACCCGAAACACGTTACGTGTCTAGTATTTTTATGTAAAGAATCTATGTACAAAATTTCAACCTGTTTGTCAGTAAAAAAACATGCTCACCCGCGCCGCCCGCGCCGCGGCCGTCTTGCGCTCATTGATAATAGTACCTAGGTACCTAACTTTTAACCTTTTTTAAACATTTTTGGGACAAAATATAACATAGAGTAAAAATTATTGGAATCGATTCAGTTAAGTACTTATTCTGAACAAACTATAATCAAGTTTTGCATATACCTACTAAAAATAACGTTATTATGTGTGGTAATAGGTACTAACTACTATTATTTTTCTGGTATAGCAAAGAACAGCTAGAAAAATATAAAGACCGAGACTTTGTACAAGCACAGTTTGAGGAAATAACTAAAGACGTTCCAGCCTTTAAAAAAATATTCCACGTGTTTGTTGACGAGCGAGACAAATGTCTTGCGTATTCACTACAAGAATGTGTTCGTTCTGGTAAGTATTGTGTAGGCGTATCTAATATTTTGTAAGAACGATACCTACATTTTATCGTTCCATTTCATCAAATGGAAACATTAACTTCACGCCTTGCTCCAAATTCCGGACTAGGTACCTACCTAATTAAAAACAATAAAATAATATCCTGTAGGTATATTATTTACCATGTTTAAATAGGTATCACTAAGTAATTTAATTTGACCCTGTGTTTTGTTCTCAATAGTTCAGACTCCACGCGTTCTTGCGGTGGTTGGCATGGGGCATGTAGATGGCATTGTAAAATATTATGGTAAAATGAAACAAGAGGATATCGTGCCGCTACTGTTGTGAGTACCTATACCTATTTGAATAGAAAATCAATTAGATTATACCGGGGTGCTCAACAATTGATCTACCTATACTGAATTGAATCCCACAAAATTGGATCGGAAACCGCAACTAACATTATCTTTCTGACTCTAGGTAATTTGAGTTTGAGTTCAATGCATGACATTCTTACGTCGCATTCATACATAACACCACTTTTTTGAAAAAAATATTTGGTTTAGTGCGTGTTTCGATTAACATTAATTTCTGAAAAACACCCAGTTACATTTTATGAACACACGGCGACACTTCAAGCTATGCATTTCCAGTTTTAGCTGACCATTGTAAGTATAGGTTTTTCGTACCATCAGAAGTCAGCTTATCTGGTTACGTATGGCTTGGTGTGTAGCCATCCTACATGATGTAGACAGAATAATATTGGGAACGACGACACTCATTTTTTTCTTTTATTTTCAGTGAATAGGTATTTGTTTGATCAACAATTAATAAGTAATATATGAATTACAAAGTAATGTTTGAAAGTTCATGAAGGTGAGGAGCTTAACTAGTAAAATGTTATAAAGTTTAGTGCTAGGCATAAGTTGCAATTATTATATTATACTTAGATATTTAAAAAAATAAAAACGATTTGTCGTCTTGGTGATAATCCAGGCATTAGGCATGCCTTGCCTTAATGTACTTCCTTTGTTCTTTCAAAGACAGGTCGAGCATTAAATTTTTATCATTAGAAAACCGTATCTATACGCTGGCACTTGTCGCGGAATACAAACCTCCACAAAAGCACAAACTTGTGGATGCATCGCTTTCCACAAGCTTCCTTTGATTTGTGTTGTGCACAATAACCGCCACTCTATCGGATAAGCAGATCAGCATCAGGTTGGGCTTGCAGGCTAAGCCTGTGCTATATAAGGTGACTGGTAATTAGTGACCGATACTTAAACACGTGATTTTACTCACCATTATGAACAACTTTTACTATGGGACAAAACCTGAAATGAAGCTGTTCCCTACATTTATGTTCGTCTAACTCGTCAAAATGTAGAGAACAGCTGTTTTTTTTTCACGATTTCAGGTTTGGTCCCATAATAAAAGTTGTTCATAATGATGAGTAAAATCACGTGTTTAAGTATCGGTCACTAATTACCAGTCACCCTATATTATGTACCTACTTTTAATTTGTGGTGATTTGTTGAGGTTTGGCAAGCGTGTGGAGTCGACATAACGTACTTAGCATTGGATTCAATTTTAATAAAAAAATTAAAGTTTATTTTTTCCAGTCTTCCATCACCACCAGTATACAGGGTATTACTGGCAAAGGGATTGAAGTGGACGTTTTATTTCCTCGTCTTTTCCTTTTTTTATAGATTATTTTTTGGATAAAAAATATTACCGTATACTCATATTTGAATAAACTTGTTTATGTCCTCATTTAGTTTTTCTGTTCCCCAAATGCCCATATTCCTCACAGTTGATACGTGATGACTTGATGATGTAGGTACAGACGCCAGCAGGTAAACCTATCCGAAACTGTCAGATTTTCCCAATCAACCTTGAACCTTATGCTTTAGCAATAAAGTCGAAAATCTATTAAAGAAATCTGGCAGCAAGGGCGGATCCAGCTTTGGCGCCAGGGGGGTCACATAGTCGTGGTCAAGTCATAAGAAACGCGTTATCACTTCATCTACTTCAAAGTTGAAAAGTTTTAAACTTTTAAGCTTTTAAAGTTTTCTATACTTTATTACTTACTAAAGTTTAGTCGTAAGTACCATAAAATAACAACTGCATGTTTAAGATGTTTTTATTTGTAGGTCTGAAATCCTAGACAATTTACAAAAGAAAAAGGATCAGGATAAGGGGTCGCAGATCCCAAATTACCAGCAGCAGCTTGTTAGAGGTTAGGTCTAGCTAGACGTTAGGCCTGAAACTGCGTTAAGCGGGCGCCCGCGACGGGCAACCGTCGCGTGTCTACGCGCGTGGACACGCGGGTGGGCTCCGTGGCTACGCGACGGTCCCCGTCGCGGGGACCCGTCGCGGAGACCGATTTACGCAGTGTCGCTAGTTCAATTTTAACGGTGTGCTTGTATAGTCGTGTCGATGGAGAACTTAATATATTATTACGTAGCAAAATCACCTAGCGTTATTAACTGAACAAGCCCGTGCGTGTTCCCGCTGGCGGGGACCGCGCGTGCCCCCGCGACGGGTTCCGACGCACGGAGGCGGGCCCCGTTGCGTGGGTGCGGGGCGCGCCTCCCCGTGACGGACACCCGCGCTGGTCCCCGCGACGGAGCACTTTTGTATGAAACCGCGCGGGTGCCCGCTTAACACAGTTTCAGGCCTTAGTCGAAACAAAGCGCGCGCACGGCGCAAGTGTCACACGAAATGTGACATTATGAAAGGTGGCGGCGCGATGAAATTCAAATTTTCGATGCGTTCGTTCCCGAATAATGCGTTTGCCGTCAAAAAAAGTATTATATTAAATTGATTAAATATTAAAAGTTCTTAAATAAAATCCCCCTGGGCTGGGTCCTCCTGGATCCAGCCCAGGGGGGGTCATGACCCCCATGACCCCCCCCTCTGGATCCGCCCTTGTCTGACAGATTGTAGTAGCTTGATGTGCTGACGTCTGTACATACATCTAGGCTGCCTCCTCATGAATGATTCCTATTTGGCAAATTATTAGATATCGGGAAATTAGGGGAACAGGGGGCTTACCATCACCTCTTAAAGCAGGGCAGAAGTTGAACTGCACTACTTTTTTGTACTAAGGCGTCTTACAAAAAGTAGTGCAGTTCAACTTCTGCCCTGCTTTAAGAGATGATGGTAAGCCCCCTGCTGATGCTGATTGATAAGAGATGGTTTGGAAACAATCCCATGGAATGTGGCGAGTGGCGTCTAGTAGTAATAGTCGCTGTGTGTGTACCTAGCATAAAAAATTTAGACGACTAATCTAGCGAATTGAATAAATCATTGAATTAATTTGTCAGTTTAATGCATACAAAGCTTTACACACTGAATCCCAAAATCAAGGATGGTATGTAATGTAACTGATGTCTGGGGGCTTCCCATCACCTCAGAAGTTGAACTGCACTACTTTTTTGTATGACGTCTTAGTACAAAAAAGTAGTGCAGTTCAACTTCTGCCCTGCTTTATGAGGTGATGGTAAGACCCCCCTGAGGATAGTATGCTCGCTTTAATACTCGAGTACTCGACGAAGTTGCTGCGTATGGTACATCTATCAATAAGAGCATTGATTGGGCAGTGTGGGGCTTGTTGGTTGTGAATACAATGAAGTCAAGTCTGTACTGATGGTTGTACTATTTAGTACAGACGCCAGCACATCAAGCTACCCGAAACTGTAAAAATTTTCCAATCAACTTTGAACCTTATGGTATAGCTATAAAGTTGAAAATCTAATAAGGAAATTTGACAGTTTGTAGTAGCTTGATGTGCTGGCGTCTGTAGATACCTTAAACAAAGAAAAGTATAGACGGCGGGTAGCTCCATCTCATTTCCACAAGAAAAGGATAAAGTATTGAGTTATTATAAGTAACAGAAAAGTATAAAGCCATACTATTCCCGTCTCTCAGTGCGTGCCAGTTTTTTCAAGGCAGCTACTGTAGCCAATGTTAGTTAAGTTAGTTTTTTGTCTCATGTGTGGCCACGCTATGACGCTACCCGATGCTCTATAGCCTTAGACAAAGAAAAGTATAGACGGCGGGTAGCGCCACGCCATGCGCCATTTCATTTCCACAAGAAAGGGATAAAGTATTGAGATAGTAACAGACAAGGATAAAGCTATGCTATTTCCGTCTCTCAGTGCGTGTCCGTTTTTTCAAGGCAGCTACATACAAGTACTTGTACGTGTACAGACGCCAGCACATCAAGTTACTACAATCTGTCAGATTTCTTTAATAGATTTTCGACTTTATTGCTAAAACATAAGGTTCAAGGTTGATTGGGAAAATCTGACAGTTTCGGGTAGGTTGACCTGCTGGCGTCCGTACATAGTAGTACTTGTAAGTAGCCCTCTTAAGTCTATAGCTTTCTTACTCTATGGTACAGACGCCAGCACCATGGACGTAGTTACTTCTGTAAATTACGTCCATGACCAGCACATCAAGCTACTACAATCTGTCAGATTTCTTTAATAGATTTTCGACTTTATAGTTAAAACATAAGGTTCAAGGTTGATTGGGAAAATCTGACAGTTTCGGGTAGGTTGACTTGCTGGCGTCTGTATATACTAATTCCATAGTCACTGTCCGACAGATGATACGTAGTATCTCTAAGTAGTCTGTGGACAGATGGCACCCATACTCATACCAATTCATTGTGATATTTTATAAGTCAACTAGCACTTTGCCCGCGACTTCGTCCGCGTATATTTCGTACTTTCCTCTAAAAATTTCGAATATGTATGTTTATGATCTTTATCATTTCTTTGGATTAATAAGTATTCGGGCCAATTTTTAAGTTTGTAGATCAAAGGAATCAGATTTTTCAAATAAACAGTATCCTCGCTTTTCACCCCAACAAGGGTGGATTTTTTAAAAATCGTTTGGGATGACGTGTCCATAACTTGACTCAAAGACCGATACCTACTCATTTTCGAGTTAATGGAAGCAAGCAGTAAAATCCACCCCTTCTTCTTCTTAGCGTGTCGATAGCAATCTAAATGGACTCGGCCCAGAATTCGGCTACTTGTTTGGCGCCATTACCAGCGTCCACCAGTTCCTATAACGTGCAGCTGACAGGACATGTAGGACACGACATTTACACTCCAAGGCGGAGTCGTCTATGAATCTCCAACTGAACAGGTTTTCCTTACTTCAGCTAACCTGTGTCGGACTGCGTCCGGAGTCTGTTTAAAGACTTCCAGGTTACCCAAGGTTACTCATGTCCAGGTGGGAGGTCTTCAGCGGGTGGGACGAACGGTTTGGGTAATGAAGGACTGTCTCGCCACAGCTTCAGTCTTTCTTGTCATGGTTCACCAGTGAGTTGACGACACACTTAAAAAACTGTTTCGGCTTTTCAGCCTTTGTGGCACAAGGATGTTGTCGTGCAAAGGGTCATGTGTCGGAGACCATTTTGGCTCTTTCGCTGGAGCCAGTGCTCTGCGAACCACTGGTGGCGCTATGTGCTAGTGGATACAGCATTTCCTACTATATTTCCCAGCAATCCACCCCTTAAACTTTATTACCCTTTTCCACCTTGGTAGGGGTCGAGTTTTGAAAAACCCTAAAACTAACTACACCTTTTCACCCCGTCAGGGGTACATTTTCGAATAACCCTGATACATGTTATTTTTGGTCTTAAGTATAAATACCGAGTTTCGAGTTAATCCGACCGCCCGTTAAAATTCTTCCATACAAATTTTAACACCCCCCAATCCCCTTTTAGGGGGTAGTTTAGAAAAACAAAAAGTGTCAATCTTCATAATTTACTTTCGTGCCAAGTTTCAAGTTTATTAACCAAATGAATAAGATTTTTCATATAAACTGTATCCCCGCTTTTCACCCCCACGGGGGTGGAATTTCGAAAAATAGTTTGTGATGTGTTCATTACTTGACTCAAAGATTATTTATACCAATTTTCGACTTCATCAAGCCACGCAGTAAAATCCTCCCCTGTAAAATTAAGTACACCTTTTCACCCCGTTAGGGGTAGATTTTCGAAAAACCCTGATACGTGTTATTCTTTATTTTTGGTCTTAAGTATAAATACCAAGTTTCGAGTTAATCGGACCGCGCGTTAAAATTCATCCATACAAATTTTGACACCCCCCAATCCCCTTTTAGGGGGTAGTTTAGAAAAACAAAAAGTGTCAATCTTCATAATTTACTTTCGTGCTAAGTTTCAAGTTTATTAACCAAATGAATAAGATTTTTCATATAAACTGTATCCCCGCTTTTCACCCCCACAGGGGTGGAATTTCGAAAAATAGTTTGTGATGTGTTCATTACTTGACTCAAAGATTATTTATACCAATTTTCGAGTAAATCAAGTCACGCAGTAAAATCCTCCCCTGTAAAATTAACTACCCCTTTTCACCCCGTTAGGGGTACATTTTCCAAAAACCCTGATACACGTTATTCTCTATTTTTGGTCTTAAGTATAAATACTGAGTTTCGAGTTAATCGGACAGCCCGTTAAAATTCTTCCATACAAACTTTGACACCCCCCAATCCCCCTTTAGGGGGTAGTTAAGAAAAACAAAAAATGCCAAACTTAATAATTTACTTAGATAAGTATTCGTGCCAAGTTTCAAGTTTATTAACTCAAGGAATAAGATTTTTCATACAAACAAAATCCCCCCTTTTCACCCCCTTAAAGGTTGAATTTCCAAAAACCCCTTCTTAGTGCTCCCCTACATTATAAAAGGAAGCCGTGTGCAAAATTTCACATTCCTAGACCCAATAGTTTCGGCTGTACGTTGATATGTCAGTCAGTCAGTCAGTCAGTCATTCATTCAGTCAGTCATTCATTCAGTCAGTCAGTTTCTTCTTTTATATATATAGATGTACCAATTCCATCGACAGCTGTCACCAGCTGTCACTGTCCGTTAGCAAAAAAAAAATCAAGTTCTCTTCTCCGAGCTGTTAGAGTAAAAGGAAGCCGTGTGCAAAATTTCACATTCCTAGACCCAATAGTTTCGGCTGTACGTTGATATGTCAGTCAGTCAGTCAGTCAGTCATTCATTCAGTCAGTCATTCATTCAGTCAGTCAGTTTCTTCTTTTATATATATAGATGTACCAATTCCATCGACAGCTGTCACCAGCTGTCACTGTCCGGTAGCAAAAAAAAACACAAGTTCTCTTCTCCGAGCTGTTAGAGTAAAATAATTATCTATTTATTTAATGATTAGTTTTGGTATTATAGAAAAGTAGATGTGTGCAAAAGTTGATTAATCTAAGGTTGGGTTTTTTTCAGACTTTCTCATAGTACAATAGTTTGGTTTTAAAAACTTTCTCTGCTTTTAGCGCAAGTTTTGATTAGGTGCATATTTTTATTTAAAAAAATCATGATATTTGCGATATTATTCTGTATTTTGCAACCTGTAATAACTTCTAAAGAATCTGGATGTGGCTGTAACCTTAATCGTGCAGAAGGGGCAAATTTCGCTCAAGAAAATATTTTTAGTAATCCAAACAATGATATAGGTGAATGTCCTGTTGGGCATGATGATAATAACAAATACAGAATTGTCGAAGAGAAAAGTGGATCAGATGGAATGATACTAGTGCCTGCTAATGATTATCAGGTGGGGACAGATGATATTGCCATAGAGAGTGATCAAGAAGGCCCAAAAAGAATAGTGAAACTACAAAGTTTTTATTTAGACAAACATGAAGTTTCAAACAAGGATTTTGCTCATTTTGTAAATAAAACCAAATATAAGACTGAAGCTGAACAATTTGGAGATAGCTTTGTGTTCTCAGCATTTCTGAATAGTACATTTAGAGAACAATTAAAGGACTTTCGTGCTGTACAAGCTGTCTGGTGGTACAAGGTGCTTGGTGCTGACTGGAGGCATCCTTATGGACCAGATTCTGACATAACAGGTATATAGTTTCAAGCTGGTTGTGCTACTTTATTTTAATTATCTTACAGATTAGCTTGCCATAAAAAGGAACCTGTTTCCCTAATTTATCTCTTACTAGGTAGATTTCTAAACACCGGGAAATAGGTCTGTAAGCTGTTACTTGATATCATTTAACTTTATTTCTCAGAATTAATTGACCATCCAGTAACTCATGTGTCATGGAGTGATGCAAAAGCATACTGTAACTGGAAAGGTGCACGCCTGCCGACAGAGGCTGAATGGGAAGCAGCATGTCGAGGTGGCCATCAAGATACCACATACCCTTGGGGCGACAAGCTGTTCCCTGACAGAAAACATATGTCAGTAATATGGTTTATTTTTATCAATTATTTACCATAAGCACGTAGTTATGTAGTTAGTGCTCTTTTCTGCTTTTATTAACCAACTTATAAATATTAACTTATAATTTGGTTGTTTATTAATTTATTTGAATTGATTTTGTAGGTGTGAAACAACAGCTAACTCTCAGCTTGCCCTGCCCTGCTAAAGATTATGTTAAAGGGATCCGTTACAATCTTTAGCAACACCACTGTCTTATTATCTTTTGTTTTTCAGGGCCAACATTTGGCAAGGCACATTCCCTACTCACAATTCAGCCAAAGATGGCTATATAGGTACATCCCCAGTGAACATGTTTCCTCCAAATGATTTTGGTCTATATAACATGGCTGGCAATGTGTGGGAGTGGACTGAAGACTCCTGGGCTGGAAAAAATGTAAATTTGTTTTTTTTTTAAATTGAATCATTCTTTATTTATATATTTTTACCAAATCACCTATTACAAATGTTTATAGCACTGTGTGACCTAAACCCACACTTAAGTCACACAAGCTATTAAATACTTGGGCCACCTGGTAACAGATTCCCTGACAGACGACTTAGATTTGGAGAGGGAGCGCAGAGCGTTGTCAGTCCAAGCGAACATGCTGGCCCGCAGGTTCTCTCGATGTACCGGTTGCAGTTAAAATAGCCCTCTTTAAGGCATATTGCATAACACTGTACTCGGGGGCCCTGTGGTTCAGATATACCCAAAGGGCTTACAATGCTCTGCGTATCCAATATAATAATGCGTTCAGGGTGCTGTTGCGACTGCCACGCTTCTGCAGTGCGTCGGGGATGTTTGCCGAGGCACGCACTGACAGCTTTGACGCGGTATGGCGCAAGAAATCTGCCTCATTACTTCGCAGGTTGCGTGACAGTCCCAACATCATTCTGTACTCGATAGCCGCCCGGGCAGATAGCTCGCTTTTAGTTATTAGGTACTAACATAGGCTAAATAATTATTGTTACTAACGCAGTGGACCTTGTTTGTTGTCTTATAAATAAATAAATAATAATAATAAAATAGTATACATCACCTTCAGTACAATAAAAACGATAAAAATCAATTTATCTTCGATCTCATAATCGGTATGAAGTGACGATTGCCGCTACAATATACGTGATCTATTACGGCACGGGCGGCGGCGGCGTACCGCGTAAGCACCGCCATCCTTAAGTCACGTGTATCGTAATGAACTATTAAGGTGGAACTAGTCGCGAGCCCGAACTCACTGGTGGTCATGGCCAAAAATCACACTGTCTCACCTGGCTTCGTGTCCGACAGAGATAGTATCAGTGATGAGCTGGTAGACGCTAGTCTTTACACACAACGTCTAGTTCTCACGCACAGAAACACCGTCACGAACTGAAAAGCGCGTAAAAAAAACCGAACCAAAGTCGGTACCGACAAAGCTCAGTTATCGAAGAGTTCAATACGGACACGAAGCCAGGTGAGACAGCGTGCTTTTTGGCCATGACCGCCAGTGAGTTCGAGCTCGCGACTAGTTCCACCTTAGGGTCAGTTCACACCGCGACGCGACGCGTATTCTGAATTCTCACAATGAAATGACGACGACAAGACAAGTGACGATGACGAATATTCTGAATTCTCACAATGAAATGCGTTTCTTTTCGTGTAGTAAATAGTTATATTTTGAGTCGCCTATTAAAATGTGCTCGCAGCGTCACGTCTAGGTGTGAACTGTCCCGGACCTAACTAAAGGTTTGTAAATGAAGGTAAAGTGGACTGTAAAACACTTATAATATGGTTCTAAAAGACAGTACAATGTTGGAATTAAACTTTGGACAGCAGATATGCGCGCGCGTCGACGACCGTGTTCATAAAAGCAATTGAATATTTTATTTTCTTACTTTCTGTAAATAAGAACTTTTGACTCATGCTTGTCAGAAAGGTTCATTTTTGTCATTTCTTTTGCAGCCTAAAGAAAAAATGAAGAAGGGTGGGTCATATTTGTGCCACCTGTCCTACTGCTACCGTTATAGATGCTCTTCACGGTCTCATAATACTGAAGATAGTTCTGCAGGAAATTTAGGATTCAGGTGTGCTATGTCTGCCAAATAACTTACATGTCTTTTTGTGTAACAGACAACACTGTACTTAAAAACTACACAGGAAAAATATACTAAACATCACTTTACTGTAATTCATATAAATCTCATATTATCCATTTTGTATCTATTATGTTAAATAATCCTGTTCCTGAACTTTAGAAAATAAGTTGATACAGTTACATTTAATATGTGATAGATTGTGATTGAATTATGCTAATAAAGCACTTGTATTGCAAAAGCTAGATAAATATTTAAGTATCAGAAATAATTGTACATCATGAAAATTTTGAGGTATTTGTTTTATGTTGAGGATATTTTTAATGATTTTAATTATACACTATATTAGAATGTCATAACGCTCAAACGAGGCTGAGCGCCTTTGAAAACGCCCTAGAGGCTGTTTGGTGTCTGTGCCAATGTTCATACAACTTAGCGCTTTGTGAGGCAGTGAATAAAGTGTAATATTCAATGTCATAAAAAAATCTAGTCTGTATTCCCCTTGATTTGGAACTTAGTGCTAGTATACTTACTAAAAGTGTAAAAGTTTTAGCACAAAATATAGATTATAATGAATTTGAATAAATAATAAAATAAAACTCCTCTTCAGAGACCTTTTCTAAAGAGATATAATAAAGAACTGAATAATAAATAATCAATGTAATGTCATGGAACCAAAAGTAACATTTTGAATTTTTGAAGCTGTTTCTGGTTATTTTTACTGAAGATGAGGGGTTTTAAGCACATACAACCCGCAAGAGTCAATTTGATACTACGTTCGGATGACGTAAGCGCGCGGTATTAACGCGTCGCGTCGATGGCGAGAGCGGTAAAACCGCGGAGGACGAGAGGGGGCGCTCGGGTCTCAAGTTAACTTTTGCGGGTTGTAGGTCCATTCTTCTGCCAGGTTGCCTCTCACTATGATGTAACTATTTGTATTGAAAAGTCTTAACTCTGCTAGGGTGCTATGTTACTGAATTCGTATAAAATAATGAACAAATACTGTGGGTTGTTATTCCTATGAATGAAATGATAAGGTAAGCTTTTATTTTTTTTTATAATTATTATTGATCACATTATAAAACAGTGAGGTATGTTAAGTTTTCGACTGTATTTTATTATTGACTATTCTATATATTATTTTTATAGATTTTTTAAATAAAATTTTTGTTTATTAAATGATGTTTTTCACACAGTAATGCCTACCTCTCTTAGGTTCAACTCACACCAAAAGAGCGTCGAAGCGGAACGCAGTTTCAGTGTCATATGAATTTTAACTTTATTTTCATTACTATAATACTTATTATCGCATGAGAAACTCGAACGAGTCGCGCGGCGGATGCCAGCGGCGCCGCTGGAATTCCGGCGAATAGCCGTGCGACTGCGCGAGAAGTCGCGGGAAGTCCCGAGAATGCTCGAGCAGTCGCGAGCGGCCGCTGACAATATCCCGCCCCTCGCGCCCGCTCCCCGCGCGCCTCTGTTGCGCGCGAGCATTCGCATTCATTCCTTGCAGTGCAACGAATACAGAAGTGATGGAAATGGATGAAGAAAAGCTTATTTATTTGGTGCAAATGTACGACTGCCTATACAATATCAAATCAAGGCATTACAGCGATAAACACATGAAAGAAGAGAAGGCGCGCGTAGTCCCGCGACTTCTCGAGCATTCCAACGCCTTCTCTACCGAGCGGGTCGCGGCGCACAGTGGTCTGAAAATCGAGCTCCATACTCATAGAAACTTACAAGTCAGGAATTAAAAAAAAAAAATTGTAATGTCTCTGGTATACCTCCCTATATGTGATATTAACGTATGGATGGTAGTAGCAGCTCCACGCGTGAGAAAAAAAAGTTTTGGTTTTTTTTTGTATGGGAGAAAACACAAAAAGTACATTTTTTTGAAATTGAATGGAACTGAAGGGCTGGTGCTCACACGACTTATTATACCATACAAGGCGATCAAGATGACATCCAATTCATACACCTTTGGGTGCCGCTTTGCGCGTAGCAAAGTTTTGAAATTTTGAATTTTCGACATGTTATTTTTCAAATATTTGACGTGTTTAAATGAAGTTGCTGATCGATTTACTTATAATATTATTAGTTTATAGCCTACTAATGACTTTTATGATGAGAATAATTAAAAAATAATATTGATTAAATAATATTTTTTTTACAAAAGTGCATTCCAAGAACTAAGTAACTCATTTGTTAATCACCGTTGAGTTATAATTAGATACTTATGACATGAGCATTAACCAGTTTTTTTTTTTTTTAAGACCTTGCCCCACACTAGGAATTTCTCCTGTATTGTGGGTGCGTTTACAAACATTTAAAGACACATACACAAACAGCCAGACCCGGAACAACTACTTGTAGGTCATACAAATATTTGTTCCGTGCGGGAATCGAACCCGCGACACGCAGCGCAGCAGTCAATCGCTTAACCACTGCGCCAACCGTGCCGTCAGAGTTAAGCTCTAGTGGGGTCAAATGGGGCTCTAGTGACAATAAAATTAATTGTCTGTAATTGATGTACCTAATTAGAGAATAGCGAACGTTAAGTTGAGGGTAGTTGTATAAAAACAGGACGTTTAAGCTTAATTTTATTAGTAGCTCTCAGCACTTGTGCGCGCCAACTTTTTACGTTCTATTTGTGAATAAAAAGCCAATGTTTACTTATACGAAGACAATTTATTTTAATGTAGGTACACGCTGAGGTCATTTTTTTACGGAGAATCTTGACACTGCGATTCAGCGGAGAGTGCTAAATGAACAACGCCATCTATCGAGACATTAGGAACTAAAATCGTTAAACGTATCAACCTAAACGTAAAATTGTACAACCCTCATTAACGTTCGCTATTCTCTAATTAGGTACATAAATTACAGACAATTAATTTTATTGTCACTAGAGCCCCATTTGACCTCACTAGATGCTAATTTTCTTGTCATTAGTATCTAAATATAACTCAACGGTGATAGCAAATGAGTTACTTATTTCTTGGAATGCACTTTTGTAAAAAAATAGCATTTAATCAATATTATTTTTTAATTATTCTCATCTTAAAAGTCATTATTAAGCTATAAACTAACGATATTATAAGTAAATCGATCAGCAACTTCATTTAAACACGTCAAATATTTGAAAAATAACATGTCGAAAATTCAAAATTTCAAAACTTTGCTACGCGCAAAGCGGCACCCAAAGGTGTATGAATTGGATGTCATCTTGATCGCCTTGTATGGTATAATAAGTCGTGTGAGCACCAGCCCTTCAGTTCCATTCAATTTCAAAAAAATGTACTTTTTGTGTTTTCTCCCATACAAAAAAAACCCAAAACTTTTTTTTCTCACGCGTGGAGCTGCTACTACCATCCATACGTTAATATCACATATAGGGAGGTATACCAGAGACATTACAATTTTTTTTTTTTAATTCCTGACTTGTAAGTTTCTATGAGTATGGAGCTCGATTTTCAGACCACTGTGCGGCGCTTCGCTGCCCTTCGCCGCTCTTTTGGTGTGAGTTGAGCCTTATCCCCAAAAGAGTCCATAAAGTGACCAAAGCATAAAAATTTTGATATGGTTAAATTAACATTTACATTAGACAAAAACTTGCCCATTTATGGGTTGGACTCAGTAAAGGCAGAACTTGGCTTATATCACACGGAAATGAGGGACATAAATTAAAATATTACAGTAATATTACACTTATATTTTAATTGCATATTTTTGTATAAAAATTACAATAGGTACATAAATTGATTTCTATATGATTAATGAAACGTCAAAATTTATATTTACAAAATGGTGAGCTTCAGCTGCTTCGCTGCTAAATAAAGCAGAATATTCGGAGTACAAAAAGCACCTTTAATTTTGGTAAGTAAGTACAAAACAAAACGGAAGACAAAGGAAGTTTGAAAGCTATTGCTATTAAACCCGTTATCGATTTGATCTTATTATATACATAATTTTGGTATAAATAAAAGATAAATTAAACAAAATAAATAACCAACACAACCACTTTAGTGTCATAGTAATCTAAACCTAAATTGAACATTTGATTGAAATTAAAATACAGTTGTTGTACTTAAAATAGAAAAATAATCACGTCAATTTACAACAAAAAAAGTTGTATCGAAATAATGAACACCTATAAATGTGTTATAAATACGCAAAGGCAAACGGCGTTGATTATCATTTACATGTTTTATATAATTATGGCATTTGCCGTAAGGTACAAAACCTATTTTGATCTAATGTTGTGAACAATGGTCTTGATAATCATGAGCTTGTAAAAGTACTGATCAATACTTAAAAACAAAACACGGGAGTTTTTTTACATAATATTATTTGATCTATTATTTATTTAATAGCATTACAATTAGCTACTGCGGTCTCAACCGCAACTCCCTTTCATTTTTAAGTAAAAAAAGGTAGCTGCCATTAACTTGAAGCACTTCTTGGTTTCATCATTTCAGCCAAAAGACGTCCACTGCTGGACATAGGCCTCCCCCAAGCACTTCCACTTCGACCGGTTCTGTGCTTCTCGCATCCAACGGGTTCCTGCGGCCTTCACAAGGTCGTCGGTCCACCTTGTGGGAGGCCTTCCAACGCTACGTCTTCCGGTACTTGGTCGCCACTCCAGAACCTTTCGGCCCCATCGGCCATCTGTTCTGCGAGCAATGTGCCCTGCCCACTGCCACTTAAGTTTGGCAATTCTGCGGGCTATGTCGGTTACCTTGGTTCTCCTGCGGATCTCCTCATTCCTGATTCGATCACGCAGGGAAACTCAAGCATAGCCCTCTCCATTGCCCTTTGGGTGACTTTTAGCCTTCTTATAAGGCCCATTGTGAGCGACCACGTTTCAGTGCCATAAGTCATCACTGGCAACACGCACTGGTCAAAGACTTTCGTCTTGAGACACTGCGGTATGTGGGACGAGAAGATATTGCGTAGCTTCCCGAACGCTGCCCAGCCGAGTCGGATTCGACGATTGACCTCTTTCTCGAAGTTAGACCTACCTAACTGGACAGTTTGTCCGAGGTAAACATACTCGTCCACGACTTCGAGTGTAGCGTCTCCGATCTTTATGGGAGTGGGTGTTACATGGGCATTTGACATGACCTTCGTTTTGTCCATGTTCATTTTAAGACCCACTCTTTCGGAGGCTCTACTGAGGTCATCGAGCATTGTACTGAGGTCCTCCATAGTCTCAGCCATGACTACGATATCGTCGGCAAACCGAAGGTGAGTTATGTACTCGCCGTTGATGTTGATGCCAGCCCCTTTCCAGTCCAAAACCTTGAAGACATCCTCCAGTGCAGCGGTGAACAGTTTCGGAGAGATAACGTCTCCCTGTCTTACACCTCGCTGCAGAAGGATAGGTTTCGAGGTCTGATCCTGGAGTCGGACTGACATAGTGGCGTTTTCGTACAAACACTTCAGCACCTCGATGTACCGATAGTCGATCTGGCACCGTTGAAGAGACTGCAGCACAGCCCATGTCTCGATCGAATCAAAGGCTTTCTCGTAGTCCACGAACGCTAAGCAGAGAGGCAGGTTATATTCTTCGGTCTTCTGTATAACCTGTCGCAGCGTATGTATGTGGTCTACGGTGCTAAAGCCTTTACGGAATCCGGCTTGTTCGGGAGGCTGGAAGTCGTCAAACCTGCGCGCGAGACGGTTCGTGATGACTCTCGAAAACAGCTTGTAGACATGGATCAGGAGTGAGATGGGCCTATAATTCTTAAGAAGGGCATTGTCGCCCTTCTTAAAGAAAAGTATCACCACACCTCTGTTCCATGCCTGTGGTGTTTTGCCCTCGAGTATGACGGAACCAAACAGCTTCTGAAGGGCCTTAAGAACGGGTTTTCCGCCGGCCTTCAGCAACTCGGCCGTAATTCCGTCATCACCCGGCGCCTTGTTGTTTTTGAGCTGCTTCAGAGCCATCCTAATCTCGTTCAGCCGCTTTTCCAGTTTAATATGCAACCGCTTATGAATGTACGCACTAAACCGCAACAAAATTTCAACCGCGGCGGTTGAATGGAGAGCCGCGGCCCGCTTCGCGACCAGCCGCCTTCTTGTGTAAACGCACTGGCGGTTGGCACTTGGCGGTTCACTTTGCGGTACAACACGCCTTCAAGCGGTCCAACCGCTTAACGCGGTTGCATCGCGGTTTCATCGCGGCTGACCGCCTAGGCGGCCAACCGCTGGTGCGTAAGGACACTAAGGCCTGGTTGTACAGAAACCAATTTTTTTGGTACAACATTTGTATAATTAGAAATTCATTATTATTAATATACATTCTAAAGATGTGCCAGATCGGTATATTTCAGTAGATTTTACTCCATTTCATGTAGCCAATAACTTCAATTTCGTTTAATAAAAATGGTTTTCATGGTAAATGTGTGACAATGTTAGTTTTAACGTTTACAAGCTCATCATAATATATTTAAATTAAATAAGCACCATGTATAAACATACATGTTTCTGTAAGTATTATGACTGTATTCTTTTAGAGGTTTTCTAAACTCTAAAAGCAACATATTGCCTAATTCTAATAATAAAAGTATAAAACGCTATGCGATCACAAATCTAGCTATACATTTACATCAATAAAATAAAATTTACACCATTGATACCGCCTAACTGTATGTACACTAGACAAATCACATGTACCACTACTTCTAGGGTTATTATTGGCGAGGCGACGTGGCGAGAGGCCGGACCTGCGCTCGCGCGTCGCTCACATACATCCGACACCGTTACCCCGAAGGTCCACGCATTAAATAAGAAATGTTAACGTCCCGTGATAGTTTCAGGCTATGAATCACAGAGTACTACGGAATGCTAAGGAGGGCGCCGCGACCGTCGTCAGTTGCCGGCCGGCAGCACGGTACGCGCGCGCGCGAACGTGCCGTTCGTGTGACCGTTGCTGAAGCCATTCTTCAGTGAGCCGTTTTTGTACGTGATGTCTTTTATTTCTGTCGTCTCCGGTTGGGGACAGCTGGCGCGAACCTGTTGACGAAAATAAACGTTTTATTTATTTTTCATTGCATGGAGAATATTACAGAAACCGTGCATTTTTCTGGCATGTAATGTATCCTATGTCATTAGGGAATAGAGTAGCTACCTATCAGTGTAGTCATTTTTGCGAGTTTACCTTTTACAAACATACAAGTTCACGTAAGAGAGTTCTTTTTTTATTAATTTATAGGGTTCTGTACTTCAAAAGAAAAAAAAATGGAACCCTTAGACGATCACTTTGTTGTCCGTCTGTTTGCCTGTCTGTCGAGATCCTTTATCTCGGGAATGTGTGGAGGTATCGAGTTGAAATTAAAACCATATACTCAGGTCTAGTCCCTTGAAGCTGTGAAAAATCAAACTTATAAGTTAACGTGAAAAAAGATACGGCCGTTTATGCCGCAAAAAACGTATATTTCGAGACTCTCAAGGGAATCAAAATTTATAGGGTACTTCCCGTTGACCTAGAATCATGAAATTTGGCAAGAAGCAATGTCATGGCTACATGACATTTGCTTCTTGTCAAATTGTGCCAACTTGTGCTAACAAGTAAAGGAAAAAATCCGAAAACCGTAAATTTGTAGTAGGTACCCTCGGTGCGCGAGTACGATTCGCACTTGACCGGTTTTTATTAGTTTAATTAAGTAGATGTAGGTATTTATATAAAAGTAGATAGGGAAGTTTTTTGTTTCGGCGTAAAACCGATAAACATACCTTAGGTCTAGAGTAGGACTGGTTGTAGAAATCTTTGAAGAGGAAGAAGAACATGACGGCGTGCATGCCGATCCACCAGACGAACGCGCGCGGGTAGTCGCAGTCGATGAACAACAGCTGGAACGCGTGCACCATTATACCTACGAACTGCACCTGGAAAAATAATTTTATGCGTGAATAACATAACGCCTGTTTTTCCTCGAAGGGTTAAGCAGAGGTAGGTGTATTTATAGACAGTGCACCTACATTTCACCTATTTAATAAGGGGCGAGCCTGATGCCATCATCCGGGCACAAATCCAGACACCGGGCTGCTACTGATAAATTCCTGATGGGAAAACCCCAATAACAATGCCCAACCTGGGATTTGAACCCAAGACCCGACGCTCAGCAGTAGCACTTGCTTATCACTAGACCAACGAGTCAGTAATGATATCGTCACTGGAAAGGAGAAAATGCTCAAGTGCCATTTTGGCCAAAATGATAAAGAGCTGCCTGCTACTAATATCTTAAATTATTTCTGGGAATAAATGATCTATATTTTAAATTCACTGCCAGACAACGCACAGCCTAATGCTGAAGCTTGAAATTTTGCACTAAAGGCACTGAGAAAAGGAAAGAATTTTTGAAAATTCATCAAAATATTTAAATCAATGGATCAAAAGGGTGTATGGATGCATGCACGACGACATTTCAAGCTATACATTTCCGGTATAAGCTAACTTCTTATTTTACGAACTGCTTGTAAATGCGAGGTCAGCTAAAACTGAAAATGTATAGCTTAATTTGTCGTCGTGTGTACATCATTTCTGCCAATGGGAAATCTTATCTGGCACGGTTTGTGTATAAATATGTTTCTCTTACCATTTGCAAAGTAGTGAGGTATTTCTTCCACCACAGATACCTCCTCATGTGGGGGCCCATAGCTGCCAGCATGTAGTACGAATACATAATGATGTGCACGAAGGTATTGAGCAAGCCGAAGAATGTCGAGTGACCGCCCGGCGTGAACTTCACGCCGAACCACACCGACATCGGCATCACGCCGTGGTGGATCACGTGAAGCGTGGACACATGATCAAACTTCTTTCTCAAGACAAAGAAGATCTGAAGAAAAAGACGAAGTTTGATGTTAATATTATGCTTATTTAAAGACTTAGGTCCTTTGTTCATACACGTTTTTTCGCCGTGTGTAGACACGTTTCGTCAGTTTTACGGATCACTATGGAAGCTTGTTAATAGACACTTTTTTTTTTCTACGGCGCGGGTTGT
The DNA here is from genome assembly GCA_963082905.1 of Oligia fasciuncula. Lineage (NCBI taxonomy): Eukaryota > Metazoa > Arthropoda > Insecta > Lepidoptera > Noctuidae > Oligia > Oligia fasciuncula. The sequence continues at coordinate 8,581,212 of OY720392.1, forward strand.
AAGTACGCCGTAAAGCAAAGAAACCGTGCCGTGTACAAAAGGCCTCATTCTATAATAATATATTGCAGTTGCCATTAGTTATACAAAAACAGATTTATACTTTTAATGCTGACGGTATGCATAAAGCAAATCTTTATCATAGAAATATAACCTCCTCCTTTTTGGAAGTCGGTTAAAGAGAAATAATACTTCGCGTAGAGCAGTAGGTACAAGCGAAACTAGGCGTATCGTACGCCCAGAAGCTCAAGGCGCTTTTATAGATACGTCTCGAGATATTTCTTCTACAATGGTGCCGATACCCTTGTTCACAAACTAAACTAAATATAAGTTCAGTGCATCTTTTTCTTTCTATTTCATTAAGAAAATGACAGAAGATATATTTTAGTTCAGTCCTGTCAAATTAATCAGCGGCACTATTCCTTAAAAGTTTACATGTGATTAAACACTTGATTAGTAAAATTACGTCAATTTACGTCAGGCGCTGATCAATTGACAGGAATGAACTAAAATTTATCTTCTGTCCTTTTCTTAATGAAATAGAAAGAAAAAGATGCACTGAACTTAAATTTAGTTTAGTTTGTGAACAAGGGAATCGGCACCAGTATCTACCCCTAAAAATAATTTCGCTATCGTTAAAATTTGCACATAACTTGGACATTGGCTGCCACGGATTTTTTTGGCGTATAGTATTGAGTATTGCGATAACTG